>OY776276.1:17388478-18868478 GCA_963675445.1 Linnaemya vulpina | reverse complement strand
TTTATGTCTTAAGTAACGTTTACACGTGTAGAATATTTCTCCAAAAAGGGGTACTCCCAAAATTATAATAAACAGCATTTATTTAAACACTAGTTTGTTAAAGAAGCAGTTTAATAATGGACAAAGTCGTAATGTCCAATATAATTGGAAACTCATTAAACACCCGACCGAGATAAAAGTTCGTTTATTGGTATCGGGTGTTTTTTATAGAGTGATACAAGTTTAAATCATAATAAAACATAATAATATATTTTTGATATCAATGAAACGGTCTTTATTAGATAAAAAATTGTATGCCATTAACGTCTAAATATGACTTCGATCATGTGGCCGCCGCGGCTGGCGCGTAAAAGGCGCGTACAAGGCGCAATCTGGAACACCAATTTTCAATTCTGACCATCATCGTTTTTGAAGACATATGGGCCAATGACTCCACCAGGCCATAAAGCGCACCAAACAGTAATTTTCTGTGGATGTAATGGTGTTTCGACAAAAGCTTGTGAACTCTCCTCACTCCAAATGACAATTCTGTTTATTTACATACCCATTCAACCAAAAATGGGCTTCGTCGGAAGATAAAAATTTGAATGGACGAAGTGCAGGATTTGACGAACAGAGCCATTATTTTGATTAAAAATTTCCACAATTTGTACTCGTTTCTCTGGTGTAAGTCGATCAATTATAAAATGTCAAAGCAAATTTAACAAAAAACAACTATCAGGTGTTAAATGATTGGTCACATAAAGCAGTGATGCCAACTCAAAGTTGTGTCACTCTGTAAAAAACACTATATACAAAACGTGGCGGTCACATGGCCGAAGTCATATTGAAGCATTAATGTCATAAAATTTTCTATCCAACAAAGACCGTTTTATTGATATCAAAAATATATTACTATGTTTTATTATGATTTAAACTTGTATCACTCTATAAAAAACACCCATTAATTGGTTTGATACCGACCTCGTATCCTTTTCCATAATTAGATTGGTACAAAAAGAAACTGTCACAAGATTCAATGAAGCCGCCTGGAAAGTGCTAATAAACAAAAATTTACATGAGTGCTGATAATAAAATTGTAGCGGCATTCGAAAACAGCGATTCTGCTCTGGTGTATAAGTTGAATATACAAAATTAATGTTGAATTTCCCCTGTGCTGTGTAATATTTATAAATATTAAGTTTAATGAATAATGGTGTTGACAACTGTTTTTATTTTTACGGATTTCATTCAAATTTAATTTACTGCAGACAATTAATGATTAAAAAATTTGCATTAATCGGTTAAACAATTAATACAAAATTAAGCGATTAATAAAATATTTAACTATTTAAACTACTTCTTGATTAATTCATTGAGCTGTTAACTGATACAAATTTTATTCCCTTAAACAAAATATCCTTGTAGTCGAGCTGGTGTCTAGAAGGAATATTATTAAAGAAATGAAATGTTTTGTATTTGCAATAACGTTATTTTTTATTAAATAGCATCTAAAGGCACTAATTTCTTATTTAAGTTTGTGAACTTTTGACTTCTTTTGGCTTATGAACCATTTAAAATGCAAATAGTCATGCACGAGTAGCGTAGTTGGCCATTATTTATTTCTTATTAATTCCATAAATATAAACAACAATATAAATACTGATTTGGCCATTTTTAGAAAATTATGCGTCAAAATGAATTTTTAAAATTAATTTCCAAAACTGCAATATGAAAAATTTTCTGCATTAATGCGCATTGTTGAGTAATAATTTTCCATGTACAGCTAATGTAGATTTGTGGCTGAGTGAGTGCATGTATATATATGTATTGGTATGTATGTGTGTGTGTGCGTGTGTTGTTATAATTGCAACAAGGGGTACGTGCCAACACTAGCGTGATTGTGAATGAATATGATGCTCGGTTCTTGTATTAGTTTTGTTGTATTCAGTCTTGTCCTTTTTATGTTTTTGTATAACTTATCTTTTTTTTGTTGTTGTTGCAATTAACTTAAATATATTAGTCTTGCAACTGATTTAATTATTTAACATAGAAATGGGCATCCCAGAATATCTCTATGCTGCGATATCAAATGCACAATAGTTGTTGTTGATAATTCCATCGTAGCTGTTGTTTAGCACCAACTAAATATCCTGGCAGAAGAAACATTTAAATGGCCATGCGAGTGGTGTTAGTGTTGTATAACGTACAAACACACACACACACACACACACACAATATTTATAGAGGGCAACAAAAGGTTTATTTTTTTTAGCTGATACCAGCACACACACATGCACATAATTTCAAATGTAAAATATATATGAATGAGTTATAAAAATAGCCATAAACAAAACATATTTATCCCTGGCAGATGCCAGCGTGGTGTGGAACACAACGACCAAATGTTCAAAATGTTTCAATGTTGGATGGTTGGCTAACGCAACTCCATCAAATAATAATGTGTGCTGTATGCAAAGCAAGAACTAAGGCGGGCATAAAAAAGGAGTTATAGTTTCACAAGTGTTGCCATTCCTGTCTTCAGCTTAAGGAAGGACAATTTAAGTTGTGAGTACTCTTTTGCACAAGTAGCAGCTCACTTGCACTAGTTACTAATATATGTGGCCATAAAGAGCTATTAACAAGTTCGTCATTTCAAGTGTAATTTCCTTAATATTAAGATGTGACCCCATAGTGCATATATTAATGAAGATGAGTAAGCGAAGTCCATCTGTCCATCTCTCTGTACGTGTAACGCCCTTTTCGAAGTTCCTAAGAATCGGCTTTAAAAATTAGATATTGAAAGCAAGACAAATTTAAATTACGTTTTCAGGGCTGGTAAACTTAAAATAATATTTGGTATATAAAAACAAATACTTAAAATTTTTCATATTTTTGCTAATTAAACCTCTTTTATACTTAAAACAAATTCTCTTTTTATACCCTTCACAAAAAAGGTTAGGTTTGTCATTCTGTGTGGAATTTCTTCGATATTAATATGGGACCCCATAGAGTATATATATTCCGGATCCTTATAAATAGCGGTGACGATTGAGCGATGTCCTTTTTCCCAAGCCAAGGAGAGCTAAAAAATTTGTCCTTGGACTGATGGGTTGAAAATGAACTTAAAAGGATTGGTATTGAAAGCAGATATACGGTTACAGAGCCGGGAAGCTTACACCTATTTCTCAACGCAAAATTAATAAAAAAAAACCCAATTATTTTTTTGATTGTTTGTAAATTGAACCTATTTCATGTTTTTGGAAGCTTCAATGATCTATTTAAAACTAAAAATAATAAAATTTTTTTCCAGGGATGGGAAATTGATAGTTTTATTGGTACGTACAATATATTATAGTACATAAAAGTGACCAAAATGATTATACATTTTAAGTTTTTCTTAAATATAAATGTTGTATTACTCATTAACAGTTGTATTGGTAAAAAAAAATCGCTTCCAGGGATGGGAAATTAAATTATTTTTATACGTTTAAATAACCAACCAAAAAAGACAACTAACGTTGTTTTTTTTACAAATTAAAACTATATTTTAATTCAGCAAAAACAAATTTTGGTATCAAAAATTAGTATTGTACGTTATTAAGAGTTGCATTGGTAAAAGAAAATTAAATTCCGCTTCCAGGCTTGGGAAATTAAAAGTTTTGTTTTCCACATTCAGTATATTGTAGTACATCTAAAAACTAACATATTTAAACATTTAAAGTTTTTCTTAATTAAAACCGCTTTATACATCGTGACGATTTGCATTGATAAGAAATATTTTAAAAATTAAAATTTCGTTTCCAGGGGTGGAAGATTTAAATATTTTATTAATTCATAACAGTAACCCAAAAAGGCAACTAACGTTGTTTTCTTAATGCCAGACGTGAGTTGGTGAAGGGTATACAAGATTCGGTACAGCCGAATATAGCATTTTTACTTGTTTATTAATAATTAAAAAAAATGTGAAAAATTAATTCCAGAGATGGAAAATTAAAATTAATTTCTTGTTAATTTTTGTTAATTAAACATATATTATTCTTCAGAAAGATTTTAATGGTTCTATACTATTATATATGTGTATATACATATTTCATTCCAGGGATGGTATATTGAAACTAGTTTTGTACATGGCAGGAACCAATTTTTGCTACATAAATTAAACTTATTTGGTATTTTCAATGCAATTTTTTAGTACTAAAAGCAAATCCAGGGCTGGAAAATAAAATTTCTGCATATAATAATAACACTATAAAATAAATTTTTCTATTAATTGAGCTTATGTTTTGGAAAATAAATTCAAATTTATATTATATATTAAGAAAAATCGAAAGTGTAGTTGTAGAGTTGGACAATCGGAACTTATTTTGTATGCACAAGTATCCAGTGGTTGTATAAATTAATTAGTATATCTTTTGGTAATTGTCGCTTTTAACTATTCAATTTTCAATATGCTGATTGTCCAAAATTTTATTTAAAAATTTAACGCAACATTTCTTAAAATAACAAAAAATATTGTATCAAACTTTTATCAAACAAATCAGCAGCTTTAAAAATTTCAACTTTATAACAACTTATGAATCAAATATCCAGAAAAGGTACTAATTTAAACGTTAGACTAGCAAGCGTTTGTGCGAATGTTGTCAACACTTTTAAATAATTGTTTTCATCTTAAAACAGATGTTAGCTGTTGTTGTTCTTGTTCGCTTGCAACTACAAATAGAGTTGGGCAAGAGCCAGCCAATTTAGAATGTAGGCAAATACAAAGGAAAACAGATCATTCTGTTCTTGTTATAACGTTGATATTTTTTTAACGTTGATTTATTTAAATTTGATATAACATCCTCAGTTGTTCTAAGAAATATTGTGAAAATGCGCTCCTCAATTCGATCACTTTGAACTTTTTAATAAAATTTCTGGACAAAAGAATTAGCAGAAGTAAAACTGAAGAGTTTAATTTATTTCATTTATGCATAAACTTTAATAAACCATTTGAGAATTCGCACATCTTAATAATACATTTAATCTATAAAACTCAAACAATCCAAATCCAACAAATAACTTTTAATTTTGACATAAATTTAAATAAATTTCGTTTATAATAAGAATATGAGTATGTGGAAAAGTAAATGTCATGAAAGTAACCAAGTAAAACAAAATATTTTCTTCATTAATTATGTATAATTGGTATATTTAACCCCAGGATGACCTACATGGTCTGGCCAGACCATATTTGACTTTCATATGAAATATTTTTATTTTCAGAAAAAATTTAAAAAAAACTAAAAACGTGAATTCTATAAGCATGTTGTTTTAAATATAAAACAACAAATTTGGAGTAGATAGGGTCATGCTAAGGGGTCAGAAAGCTACCAAGAAAAAGTTCGATAAGTGCAGCTCATGGTCTGGCTAGACCATAAGCTATTTTCATTAATTGTTATATGTTTTGAATTTTCTGTGCATAGAAGTAAATGAAATGAAATCATTTGAAATGAAATAAATGAAAATAAACTCTTTACAGGAGAGTAAAAGCAAAACGCTTTGTTTTTTTTTACTCCCTTTTACTTAGCAAAAACAATTTTAAAAGCTCCCCTGTTGTTTGCTAAGTAAAATATTCTAATTAGGCAAAACCAGTAACGGTAAATATAGTTTGACTTTTGAAGTGATCAAGTCAAGAAATGGATTGTGATAAAGCTTCGGATTTAGAAATTGTTGACATGGTTGGCAAATTATGATATCAGTTATAATTGATGTCTACCATCATAAGTTTTGGTTATGCATCTGAAGATGAATTTGTCGTATTCGACGTGGTACAAGCTGACGAGTTTGATGAAGATGAGTATGACGATGATGCAGAAGCCGAAAGTAATGAAATATTTTCGAGCAAAGCAGCCATACTGTGGAACGCAACACCAGCAGCTGGTAGACGACTGGTAAAATGTTCCCATTGCAATGAGAGCTGGTCGATCTCGTGAATTTCTGCCAAATTGTCATAGACTTTCAAAGAAATTTTTACACCAGGTATGATAAATATAATTGTAAGAAGAACAAATCGAAAAGAACAAGATATATCTGGATTTGTACAATAAATAAAAAAAAAAAAAACTTGTAAAATGGAAACCTATAAACGAAAATGAAATTTATGCTTTTACTGGTTTGTTGATTTTTGCTCGAGTCGTCAAATGTGCAACACAACCTGTCATGCCTTCAACATGGTAAAGAAACCAAAACGTACATTTCCAATGACTCTTTAAATAAATAATATAAATAATTTATAAAATAAAATGTAAAAGTTATTAAAATATAAAAATATATTAAAATATAAAAAGAACAAAACCAAAATATTAGTGTAGTTTACTAAATTGGTTAGAATTTTCAACCGTGGTCTGGCCAGACCATGTGGTGCACTTAGTGGTGTAAAGGTTATAGAACATCACAGGGTTAAAATAAATTTATTGCTTTTAAAAATATAAGATCCGAAAGAAAATTTGAATTTATTTTGAAACATCAAAGCTTTTGAATAAAAATAGTGATATGAAATCCAATTATATACGTTGGCAGCTTCAAAAGACTTTTAAGAATAAATAAATTCCTAAATACGATCATATGATTTGGGCTCTTATTAGAAAAGAACCAAAAAATTTTTGATTCATTTTCTTAAGAATATTTTAAAATTAGTGTGAGTTTATTTCCCCTATTTACTATCGATAGCAGAGAAAAAAACTATTTGGCAATACTTATTGTTTGCCAACATCCATCCATTATAATCGTTAGGAGTAGCATCATGTAATTGCACAAAAATGCGCGCATAATTCATATCAAATGACCATTTTTGAAATCCTTTTATTTTCTATTATACCTCCACCACGATGCTCTGTCAGTAATATATAACCGAACACCTTTGCAGCAAACTGTACCACCAAATGCGGTTGGGGTGAAGTGCATTTCTGTTAAGGATAAGGTAACAAATACAACATTTTAAAAGAGTTTAAGTGACTGCTGTATTGCAGCTGTAGAAGACTATGTCCTGTAAAGGATAAATTCAATTAATAAATAAATATAAAAGAGTAAAGTTATTGATTGACTGACTGACAGAGTTGGGTATAATCACCCATTTTAAAGGATAATAGCTCGAGAGCTGTCAGTTAATGTGTTCTATCTCCTTCTGATGTACAGATCCACTAAGGAAGGACTAAAGAGTAAAACAAGGTAAAATCGGTAGTCTTTTATCTCGGAAACGTGTTTGGCACTTTTTTGCTATATTTACTTTTTGAAGGTAAAAAGGGTTATTTTGCTACTTTTCTGCACTCCACATATCTTCTAAAATGCAGTACACAGCAGATAGATTGTTAATGCGTTTTATTCTTAAAGAAAGATCGTGAATACGTTCTGGTACTTTTTTAAAATTTGCAGCTTTAATAGGTAAAATCGTATTCCTTTTCGCAAACCATTACGTTTTACTACTCTGTATCGTCTAAAGAATTTTTCTGAAAATAATTGTTTGTTAAGACTGACAGAATATTTTATTTACTGTTGCAATAAATCACAGACCAGTTGTATAAATTTCATTTGATTTACGGATGTAGCCTGTAGTAAAATTACATCAATAAAGCTATTTTGCATAAAACGCTTTTAAAGTTTTAATTTTTCTAACAGCTTAATGGATATCTAGAAAAAAATTTTTATCTCGAAAATAAAATGTATAAAATAGTTCAATGAAATTTTACACAAAAACAAGAACGATGTGTGAATCAAATTTGCATTATCAGCTCTGAAAATTCACTCCTTGGGCGATATTTATGTGTGTTGACGGTCAAACTAGTGATGTGCTGAATAAAAACTTTTTATATTCGCAGTATTCGTGAAGAATACAATAATATAATCTTGAAAATGCAAAGAAATTTTATTGGAATATTAACAAGGTCAGCAAAATGATATATGAAAAATTGTTTATAAATAAATTTTCTAATTCTCTATTGAATTATTGCTGGCTTACCGATGTACAATTTTTCTTTCAAATAACCCCAAAGAAAGAAGTCCAACGGTGTCAAATCACATAATTTTGGTGGCCAATTGACATCGCTACGACGTGAGATATGGCCCAATTCGGCCTATAAAAAGTTCGTTATCATCTCACGATAGCCAACACCATTCACAGTAACTGCCTGACCGACCTCATATTTGAAAAACTATTTCCCTATGATGCCTCCACCCCATAAAACACACCAAACAGTCACTCCTTGTGGGCGCATAAGTTTTTCGACAGTCACTCTAGAATTATCATTCGCTCAAATGCGGCATTTGTGCTTATTGACAAATGCACTGGGGTGAAAATGTGCCTCATCAATGAAAATGATTTTCTTCGAAAATTTATCCTTCACTGTTGCCATTTCCTGCCACCATTCTGATCATTGACGACTATTGGAATGGTCAAGAGACTTTAGTTTTTGAGTGAAGGTGCACTTTGTAAGTGTGTAAATGCATAAGGTTCATCAACGACGACGAGTTGAGGTGGACGGACTGCTCTTCAGCCGCACTATATTGAACAGCAGCAGTATATTCTGCTGCACGAGCTGTACGACCAGGCACTGGTAATTTCACATCTCCTACAGATCCGGTTTGCTCAAGCTTTTGCACGATTTTTCCGATTGTAAGCACAATTGGACGATTAAATTGAACGAAATAATCACGAAGTGCACGATATGCATTTTGATTTGAAATCCCATTTTCATAATAAGCCTGAATAACTTTAAAGTGTTACTGGATTGTGCATCTTTTCATTATTCAAATTGAGTTAGTCTGAAATTGAGAAACGCCAAATGAAATGCAGCACATATAGGTGTGGTTCACATTCAACGTCGAACGTTACAATTTAACCACCCTTCAATTAAAATTAACTTCACAAGTCGAATTATCGTTGTATGTTTATGTGCATGTATTCATGTACACATTTAATCACGGTTGCCACTCTAAATTTTTCTTCGGGACCAAAATCCATAATAAAAAGAACCGAAATAAAATAAGAGAACCAATTTTTTCAATTTTATTTGCATACCAGCATAATACAATACTTTTTACACTGAAGTCAAATTGTCAATTTCTGGCTTGTAAACAAAAGTAACGATCGATCAGTGTTGCCAATATAGCTTTTTAATTTACTACTGTGGGTAGGTAGTAATCGATTACTATCAAGTGTTGTAAACGAATCAAATCTTTTGCTTTATGTGAAGGGTAATAATTTTAGTAAATACATTTTTACAGGCATGATAAAACTTTCAAAATTTCTTTATATTATAATCGTTAACTTTTCGTAAAAGAAAAATAATGAACCAGCGAACCAAACGTAAAAAAACAACAATTTTTGGTTCAATTGTACAACAGTGGCAACTGTGCATCTAATGCTAGAAGAAGTTGGCGTTGTTTTGTTTTCGTGTTCCTGTACTTTTTAAAATTTTCGTCTTCTATTACGAAGAAGTTTGGTTTGCTCTCATACTATCCAGATGATATATTATTTTCAAGTGTTTTGCAATATTTCCGATACTGAGTTTCAGCAGCAATTTCTTGACAAGCGTTTTATATGCAGACATCATTCTAGTATAACGATTTGAGAGACGACAGTATATAGACGAAAACATCATCCGGATAACAAGCTTACGATCATATGACGTACTTTTTCCCTTCACCAATATTTGCATCTAGATACTAAATAATATACGGGTATTGTATGAGTACAAAAATGGTTCTGCAAGCAGGCTGCATTGAAAACATTTTACATTTTTAGCTCCGTTTTTTTTTTTTTTGAACTCGACATTACATTAACCCTGACGTTTTGCTGCGCCCTGAAAATAGTGGCGTCCGAAAATTTTTTGAAATCATAATTCTTCGAGATAAATTGCTCCAAAACAGGTGTGTATGTGCTCTGTTAAATTGCCATTTCTTTCCGAGAGCACCAAACTGCAATAGCAACAACAACAACAATATTATATATGCTGCAAAACAAAAAAAAAAAAAAAAAACAAACATAAAAAATAGCAAACGCGTCGCATAATATTTCTACTCTAATGTGGCATTCTACAGATACTACATCCACTCCACTCGGTCATTCATTTAGTTTGTGGGGCACAGAGGAAGGGTAGGAGTGTGTAGCTTCTGTTCAGGTAGTTGTTAGATTTTAGTGTTTGTCGTTAATATGTATTTAATACAAACTGGGTAAATGTTGTGCTCATTTATTTCTTGTTTACTTTTGGTTTGTTTCTTTAATTCATACACGAACGTCCTTCCATCGTTGCCTCACGGTTTCTCCTGGTGATTGCTCCAAGCTGGCATTTAGCATCAGGAAATGATGCTGACACTGCCATCTACCATAAGTATGCATTTATCCGCACACACACACACACACACACTCACATACACATGGTTATTCACTCAAATACATAAACCTTTTTCGTCAGGAGTCGCACACGAATACGAAACATAAATAAACGTGCTTAACAAAATATGTGGAAATAGTTGTAGCATGTACTTCATCCAATCAGTGTTTGTCGTTCGTTTGTTGACCGTTTCTGTTGCTGTTTTAACTATTTGTATCCGCTGGCCATTGTCCTTTTTCCTGGACCGTTTATTTTATTTATATTTTTATGGTTTTTCATATAATTTTGTATCTTGTCATTGGTTTTACAAGTGCTCGGTGCCGTAATAGGTCCTGCTCATACATTTTCAGTCATGTGTGGCTCTTCTGTATTTTATTTAGACTCTAATGAGTTGCAGATTTTTATTATGTCTGTCTTGTTGTTAGTGTTGGTGTTGCTGTTGCTGTTCTACTTTATTTATACGTGTTTGAAGCCATTAAATCCAAGTGGCAGAAAGAATGAGTAAATGATTTAAATCACATCTGCTTAAGCAAATCTTGACAATAATGAAGCTAAAAATAAATTGCTGCGTACTCGTTTCAAATAAGATATTGAAAAGGTCTTAAAGATGTACTTTTAAAATAAAGTTTTGCATTTTGAGCAGGAGAATTTCTTAAATTAGAGTTTTGTATCAGTTTTATAAATTTTGATTAACCCTGTCTAATAGAACTCATTTGGTCGTAATTTTTGTTTGTAATTTCAATAACTTTGGAACGTTGTGATATTCAGCCCCATTATAAATAAGAATTCCCCGGGAGTTTTTGCATTTTCCCTGTTCCCTTATTCTAGGTAAATATTTCTCGCTTCTCCCTTTTCCCTTATTCCAAACAAACTTCGAAACTGGGAAATTCTTCCCGGGGCCATAAAAAGAGCGAAAATGATTACAAATTTTGGGAATAATTCCGTCAAAAATTTGAAGAGGATTGTGTCAAAAATGTAAGTAATTTTAGCTATATTAATATTTATATAGGCTAATTGTTCTAACTTAGTTAAAATCTCGGAAAGACATGATGATAAATATTCTTAGGCACACAGGAAAGTCAACATCAGTTTTATTCAACTTACACAAAAGAGCAGCTGTTTTCGAAAGTCGCAACACTTTCATCTTCAGTGCTCATGTGTATATTCTGTTTATCACCACTGTTTAGGTGGCTTAGTTGAATGTGATAACATTTTTCATTAAAAATTTGATAGATGTATCAAAAACAACAAATAAGAAACAGATAGAGATCCCTATTGACGCAATTCAGACCCACCCAGATGTTACCCGGGGATGGTTTAAAGGAAGCAAAGTGGATTTAAATGTAATATGGCGGCATTAAACGCAGCTGGGCCACCACTTAAAAGTATCGCCGAATGGAAAAAGGTATGAATTATTAAGTGGCAATAAATTTTTCTTTCAGAGCAATTTATTTTTCAGGTTTGGTGCGACCAGAAGAAATATGTAAAATTTTCTCAGGCAACTGGTGGAGGCGCAAACATGGAGCAGGGGTTTTCTTCAAATGAGGAAATTATTTACAATCTGATTTGTATGAAAGACTCTGTGGAGAGCGTTGCTAAGAAATTCGGGTTAGGCGCATCTGGTGTAGAAAAAACGCTTGAACTATTGTTGGATTCCACACCCGATGATGAGCCTATAACATTAAAAACATTATTTTTTCTTTCTTTAACCTCTTTTTTCACTTCAAACACTTTTAAATTAAATTTATATTATTGAAATTTATAAAATTAAATTTGTAAATTTACAAACTTTTTTGTAAACATTAAATAAAATAATTAAGACAGCTGATTTCGAATGTTTCGAATTCTTTCTCCCTTCCCAGACTGTTCAGAATTGGAGGATTTTATTTTTGGGAAAATATTATTCCCTGGGAATTCATTTCCCTGGGAGTTTTAAGATTTGGGCTGATTATATTTTTGAGGCTTCGACTGACGTATTCTATTTTTGTTGCAATACTATTTGAAAGATATTAGATATCTAAATTGACTATTTGGTCTTGAGAATATATTTCAATTTCAAATAAAACAAAATGCAATTTCAAAAGCCCAAACTAAAATATTATTATTTAATTGAAAGCCATTTTTATTACAAAAAATTTTTCAGTATGTCTCCCTAATAAAACTTTGTCATTTGAAGCATTTCACATCGGACTTAATATTTACAATAACTTCAAATTCCCTGCTTTCTTGTCCCCGTCTTAGAAAAAAGACTGTTTGACAAAGTCAAGAAAATTATATATTAAATTTGTATTTCACTTCATCACTTCTTGGACTGCAACGTTTTATGAGATATGCGTTTGTGATAGAAATTTCTAGCTTTTGCATTCGTTGCCTTTACAGGACATAATTTCTGGACGGTGTTAAATTTCAAATGTGGCGAAAGTTACATTTTTGAACAGTATTTTGCAGGTTTCTTGGGAAGCAAAATGTTCCCTGACTCAATCAGGACACAACTGGTTCGCCAGTTGTAACACTCTTATAAAAATTCTAAAGCCTTGGAAAAAGTACGTGCCACCACTAACATATCTTACGAATAGGAATAAAGTTAAAGTTGCTATTACAATTACTATAATTTGTAAGCAGTAGAAAACCACTTTTATAATTTTCCTTAAAGTGTCCAATCAAATTAGTGGAAAAAATTTGTTTAAAATTGGAGAGTATGTTGTTTGGATGAAATGATGCCTTAATAAATGACGCCCATATGTTTTAAATTCCCGCTAGAAAATTCTAAAATTTAAGAAAATCGGGAAGTTATTGGTTTTAGCCCCTTTTGAAAAAAAAAAATTCAATATTCATAAGACCTCGACGTTTTGAGGTCCTTAAAAGAAATTCCCTGACTAATTTTGCGCACCCGCCAAATATCTGCAAGTTTGTGAGAGTTGGCTTATAACTGTTGAAATGCTGAACCTAATTAGGCCCATATGGTGGCGGTCTGATGACCGTTCTTAAACTTAGATTTACTGTGAATTTGAACCGATTTGAAACTGCTAAATTTCGAGATATCTCAAAACTATCTTGGAAACAAAAACATTTAAAGTGATATTTTTAGAATAACTTTTCAACAGCTTCACCAATCGATTCCATAAACCAAATAAACTTTGAACAATAAGGAACCATATCGATCACCGCAAACTGGGTCGTCGGTACCTGTAGCAAAAAATCACCGGCTAAATATGAAATAATTTAAAAATCTTATTATCTGTATTCATCCGCCCTCTTAAACTGTCCCCTTCTTTTTAGTTCTGGCGGAATGTGCTGCATTTGAAGGGGTCATCTGTTGCAAACTAATCCAAACAGTTACAAGGATATGGGATTTATGTTTAAAATTTACTGGGTTGTGGTGTCTTAAGGTATTTTAGTGGCCTGCATTTTATTACTGCTAATTCTTTGAACGTACTTAAAAAGTGCTGTATTCGGCTGTGGAGAAGCTTAAATACCCTTCACCAACGTACGTCTGGCGTTACATATATATTTGAGTACCAATTTTGTTCTTCCTAAGTTATAAAATAGTTTCAGTTACCAAAAAAACAGCATTTATTAATGAAAAACAAATCCATTTCCCAACCCAGGAAACGAAATTTTAAGTTTTTGCTTTTTCATTAATATATGTAGAAAAAAATTTAGATTTCCCATACCTGGAGGCGAAATTTCAATATTTTTTTTTTACCAACGCAACTCTTAAAGTGGCATGAAATTGTTTTATTTAAGAAAAACTTAAAATTTGTAACTATTTGGTGACTTTCATGTACCTCAATATATTGTATGTGATAAAAACCAACCCTGAGGCAAAAATTGTTTTTGTTATTATCAATGCAACTCTTCAAGAGGTATAAAGTAGTTTTATTTAAGAAAATTTTAAAACTTTTAAGCATTTTGATCACACTCTTGTACCATAATATATTGTACTTGTCCAACCCTGGATTCGAAGTTTTGAATTTTTTGATACCAAATTTGTTCTTCCTAAATTATAAAATAATTCGAGTTTATAAAAAAAAAACAACATCAGTTGCTCTTTGGTTAAGTTAACGTAAAAAAAATGTTAATATCCCAACCCTAGAAGAGAAATTTGAATTAAAATTTTTTTTTATTTATGCAAGGCTTCGTGATGTATAAATTGGCTTTATTTCGGAAAAACTAAAAATGTTTAAACATTTTGATTACTACATGTACTACAAAATACTGAATGTGCAAAAAAACTTTTAATTTCCCACCCCTTCAAACGAAATTTTAATTTCAAAAATTTTGTTCTATCTACACAAATCTTTATGATGTATAAAGCGGTTTGATTAGATAAAAATTATAAATTTTAGTTACTACATGTACTACAAATTATTAAATGTGCAAAAAAAAACTTTCAATTTCCCATCCCTGGAAAAAAGGTTTTATTTTTTTAGGTTTTAATAGACAATTGAGGCTTCCGAAAGCGTAAAATAGGTTCAATTTACAAACAAACAAAAATATTATTGGTTTTTGGTATTAATTTTTCGTTGAGAAATAGGTGTAAGCTTCCCAGCTCTGAAACCATATTTCACTCTATTTAAGTTTATTTCCAATCCATCAGTCCAAGAACGAAGTCTCTAGCTCTTCTGGGTGCTTGGGAAAATCGAATTCATGAATAAACGGAAGAATAGAAGAACATCGACAAATCGGCATCGCTATTCATAAGGATCCAGAATATATATACTTTATGGGGCCGCATATTAATATCAAAGAAGTTGCAAACGGAGTGACAAACCTTTAATTTCTTTTTTTTTTTAAAGTTTATACAAATAAAAAATTTCTTAATCAGTGGTAGATTTTTTAATGGTTTTGAAACCGAAGAGTGATATCCTTCTTTTTGAATCCCCTCAGTCTATAATCAATTCGAGGGATCAGATAGTACTTTATACAACAGTAGCTTGATGAAAACCTTTGAAAATTTTACGTAAGCAAATATGCCAAAAAAAAAAAAATTCAGTCTCACTAGTTAATTTCTACTCCTCAGATAACAGTATAGAATTACAGTTCTTCTGAAGAATTTTCCGTAGTCAACTAAGTTGGGACTTCTTAAGTGAAGGCTTACGTCGTATAAGGAATAAAATTTTTTTAAACTTTTTTCCATTTCTAACAAGTACCGGTCGCGAAAAGTACTTTCGCCAATTTTTGCCTTCGCAAAGTTCTAATAGAATATATAAACTTTATCAAGATTTTAGAAAATATTTTTTTAGTTTTTAGAAAAAAATTTTGGTTAACGCTTTCACAGAAACAACTTCTACAATACTTTTGCCATTTTAATTATTTGGAATTATTAAATAGTTATCTTAATTGATACATTTCTGAAAGTTTTTTAAAATATAGTTCTTTTAAAGTTTTATTACCGTTCCCAGAAATTTCTATTTGTCATAGTCAACAGCATCTTCAATCAGTTTTCATTGTTCCATGATCATGTTAAAATGATATCCCGTGTATAAGAAGAGATTACAGATTTATTACAAAAAGTCAAATTTAAACTCACAAAAAGAGTGGAATAAATACACGCAGATGTACGAAATCAAAAGTGCATATATTTTTCTAGTTTTGTTGTCATTGACAAATTTCTGAGGCTCAATAGCATTAAAATAAACATGCAACCATTCGCACATGAAATACATCATGCACTTCTGTAAAACAATCGTACATTTTATGAAAAGGACATCCACTAACACACATACAAATTCAATGCAAAAGCTGACAATGACTAACTGTGCTAATGTCAGTTGTTGCCTGAGCACTTTTCAGTTTGCATGGTTTGCCTCGGTTGGTTGGTTGGTTGGTTCGTTGGTTCGTTGGCATTCTTTTGGCATGTGAGTTGAGGCACGTGTGATATTTTGATTTATTGTCACATGCAATTTTTTGGGCAATGACAGGATAAACACAGATGAAACGATACGAAACTATAAACGTAAAGGAGATTAATGCATTTATGTGAGAGTAGAAAAAAAAACAAAAAATAACTGCGATCGAAATTGTTAAGAGAAAAACGTTGCCCGAAACACGTATAAATTTCATTGACGTTACAATGCACTTGCATTTACCGCAGCTCTTGGTCGTACAGTTTTATATGTCTGTTCAAATGTGTGAAGTTCGAGAATATAAATAACGGTTTTTTTCTTTCGCCAAATTTGAAATATATATTTGGCGACAATAACAAATATTGAAACGATGAATTATGACTTTTCAAACGAATGCAAAAATGTCATCCTTTTGCAGCACATAAAAATTACACTAAACGCACATTTATTATGGCAACTGTAGTATGTGTGCGTGTGACACAGTGGGGGCAAACGTATATGCTCGCTTGTATGTGTGCCCGGCTCACCATAAATCAATTTTATATTAAAATTATTGGTAAATTGTTTTTGAGAGAAGTTTTTTGTGAATTTGAGTCTAAATTGCGATTGAAAATGTAAATGGTTTTGATTATAATTAATTACATTAAAATACATTAAACAAAACGTGACAGTCATTATGCTGAGTTCACACGAGGACTCTTTTGAATGAGTATAGACTTTTGGGCGTTTATTGCTTCGTGTATTTAATTTTTATTTGTTGGAAATTATCATGCAAAACTGTTGCCTACACTAGATATCATGAAATGCAGCAGAATTCAATATGATAATATAAGATTAAAGATTTGTTTTGGTGTTAATATGCGGATTCAGAGATGGAAAATGTAAATATATTTTTGATATATAAAGAAAATAGCTAAAGCTAACGTCTTCTTTTGTTAATTAAACTTATTAAACTTATTAAATAGTTCACAAAAAATTTAATCGATAAATTTCGATTCTAGGGTGTGACAATTTAAATATTTTTGGTACTGAACTAAACTGAATCAAATTATTTTATTTGCCTTTATAATCTTGAAAGAAATTGGTTGTAGAAAGTAGAGAGTTCGAATACCAGATCTGCAAGAGTTATATTGTTTTGAGTATTAAATAAATTTTATATATAATTAAAATTCAATATAAAACAAAATCGAAAGTTTTATTACAGAGTAGAACAATTGAATTTTTTTTTTGTTTCATAAAATACTTTTGATATATTTAAAATAAATTTATTAATATTAAACATCAGATAAGCTGGAAAATTAATTTGTTTAAATATTTAAGTAGCTAAATTAAAATAGTAAATATAATTTTTGGTTATTAAACATTTTATTATGTATACTAGAAAGGAATTCACTAGTCTTAAAAACTAAACGAAAAAGTTAAAACTTGTTTTGGTGGACTGATGTACTGGCAATAGGGGCCTATTGAAAGTAGGGGACTCTATATGGTTTTAGAGCTGGTAAATTTGGTATATAACCATCTAAAACTATATCTTGTTTATTTTGAGTTAAGCTTATTTTTATACCCTTCACAAAAAAGTGAAAGGGTATATTTAGGTTTGTCATTCCGTGTGTAATATCTTTGACATTAATATCGGACTCCATAAGTATATATATTCTGGATCCTTAAGAATAGCGATGACGATTGAGCGATGTCCGTCTGTCTGTACGTGAAATCGGTTTTCCCAAGCCCCCAGAAGAGCTAGAGACTTCATTCTTGGATTGATAGATTGGAAATGAAGTTAAATAGAGTGGTATTGAAAAAAAGACGTTTCCAGAGCTGGCAAAATTAACACCAAAAACCAATTATTTGTTTGTTTGTTTGTAAATTGAACCTGTTTCATGCTTTGGGAAGCCTCAAATGTCTATTAAAAACTAAAAATAAAAATTTGTTTTTCAATGATGGGAAAGTTTTTTTTTGGCACATTTAGAATTTTGCAGTACATGTAATAACCAAAATGGTTATATAGATTGAGTTCTTCTTAAACAAAACTTATCTATATCTCATTAAGATTTGGATTGATAAAAGTATTAAGAGAGAAAAATTTCATATTCAGAAGTGGGATATTGATTTTCTTTTTTTCATTCATAAAAGTAATGAAAAAGACAACTAACGTTGTTTTTTTCGCTAACTAAAATTATTTTATAACTTGGGAAGGACAAAATTGGTACTTAAAAATATATGTAACGCCAGACGTACGTTGGTGAAGGGTATATAAGATTCGGCACAGTCGAATATAGCACTTCTGCTTGTTTAATATAGAAGCAGTTAGGTTAGGTGAGGTTGTACGGGCTGTCCGCAAAGTAAGCAAGAAAATGCTCCAAGGCCATACAAGACCTATGGTGGTGACCAAAGGCTTACACCGTACACAATCCTTACAAATGATATACTGGTTCCTGAGAACCACTCAGAACTGCTCAAAAAAACTTGCCAGATCAGCCAGTGGATACATCCCGAGACACTGATACGGCAGAAAGCAAGAATCTGGATGTGTAAGTCTACGCTCCTGCATAGCCGGATAGTCACAGAAGGGTTCTGTATTGGCTTCTCTTCTTCATCGCTAAAGCAGCTGCTACACCATCGTGGAGAAAACCTAAACCCTCGAGTATGTGCCCGATTGTACAGTGACCCATCACGACTTTTACCAGTGTGCTGCAAATTTTTTTTCCCAGCAGCTGTTTGGGCCTAACGTCACTAAGTGAGTGCCAAAAAATTTTGTTTACCCTGCAGACGATTATTGTTGACCCCCTAATTGTCGTCTTCCTCTCTGCCTTCCTCTTCTTAATAATGTTTAACAGCACAAGTTTGTTTCCTCCAAAGCCGAAACTGCTTTTGTGCACTTGTCAGCCATTTCATTTTCCTGAATGCCGTGACGTCATGTATTTTAAGTCAAGCTAGAGATTGAATTCATGCCAGGACATACTTTGATATTATCCTTCTTGAATCTAGGGGTCTAGTTTATGCCAGACTTGTTCAGTCTGCTTTTTAGGAAGGTTTTAAAATTGATATGGGACGTGTTTGAATTATATATACAATTATGTTGTATTCTTTTTATATGCTCAAAATGTTTTTGAAATATTTCTTAGCACATATATTTCTAGGTGTTTCAATGGCGCTTATCATTCACCATTCCGAGCTTGCTTCAATATATCTTACTGCGGCAGGAATATTCTCTTCGGTATGCACATTTTTTTGTATTGTTGATGTTTTTGTATCTATAAAACAGCAATTAGTGGAAAAACGATCAATGACTGCTCGAATTACCTGCTCAGCAAGCCAAATAAGTTGTTCGCAAAGTGAAAGACTTTATCAAAAGTAAATTTCTACGATTTTTGCAGCATCAAACGATTCATGATGACTTGCTCGTTGAACAGATATGTCGACACAGTTCGGCAATATCAGGAGCGAAATTGCAACATCCGATATCGATCGAAATTCCTATTTAATTTATATTGACATATAATTTAAATAGGATATCTTATAACATAATTTAGGCCCAGGTGTCGGACCATAGTTGTCGATGGCGCTAGTTTTTGTACATCTACAAAAATTTTATAAAAAAAATATTCGTTTATAGCTGCAACATAAAATCATTAAAGACGTATAAAAAACATAAATTTTCGTCTCATGTTTTCTTAAGTGTTTGAAGTTGAAAATAAAAATGTATTTCAAATGCATGTCTTTTGTACGCTGTTGCGATAAAAGTAGTTGTGTTTTTGATTTGTATGTCCTTGAAGTACATTTAAAGTGAAATTTCTTTTGGCCATAAAATAAAGCTTTAAATTTATAACGTTGTAAACATGAGTTACAAGCATTTCCTCCTCTTCTTAGCATTTAAGGAATTGCTAAAAATACATGTTACACACAAGCACACCCACTCTCCCCCTCACTCATCAGCAAGTGCATTTTATTTATACATTTTTCGAAAGCATGGCCATCATTCACATGCTTGAGTATTGAGATGGCCGTGTAAGAAGACGAAATTATTGCAAAACATAGAACATAATGAAGGGCCAACTATAAAGAGGAATGGAGAAAGGAAAATGAATGAAAACTGCTGTAGTTTCACTTCAAAAACAAATATAAAAATGATTTCATGTGAAATGGCGATTATTTTCAATAGCGTTTCAAATGAGTAAGTAAAATGCAGTGTGGGGTCGTGGAGGTTTAGCAAAGAGCAGGAGCTGCAGCAGCAATTGCAGACGTCTAAGCAACAATATTTATTGCCAACAAGCGTGTTCCGTTGTTTAAATGTGCATTAATTTTTGTTTTATTTTCCTTTTGGTTTTTAGTTGCAAACGGTTCTTTTTGTTAGTTTTGCCTTCAGTTATTTGTTGTTGAACATCTTTGACCACTATTTATTGGTTTGCTTTATGGCATGATTGGCAACTGGTCTTTACCTTCGAATTATTTATACACGAATACTTGCACAAGTGCAGAGCCTAAAAAGAATTATAGTACACAGGTTCGTAATGAAATAAAAGTTGTATGAACTGCCTGTTGGCTAATGTCACAAGGTATTATTTCGTCGAATAAAAAATATTTAAAACTAAATTTAAGTTTGGATTGAACGATAACTTTCGTCATTTGCGAACAAGCTTTTAATCTATTTTAAGTCAATTTTGTATGATCAATTTTTAAAATATCAAATTCATTTTATATATTATCTGCCTAATTAATTAAAACAAAATTTCAAAGTTTCTTACGAACTCAAAATATTTTTATAAGTTCGATCATATGAGTAAAGGATAATTGTTTTTCGGTCTTAGTATAGTGAAAATTGCCAAAGCAAATTAGTTAATATCTATATAACAAGTAACAGGTTCTCCACTTAGTGGTTTCGACTTAGCCTTAGGCAAGGCTGTCATCTGCTAAATATATCGTTTCACTTATTTAATAAAAGATTTACCATTTACGAATATTAATTGTATAACAAGCGAAGAACGCGTGTGAAAAGTTTTAACTTCGAAGAAAACGTGATGGTTCAAGCATGGCCATTTAGCAATCGTCATATCCGAACTACTGGGCAAGGAATCAGCAAGATTGTAATAATTTTAAAGCGTAAAGCACCACCGCATTGTGGGTACTGCCGAAAAAATCGCTTTCGTTAGTGATGATCTAAATTTGTCGATCACAAGAAGTATCAATTTTCCATGTAACGAGAGGGATCGAATCGTTATACTCGAAAATAATGTTGGGTCACACCTTAACCTCAAGTTTCTTGACAAACTCAGCTCGACATTTCTTTCGTTCAGTATTTCAAAAATTCAATCATGAAAGGGTGCAGAATTACGCAGCGCTCTAAGAAAGTTAAAGTCTTTACGAAAGTAAGTGTTCACATTAAAATGTATTTCATACACTCTGTGATGTCTTTGGTCGATTTACTAAGTAGCGGTGCTACCGCATTTGGACAGTAAAAATCCAAAATTAATTGTTAAAAAGCCGCTGTTGTTGGGCTGGCGGCTTCATTAGGCCGTACCTATTCGAATATGAGGTCGGCCCAGCATTTGCCGTGAACTGTGTTCGGTATTGCGAGATGATAGCAGACTTTTTGTGCGTTAGAAAATAAAGATATGGGCCTGGATTCTATGTGATTTCAGCACAATGATGCCAGTTTTCCTACAGTGAACGAAACGAGAAATCCAAAGGTCATGCTATTTCATGTCATAGCGATTTTAATTGGCCGCCATGATCATGTCATTTAACACTGTCGGAATTCATTCATTGGACATACATAATTAAATGACAAAGTTGATGGCAAAAAGCGAAGGACTATTCAACAGTTAAAGAATGAAATAATTTTCATATTAATAATTTTGAACCATTGAGCATATGGATCAACGGATGAAGTTATGCCACTGAAGATGTGGCGATAATTCGGCCGATGTTTTTATTTAATTAATTATCTTAGATCATTCTAATATAACAAAGAAATATTGAAATAATTCTGTAAACATTTTTATTTACACTATGGTTTTATATATTCTCAAATAAAAGAAATGATGGGTGTAAGCATCGGCATGATGTAAGATATCATTGATTTTCTCTAGCAAAAGATCCATTGTTTCGTTGGGTGTGTGTCAAGTGGCACCATTCTAATAAGACCACATATCGTCCAGGTCAATATCTTCAATTTCTGAGCAATCGAAGTCTGTTACATCTCGCGATATCGATTACTATATAGAGTATATGCTTGGCTGACCTCATTTATAATGCCAGCCCATAAGCAGCACCAAATAAACTGGACGAGCACACCCACTTTGCCGGAATTTGTGCGAAATTCTGCCGAGTGTGGAAAAATTTGGTCGATTTTGAAGATTAAAAAATTTTGAATTCGATAATGAGCGCCCATTAAAACCCCTTGTATATAAAAAAAATTATGTATTTTCCCAATCTTTGAGAAAGATCTGACATGGAATTTTCAGTGTGTTCTTGGGTCTTTTCCCCTCAATTGTCACAAAATGCTGTCCTATCACAGGTTGTTGTTTTTTAAAATTAAATTAAAGCCTCTTAAGGCAAAGTGTGAGCAAATCATTCGAAAATGGCGACATTTTGAGGAACTGCTCTACTGGTGATTCGCATAACAATTTGCTTCACTTTTTCACCGGCTATTGATGTTCTGGACGCAGCCATGATTTACATCTTCTCGACTGTCCTTGCAAAGTTTGAACCATTTGTAAACCTATTTCAGCCAAAGAGTATAAACACGGAATGCCAACATTCCCTGATTATACTCGTACAGATTAAAAATATTTAGCGAATGATCGAATAAAACTGGATGAAGGATTTTGCATCCTCTTTTTTTTTTTTTGCTTTAATTATTTGATATGTTAGCAGTGATGATTGTATTTAGTTGACAGAAACGGCAACAACGTTCATATGATGAAAATAATCAAATGGAAACACTGACACTTCAGAGAAGCGTGCCATCATCGACTTGATTCAGTTCTGGTATCCTTTTTCATCATAAAATTTATACAAATAGAAACTGTTATCACATTCAACGAAGCTACCTAACAAGTGATAATATATAAAAATATAAAAGACTAGTTATGATGAAAGTGCAGTGGCTATCGAAAACTATCGTTCTTCTTTTCTATGTAAGTTAAGTTAAGAATGAATAGTTAAGGCTGTGCCTTGGAATATATATTATATGTAGACTAAATTATCAATTCCTCTATTGTAATTGAATCTGATTCTTGCTTTTGAGAAATCTTAGATAAATAAATAAAAAATATTTGCGAGAACACAAAAACATACTTAATATAAAAAATATGTCCTGTATATCCCCGAGAAGAAGTGATGCATTTACATCTCTGAAGTCACGAAATTATATTCATGTATTTTATGCGGCAGCCCACACACGTCTTTATGTCAACTATTAGATTTATAATATTTCTCTGGTTTGGCAATACTTTCACTCTTGTCCTTTTGTATCCCACGGCTATTCCAAAAATCGTTAAATATTATTGTCTTCTTTTTTTGTGGTTTTACAATAGTAAAAATAAAAGATATATTTTAAGGATACGCCATTAAATTATTTGGTGAGGACGCTAGTAATACAATTATATATAACAAGAAGTTTAATACTTTTTATATTTTTAAATGTACTAATTCAAACACAAATTTTCTTCATGTGTTTCAGATGGCCGGTCATATCCTTGACCTGCTCTGCTATCAATTCACGATAAATTATGATATATCCCTGAAGTTGATTTAGTGTATGACAATTTATCATCAACGTCTACAAGGAAGCTAAAGGATGGATGGAAATTATTATTAAATGAATATAAAATCTATAAATATATTTTGGTAATTATTTGTTTTAGGCGTGGATCACATAATACATCAGTGTTAAGGAGAACACTGAACAATAGTTATTTTAATATTCAATTTAATAAGTACATTAAAACTTTACACCTTCACCGATATTTTTTAAAGGCCTTCAAAAGTCGCCTTTAAAAGTCTCACACCTCGAATAAGAAATACAAAATACAAATAAGGAATTGGTACAATATTTGAGAAAAATTTTACTGAAAATGTTTGAAATTAATTTTGTTTAACAAAATTGTAATTTTCATATTATTTGTTGTTCTTGGTTTTTGATTCAAAACGTATCCCTGGGCTTCAAGAAAAAGGGTGTTAATAACGTCCATATAAAAATCGCCAACTAAATTGAATTTATGGATTTAATAAAAAAAAAAAATAGAAACGAATATAAATAAAATAACAACAATAATTTAGACGAAGAAAGGAACAAATTAAAAAGATAAATTTGAACACACAAACCACGCAAACACACACATACGGACTCATAAATACGCACACGGTAAAAAGTCTACCGCCAAACCTAAAAGGGATCACAATAAATACAGGAAAAAAAACTTCTTTTTAACTTTGGCATTTATATAATTTTATTAAACACTCCAAAAAAATATTGGTAAATCTAACCAATTTTGTTGGTTAAAATTGCAGTAACCAACACAAATAGTACAAACAACTGACGGGTAATTGTAAAATGAAATTTTACAAAAAAACTTTATAGCATTTAAATCTTTTCGATTAGGCTACAAATAAAATTGTCAATTCTACATCCAATAATAGTTGTTCGTTTACAATAATAATTGTAAAGTAACAATTTAATGAAAGAATTATTAGCTTTCGTTAAGTGAATTGAAACTTTTCATACATCGGTAAATTATATTGAAAAAAATCGAGTTGTCATCTTTACGTTTTGAGATCCTTAAAGGCTTCTTCCCCTATTAATTCTGAAAGCTCATCACTATGTCTGCAAGAGTGTGTGAGTATTACACCAAGTAGCATTCTGAAAAAATTTCTAAACTTGGATTTACCGGGAACTCGATCCGAACCAGTACGAATAAGATAGCTTTTTTAGAAAATCTTTTCAGTCGTTTAATATTTCAAAACTAGTTCACAAACTGCGTCAAAATCGGTTAATCCGTTTGTGAGATATCGTGAACGATAATAATAATTAATTAATAGTTTTTTAAAAGCCCTAAATTGCATTTATATATATATATATATATATATATATATATATATAACTGTTAAAGCTTGAAGAGGTCAAAGGTAGAGAGCTGCTCAAGCACCAGATTTCGATAGCTCTGCGGTTAAAATTTGTGGAAAGTTACAAAGATGGCCTTTTGGGTCACCGTTTTCTATATATTTTTATATTGAGATGAGCCGACGACAATTAACAGAAAAAAATTCCATGGCATATTCATGACTGACTGCGGAATCGAGCTCAGGATGCCACGCTTCGTAGTCCAGAATTAAGTGTTTTAGTCAACAGCAACCAAAAATTAGTTAATATCTATTTTAAATCTTATATTGGTAAAAGTTACGATAAAACTAGATAAAATAGTTTCAGATCTTATGAAAAAAGTTTCTTAATTAATTTCAGTTACATAAAATATTAAAAAAAAATCATAGATTTTAACAACGAAAGTTGTGAAACCACTTTTTATGGTTATTTGAACTAACAAAATATGTTAGGTTGAACAAATTGCCACAACAGTTTGCATTAGAACTGAAGTTACTATTTTATATTGTTATTTTAATCAAGAAAATTAGTTTGTTTTAAAAAATTCCAAAAACAATTTACACTAGTAATTCAGTTACTACTGTTGCGTAGTTAGTTTAACCAATAGAGTTATTATAATCATAAAAATATCAACAAGAATTCCCATTAACAGTTAAGTTACCACTAAAATTGGTTAGATTTACCAATAATTATTTTATGTGTAGCTGCTGTTACTGTTGCTGGTATTTGTTTATTGTTTTGACGGAAGTTAGTTGGGCTACATTATATTTCTTTAAATACATGTGAGTGTGTGCGTGTGAAGCCTTGTGCATTTGTTTTGTACAAGAATACAAAAAAAAAATTGCAAGTCGTTACATATTCCGTGGCCAAACAGTTGCCTCTTTGGCCTTTTTTATGTATCTTTTTAAAATATTATTTACATATATATATTTTTATTGTACTTTTTTTTAAATAACAATAATTTTGCTACAGTACAATAGCTGCTTTATAAAGAATTTATTTTTTTATATTTATTTTATTTTACTCCACATATATTTTGTTAAAATACTACAAAATTCGAATGCAAAGTTGACTTAAAAAAGCAACATTTTCCAAGAGGTGCTTAATGTGGTCCATTGAAATATATTAACGGATATAAATGCGTTAGTCTACATGTTTTTTGTACTTTTTACTTCCCATTTTTTCGTAAAGGATTATTAAAAATATATGTGTATAGAAAATAAAGGAAGATGGCTTGCGAAAGGACAGTAAAAAAGATGCAGAAAAAATGTGAATGACCAAACGTACGTACAAGCAAATAAACAACAAGAGAAATGATCAAGCGGAATATACAAAAGGAAACACCTTTCTTCGATGGTCGAGTACACTTAGAAAAATGAGGCCTATTTTAGAACCAAAATATAATAATAATAATAATAATAATAATGATAATAATAATAATAATAATAATAATAATAATAATAATAATAATAATAATAATAGGAATATTTGAAGGACTGAAAGAAATTTCGGTGTAAATTAAAAACCTAATTTTTTTCAATGTGTAGAGGAATTTAACTTATTACTCAACGAAATTTTAAGGGTGCTAAAAAAAGTTTGGAGAAACTTTGTCGATTATGCAAATCCAGCCTCCTGAGAGTCAATGTAGTGATCGATCTCTTGTTAAAATTATCACTGTAGAGAAGACTAAGTATCAAATTGACAGTTTTTCAGAAACATTAATATTCACGAAGCACTACACGGTGAAGTTTCGACAAGGGCCTTTACCTTCAGGATCAAGCTGGTAGAGCAACACAAAGCGTCGTTGATTCGTGCGACGGGTAATAAAGCAAAGAGAAGTCCATTCCAACATTTGGAATAAGTTCATATGTCTCTGTTCAGACGATGCAGGTCTTTAGGACGTGATTGTTACTTTAGCGGCGAGAATAACGAGGGGAAATGTAACGAGTACTCATTTATACACAGAATATATGGGGTATTTTTTATATAGAGTGATACAACTTTGAGTTGCCATCACTGCTTTATTTGACCACCCATTCAACAGTTGATAGTTGCTTTTTGTTTAGTTTGCTTTACCATATCATTATGGGTCGACTTACACCAGAGCAACGTGTGCAAATTGTGGAAATTTTTAATCCAAATAATCGTTCTGTTCGTCAAAACTTATCGTCCATTCAAAATTTTACTTTCCGATGAAGCCCTTTTTTGGTTGAATGGGTACATAAATACACAGAATTGTCGCATTTGGAGTGACAAGAATCCACAAGCTTTTCTCGAAACACCATCCACAGAAAATTACTGTTTGGTGCGCTTTATGGTGGGAGACATATGGGACTCATTGGCCCATATGTCTTCAAAAACGATGATGGTCAGAATGTTACTGTTTGTGAAAATTGTTGTTCCAAGTTGCGCCTTGTACGCGGCAGCCGTGGCGGCCACATGGCCGAACTCATATTTAAACATTAATGTCATAAAATTTTCTATCCAATAAAGACCATTTCATTGATTTCAAAAATATATTACTATGTTTTATTATGATTTAAACTTGTATCACTCTATAAAAAACACCCACTACATACATTCGAACGTAGACTATAAATGTCTTCGTGAAATGTTGATTTCGGGGGCTAAGAAAATCTTCAGCAGGCGACGCTTTCAAAATTTTTATATTAGAAAAAGTTCTTCTAAATAAAATTATATAAATTTTGTATGATTTTCATTGAAATCATAGTCAAAGTAATAGCTACTTAAAGTTTCTTTTTTCAAGCATTAAAGCGTTAATTATTAATAATAGAATCTAACGCCATGTATCTTAGTTTAAAGATCACAAAGTTTACAAATGCAAACGAGCTGACGGTCTTAACAAAAAAATGTCCAAGAAGTATAAAATAAAGTTAAAATCCTGATTCTTAAAAAATATTTAATGTTTATAAGCTGATTATAAGACAAATTTCGTATAGAAAATCTATTCAAAATTTTTTATGTCTATAAGCTACTTATAAGACAAAACTTTTCACACGAAATTTGTCCTATTAGGAGCTTATAAGCATAACATATTTCTTTAGGACTTAGGCCACAAGAATTGAGCTCAATAAATAATTTTTTCCTTATGATGGAGACGTAAATTAAAGTAAATATCTTAGCCAGCCAATGAGGAGTAATTTTTATGCATTTTGTACAACATTAAAATATTAAATATTTAAAAAAGTGGACTAAGTATGTCTATACTTCAAGCCAGCGTTATATTATACTTCTAAGAACATATTTAAGAGTTAATAAAGATTAACCCACAACTTCTGTCATATTTATTTATGTCAGTGTATGCAATCAACATAAACTTGCAAGAAGCCTTTGAAAGAATATAAAAAATAAAAAGTTATAGAAATAAATAAATGAAGAATTAATGCCAGAAAGAAATTGTAACGTATAAGCCAAATAACAAACCGCAGGAAGTCATTTAGTAAATGTTATACAACAATAAAACAACAATAATACAATAGACAACAAAGATTTTTATATATTCATCCCATTGCACACACACACACACACATACAAGACGGACACACATGACTAACAATTGAACTTTTTAAAATATTCTACAACACTTCAGTCCTTCAAACACTTCTCGTGCAACTCACATTAGAATTGTGAAAGATTTATATTCAATTAAAATTTATAAATAATTTTAAAAACCCAAACTAACCACTTTTGCCATTCTACAATACGTTCGTGTAAGTATTTTCTTATCTTGCGAATGTGCAAGTTTTATTTGGCTAAACAAATAATAATAACAAAAGTTTGAAACAGCAACGTGCAGCTATAATTTTTAATAGATGTTTGGATTTTTATTACTTTTAATTTGCAATATATCAAATTTATGTGGCATTTCACTGACAGTTTATCTGTCCGTCAGTTGGAGACGAATCAACCCCCATCGTGTTGAGTTTATTTATATCAAATCAAATTGAGTCAACGTTTAAAAGAACACGGCATTGTTGTGTGCTGAAAATAGCTCCTAGACATGCACGTAAAGCGATATAGATCAGGGATGCAATTGAAGAAATAACATTTGCTGACAGTCTTAAGCCTGGAACTCTTTTCCGTTTTATTAAATTTTCTAATTTGCCGCCAGAAAAGTTAGGGAACTTTCCTGACTAATTGTGAGAGCCCGTCACTATATATTTATATATGTAAGTGAGAGTATGTGTGAGTATGTGACCCGCTTATAACTTTTGAAATGCTGAACCGAGTTAAACCAACCCGGTAGCAATTGAAAGAAATTAAAGCTGAAAATCATGTGATCTTGAACTGATTCGAATTGGCTGATATTAAGATATTAAAAAAACTTTTGAACGGTTAAGTCGAATTAAACCAACTCGGAAGTGATTTAAAGAAACTAAATTTAGAAATCAATTCGTTAGTATCCAGATACTTTAAACAAAATTAAAATAGGAAAATTTTTCAAAGTGGTTTTTTTTAACAACTTTTAAACAGCTTCCCCAAATTCAAAAACCGGATACCGGTTAGTCTGTACCTGCGATGAACGAAAAAAAAAAAATTAAAAGAACGTTTTTGTATTGCAAAATTCCAAAATTGTATATCAATGGGTTAATGCTCTTGATTCTTCTATATAGTAATCGAAAGTAACCTCAATCACGGCTTGTCACGTGGGAATTGGTTGATTTGAAAATTGAAATAATAGTATTTTATCTCAAACAGCACAAAAGATGGAATGCCTCAAAAAAGAGGGATGTCCTTTAGGATCAACCGTTTTTCATTTTTTTCTCCCTCAAAATGTTGAGAGCTTGAAATTCCCTTGACTTATATTTAAATTTTTAGGAATATTTTTTTAAATTTTTTTATTAGGACCAGCACACATGCACAACCCCGTAACCAAGCAGTGCACTGCACGGGAACTAGGAGAGAGAGAGAGGATATTATTAAGAGGACGTATGAATTGTGTCAGGTGATCCGTCGAGATGGAGCACATTTTACTAAATCTATACGGATTGTTGTTGAATATAAAAACATTGAGAATTATGAGGAAAATAAAGGAAGAGTTACAATCCTGTGTCATGATTCTACTCCTGTCATACGGTTGGAAAATCAAAGATAAGACAATTCGAGATCTGGGCTAAAGGAAGAGTTACAATTCTGTGTCATGATTCTACTCCTGTCATACGGTTGGAAAATCAAAGATAAGACAATTCGAGATCTGGGCTAGTGAAACTGTAGACAAAATCGAAATTAATCGAAAATAATATGAGCACAGAAGCCAAATGCCTTCACAAAACACAATTTTCGGTGCAATTGAACTTCCAAAATGTGTTGTAACAGCAACACGACACTTTTGGACGTCATTATCAAAAATAAGCTTCTGCTTTCAAAAAATATTTCTTCAATTAATATCGTCTTATTAAATTTTAGCTCCCGTGAAATATTATTGTAATGAAAATACTTTCGCATTTGAAAAAAATCACCACGTATTTCATCCCCGCTGCACAAACAGGATGTTATTTGAAAGGGCATGTGCGTGTGTGTGTGTGTGTGTTTTTGTGTAACCAAAAAGGTTTATCTATCAGTCCGTTTTTCTGTCTGACTATCTATCTCATTGTTGTCTAGTTAATTTATGGCCCATTAAAAAGTAACACTGAGCAGAAATGTGAAAAAAGACAGCTTTGAGGAACAAGTAGGAATTATTAGTTTGTATGATTGTATTTCTTTTAAAATGTTGCACCATTTGTTCTATTAAGCACGTGTGCATTTGTGCTTATTTATGTTCAAAAGTTTTTTATTTTTTATTTTGTTCTGCTTTTAATTTTAATGCCACATTAAATCAGTGTCGTAGAGTACCAGTCGTATGTGCGTGTGTATGTTTGTTTAAAAATATGCTGCAGCATCATAATGAGTTTTATATTTCCGCTTCCTATATTTGCTTTTTTGTTGTGATTTATATGTATTCAGTGGCGTATTTAAAATAGTTGTTTAAAATATCGAATTAAAAAATAGATTTACTGCAAACTAAATTTTCTTAATACTTTTTTTAATTAAGCAATTTTTAATTGGGAGGTGTTTTGTTAGAAAAACTTATCTATTAGGTTTTATAGTTTATATATTGACATACATAGTTATTTCATTGGTACTAATTGGTACTAATTGGTTACTATTTATCTATAAAAAAAATGGTGTAAAGATGTATGACACTATTTTTCTACACCACAAGGAGTCTACTTGCTGAAATTTCTTTTTTCGGATCTTAAGCCTTGCCGGGATATATGAAACAATAATGGTTTTAGCATCGTGTTCTCTGAGAAAAACTATATAAGAATAGATCTTCTTGATTAAAAAAAAACATTTTAAATTATTCAAATTGGCACCAGTTGCACACGAAAACTTCAGGATTTTACACAGTTTTTTATAGTTCTCAAATTGATTTCAATTAGTTTTTATATCCTTTGCAAATATGTGAAAAGGTTACATGTTTATCATTGCATGTGTAATACAGTCAATATTAATATTCGCCCCTATAAAGTACATATATCCTGGATCCTTAGGAATAAGGAAATTTAATAAGTGATGTCCTTCTGTCTGCCCGTGTAACGCATTTTCCGAGCCCTCCAGACTAACTAGAGATATGCAGGAGATTCGTATTAAAGATTTCAAAAATTCAAAAACGAGATCCAGAGCTGGAAAACTTAAACTGTTAATCTAACCTTTTTGATAGCTCAAGAAAAAATAAAACTTTTATTAAAGATTTTACAAAAATTAAAAACTTGATTCCATGGCTGGACAATTAGAAATATTTTTGGAATTATATAAGCCAACAAACAAAATTTTTTTCTTAATTATAAATAAAACAAATTTGATATTTTTAATGCAATTTGTTGGTACTAGAAACGATAAAAGTAAAATAAAACAGGGCTGGGAAAAGAATTAATTTTTAAATTTTCAGGTAACTATTTAAAATTAATTATTTTTTAGTAAACGAATTTAAATCACATATATTATTTAAAAAAGCTTAAGTTGGCATTAAAAATCAAACAAAATTACAAATTTTATTGAAGGTCAGAGAGCCCTGAAGAAGGACTCCTCTTCATGTGCCCATGACTAGGTTCGCCATACACAACGATTGCGGTTCTTCCAGTTGTTTATGCTGGGGATCTGTAGGTGGGGACTCGTTCTGCAAACATTGGTCGATGTCCTTTTTCTTACTCCGTAAAATGAATCGAAAATAGTTGTCTAAGACAATTCCTTTAAGCACTTTGCTTATATGGTTCCTTACCAGGATTTAGTTTAGTTTTATTTTCGCATCGTCTGTATCTCGTGCTGTGATCACCGCCGCTATATCATCGGCGTAGTCTATGTGGATGTTATCATAGTTGATGCTTCAGAGTTCGTGTCCTGGGATTGATTCCTGCCCTGCGCCGGATGTGCGCCATTCGTCACTTCCCATGTGACGTGTTGCAGAGGAGCTTACGATCTTTCAGATAACTCTGAAACATTTTCAACAGGTATACAGGGACGCGGTACCTTTCCCGTAAGGCTTTCATGATATTTGCTAACGTAGGCTGCTGAAAGCATTCCTTACGTCCAGTGTCGCCAATACGATAGCTTTTGTATTTTCCGCTACCTTATAATAATAATAATAATAATAATAATAATAATAATAATAATAATAATAATAATAATAATTATTATTATTATTATTATTATAGGAAACAGAGCTTATCTACAACACAAGCAATGATTTATAAAGAGTCAACGTGACGTCAAGAGGCTCCATATTGGGCCCGGGCTTACGGAACATTACGTACGACGAGATACTGTGCATCAAAATGCCACCAGATGCATTCCTAGTTGGTTATGCGGACGACATAGCGGCAGTCATTACGGCAAGAGACGTGTGTGAAACAGAACGCAGACTCAGGCAAGTGATGATCAGAGCCAGGACATGGTTAAACGGGTACGGCTGGCGGTGCAAAAAACCTAGATGAAATCGAATCATTCCGGGCCATCGGAGAATGTGAGAAAAAGCACTATTCTTGAGTGGAAGACACAGTGGAATATGGCAACGTGTGGAAGATGGATGGCAAGGCTTATTCCGGACATTAGCAGATGGATATATAGCAAACGCGGCAAGGTAAATTATTATCTAACTCAACTGTTATCTGACCACGGTTACTTCCGAGAATACCTTCACAGGATGGGCAAATGCAACACGGTCTTTTGTGTGTATGACAGCGCAGAAGTTTCTGATGACACGGAGCATACATTCTTTGCCTGTAGGCGCTGGGCGACCGAAAGAAAAATGCTGAAGAGACAAGTGGGCCAATTCACGAACGAGAACTTGGCTGAAAAAATTATCACTGATCAGACCCATTGGAACGCCGTGGCTAACTACTCCGAACGGATCCTACGGGCTAAGAAGATAGATCTGGATGATGTGATAAATGTGGAGAAGGCTACCTTTGCCAATGCGGAACCTAGACGCAGGACAACGGAGAATGCGGTCTAATGCCGAAAATGGAACCACCCCGAAGTAATGCTGACGCGGTGCCGGGGTGGATTGTTCCCGGACGAGGAAAGAAGGCACCTTTTTGTTCGGTATGCCAATTGGAGAATCCGACATACCACGATTGGTGACGGCCCTCGTGAAGGCAAAAGCCTTTTCCCAACTTATATGCAAAAAAAAAATATATTATTATTATTATTATCAGTATTTGCATATTGTCCCTCTTGTTGTTGAGCTTTCCACTAACAAACCTGCAAATAAAAAATCCAGAAACATTTTTGAAAGTGATGTTTTAATTATAGATTTAAGAATTGTAGTTTTGAGAAACAGATCACCGGTGCTTGTTTGGTTAAATATCACATCATATTCATGTTTTAATCTTTAATATTCTCTCACTGATCATGTCTTCTATCCATTAGAATAATGAACCAAATATAATAAATTATTAATAATTTTGTCCAAGGCTTAGAAATTGTTTTCTTTTAAAAATTCGTATACCAACCCCAGGTTTTGTGTGTCCTTTACACTCCATATGTTACGGTCACATAATAATTTATTTCTTTATGTTTTCTGCATGTTAGCGTTCGTGATATTTATCATGTGCGGAGAAGTCAGCAGTTTTAAATGAATATGGCGCATTTGCATTTAAGCAACGTATCCTTTACCTTTTCTTAGCAATAAATATCACTTCGCACACATTTAATTGTGATTTTAATTGCATATTCTTTTCATAATTTCATAAAGCCGGCAAATGTGTACCCAAAGTTACAATATTAAATGCGTCGAAAGCATATTATATTAATATTTTTATGTGTCTTTTTGTTGTAATTGTTTTATTTAATGCTTTTGTATTTGTATTTAACAAGTAATTGTGTACCGAAGACACATTCAATGGAGACATTAGAAAAATCTGTTGGATTTTCTTTTTTGTCAACTGCATGTTTTTTGTTTGTTTGTTAATAAATTGGTTTTCTTGTATAAGTGTGTTATATGTTAATAAATCCATTTATTCTCATATCAATATTGTTTTAGATTTTGTTTTTTCCTTGTGATTTTAATAAGCATGAACCCATTCAGGCAATATGTGATTTTGATACACATGGAATTATATATGAATAATGTTTATTATGTTTTAATTATAACACTATATCGTTTTAATTTCTTATGAGTCGTGGTTGGAAAAGTTGACTGTGCAAAACATTAACACATTATAAACATCCATGTGCCATTTTAAGTTGTTATTTGGAGATCGCAATTGCTTTTCATTACATTTAGGAAATTAGAGATGACATTAACATGCATTTTGACTTCAAATAGTAGGATTTTTTCAATTATACAAGTATTTTAATTCATCTGGAGGGTGTAAATATTTATAGAAAAACAAACTATTAAACAGAAGCTTGAAAATCATGCCAACTCTTATATGCTCTTTAACGACGTACATCTAGTTGTTTAACGTACCAAAAAGAGTTTCAATTATCCCATCCTAGAATTTTTTTTAATATAAATTTAATGACTTCTACAGCAGTATATAAGTTTAATAAGCAAAAATCAGAAATTTCTTTCTTTTATATACCATTAAGGAGTTCAAAATTTTCAGCTCTGGAACTGTAAAATATTTTAGTATTTTCAACAGCCATCTAAACATACCTACACCCTTTAGCTTATATCCTGTTAAAGGCATAAAAAAGAAACACGTCGACTAGATAATTTTTTGCAGTAAGACGCTAGTGGTCATACGAAATTATTGAACTCATTATTATTGCATAGAAAATTTTACCTCTAGATTAGACTAAGTCCGAGCCAGCCATGGCTGGCTCATATGCCAGAGGACATATTCAAATTGCAATGCCAGTAGATTATCTTTCAAATAAAGTAAATTTCAAGTAAATTTAAAAATTTCATCTCTTTTGTATTCCATTTCATATTTCTGTACCTCTATGGAGTGTTACATCCAACTTATATTCCTTTGGACATTGTTCAAATAAAGTTCAAAAAGATCATATAAAGTATTTCTTAAAGAAAAGTGATCGTAACATATCGGTACGCCAAATTTTGTTTTCTTGTTAACGGTTAATGTTACCAGATTTCAAAAGAACTATAATCAATAAAAAAATTGGAACACGAAATAAAATTGTCTTTTAATTGCATTAAAAAATATGACCTTAAAAGCCTCTATAGAATACATATCTTTAAAAAGCAACGAAAATAATTTATATTAAAACTCTTATCATTTTGCAGTATCTTTATGCCAAGTTGATGTCTCATTATGTATTTTGATAAATTATATCAATAATAAGAAAACAATTTAACAAACAAAAAAGTTAAATCTAATTAGAAACACGTCCGATTACGACACAACGTCATATACATACCGGGTGGCTCAAGGTTAATCCCCGCTTGGTTAGATGTTAAAGCTTTTCTATATGGCGTTGCAAGTTAATCAGAATTGACGCTTATGCAGCAGCAGAATTTAAACAGGCAAACAGTACAGCACAAGAGCGTAGAATAATTATGTAGATATTCTTAACAACTAATCGGATGACTTTGAGTCGAATATTATCATGAGCTTCGGCTGATATTTTCATTTAAGCGGTTACGTCAGTAAAAGAAATCGTCCTTTCGGGGCCACTAAAATACGCGTGCGAGCCGCCACATTCTCTTAAGACAACTGGGCTGTGTTCATGGGAAATTGGTGATTCAACCATTTTTTATTTTTTTTTTTTTGATAATGCCATCAAAATACTTTTACTGGCGAGCGCTACAGGGCTATAGTAAGCATATTCTTAGTCGAAACCGAATGAGAGCGGCTTGGTGAGCATGTGGTTCCAACAAGACGATACAACCACTTAAAAACAACAGGATCTACAATGGATATTGTGAACAAATAATTTCCCGGTTGCTTACTATCCTTTTTGGTAATTGGGCATGGCCCAACTATAAGCAACTATAGATATGTCAAAAGTTTAACCTCAGCACCTACCTTGCGGCCTAACCTGACGGTGCTCCTAACACCGGGTGAAAGCAGATGTCCACCACCACACCTGTCAAGCCTCAGGGTCCACACCAGTGTAGCCCTTGAGATTTCACAGGTTGCAACTTCATTCACATCGTTTCACCACAAACCATACTCATACACCTTTCTAGCGTGTTCGGGCCCACCCAAGAATCTTGTTACATCCTAGGACGTGCATTTCGCCAGCACCAAAACGAACCAGAGGTCACAATCATACGGTCAATTCCTCCAGACAATCCCAGCACCAACACTTTAATATCCCTTCCGTACCATCTGCTGATTCGCAGCAGTCGATAGAGGTCACCATCAGCTGGGCCAAGGTCCCAACATACTGTTAATATGCCAGAATATCAACCCTTATCTGACATCTCTACCAGCGCGTCTTGGTATCAAACCACGGCCACACCGTGGACTCCCTGAAGTGACCTCATCCAACACCTGGCTAGAGAATCCACTAGTCATAGAGGAAGTAACTATGTCCGCCACACGCTACCACTCGGATGAACGTGCGTTAAACAGAGCTACGACAATGACGCAGATGTTCCACACACACTCAGGCAAACAACATCGTCGCCTTACCTCCCGATCTAATATCATCTGTGGGGGGTCAACCAGTTCCCGTGGCACCACTGTAAGGAAACTGGTTACGCCTCGCAGGTCAAACCAATATAAGTTTGTCACCCTGGTATTGATTTTTGATCCTTCTTTTGGTTGGATCCAGGTATTCTTCCACCTGCATTTCTTATCCTGACACGCAGGGAAAAACCTACTCCCTTATTATCTATATGCACTCCCGTTTCTCTGTTAATTCAGAGATTGCAAAGTAACATATAAGTACCATGGACTGTTAGCAAAAGCAACGTCAGTAAAACCAATAGCCCTTTTCCCCACAAAGCACTGCAACAAGGTATTACGACTCACCAAGTTGCCTATTGTGCCTCCGGAGTAATTGCAGCCTTTAACAAAAATAGTCGACGAATGCGAATAGCTATCGCCAGAAATATTGTGGAAAGTTATGGATTTGCAATAAAACGGGCTCAAGTGTATATCAACACTGGCGGATGACATATTTTACAATTAACATAAAAAATTGTGCAGGTGCAAACAAATATTTCATCTACTCAAAATAATTGTTTTTATTTTAATATAAAAGTTATTTCAAAACGAAATCGGAATATTAATTTTGTGCTACACTGTAGCTGCTACTTTTTTCGCAACAGCACAGATTTCACAATCTTCAAGTTTTGAAAATTAATATTCTGATTTTTTATTACTTATATCATCCATAATTTCAGATGAAGCAGCAAGATCGGTGCGATCGCAAAAAACCACTCCAACAACTTCACTTTATTTAGATATCTTTCAAAATCGCTAATGAATCAGTTCCACAGTTGCCACTCTGGTACAATTGAACCAAAAATTTTTGTTTTTTTTTTACGTTTGGTTCGCTGGTTCACTATTTTTCTTTTATGAAAAGTTAACGATTTTTAAATTTTGAAAGTTTTATCATGCCTGTAAAAATGTATTTACTAAAATTATTACCCTTCACATAAAGTAAAAGATTTGATTCGTTTACAACACTTGATAGTAATCGATTACTACCTACCCACAGTAGAAAATCAAAAAGCTATATTGGCAACACTGATCGATTGTTACTTTTGTTTACAAGTCAGAAATTGACAATTTGACTTCAGTGTAAAAAGTATTGTATTATGCTGGTATGCAAATAAAATTGAAAAAATTGGTTCTATTTTTTTAATTTTGGTTCTTTTTTTATGGATTTTGGTCCCGAAGAAAAATTTAGAGTAGCAACTGTGATCTGTTCTTAATTTGTTCAATTGCTTTCTTCCGGTTACGTTATTACTAAATAACTATTTAATGTGTAAATTAGCAGCAATGATTTTTATATATCCATGTATGAATTATATATTTTAGCCTTAATATCAAAACCACCTTGACTAATTGTTTCTTAATACTTATTTTATATCCTTCGCCCATAACATTTTTACTTTGAATGTTTCTTTTTTTAATAACTACAATAATAAATATAAATCATGACATGGTAGTTATATCCCTTCCCTTTTAAAAACCCCTGCAAATGAACAATAAACATTATTTATCTATTTATGACTATATTGTGATATTTGTAACATATAAAAAAGAAAGCATTTTTATATTAATACCTGGGCATTACCTAAGTAATTTATAACATCGGATTACTTGCATACACTTTTCGTAGTTTCAATCAATTACAGAAATGTATGAGATCTAAAAACAAACAAAAAATACTCTATTTTTTTCGTTCATGAATAGAACTGAAAAATGCACTATAATTTTACATGCGAGCATGCGAAAACCAACAAAAACTGATGCCATAATTTTACTGATGCAATTTTTTTGGACATGTTGCCAATTTTTACAATGTGATGTATACAAATTCTTTTTCGTTTTCTATTTATTTATTTGTTTTTTGTTGTGGTACGTTTTACTACAGCTCAGATGATTTGAGTAAAACTAATAAGAAAATAATATGAGACTAATGCAATGTACATACTTGGCATTCCTTGTACTGTCATTTTATGATATTATTTGAGATGCAGAGAGGCTTGTAACATATTTAAGGTATTCATAGTGATTGCTAATTAGTTATATTATCTTAAAGTCATAATATATTAGACCAGTTTTAAAAAGCTGTTGTTGGGCTGCATACAAAAAAGTCATCCAGGTCTGTTTTTGTCATAAAATAGCACTACAAATATGACCCGAAAGCTTGAAAACCTTTAGGCAAGACAGCGATAGTACATGTCCGCCGATTCATGAATTTAAAAATTCATCATATCAATAAAATTTTTTAAATCACATTTTTATAGCATAGAAATATGTAAACGAGAATTGGATCTCGAAATCTAAATGAACAAAATTAAAAAGTATTTCTCGTCTAACTAGCAGCTACTCAACGTTTTTCCATTTGCATCTTCAAAAAAAAACTTACTCAGGTCAAATCAAAGCAGCAGTTCGTTTGGTTTATACATACAAATTCATATGGTATCGGGTGTTTTTTATAGAATGATACAACTTTGAGTTGGCATCACTGCTTTATTGGACCACACATTTAACAGCTGATAGTTACTTTTTGTTTAGTTTGCTTTGACATTATGGATTGATATACACCAGAGCAACACGTGTAAATTGTGGACATTTTTTATCAAAATAATGGTTCTGTTCGTCAAACTTATCATACACTTCCTCCATTTTATGACGTACATTATCGTCTTTCAGAGCTGCTAATTTGAAGAACAATAAATCGTTTTCGGCCCACATTTACTGTTACTGATAATGTGCATCCCATGGGACGCCGAACAGTGCGCACTAAAGAATCTATAGCCGCTGTACAGGAAAGCATTGAAGATGATCCTAATCAATCAATTCGTCGCTGTTCTCAGCAACTGGGGTAGTGTCCTTCCACTTTATGGGAGATTTTACGCAAAGATCTTGACTTAAAAGCTTTCAAGATTCAACTTGTGCAGGAATTAAAGTCAAGCGACCATCGTATGCGCCGCGAATTCGTCAAATGGACTGAAGCACAAAATGGATATTGATTTTGAATTTCCATTCAAAAATTTATTTTGCGATGAAACCCATTTTTGGTTCAATGGGTACGTAGATAAATAGAATTGTCGCATTTGGAGTGAGGAGAATCCACAAGCTTTTATCAAAACACTATCACATCCACAGAAAATTACTGTTTGGTATGCTTTATGGGCTGGCGGAGTCATTGGCATATATATCTTCAAAAACGATGATGGTCAGAATGTTACTGTCAATGGTGAACTTTATAGGAACACGATTCAAAGTTTTTTCGTACCTCAATTAGCTGGCATTAATTCCAACAGAACGGAGGCACATGCCACACAGCGGGCGCTAGAATGGATTTACTCCAAGAAACTTTTGACGAAAAAATAATTACACGAAATGGCCCAATTAATTGCACCTTAAGATCGTGTGAGTTACTTGTGCTCGTCGATAAACCACAAACAATTGAACACCTAGAAATCAACATTCGAAGAGTTATCGGCGAGATACGGCCGCAAATGCTGCGAAATGTTTTTGAAGATTGGTGTTCCAGATTGCGCCTCGTAAGCACCTGTCGTGGCGGCCACATGGCCGAAATCACGAACGAGCGTTGTTTACAATTGCGCATGTGCAGCATTTCAATATGTTTTGTTGCTATAATTTTTGGCTTCGACCATGACGTAACACAAACAACAATTCCTTTGTTTATTGTAATGTTGTATTTCTAGTCGTAGCGATAGCACCTAATATATTTTATATCATGGATTATACTATGTTCAGACATACAATTTTAATTGAGCCAATTTAATTTTAATTAAGCAATTAAATCTAGTGTTCACTCATACTCAATGAAGGTGACTCCATTATCATTTAACAGCTGATAAAAACATTGTTTTTACTTGTTTCGTGAATATTCGTGTTTGTAAATTTAAAAAATGGATGCAAATTTTGGTTTAAAAGAAATTTTATTTTCATATAATAGAAATATGGAGCTCTTGGAGTCATTGCAAACGATTTTTGATTCAAAATTGTTAGAGCTAAAAAAAAAGTTTGAGAAAGCAGCTGCTTTCATTATTCCAGCAAAGTGCAACTCAAAGATCACTCTAGATGTTGGTAAGTGCAACTGGTATAAATTTGTTTACTTTTCAATTCTTAGAATCTCCAATCTGTATTCTGGTAAGTCACTTGCAATTGTAACATTTATATTTTTTGATATTTGGCTCTCCATTATAGGAAATTTTTCTGCCAAGAGATCTGAAAGAAGACTGTCTCTATGGTGGGCACACCACCACATCGACAATCGCTTAATTAAAGATTGTAAAAGACATTGCGGTGGAGGATCGTTGAACGACTATTAGAAAAGTTTATGAGGATGTCAACTCTTTTCCGAATGAGGAAGTTAACTGCAGTCCTTATTGCAAACCACTGCAGTGTTCGTATGCATTTCAGTGAGTGTGTGCATGTGTCATTTTTTCATATGTAGTTGTTTATATGTGTAGTGTTAATAAAAATTTATGATTATTGTTTTCACATATTTCATGTTGTCAATATTTAAAACATTATTTTTCACACGATGCAACAGCAACAGAAACAGCAAAAACTCACAAACAACAAACAGAAAAAGTGCCACTTATTCTGTGAGGACAACAAAACGCATACAGAATATGCGACAGACAGCCAAATGTCGATGCGTTTTATGGCGCAATGCTGACGACACCAAAATATATAAATTTTTTCTTTCATAAATAAATGCAAAAAGTGCATGAATGTTGCAAGATTCTCAGCACACTTGAAACACCGAACGAAACAAACATCATGATGGAATTCCAGGCGTCATTTTGAAATTAAAAATGAGCAAAAAAACCTACAAAAAAGTAATAATTTTTTATATTGTGCTGGGGGAAAAAATTCGGAAAAGAGTTGACAATATTTATGTAAAAAATTGTTAGTTATTGATATTGCCGTTGCACGGATATATTTTTTTTCGAGGGCAGGAGAGAACGAACAATTGTCAAGTAATAAATCGATCTGTCTCATATTGTAAATGGTTGTCCATATAAAAGAGTGGCCAAGTAAAAATGTGCATTTTATGCAATTCCATACGCCAAACATGACAGCCTTTTTATTATTTGTTGTTAATAAAACGCAATCTGGATATACGCACGCACACACTCACACACACATTTACAAATAGTAACAACAATAACGTCGTCATCAGCATTCACGGTGATTGTTTGCTGCAACGGAAACGGATGTTAACGAGTATTGCATGAGGTCGATTGGTTTGTTATTTAAAAGAGTTTCTTTTTCATTTTTGTTTATATATAAATTTTTTTTGAGCTTTTTAGTCCTTATAAGTACTGCATACATTTTGAAAAAATAGTTCTCACGCAGGATTTTTACCGAGCCCGTCCCAACTACTTCAATTTGTATATCTCTTGCACATTCCCTTGTAATAGTTGCAATACAAATGTAAATTGAATATTTTTTTTCTGGCCATAATCACCTTTTACAACTTTTTTATTTCTTTTGCATTTTCATTTTATTGTATTCATGCATGCTTTAAGCCTGAGTCCATCACGCTCATAAATCAGCTAAAAGTCACAAGTTGAATGTGTATGGAAAAAATGCACTAAATATAAATACAACCGGATGCCCAATTTTTGCAAAAACAACACAACAACAATAATGTATTACATTCATGCATATGCAGTCTATGCGTAGGTGTACTTTCAATCTTCTGCTACAGTTGCAAATGACTATTATCCATCCCACCACCAAAGAAGAACTACACTCCTGCCAAACAATGTTCAACATCGATGTTGACAAAACATGTACCACCAGTAAACGAAAAATGCAAGAAAAAAACTTTCTCTTTGTCATCATGCACTTGTTCAAAAAAAAAAAAAAAGAATCAACGGCCGTCAGTGGAGAAGAAAACAAAAAAAAGGAACGGGCTATAACTCTAAAGTAAATGCTGTAAAAACATCGAAAATCCATAAAAATGCATCATAATTTCTCAACGCATTCGCTAATAAAAAAAATACAACAATTTTCCATGAGTGTTGCCAGTCTTAAAGTAAATGTACTTCTTAAAATTTTTGTAATGAATTTAAAGAAGCGTGCCAAAGAAGCCAGGCAAATCTGGATCTGTTTTAATGGGTTGTCTTTGAAAGAAGTTCTCTTCTTGGTCACCTTTTCCGTGAGTCCGGCGGTATATATGAGATGTTAATTACATCAGGTTTTTATACCCTTAAAAAAGTGAAAAGGTATTTTTAGGTTTGTCATTCCGTGTGTAATTTCTTCGATATTAATATGCGACGAAATTCTGGATCCTAATGAACAGCGATGACGATTGAGCGATGTCCGTCTGTCCTACGCACTCCCTAATAAAGAAAATATAACAATTTTCCTTGAGCGTTGCCAGTCTTGAAGTAAATTTACTTTTTAAAATATTTGTGTACTCCGTGGCTCAGTTCTTTCCATTGAAAAAAAACATGCCAAAGAGTAAATAGATGATCCGGAAATAGTGCGAATTCGGATCTTGTCTAATGCCTTTTAGAACAGGAAGTCACTGCATGAAGTTATCATTTTGTCATCGTTTCAATGAATTCGAAATAATTTTCCAGATGTTAATTTAATCTGACTCGTGTATATCATTTCTAACAAATTTTTAAATCAATTAGGAAAAGTCGCCTACTGCAAATTTTCATAAGGGGACTCAACAGACATTTCCGGGTAATTTTTTGACGTGAGTTTGTTATATATAATCCACTGCAGATTTTTGCCAAATAGCGCCTATATAAAAATAATTATAACTAATTTATATATACCAATATATTTAACATAAATCTTTCATTATTGTCTTTTAGTTCAATTATATAATTTTTTATATTATCTTAAATTTTAAACCAATTGATTTATATTTAATAAGATCTGATTGATGTTGCTTTCGATCACTGTAAAAGAGTCGAGAGCGCTAACTGATCAGATATATAATTTCGAAGTTATCCAAAAGTTTTACTTTTTTCAAATTGATTATGATGCCTTACGAACCGATAAACCGCTTTTGATCCTGTTCACGATGATCGAGACATGGCTTGTATATATAAAGAAACAAATTATTTTAAGATTTGATCGCTCTCGCTGCCGCAAGGTTATTCAAAGAAATGCACTTTAAAGAATGCTTTTTTCGAAGTTTTTTTGAGATATCAAGAAATGAACCGTATCGGATCGGTTCTATTTCACAGAAAATAAGTTCGGAAACACTCTTCCTTTAATTACCATAATATATTGGGAGCACTAACTCATCAGATATTTAATTTCAAAGTCTTTCCAAACATCCACTTCTATTTTATTATTTCGTTTACGATATCTCACGAACAGATACATAGATTTTGATCCGGGTTGCGGTGATCGACGTGGTTTTTATACATACTTTAAAAATGGATTAGTTTGTGAAATCGAAGGGTGAAACAGTTAAAAAGTTTATTTAGTATATTTTGAAATTAACCGATTTGAATCGGGACAAGTGCACACAAAGCCTAAATTCAAGAATGCTCATCAGAACGCCACCAATTTTGTTGAATACGGTGTCGCCGCTAAAAAGTTATAAGCGGTTCATATACTTACACATAACTCACACAAATTTGCATACAGCCATAGTGACGGGCTCTCGAAATTAGACATTGAAGTTTCAAAACGTGGATATCTGATGAGAACTCAATTTTTTGAAAATGGCATAGAAGCAATATATTGCCGTATTGTTTAAAATTTTTAATTTTTCTAGCGGAAAGTTAATAGAAATGTTTTCGTTCAAACAAAAGTGAAATACTTGCAAGCACTAAAAATAGCTTCGAAATTTCTGTAAGTAATATAACTTCTTAATCGAATATCTGGATATTAATCATAATCGCTGCCTGATAAGTCGGAAAACAGACTTATTGATGCTTTGAAAGTAAAGACCAAATACTTCACTAAGCACTACCTCCAAAATTTTTTCACTGGGCTTTGAAACAAAAATATTATAAGAATAATAATTTTGTGCTGCATTTTCATAATCAGTGTGATAACATTTCTAATACATACAGATTTTATTATAAAGTATAGCCGAAGAACGGTAGTGTGTCGATGGTAACACACTTTGATTCCCAGTATTAGACGTTTGATAATTTTTTCATGTTCTAGTTTCAGAACTGACTTTTGAGTTTTTTCTAATATAGCGACAATCAAACAGATCAACAATAACCAAAAACTATTATACACTGTCAAATATCAGAACAATTTTATTCTCTAATTCTGATCGAGCGCGGAATTGAACTCGGAATCTTTCTCATAGTAGTGTACACTTCAACAAATTCAGACAACAGCTCATTTAAAGGGGGAGGTCTAAGAGAATGGCGACATTGCAGAGTAAATTAGTCAAATTTATGTTGTCGAAACTTACCAAGCGTAAAAAAACTGCTTCTCCAATTAAATATATTGTTTGATGAACTCCATGCAAAACAACAATAAAATTATTCAGTTTTTGGTTTAATGTTACACTAACGGACGCCAGTTGTAGCTTCACCAGGAATTCCATTAAGATTATTAAATGCTACGATAAGGCCGAAAATAAATTCCAGCCACTTCTAGCAACGGGAAAGGGTCCCGTCGAATACCTTCTACTTACAAGTCATGGATTCAATCCGTCGTGGGTATGGGGCATATTTTAACTCAAAGTTGTTTTAATTATATTCGGCATATTTAAGTTTCCTATCAGCCACATTGTCAGTCATTTCAAATATAAGAAGTAAAGGTGCTATATTTGGCTGTGCCGAATCTTACTTACCCTTCACCAACGTACGCAACGAAAAACAACTGCAGTTGCCTTTTTGATTTTTGTTTATGTATAAAATAAAATTTCAATTTCCCAACCTTGGAAACAAATTTTAACTTTTTTTGCCAATGCAACTCTAAATGAGGTATGAAATAGTTTTAATTAAGAAAAACTCAAAATTTGGTTACTTTCATGTACTATACAATATTTCACTTGTCCAACCTTGGATTCGAAATTTTGACTTATTTTAATTTTTAGCAACAATTTCGCTTTTCTCAAGTTATAGAAAAACAACGTCAGTTGTCATTTTGGTTAGGTTAATGTATAAAAAAATTTTATATTCAACTCTGGAAGGGAAATTAAATTTTTGTTTTTAATTTTTTATCAATGCTAGTAGTATTATTTAAGAAAATCTTAAAATTTTTAATTACTTTAGTTATTACATGTAATACAAAATACTGAATGTGCCGAAAAAGATTTTTAATTTCCCAACCCTGGAAAAATTTTAATTTTTTTTAGTTTTTAATAGACAATTGAGGCTTCCCAAGGCATGAAATAGGTTCAGTTTACAAACAAACAAAACAGTTGTTGGTTTTTGGTATTCATTTTGCGTCGAGATATAGGTGTAAGCTTCCCAGCTCTGGAAACGTATTTTCATGTAAAATTCCATTAGTAGTATGATTTCCAAAAAAATCATATTTTAAAAAATTTATTTGGAGAGGGACGAATTTTAATTTTTTCATCGTTTCAAATATAAAGTATAACATTAAAAAAATTTAATATTGTTTGGATAAGGCTGAATTTAATTGACATTAACAGTTAATTTACTACTAAAATTGGTTAGATCAACCAAGAAACTTGTTTAATGTGTTGCAATTTCTCCATGCAACCTGCAGTTGTGACATTTATTTTATTATCTATTAATTTATATTAGTTTAAAGCTGTACAGCGAAAACAACGGCAACTCTTTGCTTTGAGCCATATCTTGCACACTTCCCCACCACAGTAAAATCGAGTGTCAGAAATTTTGGCTTTTTTGTGGCATAAAACTCCTAAAAAAATATATCGCGAGCAGCAGTATTTAAATTTTACAACAATAAATATGTGCAACAGCACACGGTGGCTTAACTAGAGCTTCATCTATCTCGTCGCCAATATTTTTCTTTATTTGAAAAACAAAAGCCTGATGATACATTCTCCTGCCCCTTTCAGCCCGTGCAAAGTTCTATGCATTCTCTTGCACTTCCTCAAAGAATTGTCAATGTTTATAATCGTGCTATTTTTTATTTTGCATTATTTTTAATACATATTTGTTGTTGCTGTTGTTGCTGCTGTTGTTGATACTGTTTGCAAGTTTTTTCTCTTCATTGTTTGTCGTTGATACTAAAAGGTATTGGCAGTATCCTTTGCATGCTGACGCATGTTCTTGTTTGTATTATTGTAACAATTCTTTTTGATTTTCTTTTTGGGAGACTTAATATGGACAGTGTAGGTTTGTGTGTGTGTATGTGTGTGTGTGTGTGTACAATGGGAGTGCTTTGTATTATGACTGCATGCAAATAGATTTGCAACGTTTTCCCGTCTATGCTGCTACCAAAACCACTACTATTTACAGAGTTGCATTTAATGTTGAGCAACGTTTTTCACAATGTTGCCTCTCGTGTTTTTTTTTCTTTCGCTTACTGTCATAAATTTCACTCTATATATTGTTCCATTTTTTCCCCGTAATTCTTCCATTCACGTACTGTATGCAGTGGCCATAAACATGGCAAAAAAAAAAAAACAAAACCGAAATGCGGGTGTAACATCGTATGCACTTTCCGATAGGCTTTGTCATCATGTCAATGTAGTGATTATTTATTGAAATTTAAGCCTTTATGCAGATGAATTTGGAAATAAACAACAATTTTCAAAGCGGAAAAAATTACAAAATATTTTTTATGGTTGAGACTCAGTAGCCTTAAAAGGTGTTTGGCTTATCTTTATTTCTATCTCTGCAAGTCTTTAACATTTAAAACAATTTTCTCAAAAGCAAAATCGTTGTTTTTTTTTAATATTTGATTTGTTTAAATTGATGGCTGTCATTCATTTTGCAGCAACCCCTGCTAATGCAGTTTGTTGGTTCGTAATGACAGTTATTAATTATCTTCATTTGCGGTGACAAAAGTAGTGCAGCACACTGCAGATTTTCTTTTTTGTCAGTTCAATGTGAAAATTCACATTTTTATGGCTAAAATTGATGATATTGACATTTGTTGATTTAAGCATTTTTATGCGTCTTTTGTTCACAAATTAAAGATTAATGACCAAGAAAATGTGTTGTCAATAAAACAAATTATTTTGTCAATTGTTTTTCTTTTAGGGGTGCAAGTAGATGGTGTTGGATTTTATTGATTGTGGCTTGTGTTGAAATTTCGTTTTCTTTGTTTTTCCACTAAAAACAGATGTTATTTTTACACAATTAATTTTTTCAATATGTTCGATTTATTATAAAAATTAATAATAGACTTTCAAGTGTTACATAAAGTTGCGAGCTGGCGTTTGAAGGAATAATCACTTGATTTAACAAAAGCTTAAATTTCAAAACTTCAAGATAGTCGTGAAATAGTTCAAAATCTCAAATATTGTAAAGCATGTATTTCATGTCTTGTTAGGTCATTTAGTGATTTGATTGTCAATAAAAAAGAATGGTTAGATTGAAAGGGCCGGATATTGAATGTAATCCACGCCTAAGCGTCAAGTTTTTTTCTGCATTTTATTATCATTTCTCATTTTTGAATTACATATGTCAATTTGAACCAAAAAAGATACACAATCGAGCAACGCTTTATAGTTATTCAGGCTTATTATGAAAATGGACGTTCAAATCAAAATTCATATCGTGCTCTTCATGATTTTTTCTGTCAATTTAATCGTCCCAATGGGCGTACAATCGGAAAACTCGTGCAAAAATTTGTGGAAAGCGGGTCTGTAGGAGATGTGAAAAAAATCAGTATCCGGTCGTACAGCTCGTACTGCAGAAAATATTGCTGCTGTTCGCGACAGTGTGCAGAAGAACCGTCCGTAACCTTAACTCGTCGCACAGTGGAAAATTTTAGTCCATATGGGATAAAAAATCTGTAACTTTTTTGTTCTTAGAGATAGAGTTCTGAAATTTTGCACGAATAATCTTAAATTTATTTGCTATTATTCTATAAGATATGAGCCAAATTGAACCAGAACTTATTTCAGAATAAAAGTAAGGATTTATTTTTTGTGCATATAAAGATGACTTGTACATGTATTTGCTACAAAATAGTGACTTTAATTTTAAATAAACTTCATTAATTTGTAATTTTATAATATTACATTTTATAAAATTCAGTTAATATATATTTAATGTATATTGTTAACAATATATATATATATATATATATATATATATATATATATATATATATATAGGATAACTTTAAATATTTAAATAATACTTTAACCTTGACTTTTTTTCTTAAAAATCCATATTTTGTGGTTACTTCATCAGTTTCATACAAATCTTTTGCAAGTTTGGCGGATGGTTTCCTTATACTTGTTACATATGGATCAGAGATGTAAAGAAGTCTGTTGAAAACATCTTCGTTAGTGGCGGATCGCGAACATTTTTGAGAGTGATAGTTTTTGTAGTCTTTATTGCGCGACTCTTGTGCGTCTTCGGACAGCTGATCAAAAGGCAACACTGCAAAACGTTTTATAAGGCTTTCCCCATGTATCGATATTTTGTGGACAGATGATGGCACATGATGCCAGTTGCATAATTTTATATACAATCTTGCCGCTAAAATTGCATATTCGCCAAATTTTCCAGAGTCTATCATAAAATCAGACTATAAAGCTTGGAGAATTGTGTGAAACCTTTTATTAGTTCTTCATCTACTCCAGTTATACCAGCTGATCGCGAAAAATAAAAAAATCTTGTAGCGGTATTACCATCATTGCTGCTACCACATTTTTTTTTTATTATTCACTATATATTTTCTTCAGAAAGCTGCAAATTTTTTTCAACAAAAACATTAATACTTTGTGTATTTCTCACACTTTCAATATAAATATCAATTATTTGAACACTTGAAATTATTAATTTAACATAAATCGTTCTAATTTTTTAGCCTTTGATTTTTATATATTTTAAATAATAATTTCGATCTTAAGGCTTATTTTCATAGGAAATTATTTATCTTTTGTTAATATCGATATTTCGATATCCTCTGTATAAAAACATAAAACAACAAAAATACTGAAAAGAATTTTGTTGTTTGTTAATAAATTATAATAAATTTTTTTGTTATCCTGAGGAAGATATCCAGAGGATATCAAAATATCGATATTAACAAAAGATAAATAATTTCCTATGAAAATAAGCCTTAAGCTCGAAATAATTATTTAAAATATTTAACAAAAATCATTTGTTCAATTTTCTAAATAACTGGGTTTTATTAACATTATTGAATGTAACTTCTGTTTAGGCACGAATATGCATATTAGCTGCATTATTTTATTAATATATTTAGCTTTTAAATTTTTTACATGTAAGCGCAGAGCTAAGCAGAGCTCCTAATTAAAAGTTTTACCGAAGTTTTTACATGCAGCCAAAATAACATTGCATCATTCAGTAGCTAAAATTTCAAATATTTTCACTAAAACCTGATCCTCTATGTATAAAATCGGAATCTACATCAAATTATCTTTCCAATAAGCTATATAACTCCTTAATTGTAAAGTGAGTTATAGCAAAAATATGCTCTGAAATATGTTTCATTTTTAAAGTAATAAATCCTTGTCGTGAAAAGATGTGAATACGGTCCTTATATCCGAATATTCCTATTATGCATAAAGATTTGCATTTACACGCTTATAAGGTGCAATTGACTCAAGAATTAAGCCCCTTAACCATTTCAAGCGTCGTCAATGGTCAGAATGGTGGCAAGAAATGGTAAAGGAACAATTTTCGCAGAAAATCATCTTTAGTGATGAGACACATTTCCAAAACAGTGGATTCGCTAATAAGCAGAATTTCCGCATTTGAGCGAATGATAATCCATGAGTGATTGTTGAAAAGCTTATGCACCCACAAGGAGTGACTGATTGGTGTAGTTTATGGACTGGAGGCATGACTCGGAAGTATTTTTTCCAACATGAGGCCCGTCAGACAGTTACTGTGAATGGTGTTTGCTATCGTGGGATGATAACGAACTTTTTATGGCCCGAATTGGAAGATGTGGGCGATATGTGGTTTCAACAGGACGGTGCCACTTTCCAAAAAGCCAATTAAAAAATGGCTCTTTTGCGTGACAAATTCAATTGCCGTGTTATCTCACGTGGTGGCGATGTCAATTGGCCTCCAAGATCAAGTGATGTGACACCCTTGGAGTTCTTTCTTATTTTTTAGCCACCCTTTACCTCTCGTTATATTAACACAAATACTAAGCGATTGTCAGAACAAAACAACTAGTTTGCTATTGTTACCATAGACTAAAACACTACTTGATCACAAACTTGTGCCTTAACGAGAGCACCACGCTTCGTGATGTTGATATATAAAACATTTTTATTTATTTGTTAATTTTTAGAAATATGTGTCTTTATGAATCATATCTGATATAAAGAATTGTGAGTCACACTTTAACGTTAAGCTTTCTAACCAACTTAAGTTGACAATTCATGAAGAGAAGAGGCACTTGGTTGTGCAGCGTTTTAAAAAAATGGGCGTTAGAATCAAGATGTATGCAGTGCGCAATTTTTTTGTTTGTTTCCATAATCGACGAAGTGTGTCTATAAATGGGAGAACGGTGTGCGAATTTCAGCAAATTGGATCTATAGGAAATGCAAAAACAGCTGACTACTTCGCTGAGCTTCACATATTCACATATAAAATCGACCGAGCAGTTATCGTGAATGGCACTTCACAACAGTGTCGCTAAATGACAACGGTCTTCGTGTAGATAGAAATACACGACATGTAGTTCCATTAGGATGATGCCAATTCCTACTTGATCGTCGTATCTCACGTAGTGGCTTCTTTATTTCGGGATATTTAAAAGAAAAAGTGAGCCAAGGACTATTAAAGAATTTAAGGATGAGATAATTTTGAATATTCAAGATATTGAATCTCAATTATGTCTCAGCGTCATTGAATCCATAACGATCACTTGGCCAATATTTTGTTTTACATATAATTCAACAATTCAATGACAGAGGACATAATGAAATTTTTTAAAATTATATACAAAATTAGATTTATTTATATATTAAGTTTGATTTATTTATGATGACCATCTTACTTTATGACTAAAGCATCATTAATATTTAATTGCTTTACTATTTGCTTCTATAGATCAGGAAGTGATATATAATAGAATAAACTCTGCATCCGAAAGTTTTTCGTTAGTACTTGTTATGAACCATTTATTAATAAATTAAATTCAAATTACATTGACAGGCTAACGTTCGCAATGTTCTTTTAATTCGGGTGATATTTACTAACGTTGTTTCATCATAACCCAGCGACGCTTTAGATCCCAAGATCGACTCAGCGTTCAGACTTGAATATGGTGTTTGATTTTGCGGACCGTCCTTTAGTGCTCCTTTGTGTTAATTAGTGTCGGCCTACTTCAAATACGAGGACATAACGGACAGTGATTCATACGATCATGTATTCAAAAACAGATAAACGAATCCTCCTTCGCTGAAACTGCAGTGAAAACTCACGGCGAAGTAAAAATAGCTGCAACAAATTTAATTTTCTAGTCTGTCTTAAACTGTCCTTTTATTAGTATCGCTTCCCTTCTACCTTTAGCACAATTCATGACATATGTCATCCCCTGAGCGCTGGTTACCATGACAAATATTTAAGACCGCAAGAGAAAATCGCCATCAATTTAATTGTTCAACTTACACTACAGAGAAGATCAGCAGTTTTCGAACCATCTTTTCTGCTTCGGTGCACTTTTGCTTATAACAATTTTTTTATACTTTTTAATGAAATATAATACGAGATTTGTTTCAAGTCCATGTTAATATACTTCAAATTGCTGTGTTCGTCATTCGATAATTTTCTTCCGCTCTAGACTACCTTCTCTTCTCATCTAGTTGAGCCAACAGTTATGATGAGAACCCTACACATCCAATGCATTGTAGCGAATTTGTAAAAGGAGGAGATAACAGAGAGAGAGGGAGAGATCAGAAGAAGATAGATGATGAGATAGAAAGTTTAATTTCGGAGCCATTTAACTTTACTCATCCGAGGATTTTTTTTGTTATTCTTCGGCATCGGATGTACGCCATGCCACCAATAGCGTGGGTATTGGTGGGCTAAGCTCTCAAGGTGTTAAGATCACTCTTGTGATAATGATTTATATATATATAGATTATAAGTGAGAGCGCGGTTGCACGGAGCACCCATAATCTGATATACATTCCGAAATTCGGCCAATTTGCCCAGAGGACTCTGCTTTCTTGTAAATATCTTGAGGTTCTTAATTTCATTTGGGCTGAGGTGAGAGCCGAGAGTGGGAGACTACAAAGACTGTTAATATCAAGCATGGTTCCCTGCTTTACCAGATCATTCCCTACTCCTTGTCCGAAGTATATCTGGAGTTAATGAAGACTAAAAATAATACATTCACAGTAACATATAAATCATGGGTTAGAAAAGAGTTTTATCTACGAATATTTAAGACAAAATTGGATAAGTGCAATTCAAATGATAAAAAAAAACTCACAAAATTTCAAAATGTTTATCTGATCTTTACACGCGTTTATGTATCGCCTTAACATCCAGATATCAATTTATTCAAATACCAACGCATTGGAATTTGTTTGTGACTCTGCGCAGAAAAATCAATTTAAATTATGTGAATCAATATCATAAATTATACGCAGAGATGCTTAAAATATCGCGAAACAATCTTTCTCACACTCAATCTCAAAGACAGATTAACATAAATTTTGTATTATTGCTGTTGTTGTTGTTTTTCCTGTTGATGGAGTGAATATATATATATTTTTTTTTTTAAATTCTCGCATTTGTTAGACAACCATGAAATAATATTTAAAATATTTCATACCATTTGCAATTCCTTTAAGCGAAATCTACGAGAAGACACAAACGGGCGAAACGAAAATTGATTTGTGTGCCACAATGACCACCGACACATCAACGACATACAGGCCGGCCGTAACGAGTACAACAACATTCTCGAAAAGCTAAAATAAAACGATAGAGAAGAAAAACATTTATAATTACACACGGCCAGTAGATACTTTTGGCATTGAGAGAACGGCAAAATAAATACGCCAACAATAAACAATAATATTGTTGCTGCAAAAAAAGTATTATAAAAAAAAGTTAAAAGAAATAAGCCAAGAACAAGAAGAAGAGGAAGATGAAAGCAACAGCATATTGATCGAAATCGATTTCATTCAAGATGATATTTCAACAAGGATTTATGGCAGCCAATCCCAGTGTACTGCACTCGTGTTGACCATAAAAGAAAATGTTCCACCATGATAGTAACAGATGAGGCTCAAAAATACATGGAATCTGTGCATGTCATTGAAGCATTTTGACATATGGATTGTCTGTCTTCCTCTTCTTCTTCTTCTTTTTCTTCTTCTTGTTTTTATACTGTCCGTCCGTTTATCCATTCGTTTGTTAAGTTTGTCTTAATGGAATTTAAAGTTTTTGTTTTGTTGTTGCTGTTGTTGTTGTTGTTAAAATTCGTTCCTTTTCAAGATGCGCCAGAAGAGATGAGATTTAAGAAACAAGTATCGCAACTTTTCAAATTTATTGAATCTTCATCTTTGAAGTCGTCTTTTATTATTTAGAAAATTGAAGGAGGTTTTTTGATCTTGTCAAACAATAAATTAAAATCATATGCGTTTCTTTTTCTTTGCGAAGTAAATAACTTGAAAGTTTTAATTTATGTGATTTTTTTTTTTTTTTGTATTCAGAGATGAGATTTTTCATCTTGACTTGCTTGGGCCAGTATCACAACGTAAGCAGGCAATTGCGTAAATGAATTTCAGTCTTGGAGGAATATATATTTTGATAAACAGAATATAACCGAGATATGCAAAGAGTTTGAATCAGAGGGCGATTAGGTCCCAGCTATCGCCTGAGATATCTTTAACCTCAATTGTTAAGAATTTAATTCCATAAGCCTTCCGGTACTACTGGAATCTACTATTTTGAATATATGGATTGAACTATGACTTCGACAGTGTTTTTAAAACTTAAATATTACAAAAAACTTTCAATTCCAAGTATATAAAGAGTGTTTTTTAACGTTGCAATTTTGAGTTGGCATCACTGGTTTATTCGATCACCTATTTAACAGCTGATAATATAATTCGACTTAAACTAGAGCAACACATGCAAATTATTGCAAGTTTTAATCACAATAATTATTCTATTTGCCAAACTCATCCACTAAAAATCTTGTTTTCCCACGAAGCCCATTTTTAGTTGAAGGGATACGCAAATAAGTAGAATGGTAATATTTGGAATAAGGAGAATCCACAAGCTTTTGTCCACAGAAAATAACTGTTTGATGCTTTAAGGGCTGGCGATGATGGTCAGATATGTTACTGACAACAGTGCATGATGAAGGAACACGATTCGAAGTTTTTTCGTGCTTCAATTACGTGGTATTAATCTTGCTGGTATGTGGTTCCAATAGGAGGGAAGCACATGCTACACAGCAGGAGCTAAAAGTGATTTACACGAAGAAACCACGATCGTGTGATTTAAACCCATTCCTTGTGGTTGTAATAAATCACTTGTCTACGTCAATGAATCGCACACGGTTGAACATTCGAAAATTTATCAGCGAAATACGGCTACAAATACTGCGAAAAGCGTTTGGGCCTTCTATGCGCCAGAAGTGGCGGCCACAGAAATTATATTTAAACAATAATTTCATGATATTTTCTTCCAAATAAAACCCATTTAATTTTAATTATGTGCGGATTCATTTTCCCAAAGTTTTACTAAAGCACATCACCAGGGAACCTTTAACCAACATTTCTTAAAATAACTAAAAATATTTATTTCAAACTTCCACTTTAATAATAAGTGAGAAGTTCAAAACAAATATGAAACTCATTAAACTCCCAATCATTTGTTTTTATATAAAAAAAACAATTTTTAGTTGTTGTTCTTTATTTCTCTTACAACTAAAATTAGAGTCGGCAAAATGTCAATTAATTATAGAATAAAAACGTTAGAAAAAAAAAAGGAAAAGTGATCATTATCTTATTAAATTGACTTTGATCTTTGCTTTTAAGCTTCTCATTTATTAAAAAGGAAGTTTGAAATAAATATCTTTAGTTATTCTGAGAAATGTTGAGTAAAATTTCCCCGATGATCTGCATTAGCCCCAGTGAAATGCCCATCGGAACGATATAAAATCCCTCAATAGATCAATTAAAATTTTTTTTAAGATTTTGAAAAAAAGGATGATTAAAAAGATTTAAAGCCCGTTTATATGATATTAAAAATATATTTTTTGCTTTTTTTAATAAATTTATATTAATAGGAGAAAGTTTCACTACAGAAATCTGGTGAAAAGCAGCAACGCCGTCACGGAATCTTGTATGCTCTGCATACGGAAAGCCTTCCAAGAGGCTAAAGTGAAGATGTTCTTCAGGAATGCCAATATGTGCTGGGAACATCATCATTGAGATGATGTTCTTCAACGTTCACGTACGCGCATTTGGAGTACTGGAGTGAAAGTTGTTTTATTTTTTCTTAATGAAAGTTTGATAATTTTGTGGCCGGATATTGGTTGAGGACTCCTTCGGGAGTTGCTGGCGGAAAATCGGGTACGGATTGATGCTTGCCATGGGCTAATGACATGTTGAATTTCGATCTACCTGATAGTAGGAGTGCTACGTGCTGGTTTTAGATGATATGAAATGTTGTGCTATAAAGTTCGTACTGGAAACTCCAGTTTAGCTCTCATTTGAGATTGTAGACGGGAAGTATTAAGAGAGCAAAATCAGCCTGAATACCATATCCTGGTGTTTTTTAATGATATTAACCACAACATGCATGAGCAGTTCAAACCTGTACGAGAATTGTAGCCACAATGAACAGTCGAAGGTGGTGGTGAACACTTTACTTCTCCCAGCGTTAATAGTACAGTCAGGTTAGGCCGTCTCGTCTTAAACTTATTTCCTACTGGGCCTCTCATTCACAAAATTCAACGTATCTGAATTACTTTTCTTAGAACTGACGACAATCCTATAACTTTTGTAAATTAACTGTTCAGGCCACCTTTAATGCCACACGGTGAGGTACACTCCAATTGTCCATGTATTTCGTAGACGAGACCTTGAAGTAGCGGATATGATATTGATAATATATAAAAGCTTTCAATTTATTTACCAGATTATGGTAAACAAAAATTCTTGCCAACAATATTTTTTTCATCTTAAATATTCAGGCAGCTAAAAAAATACCCTATACAAGCTCACACCTCAACCCAAACATTTAATACGTATGACGAACTTAGCAACTATTTGCCCTGCTTCGTGCAATTTGTACAACTAAATATTAAAAGTACATAAGAAGAAACTTTTTTATTAAATATTTTATTTATTTATAATCAAAATTTTTGAAAATTGTAAATAATGCAACGTCATTTGCCACCAGTTGCAAGTACTCTTGTTTAGCATCAACTATTACTTTAACATTTTCTAATTACAAGTCCGAATTCACGTTTTCAAAACTTCTTTTTATTTGAAATTACTTTTGTGAGCAACCTCCAGAGATAGTATCCTGGCTACAAATTGCTGCGTGAGCTACTGCACGTTGGCAACCCATCATAGATTACAGGTCATCACAGTAGAGAAGGAGGCATGTTCCAGGTAGTTACAATTGCCTGGTGTTGTAAATGTTTGTACTTAGAATCCCAGACCGAGCAGCATACGAATGGCAAACTAAATTGAAATCAAGAAAATTAGATTGAAACTGATCGCAGAAAACTTGACCCTTCTACAAGTCGCATACAGGAAAATAATACTAAAACAAAAATTACGATCCTGTTGACTTCAAAGAAGTAAAAGAATAGAAGAAACAAATTAAAATACATACAAATAAAACAATTACACAACAAAAAGTACGCTTAGTTTTAAAAAAGTTTTTGTCGTTTAGCCTGCCACAAACCATGTTGACTAGCGAAATCATAAGATGAGATCGTTTGAAACATTTGCTTGCCATTTTCTAAATTGTCAGTTTCCTTTTGCCAGTTGAATTTTAGCAATTGGAAAATGAGCGCAGCAGTTGCAAGAAAAAAAAGAGAGATATTTTGTTGGTGATACACAAATTAAATGTTATTTGTTGTGCACGATCATCATTAAGGATTCAGTGTGTTTGTATGGCTACACTGACATGTAGTTGTACGAATACTTTTGGTATTTGACTTTAGGAAAAATACTAGATCTATGTTTTTATTGCCAGAAGACATCGGTCGCATGCTGTCTGTAGAATATAAAGTTGATTTTATTTTGGCTTTTTGTTGTTCTTGTGTACTTTTGGCAAAATGCTTCCAGTCTTTAGAATACGAATTACCCAGCAGAGAAAACGGCAAATCTAGATATTTTGTTAAAATAAAATTTATAAGATTACGCGTATTTCGTTAATGCCAGTATATTTTTTGTACCAAAGACTGCGCAGATATTTAAAGGGTGTGCGCAAAAATACAGGAACCGCTTGAAGATGTTAATGAACTGTTCACTTGTTTAAAAATATTTTAAAGCGTGTTCTTTTAAAGTCAATGTGTACCAGGGGTGTTTGATAACTCTGCGAGTTTTTGAATTCTGTTTACAATAACTTTTAACTTTATGTCAACGGATGGCTACCCGGGTGTGTATTGTGTACTTTAAGTCACTGTATCTCGAAAAGTAATTATTGTATTAGCTTGATATATCATGAAGTTTTTATTGGTAGCATCTTTTGACTTGTTTCCTGGTTGGAATAAGACTCGACGAGTGGGGCCAAGAACGTAGACCTTTTTTATCATCGCCATACCTTACGTCAACAGTTACATACCTGGGTATGTATACTGAAATAAATAAATATTTATTAATGTTTTATATTTGTTACATTAAGTTTTAACTAAATAAAAATAATAAAATTAAAATTCAATCAAATATGAGGAATGATAATAATTATGTAAAAAATATATAAGTAAAACTTAATAAGAAACCAAACAAAATACAGGTAGAGCCCCAAATCAACTCATAAATAATTGTAACACCAAAATATTCCATTTAACATGTGTGGACCCGGATATGCTTCTGTTGATATGTGCATTAAATGGTTTATTCTTCATATAAAGGCTAATGCAATACAGCTGCATTTTAACTAAAATAGAATGTAGTTAATATATTTTTGTTAGTTAAGAATTACTTTTGGCGTAAAACGCTCAACTTTAATGGTTAAGAAGAAGCCTACTAAGTTCCGCTTTGGTCGTGCCAGCATTAAGTCATCCAAAAGAGATCATCACTTCAGAAATCGTCTATAAAATTTATGGAATAATATCAGATGATCGGAGAATAAAGAGGTGCTTGGTAGATGTGTCAAAAGTTGACGTCAGTACCTGCCTTCAGGCTTCACCTGACAGTGCTCCTAACGCCAGGTGACATCAGATGTCCACCACCATCACCTCTGTTACCCTCAGCGGTTACATCAGTGCAGCCCTTGCGTTCACTCACATGATTCCGTCACAAACCATACTCATACACCTTACCGTCCTATCCAAAACCCTTGTTACTTCCGAGGACATGCATGTCGCCAGAACCAAGACGAACAAGAGTTCAAGGTCAAAAGACCAAACCCTTCCAGCACCAACAACACCCCACCCCTCTCCAAGCGTCTCTTGGCATCAAACCACAGCCACCACATGGACTCCCTAAAGAGACCTCATCCAACATCTGGGCACAGAATCAACCAATCATTGAGGAAGTAACGAAGTCCGCCACACGAAACCACTGGAATGAACGAGCTACGACAATGAAGCAGATATTCCACACATGCTCAGGCAAACAATCTCGTATATGGCAACATCGTCGCTTCACCCTCCGATATAATATCATCTGTGGCGCTCAACCAGATGCCGTGGCACCAGTGTAAGGAAACTGGTTACGCCTCCCAGGTCAAACAAATATGACTTTGTCACCCTACTATTGATCTTTGATCCTTCTTTTAATCCTGGATCCAAGTATCCTTCCACCTGTATTGCTTATCCTTTTCCTCAGTAAGAACTGTAACAAGGTGTTACGACACAACAAGTTGCCAATTGTGCCCCCGGGGGAAGGTGCTTGACATTTAAACTATACAACTGCATCACATTTAACATGAGTTTATCTGCTGTCTTGGACCAGTACGCGGGGGATGGCACCTACATATATCGCCGGAATTAGAAAGGAGGAGATGGTATTAAGAAGAGAGATGAGCACATATGACGGGATGGAGTGCTATGCCTTCTTCGTTTTGCACTGATGCAGATCAGAAACATTCATGTCGGAAGGCGGAGAAGAACTCCTGGTGTAAGGCATTGTAGTCTTAGATACCAAAACTAGATACCAAAACTTGTTTTTTTTTAAGTATAACTGTTTCCGGTCAATGGGCCAATTCCTAAATTGATAATCATGCAGGACTGAAATGTGGCACTCTCCATCAGTCCTGCCAGAATAACCCTCCGGCCTGAGCACCCCCTAGGGATACTTTTGGTTAGGAATTCGAAACACTGAAGCTTGTGACGACCTCAAGAAACCCCACAAAAAGAAGTGATCGTAGCTGAAATACGATATTAGAAGACCCTCATACGGACTTCTAAAAATTTTGCCTCGAAATTGCCAAAACATTAATTTCACCACCAACACTGAAATACTGTTTTGTTGCATTCACCCTATAGCGCTGTCATATATGGGGCGTGTTTACATTTTTCTCTGTTGTTTGCTTTTATTGTTGTACATCTACTACCGCTGTCATCGTTTTTGGTCCTTTTTCGACGGTCGGTCGTTAACATTTTTGTCATCTTGTTTAAACATTTTGTTTTGTAACTATTTATTTTCTTTACATATTCTTTGTTTTTTACGATTTTTGTTTTGTTGTAAATTTTGCTAGTTGTTTGTTTTTGTGTAGAAGAAACATGCTGCTGCACGAGATTTATTGCCATCGATAATCATTAAGCGTGAACTAACAAATCAAATGGTGTTTTAATTTTAAATTGTTTGTGTATTTTTTTTAATTTTTTAACAATTTAAATACAATGTTAGTGCACAAAATTAATGTTGAGTCAGAAATTGTTGTTCGTTTCCTTTTCCTTTTTTTGTTCATTGAGATAAAATGTAAGAAAAAAGTTGGTGGTATTTTGGGTATTGAGTTGATCGAGATTAACAGGATTCAATGAATGCGTTGTATTCTTTAAAGAACAGTTTTTTGTTGTTGTTAATATGGTGCATACTTAGTCGACGTGTAGCAACTATAGAGGAGAACAGGGCAAAGCTTTTAGCTTGAACTTTTGCTTCCTATAAGAGTTCCGAAATGTTGCTAACAAAACCGAAAATATGTTGCAACTGTACAACAATTGCTGCAGGAAGCCTTCTGCGCTCTTCAAAGGATGTAGACACAAGCTAAAACAATTTTTGCGGCATAGACCCAATAAATTAATTCGACTTATTTCCCAAATCGTTTCATTTAAATTATTTCATTAGCTTTCGCAGTATCAACGAAAGTATTTAATTTATTTGATGAAGATGATATTAAACTGGTTGTTGGCGAAACTTATTTCACTGATCTAACGAAGCGTGGCGGTGATTGAATTTTAATGAAATTTTTCGCTGGATTAGTGTCGATGTTAATAGAATTTATAAAGCTTTTCAATATCAAAAACGTGTTACATTTTCTCAGTGAAGGGGCCGTAACGTGCTTCTAGTGCAGAAAGACATGATATATTCTATAGCACAAGAAAAAGTCAACATCAATATAATTTTTTAACTTAAACAGTAGAGCAGAATGCTTTAATTTCATATGTTAGTTAAAGCTGGAAGCTTAAAACTTTAATTACAATTATTCAAATAAAACTACATCTCTACAGGACTCTAGAAACGGTGATCTGCCAAACACACAGTTGGTCATCTAGCTGTTCAAATCGTCCTTGAATCAGCACGCTGCAAGTATGTTTTGCAAGTCAGAGGAGTTTTTTATTTGAAACAATATTTTTACCTCAAATTATTGCAATAAAATTAACAAATGCCATGTCTAGGGAATAGTGAAATACCACCTGCCTGGAAAAAGTCTGATAAAATGAAGCTGCTTCTTTATTTGTCTGGTTTAGTAACTGGATCATTTTATATTGTGTTCTCGTCAGCAGAATTAAAAAATCTTTAGGCTTTTCATTTTTATTTTCAAGCTGATTCTTTTTTCCTAAGCTTATATTAAAATTCAAAGTGCTCAACTTTGGGGAAAAAGAATCAGTACGAAAATAAAAATTAAAGAGGTTTAAAACGACAATTGCCAAAACATGTACTAGTTTAAGCCTTTAAGTTTTCTTAGGAATTTCTCTTCTTAAACGGCAATTAAATAAAATTTACAAGTAATAATTAACCCTAGATTGCTGCACATTTATAGACGAACATATTTTTTATATATGAATGTGCTCTCATTTATCTCTTTAAATGTAACAATCTGATTTTCTCTGTGCATCTGGTCAACAGACGACCTCGATCGAGGTGTTGTTTCCTGCATATCAAAATTAATAAAATTTTTTTTATATTTTAATAAAAATAAGAACTTGTTTAGCAAATAGTTGAATTTACATTAAGTTTTCAAAAGTATATATGAAGCAAAATCTAATATTATAGTTGTTTGTGTAACAATAAAAATGAAAATAAAAGAAACAAAAATTTAGGAAAATGTTTAACCATAAAAACAGCTTCAGGAAGGAAATAAATTATTTTCCATATTAAATTTAATTTTAAAGACTAATTGCCCGAAAAATGTTTTCAATCTCAAAAGACATGATAGGGGAAAGTTAACATCAAACTTATATATTCAACCCCCACAGCAGAGCAGAACAGATGTTTTCGAAAGGCGCTATACTTTCATGATCAGCACTCATGTGTATTTTTATTTACGATCACTCATTAGGTGGCTTCGTTGAATGTGATAATATTTTCTATTTGTCCCACTTTTATTATTAAAAGGCGTACGAGAATTGCATAAAATCGATGGTAACACACTTCTGTTAAGTCTTTGTTACGCCGTTTAACTATTTTTCTTGGTGCCCTATTTTTCTGAATTTTTCGCTTCACATATCTTAAGTCAAACTTTCTTGGTTTGAAAATTCACAAGTACGTTTGGACAATTTTACCATATTATTCGATTAACAAATGCCTTTTTAATTGTAAGTAATTTGTATTCAAATGTTTATTTCTATATTAAATTTCATTTTATAGGGTAATTGTTCGAAATATTAGTTTTATTCAAGATAATATGCACGTTTATTTGATATTTCGTAGGTAAATTTGGTACTCGCCTTCGACAAATAAATATATTTTAAAGAAAAGTGATCGCAATATATCGCTTCTCACTTATTAAAGTGGAAGTTTGAAATAAATATCTTAAGCTATTCTAAAAAATTTTGGCTAAAAGTTCCCTGATGACCTGCATTAGCCACAGTTAAATGCGCATAGGAACTACCTGAAACCCCTCAATTGATCACTTTGACTTCTTTTAGTAAGATTTTTAGAAGAAAGAAACAGTACATAATTAAAATTGAAATTGAATTAAAAAGACAATTCCCAAAATATTTACTTATATTTGATTTTCGTCGATTCGAAGAAGTTTTTCCAGCATAGTGGCAAATTTAAGTGCACGAATCGAGGGTTAAGATTTAAAGGAAGTCTTAAAATTTATGTACGCTTGGCCAATGTATATTTGGTTTCTAGTTTTATAGTTTGGACAATATATTGGGAGCATAATGCTTTTAGGTTTGTTCTATGTATTCTCCCAGTATAAAGATATCTTCCAAAAAAGTCAACAAGATCCTAAAATTGTGATCCGGAAGTAATGCAAATCTGGATCCTTTCTAATGCTTTTTACAACTGGTTGTCATAGCACGAAATTCATATTTTCAGTGAAACTGATATTAATTATATATGATTTTTACGTTTCCTTTTTAATATATTTTTAAATTAATTAAGAATTCTCTGAAGGCTCGATGACACCACGGACATTTCCGTGTCATTTGCCAACGTATGTTTTATATATATTAAATCAACTTTAGACTTCTGCAAAATAAAGCCCATATATACAAATAATTACACTGATCAACAAGTAATTTTTATATCGTATATATTATTTATTTATATCGTATAAATCTTTCATTAAATTGACTTGATTATAATTTTGTAAATAAAAGCGTTTTTGTATAAATAAATATGTATTTCTTGCAAACACAATAAATCACTGCCCACTTTGTGCAAGTAAAATAACTTTTTAATCAATCACTTCTTAATCAATTATCTGGATATTAAAAACAAGTAAATGTGCTATATTCTGTGCCGAGTCTTATATACCCTTCACTAATGTACGTCTGCTTTCTAACTTTTAAAATAGTTTCAGTTAGCATAAAATAAAAACAACTTCAGTTGCATTTTTGTTTACTTAAAAATATATATTAAAAATTTTCCAACCCTGGAAACGAAATATTAATTTTTTACATTTTTTTTTACCAATACAAGTCTTCATAATGTGTAAAGCGGTTTTATTTGAGCAAAAGTACAAATTTTTAACCATTTCGGGATATTTCATGTTATGCAAAATATTGCAAATATCCAACCCTGGAATCAATATTTAAATTTTTTTAAATACTTGATATTAATTTTTTTTTTCCTGAAAATAAAAATAGTTTTAATAATTAAAAAAACTGCGTTAGTTGCCTCTTGGTTTAAATATGTATATAAAAATTTTAATATCCCACCCCTGGAAGCGAAAAATTTTTTCCATCAATGCAACTCTTCCTGATGTATAAATCGGTTTTAATTAAGAAAAACTTGAAATTTTTAAACATTTTAGTTATTATACGTGCCACAAAATTCCAAATGTGCAAAAAAAAATTTCAACTTCCCACCCCTGGAATCGCAGATTAAATTAAAATTTTCTTTTTTACCAATGGAAGTCGTCATGATGTATAAAGCGGTTTTATTTAAGGAAAACTACAAATTTGTAACCACTTTCGTTACTTTCATGTACTACAAAATATTGCAGTATCCAACCCTGGAATCGAAATTTTAATTTTTTTTTTTAATTTTTGATACCAATTTTGTTTTTTCGAAATAAAAAATAACTTTTACCAAGAAAAAACGACGTCAGTTTATTTTTGGTTAGCTTATTATATAAAAAAAATTTAAATTCTCTAACCCTGGATGGGAACTTTAATTTTTTTTTTTTTCATCGATTCAAATCTTCATTACACCAAAAACGGTTTTATTTAAGAAAAGCCTAAAATTTTTAAACATTTTAGTTATTATATGTACCACAAAATACCGTATGTGCAAAAAAAATTTAATTTTCCATCTCTGGAAAATAAATTTTTTTTTTAACTTTTAAATGGACAATTGAGGAGTCCCAAGGCATGAAATAAGTTCAATTTTCAAATAAACAAAAAATAATCGGTTTTTGGTGTTAATTTTGCTTCGAGAAATAGGTGTAAGCTTCCCAGCTCTGGAACCGTCCTTCCGATTTTTCTGAATTTCAATACCACTCTAAGTTAGTTTATTTCCAATTGATCAGTCCAAGAATGAAGTCTCTAGCTCTTCTGGGGGCTTGGGAAAACCGTATGTACAGACAGACGGTCGCTATTCAGAAGGATCCAGAATATATATACTTTATCGGGTCGCATATTAATATCGAAGAAATTACACACGGAATGACATACCTAATACCTTTCACATTTTTGTGAAGGGTATAATAATCGCTGTCTAATAAGTCGAAAGTACACACTCATTGATACTTTGCAACTAAAGAAGAAGTACATAAATGATTTCCAATCTCTTCACACTGCCTGTTCGAAAATACTGACGTTCTAAATACTGAATTTTTACTTCAATAAGTTTGTAGGTGTAGAACAACAACGTCACCTTGCGAATTTCGCCTGCTCATTATTCTCCGACTAGCCAACTGTCACTTGGCTTCATTAATTTACCTTTGAAAATATATTTGGGTATCAGTTTTCCTACGCATCCCCAAATCAGTAAACAATTGTTTAACTTTAAGCCAACAGCCTTAAAGATGGTCCGAGAAACTTTGCGTAAAAATCAATTTAATTAAATGATTCCTATCGGTCATAAGGACTTAAAAGAGTCAGAGAAGGCTGGAATACAATATGCAGGCAGACACATATAATTTCCTTATGCAACACACTCTCGTACTCGTTTCAGGTTGATGCAAATAAATATGCACGAAAAAACGAAACGACATTTTTTATTTGGCTGTACCAACAGGTATTGAATGTTTTGTGAACATTTGACGCAATTAATTGTTGCATCGACACTTGTTTTGTGTTGTTCATGTGCGCGCGCAGCTTAAATGTTGCGTAGACATTTATAAACACTGTTGTTGTTGTAGTTAAAGGAATAGCATTCCTTAATCGCATGGCCCTGGCTAAAATTTGACATTGTGTTGTTGGTGCTGTTTGTTGGCTGCATCGTCTCTCGGGTTGGTTCATTTAAAGGGTAATTTTTCTTGGGATTTCATTTGTTGTGTTCTTTTCCTGTTGCTCTTTTAACTCTTTTCATTATTGTCTGTTTTATATTTTTGCCCTTTAAAAGGGATCTGGGGCATTTATCAATGTTTTATATCGAAAAATCACAAAACTTTTATTTTTTTTGCTGCTTTTGTTGAAGTTGGTTGAAGTTTTTTGTGTTTTCTTATTTTTAATCGTAACTGAATGCAGTCCGTAATGGCGAGCAACGTTTATTTTTTTGTTTATTTTATTTTCGATTTATTTTTAAATTTCATTCTGTTCGTTTTGTCGTTATCATCTTTGTTGAGTTCATAAATCAGAAGCTTTATTTATTGAGATATTTATCAGTGATCATTTGGTTGTGAAATTTAATGTTGCCTGCTAAATTATGGCGAACTGCACGTGCACTTGCATGTTTGCAGAAAATTATTGTTGAGATTAGTTTTGTGATGCCACATCGCAGAAAATAATTTAAATAATTTTAAAAGTTGAATTTTGCAGAATTGTTTTTGGAAATTTTGTTGCAAAAGCAAAAGATGTACTGATTGAAGTAAGTTTTACTTGGAAAACTTAAGTGATACAATTTAAACTTTTACAATAAATTAACTTCAGCCAATTACTTGATTAATTGGCTTGGAATGTGTATAAGTTTCAGCACTTCTGACACTACTCAAGACGAAAATTTTTAAAAGAACTACTTCGCGAAATTAGAGAAGACTATTTGGTTAATATATTTTTATATGCATCGTTGGAAAGGAAAATTATTTTTTTTAAAGGGTGGTCCAACTAAAACGATGCTAGTTGTGAGTCTCACCTTAACACCTGATTTATGGCCAACATGATGTAACATTTCATTGTTTTAGGGTTCAGAAAAAATCCAACCAAGAAGAGGTACACTACTGAGCAGCGCGTTAAGATTTTTGACGCCTAGGAAAACGGGTCGTTCCTTTCAAATCAAACAGCATATTTTGTCACTCGCGAAATTTTAAATTCCACTAGAAAAAGCTTTACAATATCGGGTATTATTGGTTTTCCTAAATATTGAAATTCTTGAGTTCTTATTAGATCTAACCAACTCTGAGAGTCGGTCGCTATATTTGTAGGCGTAAGTATGCCACGCGCGCACAACCTTTTAAATTAAAGCAAATAAGTGCACTAAAGACCGTTTCTAAACGTAGATTTCCCTAGAATCCCAGCTGATTCAAACAGATGGATTTCAAGATACTTAAAAAATAAAAATAAAAATTTTCAAGGCGTTTCCAGTAACTTCTTAAGGGCTTCTTCGATCGTTTTTACAAACTAATCAGATCTTGATATTTAAAAACACCAATCCGTTAAAATATTTGCAATGAAAATATTCGATAAAAGCACTTGTCATATAAAAACTACAAGATATTCTGAAGGAAAAAATTCGAAAAAAGTGATATTCTTTAATATCTGAAATTATATATCTGACCAGTTAGTGGTATTTTAGCTCGAAGATTGCAAAAGCATGGAGTACGACAAAAACCAGGTTTTGTGGCCGTAAAATTAGCAGAAATTTACATGAATGGTCTTTAGGGTACAACCTTTAACATATATATTTTTTTTTTGGTCTGCATAAAGTTGAGTAAATACGATCGTCGTCCTCGGGCTATACTGTTTCGAAAATAAGGTCAGGCAAGGTGTTATCAGGGACAGCCTTTAAGATCCAACCTTTTCTAAATTTTTGTGGTTGACATAATCGATCAAAAGTGTCGACAATCCAGACCATGGTGCGTAAGTTTCAACAAGCCCACTCTGTAGTATGTGTGAGAACACCTGGACATGCTCTCCTTTAACGAATATGGGAAAAATTCAATAGCCCTGTTATCTTACATTCTGCCGATGTGAGTTGGAAGTCACGATCATGTTATATGGCTTTGTTTTACATCTTTCTCTGGGGATATTTAAAAGGAAACTAAATATACAATGGTCAACCCTATAGGCCATTCCTGTAACCTTGCGCTAATTTTAAACGCTAAGCTATTATAACTGGGATTTTTTGCTACACTTTGAGTTCAATTAATTAATCCAATTTTCAAATCAACATAATTAGCGATGAATAATTTCATTTTCGATAACTAAAAAAGAATCTAGAACACTAACTGATTAGATTTATAATTGCAGATAATAGTAATAGGAATAATAATAATAATAATAATAATAATAATAATAATAATAATAATAATAATAATAATAATAATAATAATAATAATAATAATAATAATAATTAATCACTTTTCTTAAATGTTTTCGTTCACAATATCTCACGAACGGACTAAGCGGCTTAAGCTGAACGACGTGGTCTTGATATGTCAAGAGATGATTAGTTTCTAAAATCGATGGATGAAGCCGTTTCAAAGTTATTCTAAAAACCTACTTTTGAACATGATCTTTCTTTAGTTATTTTGAGATATCCTGCCTATTGGAATCGGTTAAAATTAAAAAAAAATTCAAAGCGGGTAATATACTTACATACACTCACACACATATAAACTCAAACACGCACACATACGTACACCTACATACAGACATAGTAACGAATTAATCAGGGAAGCTTCAAAGGTCCTCAAAACTTGGAGATCTCAAGTGAACTCTATATTTCCGAAACGGGGTAAAACTGATAACGTTAAAATCTTTAAACTAGTACATATTTTAGGGAATTGTCGTTTTTTAAACTCTTTAATTTGAATTATGAGCTGCTTATTTTTTCCCAAAATCTTACTAAAAACTCTAACTGATCAATTGAGGGGCTTTAGCTAGTTCCTATGCACATTTTACTGGGGCTAATGCAGATTATCGGGGAAACTTTACCCAACATTTCTTAGAGTAACTAAAGATATTTATTTCAAACTTCCACTTTATTAAGTGAGAAAGTTAAGAAGTTTTCGTCAAAAAGCTAAGAAAAAGTTCAAAAGACATCGATCCTCAGTTATGTTTCAGAGCCATTTAATACATGGACCATCGGAGAGAGGAATGCCACCCGAGCCGAGGCGGACATTCGATCGATATTTTGTTTCACGCGTAATTATCAAAAAGGCTTCTATTATGATAGAGAATATTAAGATAATTCTCCGAAAACTTTTATTTATTTAGAACTAATATCGTGCATTATGGTTGGCTTACCCTTGACACTTGAAAAGGAAATGCTTTAATTTAGTTGGCAAAATGGTTATATAAATGAAAACGTACAAGACTTGTGTTATTTAAATATATATTTTTCTTTTAATTTTATTAATTTTTAGGCCATTTGTATAGAAACTGGTGATTCAATTTATGTCGCTCTTCTCCCAGCACCATAAACGACGCACATCGAGGCTCCAGTGTTGTTGTTCTTATTCATTCTTCACTGTACTACGATTTTATGTTATTTTCATTGAAATATATTTAAAGTGGTATGTGAGATAAAAGGCAAAGGGAAATTGATTCAGCAATTATATAAGATATTTGATAGGTTTCTATATAATAAATAGTTCTATTTGTAAAAGTAGCTGAACAAAACTTTTAATAAAACTTAAATCTATTATATCAAAAAAAAGGTCACATACATTTTTACCGTGTACAAATTCGATTTAACTGCATTTAAACAATACAAGCGCCTTCTCGCTTATATCTGCCCACATACACACACAAACAAACGGCAAGTACTCGTATGTGCCATAAAGCACATTGACTAAATTACCATATTTACAAGTTTGCTGGAAACATGGCCAAGAAGATATGAAAATGCGTATAACAGCAGCGCTAGGGTGAGTTCATTTACTCGTACACTCGCAGACACACAATCCTATTCACACATTCCTTTAACTGTAACTGTGGCAAATTTAATAATACGACTAGATGTTGTTGTTGCTTGTTGTTTTAGTCTGTGCTAATATCCTTGTTAATATTATTAAATATTATTTATGGATTTGTTTAATTTGTATTTAGTGGTTGCTATTCCATCCAGACAGTCTGCATATGTGTTGTGTGTATATCGTACGATTATAACAAGACACACACACACACACAATATGCATAAATAAATTAAATAGTCAAGCAAAGGCAGCAACTGCTAAATAGTCCAAGACTTGAAGATAATATCTTCAAGTTCCTTGAAAGATATTATCTACACACTTACACACAAACACACATGCATATATAGTTTATTTAGTTTTTCTAGCAAACAAACAGTGTATTAATATGAACGTTCTTTTTTAAATAAATTTTCACACATTTTGTAAGCAACATGTGGCTGGCGGTTTGCGTGTGTATTGAATGTTAAACAGAGTTCAAGGACTCGGAGTGTTACTAAACGAAAAATGTTAAAAATTGTTTTTTATAAAATGGCTTTAATAGGAGAATAAATCAAAAATTTTTTAAGCACATTTTTTCATTAATTATTAATATTCCATCAACAAAAATCCAAATTTTCTTGTTAAAGATCGCAATAGTTATACAAGAAGGACTGGAGCGTAAGCTGGCGCAAAGTTTTTCATTCAATTTTGTTTGTTAATAGTTTTTTTTAGCAAACGAAAAAGTTATTGAGATGTGCGAGTGAAATTTTATTGTGTATAAAACAACCCCCGGGGGCACAATAGTCTGCTTGGTGAGTCGTAACACCTTGTTGCAGTTCTTACTGGGGAAAAGGATAAGAAATACAGGTGCAAGGATACCTGGATCTAGCGAAGAGAAGGATAAAAAATAAATAGTAGGGTTACAATCCTATATTGGTTAGATCTACGAGGCGTAATTAGTTTCCTTACACTGGTGCCACGGGAGCTGGTTAAGACCCACAGATGATATTAGATCGAGGGGTAAAGACGCGATGTTGCCATACACGAGATTGCTTGTCTGGGCGTGTTTGGAACTTCTGCTTTATTGTCGAAGCACTGTTCCACGCACGTTCATTTGAGTGGTTTCGTATGGCGGACTTCGTTACTTCCTCCATGACTACTTGATTTTGTGACCAGATGTTGGATTAAGTCTCTTCAGGACTTCCACGTGGTGGCTGTGGTGGTTGATACCAGGAGTCGCTGGGACACAGATAACGGCTAATAAATAATACAAGTTCAAGTGTTTAATCGGTAAACAGATTGCACAGTGTTTGCTACAGGATTAACTATATCAGACCTTAACTCCGTTCTACTCTTTCCTTCAATAAGAAGATGTCATCGTCAGAGATCGGGGCGATGAGGTATAATACGAATGTTGCGCTTAATGGTGACCTCAATAAAGTCGCTGAATAGGGTAACAAAAACAGGGTATATTTCAATGCCCGCAAGACACAATGCTGCTTGCTTACACATAGACGCAAGCCCACGCTACTTTATATTTAAACATGGGTGATATAGATACTGAGGAATCAGGAGCCCTTGATGTTCTTGGCATGAAAATCCAGTGTAACGTTCGATGGACAGAGCACATTTTTCATGTTTCAAAAGTAGCATCAAGTGCCTCGTCTTTCTACTTCAGCTCCTCTGATCTCTTTACTATTTATACCACTTATATCCGACTGAAAGGGGAATACAACTCTTATGTATGGGCCAGGGCATCAAAGCCTGTTTTGAAGTTACTCGACCGCGTCCAGGAGAGAAAGAGGAAACTCATAGGGGACGGGTAGGGTAATCAACTCTATTGACCCACTTGAGCATCGACTCTCACTGTTTTAACGTTACTGTGATGGGTTTTGTTCCAACGAAGTCAGGGGCAGGGATCTCTTTCTCGAAACGCTCAATTTCCTAAATTTTACAGTGCGATCACTCCCATTTGCCAGTGAACCGCACTATGCGTTACAGGGAAAATTCATTCTTTGCCCGTACTGCCCATATGGGGAACAAACGCCCTGCGAAGGTCTTTCCTGCCGTATATACCATGGAGAAATTCAAATCGAGTGCTCATAGACACTACTCCCTTTATCCTCCTTCCAACACCAAATTTGCAAGTTCCAGCACATTGTACGCATGTGTACGGATATCCCCTGAGCGCCGCTCCTATTAAAAAATATAAAAATAGTGTTCGATTCATATTAAGTTTGATATCAATATTTCAAGCAATAAGCGGCAAAAAATAAATTCAATATACCCCAACACAAAAACTTTTACATGTAATAAATTGCAGACAAGAGTCTTTTGGAAAAATAAATGAAATTTGTATTAGAGAGGCTTTCACAATGAAAGTTAAATCTTTGTTTGAGCATTAAAACCATAAGCGAGTGAATTTGCCTTCGCCCATCAGATTAAACTTACAGGTTGTCCAATAAATTTAATCACAACATATTGAAGTTTTGATAGAAACTGATTTATTTGTTGTTATATTTTCTCGACATTTTTTAACACTTAATGTTCTTTTTAATACCACTGCTTTTTTTGTTTGTATAAAATAATAAATAAATAAAATAATAAATATATATAAAATAATTGTTCTATATATTTAAAATTATTATATTAAAAGTATAGAAATACTTACACAGAGCAAGTTACAGCTTGAAAAACAAATCATTTCATATAAAATTCTGAAAGAAATAATGCAGCTGTGGTGGATGTTTCTATTCTTCACATGTTACCTGATATATCGAATATACAACTTGGCAGCACTCAACTCAGCACTGACAAAAACAGGCACAGACAAAAACGGTTGCATTTCATAAAACCTTTTTGAAACAAATTCCAAAATAGTATTAATAAGATTTTAACAAAATCATTTTGTATGGTTTCACAAGATTTTAACAGTTGGTTTTAACGTTAAAATCATAAATAATTAAAATCGTCTCAATTTGAAAACACTACGAAGTTTGTTTTCCATTGATTGTTCTAACATTTAAGACAATTTCCCTGTTCTTGAAATATCATTCCAATTTTATTCAAATTGCAAGCATAAATTGCTGGCATTTTTAGTCATATATTTTCCAGATAGATCCTGGCCATCCATCCTCTAGGAACAATTAAATGGTTATGCTTAATAAATTTATCTGCTCATCAGTTTATAAAAATCTACAACCGTATACAGACTCCCAGTTCTTAAATTAATGATGCTCGTACATACAAACGAAAATATATGGACTTTCACAGCCACAAAAAAATTACCCATCCAAATGTTTGCATACAACAACTCCTACCTCATACACATACACATCTATACATTTGCTCCCATACACACAAATTTGTGTGTGCATGTGTTTGTACTGCTACGTGAATGCATTACAAGTTTAAGCTTTAACCATTCGAGGGAGAAGGGACACAGTAAATTTTATGTAGATTTGCTAATACGAATTATGTTCATTTGTGCCATGGAGTTTTGTTACATCTGCTACTGTTTTGGCTGCCACAAAACATAACCTAACAAACTCATACATTGCAGCAGCATAATGAACCAACATGCGAGCACATATTTATGTTGTTTTATGGCCAGATATCTAATGGTTAAATATGCTGGTTTTGTTTACACCAGTGCCTAGTTTAACTTGAAATTTTGTTTATGAAATTTTATAGAAATTGTGGCCGCTTTCGCACACATAGTCGTCCGTATTATGAATGACAACGTGGACGTCACATGAACACGACAGCGAAAATGTGTCACTTGTCTAGTCTTTGTCGACAGAAATTGACTTTTGGTCACATGTTCTATTAATATTATATGGCTTAGAGAATACCAAAAGGCTATTAATAATAATTACTAAATATCGACAATTCAATGACAAGTGACAATTTTTTGCTGTCGTGTTGATTTGACGTCGATGTTGTCTTCCATAATACGAGGAATGTTTGACTTGACAAGTTTTGAGTTTTAGGGACAAAATGGATAAGGGAATAGAAAGAGTCACGAAGTTTTAAGTACCATCAATTTTAAGAACATTTTTTTTTTGAGAGCATAGAAAAGGAGACTTGATGGCACAGAATGTTTGTGTGTGAACGCAAACGCAAGTTCAAAAGAAAGTTAAGGAAAATTTGATAAAATAATACCTGCAATATCTGCACGAAACTGTATTTCACTTAATGTAATATCCATATCAGCTGCTTTTTCATATCTGATCCTGTTCCTGGTCCTGATCTTCTACAAATACCTGATCCTTGTTGCTCGTTTATTCAGTCATCACTGTTTAACTCTTTTGCATACATATTTTTTTTCATACAGTTTTTAGATTTTTGCTGCTGCTTTCAAGTTTTTTATTTATTTTTTCTTTTTGCACAACTGCCGACCGTTTCTTATGTTTCATACATTTCTGTGAACGTAGGAGTTGTTTGTTTTAGTTTTAAGCATTTAATAAAAAAAAAACACACTGAAAACTATTTTGATTGGGAGTTAAGAAAATTATAAACAAACAAAAAAAGGCGAGCAACCAACAAGACAACAAAACATAAACATTTTTATTAACATTTTCATTTTAATAGTGATTTGTTGGTGAGTTGGTTTCATTTCTTCAAACAACTATAAATTTTTAGATTAAGTTCTCTCTTTTATTATATATATTTTGGACCAATTAATAAGATTTATACATCTGTTAGATTTGATGCAGGCACAACAAAATATTTTTTTTTGTCTTAATGGAATTAAAGGAATTAGTTTTATTGTTGTGTGCTTAAGCCTTTTAATAAGTCAATTTAATTGCGGAAGCAGATATGATAGAGATATAAATACGCTGCACATTATTTTTTGGCATTTTCACGATAAGGATTATTTAATATAATTTTAACATGAGAATTTCTCAAGGGGGTGTGTCGCAACATACGCTATCATGTGATATATAAATAATGTCATCAAGTTCAATAATAGTTTTGATATATTTTTATTTAAAACTCTTTTATCTTTATATCGTGCTGATTCTTTTTTATTCCAAAATGAAAATTAATCAAAGTGATTAATTAAGGAGTTTTAGTTAGTTTCTATGCCCATTTCACTAGGGCTAATACTGATAATCAGGGTTCCTAATCCCAACATTTCTTAATATAATTAAAGATATTATTTCAAAACTCCACTTTAATAAGATAAAAGCCTAGAGAAATAACAAGAAAGTCATAACAAGAATTCATTGATCACTTCTCCTATTTATTTTCTTACTTTTTCATTTCATTCTACTATAATTGTCCAACTCAAATTGTAGTTGTAAGACAAATAAGGAATAACAACAGCTAAGAATTGATTTAATGTGAAAATAATAAAATAGAGTGTTGACAACTAGAGCTGCTTTTTGCGCACGCGCTTTCAAAAACAGCGAAAATAAGGAGTTTTTTAACACAATCGTTGTTAGTGGTGTGGCCACGATTATTTAAACAATTTTAGTACTCACATTTGGGCCTCATAATACCCATAAATAGCCCTCGAAAAACCATTACATCCAAATAAAGTGACTGTTTGGAGCTGCATCTGCACAGGCCGCATCATCGGCAGATATCTTCTCAGAAATGGGCAAGGAAATACCGTCACAGTGAATTCCCTGCACAGCCAAAACTCGACACCAAATTTTTGTTGTAGCCACAATTGGCTAATGTTAACGTCAGTGTTCATTGGTCTCAACAAGACAGTGCCACAAACCATAGGCCCGCCAAAGAATTCAGTTATTTGATGAGAAATATCTTGGCCGCGTAATATCTCGATTTGACCCGCTGGAATATTATTCCTGTTTTTCATAACATTCTAAAAAGTTATCCCAAATGGTAATGGTGTAACCGCTCCTACCCACGAGAGAAAAAGTTTGTGTAACAATTGACGAGGTAAAAGTTGAATCGCTGCGGAAACTCAAGGATATAACTGCTTCGCGGGCTGGTAAAACATGCTGGCTGTTTTATACCGGAGACTACTTTGAAGAGGGCAATTATAAATTTATTATAAATAAATAAATTTTTTAAGAAAAATTCAAATTCATGACAAAAAAAAAAAGCTTTGTAAAAGTTACTTAAATAAAAAGAGGAAGGAAGAGGATCTGCCATTATCGGCTTTATAATGGGAGCTACAGGCTGTCGACTATTTCGGCATATCGAAATACTTGGATTATTTAATTCCAAATTTCCCCAAACTTTTTTTGAATCATAAAAGCGAAGGAATCTCCTTGAAAGTTTCCTGCCCATGCTAAAAATATTGTTTCCATCATGCTGTCCACTTTGCAACAACTTCCAAATATATTTAATACTCACAACAACAACAAAATCAACATAAAAGAATATCCTACTTTAGACGAATGACAAAAAAGGAAGCCAACAACAATCAACGGGCCAACAAGAATGCAATACATTTTATGTTGATGCATTCTGATGTTCCTTCCTCAAGATTCCACAACAATTTTCATTCTCTTGTTAGCATCTACGGGCTTTTCTTTCATCATTTGTTTTTGTAGTCAAACCAATTCTTTGCATTTTATTTCTTCCAGTGGTCAAAAAGAGATGCTACAAAACCCTTCAGGTTGTTTTACTCGCACTCAACTACGAACAGAATTTCCAACTCTATTACATTTCGTATGGGTGTATGTTGTACGGCAGAGTTTAAGTTTGTATGAAAATATATTCGTCAGAATTGTAGATGTCAAGCATTTTCATGATGCGCATCAACAACAGATTGTGATATAAAAGTTAAAATTGCATATACGAGAACAAGTGTAAGTGGTGTGGATGTAGTAGTTTGGCTAGAAGTATGGGTTTCATATAAAATCAAACCCTGTGCTTTTCTTCTCTTTTTTCCTTTTTTTGCTTTTTCAAAAACCTCCATCATTTCGGTTCAAAGGAACGAATGAGAAAACTGAAAACTTGATGATTTTGTCTGACTTGAGTTGATGGGAATAATCACAGTTTTGTTGTGAAAATACAACAACAACAACAACTACAGCTATCTGATATACAAGTGCAACGAAAAAGTATATATTCACATTCTTTGCCCATTCAGTGCTCGTATTATGTGTCCGTCTGGTGTTGTAAATATAATAGAAAAAGTATGGTGTTCATCATTGAATGTAGGAGGGTCGTGAGGAAATTTTTTAGCATTTTTACAAGAATATATAGAATATATACAATATATACAAGAATATATTTTCATGATAGCCTCTTTATTGCTTCAAATTATTTTATATTTTTTATATTAAGTACCTGTTAGGAAATATCAGATAATATATCTCGTACTGAAAATATTCTCTTTAAAGTAATAGGGGATATTTTTATCTTTGCATTGCATTCATTTTATGTAACGCGGATCATATTATGTAACGCTGATTCACTCCGCCATTGAAGAAAGTTACCAATTATGTTCACTTACGTCTACATTCTCGTGCTTTATATTCATATCAGATGATTTGGTAAACAATACCTGCAGTACCTCTCAATAGACTTTTATATCAGACGTCTTACTTCAAAGTCTAATCTTTTCAATCTTACAGAGTGATACAACTTTGAGTTGGCATAACTGCTTTATTTGACCACCCATTTGACAGCCGATAGTTGGTTTTTGTTTAATTTGCTTTGCCATTTCATTATGGATCGACTTACACCAGAGCAACGAGAGCAAATTGTAAAAATGTTTAATATTAAATAATGATTTTGTTCGTCAAACTTATCGTGCACTTCGTCCATTCAAAATTTTATTTTCCGATGAAGCCCATTTTTTGTTGAATGGGTACGTAAATAAACAGAATTCTCGCATTTGGAGTGAGGAGAATCCACAAGCTTTTGTCGAAACACCAGTACATCTACAGAAAATTACTGTTTGGGGCGTTTTATGGGCTGACGGAGTCATTGTCCCATATGTCTTTAAAATCCAAATCGCGCCTTGTACACGCCAGCCGTGGTGGCCACATGACCGAAATCATGTTTAAACATTAATGGCATACAATTGTCTATCCAATAAAGATAATTTCATTGATATCGAATATATATTACTATGTTTTATTGTGATTTAAACTTGTATCACTCTATAAAAAACACCCTTTATTTTACTTAAGTTACGGAAAAATTTGGGCAAATATTTGTCCAAATAAGCGTAACCACTATATACTTATGGAAAATATGTTAGTTGAGTTAACCAGTTTAAAATAATATTAGACTATGAATTGTATATAAAAGTAGAATAAATTTTTTTTCTTACTTTCTAGGGATTACGTTCTTGTGGGCATCACTAAATTTAATTTATTGGTGATTAATTGCTGATTAAACCTTGCGATAAAACTCACATTGCTCTAAATATATTTCCATAATGTAGGCGCGTTGCTCTGCCGTTAAACGATATATAATTATGTACAGAATTGTTAAAAAAAAATGTCAATATTAAAGTGATTTGGGCAGGAGTCATGATCGACTTTTATATTAAGCATGATCCCTGTTGAAAGAGCCCAGCCAGATGCAACCACACTGAGTAAATTACCTTTAATGTGTTCTGGAATGTGTGTATTCATCTAAAACTGTTTAAACGGCAACGAGATTTGTTTAAAACGTCAGGTAAATTGTAATAATTTAAAAGCAAAATATTTATTTACTAAATAATTCTGCAGATATAATGAAGTTTCCCGGGACCCCAGATGATCCAGGGATTTTATTCTTCAACTGATGTATTGAAAAAGTTCCTAAATAAATTGGTATTGAAAATCATCCAAATTCAAAATACCGTTCCAGAGCTGGCAACCATTAAATGATTTATGGTATATAACTAAAGCGATTTATATAAAAACGGAAAATTCCCATTTATTAATGTGGAAGTTTGAAATAAATGTCTTTAGCTATTCTAAGAAATGTTGGGTAAAGGTTCCCTGATGATCTACATTAGCCCCAGTGGAAAGGGCATAGGAACTAGCTAAAACCCCTCAACTGATCAATTTGAATTTTTTAATAAGATTTCGGGAAATTAAATAAAGCGATTTATGCTTGCTAATAAATTTTTTTTTATACCTGAGCAAAAACTAAATTTTTATTAATAGATAAAAATTTTATTTCAGGGTTAGACAATTAAAATTGTTTTACATAAAAGTAGCCGAGTGACCCCAATTATTTCTTATCCTCTTCTTTTACTCTTGTTAAGAATCTTGAAAGATATTTACTGGTACTAGAAATCGGAAAAGAAAATCAAAAGAGGTAGAGATGCTAAAATATTTTTAATACTACTTTAATGAAAATAAAAAAACAAAAACAAATTTCTTTATAAATTAAACGTATTAGATATATTTTAAAGAACTCTTTTGTTACTAGAAATCAAAGAAGTTAAAAACAGCTACTGGTCAATTTCATTTGATATATGAAAGTAACTATTTTATACTATTTTCGATAAATATAAAACATAATTTATTTATTTTGGAGATATAAAAATTGGTGTTAAAAATCAAACGAATTTAGACAGTTAAATTCCATAATTGAACATGTTTGATATTTTGCAAAATGTTTTTTAATTGGCACTGGAGATCTGAAATGCAAAATATATAGCAAAAGAGGTGGAAAGTAATTTTTGTGTTTGAATTGAATTATAATATCGTGATAGCGAACACCATTCACGGTAACACATTGGCTGACCTCATGTTCGAAGAAGTGCAGCCGAAAGACACCGCCGAACGGAGGGAATATGCAGAGATGTTTTGATATTTGTTACAGACAGAATAAAGTTCCGATGTGTCCTGTATGTATTTTTATTAACGTGCTGCTCAATTCTGTTAGTCTGTATTTTTAAATTTGTTAAGCGCTCAAACACAAAATATGTTGGGTAAAAAACTTGATGTTAAGGTGTGACTTAAAGTTTACACAGTGAATTATGTTTGGATTGCCCTCTTCATTTTCAACAGTCATAAAATGCTGTCTGTTCGATGTCACAGGGTTTTAGAAATAATTTTTTTTTTGTGGTTGTAGTTTGATTTCAAGCAAATCTAAATCAGCTTCAACGTATTGAACAATTTTTTAACGAGTCTCGGACAATGCAGCAATTTTGGTATGGAATGCTCGCAAGCTCCGAAAAAAATTGTTGGCATGAGCCCACCCTCAAAGTGATATTCTCAGCAACTTCTCTATTAAAGAGTCGACAATTCTGCATAACAATTTTTTCAATATTCTCTGTATTTTCATCGGTTGTTGATGAGTGTTGGCAAGTAGCACGAGAGCCATCAGACACATCTGCTTCAACTTCTTTGAAAGGCATGCACCGTTTGAACACATTATTTTTACTCAGAATACAATTATCGCACGTAACTGTCAACAAGTGATTTGGAGTCTTTATATCATTATACAATAACTTATAAGGTAATCGTTGAGTTCTTTTACATAAAATGGCTGATCACATAAAACACTTTTAATTCTTATGACGTCTACAAAAAAAGTAGATGAGGTTACCTTGGAAGGGCTGCCTGCTGGATAGCGAAAAAGCACTCGGACACCATAAAAGGTCTGTACACAATCCTCAAAAACGAAGTACTGATTCCTGAGGACCCCCAAGAACCTCTCACAGTGCTTGCCAGGGTCAGCGGTGCATCCCTGAGACAGTCCAGATCCCGCAGGAAACTCCTGCTGTGGCCATCGTAGGGAAATCCTTAGCTCTCCCACATGTGACCGGTCCCACAGTGCTCCATCTAAAGGAGCATCAGTGGGGCCAGCGACTTTATTCCAACAGTTAGAAGTTGCTTAGTCCTAGCACCGCTAAGTGAGAGGCAAAGAGGAGCTAAGAATTAACTACTGGATTGTCGCCTTCCTCTCTGTCCACTCCTGCCCTGGAAGCCAAACTAGCTTAACGTCATGGATTTTAAGTCGAGTTGAATGTATCCTAGTACACACTTTGATTTTATCCTCCTTGAATCCAGAACCCTGGCTGCTGCCAACTATCTATAGTTACGATCTCTAAACTGAGCCCAGCAATTCTTAATGTTGCCTGGAAACTCGAACTAAATATCTGAAACTAGGAATATGTGTTCCAGGTTAATGTACGTAATCACTGAAATTTGAATATGAACTTTAATTTTTAAGCAGACCCCCAGATCGAATAATATGTGAAAATCCTTTGCTTTAAGAGATTATTATTAATAAGCTGGAGTTTATGCTCCTAAAGCCCACGGATATATAAAATTAATGTTTAAAACAATAACCACTTCTTGAGCCAACACTCGTATACACTCGTACAAAATATTATCGCCCAATAGACTGCATGCATGTAGTTGATGGTCTTGTAGTAAATTTTCTTCTGCTTCTGCTGCCCATTTTAGCAGCACTATGATATCCCTGTCATGAGTTTATTTTATCTTATTGCCAGGTTGTGTTTATATATTTTTCATCTCTTGCAATTTGTTGCAAAAAGGATTTTCTTTTGTCTTCTATTTTACAATGTGAAAAAAATTTCATTTTTAGATGAGTTGATTTTGAGTTTTCTTGTCAATTGCCAAGTTTGCAATATGTGCAGTTGCGTTTGTTACACATATTTTTTTTTCTTCATTTCCATGACCAAGTCTGTATTTTATGTTACCAATTGCAATTTACTATTATTGGATTTGTTTTAAGAATATGTATGAGTGTGCGTATGTGTGGTGATGGTATTTTTAAATAAAGAGATTTTGCAAAATGAAATTATTTGCAGCTTCTACAATATGTGCTTCTAAGCAAAATTAAATTTGAACATGATAAAGAGTTTCTGGGATTATTGGTTGATGATGATATTCTGCATTGATCTTGCGAGTGGATTCCAGAATAATAATAAGTTTCAATCTCAACTCGATTTGATAACGTTTGGCTGTAAAGTGCATCTTTATGAGTAGGTCAGCTAATATAAATTTTCTGCTTCAAGTTATCACATTTACTTTTAGTTACATACTTCGAAAAGTTGAGAAATAAACGGAATAATACATTTAAATTGTGATACTCTAATACACCTATAATATGGAAGATACTATAGGATATTGGAGTCTTACGACTAAAAAGGCTTTGATTCTTCGAATGCTACAAATTTACATCCTTGTTAACCTATTACAGCGGAGAGAATACATTCCAAGTTATGAATATGGTTGAAGAACTCTTAGAAAGACTTGAATTGTTGTTAAAACAAATATTTTAAAAGATAATATATATTTCATTACATCTTCGGACTAAATTGTAGCATTGATGATCGATTGTCTTGATTCGAAATACTCTCTTAATACACTTTTTATAGCTTCAATTGAATGTCTCTTCTGCTGCATTGTGCTTCCGGGCGTGTTCCTAATAATATTTATAATGTTACTCATACGTCACATTGTACTCGAGCTTATTGCTGTGCTTCATGTTCTTATCTTTTCATTAAATGCAAATATTTGTACATGCTTTCGAAGCACATTAAACAAAAATAAAAATATATGGGCTATTTCTCACTGCGTACTATTTGGTCTTATTGTCCTAAAGTCATAATATCTTACATCATTTGAAAAACGTTGTTTTTGTTCTACAAACAATATAGTGTTTTTTTTTTGTTATCATAAACTAGCTCTACAAGAAGGTTGAAACTGAATAAGCGAAACGGCGATAGGATTTGTTTGGCATCGTTACTTCATCAGTAAAATATTACTCATATTCTTATACCTTCGCATTAAATCAGATTTTTGTGGCATAAAATTAATTAAAAGGGAATGAAATCGCAAAATCTAACAATTTCTCCTGTTCAACTTAAGTAACTGGCAGCCACTTAAATTGTTTCCATTTGGCAAAGCCAAAAAAAAAGTGCGTACAGCTGAAATCATTGCGGCTGCTTCAGTTTATTTGAGGCTTCCAACATGACTTTTGCACACCAACTAGATACAAGTTTTATTTTGCGATTTGTTTTCGGCTTTTTCAAACAACATTATTTTAACTGTCCTAATATTATGACAGTCAAGCTTATGACGTGTTGTTCACATCTGCCATACTTTTTATTCTACTATTTTATGAATTTTTATGAATTCCTCAATAGTTTAAAAAGAGGTGTACAGCATACTTTTAAGAAAATGAAATTTAAAAGTTACAGATATGTTTTAAAAAGTTTTTAAATAATAATAATAATATTATATATAAGCATTATTGGGCACTTCGTACACTATTTTGCGTTTAACGAGCTCCCGACACTTGTATTTTGGTTCATTATTGTTTTAAATATAATTTTTATTTTATTTATTTATTTAATAAGTCAATAGATTTAACATCCTTACTGACTAAATAACAAATTAGTTCAACGATTTAAATACAAAGTAAGATTTCTTTTCAGTACGCTGAAATTTAGTTGATTAAGTAAGAGCTCCGAATCAACATCGCCTCGAGCCAGTCCCATAATGAATAAAGCACTCAACATCGATCGTCGACTTTTTAGTGTAGGCAATTTTATTAGAGCAAGTCTACTTTGACTTGCATAGACTGTTGAGTCTATGATCCAACAGTATGCCAAAATCTTATCCTTTCTGTTCGATAGACCATTTCTCCATAAGGTGGGCCAATAAGTCACCCGTAGAGCGGCCTCTGCGGAATCCATACTGACGGTCGTTAAGTAAATTGTTGGACTCAAGATATTTCACGCATATGCAGTTCATTGTGCCAGAACTGGAAGGAGTGATAGCATTTTTTTTATACCCTTCACAAAAAAAGTGAAAGGGTATATTTCGGTTTGTCATTCCATGTGTAATTTTTTCGATACCAATATGCAACCCCATAAAGCATATATATTCTGGATCTTATGAATAGCGATGACAATTGATCGATGTCCGTCTGTCCGTCTGTCTGTACGTGAAATCGGTTTTCCCAAGCCCCCAGAAGAGCTAGAGACTTGTACTAATCGATTGGAAAAATCGGAAGGATGGTTCCAGAGCTAGGAAGCTTACACCTATTTCTCGACGCAAAATTAACATTATTTATTTGAAAATAAAACCTATTTCATGCTTTCGGACTCCTCAATTCTCTATTTAAAGCTAAAAAAATTAAATTTATTTCCAGGGATGGGATCTTAAATTTTTTTTGCACATTCGGTATTTTGTGGTACATATAATAACTAAAACATTTAAAAATTTTAAGTTTTTCTTAAATAAGACCGTCTTTGGTGTAATGAAGATTTGCATCGATGAAAAAAAAATTTAAAGTTCCCATTCAGGGTTAGGAAATTTAAATTTTTTTTATATATAATAAGCTAACCAAAAATCAACTGACGTCGTTTTTTCCTGGTAAAAATTATTTTTTATTTCGGGAAAACAAAATTGGTATCAAAAATTAAAAAAAATCCAAAATTTTGATTCCAGGATAGTACATGAAAGTAACGAGAGAAAAGTATCAAAATATGCAACTGAAGTTGTTTTTATTGCGCTTATAAAAATAGAAAGTACAAAATTGGTACTTAAAAATATGTGTAATGCCCGACGTACGTTGGTGAAGGGTATATAAGATTCAGCACAGCCGAATGTAGCACTTTCACTTGTTAGTTTTTAATCCGCCGATGAATGAATAAATGAATCCTCTCTTAAATGAGCACTGTGATTCGTTGGAATATTGACCATAAATGCAGAAAACAGGCTCCACTGGCTTATTCGTTTAGTTTCTTATGGTGTTTTAATTAACTAAACTTTTGCTTTGCCATATTAAACGCTGCCCTTAGATTTACAGGATTTCTACTGACACTGTTTCCAGTGTTATTTGCTTTAATTTATATGCATCTGTAATAAAAATGTTCTTACAACGCGTGGTAAATACATGACAGTTGCAACACCGACTGCACATGACTATCCTAACAATTGACTGTAACGTAAGCAATTTTTAGCCATATTTTACTGACTGGCTTACACAATAAGTCCCTCCGCAATCAGTCATAAATTCATCGAATTTTTCTGATCTGCATAAGTGGTGGATTGAATTATTTGTTGCTGGCTTGTCTCAACGGTGAAGGTATAGCTCTGGTCGCATAACATTACCTACAGCAAAAGTATTCACCGCCGAAGTAAAAGTACCTTCTAACGTTCTCTTAACACTGTTTCCTTCTTTTCCAGTTCCCACAAAATAACCTGCATATTTAGCGGTCATCTCCTGAGTGCTGGTCCTACTCATTAAAAATACCACTTTAAATTGTTTGTAAGTAGGTTTTATGAAATGAGAACTTGTTTTTGCCTGCTTTTGTCCCTGCCACATTGAGTGCTGCCAAGCTATGTAGTGGACACATCTGTCAGTGTTTAAGGAATACATAGATTTTATATCAAAGAATGTGATGTCCAGGCATTTATTAACTTCGTATAACTATTTGCAAAATTATAAAATAATCAATTACAAAATATGGGGTGTTTCTCATAGAGTGATACAAGTTTAAATCATAATAAAACATAGTAATATATTTTTGATATCAATAAAACGGTCTTTATTGGATAAACAATTTTATGACATTAATGTTTAAATATGATTTGGGTGATGTGGCCTCCAAGGCGCAATCTGGAACACCAATTTTCCCATATAGTAACATTCTGACCATCATCGTTTTTGAAGACATATTGGCTGTAATGGCGTTTCGACAAAAGCTTGTGCATTCTCCTCATTCCAAATGCGACAATTTTGTTTTTATATTGTTCTTCCAGCTCTGAAGGACGATTATATGTGCCATAAAATGGACAAAGTGCACGATAAGTTTGACGAACAGTAGCATTGTTTTCATTAAAAATTTCCACAATTTGCACACGTTGCTCTGGTGTAAGTCTATGCATAATAAGATGTCAAAGCAAACTTAACAAAAAACAATTATCAGCTGTTAAATGGGTGGTCAAATAAAGTAGTGATGCCAACTCAAAGTTGTATCACTTTGTAAAAATACCCTATATAAAAGAATTTTTATATCAGAACTCAGAGAAAAAGTTTTTATTATTGTAGGCAAATAAAAGCAACTGCAGTAAGTTTGTGAATTAAGTGCTATTAAAGTAGAAGAAAAAAAACAATTAAATATGCATCAATTTCTTTGAAGAATTTTATTTATTGTGAGTAAATTTAGTGGACAAACAGAATAAAATGAAATTATTATTACATTCGTAGCATAGTGTTTTAGTTTAATACTTTTTACAGCAATCAAAGTAGTACATAAGAAGATTTGCGCACAAAATTGTCTTCTAAGATCTTTAAATGCATCTAAATTATGAAATAAAACAATATAGTGCTCCATATTAAATCTAAGCTAATAAGCAAATATAATAACAACGCTTTTATAACACAAACAAATATCTGTTTAAAACAAACAACACATCTGAATAATAAATAATTACATTTTTATTATATCAAATAACATTTTTATATGATACTTTTTTAATTAGAAATCCAAATGCTAAACAAATTAAACCTTTGATAGACGGCAGCAGTTCAAAAGAAAGCGTCTTCTATGAACTGATAAAACAACAATGCTTTTGCATACATTAACGATGCCGCCCAACCATACGGAAGAGGTTGATACCGCTGAGAAAAACTCGTGCTCGTATAAAACTAAATCAAGTAAACATCACCCCTACAAAATCAAATTGCTTGCCGGTTCTTAAGAAAATAACAAGTAAAATTAACAAGACGTCCAACAATATGCCGACAAAATCAACAGGTTTCGTAATGAAAGAGATTATAAAAAATATCTACGAAAACAACACCAAAGTCAACAAAATTGTTTTTTTAAGCTTTTTTTTTATTAAGCAAATGAACAGAATTGTTTGCACACCAAAAATGGAGCAACAGCGATGACAGTAGTGCGGTACAATTTGCCTCATGTATTCGCTTGAAATTTAACCAGAAGTGTGAGAGTGTGTGAGGCAAATGTACGTGTACACCATGTATAGAAGTCAAATTCAATTGGGAAGATTTTCAAACACTCAATACCACCCGATATCAACAAGCCATGGATGTGGTACAACATACAATTGAAAAAACAACGCACTGGAAATTCTTTACATACTCAAACACTAAACTACTGAATACACGATTGAATTTTTACTGGCGAAAATGTAAAACGGACAAGTCCATGGTTGCCAACTGCATGATTGGAGAATGTGTATGCAGGAGAACTAGTTTGTTAACCTCCACGCTCACAAACAAAATTATATACGTCAGCCGCCGAAGCCCACCCAGTTGGATGTATTTTTATTGTAAAGGAAACTTTAAAACTTTCAAAGATCGGGTCTTACCCCGTTTTGAAAAAAATAGTCTCTTCATCATATCTCGGGGCTTTGAGGTCCTAGAATATGTTCCGAAGTAATTCCAATCGCCCGTCATTATGTCTGCAGGTAGGTTTGTAGGAGTGTGCGCCTTTGTTTTATGAAGGCTCTGGTATTTCTCTGTAAAAACTCCAAAATACATGTTGAGGATTTTTATGCATATAAAACTTCTCCTATTTATAAAATTTAAAATCAGATTTATATAGAGTTGATTAGAATTTGTTCATAAAAAGTTTTCCATAAATAAATTTCAATGTGTTTAATTTTGATATAGGCGAGATGGATATAAACAATTAAAAGTGTTATATTCGGCAGTGTAGAATCGTATATACCCTTCACCAACGTACGTCTGGCGTTAGATATATTTTCATGTAGCAATTTTGTTCTTCCTAAATTACAAAATAGTTTTAGTTAGCAAAATAAAATAACGACAGTTGCCTTTTTTTGTTACTTTGATGAATAAAATAAATAATAATAAATAAATTTCCCAACCCTGGAAAAGAAATTTTAATATTTTTTTATTTTGAAACCAAATTTGTTTTTCCTTAATTAAAAAATTGTTTTGATTAGTAAAAAAATGGCATTGGTTGTCTTTTTGGTTACTTTTATTTATTAACAAATTTCAATTTCCCATCGCTGAAAGCAAAAATTTATGTTTTTTAGTTTTTGTTACCAATGCAACTCTTAATGAGGCAGGAAATAGTTTTATTTAAGTAAAACTTAAAATGTGTAAGCACTTCGGTCACTTTCATATACTACAAAATATTGCAGTTCTCCAACCCTGGAATCGAAATTTTATTTTTTTTAATTTTTGATATCAGTTTTATTTTCTGAATTAAAAATTTATTTTTATTAGTAAAAAGCGAAGTTAGTTGAATTTTTGGTTACTTATATCTAGAAACAAATTTCAGTTTCCCACCCCTGGAAGCATAATTTTAATATTTTAACTGAAGCAACTCTTCATGAGGTAAAAAGTTGTTTTATTTTAGAAAAGTTTAAAATTTTGTACCATTTTGGCCACTTTCATGTACCAAAAAATATTGCACTTGTCCAACCCTGGATACGAAATTTTAATTTATTTTTTTATTTTTGATAAAAACTTTGATCTTCCTAAATTATGAAATGGTTTCAGTTAATAAAGAGTAAAAAAACGACGTTGGTTACGTTTATTAAAAAAAAATATATAAATTTCCCAACCCTGGAAGCTTAATTTTAATATTTTTAGTAATGCATATAAATGTAAATGCATATTTTTAGTAATGAGATATAAAGTAGTTTTATTTAAAAAGTTTTTAAAATTTTTAGCCAATTTGATCACTTCCGCGTACCATAAAATATATTACTTGTCCAACCCTGGATAAGAAATTTTGATTTTTTTAAATTTTTGATATTTAATTTGGTCTTCGTAAACTATAAAATAGTTTTAGTTAGCAAAAAAAATGTCAGTTATTATATTGCTTACGTTTATGTATAAAATAAATTTCAATTTCCCAACTCTGGAAGAGAAATTTCAATTTTTAATATTTTTTATCAATGCAAATCTTCATGATGTATAAAGCGATTTTCGGTAAGAATCTTTAAACATTTTATTTATTACATGTGCTACAAAACACTGACTATGCAAAAACTAATTTTTAATATCCCATCCCTGGAAATTTTTTTTGTTTTTAGTTTTTTATAGATAATTGAGGCTTCCCAAAGCATAAAATTGGTTCAATTTACAAAAAAAAAAATAAAATTGGTTTGTGGTGTTAATTTTGTGTCGAGAAATAAGAGTAAGCACCCCACCTCTGAAACCGTATTTTGAATTTTTGAATATCACTTTATTTAAGTTCATTTGCAATCCATCAGTCCAAGAACGAACTCTCTTTCTCTTCTGGGGGCTTGGGAAAACTGATTTCACGCACAGACAGACGGACAGACAGACGGACATCGCTTAATTTGCATCGCTATTCCTTAGAATCCAAAGTATTTGTATATGCTTTATTAGGATCGAATCTTTTTTTGTGAAGAGTATGAAAAAGCTGAATGTTTCAATGTTTGTAAGCGAGTTGAGAGCGAAAAACTTTAAATTAGAACTTCTAAAACTGATGAGAAACCTTAAAACAAATCACTAGACTTTCAATGGCAACTCTTTTTAATAAACAAAATATTTGCATCTGAATCTCAATTAATTAACTCCATGCAATTTCATGTAAAAATTTAGCAAAAAATATAAAAACTTTTAAAGGAATGCAACCAACCATCACACATTTCCATATTAAGTAGCGACGTCGAAATGAGTTGATGGAGAAGTAAAAATGCATGTAGAATCTGCGTTGTGGATGATTCTGTTCCATGAATTTATTCAGCACTCTGCTGTTGTGTTTGATGTGCTGCGATTTTGTAATGCATTCCTGAGCGCACTTATTACCCGGCCATGGCGTAACGAACGACAAGACGCAGCACAAGAGAAAATTAAGTCTATGCATGTACCAAAATGGAATTAAGTTAATATGCACTTTGCAAAATTTTTAATTAATTGTTTTAGAGACGGCAAGTAAATGTGGTAATAAAATTTTATTCTAACAGATATTTTCATTGCAAGTCTTTTAGCGTAGGCAACTTAAAGAAATGATATTTCTGTCTCTTTTCGGAGCATTAAAGTGGCAGTAAAATTGATGAACAAAATTTATGAACAAGCTTCCGTTGCACTTAATGAAAAATCTGTATGATGATAGTTTCAGCTCTATCGGGTAACGTGTCCCTTGAAGTCAACATTCATATATTATGGAATCCACAACATACAAATTCTCTTAAAATTATTTGTTTCCCTGACTCTGTATGAAATCGCTGTTCTTATTATTCCAAATATTTTGTGTAAAGTCACGGCACTTGAAACAACTTCGAATTTTTAACAATAATTTTTCAAAAATTTTTAAAAAATTAAAGAAAATCAATTAATTTTTTATACTCTTGAAAATTCATATAATTTTGTATACTCTTCACCAAAAAGTGGGAGCGTAAAGGTTTGCCATTCCGCTTGTAATATCCCCACAACTAAAATGCGTCCCCATAGGGAATGAATATTCTGGGTCCTTATGAATAGGAAAGTCGTATGAGCGATGTGCGTCCGTCTGTCTGTATATGTAACGCGGCTTACGAGTCCCCCTGGAGAAACTTCGCTCTTGAGCAGATGTATTGGAAATTATTTTAAATTGTTTGTTATTGAAAATCTGTAAAAGTCAAGGAGATGCTACAGAGCTGGAAAACTTAAACTAATTATACAAAAGTAACTGGTCGAGGTTTGGTTTTCTGCTTGATTAAAGTAATTTTATACTTGAAGAATTATTAAAATAGTAATCAAAATTACCCAAAAAATAAAAATTCCATTCCAGGGTTGGACCACTCAAATATGTTTTTGAACCGAAAAATAACTAACTAAAACCAATTGTTTCTCTTTCTTTATAAATTTTTTCATATATAATATATTTCAATACAATTTGTTGCTACAAGAAATTATGATAGTCAACAAAAAACTCCAGGGCTGGAAGAAAAATTTCTTTGGAATATAAGATATATGAAACAAAATTAGTTTCCTACATCCCGAAAATGTTTTATAAACTAGAAAAAGAAATTTACTTGGAATCAAAAGTCCAAAATTAAAACATGCAAAAATCGATCACAGGGTTGGGCAATTGAAATTTATTTACTGCATTAAAATAACCAAATTTAACAAAAGTGGTATTTTTATTTTTTAAATTTAACATTTTTTTTTTTGATGAATTTTATTGATACTTAAAATCAGCGTAGTTGAAAAAACAGCTCCAGGGCTGGAAAATTACATTTCTTTGGAGTATTCCAGCAACTAAATGGGACTAATATTTTTAGCAACCATACATGATTAATACATAATAATATAAAAAACTAAGTTGGCATTCAAATTAAAAAAAAAAAAAAATATCAAATATTTGAACCCAGGGTTGGGCAATTGGCCAAGTAAGAAGAATGTATTCTTGTTTATAAGTTTACTTATTTAATATATTTGATAGAATATTTTTATATATTATATTTGAAAGTTACTAAACACTGAGATGCTAAAAACACAGTTTCAGAGTTGGAAACTCTAAATTAAGTTCGATATATAAAAGTCAGTATGTAAAAATATTATTTTCCTGCAATTAAACTTATCTCATTAAAAAGTACTTAAAATCAAACAAAATCAAAAACTCAATTTCAGGGTTGGACAATTGAATTTTTTTCTTACATAGAATTAACCGACAAATAAATTGTTTCTTTTGCTTAATAAATTGAATATAAATTGAATATGTTTTTGAAAGAAGTTTATTTGTAGTAGAGATCAGTGCATAACTATAGCTCCAGAGGTGGAAAAATAACTTTTTGTTATGGTAAAGTAATTAAATAGATTTATTATACCCCCCGTGGGGGAAATCGATTTTCCCAAGCCCTCAGAAGAGCTAGAGACTTCGTTCTTGGAATGGTGGATTGGAAATGAGCTAGAGATAGAGTGGTATTCAAATTAAGAAAAATCCGATATATGGTAACAGAGCTGGGAAGCTTACAAATATTTCTCGACGCAAAATTAATACCAAAAACAAAATATTTGTTTGTTTGTTTCTTTGTAAATTGAACCCATTTAATGCTTTGGGAAGCTTCAATTGTCTATAATAAAAAATTGTTTTTACAGGGATGGAAAATTACTAGTTTTTTTGCACATTTAGTATTTTGTGGTACATATAATAAATAAAATGTTTTAAAATTTTTAGTTTTTCTTAAATAAAACCGTCTTAAGCATCATGAAGATTTACATTGATAAAAATAATTTTGAAAACTCAAGTTTCTCTTCCAGAGTTGGGATATTAAGATATATTTTTACATTAACGTAACCAAAGAGGCAACTGGGGTTTTTTTTTTGCTAACTGAAACTGTTTTATAATTTAGGAAGAAAAAATTTGGTATCAAATATTTAAAAAAATCAAAATTTCGAGTCCAGGCTTGGACAAGTGTACTAATGGAAGTGATCAAAATAGTTGGTAATTTTTAGATTTTTTTATACATCATGAAGATTTGCGTTGGCAACCAAAATTATCTTAGAATTAAAATTTCTTTTTCAAGTGTGGATAATTTATTCCTTTTTTTTTTATTCATAAAAGTATCCAAAAAAACAACTGACGTTGTTTTTTTTTTGCTAACTAAAACTATTTTACAACTTAGAAAGAACAAAATTGGTGCTTACAAATATATTTGACGCTAGACGTACGTTGGTGAAGATTCGGTAAAGTCGAATATAGAATATAGAACTTTTACTTGTTTTTTTTTATAATATTAATAAATTTAAAAATTAAATGATATCTTTTTTTTTATTAAAAATCAAAAGAAATGAACTCTGTAGATGGACAATTGAAATGTTTTTTTTTGTGGATTGATAAATGGGAAATAGAGTGAAAGTCAGAGAAAAAGTTTTTTTTTTTATTTAAAAGTAACTATTTAAAACTACTTTTTGGATCTCTGGAATTCGATTTATTTTCAGCTTCAAGACAAATAAAGTGGGAACTAAAAATCAAACAACTTTAAAAAAGCGAATTTTAGTAAAATAAAGTTTTAACTTTTTTTGTAATTACGAGTAACAGGAGTAATCTCTGATACAAAAAAAAATGCGACAAAAGGAGAGGAAGCAAAAATTTTCCGTTTGCATTCCTTTCCTCCAAAGTTGTGAAAGTCTGATGAAATTCTTAATTCTAGAAAAGGCCAACTGTTTTTAGCAGAAGGCAATCGAGGTTAATTTTTTTTAAAACTTTTTCAGTGTAGGAATAAAATCAAATGCAAGTAAATAAATACAATTTCTCTTAATGCATCCGTGTGTGTGTTCACGTTGTAACACGGCCATCTCCGCGTTAGCGCATCACCAATAAGGCAATTGTGTTCAAAAGAAATCACACCGTATGGAAATTGAACAAGTAAAAGATCTGTTCTGTAGAATGAATATGTTTTGGTAGTGCAACATATATGACGCTGCCACCGTATATGGAGCGCCAATGTTTGATGTTGACAGTGTTTGTCAACGCAAGATAACACAGTGTTTGCTTATTTGCCAGCGTTATTTGTGCATGTGCACGTCGATGATGTAGAGTTGCTTGTAATGTAAAATGCATTTCTGGCTTTTGACGGTTTTATATTGTTTTATATCTTTTTTTTTCTCGTGTAGGTAACGCGTTTAAAGTGTTTGTTCATGTACGATTTCTGTTCAGGTGTCTGTTAATTGTAACAGCATCTTTCGCCCCCACATTAAAAAGCAAAAGCAGCAACCGAAACAAAAAGTATAAAGCAGAAACAAATGGACGGACAGACAGACAGACAGACAGACAGACAGACAGAGCGACAGGCAGTCAAGCAGGCAGGCACACAAGTTTGTAAATGGATTTGCCGCGTTACAAAATTAACAAACACCCAAAAGATGAAAGAAAGAATAATAAGAACGCTAAGGAAAAAAAAACAAGTTAAATTAAATTTACTTGGGCGGCAGGTGTCTTTTACTGTTTGTGTCAACAAAATGTGAAAATTACCAGTAATTAGTAGCTGCTGTATACCGCCCTTCATTTCTTCATATCCGCCATGAGATTTGTATGTTCATGTTTGTTATTCAAAATGTTGTACTTCCATCCACTCGTTTGTTTTTTTTTTTTTTTTATCAATTGCGTGCATGAGCTTCTTTGAGGAAAAGAGTTTCACAAGAAGTATTCAGCTGTCAACAATATTTGGTTAAATTTAATTACAAGTTTTTTTAAGAAAAATCAAGGGAATAGTTATTTCGGAATATCCGCCACGTTACCATTTTACATTCAGAAAGTATCTGAATGATTTCAAAAGCACACACTCTCGAAATTTCTAAACGAGATTTCGATACTCCTTTCGTTAGTATTAACGCATATAATTCTCATGTGGTATATCTCAACTTAAAATATGTTAATATTCGGCCTTTTATATCTTTTTAATTTGTAATATAGAGGTTGAGGACTCTAGTTATTAACTAAAAACAAAAAAAGGTACTATATCCGGCTCTTATATATATATCCCTGTAAGCGAAAATGAATATATATTTTTTGGTTTTTAACCAATGCAATTCTTAATGGGGCGTGAAAATTTTAAAATTTGTAACCATTTTGGTCACTTTCTTGTACCACAATGTACTGTAGTTATCCAACGCTGGAATCGAAATTTTGATTTTCTAAAAATTTTTTTCAAAAATAGTTTTAGTTAGTAAATAAACGGCGTTAGTTGCGTTTTTAATTAATTTATGTATAGAAAAATTAAAATTTCCCATTCGTGGAAGCGAAATTTTAATATCTTTTGCTTGTTAGTTTTACCGACGCAACTCTTAATAAGCCAGTTTTATAAAAAAAAAACTTGTAACTATCTTAGTCCCTTTCATGTACTGCACTATATTGTATTTTCCAAGCCTGGAAGTAAAATTTCAACTTTTTTATTTTTATTATCAATGCAACTCTTTATGAGTAAATTTATTTATAAAAAATTTAAAATTTCTAACCATTTTGGTCACTTGCATGTACTATAATATATTCACTTGTCCAACCCTGGATTCGAAATAGGGTTTTTTTAAATTCTTATACAAACGGAAACAATTTCATAGTTTCAGTTAGCAAAAAGACACCGTCAGTTTCTTTTTATCAGGTTTATGTATAAAAAAATTTAAAGTTCCCAACCCTGGAAAAGAAATTTTAATTGCTATTAAATTTTTTATTACCAATGCAAATCATGATGTATAAGGCGGTTTTATTTAAGAAAAACTTACAATTGTTGAACATATTAGTTGCTACGACTACCACAAAATACCGAAAGCGGTAAAGAAAAATTTCCATTTCACATCCCTGGAAAAGAAAACTTATTTTAATTTTGTTTCTTACCAATGCAATTCTAATAAGGCATGAAGTAATTTTATTTGAGCAAAATTTAAAATTTGTAACCATTTTAGTCTCTCTTATGTGGTATAAAACATTGCAGTTATCCAACCCTGGAATGGAAATTTTTATTTTTTTTATATCTGATACCAATTTATTTTTTCCTGAATTAAAATATAATTTTAATTTGTGAGAAACGACGTTAGTTGTCTCTTTGGTTACATATAAGTATGGAAACAAATTTCAATATCCCATCCCTGGAGGCAATAGTTAAGTTTTTTGTTGTTTTTTTTTATCATTGCAAATATTCATGACCTATAAAGCGGTTTTATTATCGATAAATTAAGTTTTTTTTTAACATTTTAGTTATTACATGTAATACAAAATTCTGAATGTGCAAAAAAAACTTTTAAATCCCATCCCTGGGAAATATATAAATTTTTTCTGTTTCTAAATAACAATTGAAGCTTCCCAAAGAATAAAATAGGTTCAATTTACAAACAAACAAATATATAATTGGGTTTTGGTATTAATTTTGCGTCGAGATATAAGCAATTTCACGTATAGACAGACGGACAGAAGGACATCGCTGCATCGTCATCACTATTCATAAGCATCCAGAATATTCGATATTAATATGGAGTCCCATATTAATATCGAAGCAATTACACACGGATTGACAAACCTAAATATATCCTTTCACTATTTTGTGAAGTGTATAAAAAGCGTACGAGAAGTCTATCAAACCGCTGGTGACACACTTTTGTTAACTCGTTGTGTTGCCGTTTGATCAACTTTTCTTATGTCAGATTTTTCCGAATTTTTCGTTTGTTTCTCAAGTCAAACTTTTTTGATATAAAGTTAATATAGAAATAAATTTTAAATATATAACTGCCACGACTTGTGATGACTTTTTCAGCAGATGTGGCCGTATATGGGCTATAATGCAGAGAATACTATCCTCCAAGCGCTTAACCCTCGGATGACCTACATGGTCTGGCCAGACCATATTAGAATTTTATATGAAATATTTTTATTTTCAGAAAAATTAAAAAAAACTAAAAACGTGAATTCTATAAGCATATTGTTTTAAATACAAAACAATAAATTTGGAGTAGGTAGAGTCATGCTAAGGGGTCAGAAAGCTACTCACAAAAAAAGTTCGATAAATGCACCTCATGGTCTGGCTAGACCATAAGCTATTTTCATTAATTGTTATATGTTTTGATTTTCCTGTGCATAGAAGTAAATGAAATAAAATCATTTGAAATGAAATAAATGAAAATAAACTCTTTACAGGAGAGTAAAAGCAAAACGCTTTGTTTTTTTTTACTCCCTTTTACTTAGCAAAAACAATTTCAAAAGCACCCCTGTTGTTTGCTAAGTAAAATATTCTAATTAGGCAAAACTAGTAACGGTAAATATAGTTTGTCTTTTGAAGTGATCAAGTCAAGAAATGGATTGTGATAAAGCTTCGGATTTAGAAATTGTTGACATGGTTGGCAACAAATCTGCTAGATATCAGCGTTTTACACCAGAAGAAAGTCAAGCGGCTGAAAAAGAATGATGGAATATTTGTGAAATAGCGAAGATGAAGAACCTTATCGTACGATTGAGGAGGAGAACTATTATATTCCTAGAAACGATGATGTCAGTTATAATCCATCATAAGTTTTTGAATTTTCGGGGGTCTCAATTAGTCCAAGACTTTGAAGTTCAAAAGTGTGCAACCGTGTTATGCGTCTGAAGAAGAATTTGTCGTATTCGACGTGGTACAAGCTGACGAGTTTGATGAAGATGAATGTGACGATGATGCAGAAGCCGAAAGCAATGAAATACTTTCGACCAAAGCAGCCATACTGTGGAACGCAACACCACCAGCAGCTGGTAGACGACTGGCGAAATGTTCCCATTGCAATGAGAGGTGGTCAATCTCGTAAATTTCTGCCAAACCATTACAAGTTTTCAAAGAAATTTTTACACCAGGTATGATAAATATAATTGTAAGGGGAACAAATCGAAAAGAACAAGATATATCTGGATTTCTAAAACAAATCACAAAACAAGAATTTGTAAAAGGGGAACCTACAAATGAAAATGAGATTTATGCTTTTGCTGGTTTGTTGTTTTTGGCTCGACTCTTCAAATGTGCAATACCACCTATCATGCCTTCAACATGGTAAAGAAATTAAAACGTACATTTCCAATGACTCTTTAAATAAATAAGACAAATATTTTATAAAACAAAATGTAAAGTTTATTAAAATATTTAAAATATAAAGAACAAAACCAAAATATTCGTTTAGTTTACTAAATTGGTTAGGATTTTCAACCGCGGTCTGGCTGGACCATGTGGTGCCCTTATTGGTGTAAAGGTTATAGAACATCGTAGGGTTAATAATTTCGGACTTGTTAGTGTACACCAGCAACTTCCCATATTCCCACAGAAAATAGTCAAGCGGCTTTACATTGAATATAAAATAATATCCTTTATTTTAAAAGAAAAACACTTTATTTCTACTGAAACACGCTGTATAACGTTACTAAACATAAATGACCACCAGGAACTTCCACTAACGATAATAGATGTCTTCAAAAAAATTTCTTTTAGTGAGATGCCTAATTTATGTTAACGTAAAACTCATGGTTCAGCGTAGTCCTTTTTTTATTTCTATCAATGCAATTTAATGCTTTTAATTAATTAATCAAAAAAGTCTTTGAAAAGAGGACACAAAAAAAATATTCCTCAAGATATTTTGTGCAAACCCAACTATAGAAATTTCAACTTCTAAATGCATTATTTTTTTCCTCAAAAAAGTCTTTTCCAATCGCACAAACTTATACTGCGGCTTCAGCTCTTGTATCATTCACAGGTCCAAGAGCTAATGCGTTGGCAAGTACTACGCCAGCAACAACAACAACTACTTGTGCTAACTGTTAAAGCTTGTGCAGGGTTTATGGCTAAATACATGCGAGTATAGCTGAAATAAAATGTTCAAAAATGCAAGAAAGAAGGCAACAGCAACAAAAAGACAGAAGAAGAGAAAAGAAAGTATCGCATGTAGCTGCAAATGAAAACCGAAAACTCCCATTTATCCTCGACAGCGGTGTCCTTGTGTCATCTTAAATCTTTGTCTATGTCTGCTGTCTAAAAATCTGCTTTTGTATTACTTACGACTTATGAGCGTATGAACTGTAAAACAAACAAGAAAAAAAAACGAAAATGCTACAAAAAGTACAACCGAGCAAATACTGGCGAAGAGAATACGTAAAACGTAAAATTCAACCACATTTTCACCATCATACTCGGCAATAAAGTACAAAAGTTTGTTTAATAAATCAAACCCTTTTTGGACATTTATGATCGTAAAGTTGAAATAAAATAATAAAATAATACAAATACACACATTTAAAAGCTTGTATAGCTGGCTATTTGTGTGTGTGTGTGTGTGTGTGTGTAAGTATGCGCTTAGATTTACTTGAAAAAGGATAATATATGGACACATGGTAAATACTTCTATTACAATTACACACACATACACACACACACACACACACACATACACACACACACACATACAGAGTTACTATGAAGGCAGATTTGTGTACTCTGGCATCAGGCATCTTCAGTGTGTGTAAGCTTACACAGATTTATGATGAGCTTCATGTTGTTGTCGTTGTTGTTGTTGCTCTTCTTCTTCACATGCAGACAAGTAAATAAGGACAATGTCAAAGCAGCAACTTTTATGATAGAGAAAAAAATAATTACATATTTAGCACAAATCCAACAACTTTTGGAGAATAAGTTAAAACTGAATTTTTAAAAACACTTTAATTTTCTTTTCGTGCTGATTCTTTTTTCGCAAAAAAAGTAAGAAAATGAAGAAGGAGCAGCGATCAATTAGTTCTAGTTATGAATTTGATAGTTGCTTAGACTTCTTATTTATTAAAAAAAAGTTTCAAATAATTTCTTTAGTTATTCTTTGTGAAAATATAAAGTGAGTTTTTAAAAAATACAAGAAAACTGTTCCTCAAACTATTTAAAATTAAAGTTTTATAAAGTAAAAACAGGCTGGTAGAGGAAGATGGCACGTAAAAGATCCAAAGAAAGGATTTGTGACGTTGCAGCAATCCCGCTTAAACTGCCGGAAACAGTGTAAGTTCACGTGTCATTATTATCTGACTTCATTCTAAAATCTGCTTTGCAAATTCATAGATTGTTATAGTTCCAACAAAAATTTGTTCGGTGTGGCAGTAGACAAAATAGGAGAACGTCCTTTTCGTTCTCAGATCCCGCGATTGCTGCAACGTGCATGTGGAAAAGCACCAGCAAAGAAATTATTTTCATAATAAACACAATATTTAATGGATAGTATTTTTTTATGTCCAATAAAATCAAACTATTTAAAAGGTGTTAATAAAAAAAAACTCTTAAAAAAACGTTTAAATAGTTTATACATTTTTAATAACAAAAACGATCATTTTGGATTTTCTGACACTTAAAATTGACAAACTATAATTCAAATTCGAAATAAGAACTATCGCATTCGATATCGATCGAAATTTCAATAATATATGAGTGCAAATTTCGCTTGATATCGAGTAGCGTAACTTGTTCCCTGGTTTTCAAGTGCATTTGCTGTCGTTCTCGAAACAAATTTCGATAAGATTTATTTTAACGATAACCCTGAATATACAAAAGATTTCTATAACATTAATTTTATGTATTTTGTGTTCAACTATTTATTGCTGAAATATTTGATAGACATGATAGACATGATAACCGGAATTCAGCATCAACTTTAATTATTCAACTAACACAGCAAACAACAAGAACAGCTGTTTTCGAAAGTCGCTACACTGTCATTATCAGTGTTCATGTGTATTTTTAGCTTGTTTGAATGTGATAACAGTTTTACTAAAAATAATACGAGAATTGTATGCTGTCGATGCACTATGGTAAGTATAATTAATTTGGTTCCGCTTATTAAAGGATTTCAAAATATATTTTGCCGTCAATATCATTTTCGATAACTGGTATATCAGAGAGATCATTGACATCTTTCATATCCTTTCAGTCTCAATATTCACAGGGCTATTGAGCTTCGAACGCATTGTATGTTGCAGTTAATAGCTTCCCCGTTATATTAAGATCCCAAGTTCGACTCCGCAATCAGCCATCAATATCATGTAGGATATATAAATCTTTTCGCTAAACATTAGATTTTTCTCATGCTCTTCTTTTATACGCTTTTTTGATACCCTTCCCAAAAAAGTGAAAGGCTATATTTAGGTTTGTCATTCCGTGTGTAATTTCGTCGATATCAATATGCGACCCCATACAGTATATATATTCTGGATCCTTATGAATAGCGATGACGATGCAGCGATGTCCGTCTGTCCGTCTGGCCATCTGTCTGTACGTGAAATCGGTTTTCCCAAGCCCTCGGAATAGCTAAAGACTCCGTTCTCGAACTGATGGATTGGAAATGATTTTAAATATAGTGATACTGAAAAATCCGAAATACGGTTCCAGAGCTGGGAAGCTTACACCTATTTCTCGACGCAAAATCTACACCAAAAACAAATAATATTTTTCTTTATATGTAAATTGAATCTATTTCATGCTTTGGGAGCCACAATTGTCTATTAAAAGCTAAAAAAGTATTTTTTTTCCAGAGATGGGAAATTAATTTTTTTTTTGACACATTGTGTATTTTGTGGTACATGTAATGACTAAATTATTTAAAACTTTTAGGTTTTTCTAAAATAAAACCATATTATAGGTCATAAGGATTTGCATTGATAAAAAAAAAACAAAAAGAATTTTATTTTCGCCTCCAGAGATGGGAAATTGAAACTTTTTTATATATATTTGTAACCAAAAGGACAACTAACGTCGTTTTTACTAAAACATTTCTTTTTATTCAGGAAAAACAAATTTCGTATCAAAAATTAAACATAAATTAAAATTTTTATTTCAGGGTTGGATAACTGTTATATTTTATAGTACATGAAAGTGACCAAAATGGTTACCAAATTTTAGTTTTTCTTAAATAAAACTATTGCTGCCTCATTAGAGTTGCCTTCGTAAAAAATACAAAACAAAAATAAGTTTTTGCTTCCAGGTATGGGAAATTGAAAGTTTTTTTGACACCTTCAGTATTTTGTGGTACTTGTTACGTGTAATATGATTAAAAATTTTAAGTTTTCCTCAAATAAAAACGCTTTATATATCATGAAGATTTGCATTGGTAAAATATTACAAAAATTAGAATTTCGTTTCCAGAGGTGGGAAGTTGTTTATTTTTTCATTCATAAAAGTAACCAAAAAGGCAACTGACGTTATATTTTTTACTAACTAAAACTATTTTATAACTTAGAAAGAACAAAATTGGTACTTAAATATATATGTAATGCCAGACATACGTTGGTGAAGTGTATATAAGATTCGGCACAGCCGAATATAGCACTTTCACTTGACCATTTTAAGTTGGTTGCGAAGGGATTCATGTTGCAACATTTTTTCTAATTTTGAGTACAAAAAGAAAGACCATTATATAGCATGCTTTTGCGACAGACGCTTATACTAAGTTGATGCCTGAACAGCGTGTTAATTTGAGATAGAAAGAGACAAGGGGAGCCCGGTGAATATTTTGTTTCGATAGGGGCATTTAAAATTCAGTTGCCACTGCGATCATTTTCATTACGATACTCATACAGGAATCTATGCGCTAACAGGTCTAATAGTTGACTCAGAGCCGACCTTGGATCATTTATAGCCTCAAAAAACTAACACTGGTAAGCAGAAAAACACTATATCTTCGCTTTGAAATACGTTACCTTCAGTAACAGCCTTATTTCCAAATCTTGGCTGCATTCTGTGACATACGAAAAATATGTTGTACAAAAATGTTGTGTGTACTCGAGTGCAAAAAAAATATATTATTCCAAGGGTTTTGCAACTTTTTTTCTTGGCTGTTGTTTATTTTAAAATTTATTTGATTTTCTGTTGCTGTCCTTAGCTGAACGTATGATGTCCTATTGTCCTTTTGCGCAAATGTCCTTAAAAAACACAAGCTCACATTCGTATAATATATTCTTAACCATAAAAAATTATATATATTTCTAAATATAAGTGCTGCAACAACTTGTATAAAATATAACAAAAGAATTGGTGGAGAAAGAAGTTGGTGTGGCAAAGGAGGCAACAAAAAGAAAAACAAAAAGAAAAAAAGGATAAGAAATGGTTCCACTGCTGTCCTGTGTTGGACATAATCGCGCCTGCATTATTGGTTGATGTTTGTTGGCAAAAGTTGATGTTGTTAAACTGTGGCCATGCATACCTTTGCCATGATGATTTTGCTGCTGCTGTTTCGTGTGTCCTTTTTAGCTTATGGAAAATATGCTAGTGTTGTTGTGGCCACCGCAATATTGTTGTTGCTATTATTACTGCTGCTGTATGTGTAACAACAATGTGGATGGAAATTTATTTTGTTTGTTATTTTTGAAGATTATGTGTATTTTGTATCCTGACAGGGATCAGCATAAAATGTTGCAAGCTGAGCTTGTGTTTTTTTTTCTCTTTTTACTTGCTGCTGCTGTTTTTGTTTGCATCTCTTGTGCTGTTCCTCTTTTATTCATCTTTTCATGCTCATATTTTTTGTTGTTGATACTTTTCAAAAATTCTGAGGTTTTTCCTTAATTTTTCGTTACATGTTTTTTTTTTGTTAATATTATTTTGTTGCATCTTTTATATTTTAGTCTGTTTGATGCTGCTGTTGGCTATTGTTGTTGCTGTTGATTTAAATGCTACAGCTAAATGATGTTGATGGTTGTTGTTTCATTTTGCTTTAGTTTTTTGCCAGAATACCCTGTCCTTTACCTATACAAAGGCATGCATAAGTATGTATATGAGTGTGTGTGTGTGCTTAGTTTTGTTTACTTGTATGCTTTGCGAAATCTTAACTTGTTATTTAAAATAGCTTTTGCCACTCGCCCCATTTAATAGAAGAGTTAGTTGGGTTTACTTAAGGTGTGGAAATTGCTGTTCATATCTGTTTATGCAAACATGACTAAAACTTGTGGCGAATTTGTAATTAGACATGTTGCTCAAACTGACAGGATCGTAAAATTGCTAAACTCAGTTAATCTGGGGATACTGAAAATGTTGAATATTTTTTAAGTAAATTAACGCATTTGCTTACATAGAACGTTGTTAATTGAAAACGTCTGTTGAATTTTATTTAGTTGAAATGCTAAAAGCAATTTTTCAAACCCATTATAGATGTCTGATGGAGTTCTATTTGGAATTCAGAGTATTTTTAATGTTTTTTAGCTTTTGGTTTAAGAAATTATTAATATATTGGACACGTTACTTTAAATCAATCGTATAAAATTAAACTTTTCTTAGGAAAAATTTAAGTTGTTGTCCAAAATTATTTATTTAAGGCACCATGTTGACTAATTTTGCGAAAAAGCTTATCGCCTGATCACTTTGAATCAAATGTCTAGTATAGAAAACTACAGGAAAAGGGAAAAAAATTAAAATACATTTTCACAATGTTAGAAATCATATTAACACAGCGCGTTGTTTTTAGAGTTTCACAACTTAGAGTTGGTATTACCGCTTTATTTAAGCACGCATTTAACCACTGATATTTGCTTTTTATCTAGTTTGCCTTGAAAATTATTTATGAATCGACGTACACCAGAGCAACGCAAGCAAATTGTTTAAATTTCTTATCAAAATATTTGTTTTGTTCGTCGAACTAATCGAACACTTCTAATATTATTCGTAGTACATAATCGTTCTTTAGAATGGCTAATTCGAGGAAGAAAAGATCGTCTCCGGACCACTGTTACTGATCATGCGCATCTCATGAGACCCCGAATAGTGTGCAGTATAGCAGCTGTAGCCGCTGTACAGGAAGGTATTGAAGATGGTCCTCAAGAATCAACTTGTCGCCGTTCTCAGCAGCTGGTGTTGTGTCCTTTTACTTTATGGAAGATTTACGCAAAGATCTCAGCTTAAAAGCTTTCAAGATTCAACTTGTGCGCGAATTAAAGCCAAACGACCATCGTATGCGCCGCCAATTCGCCGAGTGGGTTCAAGCACAAATTGATATGGATTTTCAGTTTCCATTCGAAACTGTATCTTCCTATGAAGCCCATTTCTGGTTGAATGAGGTACGTAAATAAACAGAATTGTCATTTGGAGTGAGGAGAATCCTTAAGATGTTGTCGAAATACCATCCCATCCACAGAAAATTACTGTATGGTGCGCTTTATGGGCTGGGAGAGTCATTGGCCCATTTTGCTTGCAAAACGATGATGGTCAGATTGTTAATGTCAATCGTGCACAATACAGATAGTGTCTAAGCTTAACGTCAGTACCTACCATTATGGCCTAACTGACGGTGGTCTTAACACCGGGTGAAATTAATGTTCACCACCACCCCTGCCGCCTTCAGAGGTCACACCTATGTGGCCCTCGGTGACACACAGGTTGCAGTTTTATTCATATGGTACTGGACCTATCTTAAACCATTATTACTTCCGAGGAAAGCATGTCGTCAGCACCAAGAGGAACCAAAATTCAAAGTCGTAAGATTTATCCTTGCCGACACTCCCAGCACCAACAACACACCACCCCTTCCATAGCATCTGCTGATTCGCAGCAGCCCCTAGAGACTGATATCAGCTGGGTCGAAGTCCCAGCATAATACGAATATGCCAGAACATCAACCCTTATCTAACATCTCTACCAGCGACTCTTGGTAGAGAGCCACCACGTAGACTCATTGTAGAGCTGGCCACAGAATCAGTTAGACAAAGCGGAAGAACGAGATCCGCCACACGCCGTCAATTAGATGAACATACATTAAACAGAGCTTCGCCAGTGAAGGAGATGTTTCATACACGCCCAGCAAAAATTATCCTTCCACCAGTATTTCTTATCTTTTCACCAGAAACCACTGCAACAAGGCGTTACGACTTGCCAAGTTGCCTATTGTGCCATCCCGGGGCACGGTACAAGAACATGACTCGAAATTGTTTCATACTTCAAATACTTGGCATTAATCTTTCTGACATGCAGTTTTAACAGAACAGTGCTACATGCCACACAGTAGCCGCTACAATTGATTTATTCAAAGAAACTTTTGATGAAAAAATAATTTTACGTAATGGCCCAATTAATAGGTATGATTTAATCACGTTCCATTGTTTACTTTGGGTTTGTGTTAAGTCATATTTCTACATCGATAAACGACAAAAAAGGAAACACTTGGAAATCAACATTCCACGAGTTAACAACGAAATACGGCCGCGAATGTTGTGAAAAGTTATCGAAAACTTGTGTTCAATTTTGCGCCTTCTACGTGCCAGTTATTTAAAAATTAATTTCATAAAATGTTCTTTCAAATAAAACTCGTTTCATTGATATTAAAGACATATATCCTTGTCTTATAGTGACTTAAACTTGTGTCACTCCATAAGACAATAAAATTTATTGCAGCTGCCGGTACAAATACAAAAGAAAAATGTCAACACTGAAATTAAGAAATGAAAAAGATTATCAAAGAACTAATACAGAGATTTAAAGTGTGAAACCCTTGCCTCGATACATTTCTTGGATTCTACAGGGTGGTCTAATTAAAATTAAAGACTTTAAAAAACATGTACTAACTTGAATATTAAAAAAGCGAGTGCCCGCGCAAAAACAACGTATACTGTCAACACTCTAAATAAAAGTTTTTTCATTAAAACAATTTTTAGATGTTGTTATTTATTTCTCTTACATCTACAATTAGAGGCGGAAACAAGCCAACCAATTGTAGATTAAAAACGTAAGCAAATAAAAAAGGAAAAGTGATCAGTGAGTTCTTCTTCTGACTTGGATATTTATTTTAAGCTTCTCACTTATTAAAGTGCAAGTTTGAAATAAATATCTTAAGATATGTTGGATGAAGGCTCCCTGATGATCTGCATTAGCCCCAGTGAAACGCGTATAGGAACTCGCAAAAACCTCTCAATTGATTACTTTGAATTTTTTAATAAAATTTTGGGAAAAAAGAATCAGCACCAAATTATAATTAAAGAATAAAGCACAATGTAAACCGTGAATCTTATTTTATCCTCAAGTATTTTGCCCAACTTAATTTGAAATTTCCTTGCTCCAGTGTTTGGCAAGTTCAAAAGGAAACGCCTTAAGACCTTCACATAAATGGGAGTTCAAATCAAAATGACTTCGTAATCTTTTTGGACAGCAAAAAACGAACGAAATGTGTCAACATCTGGGAGAATTGTGTGCGAATTGCTGCAAACCGGGTATGTAAGAAAGTGAAAGCGGCTTCAAAAACCGAGTCATTCAAGAAAATAGGGTGACTACATGATGCAGTTTGTTAGCTGGAGGCACCATCGGTTCGCTCTTTTTCCAAAACGAAGTCAGGTCAGCAGCATCAATAGTGTTTGCAGTCGCAAAATGATAATGAACTTCTTGTGGCCAGAAATTGAGGTTAGGTTCATGGACCTTCTCTGATTCTAACCGGAGGCTTCCACGTAGCATATATCGAACGAAGCATTGACTCTCGTGCACGAGAAATTCAATGGCAGTCTTATGTCGTGTCGTAATGATTTTAATAGCTCGCCATGATCATGTGACACGACTCCGTGGGACTTGCTCTTTTGGGAATATTTAAGAGATAGAGTTTACGTCAATAAGTCAAGAACGATACAAGAGCTAAAGAATTTCAATTATAGCTGGCAGTCGTTAAATATGTCGAGTAAAAATATATGCTAACCATAAACCACGCTTAGGGGTGACCCTACATGTGCCGTTTCCTCTGCCGGAACTAGAAAAAAGGTCATAGCGTTGATCAAAAAAGATGAGAAGATACAGAATTTGTTGTAGATATTTTAATATTTAATTTTCCTGTTTACTTTTGCTATACATGATCAAACCTCATCGGCGATACTGCTATGCCGCCATCTTTGAAACGAGCCGACAACAACGAACACAATGCAGATCACACAAGTTTGATTAGATATTCACGACTGAATACGGAAGCATCGTAGTCTATGCATTAACTACTGTCCACAGCAACCTCTGCCTCAGTCAAACCTTTACAGATAAGGGATCCTAAACATCATCGAAAAAGTAGTTATCCTTTTATGTAAAACGAACTATTATTTAACATTTAAACCTTCACTTTAAATTGGCTACTTGCCTTTTGTTTGCTTATTTACCATTAATTTGACACACTTCGGACTGAAATGCTCTTCAATTAACCATAAGGATATTTCGTTAATAGACATAATATACAGCATACGCATGCCTTCTTGCACACTTACAAACAAAATATCCTTCAAACGTCTTACAGAAAAAATTTCTTTTTCAGTTTTACATGAGCCGCTGCATTTCATTTTTGTTTATGAACACAACGCAGGAGATCGGTGTTTATAAGCGCTACTAAAGCTCACACACAATTTATGTTGTGACATTTCAAATTGCGCAAAATTTTATGAAATCTTTGTCGTTGGCCATGTATTCTACTGCTGTCTTTTTTTAATTCCATTCTGTTGTTTTCTTCTTTCCAACTTTTATATTATTTAGTTTTTGTTTTGAATTTGTCTACAATTCTAGGATTATTTGTCAAGTGCTGTTATTGTTGGGTCCAAATTCGTATCAAGCCACACATCCTTGTAATAATATTTCGAAGGCGCATCTCAAAACAGAAATATAACAACAGTACAAAATAGAAAACAATGCAGAAAAAGTATTATAAGATGTGCATGTCCAAGAATTGTACTTGTGAGTATTTACATACTCAAGTGGTTGAATTGATCAGTTGGTGTGAAAATTTTATTTAAAGGAAATCATCCCTATATATATAAATAAAAATAATATTTTGATTGGTGGAAATATTTATTTTGACTTGTAAAATTTTCTCTATTTTCTGGTAAAAGAATTCCTTGTGGAATATTGTGCCTTAAAGGCTGCGATTATCTGAACCTGGCATAGTCCTACGACCCCAAGCTACCCCAACGTATATAGTCTGGGATGATTATATCATGCGATCTTACTTTCCACAACGGATGGTCACTTGACCACGAAACGCTTGTTTCATAATATTCATTGAGGCTTCTGCTGGGCATGCGGTTGCGCCGTCTTGTTCACCAAATCACACTCATTCAATTCTGGGAGTAAGAACTCGCCCTGTTGCGTTCGCCAATAACAGTAATCGTATTGCCGATGGCGGCCTACAAAAATATACGGTGCAACCACATTCCCCTTGTGAGCACCATAACACGCAATCGCCTTGAGTAGATGTAACCGCTTATTCAGCATCACAACCAGACCTTCTTTGTCCCATAAACGAAGATTTTGTTTTTTGACGTAACCGCTTAAATGAACATCATTATTGATTTTCTAACGACTCAATGGACAAAACTGTTCTTCTCAAACAGACAATTTCCTTTGCTTGTCTGTTTGTATTCAACAGGAAAACAGGAAAATTTATAACATTTTACGATTGAGTTTGAGCCGCCCTGTAAAAGCCATTGAAAAAGACTTTTTATAATTCATCCATATGATCTCATAATCATTTCTTGCGAATACGGAAACAAATTTTTAATTGACACTTTGCCCAACTGGGTGATTCATGGTTATGCTGATTTTATTTCTTACAACATTAAATACTTCAAAAATTATTACGCAAATCATATGATAAATTCTTCTTTGGAATGACTCACCCGTAGGATACCAGTTTCTCACAACGGGATAATCATTTATGATCGAAAAATAATCTCAATCTCGTACGCGTTTTTGTGCAGTTTATTAAACTAAAATTTTTCTTTTGGAAAATCGCTTCAAATGCTTAGAAGTTATTTGAATTAAAATAGCCACTAAAATAATTATCTGCATATATTCTATGAAATTTGACATGGATCCTATGAAAAACTTAATTCAAATTCATTAGCAGCAGTAATCAATTCATTTCATTCATTCAAATTTGCAGGGGACTGACGCCAAAAGGCATGTAATGATTGAGTCACTTCTAAGTGATCTCATTTCATTAACGTTATGGACCTGCGGTTATAGGGTTAATTTTAGCCCTAACAAGGCGCAGTGTTGCTTGCTCACGCAGAGGCGGCTGGCGGATGGTAATGCTACATCAACATTTATGGGTGGTATAGCTACTGAAGAATCAGAAAGTCTAATTGTTTCCGGCATGAGAATACTGAATGATGTTCGATGGACCAAATAAATTGTTTGTGTTCCAAAAGAAAAATTTAAGTTCTTCGCTTTTTTAGGACGGTGTAGGACTTATTTCACTTCACCCGATCACTTCACTATTTACGCCACATTCATCCGATAAAAAATTAGATGCAACTCTCATGTATTGGCCGGTGTTTCAAAGTGTATTTTGAAGTTACTCGACTGCGTGCAGGTTAAAGCGAAAAAAATCATTGTTAATGGGGGGGTAGCCAACTCTATTGACTTTGTGGGATTTCCACTTCTACTGTTTGGTCTTGAACCAGCAGGCATAGGATTACCCATTAGTGCTGTGCAGGTCTTATGGGAAGGGGTAGTGTTATGAGAATAAATGATGATATAAACCTTGCTGTAGCTAATTTTTTGCTGGAGTTCTTTAGTACATGACGGTATTAATCGCTGCAGGTAACGTTCAGCTACCAGTGCTGTGCTTTCGTCATTCAGTCAGGCCGACAACAATTAACACAATCCTGCACTAATACAAATCAGATATACTCAACACCGCATTCCTCAGTGAGCGCGGCTTCGAGCTAAAAATTGTAGTCATTTATTGACTACTTCAGCCAGCAGCTCTCCCATATTATATTTTAGGGAACGGGTGCCTGATAATCGAGTGGTTTTGCGAGCTACACATATTACAGAGAATATTTATTTTTCATATGTGGAACAAACTGCCTGCAGAGGTCTTCCTTTTCCTATTTTTAAATTCAAATCGAACACCCACAAGCACTACACCCTCTTTCCCCCTTCCCAATATCAATTTCACTAGCTCTGGTGGAATGCTTCGCAAATATAGGAATCATTCTCTAAGTTCTGGTCGAACACAATATTAAATTATCGTCACTATTTGTGGGATTTAGGAAACAAGTCGTGTTTGTGTTACTTTGATTAAAACTTCTTCAAATATAGGGTCCGCAATCTAACGTGTTTTTTTTCAACTAGTGCTTATTTCGTGAATGGTAACACTTAGCTCATGTCTGATTTGGCAGATAAATAATTTTATCCTTCCGCTGAACAAATATGGTTGTGTATACGCTTGAACAACGCGGGGAAATATTGCCTGCGATTAACTTACAGAAGATGCCGATTTTGCCAAAAATATCATTTTTTCAGATGAAGCTCATTCTGATCTTGTCGCGTATGTAAACAAGCAAAATTGTCGAGTTTGGGGCACAGAAAACCCACACGCATACATTGAGAATCCGACGCACCCAAAACGAGTCACTGTTTGGTGAGGATTTTGGTCCAGAGGCATAATTGGGCCACTTTTCTTCGAAAATGAGCAAAAAGTGGCCGTTACAGTCAATGGCGATCGTTATCGGGCCATGTTGAACGACTTTTTGTTCACAAAAAGTAAAGAGGAGGATATTGGCAACATTTGGTTTCAACAGGACGGCGCTACGTGTCACACAGCCGTAGCTACACTCGATGTTTTGCGTCCAGTTTTTGAACATCTCATTATCAGCCGCAGAGCTGATAATGTAGGCTACTGCATGGCCAGCCGAGGCAGCCATTTGAATGAAATTATTTTTCATTATTAACCGGAAGGATTGTACTTTCAAATAGAACAGAATATGAGAAAATATCCAGCAGTTTTTTTATAGCATTTTCAAAAAAAAGTTATTCGGCGGACTCTGTAAATGAAATAAATACTTTCGCTGATTTTAAGAACAACGTTTCATTGATAAAACTACAATTTCAATAATATGGTGAGATAATTGCAGAACAAATTTTGTTAAATACTCAAATGCTTAGACTTTCATAATTTCAACATAATATCCATTGAAGTAACGAATATGTTTATTCCCGAAGAAGTCACTTAAAGAAAAGACGATATATTGAAAAAACAAATTATAAATTGTAAATTGTAAAAATAGAGAGACCTTAAACTTAAAAATATTATTATGAATCTCCAAATATTTCAATCTTTTATATGTACTTTCAGGTTTAATTGTGTTCAAGGACAGATTTTTAAATAACTTTAGGAAGAACTGAATATTTGTGTTTTGAAAAATTTATAAATTTTTTGCTTGTGATGTCCTTTTCGGCTAGAGGTCTTTTTTATATAATAAAATAATATTAAAATTTTTCTTTTAATATATATTTATTTCTCCGATATTTCGACCAACTCTGTTGGTCATCTCCAGGGAATTACAATTTTATTTTTATAGTCCTATTGTAGTCACTTGTTTATTATTCTAAATTTTGTCACCTAGACAAGTCGAAATATCGGAGAAACAAATATATATTAAAAGAAAAATTTTAATATTATTTGATTATATAAAAAAGACCTCAAGTCGAAAAGGACATCACAAACAAAACAAATTTATTCAGAAAGGTCTACAACAAAACATATTCAAAATTTATAAATTAAATTTGCCATAAATCCAATGAAATATTTTTACAAAAGTATGAAAGCCAATTGAGCAATTCTAGTGATAATTTTTTACAATATTCCAGATATGTTCACTGAATTTGCGAGATTTTTATTGAATTTCTGAGAAAAATGTAATGAAGTATTTAATGAAATATATTCGTTAAACTTATGAAGCAAAATCCTTTTCAAAGCGATAGCCTCGGCATTTGCGAACTCATATCAAATCGAAGAATAAAATTGATTATATATTTTTCTCAGTGTATTTAGCTGACTTAAGATTAAAGAGCACTTTTAGTAACTTCTAATACTCTGTACCAAACATTATGGTGATTTCAAAATGGTAAACAAAATTATTATTTTGATCAAGATAATTTTCGCTTGATCTACGATTAATTTTTATATGATTTTTTTTTTTATATGAATTTTTTTCCGTGTTTGTTGCTAAATTTTCTTCTTCATTTTAAAATGTTGTACAAAACGCAAAGAATTTTTTAGCACTGTCGCTGTCAAGTCATTTATTTATTTTAATGTTTACTTAAAACCTAAAGTCCAGCAAGAGAAAAACGACCGTTGCAACCAGAGCAACAACAGTAAGCAAATGCCAAAACAGAACGTATTCAAAAATAAGTGGAGTTGGACCACTACCAGTACCTCCACTATGATTTACCGCTTTATGTGCAGTGAGATTTTTTTTAGTGCAGCGTTAGTTTTTGTTTTTTTCCCTTTGCTGAGAGTGTATGAGATTTTGGACTTGCAAATAAAAAGAAAACTATTTATTTATATGCTATTCGTTTGTTTGTTTGTGTGCATGCTCCTGTTTCGTTAATATTTTCTACAAAATTTCAAGGATTTTTGTATAAAATATTTTCTATATTTTTATGATATTCTCTCATTTTTGTACATTTTACTGTTGTGTTTGTAATTTATTAACAAACTTGCATGTGTAAGAGTTTTAAGAATGATTTAGTTCATTTACAGCGAGTTGGCTAAATTGCGAGTTTATTACATTCTGTTTCTAACATGCGGAACATAAGAATTTTGAGTAGCATATTGTGGGATGCTGCTACGAAGGTATTTAGATGCAATTTAATGCGTAGCAACAAATCTTTTGAAGATATTTTGTTAAGCACGTTCCTTGTAAATTGGGAATTTGTATGGCTCGGAGTTGGAATTGCAATTAATCGAAGAATGAAACAATCGCGGTTACGAATGAAGAACTTCAATAGACAAGAAAAATCAGGTTTAAAATAGTTGATACATATTTGAGAAACCATTTTGCAATAAGAGTGGACATTTCATTCGAATAACAATTATTCGAATATTTTCACATCTCCTTTTTACTTTCGTTCGAACGAACAAAATAGCTCGATATGGGGAAAAAGATTCGAGCTGTTTCGGAAAAATATTGGAAAAGTTTAATTATAATAATTAATTTGTAATAATTAAACTTGCACTGGAAAAATATGGAAAACGGTTGATCCTAGAGGGCATTCTTGTAACTTTCCGCAAATCTTAACCGAAAAATTATTGTAACCTGGAGCCAATTCACGGCATTCAATATCTATCGAAACTGTCACATAAATGCTACTTAAGTTTCGATCGATATCGAATGAGGAAATTTGGCCCCTGGTATTTTGTGCTATTCTATGATTTTGAGGTTTTCGAGCTAAAACTCTACTATTCAAATATTCCAATCAACAGATATCCGCGCGGTAAACAAGAAGTAGTTTACAATCAGTATGAAAGAATCGAGAACAACAGTTGATTAGATATTTTTTTTTGGGTGGTTTTCAAATAAATCACTTTATCCGAATTTTTTCGTTCACTACATCTCACAAACGAATTAATCGACGTAAATTTTTGATTTTTTTGTTTGTTGAATTTGTGAAATTGATGGGTGAAGTAGTTGAAACGTTATTAAAAACCACTTTGAAAGATGGGTTTAGAAGCTTTTTTTATATATCCCCTATCTTCCGATTCGGATCGTTTCAAATTCACAGGAAATTTAAATTCAGAACGTGACCAATGTTCAAAATGTTTCAGCCGTTTAAAAGTTATAAGCAGGTTCACATATTTACACATAAAAACGGACACACATACAGACACATACAGACTTCAAAATAAGTAAAGAAAAGCTTTGTAAGACCTCAAAACGTAGAGATCTGATGAGACCTCGACTTTTTAAAACGGGGTAGGAACAATAACTTCTGAAAAAATTTAATATATTCAAACGCTCACGGTAGTTTTGCTCCACCCTGTATTTGAATTGAAAAAAAAATTTCGTTCAATATCGCACGCAGTGATATGGCTGATGGTTTCAACATTGAAAATAATTCTAGAATTAGAAGCGTCAAAAGTTCCAAACTTCCCAAAACTGCCTTTGGAATGTGGCACATCTTTTTATTAATTTCTATCAAACACTTGTTTTAGGGAAAAAAACAATAGATATAATAACAAGTAAAATTGCTATATTCCGCTGTGGCGATTCTTATATACCTTTCAGCAACGTAAGTCTGGCATTACACATAAGCTTAAGTACTAATTTTGTTCTTTCTAAGTTATAAAATAGTTTTAGTTAGTAAAGAAAATAACGTCAATTGCCTTTTTGGTTACTTTTATATACGAAAAAAAATATCAATTTCCCAAGCCTGGAAAAAAAATTTAATATTTTTTCCAATGCAAATCTTCATGGTGGTTTTATTTAAGAAAAATTAAATTTTTTTAACCATTTTTGTCTCTTTCATGTGGCACAAAATACTTCAGTCATCCAGCCCTGGAATCGAAGTTTTAATATTTTTCCTGAACTCAAAACTAGCTTTAATTAGTAAAAAAAACCAATGTTGCCTTTTTTGTTACTTTTAGGTTAAAAAAAATTGAAATTTCCTAACCCTGAAAGTGACATTTTAAGTTGTTTTTGTTTTTTTTGCCAATGCAAACCTTCACGAGACATAAAATAGTTTTATTTAAGAAATACTTAAAATATGTAACCAATTTGGATACTCTCATGTACTATAATATATTGTATGTACCAAAAACACCTTCTATTTTCCAACCCTGAAAGTGAAATTTAAATTTTTTTGTTTTTATTATCAATGCAAATCTTCATGATGTATGAAGCGGTTTTAACAAAGAAAAACTCAAAATTTTTTACCATTTTGGTCACTTTCATAAACTATAAAATATTGCACTTGTCCAACCCTGGATTCGAAATTTTAATTTTTATTTTTTATTTTTGATACCAAATTTGTTCTTCCTAAATTATAAAATGGTTTCAGTTAGCACAACGTCAGTCGCTTCTATATTAATTTTATGTATAAGAAAAATTGAAAATTCCTAACCCTGGAAGAGAAATTTTAATTTAAGAAATTTTTGTCAATGCAAATCTTCATGATTTGTAAAGCGGTTTTATTTAAGAAAAACTTTTTGCTTATTACATGTACTACACAATACCGAATGTGCAAAAAAAAACTTTCTATCCCTGGAAAAAAAACTTTTATTGTTTTTTAGTTTTTAATAGACTATTGAGGTTTCCCAAAGCATGAAATTGGTTCAATCTACAAACAAATAATTAGTTTTGGTGTTAATTTTGCATCGAGAAATAAATGTAAGCTTCCCAGCTTTGGAACCGTATTGCGGAATTTCAATACCACTCTAAGCTTTCGCTCTCCTGGTAGCTGGGGAAAACCCTAGTACGTACAGACAGACGGACATCGCTCAATTGCCATCGCTATTCATAAGGATCCAGAATATGTATACTGTATGGGGTCGCATATTGATATCGAAGAAATTACACACGGAATGACAAACCTAAATATAACCTTTAGCTTTTTTGTGAAGGGTATAATAAATATATTGCAACTTTTAAAGTACTTGAAATTGTACTACTGGTGACTATTAGAAAACTTGTGAAGTAGTGGCGAATATTTGATAAACCTCTAACAAATTTTACTCTAGTGACACTTCTCGTATGATGTTTAATTTACGTAAAATTGCTTCACACTTTTCTGGCATTTTTTGTATGTCGTTGGAGATTTGAAATTTTTATTCAACCATTAAATTAAAAAACTTTTCAATTTCATTTAAACATAAATTTGATAGTTGTGAAAGGGTTCCAATAAACCTGTTAAAAATGCGATGGCTATTATATATACTTGCGCAACAAAAATGAGACTTCGGTGCATCTAGTGTTAAGACTTCGTTTTTAAACACTAGCCGCAGTTAAATAAAAGTTCTGCTTCTCAATTCTATTGAAAAACTTTGGAATGCCTCGCCATATTTGTTTCAAATTGGTTTGCTTTATTTTTTAAATTATTATTTTTTTTGCGGATTGTCGTTTTTTGACCCCACGTCATGCACGTTGGGTCATTATGACCCATAGGCTCTTAAATTGCTGTGTAACTATTTTCAACGTTTTGCGACGTGTCCAAATTTCCCAGTAGCTGGAGTGTATCGTTTTTGCATGTTGTTTATTATTTTGTTTCAGTTGATGATTGAACGTGAGCAGAGATAATTGACCGTCATTTAAGAAAAGGTAAATATGACCCGACCTGGCTGTCGGCGTAGTGAGATTTGCTCTGAACAAATAGCTCCTTATTGCAATACATACTCAAAATCTTTTCAGAAAGATGAAGAAAATTATACTTTTTAATATATTAATTAACACCCATGTGATGAATTTAGCAATTATTTATTGTTTTTTTTTAGATATTAAGTTTATGGCATTATACTGAAGTTCCTTATATTTTTAAGTTCGTTTATTGTTTTTTTGAATTACTAAATTAAAAAATTGTAAACAATTTAAATATGTTATATGTTGCATATAAAAAATAGCTAAAAGAGTCATGTATATAATGATTAGAGATACGTTTATCAAATTTTGAATATTATGCAAAATACAATGTCAAAAAAACTGGGGTCATATTTACCCACCTGACTGTCGGTGTTTCTTTTATCACCTGCCCGACGCCGGGTTAAACCTCTTTCATTTTAATTTTGTGCTAATTCTTTTTTCCTAAAATATAACTCCAAAATTTTAGCTAGTTCCTATGCGCATTCCACTGTGGCTAATGCAGATCCTCAGGGAACCTTTACCCAACATTTCTTAGAATAAATAGAGATATTTATTTCAAACTTCCACATTAATAACTCAATGTAATAACAAGAACTCGCTGATCACTTTTCCTTTTTTATTTTCTTACGTTTTTCTTCTATAATTGGTTGGCTTTTTTCCGCCTAATATCTTAAATCTGATTTTTAAAGTGGTCGGTTTCAGCTGGTTACCATTTTCAATACTATGGAATTTTAAAAAAAAAAATCATTTGATATAATAAATTTACTGAATACTAGACGGTTAAATATTAAAAGAAAACTTAGCAAACTTTTAAGCAAATTAGTCTTTTTGGGAATTGTCATATTTAACTCTTTAATATTATTTTTAGTCATGCTAAGAACTCCTCAAAGATCACTTCGAATTTTGTTGCAAAATTAGCAAATCTCCTCAATTTATCTACCTGATGCTATCGCCATGATTTGCAAATAATTTTGGAACATAATTGTCATCATTAAAATTTATGCTCCAAAAATTAAGATATTGAAGACAATTTTGGATATAAATAATTAATTTTTTTTTTTAATAGAAGAACTCAATTGCAAGGAAACACTCTCCGAGACAAACACATTAAATGAAACGTTGGAAAAAATACTTAATTCCAACGTTAATTGCGACTGAATTAAAACTGCATTTCATTGAACCCAAGAATTCACCTTGAAATTTTCTATAACAGTGGAAGCGAAACAGAGATGAATTCTTGCAAAGCTATTTCACGCTAAGAAAAACTTCACTTCATATAATTTACTCACACACTCAAACACGCACAAATAAATAAAGTCTCCTGATTTGAACCTTATATTTTATGATGGCGGCAAATGTCATTGATGCGAACGTGCACACTTGAGCACACCGTGCAAGTGATATACTCGTACACCTGCAGTAGTATTTCCCATATAATCACCCAGTTCTAGAGCAACCATTTCAAGTGAATATGAACGTTTGTCTGTGTAGTGGTAGATGGAGCAGCTCCTAAAACTGCACTACAATATATTTTGTATATAATTTAAAATGGTGGAGAGACTTCCTGAGGAATTCTTACCTGCAAAGTGTTTGTTTATGGAGGGTGGTGGGCAAGGAAGAGGTTGTTTGTTGTATCATGTCTCGGAGCAGGAGTTCCATAAAATGTATGATGATGGTTGTTTCCACTATTTTTAGTACAACCAAGCATTTTTTGATCTATGGACTAAACGAATGAACATTTTGTTACATTTCATTTGTGTGTGTGTGTGTGTGTGTTCGCTTTTTATATATAATTTTGTATTATTATTTTTTTGTCGTTGTTAGAATTTATGGCAGTTTCTTTCAGTTTCTTCTTCACACAATACTTCTTGTGCTGGTTCTTCATCCATTTTCGTCCTGTCGTTTTCACTGCTCCACATCGTTAGTTGCTCGCTTGTGTTTATGCGCCTGTGATGGCTGGTATTCTTGTGTTGTTTGGCTGCAATATTTATGGATTTTCATTGGAACACCAGCTTTGGGTAGCTGGCTTCAAATGGGAACATCAGAGAGTGTTCACAATCACTTTCTTCTGGGTATATTTGTGAAGGATGTGCTTGTGTGTGTGTGTGTGTTAGAAAGAGAATGTTTGCGAAGAAAGACACCAAATAAGGAGGTGGCAGTTGCATTGAAGCGTTGTTTATGTCAAAACGCAAATGATTTATTGAACTGACAGCAGTGAATTTTTGTCGAGTCGACTCGAACTTCGATACACGAGTCACAAGATTTTTTGTAATTTTTCTCTTTTGCTTTTGCTGTCGTTATTTATTATCATTTTCTTCGTTATTTGCAGAACGTGTCATTTTCTGTGGCAGGAGGTGGGGCCTTAATTGTATAAAACTATTTACTTTAATTTAAATTAAAAAAAAGACGTTTAATAGAGTCGGTGGTTTCCGACAATTTTTAATATATCATTTATATTTGTTTGAGTGAGTTCAGATGTAATTTTTAATTTTTATATATTCTTTTTTTATTAGTGGTAGAGTATTTAGAACAGTTATTATAATCTTCATACCAGCAGAAGGGATCCGTAGTGATCTCGAGGCCTCTACGTCATCTCATCAGCGTTCTTTGTTCAAGTTTCCACGGTGGTACGTCTCATTAGGAATATCAACTATTTAACCAAGGATTTAACGAAAGTTTATTATGTTCGTTTTGAACATTCGTTAGTACGAAGTCTCCAACCCTGATAACTTTTCTAAACATTCCGATTTCCTGTATACTTTTTCCAGAGCTATTTCTCCCACAACTACAATCAGAATCGGAAAAAAGCCAATCAACTGTAGTAGAAAAACTAAGAAAATAGAAAAGGAAAAGTGATCAGTGGGTTCTTGTGATAACACTGACATTTGTGTTAGACTTCTCACTTATTGAAGTGGAAGTTTGAAATAAATAAATTTATTTATTCTAAGAAATGTTAGGTAAAGTTTCCCTGCTGATCTGCATTAGCCCCAATGAAATGCGCACACGGACTAGCTCAAACCCCTCAATTAATCACTTTGAATTTTTTAGTAAGATTTTAAGAAAAAAGAATCAGCACATAATTAAAATTAAAGTATATTAAAATGTTTTTTACTTAATAGATATAAGCTCCTGGGCTTCAACTGGATACAATTCTTGTCTTCTTAGTTTAGAAATGTTTTTATATAAAAAGTGGTTATCCCAGAAGAGTAATTTTTTAAGTACTTCTTAATGACGCTTAAAACTCCGAAATTTTCAAAGCAACAACATTCTGGGAAATACAGGGTGTTATTTTATAGAGTGATACAACTTTGAGTTGGCGTCACTGCTTTATTTGACCACCCATTTAACAGTTGATAGTTGGTTTTTGTTTAGTTTGCTTCGACATTATGGATTGACTTACACCAGAGCAACACGTGTAAATTGTGGAAATTTTTTATCAAAATTATGGCTCTGTTCGTCAAACTTATCATACACTTCGTCCGTTTAAGATTTTATTTTCCGATGTAGGCCATTTTTGGTTTAATGGGTACGTAAATAAACAGAATTGTCGCATTTAGAGAGAGGAAAACGCACAAGCTTTTGTCGAAACACCATCCACAGAAAGTTACTGAGTGGTGTGCTTTATGGGCTGACGGAGTCATTGGCTCATATGTCTTCAAAAACGATGATGGGCAGAATGTTACTGATTGTGAAAATTGGTGTTCGAGATTGCGCCTTGTACGCGCCAGCCGTTGCGGCCACATGGCCGAAATCTTATTTAAGCATTAATGCCATGAAATTTTCTATCCAATATAGAACGTTTTATTGATATCAAAAGTATATTACTATGTTTTATTATGATTTAAACTTGTATTATTCTATAAAAAACATCCTATACGTATAATACGATTTCTCCGAAAATATATGACACCATTTAAATGTGACTGAGAAACTCAAAGTGTATTCAAACATATTTTAAACTTTTTTGAATATGAAGTCAAACTAGTAGTATTCGCTAAATACTGGTCGTTTGCAATATCCACTATCAAGTTATATTGTAATTAACAAAGATATTTTACTTGAGTCATTCATATCAACTCCAGATGAATAACAATCTATGAATCAAAAAATCCATCTCTAATATTATTTAAAAGGTTTGCGAATATTAATCTAAAGCGTTTATATTATCTTAATTTAATAACACAAAACTCTTTTATTTAATTATATACAATAAAAGTCTGGTGTACTTTATTAAAATTAAAAATCAAAAACCAACTGCATATCTCATATAAAATATTTTCTTAAAAAAATTCAAATTTTAGCATAAAGTTTTCTGACAAAATATTTAAAACAATATCTTTTTATAACAGCTTCTGAAATATTATAAAATGTTTCTTATTGTGGAATATTATTATTTAAATTAATATTAAAAAAAAAGTTTAATATTATATTAAAACAAAAACACTCCTACAACGAATTTTAAGCAGTTAAAAGCTTTCAAGAAATGTTAAAAATAACGAACAAAAACAAGAAATACCTTCATTTGACTATATGCCAAGCTTAAGTGCTACTGTGAGAAGTGCATAGTAGTCACTCCTGAATACTCTGGCTTAATAAGGAGCAGCAACAAATAGCGCTGTAACTTTCGCAATACTTAACCGATTTTCAAAAAACAAAACGTAGTTGAAAGAAAACTTAAACAGCCTTATGATTTCAAGTTTCAATTAGTTTTATTTCTACTTATTACAATTTAATTTGAATTGGGTTTTCGTGTATAAACTAAATTGGAAACATTTTTAATCATCTTACATAAATGAATCTTAAGAAAATGAGTGAAAGTGTAATATATCGATTTCGACTAGGGTTTTAAATATAATATTACATTTTTCTGATCTACAGCGGTGCTTTATTGTCTGCTCGCAACACTAGTCGCTGCATGTTGCATTTGCTACGGCATATCATCAACTTTCTTTTTTCATGTTGTTAATATTTCACGTTGATACCAGCCATTATATTACTTAAACATTCTAAATATTTCACTTTCGATAGAAAACTTTTAATAAAGTATTCTTTCTTAAGAGTTAGGCATTAAGCACAATAACGACAGCAGGCTACAGACTACAACTTGTCAAAAATAGAATACATGTGCGTATATGAGAATGATTATTTTTACTACCACCGGCCTGCTGTTTTTGTGGTTGTAGTCAATTTTAACTAAATTCTATTTTGGTGAGCGACAATGAGTACATACAATGTTGCCAGTATCATATAAATAAATTCAATTATTATAAACTTGAAAATATACTGTGTTATTATACAAAAAGAAACAACAAACTATATTTGCAAGCTAATGAAATTATTTTTGGTCATATATTGTGGTCTTTAAATATGTTTTTTTTGAAATAACACTTTTTAAGAGTATTAAATTTATAAAAGCGGCTACACTGGCGTATGAAGAGAATTTTACTACAAACATATGGTAATTGAATTTGTGGTGTCGTTCCAAAAATAATTAAGTAGCTGACTACGAGGCAACGACTGTAGCCAACGGCTTTTGTAGTCAATGTTTGTGTAGCCTGCTGTCGTTATTGTGTTTAATGCTTTATTTAGTTGGTATTAGATAAAATCGAATAAAAACAATATATATATTTTTTTAATATTTAATTGCTTTATCGCAAATATAGTCAATCGAATTGAAAATTGCAATAGAGCTAAAAACTTATCAACCACGTTTCTTTGTGTGTTGCTGTAAATGCGAATAAGTCTGATATTATATATATTGTAGACACATAGTTGTGGAATCGGTATCAGACGATGCCTCTGAAATTTTTCCATGAAACGGATGAAGACTTTTGATAACAAAATCCTTAATGTCATAATTAAGTCTGACAACTGTTCCAATACTTGGTCTAAAAGAATGCAGCCATTCTGAGTGACTGTTTGGTGCGGCTGGTGGACGGTGGACATCATTCCTTTGACGACGCATCCATTACGGTCACCATGATAAACAATTTCATTGAGCCCGCTTTTCATTGATGTAAATGATGCCACTTGCCATACATCTCATGCCGCAATCGTTTTATTGCGTTTATTGTTCGTTTGATTAGCAAAAAGGGTGATATAAATTGGCTGCCAAGAAGCTGCGATTCGAGAGCGTTGGACTATTAAAGAAAAGTGCAGTTAATTGAGGACAACATTCTCCATCGAGATACGATCCCCCAAACTTTAAAAAAAGTTTTGGGGCAGCCGCAGCATCTATTGAACGACACAATATTCCATATTTTGATTTAAAAATATTTTCTTAAACTTTTTTGTTTTATCGCTTTTTTAAATTTAAAATGTTGTGTTTTTTGCGGATTCAACACGAGCATTGACTCTAGTATTCTTCAGTAAAACGGGAGAAGATTTTTGCTAATAAAACAATTTAAAAAAAAATCAGAATTAAGCCTGGCTTTATTCTACCTGCAACCCCGGATCATATTTGTCTGCTTAAAAGTGGCCCATATTGTGTGCGATATGGTTCTCTCCTTGCTCTACCGCACACACTTACAAACATCTAAATATAACCAAATTTACTTGCTTAAAGGGGCCTCTTCAAGGTATGAACCCTTTCAATACATCAAACCAATATCCGCTCTTTGTATTCCTCATTTGTATGTCTGTGTGTGTCGAGATTGTTTCGTGTATACGTTTATTTATAGTTATTTTTCTTTATTTCGTACATTTTATATGCAACATTTCTTGCAACTGTCTCTCTAAGTTAGTTTATATCACAGAGTCTGTATATTCCGATTGCTGCTGATGTTGTTGTTGGTTGTAGTTGAGCACATAGTTGGCGCAAGAAATGGCACCGATGTGAAATGAAGTTTTGATTTAGTTCAAAAATTTTTATCAAAGAAATGTTGCATTTTATAATATTTTCTTTTTGGTTTTTTATTTTTTTGTTGCTGCCACTAACACCAACAGCATCTTAAATTTCTTATATATATTTTCAGCTCTTTCCACTGACTACAGCTATTTTTCTCTCTTCAATAAATCACGGCATGGGATGTCTTTGATACGATTGAGCAAAATACAAACACACACACACACAAAAACATACATACACACACACATACATCCATACAGAGAACCATCATTTATAGTTTAGTTTATTTCGTTTTTTTACTTCAAGTTTATGTTGTTGTTCCTGGTACGGTTATAACTTTTATTTGTGATGATAGTTTGAGCTGTTGGAATAAAATGGTTTGAGATCTATTTGGGTGGGTAACCCTTTGGATGCTGCTTCTATATGCCCGTCTTCTAGCTCCAAATGTTTTGTTATGGTTCATCTTTCTTGCTCGCTTGTAATGGAAATTTTGATTTATGTTTCATATCGCTTCTTCGTTTAATATGTTTTTTTCTCTCCGCTCTCCTTATTTATTCTTTCGTTCCTTCTGCTGGATGTTATAATGCAAAAGTTCACACCATACAAAATATATTAAATATATCATAAGAAATGGAATTTATTTGAAGTTTTAATAACATTTACCATTGAAGGCTGCTTGGTAGTGGTGGTGGCGATGCTGCTGTATTTGTGTTTGGTGATTATGTGTTAGTGCATGTCTGCATGTTCGAATATATGGTGACATTTGTTATTGAACCGGAAGTGATATTATGGAATACGGTTGAGTTAAATATTAAATATTATATAAAGCGGTTTTCAGTCAGTGTTGCACTTTTAAATTTCAATTAATGTGATGGATATCAAATGTAAAGGAAGCGCTAGAGTAGAAAGGATAATTGGCAAACACGGTGATGGTCAGAATGATACTGTCAGTGGTGAACGGTGAAGAAACACGATTCGAAATTTTTTCGTACTTCGATTTCGTGGCATTAATCTTTTTGATATGAGGTTCCAACATGCCTTATGCCACACAGCGGCCGCAACAATTGATTTACTTTAAGAAACTATTGATGAAAATATAATTTCAGGTAATGGCCTAATTAATTGGCCACCAAGAGAGTGTTTAATTAAACCTATTGGATTTTTTTATTCGAGGTTATCTTAATCACTTACGTATACGTCGATAAACCACACCTGGAAATCAGCATTCGAAGACTTATCGGTGAAATATGCCGCAAATGATGATAAAAGTTGTTGAAAATATTATTAATTCTATATATGTAATTTCATAAAATTTTCTGCCAAATAAATCCCATTTCATTGACATTGAAAACATATCTCCTTGTTTTGTTTTGATATTAATTTATGTCACTCTATTAAAAACACCCGTTATTACAACTATTTGGAAATAAAGAGGCAGCTAGCCCAATACAAACGGAGTCATATAAAAAACTCTATTTTGAGTTGAGATTGAAGTATTTCGGTTATATTCAAAATTAAAACAAAAGGGTTCAGGTTCAATGAGCTCGGAAACATGAATAGGACAAAAGCCAAAAGCGTATTTTCCATGTATTATTTCTTTTAAAATACTTTTAAATGTATCATGTCCATAAAACTTTAGTTTTATGGATCCTTTTGTGTTAGAGAGAAAGGAAAATTAATTATTGAATCTCATTTTTACTCAATTGTATTTAATTTCATTAATGTGTGTACGTTTATTCGCTGCACATAGAAAAGCAAAAATAGTTCTTAAATTTTTTTTTTATGTATTTCTGCTTTCCTATAAATTTCGTTAGCGCTAAGCGATTCACCAAATCAGACTCTACACTGAAAGAATAATTTGGTATATAAAAACACAATTCCATGATAGAAGAAAATATTTCTAGTTTTCAAAATGATAAAAATATTATTTTTGAAACTAGAGCACATATTTTGTTTGCTAAATTTTACATTTTTATATTAAAAAGATATTATTCTTCAACAATATTTTATATATTAAAATTTTTATTGTAACACAAAAAGTTTCTGTTTTCGTTTTATATGATTAATAAAAACATGTTACCAGCTTAAAACCATATTATTTATAAACTTTATTTCATTTGAATAAAAATTTTATTTTGATATTAAGTTTTTTTGCTTACTTCTTCTTTACAGTATTCCTCTTTGGGCATAATAAATTTCGGTTAAAATTAGAAAGGAGATACATTTCTAAGTCCTTCGTAAGGAAGCATCTTAAGATCAGCTTTTTCGCTCCTAGAATTGTAGAGTTGGTTCGAAAATGAAATGCGAAAACTAAGCTCGTGTTTTATTTAACAGGATGGACAGCACTATCCACTAGAAGCCGATGAATATGCAGACACACTGAGTCTTTTTAGGGTTAAATTTAACCCTGTTCGCTTGGCTTCATTCGGAGAACGACAGGACTTCACCTGTAAGTGACTCATTCCTTCATGACTTTTTGGCTTCAATCTAATCGTATTAAATACTTAAAGCGTTTATTGAGTCTGAGGCTCTGCTGATAATATCAATTTTGCTTCGCTACTGAGATTTGCTGCATGTTAATTACGGCGGATACTCAGCAAATGATAGATATTTGCCCAATACAAACGATGCTGATAATGTTATTATAATGATTTAAGTTTAATTTATAAATTAGTTATTGTAATACCATTCAATTTAACCGCCATATTTGGTTGAATATGTGCTTGAGGTCTGTTGTTATTGTTGCTGTTATTATGGCTAAATAAACAAGTCCCATGTAGTGCACTAAATAATAATGAGACATAAACACCGCAGTGATCACAAAATATTTAAGTACAACTATGGACAAACATACATACACAAGTGTGCATATGCATGTGTATATATTTACCCCTGTATGCATCTCTAAACAAGTACATACAGTAGGGTAATTGGAAATGATCTTCAAATTTTAAACAAATTGTGACAGAAGTAGAAATGGTGCAATCCTTAATCCAATAGAAGATGTTGAGTCAACTGCGTGTCTAAATAATAAAGAATCTGTGATTTAAGATAAATATTTACGAGGTCTGTTCAAATTGCAATTGAATCTTTTCTAAAAATATACTTTTTTGAAAAGATTTTTATATTATCTCTTCAACAACTGCCGCAAACCATTTTTTAACTTTTCGATGCGGAAGTTCAAAGTTTTCAAGAAACTAAAAGTTCTTAATTTTACCTTCGATCAGAAGCCAAACTACTGCATTCAATATCGATCGAAATTTCAATTTAATATATATACAAATTTCGATCGATATCGAGTGCCGTAATTTGGCCCCAGTTTTGTGGTCCTCGGAAGCTTCCCTAATTAATTCTAAGAGGCCATCAAAACTATTGAACATCTAATCCGAATAAAAGCAAAATGATGGCGATCTGAAGAGAGTTTCTGAATTTGGAGACTTTTTGTAAATATGAAACTATTCGAAATAGTGCATTTCAAGATATCCCAAGTAAATTTTAAATAAAAGAATTTTTCAATGTGTTTTTTAGAAAATACCGATCGATTTCCCAAACCAAACCAGGTCAAAATCGGCTAATCCATTCGTGACGAATATATTCAAAACATACGATTTTATTCGGAAGATCCGAAATTATATATCTGATCAGCTAGTGTTCTCGACTCTTTTATATATATCGAAAGGTACTTCAATCAGAAATTATTATCTGGAAATCGGGGTATTGGAAAATTTAAATAGTGGAGTTATAGCTTGAAGAGCTCAAGAGCATAGAATAGCTCATAAACTAGGTCACTATAGTTTTGTGGTTCAAATTATCGGGAAGTTGCAGGAATGGCCTTTACGATGAACATGCTACATATTTAATTTTTATCGAAGAAGCTCTAATATACAAATTGGCCTTGAAATATATAAATGCTCCTATTTTATATAGTCATAGATCTCTTCAATGTTGGAAGAAAAAGAAAAGTTTACAGAGTGTTAAATCTCTCTCTAATAAGGCTACTGACACACGCTTCATATATAAAGCGACAGATATGCTTAAATTCTTAGCAACTCCTTCTTTAATGGATATTCGATTATTCTTCATAAGAATAGTTTTCACTTTTTTGTTATTTTCATTCATTTTGTTGGGGTGCCCAAAACTACCATCACATTAAAAGTCTTTGATCCATTTTTATTTTCGCAGGACATAATTTCAGATCCTAAGAAACTCCTAAAATTACTAACTTGTATTACCGCGATAAATAAGTTGTTATTTAACAAAATAAGAAAAAAAGTTTAAAAATTAATAAATGGACTGATTGGGATCACTGGTTGTACTCAACTAACTACAGAGCCGGCTTTAGGGTCACAGCATGACATAAGGCACATGGAGAAGTATACCATTTTGAGGTAATTCCAGTGGCGCAAAAGTCGATTTATTTGAAAATTAAAATAACAGTATTTAAAGGCTCGAAAAGATCAAAAGCATAGAATAGCGCAAAAAATAGGTTACGATATATTTTCGATTAATATTAGCAGGACCCTTCAGTTGACGCATCAAGGTCAATCGTTTTTGTAGCCCATAAAAATAGAAATTATCATCAAATAAACCACCTGACAATTGGCAATGAACAAAACTGCACTTGAGTACTAATGGTTAAAATATAGCGGTTCTCGAAAACAGCTGTTCTGCTATTCTGTATAAGTTGAATATATAAAACTTCTGTAGACTTTCTTTTGTGCTTTATTATATTTGTCATGTCTTTCTGAATTAAAAATATTTTTCAGAAAACTGGCCCATAAAATTTAATTTATTATAAAACTTGTTTTTATATTCGAAATTAATTATTAAAATTTCTTATCGTCAAAGCTTATATTTAGACAAATTGTAGTCGACAGCCTGTTGTCGTCTCAGTGCTTATGGTTTAAATAACACATTAAAGATGCGAAAGAGCTGAACGTGCAAGAACACGATCGAGGCAAGTGTTTCAACTGAAATAAAAATGCTAATCGAATGTAACAACTCCGCGAAACTTGCGAGTTCGCCTTGTTCTTTGGACAGTCCTCGTATGTACTCATAAAATATCCTTAAATATTCCAAACATTATCATGTTAATAAACGGAAGAGAAAAAGAGATGTCACCTGACCGAAACCGGTCTGGATACTCATCAAATCAGACGCAGTATTATAGCAAATCGTTTACAAATCATACACATAGAAAATATTATAAAACTAATAAAAAGGAACTGATTCTACGAATTTTATTTTGAAACTTAAGATTCCTAAACATATAAAATTACAAATATACAATATAAAATACAAAATGTCAAGCAGACTCCGTAGAAGCCAAACTTGACCAGTCTTGTGCTCTGTTGGAATACATGTATGTGTAAATTATATGCATATGTGAATATCCAGGCACACATACAAACTTATACAAATTCCTACAAAACTTGTACCTTCATGTTTTTTCTTTGGTTGATTTGCAGTAACATGCCCATCATCGTGTAAACTAATATTTGCCTAATAAACGAGTTAATTAAAGCTGAATTATGACCATGTTTTTAGTGTGTTTGTTACGTATTTTGTAAATGTATGCGTCATAGTGTATGTGTATGTATGACTAGCGTAGCGCTATAAATACTGTGAGTTACGCTGATTTATGAGCAACAAAGGATTAAGATTCAAAATGTACAACACGTAGAACATAAGCACGCAAAGCAAACAACAACAACAACTATAACAACAACGATACTAAACAGGTTGTACTAATGAATCCATATACACAATCATACGACAATACAAATGCGTATTACCGCACTGATTTATTTCATAAACATGAAAATATTTACCTGAAATGATTCCCAAAAATTATTTGAGCTTAAAAAATATATCAATTCGTACGCCACAATTTTACAGCTCCGTTAATGTTGTTAAGTGAGAGCGAGAGAGAGGATCAGTCTATTCAGTAATAAGTACAACGGTTTTTCATATTATTGCAGATATTCTCACAAAATTTCTAATAAAAATCTAATTGATTAATGAAGTATTAAAAAAATATATATCTATATATATGAAAGTGAAAGAACAGGGAAGAAACCTTCTCTTATCATCGAACTAAAGCTCTTCCAAATATTGTGTCTCCACTTCAGTACCTGCCACTGATGCTTTTGAAATTCGCCACAACAGGAGGATATCTATGCGGACCAGCCTTATAACGCAATAGTGTTCAAGGAGCGTTTATGCCAATATGTACTTTCCTAGGACTTGCTAAAACAGATGTCTTGAAGACCTGTCATTTGCACTTAGGCCGACGCTTATTCCAACACTGTACGAAATTAAGCCCTCATCAGCAGTCTTGAATACACTCCGAAGGCACTTCAGCATGATTCAACAAGAGGCAACTTTTAGTACTATTACAAACACTGGAGAACTAGAAAAGGCCCTACCGCATATAACATTAAAGGGTATACCAGCAACAACATGTGAATATTTATTTCGATTAATAAATAAGTAAAAGTGCTATAATCAGCTGTGCCGAATCTTACATACCCTTCACAATCTTGCGTCTGGAATTACACATACTTTTCAGTACCAACTTTGTCTTTCCTAAGTTATGAAATAGTCTTAGTTAGCAAAAAAACATCAGTTGCCGTTTTGGTTAGTTTTATGAATGAAAAATAATATCGATTTCCCACCCCTGGAAACGAAATTTTATTTCTTTTGTCATGGTTTTTTACCAACGCAAATCTTCATGATATATAAAGAGATTTTATTTAAGAAAAACTTAACATATCTTAACATTTATGTTATTACATATACTACAAAATACCGAAGGTACAAAAAAAAACTTCCAATTTCCAATCCCTGGAAAGAAAACATTATACTCAAAATTTTTAAAAGACAATTGAGGCCTCGCAAAGTATAATAGGTTCAATTTACCAGAAATAAAAAAATAATAAGTGGTTTTTTTATGTTAATTTTGCCTCGAGAAATAGCTGTACGCTTCCCAGCTCCGGAACCGTATTTCGGATTTTTCTAAACTTCAACTATTAAAGCTTCACTTTATTAAAGTTTATTTTCAAGAATGAAGTCTATAGCTCTTCTGGAGGCTTGTGAAAACTGACTTCACGTACAGACAGACGGACATCGCTGAATCGTCATCGCTATTTCTAAGGATCCAGAATATATATACCTTATGGGGTCGCATATTGATATCGAAGAAATTACACACGGAATGACAAACCTTTAACTTTTATCTAAAGGCTATAAATATGTAACACTTTATGAAAGACAAAGACGTTATAGATTTTAAAACTTATTACAAATATGTAAAAAGTTATACTGAGAACGCTCAGTGTAACTGTGTGACTGAAAATGTTTAAGAAAATTGCAAATAAGACTCTTGTGTTTAAAGGTCCCGTCCAGTCTCTTGTAAACTGCTGCTGTAAGTGGAAGTGCCACGAAAACCTCAATAACATCCAGTCGGTATCGTTATTAATCACTAAAAATTTTTACGAAGGAGACGTGTCAAAAGCTTAACGTCAGTACCTGCCTTGCGGCTTAACCTCTCGGTGCTCCTAACACCAGGTGATATCAGATTTTTACCACCACTTCTGTCACCCTCAGGGGCCACTCCAGTGCAGCCTTTGAGCTTACACAGGTTGCAACTTCACTCACATGGTTCCGCCACAAACCATACTCATACACCTCGCTAAGGTGTTCGGTCTAATCAAAACCCTTGTTACATCCGAGTACACCAAGACGAACCAGAGGTCAAAGTCATACGATCAATCCCTACAGACAATCCCAGCACCAACAACACAACACTCCTTCCGTAACGTCTGCTGTTTTACAGCAGCCAATAGAGGCTACCATCAGCTGGACCGAAGTGCCAACATACTGTTAATATACCAGAATATCAACCCTTATCTGACACCTCTCCCAGGGACTCTTGGTATCAAACCACTGCAACCACGTAGACATCTGGTCGCAAAATCAAGTACTCCTGGAGGAAGTAACGAAGTCTGCCAAATGAAACCAATCAAATGAACGTGCGCTGAACAGCGGATCGACAATGAAGCAGATGTTCCACACACTGTCAGGCTAACAATTCCGTGTATGGCAACATCGTCGCTTCACTCCCGATCTAGTATCATCTGTAGGACTCAATTAGGTCCCGTGGCACCAGTGTAAGGAAACTAGTTACGCTTCGCAGGTCAAACCCATGTAGGGTTGTAACCCAACTATTAATTTGTGATCTTTGTTTTGGAGGGATCCAGGTATCCTTCCATTTGGATTTCTAATCCTTTTCCCCAGTAAGCACTGCAACAATGTGTTACTTACTCTCCAATCTGCCAATTGTGCCCCCGGGGAAATTCCTACAAAACAATACGAGGCAAATTGCGCAAAAAATCCACCGTCTTCATGAATATAAGAAAAGTCAGCAGTTCAACACAGCAAACCATGGAAGTCCGTTTCATTGACAATAAAGCAACATCAATCACAGTTTTTCGAAAAAAGTTATCATCTCGGATGAAGCCCATTTCTATCAGAATGATTCTTGAAACATGCAAAATTATGGCTAAGGAAATCAAAAAGCAATCCATAAGATACAAATGCAAAAAACTGTCTGGTGAAGATTTTTGTGAGACGAGGATATAGAGTTTTACTTTTTACAAGATGATGACTTAATTTCTCTGAGTGTAAACGAACCATGATACAAGTGCTGATTGCCCTAAAAGCAGGGCATGAATCTGGACGACATTATATTGTAGGAAAACGGAGTCACCTGCCGCATCAAAAGAAATTAAATACTTGGAATTAAATACTTGGCTATTTAGCCTTTTTCACAATTTATATAACCCTTTTTGATATATCGCCCTTCCAAACCACTGTGCCGGGATGCAGCCAGACGTTTAGTCATTTATTGGAAATTTCTTAACTCATTTTTTTTTCAATCGGTGTGTAGTGAAATGTGTGTATTAAATAAATTTCTTTGTTGATAATTTTCAAAATACAAACTTTTTAGTGACACTTTTTTGACTGCTTATGTGTTAGTTTATATAATCACACATATATTTATGTGTATGCAGATGCAAGTGTATTAGTCAAGAAAGGAGTCTCTATCATATAACACGTTTCATTTGTGTTAGTGGATGTCTAATTATGTATGCGTTAATTTTAGCTCTGGTAGTTTGGAAGCAGAAAAACGAACTTTTACACTTTTTACTTGTGATGGCATGTAGCTGTTATTGGAGCGTATGCATGTGTGTGTGTGCCGGCGTGTGCATGCAGATGTGTGAGTGTTCTTGTTATTGCTACTTTAGGTTCTTCTCTTAATGAGATACAAAACACATAAATTCTCAAATGTGTCATGTATCGCACATTATTTTATTTATTTATTATTTTTTTGTTGTTGTTGCTGTTATTTTTTGATAAGCCAAAGAACTCTTCTTTAACTTTTGGTAAAACAAAAAAACAAAACTGAAATATGACTGAATACACAGCGAATTTGTGTGTGTGTGATTGCAAGTTTGCGTGTATATGAACGCTATAAATTTGCTTCAGGCGATGACGGCGTAATCAAATTTATTAATAACAGTGTCACAACTAAATTAACAGTGGGTAGCAAAACTTAATAAATGCCTACAAAAGAATATGATGGAATTAATTAATAACATGAAGTACTATTTTTCTTGCTTTGATTTGTTACAATAGTCTATAACTGCTGTTGTTTTATTTGTGGTTAAGGCGAGGGTTTGCAATTGGTTCTCGATTCTGTCACTCACTGTTAGTTACCTCAAACAAAAGGGTTAAATATTTCAATATTAAGCAAATAAATATTACATTTATTTTACCAACCAAAATGTTAAACAAAATAAAATTCAAATGAGAGGAATTCATTTGCTTAGAAGAATATGACAAACACGCAGATAAAGTATCAAACGACAGGGAGTATTTTAGGTTTTGACAGTGTGAGTAAGTTTGAATACAATCACAGCGGAAATAGAATTCGTTAAATGTTGGAACACTTGTTGTCAATATTCATGCCCTTTTTTATGGAGAAGGTTTCGTGTTGTTATATCGGAATATTCTTCAGTACTGGATCGAGTATATTTTTAGTTGCATGAAATATATCGATAGTTTTGGATTGATATTGGAGTAGAACTCAACTTTTAATGGCATTTCAGCAGGACTTAGCAATTCATCATAGACACTTTAAGACCAGAACAACGATTTTGATCTGAAAAAATTTACTTGGATATAAATTTTCATCTACTCTAGAAGTTCATACACTGAAATAATTTTGTTCATAAATTCTACGGATTCCAATACTAAATTAATGAAATATTTCATTGATACTCAACCAACATTATGTCTCGTTGGAATAATTAAACAATTTTCGCTAAAATTAGTTTAACAAAAACTTCGTCAAACAAATAAAATACCTTCGTTGTTGTTATAAATTAATTTTATTGAAACCCCGGCACAATTTCAATGATACACGGAAATAATTTCATCATCAGAATGAAACAATTTAATTAATTAATTTATATACTTCATTATATATTTCCCTATCCGTTTCCTGCACAACCAAATAGATCTTAGAGTGTTTTCACACTGAAAACTGTAACCTGATAGTAACGTTACAATAATAAACATGTGAGACTTAATAAATTCAGTTTTTAAGAAATAGTTTGTCCAATAAATTTAGTTAATATAAGACAAATTTCTCAAAGAAATGGATGCGTTGTTACTGTTTGTTGTTCTCATTTCAATCCCTGTAATTATTATGGAAAAACAGTTGGCTTTAGTTCCACGGTCACGTTGAATGTCGCGTGACCTTGAACAAGGACTATGGGCATACCCGGATTCTGATTGATATCTTGACAATCCAACGAAACATCTACTGTTTCGTTTACCGAAATCTTACGTTAGAGGACTTCCCATTCCTTTACAGGTGACAGGGAACAGCTTTCTAGACTATCATTACCCATAGATTCTGTCCGGGACAGGGGGTAGTTTCTACACGGAGAACTTTTGAGTCAGATCTTTATTTTGGACTCAAGATGGATGTAATCTGAGGTCTTTATCTCTGCTATTGACTATCAATGAATCAGATAGTGGGACATTAAAGGCTAACACTTCTACAATTAGTTTCTTATGACAACCATATATGTGACAGAATCGGCAGAGAGGAAACATAATTGAGTAGCTCCATAATCATTAATTTAATGGACCAGATTCTAGTTCAATAGGAATTCTTTAAAGTTACTCAACTTAGATGGAAAAACGTTGCTGATTGCCAGGCGTCAAGAATCACTTGGCCCCACTGTGACACGAGAAAATCATGTAACCTTTTTGCCAAACAAAATAGGACATTGTAACTGTGAAACCCACGTAAAAAGAATGGGTCTGGTGTACAACGACTATTGTAGAAGCTTTAATGATGAAGATGAGGATAAATTGGTGCTGCATCTTCTGTACCTGCCTAACGAAAGCGTGGCGGTGATGGGTTCTACGTATCCGTCAGACTTGTAAAGGCTGGCGAACATAAAGCTTTTCACGATATCGTTATTCCTAAGAACCACAGGATGGTTTAACTTGGCGGAAGACTCCCCATAGAAGGTCCTCTTCTCCAGAGTGTTGCCAAGCGACCGAATCAATGGATTCAAGCAGATTAGCTCGTGGAGACAATAGCCTTTAAGCCAAACCTAAAGGAGCCCTTCTTTGATTGAAAAAAAACAACGTTATACACTTCTCGAATAGATATATTTTATTCAAAATAAATTTATTAAGAAATTTCAATCTTTTCTATTATTAAATAACTCACACAAAAAATTATTGACGATTTATTTCAACACCGTATGAAATTATCAGCTGAAAAAAAACATGGTCAATATTTCTCATGCTGTTCAATAAGTCACGACATATTCAGAACATGAGTTTACAAGAAAAAATTTAATGCAGGTTCACGGAAGTAATTTTCAATATCATCGAATACAATATCAAGTACAGGCTTTTCATTCCTTTACAATGTACGCAGTGGCGCAAAACTTTCGTGACGACTTTAATGACTTTTTAAATTAATTTATTTATTTTTCTTATTCCAGAATTTGATTAAGAAATTCGGGGAATTCCAAATGGAACAAAACTCAATAGAAGACCGATATTAAGATTCAACCTCTTTTTTGAAAAAAAAAGAGATTATGGGCCATGGAGAATCCAAGAGCACCTCTTCAGTAATTGTTTCTTTGTTGCGATGTATCGCCTGAAACGAAGCTGAACAATTTCTTGTGACCGCCTGCAGATAACACTGGTCAACACGAGAAATTACTATAAAGTCCAACTTTTTAATTTCAATGTATTATGGCCCCTTAGAACAAAAGCACCCATAATTGAATATTCTATGGACAAAATTCTTTTCAAAGATAACGGATATTCAGAGAGGTCGTTCCATTCATTTTACCTATCTTAGGAATGACTCATCCAATTTTGATGGAAAAAACACCAGCAGATTCACCATAAAATTTTATTCTATTTTATTATTTAAGTCATGAGAAGAAAATTTTTTCGTATAATCAAAGGCTTTGCAAAATCGACAAAATAGTTTTTTTTTATTCATAAAAAAAGTTTTATTTCTTAAAACTGTAAATATTTGAAAACAATCGGACAGCAAGTTCCAGCCATATGATAAAATCAATGGATCACACTTTTCAAAAGTGGCAAATCTTAGGTAGAAAATTTAAAAGAAATCGTATCCATACAATAGCAAATAAAACAAAGACAGTGGAGATCAAAGGCAATGCAAAAAGTTCATTTTTGTAGAGCAGTGTAATTATCCGCAGTTTTGGTTCCAACAAGATTTAGCCACAGTCTACACTGCAGGTATTACAATGGCCCTGTTACGGGACCTCTTTGGCGAACTCATTATTTTGTGCAGAAGAGGTTTCAATTATCCTCCACGTTCACTAGATTCATCAGCGACAAAGTGTTCTCTTTTAGGGTTATTTGAAAGAACTGGTAAATGTAAATAAACCAGCCACTATGCCACAAAGCATATTCGCAATGAAATTTAATCCACAACACCGGATATATCACGAAAAGTTGTGCAAAATGCGCTGGAAAGAGCACGAATTTGCTAAGTCGTAATTTTTCGTACTTAAGCCAAAAATATTAGTCTATAATATATTCTACATTAGAAAATAATAATGATAATTAACCATTAAATAAACAAGTTATTAAGTATAAAAGTTTTAACAGTTGTTTTTCGTTGTTGAGAGTACCAATCCTTTGGACGAAACCACTAAACCTTTTATTGGGATATGGGCATAGGGTCATCAAAATATATTCTTTCGGTGTTGTACACAAACGATGATTAAACTTAAAGTTGCTTTAAAGTGTGAATTTTGTAAAGGTGTTTTTTCCAAAAATTTGTTTCCAAATTAAAAAAACAAAAAACGAACTAGTTTTGCTGCCAGCGTGCTTTTAAATTACTTTAAAATTATATTAATAATAACTTCTTAAAGAAATGTTGCATGTTAAACTTCTACTCCCTTCCTCGTCCGAACCCATGACAGCACTAAAGCATTTTTCCATGTACACATTTTTATATAAATAATTTTTTTCCTTAGAAAATCAGATAATTTAACCGGTACAAATCAGCCAAACACTTAATGTGTGAGAAAAGAAAAACATATCACAAACTGTGTGCCATCCTTGACATGTTTTGCTGGAAAAAAACTTTTCCTTTACATCCTTTTTCTTCAGTCGCTCCGCTAAAACACAAAACAGATCCCCAAGCAAGCCATTATTATTAGAAGCGTATATTACAAGTATCAGGGAACGCAAATGGATACCGAACTTGTACTTCTTCATATTCTACTTTATTTGTGTCTTGTCTCTTAATGTTGCCAGCAGTTGCTTGAGTTTTTCAAAACTATGAACTTCTTTCCTCTACTTCAAGTTTTGCCATATTCCAATGATTATTAGTAGGTGTATGTGTGTATGTATGTGGGTGTGTGTGTGTGGGTATATGTATTGTAGGTATTCGTGTGAGCGCACATGTGTTGCGTTTGCAATGCAAGTGTGTGCTGTCGTTATCCTTGAAAATAAAACTAAAAAAACGAAATAAATAAAGAAGTATTAAATGAAAGAAAGCATGAAATGATTTCCATGCATGTGTGGGCGGGCATGAAACGAACAACAAAAACAAACAACAAAAAAAAGAAAATTGTGTGCAATGAGTGGCAAGACATGCAGCAGCAGCAGCAGCAGGAGCAACAACAACCAAGATGGATGTGATATGTAAACGTACCTACTAAACAATGATGATGCATGGCGCGCGCATAAACTTGGGCGGCAAAAACAATGCATGTAACACAAACACTCACACACATTCAGTCAGAAAATGATGAATCCTTTTTGTACTCCTGCAACTGTTGTGTGATGATGCAGTATTCACTACAGATGTTTACATACAAACATTCACACATATTTATGTGAGTGCAATAAATGTGTGTGTATGTTTGTATGTGTGTGTGTGTTTTCTATGAAGAAAATTTATAAGCAAAAACAACACAATAAAAAAATAATAATAATATGACTACAATCTCTCATAAAACAGCACATCCAACAGTAAAACAACTGACAAATGCAAAAGGTTATTGTTGTTGTTGTTTTTGTTTTATATTTCTTTTTTAGCACTATATTTTAGTGTGGCTAAAGTTTATGCAGCATCCGGCTAAGCCCGTTCTACCAACACACGCTATAATTACAGCATACACTGGCATATTCATTTTGGAATAGGTAGATTTGAGCACACATCGTCGTTAGTGTTGCACAGTGGCACAGAATTAGTCTTAGCTGACTGTATTCATGACACATCACTGTTGCAAAAAAAGTTTTGCAAATAAATAAAATATGTAAACAAAATTGCTAAAACCTGCTGCTCAATGAAACAAAAGCCTCGATGCAACAACCAACACTTTTCAGTTGAGTTTATATATTTGGAAAAGGTTGTTTGAAATCCCTCAACTTAATCAATTTAATCATGCTGATTACATTTTCTAAAATTTGTTTTACAAATTTGGAAAATTTTCGATATACATATTTCTTTATTAGAATTATGTAGTCAAAGTCAAAGTCTAAAAGTGGTGATTGTTATTTCGGCAGTTACTGTAACACAGCAGAAATGATTGAATAGTATTTTATTGAAAAGTTGTAATAACCAAAATCGTTTGAAGTTACTTAATAACTTACTTCAGCTAAAGATGTATTTTACAGCGAGAGACTTTCAAGGGCAGTTGTAATAATGGCCCTAAGATCCATAATATAAATTAAAAATTTAACCAGTTAACGAATTAATAATATCAAGTAAGATCTCTTAAAAAAATAATTAAATAAATATTTGTTACAATTAAAGTAGTTCAAAAATTGTATTTACCGAATTTTATAATAAGCATTTAATAGTTCGGCCTTTAACTTGGATCGAGAAAAAACAAATTTAAATGTTGGAATTTTCTGAAGCGGATTCAGTAGTCTTCAGTATACTGTTCTTTATGTAGACGAAGCAAACCTATCAGAGTTATCAGAGAAACATGACCAGATATCTCAATACGTCAAGTGTTATGGTATTAAACATTGGAGCCGCACCTGAGTACGGAATGTATAGATTGATATCGATTGAAATACCACCACTTGAAAATATTCTCATTAGATTCTATTTTATTGTATTTGTGCGTAGTGGAAAGCTATGTAAACGAAGCAACCAATTGCCCCTGCGAAAATCTTTGGCGACGCCAAACTCTTGGATGTAATCCTAAACATCAAGCATGTTTGGGGCTGTGACGAAACTTCACGAACGTACGTCTGGCTTTATTATATTTCTAAGTACCAAATTTGTTTTTCCTAAGTTATAAAATAGTTTTAGTTATCAAACAAAAAAACCCCAGTTACTTTATAAAAAAAACAACTTCCCACCCCTGGAAACGAAATTTCATTTTTTGTGTTTTCGTACTAATGTAACTCTTAATTAGGCATAAAATAGTTTTATTTAAGAAAACTTTTAAATTTCTAACCATTTTGGTCACTTTCATGTCCTACAATATATTGTATGTACCAAAAACACTTTAAATTTCCCAACCCTGGAAGTGACATATTATTTTTTGTTTGTTTTAATTTTCACTGCAACTGCTCATGATGTATAAAGTAGTTTTATTTAAGAAAATTTTAATTTTCTTAACCATTTTGGTCACCTGCATGTACCATAAAATATCGCAGTTATCCAACCCTGGAATCCAAATTTATATTGTTTTTTTAATTTTTGATACCAATTTAGTTTTTTCTGAATTAAAAAATTGTTTTCATTAGTATAAAAAACAGCATTAGTCGTCCCTTTTGTTACTTTTATGTATAAAAATATTTAAATTTCCCATCCCTGAAGCCGAAAATTACATTTTTTGTTTTATCAATTCAAATCTTCATGATGTATAAAGCAGCTTTATCTAATGAAACCCCTAAATTTGTCAAAATTTTAGTTATTACATGTACTGAATATGCAAGAAGAGTTGTAGCTTCCCATCCCTGAAAAAAATTGTTAATTTTTTTTAGTTTTTAATAGACAATTAAGGATTCCCAAAGCATGAAATAGGTCCAATTTAAAAAAAAAAATTGTTTTTGGGTCAATACCACTCTATTTAAGTTAATTTTCCATCGATCAGTCCAAGATCGAAGTCTCGAGCTCGTGGAAAAACTGATTTTACATACGGACAGACAGACGGACATCGCTCAATCGTCATCGCTATTCATAAGGATTCAGAATATATATACTTTATGGGGTCGCATATTAATATCGAAGAAATTACACACGGAATGACAAACCTAAATATACCCTGTCACTTTTTAGTGAAGGGTATAAAAGTTCTAAAGTAATTCTGATCTTTTTATTTACTTCACTTGCATGTTTATATCAGTCTCTCCTTTTATATCGTGCTTCCGTGCGTATACTTAACATTATTATTAATAATGTTAGTTATACGTACGAGACGATTGGGATGACTTATGCCCCTCTTTTCAACCTAACCTAATCTAACCTATACGTACGAGTACAATCATCCACAAATTCACGTTCTTGTCTTCTCATTATGTGTAAGTATTTTTATACGCTAATTTAGAATATTAAACATATTCAAAATGAAAAATAAGTGGAGTTAAAATGAATAAAAATCAGGTTTTTTTAGAAAAAATTTTCAAATACGCTTCTGATTATTACGACCCAAAACACATTATTGTATTATTGTAAAAAAACCGTTGGTGCTTTTGCCTCATTTTCCGTTTATCCACCGGCTGCAATTTTTTTCTAATATAATTATTTTTATGTCTAAAGTAACATGTTAATAACACATTCAACATTTTTTATGCTAATAAGTCTTAGTACAATATGATATCAGAAAAGTTTCAATTCAGTTGTTTTATTTTAAATAAAAAATAGAAACTTAGAAAAACTATTTTTAAACGATCTCTACTACTAACTATAATAATTATAACAAATGGTTCTATCTTTAGTTTTATTAATATGAATATAGAGCTTGCGATCACTTATTTTATATAAAATAACGACAATGCTTTTTTTTAATATATCAATACTTTGATATCCTCTCGATATCTTCTTCAGGATAATGATTAATAATATATAATAATAATTGTTGTGTTTATTATAGCATATTATTGAACATTATCTTAAGGAAGATATCCAAAGGATATCAAAATATATATTAATAAAAAACATTATAGTTATTTTTTATATAAAAAAGTAACCGCGAGCTCAATATATATATATATATATATATATATATATATATATATATACCACTTAAAAAATGTACGTTTTAAATAAATCTGATAGGCGAGATATAGATTCAAGCGTTAAAAAAGATTTATGGCACAAATTTTTGTATATCCTACCACTGTGCCTTATAATGATCGTCCATTACTCATACGCCCAGTCGCTCGTCATTGCCATATGCAATCTTATATATTTTATTATATTTTTTGCTGGAATCTGTGCACGAGTTAAAAACGATCATACGTCTTTGCAAACTTTAAAATTTATTTTCACAAACACCTACAACACAATAATGATAATAACAACAAATAAAATTGTATTCGTTGCTTTAAAATACCAGCAGAGGTGCTGGAGATGAAGGAGGCCATGGAAATAAAAAATAAGGCGAACTTCCACTAGTACATCCTGCTCGAATCTTGTCTACAATAAATCAAATTTTATTACACTTTTCTTTATTCATGCCATTGGATACGATGTGTATTTATGACGCTGTGCATGCATGTGTTTGTTACTTTTGTTGTTGTTGTTGCAACACTTTTCTCTTTCTCTTGTTGATGTTTTTTTATTGTTTCTTTATTTTTTGCCCACAATATGTGTATCTGTTTTGTATGGGGATGTGTAATTAGTGCTCGATGTGGATGTGATGGGGGAAAAAAAGTAAAATTACAATAAGACCGTGAAAAATAAAATGAAAATAGAGCACGAGAAAAAACTATTTTAAATAAATTTCTTATTATTATGAAAGTACAGTTTGTGTAGGTGGACATATGGATGGATTTGTAAAACAAAAACAACAAAAAACGTTATGAATTATATACGAGAGTTATGTTTTTTTTAACTGCAAGCAAAAGGATTTATTGCAATAATTTGGCATTTTATATGAGTCAGGGATTGTAGTGTTACTTAAAAAAGAAATTCCTCCTCTTATCTTCTTATAGAAGATACTTACAACTTTATATTGTAAAAAATATTATATAAAATTTCCCTTTAGAGAAGTCGGGCGTATGACCGCCACGGAAGTTGTTAATGAAGCATCAAACTTTGTCATCATTTTACTTGCCTGTGATACTATATATAATTTCATTACAAGACATTTAAAGGCTGATCCATATCGCAAAATGATATATTCTACTGATTCAATACACTGCGATCGACCAACCAAATATCTACGATCTGTGTATCTCTTTTGGCACTTACAATATATTTACTGTTTCTAGTATTCAATAAAATCAAGATTTTCAAACTTCAATTGCTTCCTCTACACGGAAAGAACTGTTTACATTTGGCAACTTATCTTAAGGATGTTATAAACTATCACCAAATCTGGTAACAAACACCTTTTTAAGAATCATATGTTAAACTGATTCATTTTTATATATTTTCTATACTAAAAAGTTATGCAGATATAAGAGAAACAAATCTGTGTAAAATGGTCCATCTCTATGATTAACTAGGAAGCTCCTCACGCTTATTTGGGATGACTAAGGCTGGAGCAGATACACATTTAAGAAATATTGCGATGCTTTATTTCACAGTAAAGCTTTAAATACAATAACGACAGCAGGCTACATGAACACCGACTACAAAAACCGTTGACTACAATCGTCGTCTCGTAGTCAGCTACTTAATTATTTTTAGAACGACACCACCAGTCAATAACCATGTGTTGTTGTTTGTAGTAGAATTCTCTTCAAACACCAGAGTAGCCGCTTTCATATATTTAGTAATGTTATTCCAATAAAATATATATATAAAGTCCACAGTATATGACAAGAAATTATTTAATTTGCTTGGAAATATAGTTTCTTTTTTTTTGTATAATAAAACAATACATTTACAAGTTTGCAACAATTGAATTTATTTGTATTATACTGGCTACACTGCATCTTCTCATTGTCCCTCACCAGAATAAAAACTACAACCACAAATACAGCATGGACAACAACCAGTAGCCGTGTTGCCTGTGGAAGTAAAATTATTCATTCTCATATTCTCGTTATTATGTTTAATGCTTAAAAATGCACATGAGTACTGATGATGAAAGTGGCTTTCGAAAACAGCTGTTTTGCTGTGCTCTGTACGTTGAATATATAAAACTGATATTGTTTCTAAATTTAACATACCTCTCGAAAAATTAGCCTATAAAATTAAACATAATTTTTGTGTTGTTATGCATGAATATCACTGAACAGAAGTGATTTACACAATTAGGCCTTTAATATATTATATAATCTTTTTCTAAATCAATTTTAATGGCTCTTGTTCTATCTTCTCATATTAAAACAGGTAAAAGTGCTATATTCGGCTGTGCCGAATCTTTTATACCCTTCCCCAACGTACGTCTGGCATTACACATATTTTTAAGTACCAATTTTGTTCCTTCTAAGTTATGAAATAGTTTTAGCCAGAAAAAAATATAACGTCAATAGCCTTTTCGGTTACTCTTATGAATGAAAAAAAAAAATTAATTTTCCACCCCTGAAAACGAAATTTTGATTTTATTTTTAAATATTTTATGCAAATTTTGCTTTTCCTGAAATAAAAATAGTTTTAATTAGTAAAAATAAACGACGTTAATTGCTTTTTTGTTACCTTTAGTTTCCAATTCCTGGAAGCGAAAATTCCTTTTTTTTTGTTTTTTTACCAACGTAAAAAACTTAAAATTTGTAACCATTTTGGTAACGTGCAGGTATCACAAAATATTGCAGTTATCTAACACTGCAATCAAAATTTTATTTTTTTAAATTCTGTAACCAAATTTTTTTTTCTAAATTAAAAAATGGGTTTTGCAAGAAAAGCTACAAAATTGTAACCACGTTTGTCACTTTCATGTACTACAAAATATTGCATAATCCAATCCTGGAATCGAAATTTTGATTTTCTTTTAAATTTTTGATACTAATTTTGTTTTGCCGGAATAAAATATAAGTTTAACCAGCAAAAAACGACTTTAGTTGATTTTTGGTTATCTTATTGTAGAAAAAAATTAAATTTCCTAACCCTGGATGACCATTTTTAATATATAAAATATATTTCATCTATGCAAATCTTTACGTTTTATTTTAAAAAAAACTTTAAATTTTTATACATTTTAGTTATTAAATGTACCACAAAATACCGAATGGGGCAAAAAAAAAAAACTTTTAATTTCCCATCCCTGGTAATTTTTTTTATTGTTTTTTTGTTTTAAGTAGAATGAAATAGGTTCAATTTACAAATAAATAAAAAATAATTGGTTTTTGATGTTAATTTTGCGTCGGAAAATAGGTGTAAGCTTCCCAGCTCTGGAACCGTCCTTCAGAGTTTTCTGAATTACAATACCACTCTATTTAGGTTCATTTCCAATCCATCAGTCCAAGAATGAATTCTCTAGCTCTTTTAGGGACTTGGAAAAACCGATTTCACCTACAGACAGACGGACAGACGGATATCTCTCAATCGTCATCACTATTCATAAGGACCCAGAATATATATACTTTATGGGATCGCATATTAATATCGAAGAAATTACTCACGGAATGAGAAACTCATATATACCCTTTCGCTTTTTTGTGAAGGGTATAAAAATTTCACTTTGTTGTGAGGGGTATAAAAAAAGTTTAACATATTTTAAACAACTTTTTTAAATGCAACACTTTTCATTTTCTCGACGTTATTGCGTTTTATGTACAGAATGTCCAGAACGAATTTTTCTTAAGCTGCTTATTTTGACTGGGTTCGACACAACCTCTACAAAAAATATTCTTTTTTGTTTCCGATGCGTTTGTTAAATAAAAAGAACAGATATTTTTTTATATTGTTTTCGTGGGAAATTTTTAGGTTTCCGCAGCGAAAATTTAAATTTAAAAAATAATCAGAAAATCGAGCTCTCCTGCTCATAACTTTTGAGCGGCTAAAGCGAATCAGATCTAAAGAATTATGCTTAAGTTAAATTTTCTGTGAATCGCTGCCGATTTGTAGATATTGAAGGAGCACAATATACATGAGAAAAATATTAGATAAGAAAATATTTGGGGAATTTATTGGTTTTACAACGTTTTGAAAGTATCAAGTTCTCTTCGGATCTTTACTTTTGAAGGTCCTGCAAACCTTCCCTAACTAATTCTGAGAGCCGGTTACTATATCTGCATGTGTCTGCCTGTGTAATTACGTCACACGCTTATAACTTTTGAACGACTGAGCAGAATCAATGCAAACTTGTAACTGATTTTATTTTTATTGAACATTTTTATATTGCTATATTAATATTTATAATGGAACAAAAAATTCAGAAAAATGGGACATGAAGAAAATAATGAAATGGTAACACAGGTATCATAACACACAAGTGTTAACATCAGGTTGATACAGTTCTCGGATTGTTTTTCACAATAAAATTTGTGTAAATAGAAAACTGTTATCACATTCAACTAAGCCACCTAAACAGTGGTGATAAACACAATATACACATGAGCACTGAAGATGAAAGTGTTGCGACTTTCGAAAACAGCTGTTCTGCTCTGCTGTGTAAGTTGAATAAAACTGGTGTTGACTTTCCTGTGTGCCTAGGAATATTTATCATCATGTCTTTCTGAGATTTTACTAAGTTAGAACAATTTAGCCTATATAAATATTAATATAGCAAACTTGTAACGTTCTGAACTAAAAATTTGACTCAATCGGAATAACTTTTAAATGGCTGCATCGATCGATTCCATAATCTAACCAACTCGTGACATTTAAAGGCCACAATCCGTTCGCGAGTTATCCTAAACGAATAATATTTGAAAAATATATATGATATATATATATATATATATATATATATATATATAGTATAAATTATATATATATGATCAGTCAGTGTTTTCGAAGATAACTTAATCATCGCGTGAGAATCGGATCTAAAACACGATTTAAAATAGTGCTTTAGCGCCAAGTGCTCAATATCATAGTTAATGACAACTTTGCGGTTAAAACTACAGGGATTATCTTTAGGGTCAATCTTATTCCGCAGTTTCTTCATATGCAAAATTGTTTGCTTCTTACCTTGGAAACAAAATAAATTACACTGCTCTGCAAAAAATAACTTTTTCGGTTTTTTTCCATCAGGTCCAGATTTTTTTTTATGGGCGTGGCAATTTTTTGCCCCTAAATTAGCCAGGTACGTAGACATATTTCACTCTAACTCGGGAACGAGTCATCCGTTTTAAACAAATTAAAACACCAGAAGATGTTATTACACACGATATCAAATTAAAATTGACTCACTTATTGTCCATCAATTTCCACATATACTGCTGCAATAAATATTAGAATCTGCTCTAATTTTCTCGATTTAGAATTACAGGTTAGTGAAAAATACTATATTATAACTTTTAAATCTAAGATCCATGTTACACATCTTCTGGTGTTTTAGATTTAAAAATCGGATGACGCACCTGGCTAATTTAGGGGCAAAAAAAATCTGGACCTGATGGAAAAAAACCGAAAACGGATTCGAGTTTAGCGCATCAAAATCCATATAGTCCACATAGTTTTATTTTAAGGCCAATTTGGCTGCTGAACAGTGTCATCATTCAGAAATGATATACTTTTTGTGACCGACTTCTAGTGATATATCCTAGAGTACTTTCCATCGCTGTTAGGCCGCAAAAGAAACTTAGAAGTTTGCAGCATGTATACAATAAAGGTGTCGTGGACTACTGGTGATGTTTGTCATTTTAGTATATTTCATTGTGTGCTATGCTTTTCAACTCTATATGTTTCCATACAGAGGCGATGACTTAAAATGCCATGGAGTGTGTTTCCCGTCGAAGCCGCTAACACTGTGTTCAGACATGCATTTTTAATTGAGTCAATTTAATTTTAATTGAGCAATTAAATCTAGTGTTCACACATACTCAATTTATCTGACTCAATTATCATTTTACAGCGGATAAAAAAATTTTGTTTACTTGTTTCGTGAGTATTCGCGTTTGCAAATTTTAAAAATTCATGTAAATTGGACTTGCATATAATAGGAATATGGAGCTCTTGCAGTCACAGCGATCGATTTTTGATTCAAAGTTATCAGTGCTTTGAAAAGAAAAAGGAAAACTTGACAATTTTACAAAAAAATGCAACTCAAAGGTTACTGTGGACGTTGGTAAGTGCAACTGGAATAAATTTGCTTACAACCGTAACATTAAATGTGAAAAATTCCCTAATTGCGCAATTAAGGGAACACGTTATAAGGCTTTTTAGGTAACATAAAGCCTGCTATCCACGAGAGAGATAAGAATAAAACACTTAATTTTCTTTTCTATTATATTAATAATTCTTTTTTAAAACATACAACTTTATTTTGTTTTAAATCTTTGAGCCGTGTTGTTTTGTTTTATAATTATTTTTTATTTGGAATTAATTCTTTATGAGATTGTTTTCATATTTAGTTATTAATTTTAAATATTATTTAATAATAGTTTAAACAAAATACTTTGCGTTATTGCAGCTACATGACTAAAGTTTATAGTTCTATTATATTTTTAAAAAAGTTTTAAATATTAAATATTATTTGAAACATAATAAAATAGTGGCTTAGAAATAGTTTTTTAATGGCTTATTTACATACCAACTATTAATAGTTTTATTAAAACTAATTAAACGTATTAAAAGTAAAACTGAAATTTATTCTAAAAATAATATCACAAACAAATAAAGGAAAGTTTATTTAAAGGGGGAGACACTATTCGCTGAATACATCTTAATTTTATGATATTCTAAAAAAGTTGTTTTTAAGTTTAAATAAAAGATGTTTTAAAAATCGTGTCTCCCTTTTTTTAACGTTGGCTTAAAGTCATAATCATTTATAAATACTTAAAAATTTAAAACCAGCTTTTCTTTTATGCAAAAACCTGTTTTTAAACTTTTAAAGTGTGTTTTTTTCTGATTATAACTACAGCCCATTCTTATGCTTAGTTTTGCTTTTCATTTTTTTATCAATAATTAATGTTAAACATTTTTATTTTTATTGCTACATTTTAATTTCTGTTTTTCCATTAAGAAAATAAATAATTTTGTATTCAGAATTCAGTTTGAATTAAAGTTTAATTCTATTATAAACCTTTTGCTTATTCTATTAATAGTATATTTTTAAATTTATTTATCCTTTCTAAATTGCGTATACATGGGTTTCATTTGTTGTTCAAAAATTTTCTTTTTATTTGGTTTTTCATTTTAGCGACGTTACAATTTTGATTTCAAAATGTTTTTTAATGTAAAAACTAAACAAGCGATGGGAAATCTTAAAGAAAAGTACATAAAATTAATGGTGTTGAAATTTTGTCATAAAGATTTTGATTTCAAAAAGATTTTTTTTGTATAAAGAAAGCAAGCGATTGGAAATTTTCAAAGAAAGTGATTGATTTACTTAAAGTTTTAATACGAAATATTTTGATAAATATTTTTTTAATTCAATAACTTTAGTATTAGTTTATATGTAATTGCTTCTGATCACTAGATTGTGGAATTAGTTTTAGTTTTGATTAACAACTTGAGGGATTTATATTTAAGAAACTTATGGGATTGTAGTCAATAAGAGGTGAATTCGTATATTAAACACATTTAAATTGTTCCCCTACTCGGGAATATCACATTCCAGAAACAAATTTAATATTTTATATAAAAGCTATACTGAGCTGTAGTGAATGGCAAATATCCTTCACCGACGTTTGTCTATTACTTTTATGTAACAAAAAAGTTTAAATTGCCAAACTCTGCAGTCGTCTTTCTTTTCAATTCTTCTTGTTTCTTAATACCAATTTAATTATCCCCGAATTGTAAAGTAGACATAATGAGAAAGAACTTCAATAAATTTCAGAGAATCTTGAACCAAGTTTTGGATTAAGCTGGACTTCAACTTCAATCTGTTTAGTACTGATATTTCAAATATCAAAACTTGGAATCGAAATCTTGATATATTTTGATTTCTACTGCCAACTAATTTATTTTATTATTAATAAATCAAAGAAGTTTGGTTATTACAAGAATTATAGTTTTACTTAGTTGAAATTTAAATTTATTTGCTGCGTGGTGAAGAAAAGTCTATATACTTTTCATTGGTGGTTTACCAAATCATCGACACACATTAACTTTAGTTTACTAAAAACTCAAGCATCTTATTTAATATAAAGACCTCCATAAACCATTTAGAATTTGGAAATAGTTTCTTAAAAATAATATCATGAAAAGTGTTGTAGACTATAAAACTTGTGCAAACAAAACCCAAGAAAAAATTTTTATTTGATAGGGAACTATTCTAATTATATAAATTTTATAAGAAAAGTGTAACAATATGTCGAATAGCAAGTTATTCTCATTTAGTCACTTTAAAAATAAAGAAAACCTAATTTTCCAACTCTGCATCTGTATATTTTGAGTTTTCTGCTTCCTCGTGGCAATAAACTTGTTTCAAATATATTAAATACATCAAATATATGTAATTTAAGCACTAACAATTATATCAACTGTCCAATCCTGGAATCAGACTTATATATTTTACTTAGATATAGTATAAAATTAATCGCAAAAAAATATTTAGCTTTATTTACTTTTTTAATTTTCAAAATAAAACTTCAATTTTCCAGCCTTGGAACTCTATTTCTAGGGGAAAGTTGTTTTCAGAAAATCTAAGTTTATATAAAAAAATTTTAAAAAGCGTGTCTTCATTTTTTAACGTTGGCTTTTCTGATCTCTAGCAAAAATATATGTCTTTTAAAAAGAATACGAAAATATTTGTGTTCTTTAATACCAACAGTTGTTTCAATTGTCCAGCTCTGGTATCGAATTTTTAAGTTTGAATCAAAACTTTTGCTAAATATAAACCCTCTCATTCACAAACATTTTGAGAGGCTTATAAGAGTGTAATAAAGCAAATTTCATATGAAATTTTATTTTATTACGCTGTTATTAGACTCTCATAATTTTTATGAATAAGGGGGAAAGATTATTAATGTTTCGGGTGACCATGTCTCGTTTTAGTTTCCAAATTTTTTTATAAAGAAAATTATTTCTCACATTATTTATTTCATAGATTTCACAAGAATCTACAAGTTTTTGTTTAATATAGAATTGGTTGTTGGATATTTTTGTTAATTTTAAGATCATAATTTTGTAACTATTTTATCCAGAGACATTTAATACGTTGGCTAAGTAGTTACTACTAATTTTTTTTTCTTACGAAAACATATAGAGATTTAATATTTGTTTTAAGCTTCTCGCTTATTAAAATGGAAGTTTGAAATAAACGTCTTTAGTTATTCCAAAAAAATGTTGGGTAAAGATTCCCTGCTGATCTGCATTAGCCCCGGTGGAATGGGCATAGGAACTAGCTAAAACCCCTCAATTGATCACTTTGAATTTTTAGTAAAACTTTGGGAAAATAAGAATCAGCTCATAATTAAAATTAAGGAGTTTAACATATATTGTCAAGTTCTTGACATGTCGGCGGTTATCACATCTGTTGTCACATTTTTTTATAGTGACCTTTTTATAGTTGCTTTAAATTAATAGATGACATGGCGATACATGTTCTCAAGTTGACTGCAGGGTTTTAATATATTCTAATAATTGTTGTTAAAGACGAAAAGCTTATTATCAAACACGAGAATTTTGTTGCGTTATTTTGTAAAAGTTGTTAGAATTTTGCAAGTTTGTCTCAGTGAAGTTTGATTTTATTTCAGCTCTAAGCTTTTCCATAGACCAAACGGACAGAAGTCCTTTCGTTGCTAGGCCTTTCCAAAAATATATCGAAAATAAAATCAAATAGAGTAAAAATTCAGAAAAATTGGACATGAAGAAAATAATCAAACGGTAACACGGGTAATAAAACAAAAACGTGTTAACATCAGCTTGATACAGTTCTCGGATTTTTTTTCACAATAAAATTTGTGTAAATAGGAACTGTTGTCACATTTAACTGAGCCACCTAAAAAGTGGTGATAAACACAATATACACATGAGCACTGAAGATGAAAGTGTTCCGACTTTCGAAAACAGCTGTTCTGCTCTGCTGTGTAAGTTGAATAAAACTGATGTTGACTTTCCTGTGTGCCTTGGAATATTTATCATCATGTCTTTCTGAGATTTTAATTAATTTCGACCAATTAGCCAATGAATCTTAATTCGATTTAACATAGAGTAAAAATATTTATTATTTGGCTTTCATGTTTTATATAAATAACACCTCTGCATTGTGATTTACACAATTAGAGCCTCAGTTTTTTAATAATATTTTTTCCAAATAGTTTTATGAATTAAATCAATTGTTATTTGTTAGATGTTATTATAATTCATACGAATGTGCAGAATAAATTTTTACCAACGAACTCACCGTATTGGGGGTAGCTCGTCTCTTTAAGAATTACCTCTTTTAACACTAGAAGTGCTGCCGTAGCATGTTTGTTCCGCAAGTGTGTGTGATAGATAGCCCGTAACGTCTTCGCATGTTTATTTTTTACTGAGTCCGTTTAGTATCCCAAATTATTTGAATTATATATCAAGCGGCTAATTATTACGCGAGCTCTTGTTAAATAGAATTTTCCAACATTCTTCGGTTGTGTGCTTCCTATTGTCCCATTTGAAACATTAAAAATGATACCAGAGAAGAAGTAACTACTGAAATTTACCCACGGAACAGCAAGAACGGAAAGCCATACAGAGAGGCCTTAAGATTTAATTGAACGTTTTCATGACTCAAAAAACTTGCATCCCATTTATTTTCTTCAGTTAGCAAAAACACTAAAAACATCATCAACTTCAACATATAAAAGTTCGTAAGACTTTAAAAGAGATGAATTTAATTTTTATTTTTTAACTTGTTTACCAGCACTTTCTTTCCAACTCTGCTTGTTCTTTCGCTTTAGCTATAGTTTCCATTAATTTTAATTTATTTCAAAAATTATTCTCAATTCAGTGTATTATTTTTAAAGGATGCGTTAAAATAATTAATTAAAGGTATTTAAGTTACTGGGAGAGTCCTTTTATTGAAATTTCTTTCCTTCAGTTTTTATCTGCAATAGCATTTTGTTATAAGTTTTATATATAATTTTTCATATAATATTTTCTAAATCTATAGAAGACTTTTTATGTTGTTGTATTTGGAAATGATATACTTTTTTTAAATTTAAGTACTACATAAAATTATTTGTTTTTAATATATTTTATTTAAATTTAAGTCTGCTTAAAATGAGGTTTATTAAATAGATTTACGTATACTTTAATTTCGTACTTTTGTTTATATTAATTTTAATTATTTTAATTTATAATTTAAATTTTGGTATACTTCGTATTCATTTATTTTTTTTTTAATTCGAACAAAAAAAGTTTTGGCACACATTTTTGTTTTACAAGGAATAAAATTATAAATTTATTTTAAATTATTTTCAATTAAGTTGTAGTGGAGAAATTATTGCAAAGGAAAAGTTTAACTTTCAAAGCTGCTTTAGGATTATGAACAAACATTAAATTTAGTAAATTATATTTTAAAGAATTTTCAAGAAACACATCTTTAAGCGCTCGTGGTTTAAAATGAAATTTACCTGCATTTTTAAATACAATAAAATTCATTCACCTGTTGTGCTGCTTTCTTTAAGTTTAATTGGCAGCCAGAGTTGCCATTCTTTTTAATTGCAATATTTCACAAGTATATTAAGAGGAGTCTAACGATATTTCTCATATAGATTTCAAGCATTTTATTTATTAAAATCATTCAAAAAGCACGTGGTGCTATAGTGTTAATGGCTTATTAAAATTTAGAGTGTATTATGTACGAGCTCTGTTCAAAAATTTAAGTGAATTTTGATTCTTCTCAATATGGAACTATTTTTCATCAATTTCTATTTTGTCCGCATCAATACGACCTGAAACACTTGTGTTTTGCCTAACCTGGAAGCAGTTCTATTGTACACTTTTTGTTATGTTCTAGATTTAAATACCTCAAGTCTCTGTTCTAGGGAATTCTGCTTGATATCAATTCAAATTATAGTATCATGAAAAGTTATAATAGAAGTGCCTAAAGGCACCGTTTCTAAATAATAACCAAAAGTATAGCAAAATTATGTTAAATTTTTTAATAAAATTTACCACATTCAGATGTGTTTCAGTCTTCAAAGTTGTATTTGAAAAGATAATTTATGTTTAAATGTAAAGGGAAGCGTCAACTTATTCTGCTGTGCCGAATCTTATACACCCTACAACGGCGTACATCTAAATATAAATAAATGAATTCTTTTACATATTTTCAGCTCCAGTTAAAATTATTGCTTATTACGACGGCTTATCGACCAAATAATTTCATTGAACGATTTTATGTTGAATATTTTAAACAGGAACTTTTTGCTTTATTAATTGTGTTTGAATGTTCTGCATTAAAGAAATATTTAATTAATATTATTAAAACAATTGTTTTAATTTCCAAAATTGGAATAGTTATATAATTTTTCTGCTTTTCAATAGTAAAATATTTCTTTCTTGTGTATAAAATATATTTTATTACCAAAGAAAACTCAGTCGTCTTATTTAGTTACTTTAATAAATTTAAGAAAAAAAATTAAATTTCTTTGGCTTATAATCATTGAAATATATCAAACTTGAGTGATTTGGAAAATATTAAAAGTATTTGTTTTAAATGATTATTTTCATTAAAGTAGTTTAAACAAAATAAATTTTCCACCTCTGGCTTTGTCTCCTTGGCTTTTGCGATTTCTAGTGTTAATAAAATTCTTTGAGAAATAAATTGTTCTAAAGATTTAGCAAGAAAAGGAAACAATTTATTTTCTTAATTGATTTTATTCACCAACAAACTCCAAATGTCTAACCCTGGGATTTATTTTTTAAATTTTTCCATAATATTTAGCAACAACTTTATATTTTTTGGGCTTAATAATAGACTTAATTTATATAAAAACTAAAACAGCCGTATCCATTTCACTTTTATATACCTAAAATCAGCTTCAGTTTTCCAGCTCTGAAATACTATATTTAATTTTGCTGATTTTCAATACGAATGTGTTTAAAATAATATCCTCTGCTTTCTGTCTTTCAACCAGCTGAATTAAAACTTTGCAAAGTAAACTTTCCCAGTGTTAAACGGTTAAACTTCGGAATCAATATTAATTTTCAACAATTAAAAACTTCTCAGAAGCCATGAATATGCAGCATTATAAGATTTTATTAATTAAGAAGTAGAGTAACAAAAACCATCAAGAAGCTTCGGTATTCCAGAAATGGCAGGTGAAAGTCGATATATGGAAAAAGGACTTAAAAGTGAGTCGGGGGTTGCAGGAAAGCGGAGTCAGCATATTTTGTTCATGCATGAAAGTGGAAGACAAATCATTGTTATTTCATCGAACATATATTATTTTTATAATAAGCTTACGGTCACTGTTCTATAAATAAGATTATTGAAACTTTTTTAAAATATATATAAATTTTTGCAAAACTGTTATTTATTCTGAAGAAGATATCCGGAGGAAATCAATATATTGGCAACAAAAAATTTAAAACTTATTTTATTAGAGTGAAATATATAGTGAACAACGAAAAATTAAATAATTATTTTATTCCAGATATTATCCGGTCGAGTATGTGTAATTGTGGTTCATTATATGTCATGTCCTGACAAAGATATCCAGAGGATATCGAAATATTAACAACAAAAAAATCTAAACTCTTTAATTTCATTTATGCGCTGATTCTTTTCTTACTTATAAATTCAAAGTGATCAATTGAGGGGTTTTAGCTAGTTCCTATGCGCATTTCACTGGGGCTAATGCAGTTCAGCAGTGAACCTTTTTGCAACATTTCTTAAAATAACTAGAGAAATTATTTCGAACTTCCACTTTGATAAGTGAGAAGTCCAAAACAAATATTAAAGTCATAACAAGAACTCACTGATCACTTCCTTTTTTTTTCTTACGTTGTAGTTTCATTCCATAATTGGTTGGCTTTTTTTTCTGAATCCAGAGGATATCGAAATATTGAAATAAAAAAAAATTCAAAGTTAAGTCATAAGAAAGTTAAAACTTTTGTGAAAATCAAGTGATAATTTTATTCAAGACGTTATCCGCATTAGGAAATAATGCCCTTGACTTGTGCCTCCAACTATCTTATCCAGGACATTCTTTGATTTGAAACTATTACAGCGATTTGCTGTTTCGAATTTCGTTAAAATGGCTGGTTAATAAGAAATTTGAGCATCATGGAAAAGCGGCGTCATTGAACGCCCGTTTTGATCGCCTTTCGTTAGTTGGGAGGATATAAAAGATATGTATAGAAAACCGTGTTTAGAAGTAAAAAGCCTGTCTGCGAAGAGAGTCCTTTCACCAAACAACAGCGTATCCATTCAACTACCCTCGTGCATAATACATAAATATATATAATCATAAAAGCTTATGTTTATAATGTGTGCTTGTATGTATTTAAATTTCTTAATTATTTCTCATTACTTTTCTTTTAAATATTTGAATTTCTCCCCGGATAATTAATATATCACTCGACGATTTAACACATGCCGCTCATAAATTATCACAAAAAGATATAGAAAAACGATGACACCAACACAAAAACAATTCAATTCCTTAGCAGATAGACAAAATACACACAAACACACACACACACTAGCGCTTATATATATTAACACTTTAAAACTTCTATAGAAAAGAGTAGAAAACGAAGGTTAAAGTGTTTTTATTAAGAATTTTCCTTTTTTTTTTTTTCTTTTTTTTTCTTTAACCCACACCCCTTTTTTTGTTTTACTCATTCATGCCACTTGATTTTCATTTTTCCCAACTTGTTTTGCAAAAATTTTCTTTATGTGTCTGTTTGTTGTTGTTGTTCTTTTTAGTACATGATGTCGTCCTCATTGTTGTTGTTGTTTATTATTATAACGGGTTGGAACTGTGAAAAAAAAAATTATATGAAAATTGTGACAGTGTATTGGTAGCATCGAACAACATGATTTGGCATTTCATCACTCTTACTATACAGTTAGTGAGTGCAATATGTATATGTCTCTTTCATACTAATATTCTTTCTCTCTCTCTCTCTCTATCGTTAGCACGAGATTGTACACTTTGATGGACAGCAGTTCATCAAAAACAAAAGCAGACAAAACAAACAAGTCAACCATTCAGTTTCCCTCCTTGAAATTTATCAAATGAGCACTAGTATGAGACCCGATGCTCTCTGTATGGCAAAATCAAAAGCGCAACTTTTCCCTGTAAATTGTTTGTGAAAAAAATAAGGAATATAACGGACACTTGCTGTTGGTGAGAAAGTGCATTTTGTTAATGAGTACAATATTGCACTCTTTGCATTGTTTAGTTTGTCATGTGTTAGAAAGGGATGTCTGTAGTGGTATTGCAAAAGAGTGTAGTTTTACTTTTGCCTTAAAGAAACTTTACCAACTGAAAGAGCTTTTATTAAGCCAAATTCGTAGAGAGTTTTATTTTCTAACTGAAAGTTTCTTGTTTATAACGGAATATAAGAATGTTGTGAATTGAAACAAAAGTATACAGGGGAAATAGTATAAAAGAAGCTTTTTAGCTTTAAGGGGAAACCATTGCCCCTTTTTGTTACTTATTAAGAGATTTGATCCCAATTTAAATATAAAGAGTTTATAGTTTAATGGAAAATGCTCTTAAGAGATATCCATTCAAATTTTTTCTTACTGTTTGTGTTAAAAAAGTTTGCAACAAATTGTATTCTGTTTTCAGCTGCCTTATGAGAAATTTATTTGAATGTGTGTATGTATGTATGTGAGTAAGTGCATACGTTTGTGTTTAGTTCGTGGGTGCTTAGTTGTGTGTTTCAAAGTCGTTATAATTGATTAATTGTCTATGAGTGGGTGTTTGTACTAAAGGCTTCTTGTTAACAAATGCTTCTTTATTTTCTTTTGAGTTTATGTAATCGAGCCGCAACTTACAAAAAAAAAATGTGTAGACAATATGTGCATGTACATGCATGCATATAGTTTACATACATCCATACTTATATACATTTATGTATATGGTAGTACATGTGCGACTACTTTGTATGCACTGATAAGTTTTTTAATTTTTGTTTATATTTTCATATATCAAGCACACATTCAAACACACTTTCTTATTTATATGAGAATATATGCAAGTGTGTGGATGTGTGCAGTAAGATTTGCACAAGTTCTTTTATATACCACTGAATATATAAATATATATGTGTACATACATACTTGTGACTGTAGTTTATTTCTTACTTTTTGTTTGTTTTCTTATTTATTGGAGGCACTGAAGAATGGCGCACGATTTAAAGCACATGTTTTCTGTTTTATTTATTTGTTTTTTTTTTAGGTCTGCTCAGCGTCTGCTGCCTCTGGTCTAAGCTTTCAATTAACTTAACTGCCAGCCAGAGTTGCCATTCTTAGCAATTGCAATATTTTCTGAGTATATTTAGAAACAACTACCGATATTTCTTAGAATAATTTCAACAAAAAAAAAAAGTGTTTATTTAAGTGCTCGTGGTATTAAATGAAATTTACCTGCATTTTTAAATACAATAAAATACATTCACCTGTTGTGCTGCTTTTTTTAAGTTTAATTGGCAGCCAGAGTTGTCATTCTTTTTAATTGCAATATTTGACAAATATTTTAAGGGTACTCCAACGATATTTCTCATATAGATTCCAAAGCATTTTATTTATTAAAATCAATCAAAAAGCACCCGATGTTATAGAGTTAATGGCTTATTAAAATTTAGAATGTATTATCTGTTCAAAAATTGAAGTGAATTTTGATTATACTCAATATGAAACAATTTTTCATCAATTTCTATTTTGTCCGCATCAATACGACCCGAAACACTTGTGTTTTGCCTAACCTGGAAGCAGTTCTATTGTACACTTTTTGTTATGTTCTAGATTTAAGTACCTCAAGTCTCTGTTCTAGGGAATTCTGCTTGATATCAATTCAAATTATAGTATCATGAAAAGTAGTAATAGAAGTGCCTAAAGGCACCGGGTCTAAATAATAACCAAAAGTTTAGCAATTGCAATATATTCTAAGCATATTAAGGGAAAATTACTGATATTTCTTAGAATAATTTCAATTAATTTTCTTTATTAAATGCACTGTTGCAACTTATGTTATAGAGGTAAGTGCTTATGAAAATTAATTAATGCATGTAGAATATACGAGTTCTGTTCAAAGTATTACAATGAGTTTTGATCATTCTTAATATTTACTTATTTATTCATCAATTTATATTTTGTGTGCTTCAAAGTGGTCCCAATCACTAATAAAATACTTGAGTTTTTCAAATTTTCAATATATAAGAAATTTAAAGTAAAAAGATAATTAAAAAATCATCTTTTTACTGGGTGCTTTTTTGAAGATCTTAAGATCTAAAGAAAATATATGAGTATAAATCCCGATTTAAAAATTATTGTTATTTTTTGGTTTTTTCATTGCAAATTTGTAACTTGTGCTTCTGCGAAATTAAATCCCTGGTTTTTGTTGTATAACAAAAGGAAGCTGCAGATATTTCAACTATTTCTTAATTATATCAAATTAATAAGAAAATTTTGACATGAAACACTTAGCAGTTTTAGCAGATTTATAAAATAATTTTACGAAGCTGTTTCGTTTTTCTATTTATTGTAGAGAAGTGCTTTATTGTAAAAGATAATTTTCAATAAGTAATTTTTTTGTGGGACTTTTTTCAATTCACTAAATGGCTTCAAGGCCACTGGCCTGGCATGAATTTAGCTGTTGAATGCCTTTCACCTGAAGTGTAATTTATTTAGCAGTGAACACAAGACTACGATGCCTCAGATCCCGAGTCTAGTCGCTACTGCTACACAGTTGGGAATTTCGACAACATGATCGTTCATGCAAATTAACCTTTGGGTTGAATATTTTCTAAAACGCTATTCTTCTTATTTCATTATCAACCAAAAGCAATACTTTATAGCATCAGTTACAAAATATGAAACTCAATTAATTTTTAGAAGACCATTTTCTCGTTCTTGGCAGCAATGAAATGCTGCCAAGAACGCACAAATTCGCTTCCGCTTATTTTGTTGTTACTTTTCAATAAATTTTATGGTTTAATTGATTTATTGTTGCCTCAGTTAATTCATTAAACAGTGTGTCTGGAGGCAAATTTATATTTTTACATATGATTATTTCAAAAAGTAATGAATGATGCGGAGGGCCCTCCCTGTCTTAAAGAGCTCCCCAAACACATTGAACTGGTTGAAGGCAGTTTGCATGAATATCCATGACTTTCACTACGGAAAACAGCCGACTCACTCGGACTTCTAAGAGCGATTATTAATGAAATTTTAAAGAAGGATCTGAAGTTCGATCCTTTTAAAATTCAAATCGTTCAAGAACTGAAACGCATAAATCTTGTGAGACCCTGTTGGAGCATTTTCGCACTGTAAATTCCATTTTTTGGAACGATGAGCCGTATTTTTAATTAAACGGCTGCTTGAATAGGAAAAACTGCCGTTACTGGTCTCCAACAATCCGAACCCTTCGATTGAAACATCAAAACCCATTGCCGCAGGGCAACTGTTTGGTGTGCCTTAGCCACGAATGATATAATTAAACCATTTTTTTTTTGTCTCGAGGCCAGGCGACGAATGTCAACGGTGAAAGTTATCGAAGCATGATTACGGAATTCTTTTTGCCAAACCTGCAAGCTGACGCACGTAGTTTCAGTCGCCTTGGGCATATCCCTTGGCCACCGAGGATATTTTCATGGGAGAGGGTTTATAATAACAATTTCGAATCGTAAAGAACATATTCTTCGAGATATCTGCTCAATTCAACCAAGTTTATTCCAACGTGTTGCGGAGAACACAAGCGTCCGTTTTGAACAGTGTGTTCAACTCGACGGAGGACATCTGGATAAGGTACTCTTTGAAAAATAAAATCCGCGTTTTCATTCTATCGTTGAAACTTTGTGTCAATTAATACGTTTTTTATTTAAGTTTGCAAATATGAATCTGCTACCAGACACCCTGCATATGATAATTATGTACAAAAAGTTTTTTATTGCCCATCCCTGGAATAGAATAATTGATTTTGTATAATTTTGAAAAAAATTGAATTTTTCTTATGGTATAAAATAACTTTAAATAAGTTTTTCAAACACATCAGTCCAAGAACGAAGTCTCTACCTCTTCTAGGGACTTAGGAAATCGCGTTGAACGTACAGACACCCTGTATATTTGCTTCTTTGTAACCGATAAAGTCTGCTGGCGTTTTGTTGGTTTCCGCAGCAAATCATCGGCAGACTTCTGCGGCAATTGAAATACACAAATTTTATCTTTAAACTCCTTCAGAAATACAAACAAAAATTATCAAAACTCGCGTTCCCAAAACCCGCAGTATAAATTTAATGCGATTTGGCAACAATGATTTTAATGCCACATGATTCCGCTGATTTGCAATTCATGCTACTTGTCGATTGCTCTGCTACACAAAATTGTGTTGAAAATTGAAAATGAATTTCAATTAATTTGTGTTCGTCTCTGATACGTAAATATGTACGACGATATATCGGGTGGTTGCTTAGCTCTCCACACAAACGTTGTTGTTTTGGCTGACTGGTTTGCTGTTTGAATGGTTGGTTGGTGGCAGTCATACCAAACCAGACCAGAGGCCAACACAAACAGCCCGTCAGTATTAAGTGGCCATATAAACTCCATATACGGAGTGCAAGCCAATATTCATTTCTTTTTCTTTTAGCCATTAAATGTCTAAAAAAGTATGAGTTCGTAGGTTTGTATGTTTGTGTATTTTGTTACGTTAATAAGGAGGAGCTTGTTGGAGTGGGTACCTGCTTTGGTTTTTGGTTTGTTTACAAAACGGTTTCATTAAAGCCAAACACATGCACATGAGAGCGCAACACATCTACAAACGCTTGCAAGTTGGTGGAAAGAATAAGTGAATACTTTTTTGTTATTGTTGTTGTTTGCTTCATCTTCTTAAAGGTGAACAAGTTGTTTAAGTGTGGCAATTAATTGTTGAACGTTTATAATCATATTTCTTTTATTTATTTCATTTTTATTTTCTATATCGCATTTTGTTTTTGTTTTTGTTGTTTTTCTTTTTGAAACATTAATTTTACGCGTTTTCTTTTTGATCAAAGTTTTTCATTCATGTGGGAGTGTTAAGAATAATTTTGTTTTTTTTTTGTGCAGAAAATTTATAGTTTTTAGATTAGATGAAATGAAATATTAGCGTGCAGATCGTTGCAGTAAAGAACCAATCAATGCTGGCTGGTATTTATATGGAAGATATTTTCTTTTTTTTTGGCACATACCGCTGCAATTTATCAAGATTAAAGTAAATCATTAGATGCCGTTTGATTGGGGTCTCGGATGGCACTAAATAAAGGCTAAGCTTTCAGCATGCATTTCTTTAGCCTTTTTTTTGTAATTTATTATGGGAAAGAAGCACCCAACTTGGGCTTACAAATAAGTTTACTGGAAGCTTAAGAAAATCTAAATAAAAAAGCCAGTCATATAAAATTTATCATTGTGGTCCTATAACTTTTTATTTTCAACACGAGTGTTAAGCTCTTGGGTTTCTTCCTCAGGACAGATTGAAATTTATCATTCAAATTGATCAGGAATTGTATTTAAAAACTTTTACTTAAAAACTTCTTCGTAACATTCTTAAACCATAAAATATTTTTAAATCACCAACAGTGTGTAACGTTAATATACATATTATTTTCAATGATTTTATTTTACTCGGCAATTGAGCCACTGCGGAGTCAAAACTTCAATCAATATTAGAGCGACATGCTGATATCTAGTCTAGTACTTTGCTGTACTGAATCTTTTGTACAGATTTCACCACAAGCGAAACATAAAAAACACAATTAAAAATTTGACTATTATCAACTTTTACATATAAAAAACGAATGTGGTATTTTTTGAAAAAAGTACCTTTCACAAAAAGTACTTTTCCAATATAGCACTTCTTTAAAATCGTACTTTTTTCTTAAATGGTACTTTTTTGATCTGTAATTTTTGAAAAAACATAATATTTCCATATAGAATTATTGGAAATGAAGTTTTGAGATATGAAAGCCTTCGGAAAAGGTACTTTCTGAAGGATCTTATCATGGTTGTTATCAAAATGGTACCCCTTCAAAAGGAAAAATAAAAATAATTTATAATAATAATAAAATAACTTTAAGAAAAAGATTTTTACTGATATTTTGGATGAGGCATAGAAAAAATTCGCTTTGGAATAACAGTACTTTTCGGAAAAGGTATCTATGAAAAAAGTACCCATGCAATAAAATTAGCTTTAAAAAAATATCTTAATTTAAAAAGAGTTTTTCGAAAAAAATACTCTTTTATAAAGGTAGCTTTTGTGTAAAGGACTTAGAACCAAACGTTTTTCTAAAAAGTACTTTTCAGAATACGTCCTTTTTCAACATGGAACTTATTTGAAAAAGGGGGAAAGGGTAATTTTGTGAAATAGTTATTTGAAGAAATTTTTCTTTCTTGAAAACAAGCTATTTGGTTCTATATACCAGTGGAATACGAAATCGTTTGGAGAAAGTACCTTCTGGAGGACTTACTTCTTACAATAAAAAAAAGATACTTTCTGGGTACTTTCTGAAAGATCTTGTCAATATTATTATGTATGGTACTTGTTCAAAATATAACTTTTTAGCAAAAATTATACTTCAAAAAGTGTTTCTCTAGAAAAGTACTTTTCTAGAGGGATACTTTTTCGAGAAGGTACTTAATTGACAAAAGGTTCTATTAAAAAACCACAATTATATAAAAAGTGTTTTTTGAAGATGTAATTTTTGGAGGGAGTACTTTTTGAAACGGATATCTATGAGAAATCGTGGTACTTGTTTGATGTTTAAATACATAAATCTCGCAACTGGTCTTTTTAGATCCAAAAACACTTCTGAAAGTTACTTTTGGAGTGGTTTAATTTCTGGTATTGGTACTTTAGGAAAAAAGTACTCAATCAAATATAATATTATGTTAATACAAACTTTTACTAAAATTTTGTTTGTTTGTTTGAGAAGAGTACTTTTTTGAAAGGCACAGTGCTTCAATTTTTTAAAATACTTTTCAGAAAACCTTATGAATACTGTAGTTTTAACCTAAAAGACTTTTAGCCCAAAATGTTTGTTCGAGAAAAGTACTTTTTTAAAAGGTAATTTTTGGGTAAATTATTCGATTTTTTTAAAGAATTTTTTGCGAAAGTTATTTTAAAGTATCGTAATTAAATTGTCTTGGCAAATAGGAGTACTTTTCAGACAAAGTACCGTTTCGAAAAGGTACTTAATTGGAAAAGGTACTTTAAACGAAGCGTAGTTATCCAAAAACTGTTTTTCCAAGGAGAGCTTTTTGGAAAGAGTGTTTTTTGGAAAAATACTTTATTATTGATGACAATAAATATTGTGCTTTTGATTAAAGAAACCAAATAAAAATATTCTAATAAGTCGCGCGAAAGATCTTATTATTCGGCTTGGGGCAGGTTTGTTTTAATATATTCTAATAAAGTGTCAGATAATAAGTTAGTTGATCTTTAAAAATACAACCCTGATAAGAGCAAGAAAAAAAATATTTTTATCGCTCATTGAAGCATAAAGGAAATTATAATCAATCCGCGCTCATAATTTCATATATTCAAATCAGAATTGCGGCGTAGCCAGAGCATTTAAAATACGAGAAAATTAGTTGCACTACGAGGAGCTTTCGGAGCTTTTTTTGTAAATAAGAAAATTTTTTTGTATTTACGAAGACACTTTGTAGAGTATCGTCTATCATATTTCGAATATAAGAATATAAAAATTCTGTTTAGAAAAATATTGAAAAAATATAAATTTTTTTTTTCAAATACAATTATTTCTTTGTTCTTTCTAAAGCAGCTTTTGTTAAACTTCTTAAAACGCTTTTATATTCAACACAAACTCATTCATACCTTCACATCACATCAAACCTGTTCGTTCTCCTCCAGCTGCTATTTAAGCATTTTTGCTCGACAACTGCTTGGCCAACTCGGTATATTTCAAAAATTTCGATTGCGGGCTCTCGTCATAGGGGTTGATGGTTGGTGTTGTGGCAACACTGGACGGTGTTGTTGACTCTAAACGTTGTTGGACAGCTGGACTTTTAGCTGCAGTTAGATTTTTGGGTGAATTCATCGATTTCGGTGAAATGGCATCTGGAGATTTCATGTTGTTAAAATCAGCCTGCTGATGTGGCGCATCATCTTTTACAAAGTGCACCTTCGACAAGTGGTGACGATAAGCGCCCTTGGAGCTGAATGGTGTATCACAGAAGGAACATTTAATAATGGAATCGGCTGTAACAACAGCATCGTTGCAAGCCCAACTAAAAGCCAACATGCTGGCACTACTACTGCTGCCAGTTGCACTGCCAGCACCACCAGAAACACCAGCATTTGTTGTCGCCACCGTAGAAGACGTTGGATGTATTGTCATAGAATTGTTGTTGCTGTTGCCAGATGCGCTGCGTGCATTGGCTGTAGGCGTATCTGTGTTTTCGCAGAGTTTTTGCAAAGCAGCCAAAGGATTGGCGTTGCTCTTCTTGGCCACTGCAGTGGCAATATTGTTATTATTTGTTTCTGTGTTGGGGCTACTTGTTGTTGTTGTTGTAGCTGTCGTGTTATTTAGATTGTTAAACATGGATGATAAAGCATTCAGGCTGCTGCTTTCAGCAAAGCCAAGATGAGGCTTCTTTTCACTTGACGAACAAGTTGACTTTGGTGTTGCAGAACGTTCACTGGTACTGGGGCTAATGGCATGGGAACTGGGTGTTAGTGCAATATGTCTTAAGTCACCTTCTTTGATTTTATGTCCTTCCAAGTCCTCATAGTCCTCTGGTATATTGAACTCTTTTTTGACAGATATTTTCTTTGGTAATTCGTTAACTGGTATATTATCGGCATGGCCTAGTGGTTCAGTGCTATCAATTGGCTCGGATTTGATTTTAGTTGCATACAAGTTGTCTCTGGTATCTCTTAGAGTTTGGTATGTTTTGTCCGGTGTAAGACGGGGCGTGGGCTGTCTGGACAGGTCATAGCCACGTTCTGGCGTAAACGATTCCAAACGGCTGCTGCAACGTTCTGACACTGAGCTCGACTCACTGGCACTGCGATCACGGTTTGCGGGATAGTTTGAATAGGAACGTAAGAATTGCATTGTTTGTGGATCCATCAAGGGTTTGGTGTAGTCCACATTGTCATCTATGCCCAGGCGTTTTAGTATACTCGAACCCAGCGGCGTGCCACCGCTGGCGGCTTCTCCAAAGGCAGAAGAGTGACGAGGTCTTGAGTCAAAACTTTTTTCGATTAATTGCTCTAAAGCGTTTAACACTGAAGTACCACCGGAAGTCTTTTCGGACTCGCTAGGTGGCAGAGGGCACAGAATATCTGTTCTAGTGTTAGTAGCCGATAACGGAGAGCTGTTACCATCCGAAGTTTTGCGTCCATCGCTGCGACTATGAGGAGTCTGTGGACTATTTAAGACTTCTTGTGGTGTGGAGGGACCATAAGGAGATTTCAGGGTGTTATTGTTATTATTTTGAGATCGGGGTGACAGAGTTAAGTTGCGGTCAATGCACTGTCGTATGTGGTCTACAAACATGGCCGTTTCAACCTTGTCTCCACACGTTTCACACGCCAGCTTTGTGGAAACCGCAAAGTCTCTTAAGGGTTTGAGTGCTTGATCCAGTCCAGCAGCCTTGAAGTCGTTTTGAGCTCTTTCCATTTCTAACAGTTTGCGTACTGGCAAAGACTTCTTGCGTTTCTCTCGCGCCTGTCTGCCCCTGCCTCTGATCATGGTGGGCACATTTTCAGTTGCTGCTGCGGTTCTCATCATGTGCTCCTTGTAGTGGTTGTTCTTCATCATGTGGTTGCTCAAGTCTTTCAGAGTGGAAAAGGCTTGATCACAAACTTTGCATGTTAGCACTGCACACACAGTAGAGTTAGAGTTGGAGTTGGAGTTTGCGTTTGCTGCATTATTGGTAGGAGATGTGGTATTATTATTAACGGTTAGTGTGGCGGCATTGTTGCTGTTGCTGTTGGCAGCAGCATTTGAAGATGTGCGACTGCCGCCGTTGCTACTGCCGCTATTATCTCGTGGATTTTTCTCATCGGTAGACTTCCAAGAAATGATTTGTTCTTGCGATATTATGTTTGTGTAGTGTTGAGTCTCTTGCATGTGACTTGTCATTTCTGCCAGAGAGCGGAAACTTTGTCCGCACCACATACACTTTAATATTTGACGCGTTTGTTCGGCACCTTTGCCCAACCACACATCTTGTCCACGCACTAGTTTGCGTGGCAAAGGCATCGTTTCTTTGATTAGCATGTTTAGATCAGATTTACTGCCACCAGATGTTGTTGAATTGTTGGCAGCAATTGCTGCCTGTTGGGCTGATACTGTGCCACTGCCACTGCTACTGCCAGTGCCAGTACTTTGCGTGGTCGAATGACGAGAGTGATGGGAAGATTGTGTCGTTTGATTCCCGCCACTATTTGCTGCAGAACAATTGGAGCCAACACTAGGAGGAACATTAACTCCACAATGTTGCGTTTCCTTCATGTGCGTGGTAAGCGAAGCTAAAGTGGCAAAACTTTGCTTGCACCAAACACATTTGAAAACGTCTTTGACAGCATCTGCACCCTTATTCAGCCAATGTGATTGCCAAGCACTGTGTCGACCATTTGATGCGGTCGTTGCAGTGGACGAAGTATTCGTTGAGCTGCTTGAGTGTCTGGTTGATATTTCATTATGTTCGTTTTTAATTGAGCCTCCAAGTCTTGTCATTTCAGTCATTTTCTCTAAAGCTTTAGTAGCTTCATTTGGTGCCATTTTCGTTTTGGCATTCCAGTCCAAGGAGAGGGAAGTCTTTGGTGACATGTTTGCCGCAGCTACAGCAGCCAAATATGGATTTATTGGTGGTATCCAAGTGCTTGATGCCGGCAATGATTTGTAATCATTTAATCTTGCCAATTTCCGATTGTTTATTAAAACTGGTTCATCTTCATCCGATTGACGTTTACGTCCATTATTTACTGATAAATCTAATGGACTATTCAGATCATCTGTTTCATTATCATTTACATTATCAGCCTCATTATCGTTGCTTTCGCCATTAGCATTATCCTCATCCTCTTCACTGCCATTATTATCATTATCAGAATTCCGCCGGCTTCGTTTGGTACTAAAATCCAAAGCTGATGTATCCAATAAGTCGTTGGCATTTGGTGGTGTTGGTGTCAACGTTGGCTGGGAATTTGGTGAATGTGTGACTTGTTGTGTTGCCTGTTGAACAAGTGACGCAGCTGCTGCCAGAGGATTTGTTAATAGGAGATGGTTCTGTTGGGCTGCTGCAGCAGCAGCATTAAAATATGCAGCCATTGCTGCTGATTGTGGTGGCAAGAGAGCAGCAGCTGCGGCTGGTGCCAAGGTGGCGGGTAGCGGTAGACCGACCGGTGACGATGCCGTTGTAGGTGTTTCTGCTGCTGTATGACCTTCATGTCCGGAATAATGAGATTCATTTGAGGGACAACGTACATCATTATTGGCTGATATTGAGCCAGTTGATTCGCGTGATTGGCAACGGGGACTGGCAAGTTCGCTGCAAGTATGAAGAATTTAAAATAAAAATTGAGTTTTTTGTTCTTCACATGGGAGTAGAGTTATAATTTGATTTTGAACAAGCAAACAATATTTTATTTATATGTAAAGCCAGCGACATCCAAAAAGCCCTTAAGACAGTATTTCAAATTTATAGAAAAGTTCAGTTTGCTGTCTGATATTTCATACTAATAAAGTCCTACTGATCCTTTTTTTAAACATTAAGAATATTTCCCATAACATTCAATTGTTTTGAGGCGTACCTTAAAAGGTTTTATTTTCAATAAAACAACTGAATAAATTTAAAAAATTATTAAAAAATTTAAAGTGATCCATTAAGGGATTCTTACTAATTCCTGGGCGCATTTCACTTGGGCTAATGCAGATCATCAGGGAACCTTTTTGCAACATTTCTTAGAATAACTAAAGATATTATTTCAAACTTTGACTTTAATAAATGAGAAGTCCAAAGCAAATATCAAAGTCATAACAAGAACTCACTTACTGATCACTTTTCCTTTTTTATTTTCCTACGTTTTCCTTCTACAATTGGTTGGCTATTTTCTGTAAATATTGTAAAAGCAATTTATTTTCAGTAAAATTTTGGGAAAAAAGTATCAACACGAAATTAAAATTATTCCCAAAAATATGTACTAATTTGAAAACTATTATTTTTTAATATAATAAAAATCAATTGCAATTGAGTATAAGAACAAAGTATTTAAGTGGAGATCTCTTTAATTGAATTAATTAAAAAATAAATTGTTAATTTGTTACGACAAATTTAATAGTAAAAAATAACTGCTCATACTGACTATCCCTTATACTTTCGAATATTTATCAAAAAAAGTTTATATTTTCCAGCTCTGTAGCTGTCTTTGCCTTTTCTGATTATTAATGCTAATGAGTTCGTTCCAAATTATTAAATTATTGTCCAACCGTGGAATAGAGTTTGTAAGTTTTTGTTTTTCCATACCAATAATAAGAAGAAAACAATTCGAAGTGCTATATTCGTCTGTGCCGAATCTTATATACCCTTCACCAACGTACGTCTGGCATTATACGAGTATATATTTTTAAGTACCAATTCTGTGCTTTCTAATTTATAAAATACGAGTAGTTTCAGTTATCGAAAGAGAACACAACTTCAGTTGCATTTTTTTGTTACTTTTATAAAAAAATATATTAAAAACGAAATTCTAATTTTTCAAATATTTTTGCCAATGCAAATCTTCATAATGCGTAAAACTAAGGCAAACTAAAAATTTCATGTGATACAAAATATTTCAAAAATCCAACCCTGGAATCGGAGTTTTGATTAATTTTAAATATTTGATACGAATTTTTTTTTTCCTAAATTTTCCTGCTCTGGCTTTACTTATTGCTAATCCCTATAAATTTCTATCAGAAGTGTACCAAAAAATATGTGTCAATTGTCCAACACTGGAATCTAATTTTTATTTTTATTAGATTTTTGGTAATCAATTTTTCTTTAAACATAAACAACTTTTAACTAGCAAAAAAAATATTAATTACTTTTGTTAGCATAAGCTTTGCAGCTCTGGAACCATATTTGAAACGTTGCTGGTTATACATGCCAATTTATTTAGAGCCATATCCAAGACATCTGTCCAAGGAGAAAGCCTGTAGCTTTTCTGTGACTCTACATAACTAATTGCACTTACGGACATCGCTTTTTAGGTTTCCCTGTTCATAAAAACGCAGCATGGACTCGCATGTTAACATTTAGAAAATAACATTCTAATCCTTTATCCGATATTCTTCTAGCTGCCCGAATATATAATACGTTGGAATGAAATTCTGATATGCTGGTACACAAATTTCATGGCATTAAGTTATTAATATATGATTTCCTGCTTATGTCGGCGAGTTATGTGACCTACTTGACAACTTTTTCTGAGGGTTGAACAACTTCTTGCTCCCAATTATTCAAGAGTTGTTGGTTTTTCAACAGAAGTCAAGCTTGCAAAAGCTTAGCAACAGGCGTTATGTTTGTGGTGGCCAGTAAACAGGACCACTTCTGGCAAAGAAGTTGTGACTAAATCTATTGTGCTAGAAGCCGATTCCTTAACTCATCGTAAGGCAAGTTTCGCCGTTCTCTTTCCAAAAATTGTCATTCATATTTAGCTGGTTATATATTTGCCTTCCTCCTACAGACACATTTCTCTATCTAGTTTTTTGCTTTGAGTGGAGTGAAAAATTAATGCAAAAATAATTCAATAACTTTATGAATTGTGTGATCACAACGAAGTGCTCTATGAACAGATTTATTTTCTTCAAAGTAAATTTTTCACATTTTGGAAGCTTTTTTCTGGCATTTAACAATTCATAATGACCTCAATGAAAATGCCAACACAGCTTGACATTATCAGCTGTCACACCATAATTATTGACATCGATAGTTCTTCTGGCAAACTCTTCAAAAAAAACCATATTGGGTGCGTGGTGTGATTATCGATCAGATTTGTTATGGTTGCCATGGTTGTGAAGAAATTGTTAAAACAGGGCAAGTGGCAGACTTCCAACCACAACCATAATTAGGAGCAATAATATTTTGACTGCTTGCTTTAAATACCCGCTTTCTATTACGACCAACTGCGAGCATAATTTTCATTAAAAAGAAATTTCTTAGCTGCTTCTTTATTGGGCACGTTTATGAAAAGAAATATTTCATCAACATTTCCAATATAAAAACAAATCTCCACTTAATTTTCTAATGAAATAAATCCGTACAACCTTCTTAAAAAACTCTTTTGAAGTCCGCTATAAGTTTAAAACAATTAAAACGAGACGGTTTACTTGTCTAGGGGTATCTGGTCAGCCCACGTCCTTCGGGCTGACAGTCCCCAATCATTACTTGGGGTAGTTTTCTCCTAAAGCACATAATCGAAGATCACGGATCTAATTCCCCACTCTGAACTAGCGCACGTTTCTTGTCGGCCTGTCTGAATGACGAAGGCATATCCCTGGTCGCTGAATATTATCGACAGTGATTAACACTATCGTGCAGAAAGAGCCCATCACGACACCATTCTTGATCACAACTGCAGCACAAGTTCGCTGGCGAAACGAAGCAGGAAATATGGTAAATAAATTAAAAATCATTCCATCTCTTCTCATATGTATTCCCAATAATATGCCCTTCTTTAATAGTTTCAGTACTGTATGACTAGGGACCACCTCCTCAGTGCCAGTTCAAGTGGACACACATTTAAATAGGTCAGACTGCAATTACAGCTTTTCAAATTAACTTTTCTTAATTCATTCACAGGTGAAAGAAGTATGAGTGCAATAAACTCGTCCTTTTTTGAGACATTAAATAATGCCGTCCTTAGAAGTTTATTTAAAAAAAAAAAAAAAACTGTTATTACATTCCCCTCGTCCACTTTACAAGTTGTGATTAAAACAAGTAATAGTGTTATATTGGGCTGTGCCGAATTTTATATACCCTTCACCAACGTACGTCTGGCATTACATAGTATATATTTAAATGCCAATTTTGTTTTTCCCGAGTTTCAAAATAGTTTTAGTCAGCAACGTCCGTTTTTTTGGTTACTTTTATGAATTAAGAGCAAATCAATCTCCCATCCCTGGAAACGAAATTTTAATTTAAAAAATTTTTTTATCAATGCAAATCTTCATGATGTATAAAGCGTTTCTATTTAAGAACAACTCAAAATTTGTGAGCATTTTAATTATTACATGTACTAAAAAATACTGAATGTGGCAAACAACTATTAATTCCCCATCCCTGGGAAAACATTTTTTACTTTTTTAGGTTTTAATAGACAACTGAGGCTTCTCAAAGCATGAATTAGGTCCAATTTACAAACAAACAAATAAATAATTGGTTTTTGGTGTTAATTTTGCATCGAGAAATAGGTATTATCTTCCCAGCTCAGGAACCGTCTGTCCGATTTTTTTGAATTCTAATAACACTCTATTTAAGTTCTTTCCAATCCATCAGTTTAAGAACGGAGTCCCTAGCTCTTCTGGCGGCTTGGGAAAACCAACCAGACGGACAGACGGATATCGCTCAATCGTCATCGCTATTCATAAGGATCCAGCAGAATATATATACTGTATAAGGTCTCATATTAATATCGAAGAAATTACACACGGCATGGCAAACCTAAATACCTCTTCACTTTTTTGTGAAGTGGAAAGAAATACACATGAGTACCGATGATGATAGTGTAGCGGCTTGCGAAAACAGCTGTAGTGCTCTGCGAGGTAAGTTGAGAATAAAGTTGATATTATGTTTTCCCTTTTTTCTTGGAATATTAGCCTACAATTCCCAAACAAATATTTATTTCAAATAAAATCGTTTCAAACTACATTGTAAAGGGACGTTCACACTTGTCAAATATTTGCCCGAATAAGTGTAACCACGCTATCTTTTTAATGCGTTGTACATATTCAATTATGTTGGCTTCTATGAAACTATTTCTGTATGACACTATTTTACTTAATAAAATATTATCTGTGCTTCGTTTCTGTAACTGATGTGAGAACTTCTCGCATCGAAAAAATTCTCGTCACTCTGTGAAACGCAGGATGAGTCAGAATATATTTCTTAATGCATTTAAAATTTTGTCGGTTTTTTATAATAATAAATATATTATTCTATGGATAATCCTGCAATAAAAAGCATGACAACCATAATTATTTAGTTTTTCGATGTGGGAACTTCTCACATCCGTTACAGAAACGAGGCACTGATTCAAAATATTTTTCATTTAGGGGTTACACTTTTTTCCAGCAAATATTTGACAAGTGTGAATGTAGCTTAGGACACAGTAAAAAGTCCCAGGATTTTATGGATTCTTCAAAATTTATTTAGTTTTCAACCAACACAGCAGAGTGGGACAACTGCATTTTCGAAGGGTGCTAATCCTTCTCATCAGTACTCCTGTTGGTCGTCTTAGCTGAATGTCAAAACAGTTTCCGTTTCTAAAATTTTTTGTCCCAGCATTTGGGTTTTGTTCACACAAAACTTTTATGTTTATGAGCTGTTTATTTATGTCGATTTCTTTTCTAGAAAATAATGCAACATATTTTACACTTTTTAACTGAAAATGGCCACATTTTGCCATTTAAAAATTAGAAAATTTATTAGAAATGAGTCCAATATCTCTCACGAAAAATAATCTCTGCTTTAAAACTTTTCCGAACCGCCACTTTTAAGAAAATAAGCGAAAAAATGTTACATGTTTTCTAGAAAAGAAAACCAGTTGTTTATACGAAATTTGTCTTATTAGCAGCTCATGAACTTCAAATATTTTTTTCAACATAATAATTTCGTTTAAACTCATGAACCATTTTCTGAATATCCGACGGCTTAGGGAGAAACTGAAGGAATATTTTTTTATTTGCAAATATCCCCATTTAATTATATGTGAATTAAAAAATACTTTGAAAGAATACGTTTTTACTAGCATGTATTTTTGAACGGCAACAGACAGATATTCGAGCATAAATCGGCCGTTTCAGTCAAGGTCCCACAACATATATAAAAAATATGCAATTCAGACACCGAGTTTTTTTTAACAGTTTTCGTAACTTTTCAATAATTATTATTATATTTATTTCTCATTAAATATATATTTATTTTGGCATTTAACTAAGTTATCAAAACTGATTTTTTCCAACAGGAAGTGAAATTATTTTTGAAAAATTCTGAACATTAAATTTATATATTTTTAAGACAAAAAAACATCCTGCAATTGCATCAAAAACTTCTACTCTTCTGAAACATTTAAACGACAATGTGTCCTTTAATCCTTTTCTCATGATTTGCAGACATACACAGGGAAAGGGTAGAGTTTTTTTTAATCGTGTGTTATACTCTCACAAATATTTTTAGTGAATTAACTTGAAATTAATATCTATTTCCAAATATCAACACACACACACACACACACACTTATTTGATTAAATAATATATACAAATTATTTTATTACAAGAAACCAAACACTTTTTTATATTCACCTGGCATTTAAGGCCTGTCGATAGATCTCCAACATCACAGCCTCGTGCAGCATCATGATGTGATTTTATTTTGGTTGATTCAACACACTTAACATCAATAAGAAATAACACCGAAAAGTTGATTTTTATATTTTTTTCTTACAAAACCGCACACCACTCAGGGTCTCTACAACGCGCCAGACATACACAACGTACACAGGGAAGCAACGAGCACGCGGAACGCCACCATTCCACTGTCTGCAGTAACGCACAACGTACAAAGCAAATCAACAAGCGTTTGGTAAATGCTGAACAACACTTGTTAATTCAACAGGAGGTTGGTTGGGTGGTGGGTGGGTGAATTGTGCGTGAGACAAATTGCTGCACTAGAGGGGAGGCAATTTTTTACACAAACACGCACACACACACGCATACACATGTAAATATTTTAAGAAGAATTATTTCGATTTATTATTGTTGTGATATTTTTCATATTATTTATTTTCTAATTAGTTCTTGTTTGTTTTTCTAATACTTTTATTTAGTTGGCTTAAGTTTTCATGTCACTTAAATATTTTTCTTTGTTTATTCGATGTTTGTGTCAATGTCATGCATGTGCCTGCACAAGCACATGTACACACACACACACATGCCTCTGTTATGTTTCTGATGGCGATTTGGAGCTTTCGATCAAAAACATTCACTCATTTAATCATTTTACTATTCTTTTAGCACTGATGTTGACACACATACACACACACACACCCTGTTTAATACAATTACATTTCCCTTAAATCCACAAACACACACACTTACACGCGCGTCAAATAAATCATGTGTCACTCTGGTCATTTTTCGAAAACAAATAGCGGTTTGACATTTCTTCCAAGTAGTTTTCTTTTATTTGTGTTGTTGTTGTTTTGTTAAGTTTTTGTTTTAAAGAATTTTTGGTGGGTGTTTTTGTTGTTAGAAAAGATTTATTAGCACTTCTGAAGAAAACACACGATTTCAATAATTTTGATATGTTTTTTTTTTTGCTTCAACACAAAATAATTTTGTTAAACAGTTTTAGCTTTTGGGGTTTAAAGAAAATTATTAAAACAAACACATAAATCACAGAGGGGAATTTAGTTAATTTTTTTTTGCAACTGAATATTTTATTTATTAATTTATTTTTTAAAGAAAATGTATTTTTTATTAATGACTAGCAGTTTACCACTTCACACATGCTTTAAAATTTACGTATTTCCTTTTGTTATTTCAAGAGCTGGATTTTATAAACGTTTTAACATCAACAGTCCTCTGCTGTGTCGATGTCGCCTTAGCCAAGTCGTTTAAGCGACTAAAATTTGTTAAATAATATTTGCGTTATAAGTCTTACAAAGGAAAAAATAAATAGAATCCTTTATAATAAAATCCCATAAAGCACAACAATTAAGTTCTATTACAGCAACACTGCGCAGTAAATCAACAGCCCTTTAACTCACTAGCAAGAGCTTTACTGAAGCAGAGAGGCCATCACACCTACACTAACACACACTTAACAATTATTTAATGTCAAATACACAACAACTGCAGTTTTATACAGCCGTCCGTCAATCAGCAAATAACACTTGACAATTGATGGAAATTTTAGACTTTTCAAAGATATTTAAAACACTATTTTTTAACAGCATTTATTTCACACAATTTAAAACAGATTTTGCCGTTTATTTTATTTCCATTTAATATTCTTAATTGAATAAGTTTTATTACAAATAAACAATAATAAAAATAATTTTCTCGACATGATCCCGTTGAAGCGTTATGTTGTCGACTAAAACATCTTTTTGACACTGACAACGTTGAGAGCCTGACAGCAGCACACAAAAAAAAAATTTTATATATGAAGGAAAATAATAACAACACACATGCAACGATTTTTAGTTTGTTTTGGCCGTCAGTCTCTTGACTTCACTGTTAAAGAAATCAAACAACAACTACCACAATAATGAGTAACAACAATAGCAACAATAACAGTAGAATATTTATAAAATAACTATAAAATAAATAACAACAACAACAGCAATACACTCTCAAATGCAAACATAACAATCAAGAGCAAGAAATATTCCCCGGACGAAAAAAAACTACACACAAACACTCACTACAAAACATACAACAACTACTTTTATAAGGGATTTCCTGCACCCAATATTTCCCATATAAACACTGGCAACATCCAGCCGTCTATATAACACATTAACTCTCTTTACAACTAAAAGAGATTGCGGCAGTTTTATTGTGGAATAAATGAGTTTTATTCAGGCAACATTAAAATGATAAATGACTTTTGGTTGGGGTATTTTCGTTGATTGTTTGTTGCTGCTGCTCAAAATAAACCAGCGCAGTTGCAAAATCAATAAACATTTACTCTCATTGTGAGGAACAGCTCTTGTTAAGAAAAATTAAAACTCTTAAAAGTTTTATAAGCAAAAGGGATACAAATTTAAACCTTCGGGTTAAAGCAAGAGCTCTCTTTGATTTATCTAATAAATAATATTTATAACATGCGCCCTGGGGCACTGGAGAGTCGCTATAGAAAATATTATAAGAATGAATTCAAACAAATTCTCTGTTTTGATTTATGGCTTCTATTATTTCCGCCAAGTGCTCTTTCTAACACACACACAAGCATTTAATAAAAGCTAATTTTAAAGAGTACTTTTACACTGCACAAGCAAGAATTGCAAACAAGAAATAAAGCAGAGTAAAACTTGCTCAGATTCCTTTAAGAAGTGCTCTTCTTAAGAGTTCTCTTGGCTGTTTTTTTTCATACCTGAAAGCATAATGAAAAGTACCACATAAAAGTTGCAGCTCCTCCACTCGGGGGGACACAGAAGTCTGTAATTGCAAAAACAAATTTGTGCAGTTTTTTTATTATGAATTTCAACCTGCAGCTGTTAAACCTGTTTGCAGTTCTCTTCTGTTAACTTAATTGCTGTAGGACTTGTTTCCTTCTGTTGTCGTGTAAACAACAACGACTGTTAAGCTTTTTACATTAAAAGTTTGTTATGTTAAGCTTTTACTTTTATAACAGAAAGTGTGTTTGGTTGTGGGCATGCCACCATTAAAGTGTGTTAAAGATTTATTTAAGTTTTTGCCTCTTCTTCTTCTTCTTGTTGGCATATTTTAAAATTTAAATCAAGGTTATTTATGTTGTGTGTGTGCGTGTGTGTGGTGGGTGTGGGAAAACAAAAGGAGTTTATTTAAGGGGATTTTTGCATTTCTCACGTTTAAAGAAAGACTTTAAGAAATTGTGAATTTGTAAATAAATACACGATGAAATCGAATTTAATATGATCAGGTTAAGCAAACAATTTTGTGTTTTATAAGATCCCAGTAAAAATAACTGGAAGTCATATTAGAGAAACTAATTTTTCTCTACTTTCAAAGTATTTAAACAATATCTACTTAATTCATAAATAAGTTAGTTTACTCGCACTAAGAATTGTACTATTGTGTATACAAAAATATTTTATATTAAGGGCATGTTCTTTTCTGGAAAATGTGCAATATTTGCTCACATCTCTTCAGGAAAGTAGCAGTTTGGAGGAGTTTTAATAGATGAAAATTTTTTCAGAAGCGATATTAGATCAGTTTATAGAAAATTATTTATTTTAAATAAATAATTATTTATTTTAAGTAAAAATGATGCATTCTTTTTTAGAAAAGAAAACATTATTAGAATATGTAATTGAACTACAATTCATTAATGATTAAATTAAATTTGACACAAGTTAAGCAAATAATAAAACGTGGAAATGTGCTTTTAATATCAATGAATCGGATTTTATTTGAAAGAATATTTTTATGAAATAAATGTTTAAATTAAAGAATTCTGCCATGTGGCCGACACGGCTGGCGCGTAGAAGGCACAATATGGGAAACTAATTTTCGACAATTTTTGCAGTATTTGAGCCGACAACTCTTGGAATGTTTATTTCAAGATGATCAATTAATTGCAGTTTATCGACGTAGACAAGTAAATTAATTCCAAAAGAAAATAAGCCCACTATCTTGGTGATATATTAATTGGGCGACTACGTGATTTTTGGTTTCATCAAAAGTGAGTAAATCAATTGTAGCGCCCGCCGTGTGGAATGTGACTCCTTCCCGTTGGAACCACATATCAGATATATTAATGCCACGTAATTGCGGCACGAAAAAATTTGGAATTGTGTTATTATACCGTTCACCATTGACAGCAACATTCTGACCATCATTGTTTTTGGAAGATGTATGGGCCAATGAATCCGAGGATTCTTCTCGGATTCCAAATGCGACAATTCTGGGCTATTTCGAAAAATAAAATTTTTAATTAAAATCGATATAAAAATCAGATTTACTTAATATCTGGAACTTGACTTCTGAATTCATTGAAAAGGCTACAATAAGAGAGATCTTTTTGCAATGATAACTCGTTATAAAAACCAACAGAAGAGATTCAGATTTGTACTATTTCCGGATCATAAGTTTAGAATTTTATTGTCTACTTTGGAATAAGTTCTTTTACGGGGGGAAGCGAAATTGGCGTTTTTGGTGTGAAGAAGCGTTTTAATAAGTAGCCCGGTGGTATCACTGGAGCGTACTTTTTTGAAGACGACGAAGGCCGGTACTTTACGGTTGATGGTAGGTGCAATTTAATTTGTCCGAAATGGAGAGATGACCTTAACTGACAAGTGGTTTCAACGTGATTAATTCATGTTTGTACCTAATCAATTTGCCACTCAGATCGATGATTTAACGATCCAAGACTTTTTTGTGGAGCATTAGTTAAGACTAATGTCTGGGAAGAAGCGTGCAATGATATTTGCAATAGAAGTTAATATTCAAGAATCTTTTCGAAAGATACTGGCCGATGTCTTTGAGAAAGTGAAAAATTATCGCCAAATTCAGTTAGTAAGAAGCATTTGGGGCTCATGTCTACAGAGACTAAACAGCAATAGTCGATATCTTGGGAGTCAATATTGACAAACTTATTCGTGAGATACCGTCAACATTGTCGAGAGAGGAAGGGAGAAAGGTAGAGAATATGCCATATTGATGTCAGCGTATAAGCCATTTGAGGCGTAGCTGCAGTCAATATTAACATGGAATCATCTCTAAACATTAAATTATATAGATCATTTTATCGACTGAAATTACAATATTTTTTAAAGTCAAATCCAAAAGCACTTAAAAAAACCGATTTTGTAAACTTTATTTACAAAATCACATTTTAGTCGTTATTTCCTAAGTTTTGTTGTTGTATAAAAGGGAACTACTTTTACTTACTTTCAATTCTTTTCTAATCTTGGCTGAAACTTTTTCAGATTCGAAACTAATAAACAGATAGTCGCCGTTGTTTATTCGATATTTGTGTGTATTTTTCCAAGAGAAGAGAAGAGAAGAGAAGTGGAAAAATGTCCGAGGACAGACCACTTTTCCCCGTTCGGCAAGATATGTCTCGCATCCAAAAGGCAACGTAGAAAAAAAAGTTATAGCTTAACTTGCATTTTTCGATCAGAAAAAAAGAAGATATTTCTTTGTTATAACCTTCACAAAAAAGTGAAAGGGTTTGTCATTCCGTGTGTAATTTCTTCGATATCAATATGCGATCCCATAAAGTATATATATTCTTAATCCTTATGAATGGCGATGACGATTGAGCGATTTCCTTCTGTTTGTACGTGATATTGATTTTACCAAGGCCCCAGAAGAGCTAGAGACTTCGTTCTTAAATAGAGTGGAATTGAAATTCAGAAAAATCCAAAATACGGTTCCAGAGCTGGGAAGCTTGCACATATAACTCGACCCAAAACTAATACCAAAAACAAAATATATATAAATTTGTTTGTAAACTGAACCTATTTTATGCTTTGGAAAGCCTCAATTGTCTGTTAAAAATTAAAAAATAAAAAAAGAATTTCAGGGATGGGAAATTAAAAGTTTTTTTTTTGGCACATTCAGTATATTGTAGTACATATAGTAACTAAAATGTTTAAAAACTTTAAGTTTATCGTAAATAAATCCACTTTATACATCATGAAGATTTGCATTGATAAGAAAAAGTTTTAAGAACTAAACTTTAAATTGCAGGGTTGGAAAATTTAAAGTTTTTATACGTAAACGTATCCAACCAGGCAACTAAAATTATTTTATAACTTAGAACAAAGTGGTACTTAAAAATATATGTAACGACAGACGTACGTTGGTGAAGGGTATATAAGATTCGGCGCAGGCGAATATCGCACTTTTATTTGTTTCATTTTCAGTCTTATATATGAACAGATCATATAATTAATTCTCTAATAAATGGTTTCGAAATGAGTTGCTATAAAAAATATTATTCCCGACATTTGACATAATATTTAGCACTTATGACATAATTCTGTCAACGATATGGTTGCTTACCAGGCTGCCCCAAGATTCATAATTTTTATATATGTACTTTCAATAATAAATTAATTATCATAAAATTCAAAATGAAGAAAGCAGAGTAGCATAGTAGCTGGACGCTTAGAATGTTCTTTAGTTAAAATTATCTCTAAACTAATTTAGAGACAACCTTAAAACTCAACACTTAAAGTCTGGCTGTTGTCCTTGGAAATAACTGACTCTGCTGCTGATATACTTTTCACAGGACTTTCTGCCCCGAAATTATACAATTTTATTCTTATCCAAAGCTAAAGTTATAACGCTGTTATAATCAACAAAATTATATTATATTTAATGCCGTCTATAAAGTTTTCTAAAGCTCTGACCTCACCCGGCGTCCCTTTCGTTGAAAGTCTTTCAAACTTCTTGTTGCCAATAATTTTTAACGATAATTGCAATTCGTGCATTCAGTCAGTCACTTTCACATAAATCTATTGTCTTTATAGTCTGTGTTTGTCAAAATATATCCGCAAGTCTGTAAGTGTGTGTGCATGCATTTGTGTGTGTGCGTGTGTGTAAATGTACGTGTGTAATAACGATTTGTTTTTGTAAATTATTGTATTTCCTTTGCTGTTTGTGTATGTCTGCTGCCACGTCTGACACCCTAAATGGTTGATTACAACAATTTGTTGTTGTGTTTCTTAATAAAATAAATTTTAATGCTGCTTTTTATTTTTTGGGCGAAAGAGTTTTCCTCCTTTTACATTTTTAGTTCTCTAAACATTTAGTTCTTAATCGCAATCATAAATACTTGTAACTTGTGCGCCTTTGATCGATTGTAAATAAATAAAATTAATATTTTATTTATAAATTAAACTCAGACATATTTACGCTACCAAGAGAATATATGCCCCAATTCATAAACGTTGCTTATTTGAAAAGAAAACTTAAAAAGAAGATTTTATCAAAGCATATTTTGTTAAATTATAAGATGTGCATTATCTCAATATTAATATGCAACTCCATAGAATGTATTATTGTGGGTCCTCTTGAATAAGTCGAAGCGATGTCCGTCTGTTGTTCTAACCGTCTGTTTGTAAATGTAATGCGTTTTCCGAAGACCCCAGACGAGTTATATACTTCATAATTGGACTGATGATCAACCTACAACCGCCTCTGCGGAAAGATGACTCATTATGAAATCGAATCTGTTGACAAACCCCTTGAAGACTAAAAATCTCACAGGCACTATGGAATATATAATATTGAACACAACAATCGATTTCTCATGAAATGCACAGTTTGCATTATTATTATGGTTTGGATTATAATCCACAGCTTTACAAATTGTTTTTGTAGTCGATAGTCTTCTGTAGTTACTAATTCTAATGCAGAACCAAAGATATTATATATCAATTTATAGGCTGATTGTTCCAAAGCACAAAGGAAAGTCAATACCAGTTTTATACAATCAACTCACATAGCAGAGCAGAACAGCTGTTTTCAAAAGCCACTACACTTTCACACTCAGTACTCTATTGTATGTTGATTAAATACCACTTTTTGGGTAGCTCAATTGAATGTTATTACAATTTCTATTTGCATCAATTTTATTATGAAAATACGTGCGAGATCTGTAACAAATCGATGGCAACACACTGTTATTAAGTCCTTGTGCTGCCGTTTGAAACTTATTTTTTATGTTCTATCTTTGTGAATCGTTTGTTCCATTTTTCTTAAGCCAAAGTTTTTGAAGTATTTTATTTTAATAGTTTAGATTCATTTCATGATATAACAAATGCTTGCTGGGTAATTTTATATTCATATGTATTTGCTTAGACCATTAAATAATAAAATATATAAAAAATACAACATTTCACACTGCATTACCAGTAGAGTATATCAACAGTCCTGTTATTTTTATGCACAAACTGGAGAACGTGCACCACTTGTAATATTTTATGAGGGGGGGATTTTATGAAACCGAATGAAGGAAGAGTCAACAAATTGGATTATGACAGTGATGGGGTGTTGGTCATATTATAGAGACATCAGTAAACTCACGAACAACCAAACCACGACAGCGCACGCTGTAATAGGTAAATTTTGCACAGTGGTACCAGCTACAAGAACAAAGTTTGTATTATATTTTAGTTATTATCATAAATTTTTTCAAATATTTCTTACTTATTTACAATCCTTCTATTAAAGGAAAGTAGATACATTTTGTTGACTATGCAGAGAATATGATAAAATTTAACTTAATAATATCCTTAATCAATTTCCAAACAGCAATTCGGAAATAAAATATTCTGAAATCAATGTTTAGATATGATTTCTGCCATGTAGTCGCCACGGCTGCTGCATAAAAGGCGCAGTAGAGAACAACGATTTTCGAAACATTTTCGCAGCATTTGCAGCCATATTTCGCCGAAAACTCTTCGAATATAGGTTGCCAGGTATCAAATTTTTGTGGTTTATCGACGAAGACAAGTGATTTAACATAACCTCAAAGAAAATAAGCCAATGGAGTTATATCACACGTAGAATTATTTATTATCAAAAGTTCTATTGATTAAATAAATTGTAGCGCCCACTGTGGGGCATGTGGCTTCGCGCTGGTGGAACCGAATATCAGCTAGAATAATGACATTCAATTAAGGTACGAAACAGTTTCGAATTAAGTTTCTGTAACCTTCACAGCTTCCCCCTGGGAGCACAAATCGCAGCTTGGCAAGTCGTAAAACCTTATTGCTATTCTTTCTGGGGTATATATATATATATATATATATATATATATATATAGATATATATATATATATATATATATATATATAAGATATATAGGTGGAAGGATCCTGGATCCAGTTAAAGAAAGGATCACAAATGAAGAGTAGATGACAAACCTATATTGGTTTGACCTGCGAGGCGTAACCAATTACTTGACACAGGCACCACGGGATCTGGATGAGCCCCACAGATGATATTAGATCGGGGGGTGAAGCGACGATGTTGCCATGCACGGAATTATTTACCTGACCATGCGTGGAACATCTGCTTCACGCACGCTCATTCGAATGGTTTAGTGTGGCGCACTTCGTTAAATCTTCCATGACTTGTTGATTCTGTGGCCAGATGTTGGATGAGGTCTCTTCAGTAAGTTCATGTGGTAGCTTGATACCAAGAGTCGCTGGGAGAGGTATCAGATAAGGGTTGATGTTCTGACATATTGTTAGTATGTTGGGACGTTGACCCAGCTGATAGCGGTCTCTATGGGCTGCTACGAATCAGCAGATGTTACGGAAGGGGTGGTATGTTGTTGGTACTGGGATTGTCCGGAGGAATTCGTTTTATGACTTCGACCTTCCAGTTAGTCTTGGTGCTGACGACAAGCATGTCATCGGAAGTAACAAGGGTCTTGGGTAGGCCCGAACACCTTAGCGAGCTGTATAAATATGGTTTTAGCCGGAACCATATGAATGAAGTTCCAATCTATGTAAGCTCAAGGGCTACATAGCTGTGGCCTCTGAGTGTGTTAGGAGCAACGTCAGGTTAAGCCAAATGCCAGGCACTGACGTTAAGCTTTTGACATATCTCTACCGTTTACAGTAACATTCTGACCATCATAATTTTTGAAGACACATGGTCCAGACCATAAAGCAAATCAAACAACGACAGAAGCTTTTGGACTTCGCTCACTCCAAATGCGACAATTCTACTTAATTTACGTACACATTCAAGCAGAAATGGGCTTCTTCGGAAAATAAAATTTTGAATGGATGGTTTTGACGAATGGAACAATTATTTTGATAGAAAATTTTAACAATTTGCACGCGTTGCTTTGGTGTATGACGATTTATAATAAAATTTCAAAGAAAACTAAACAAAAAGTATTAATGCCAACTCAATATTGTGATACCAAAAAAATCTCTTTACTGGGCTTTTCCCTGAGACTTCCAATATACAAATTTGTTTCCCGATTTGTAAGAATGCTGACACTAAAACAACTGAATCTCGAGTTCTTCAGCATCCTAAAAGAAAGGTCCCACTTTCTATAGGAATAAACTCAAAATATTTTAGAAATAACTACTTGCAAATTATTATAAAAAGATTAAATCCGAATTCCTATCATTTCTTGAGTGGCCCTCATGGCCACTGTAAAACTTCAGAGATCATTAAAACTTTTCATTTTTTATGTCTGTTTTGCAGTAGCAGTTTAACATTTCATTCATATTTATTTTTATGCGTTTCGCTTTCTGTTTCCGCAAGACTCATTTGAAGGAAAATACGAACGTAGAAAACTGAAACACAACAAGAAAATATCATAAAATAATTCTGAAATTACATATTTATGTTTATTTTCACACAAACCCGCACACATACACGCACATGCAAATATATGGGAGACACATCCGTACGTACATATTTCAATATTATCGCAAATGTTTGCAAAAAAAGAGAAACAAACTGTTATAGTGGCGAGAATTCTTAATCTCACAAGTGCTAAATTTGAAATACACCCAATGCGACACACATAATTTTTAATATTTTTGCTTTGTGTTTTATTTTTTAGCAGCGGTGGTATTCAATGTCTGGTGTAGGGCAGCTGTTTGGAATTGCAACAGCTGTTCAGTACAAAGAGATAAATTAAAATTGACTGATAAGTGCAAACATGTGGGATTTTTTCGGCAACGAATTTTAAGATTTTATATAAAAAAATACTTGTTAAATACTTATTATGTATTTATTATATATATTTGTATTGAAAATACTTCGCAAATAAGTTTGCAATACATCGGTGACCGTATGACTGTGACTGACTGTACACGATATATGCTTTCATATAGGATGTTTTCTATAGAGTGATACAACTTTGAGTTAACATCACAGGTTTGTTTGATCTCCCATTTAACAGCTGATAAGTGCTGTTTGTGTAATTTGCTTTGACATTTTACTATAAATCGACTTACACTAGAGCAACGAGTACAAATTGTGGAAATTTTTAATCAATATAATGCTTCTGTTCGTCAAACTCGTCGTGCACTTCATCCATTTAAATTTTTATTTTCCAATGAAGCCCATTTTTTGTTGAATGGGTACGTAAATAAACAGAATTTTCGCATGCGGAGTGAGGACAATCCATAAGCTTTCGTCGAAACACCATTACATCCACAGAAAATTACTGTTTGGTGCGCTTTACGGGCTGGTGGAGTCATTGGCCCATGTGTCTTCAAAAACGATGATGGTCAGAATGTTACTGTTAATTTTGAACGGTATAGGGACATGATGCGAAATGTTTTCGTACCTCCGTTACTTGGCACTCACTTTGTTTATATGTGGTTCCAGTAGGTCGGAGCCACATACCATATAGCGGGTGCTACATTATATATAATCAAAGTAACACTTGATGGTAAATAATTTCACGTAATGACCCAATTAATTGGCCACCAAGATGGTGTGTTTTAGCACCAGTAGATTATTTTGATTGAGGTTACATTAAGTCGCTTGTACACGTCGATAAACACTTGAAAATGAATCAACATTCGAAGAGTTATCGGTGAAATTCGGCTTCAAATCCTGCGAAAAGTTGTTGACAATTGGTATTCCAGATTCTACGTGCCAGCCGTGGCTTCCATAAGGCAGAAATTATATTTAAGCATTATTTTCATAAAATTTTCTTTCCAATAAAGTCCGTTTCCTTGTTTTATTATAATATAAACTTGTGTCTCTCTACGAAAAAATATATTCTAAAATATTCCTCTCGCAACAAAAACAATATAATTACATGCATATTTATAATATCAAGAGATTAAAATTTAGCCAAAATAATAATTATTCGCTTAATAAAAGTAGTTTATTATATATTATACATACTATCAGTTATGAAAATCTTTGCTGGGATATATACAGTGCAGAAGTAATTGATTTGCAAAAAGTATATATATATATTAATGTTAGATTGCGAGGAAAAATTTATTATATATATCATTGACATTTTAGACCCTTTGCCTCCCACACTGAATACCACTATTATTTCACATAATTTCCTGTTGATTTTTGCCTGTTTCTCATAAGAAGGAAAAAAAATCTAAAACTGCAAGTATTCCAATAAGTATTTTTATTTGTACAAAAATATTTTCAACTCTCATGCGAGATAAATTATTCAACATAAGGAAATTTTAAATCAACCCTTATTGTTCCCCAGACATCACATATCACTCACATTTCGCACGTTGTTTATGATTTTCTTTTTTTTTACATACTTTTTGGGTTGCCCATGATTTTATATTATTTTAATGTTAATTTATTATGCTGGGCCACAGGAAATATATTTCAGTGCATGTAAATAAATATCTGTAGGAGGAAAATGACTTTCTTGTCATTTCAAAGTGATTTCTGACTGGGAAGAGATATTTGTTGGGACTGTCATAACCCGAGTTCGAAAAGAAACTACTCCAAATATGATGTAGTAGAATCCGTTGTTTCCTTAACAGAGAATTATATAACTGGGCTACGATTGCATCTTTTTTAAGAGGCATTTTGGCTATTCAAATTGGTTGTTACATTATTTTTACAACCTTCACAAAAATGTAAAAGGGTATATTTAGGTTTGTCATTCCGTGTGTAATTACTTCGATATTAATATGGGACCCCATAAAGTATATATATTCTGGATCCTTATGAATAGCGATGACGATTGAGCGATGTCCGTCTGTTCGTCTGTCTTTACTTGAAATCGATTTTCCCAAGCCCCCAGAAGAGCTAAAGAGTTCGTTCTTGGACTGATAAATTGGAAATAAGCTTAAATAGATTGGTACCGAAATACGGTTTCAGAGCTGGACAGCGTACACCTATTTCTCGACGTAAAATTAATAACAAGTACCAGATATTTCTTTGTTTGTAAATTGAACCTGTTGCATGCTTGGGGAAGCCTTAATTGCACTGCTCAGCAGCCAAATCCGCCTTAGAATAAAACTATGTGGACTACATGGAGTTTGATGCGCTAAGCTCTAATCCGTTTTCGGTTTTTTTCCATCCAAAATTTTTTTTCGTGCAAAATTCTTAATTTTTTTCAGATTAAAATTGAAATTAAAAAAAGTTTAAAGCTAATATTTAACACTCTGCACCTTTATCTAATAGTTACAGATCTTAGAAATAAAATAGCAATAAATCATAAAAATCGGTTATAAAATTTGGATTTTATTTTCAATTTGCCGCAGGTACCCAATGTTGTAATGCTACAAACCTTGCGTGACGATATCATTTCGTTAGGTGAACAGTACTACGGTATTTTGCAGGGATCTTGGATTTAAAAGTTATAATATGGTATTTTTCACTAACCTGTAATTTTAAATCGAGAAAAGTAGAGCAGATTCTAATATTTATTGCAGCAGTATATGTGGAAATTGATGGACAATAAGTGAGTCAATTTTAGTTTGATATCGGATTCGAGTTTAGCGCATCAAGATCCATATAGCGCACATAGTTTTATTTAAAGGCGTGACAAAAAGTTGTTTTTTGCAGAGCAAAATCTATTAAAAACTAAAAACAAAATTTTTTCCAGGGATAGGCAATTTAAAGTTTTTTTTTGGCACATTCAGTATTTTGTAGTACATGTAATAACTAAAATGTTTAAAAATTTAAGTATTTCTAAAATAAATCCGCTTCATACATCATGAAGATATGCATTGATAAAATAAATTTTGAAAATTAAAGTTTATCTTCCAGGGGTGGGAAATTGATTTTGTTTTTCATTTATAAAAGTAACCAAAAATGGCAACTGATGTTTTTATTTGCTTATTGAAACTATTTTATAACTTAGGGAGAGCAAAATAAATAATTAAATATATATGTTATGCAAGGTGAAGGGTATATAAGATTCGACAGAGCCGAATATAGCACTTTTACTATTGTTATATTAATACAATGCATGCCATCGGGAGGAGCCCTCCTCTAAGTCTAAGTAGAAAATTATAGCTTTCACTATCTATCGAAATTCGTATTAAATTCTATTAAGTCGATCTATTAATATTCCTGGCCATTAAAACTAGATTCGGTTTCACCCTTTACACTAGAAGTTTGTTTATAAACAAATCCATTAAGCCAAATTTATGAAGTCAATCTTGTTGACTACAGGCTGCACGATTTGATAATAATTTTCAAAACGAGTCCTTACAATTTAGTAGAGTCGCTGACACATTGATCTCTGAACAATCATCTACTTGAGTACACGATATTTTAGCAAAATATCAATTCGTCTGATCATGAGGATGAGCATAAGTCTTATCGGACTTCGAAACGTATTTGATATAAAGAAAAGTGAAAATACTTGTTTGCAAAACAGTGATAAGATGTCGAAGATCTGTTCCAGGGTCTGTGATACCAAATAGCTCTTTGGAAATGCATCTGCACATGATCAACAATGGTCTTCGTCGAAGATCTCGGCTTTAGGGGTTTTTTTTAGTCGAATAGGTGAGAAAAGTTGCCACAATGTGGAGATTATAGGAAATATATTCTTCAATGCCGTTCCCTTTTAAAACACGAAAATGATTCAAACAGTCGCTCAAAAAAAATTTTTTTCAAACTGTTGCAGCATCTCATTCAATTTATCTGACACCTTGATACATTTCCTCAAAAGTAGCATTCGCATGTAATCAAAAATTGCATATCGTATGCAACAAATACGAACTCCAACCACACGCATCTGCATCTGAATGGGGCTAAGGAAAACATACACACGGATATACTGAAAAAATTAAAATCAAAAAACAAAAGGATATACAAATATATTCATACACACTGGCTGTCATTCAATGTACCGCAAAAAGGTGTCAAAAATTGTTTGAAGTCTTGGCGATAATAACGTCATTTCTAAACGTATATTTCATATAAAAAATGCACACTTTTTGACAGCAGTAGAAAAGAGGGAACAAACAAAAAAGTAAAATAAAAAGCAAATAAAAACAGCAAATTGCTGTATTTGTATGTTGCAATATTGAATGGACATGACAGTTATGGCGCGTTAGGAAACGCATTGCATACACAAAACCAGCAAAAAAAAAAAAAAAACAGGCACAGAAAAATATCACAACAAATAGAAATAGCAAGAAGGTACAACAAATAATAGCCAGCAAACAAACGGATCAACAAACAAAAACACAAACAAAAAATAAAAGACATTTTCCGTGTGTAACTTTTGGTCAGACGGTCCACAAATGTCATTTGCATACATGCAGTTTGACAAGTGAGCGTGACAGTTTTGCATACATACGAACAAGTATTAATGCGAAAGCTTGTGTGTATGTATGTGTGTGTGCATGCAAACTTACACTTGCACACCAAAACGAACAACAGTCAAATCACCGAAAGATTCCAAGTTGTTCGTATTTCTGTTGATTTTTTGTCATTTCCCCAAAAGCCGCTAAATCCATTCGCAGACCGCTGCTTATAATTTGTGGTTCTTCTAACATCCAGTATGTAAAGGAGTTATTTCAATGTTAAAAGAAAACTCTTTCAGCCACTCGAACTTAAAGGAGTAGCTTATGAAATCTTGTCAACTTCTAATTCTAACTACCAGGTCTGTTTAATATAAGTTGGGTTAAGAATTTTGTCAACTTATATTTTCATCCGCAATTTTTTCTTCAGAGTCTGCATGATTTCTTATGAAGTGACGTGTTTTTGAAGTATATATTCGCCCTGTACACTTTTGGGGTCTGGGACTGTTCAAAGGACGCCACAACAAGACAAGTACATAAAGTACGAGGTCTAGGACCTGTCACCGGGTGTCGTAATATTGTTAAAGTTACCCGAAGCTCTAATATAAAGCTGCGGAACTCGAGCTGGTTGCAAGTCCCTTGGGAGCCAGTCTCATGACTTGAACTGGGGCAGGTCCTTTTCCTTCTAGGGTATTTAATTTGGTATATTAGCAAATAGGTTTTAAATTCAAACACTGCATTCACCTCTTTGCACTTTCTGATTTTAAATACTAAATTAATCTTTTTCAGCAATTAAAAATTGTTTGAGAACAAAACATAATTCAATTTAGTACCGAATCACACACTTCAATTTTCGTTGCCCAACTTTTGTTCTTTCTGTGCTTCTATTTCACTCCGACGTAAAGTGGAGGTACAGAGTTCCTTGTACTTCAACAGCAAAAGTTTGAAGTGTGTGAACCGGGAATCAGTTACTAAATATACGACCAGTTTGTTTGTTATGTGTTAAGTATGTTTACATGCCTGCATTTCATGATGTCTTATTCAGAATCGTCAGTTGATTTCAAACCCATTTCGAAATTTCATTGGATAAAATTTAAGGAAAGAAGAATCAGCACAATTAAAATTTTATTGAAGAGTAAAAAACGACAATTCGATATAATTATTAATTTAAATTTCATTAGGTTTTCCAGCTCTGGAGATGTCGTTTTGGCTTTTATGATTTTCAACATCAAAATATCAAGTATATTAATTTCTACTAAGAAAAAGAAAAAAGTTTTTGTTGCTTAAGTTTATGCAATTAAAAGTTTCAAATATCCAACCCTGGAATATATCAAATATATATAATTTTTAAAAACAAAAGAAAAAAAATTTTATTATTTTAATATTACTTTCCAACAAAAGTTTAATTATCCAACCCTAGAATGGTCCTTTTCGATTTTAAATAGTATTTTCATCTTTCCTGAATTATAAAGTTGGTTTAAATAACAAAAAGAAAAATATGTTTTTGCTAGTTTATTTTATATACCAAAACAGAAATAAAACTTTCCAGCTCTGTAGATGTCGTTTTGGCTTTTCTGATCTTTAATATCCAAGAAATCGAGAATTTTCAATATATAATGAAAAACAAAATAATTGTTTTAGTTGGTAAATTTTATGTACCAAGAAAAGTTTCAATTGTCCAACCCTGGATTGTTCCCTTTTGATTTTCAATACAGTTTTAATTCTTTCTTAAGTATAAAATAAGTTTTATTAAGAAAAGATAATCTATTTTTTGCTAGTTACTTTTACATATCAAAACTGAATTAACATTTTCCAGCTCTGGGTAAGTCATTATGTTTTTTCTGATTTTTAATAGCAACTCAACTCCTTCTGAAAAAGGTTCGATTAACAAACAAAAAAAAATTTTTGTTCTCATTACTTTCATACATCTTGACTGAGTTTAAATTTCCAGCTCTGGAAATATCGCTTAAGCTTTTTTGGTTTTAAAGATCAATATATCAAGTATGTTTATTTTTATGAAGATAAATAATTATTTAAATTTTTTAGGTAACATTAAGAGTTTTAATCTTCCACCCCTAGAACGTGAAACATATATCTAATTAATAGAAGGAAAATTTCATCCTTGCTTGTTACTTGTATATACCAAAACTGAGTTGAGGTTTTCCAGCTCTGGAGATATTTCTTAGGCTTTTCTGATATAAAAAAACCTAGGATTATTTTGTTTATAAAGGAAAAGGAAAAAGCTTTCAATTTTCCAACCATGCAATCGTCTTTTTGATTTTCAATAGAATTCTAATTTTTTGTGAAGAATAAAATAAGTTTTTATTAACACTAGAGAATCAATTTTTTGCAAATTACTTTTACATATTAAAAATTTCCAGCTCTGGAGATGTCGTTTAAGCTTTCCATATTCTTAATATCAGAATATAAAGCACATTTAATATATATATATAAAAGAAACAATTTGCTTTCCTGTATTATTTGTATGTACCAACTAAGGCTTAAAATGTCCAGCCCTGAAGTGGTCTTTTTAATTTTTAATATTTTCTCTGCTCTGGATATTTCATTAGGGTTCTTTTAGTTCAAAATATCAAGTATGATTATTTTTATTAGGCAAAAGAAGAAAATTGATTTAGTTGACTACTTTTATGTGCCAGCAAAAGTTTAATTTGTCCACCCCTGGAACAGTCTTTTTAATTTTTAATACGAATTTAATTCGTTTTGAGGTACAAAATATTTTTAATTACCAAAAAAAAAATTGGTTATATTAGTTAGTTTTATATAACAAAGCTGCGTTGAAATTTTCCAGCTCTGGGCTTTTGTGATTTCTACTTTTTTTATATCAATAATTTTTACTCTTTTGCGCTGTTTAACTTTATGTACAAACAAAAGTTTTAATTGCCCAACCCTGGAATGGTTTTTCTAGCTTTCAACAGTATTTTAATTCTGTTGTACAAACAAAAGTCTGAATTGTCTAACCCTGGAATGGTCCTTTTGATTGTTAAGAAGTTATTTTTTGGAGTTATTTTTATATACCAAAACTGAGTTCATATTGTCCAGCTCTGAAAATGTCGTTTTGTCTTTTGTAATTTTTAACATCAAAATATTAAGTATATTAATTTCTATTAAGAAGAAGAAAAAAAGTTTTTGTTGCTTAACTTTATGTGCCATCAAAAGTATAAATTTTCCAACCCTGGAATTGTCTTTTTGGTAGTTAACAGCAATAAAACTCTTCCAGAAGAATAAAAAGAATTTCATTAGCATAAGAAAAATATTTTTTCTAGTTACATTTATATACCAAAAGTTAATTCAAACTTTCCAGCTCTGGAGATATCGCTTTGGCCTTTACGTTTTTTAACATCAAAATCAAAATATTAAGTGTGTTCATTTTTATAAAGAGACATGGAAAAAATAACTTTTTGAGTGTTTAAACTTTATATAATAACAAAAGTTTCAAATGTCCAACCCTGGAATGGTTGTTTTGATTCCTCTAAGACAAAAGAAAAATTTAAGTTTTCCTAGTTACGTATGAATAAAAACTGAGTGCAAACTTTCCATTTCTGAAACCGTATATTTGATTTTTAAATTCATATTAAGATTTTCGATATTAAAAACTGAAGGGCCTTTAAAAATAACGCTAAACGAATTTGTGTATTCTGCGATCCCGATCTATTGAAAGTTATGAATCGCTCCATTTATCTTTGAGTTACTGGACCGCATTTTGGGAATGCGGGGCGTATGATTGAATTGGCTAATTTCAGAGTGTTGTTTTCAAAAGCTGATTTTAAATGCAACTACTATCGACGAATTCGCTCAAATCATTCTTGATCCAGTTTATTTATTAATTCCTTAAAAGTACTCACTACTATTCCACTGCATGTCAGAATGCGTTTGTATGTGTGTTTGATTTGTTTTTTAGCAAGTGGCTTAAAAATTTACAATTTTACGTTAGACTATTTCGTTTTTGGTCTTTTTTTCTATTTGTTGGCCGAAAATTTATGGCGGTTGGTTTTTTTATTAGTCGCATGAATCAATAGCCTGTAGGTTGGCAGGCATTTGTACGTATCAAACATGGTGATTTTTTGACAATCGTTTTCATAGCAATTGTCAGTTAAACATGTTAAGCAACCATGTGTCAAGTGGATTTAGGTGGGCTTTTTTTTTGCTGCGTTTCGTTTCTCATGTGGAAATTCATTTGCACTTACATTCGTTGTACTATTTATTTATCTATCCATCCATATGCATGTATCTGTCCATATGGTACGGGAATGTTTGAATGTCTTTCCAGCTCGCACCGTCCATTTGCTTGTCGTCTGTTTGTGTGGAACAAGTGTGTTGGGACATTTTTGATTATGGGTGTGAGAAAATGGTTAAAAAATTATACGAAAATCTTATAGAGTTTTCTTTACGATTTTTAACATTTTCATTTCATTCGTATTGTTGAGAATTAGTTTGAAGTTTTGGAATTTGACAAAAGTTTATTAAGTTGATGGTGTCTTGTACACACACACACACACACACACACACAAATACAGACAAAAGAACCCTCCGTGGCTGCAAGTTAAAATACACAACTAAAGTTTTAAATAAAGAAAACATGAAATGAAAATAAACTAAAAATACGAGGAGAAGAAGGAAAAAAAGAACATGTTTTTGCAAAACCCATAAACATGCGTAATGGCGAACTGCGCACAAGTATTGGAAAATCATTACGGAACACGAGCGTATACACACGGCAAAGAAAACCCATAATTTGTTGGGGTACATTTTGTAACGCTGCGCTGCAGGAAAATTATGTATTTGAATTTATAAATGTGAGAAAAAGTGTTTGATTTAAGTTTGTTTTAATAATTTAAATTTATGTTGGCGTTGAAACTTTGATTGTTTTATTGTTCAGAGTCCAGAAAGGCACGCAAGTTATTACAACACTTGTTAGGTGTTGTTGGCTTTTTCTTTGAACCCTATTACAATTGGGCTTGGTGAGAAGGAAATGCTTTAGTTAATGCAATAATAGACTTTTATAAATATGCGGAAAAAATTATTAAATTTCAACAAACAATGAGACGTTTAACACTTCATCGGAATGTATCACTTTTGATGTGCGAATAATCGTATTGGAATTCGTTATTAGCATTTGTATTCGTCAATTAGACAAATATTTCTCAAGCCTTTTTTAAGCAAAAAATATAAATATGTGCACAAAAGCCTAAAGAAATTTTTATCAATTTTTCTGCTGGACTAGCATTCATGGGAGGAGCCCTACACATGCAGAACTAGAAATGGGGGAGTACTGTTAACAAGACAGATGAATACAGATCAGAAGATAGAGAACTCCTTGCAACTATTTTTGTCTTCACCAATTCAGCCAAAAAGGTTATTATATTTTAACGAAATAATACCGATTGACATTAATTTGCCACAGAAGATCAAAATGTCAAAAAATTTCAACCTGCAAATATCGTGTAACCCTATCGTACATAATCAGATTGGATAAACATCTTTAATAGAGGTAGGAGGAGGTTTGAAATGGCAAAATGCAAATTAAGTTTTTTAAATTGACATGAAATTTACTTTAAAGAAAAGAAAGAGGATTTTCTGGCATTGCAATTTATATATGACTTCTGTCACATGACTGCCTTGACTGCCTCGTACGTAGTATAATCTGACGGCTCGATTTTCAATAACTTTTTGCATGATATGTGTCTGTATATCGGCAATAATGCGGCGAATGTTTGTCCTTCAAGTGGTCAATCGTTACAGCCTTATCGGCATAAAATAACGACCGCCTTAGGGAATATAGTATAGAGGCATTAATTTGCACAATTTTGGAAAACGATTCACGGGTCCAAAGCGTGAAACTATAAGGTTATAAAACGGTTCTTTATATGTATTAATAAGGGCACGAGAAGCCTTGTTGAAACCACAGCTCCAGCACAGTATGACAGCTCAATCGATTAACGAAAAAGTGAGAAAACTCTATTGCTTTATAGCGGTCTCCATTGACTATAACGTTCTGAGAAAATTCGATTTTAAAGAACTACGGACCAGTCATTACAACAGCCCATAAAGCACACCCAACAGTCAGTTTTTCTGGTTGCAACATTGTGCCAACATAGAAGGCTGTCATTAATCCGGATACGGAAAATCTAGTTACTGACGTATCCACTCAAACATAAGCAAACTCGATCGCCAACTGAAGTTCGCTTATGATATTCGGGTATCAGTGGTGAGTGCAGCCCATTCATCGAATCTACGTCTTTTTAAATGACTGGACAGATATAAATTTCTTTTGCACGACGCACAGTGGACCATTTTGCGAGAAGACGGTCAAAAAAAGCAATTACACAAAATGTATTTTATTTAGAAATCTTTTAACACAAAAAAGTTATAGATGTTGGAAAATTAAAAACTTATTAAGAAATTTCTCATTTTCGCAAAATAATTTTAGCTTAATACTTCTACCAGCCGTAGAAATAGGTGAAGCAGAGTGGTTGTAGGTACGTCTATACTTAAAAATAGAACACTGGGACTTTGGGCGTTGAAATCGACCCTGGGTGCTTGATCCCATTTAAAATTTATTATGAGGTCACTATTTAATATGTCATTCATATTCTGCGTGTTTGTGGCGATTTCAGATATTGACGTCTATATAATTGAATGAATATGAATAAGAAAGTTTGCTTTCATCTGCGAAGGAGTAGATGAAAACGAGACCTACAGATAAAAGATTCTCAAAGAAAATTAGAAATATAGAAGAGGAAAGAACGAAAGCCTGTGGTACTCTTGAGTTAACTTTGAACTCGTTGAATTAGATGCCAACTTTAGCAACTCGCATAGATCAATCTCTAAAAAAGCTCAATATAAATCGGGAAATGATATCAGTGACACCAAATGCAACAAGTTTAGACAGGAGGGGCTCCATGCCACAATCTGTCGAACGCCTTAGCAATATGTGCAGCCCCCACTTAATTTTCGCCAAAGAAGTGTATAGAGCAACACCGCTCTTCTAAAAGAAGGGATATTAACTCACCCGTAGATCGGCCTCTACGGAATCCATACTGGAATTATTGGGCTCTAGACACTCAATAGCCTTGAAATAGCAGAGCATATTGCACTCGGAGTGGTAATTTTCATTTTGAATCACCCTGTTCACCTTGATGTAGTTAATATATAGTTAAATTTTCTGGTTCTCGAGGATGCTCTGGATATTCTGGCCATGAAAGGTCAATATGATGTCAAATGAACGTATGACAACTTTCCAGTCGCCAAAGAGGCTTTCAAGTTCCTCTGCTTCTGAAGACGGTTCAATAGATACTTTATCCCACCTGATCTCCACCGCTTACATCCTACCGAAAATGGAAAACAACTCTCATGTGTGGGCTGGTGCGTCAAAGTCTCGACTGTATACAGGAGAGGGCGAAGAAACTTATCGCGAGCCAGGGGAGTAGCCAACTCTATGGACTCCCTGGAGAATCGTCACAATGTGGGGTTGTCTTATCATTACTGTAGACGGATGTGCTCCAATGAAATCAGGGGATTTATTATCCAAACCCATTTCTTTTTGCGCTCGAACAGTCCGTATGTGGAAAAAACTACCTGCAGAAGTCTTTCCCTTCACTTTTGAGTAGGTTTTATTTGAATGGTCATAAACACTATTTCCTTTTCCCTTGTCCTAAAATATATGACCGCAGAGCATTGCATTTCATAGGTAGGGGTCTTATCCTGAGTGCCACTCCTACTCATAAGAAAATGCTTATTTTAAATTTTATTTTTATATCGAACTGAAGATTGTTTTAAAATTTTTTTTCATTACAAATATTTTTAATTTAACCCAAAACAATTTAAGAGCTAAAGGAAGAGATATTTCGGCACATTGACGCTATTGAACTCAATTATGTCTCAAGTGGACAATCGGACGAAATCGTGTAGAGCATTTCACCGATATTTTTCTTCCTACATAATTATCACAGATCCTGCTGTCGTATTATAAAATATTAAAAAGACAGAGAATCTTCTTCTTGATTTATTTAAAATTAATATCGTGCGTTTTGGTTGGACTACCTCTTCTATACATGATTATATATTCTTCCTTCGCCCGCTACTTTCATTAAGCAAAACAGCGGAACATTTTTGCTTCAAGTGCCACTAACTTCCACCAATTTTCAACGTTTTTCATTTTATCTAATTTCCTTTGAGCCAATGCAAAAAAAGCAACTTCATTTAAGTCAAAATCAAAAGCGTACTAACCCTGTTTAATTTTATTATAATCATGGCTAAAAACAAGTAGAATTGTGTACAATTATACAAATATTAAGCTGTCAGTTTCAATTCATGCGCCTGCAGCGGTCTCTTGCTTTCTTTTATTTTATTTCATTTCATTTTAATTTGTTTTAGTTTTATATTTTAATTTAAATAAAACTACGACGGACACAGAATTGAACAAAACGAACAAATAGTTTTGACTTATGACATTTTGAAATGTTCAGTTTTTTTTCTATATTTGGGGGGCAAATATTAAACGGTTTTATAGTTTGAGTTTTAGGTGCACAAAAAAAATTTTTTGGTGTTGATTGGGAAATAAATTAAATATTATAAAAGTTTTAATAAATTCATGCAAATGTCAAGTGATACTTAAGAGTCCCAAAAACATACATTTCCCACTGTTGAACAATATAAGAGGTACCATTTCGTACATAACTGTTTGGATGAAGCCTATTCCTGATTTTTTTGATGGAAACCAGAAACGATATATAAATACATTACGTCTCTCGTTTACGAGGACGCAAATATTTCATGGAGTGCATTTTTTTCTAATGCAAAAACACCTGCCACATAGGACATTAAGAATAAAGAGCAGGTTGGTAAGCGAGAGTTGGCTTTCTTTCCCTCACAAACCTACTTCCCAGTGGTCCATAACTTTTTCTAATATATTAGATACGAATATTTTTTTAATTTCTCTTGAGCAAAAGATCCGCTGTACTGTTTTTATATAAAATTGTTATAAATTCTTTATTTCTCTCCAATATTTCGCTACCAACAATGTGTATCTTCTTCAGGGATATTTTCAACAACAATGTTTACTAAAATTATTGTTGGTAGCGAAATATTGGATAGAAATAAAGAATTTATAACAGTACAGTGGATATTTTGCTCAAAAAGAATTAAAGAAATAAAAATCAATAAGATCGAAGAAATAAGAAGAACATTAGATACGAATATAATATTTTTTAATTATAATTTTTTTATTATATATTTTTTTATTTGATTCTAATACGGTTTTAATAAATGCTGATTTTAACGCTGAAGTCAACTGATGAAGCCTGGTTAAAAAAAAGAAAATACAATTTTGCTAAAACCAACTTCAAATCCTTTCCGAATTTGTTGAAGTGCAACCTTGTTATAGCCAATTTTTCTGTCTGTGCTAAGTTGAGTGCTGCCAAGTTGTATATCAGAAACATCTGATGACACACATAGAAATAACCACCACATCTGAATTTTATTCTTTCACAATTTGCACGAGTTTATATGAATTCTTTATTCTCTCTGTTAATATTAAATTATTAATATGCAAAATATAGAACGATTTCTATTTTGAACCGAAATGAAATTTATGAATCCCTTAATGCATTAATAATTATAGAATGCATAAGAATAAACAACAACAAATAGACCAATAGAGATTTAATTCATTGTGATCAAAATTATTGGACAGACTGTGGATTAATACCTGGATTTCTTTAAATCTGCAGTGTGAACGCAAAACCACATTTTTTGGGTTTTAATGCTAAAACCAGGTTTTAACTTTCAGTGTGAAAACACTGTTTTGTGAGTACGTTGAACACTAATTCTCAAGTTGTCGAACTTAGATCGCCAAGTAATCAAAGTTAAAATTTAATATCCAAAAAAGATTATAGACAAAAATTTGCGATATGATACGATTTTAAAATAATAAGTCACTATTCATTAATAGCGATTAATTTCAATACAAAATAAGATTAAAATAGAAACAAGTAAGAGTGCTATATTCGGCTGTGCCGAATCTTATATACCCTTCACCAACGTACGTCGGGCATTACACATATTCTTCAGTACCGATTTTGTGCTTTCTAATTTATAAGCGCAACAAAGACAACTTCAGTTGCATATTTTGGTTACTTTTATAAATCAAAAAAATATTCAAAATATCCCACGCCTGGAAACGAAATTTTAGTTTTCAAATTTTTTTTCCCAATACAAGTCTTCATAATGTGTAAACCGGTTTTATTTAAGCAAAACTACAAATTTTTAACTATTTTGGCAACTTTTTGTTGTACAAAATATTGGAATCAAAATATAGATTTTTAAGTACTTGATATTAATTTTGTCTTTTCCTGAATTAAAAAACAATTTTAATTAATAAAAAAACTGCGTTAGTTGCCCTATGATTTTTATCAAATTTCAATTTCCCACCCCTGGAAGCGAAAAATTTTTTATCAATGCAAATCTTCATGATGTATAAAACCGTTTTATTTAAGAAAAACTTGAAATTTTTAAACATTTTAGTTATTATATGTACCACGAAATACCGAATGTACAAAAAAAATTCAATTTCCGATCCCTGGAAGCGAAAATTTAATTTTGTTTAAATTAATTTTTACCAATGGAAGTCTTCATGATGTATAAAGCAGTTTTATTTAAGAAAAAATACAAATTTGTAACCACTTTCGTTACCTTCATGTACTATAAAATATTGCTGTATCGAACCCTGGAATCGAAATTTTGATCTCTTTTAATTTTTGATACCAATTTTGTTTTTCCGAAATAAAAAATAATTTTTACCAGGAAAAAACGACGTCAGTTGATTTTTGGTTAGTTTATTGTATAAAAAATATTTAAATTTCCTAACCTTGGATGGGAACTTTAAATTTAAACATTTTTTTTTCATCAATGCAAATCTTCATTGCAGCAAAAACGGTTTTATTTAAGAAAAACTTAATATTTTCAAACATTTTAGTTATTATATGTACCATAAAATACCGAATGTGCAAAAAAAAATTAATTTCCCATCCCTGGAATTTTTTTTTTTAAGTTTTAAATCAACAATTGAGGAGTCCCAAAGCATGAAATATGTTAAATTTTCAAATAAATAAGAAAATAATCGGTTTTTGGTGTTAATTTTGCGTCGAAAAATAGGTGTAAGCTTCCCAGCTCTGGAACAGTCCTTCTGATTTTTCTGAATACCACTCTAAGTTAGCTCACTTCCAATCGATCGGTCCAAGAATGAAGTCTCTATCTCTTCTGGGGGCTTGGGAAAACCGATTTCAGGTACAGACAGACGGACATCGCTCAATCGTCATCGTTATTCATAAGGATCCAGAATATATATACTTTATGGGGTCGCACATTGATATCGAACAAATTACACACGGAATGACAAACCTAAATATACTTCACATTTTTGTGAAGGGTATGAAAATAGAAATTCAAATACTCATACTGTGACAATCTCAGCTTAGAACGATACATATTTTTGCATAATTTTTTTAAGATAAACTACACAAATGAGTGAATGTATGAGTGATGGGCACGAGTTGGTCAAACAATCACATGAGTGTGTCTATCATGGAGTGTGTTGCAACACGACAATTGTTTTTTGTGCACAACTTAGTACGTTTGTGTGTTGTGCACACTAAAGCGCTGCATAAGTACAAGAAAAATGCCTTGCAGGCATTCTCAGTAAAATGAAATGCGTGCATTTTTCTCTTATACAAGCAAATAGCAGCGTTATAAGCGCCTACGAGAACTGTATGAAACGAATGGTAGCACCACTCTTTTTTTAAGTCCCTGTGTTGCCATTTATTTATATTTCTTCAAGTTCCATATTTCAAAATTTTTTGCTCAAAATTTCTTCCGTCAAACTTTTTTTGTTTGAATTTTCTTAAGTTTATTTTAATTTGTTTTGCATTTCCAAACATTTGACCTTTAAAATGCTTGTTCGTTACAAAATTTATGCAAATACAAACTATTATCGCATTTAATTAAGCGACCTAAAAAGTGGTAATAAACAAAAATACACATGAGTACTAGCAATAAAAGTGTAGCGGCTTTCGAAAACAACTGTTCTTTGCTGCGTTAGTTAAATATATATAACCAATATTGAATTCGCCTTGTGTTTTGGGAGATATATCATGTCTTCCTGATTTGAAAATATTTTTCGAACAGGTAGCCTCTTAAATTAAGTCTAAATTGTCGTTATTTTCTCTTGTTCTCTTGTTCGGTACTTTTTAGTTGCTTCTTTATATTCTTCAGTATCAGATCCAAATCTATATATTTTGTTTAGGTATAATTTTTTTATTAGCAAATTATATATTTTTACTTCAATACTTTCAACAAAAAACCTCCCTTTTTCTTAGTTTTAGTGCCTTTTGAAATTAAATAGCTGACAACTCTGATACATACTAACAACAATATTTGTTTTATTTTATAATGAAAAAGTTAAAGAACAGCACTTATATTCAACAGAACATTGCTGGAACTAAAAACCGCTCCTTTTACAAAAATAGGAATTCAAATTCAAACAAGTAAAAGTGGTATATTCGGCTGTGCTGAATCTTATATACCCTTCACCAGCGTACGTTTGGTATTACATATATTTTTAAGTACCAATATTTTCTTCCCAAGTTATAGTAAAAAGAAAACAACAACATTAGTTGCCTTTTTGGTTACCTTTAAGTAAAAAAAAATTTAAATTTACCAACCCTGGAAGGAAAATTTTAATTATAGAAATTTTTATCACTGCAAGTCTTCATGATGTATAAAATATAAATCTTTATGAAAAACTAAAATTTCTTAAATATTTTAATTATTCCATGTAGCAAAAATGAAAAACTTTTATTGTCGTTTTAACTCTTGAACTTTTATTCTCATGCTGATTCTCTGTTCCCAAAAGTTATTTTTTAAAATTCAAAGTGATCAATTGAGTGGGTTTAGCAAGTTCCTTTGCGCATGTTTACTGGGCCTAATGCAGATCATCAGGGAACTTTTACCCAGCATTTCTTAGAATATATAAAGATATATAATTCCACTTCCTTTTTAATAAAAGAGAAGTTTAAAACATATATCAAAGTCATTACAAGAACTCACTGATCACTTCTCCTTTTTTATTTTTTTACGTTTTTATTTCATTCTACAATTGGATGGCTTTTTTCCGACTCTAATTGTAAAATAAAGAACAACAACATCTAATAATTGTTTTAATGTAAAAACAATTTATTTATGGTGTTTTCTTTTCTACAAAAATATACCACATTTCCCTGTAAAAAGAGTAATTTCGTGCTCGTTTCTTAAAAATGTTTTGCTCTATAAAAGGGTAAAGTGTTTGATCCAAAAAATATCTCCCTCAACAATGGTGAAAGGCGTTGCACTTTAGGCCCCATACAAATCAACAGTGTTGATAGTGCCCTGAAATGTAACTGACTTTTGTTTATTAATAGTGTTACCAGGAGAATTTGGAAAGAAATCGCCTAGAATTATTAAGTAAAAAGTTACATTTTAAAAGTTAATATCTTTACTGTTTTATATAACAACTATGAGAAAACATTACATTAAGTGATATTAAATCTTACAGGATTTGGAGTTGTGAGATTGCGGTCAAAAAAGTCTTCATATAAAAAAATCGTTAAAGCTTCGGGTCGATAAACTGGCAACCAATTTTAACTGTTTGTATAGTTTATGAAAAGAAACAAAAGAACATTTTTAACAATTCTAAAGCGTTTAATAAAAGTTAAAAATATTAATATTGTCGCATCAATTATATGTGCAGAAATTGCAATTAGTCAATTGCTAGATTCATCCTCGTTTTCTGATGAGGATGAAATTTTAACTTTATTGACATTTCTCCACAAATTGTGTTTTGTTCTAGTGAAATAACAAATTGCATTATTACAGGGCTGGCGAGATATTTTATGCATGCACATTTTAACAAGGTGAGATTTTTTGTGCAGAAAAGAAAACACCATTAGAGTGTTGACAACATAAGTTGCACTCGCTAATTAAATTATTACATGTATTTGGGAATTGTCGTTATAACTCTTTAATTTTTATTTTCGTGCTGATTTTTTTTTCCCAAAAGTTATTTATATAATATATATATAATCGATATATATTCAATTTACACAAAAATCCATTGGGTTTTAGTGTTAACTTTGCGTCGAGAAATAGGTGTAAGCTTCCAGGATCTGGAGCCACTCTATTTAAGTTAATTTCCAATCCATCAGTCCAAGAATGAAGTCTCTACCTCCTCTGGGAGCTTGGGATTTCACATACAGACAGACGGAAAGACGGACAGCGCTCAACGGTAATCGATTTTCATAAGGATCCAGATTATATATACCTTATGGGGTCCCATATTAATATCGAAGAAATTACACGCGGAATGACAAACCTATATATGCCCTTTAATTTTTTTGTGAAGGGTATAAAAGTAAGCTTTTTACATAAAAAATTGTATTTTGGTTCATTATTATTTTAAGTTTATTTCAAAATTTATTTTTAAAAAACGTGTTTTTAGTTGTTTCAAGCACAAATGATTTGTCTATTATTAGTTTATTATACATATTTACAATGTTCCGTATGAGTAACATTATTAATAATAATGCTGTTGGCTGAAGAAGTCTACTTGCATTGTATTCATTTTAGTCCGCTTGTATAGCACTGGCCGCTGACATTTCCTGCAGCAATTTGCACAGTCGTGGAGTAAAAAGCGGAATACAGCACCGTTCTGCATCGGTACTTGTAGCGACAAAATTCACTAGAGGAGCAAAAATAGCTGCAACAAATTTCCTATCTTCCATCTGTCCTCTTAACGCTGACCCCTCCTTTATTTTTCTTGCACAATGCCCTGCAAATGTAGAGGTCATCTCCTGAGTGCTAGTCCAAGACGAAAAGGAGTTATTTATATACAAACAAACGTACAACTGAAGGTAATAAAAAACGCATGAAGAAGTAGATCATTTATATTGTCTTAGAACGTTCAAAATAAAGTTTAACATTTTGAATGTTGCACATATTCCAGCGACGTAAACTTTTTATTCTTAAAAAAGTACGAAACGACAACAAATACTTTAATGAATATGTTTTAGTGCACTCAGTGCTTTTGCTATGATTTGCTGTATCGTTACTTTTTTCTAGGGTTTTGTGTTGAAATTTTATATGTTTTGCAAACAAAACTTTACAGCAAAATTCTTCGAAAGATGTTTGAATTGTTTCATTGAGAGCCATCTTTTCTTATTATTATTTTAAGTTATTGACGTTTGCAATGAAGTTTGTGTCCTTGAAACCCAAAACATTTAGAGCAGCTCTTTAGTACACTCGACATTGTGTGTAAATTAATGTCAACACAAACTGTTAGATAGTTAACATATCAGCAGTGTTTTTTTAGATGTTCATTTTCTGTTATACGGGAATATGATTCGCAAGAGTGATACATTTTTCATACAACAAACAAACTAGGAAACAACAACAGGAGATTTAAACATGATTGTGATGATTGTTAGATGATTGTTGATGTCGAATATGATGTTGAGAATGATGTTTTAGTTACTTTCATTTTGGTAACACTGTTTTCGGCAGCTCCACTATTTATTTCTTGTTTCTAGAGCGAAAATAAACTGTTATGAGATGCGTCAAGTGACAGGCTAACAGGGACTAGCAACCGGTTCAAGTTCCAGGACTTTTATATAAGAGTTACCGGTAAATTTTACATGGTGTTATCATGAGAGGGCATCAAGTGATACAATTAAAATATACCATGAAGGGATACGTATTTAGAGCCATGATTTTCGAAATAAATATTCAAATTTTGGAAATTGCTCAGACCCAATTGAACATAAAACACTTGACATCTGTCAAAATGGCCGCCAGTTAAAGAACTGTGGCCCAGTTAAATTTGCCTACCTCTATAAAAACACCCTTTCAACAAATAATTCTTTTATAAGTAGAAAAATAAAAATATTCAATACAAATAATGTAGTTAAGCTACCAGTAATTATTATATTTAGTTTGTTGATGGCAACTGATAAAATATTGTGAAGAGAGCGCGGACTATTTAAGTATTGAATATTAAGGACAATGAGTTGAATAGAGGACTTTATCAGTTGAGAGATTTTTGAGAAGAAATGTTTGGTATGTTTTGTAAGAGTTTTTTTCTTTGTTTTATGTAGTAGTTTTCAAGTTGAAAATGTCTCACTTATTCGAATATTAATTTCTAAGATGACAAGTAAAAAAATATTTTGAATTTTGAAAATTTCGATTTACGTGTTCTTCTCTTGTTAGTACACTCGTCTCGAGCATAGTAGACACAAATTTAGTCTGTTGGAGAGAACAACTTTAGGCAACTTTCTTTTTTGGCTTAGAATTTGTTTATTAAATTATTGTAGTTTGTAAGTTGTACATATTTCATGCTTTGGGAAGCCCCAGTTGTCTATTAAAAACTAAAGTACTAAACACAATAACGACAGCAGACTACAGACTACAACTTGTCAAAAATAAAATCCATGAGCGTAATGAGAATGATTACTTTTACTACTACAGACAACACGGCTACAGGATGTTGTCCATGCTGCTTTTGTGGTTGTAGCCAAATTAAACTAATTGGTGAGAGACAATGAGTAAATGCAATGTTGCTAATATAATATAAATAAATTCAATCATTGCAAGATTAAAAATATATTATTTTATTTTACAAAAAGAAACAACAAACTATATTTCCAAGCTAATTAAATAATTTCTTGTCATATACTGTGAACTTTATATATATTTGATTGGAATAACACTATTAAATATATGAAAGCGGCTACACTGGTGTATGAAATATATATTAATATAAACAACAACACATGGTTATTGATTTGGTGATGTCATTTTAAAAATAAATAAGTAGCTGACTACGAGGCGAACAATTGTAGTCAACGGCTTTTGTAGTTGGTGTTCGTGTAGCCTGCTGTCGTTATTATGCATTAAACATAATTTTTTTCAGGGATGTGAAATTAAGCTTTTTTTTCGCACATGCAGTATTTTGTAGTACATGTTATAATTAAAATAATAAAAATTTTAAGTTTCCCTTAAGGAAGAAGATTTGCATTGATAAAAACTTTTAAAATTAAAATTTCCCTTCCAGGATTGGGAAATTAAAATTTTTTTTTTTTACCTAAACTTAACCAAAATGACAACTGACTGTTGTTTTTTTTTCTTTTTTGCTTACTCAAACTATTTTATAATTTATGAAGAACAAATTTTGTATCAAAAATTAACAAACAATTAAATTTTCGAATACAGCGTTGGACAAGTGCAATATATTATAATAAAAGTTTTAAATTGTTTTTAAATAAAACTACTTTATGCCTCATGAAGAGTTGCGCTGACAATAAAACACAAAAATAGATTAAAATTTTACACAAAGAACTGCAACATTGTCTTTGCTGCAATTTAAAATTTTATAAAGAAAAAAATGGTCCTGAAAACCCAAAAACCATTAAAATTTGTACTAAGAAAAATTATATTAATCAGATTGTTCTGACAATTTCCACTTATACGGGTACTGCGAACTGAAAGTGTAGATCCTCTTGTGCAATTTGTGCACACAACAACAATCTTAACGTTTTTTTCAGAACTTAAAAATGCCTCTTCCTTGCCTTTGATCCTTTAATAACTAAAATCTTGAATATAATTTACGACAAATATTCTTCTATTTGCAACTTAAAATTCTGCCATGGAATTTCAAATTCCCATTTTATATTCGCATATTTGTGCAGCAACGTTGCTATTTTCATTTTTAATAGCTTCAATTTTGTTATTTCGTTTTATCGGAAGAGCAGCACACAGACATTTGAATTTAAAACTTAAAAACGAAAAGATGTTGTCAAGTTTTAAAATACAGAAAATAAACTCCCAGCATGAAAGTAGTGTTATAAGTTTTCCATGCTGTTCCCCAAGTGGGAAGATTGTCTAACCTGTCAAATATGATTTTTACATATTATCCAGTCTCCACGTAGCAGTAGCCTAGACAGAAACCAGAATTCAATTAATTGAAGTAAACGTGGGGAAAAACAAAAATACACATGAGTACTGATGATGGAAGAGTAGCAACTTCTGAAAACAGCGCTGCTCTGCTGTACTGCGTACATTGAAAACTTCAATTGATGGTGGAATTTTTATTATGTTTTTCTGCACATAAAACTCATCACGAACCTTAGCCTATCCAATATTGTTAATAAATGTTTTTGTGTTTAAGTCATTCCGATTTGGGTTGATATAGATCTTATTACTTTTCTGCACTTATCAAGCCTTATAGTAATGGCTGTACTCTTAGCTGCGTGAGCGCTATCGATGTCTATAAATATTGTTTGACAGCTTAGAATATGCCATTTCTGTTCAGTAGAGTTTGACAAGTGTTCATATATTAATGACAGCAAAACGATTCCAAATTGGGGAATTTACTATGAAAAAAAATATAATAATAGTAATAAAATAATAATAATAACAATAATAATTATAATAATAATAATAATAATAATAATAATAATAATAATAATAATAATAATAATAATAATAATAAAAATAATAATAATAAAATAATAATAATAACAATAATAATAATAATAATAATAATAATAATAATAATAATAATAATAATAATAATAATAATAATAATAATAATAATAAATAATAATAATATTTACTATGTGGCTATATTCGGCTGTACCGAATCTTATGTACGCTGGCCAGCGATCGATTAGCTGACTGACCGGCCGAATAGTTGACCGACCGAGTATATGGCCAACCGAATATCTGACCGGCCGAATATATGGCCGGCCGGATAACTGACGTTCTGACGGTCCGACGGTCTGACGGTCCCCTCCTGTCCCCTATTATTTCCCCTCCTTTCCCACTATTATTTTCCCCTATTATTTCCCCCTATTATTTCTTTTCCTTTGCCACTATTATTTCCCCACCTTTCCCACTATTATTTCCCCTCCTTTCCTCTTATTTTCCCCCTATTATTTCACACTATAATTTCCCCCTATTTTTCCCTCCTTTCCCTCCATTATTTCCCCCCTATTGTTTCCCCTCATTTTCCTCTATTATTTTCTCTCCTTTCCCCCTATTATTTCCCCTCCTTTCCCCCTATTTTTCCCTTCATTTCTCCCTATTTTTACCTTAATTTTTTCCTATTATTTCTCCCTATTTTCCCCCTCCTTTCACCCTATTATTTCCCTTCATATCACCCTATTATTTCTCCTCATTTCCCTATATTATTTCCCCCTATTTCCTTCTCATTTCCCCCCTATTATTTCCCCCTGTTTTCCCCCTTCTTTCGCCTATTATTTCCCCTCATTTCACTCTACTGTTTCCCCTCTTTTCACCCTATTATTTCCCCCTATTTTTCAACTCCTTTCCCCTATTATTTCCCCTCCTTTCCACCATATTATTTCCTCCTATTTTCCCCTTCATTTCCAGCTATTATTTCCATCTATTTTTGCCCTCATTTTTTTATATTAATTCCCCCTATTTTTCCACTCCTTTCCTTTTATTATTTCCCCTCATTTCACCCTATTATTTTCCCTCATTTCCCCTATTGTTTCCCCTCATTTCCCCCTATTATTTCCCCTCATTCCCCCCTATTGTTTCCCCTCCTTTCCCCCTATTATTTCCCCTCCTTTCCCCCTATTATTCCCTCGTATATTTCCCTTCATTTCCACCTATTACTTCTCCCTATTTTTGCCTTCACTTCTTCATATTATTTCCCCCTATTTTTCCCCTCCTTTCCCCTATTATTTCCCCTAATTTCACCCTATTATTTCCTTCTATATTTCCCTTCATTTCCACCTATTACTTCTCCCTATTTTTGCCTTCACTTCTTCATAATATTTCCCCCTATTTTTCCCCTCCTTTCCCCTAATTTCACCCTATTATTTCCTCTCATTTCCCTCTATTATTTCTTCCTATTTCCCCCTCATTTTTCCCTATTATTTCCCCCAGTTTTCCCCCTTTTCCACCTATTATTTTCCCTCATTTCCCCTATTGTTTCCCCTCTTTCCCCCTATTTCCCCCCCCCCAATTTTCCCCCCTCTTACCGCCTATTGTTTCCCCCTATTTTTCCCTCATTTCACCCTATTGTTTCCCCTCCTTACCGTCTATTATTTTCCCTAATTTTCCTTCATTTCCCCCTATTATTTCCCCCTATTCTTTCCCCTCCTTTCCCCCTATTATTTCCCTCATTTCTCCCTATTATTTTCCCGCCTTTCCCCCTGTTATTTTCTCCTATTTTTACCTTCATTTCCCCCTATTTTGAAGATGAAGATGTTATGGAGATGAATCAACAAAATAGATGCTTTTAAGCAACTAAAAATTATGGTTTTGTAATTACTGGTTTGACATTTTGCTAACAATTAGTTGGAGATGAGTTAATAACACTAGGCAACAAAGTTTATTTTTTTAAGCAACCATGGTCTTATAATTACTGGTTGGTTCGCTTTTATCCTTGATTAGAAATTTATGAAGTTTGTTGCAGATGCATTAATAACACTAGACTTTTAGAAAACAAACAAGTTTGAAATCTTGAAAAATAATAGCGAACTTCAGTGCCTTAACATAAATCGCACCATAACTTTTTATAGCGATGAGCCATACTTTGATTAGATTGGATATCAGCATTTCAGTCATTGTCAAGAGTCCAATTAATGTTGGACTTGTTACAATATTGGCTTATCTCTGGCAAAACTCTCTGATCAAACCCGTTAAAACTAAATCGGTTTGATCAGAGGTTCTTGTTCAAAACGAGCACTGGAAGGAGTTCGGCCTATTTTTTGCTAAATTGCTACTATTAAACCCCCTTCAATAAACAGTAATCGATACAGACCCACAATTACTGAGTGGCTTGAACTGGAACTGTTTCTGAGTTCAGCAGGAGGGAGGAACAGTTTACATAACCGATCGATCTTGTGCGTTGTATTTATTTCGAATATATAATTTTATTTGCACAACTAAAAATTTTGTTGGGAAAATATCTAATTTAATGCACATGAATGCCAGAAAATTAAACATAATAAATTTCAAACACTTTTCATGTGTATTTTAATTTATCTATCGAAACCCTAATATTTTGGCAGCCGTTTAGTGTATGAAAAGAAACAATTTCTAAGCGAAAAAAACAAAAATATTTACGACAACAACACAACTTTACTTACCATTTGGAGTATGAAGTTGTTGATTCCCTGCTACGGGCACTTAAAACTTGACCGTAATTTACTAACACTTCGTAATTGGAGACAAAAGTGTCCAGTTGTTGTAAACTAGAGTTTTGAATATGACCATGTGATAGTTGTGGCTGTTGATGAATTTCACAGTTTTTGATTTTATGATTTTCACAATTTTCAAATGCCAACGACGATAGAGATGACGATGTAGAGGATGAAGAATTATTAGCATTACAGGACATGGAAGATGGCAACAGAGGAAGCATGTCCAACTGGTTTTGTTTCACTTTGAGTGGCATGTATGAAGCTTTTGTCGAATAATGTATGGCTGTTGTTGTTAGTTGTTGTTGTGTTGCTGCAGAAGTTTTATGATATTTATTGTTGTATTTAACATTGTCAACGTTACAGTTGTCAACAACATTATTGTTGTGTTCCTTGTCGCCATCGTCATCGTCATCAGCATCAACATCAGCCTCAGCATCATCACTGGCATCAACATCATGGTCTCCATCAGTGACAATGGTTTTATTGCAAAGTTTATGATGTTTCTTGTTCGTTATTCTATTTGTTCTTCTTCCATCAACATCAGATTTGCTTAGAATTTGTTTGTCACTCTGATTGTTTGCATTTGAGGCCACATTGGTTTTGTTGTCATTCATACTCCTTTTATTATTTCCGTTATTGTTGGAGTGATTATTGGTATCATCACAACAATCATTGACATTATTTCTAGCAATAACTTTGTCACTGCCATTATCAGTTGGCACAGAGGCATAACAACTATTTGCAACACATTGTTTGTTGCCGTCCTCATCGTCGTCGTCGTCCTCATCATCATCATCGCCATCGTTATCATTGTCAGCAACAATATCATCACATGTTGTTGACATTGTGGCCTCTTTTGAATTCATCACTTTGAAATAATCACTGCCATTATCATACATTTGAAGCTGTTCGCTTATATCGCACTCGTCATTTGTCAACAGAGTTGTTAGTGATATTTTATTGCCCCTGCCAGTTGACGTGGAAAGTTTTTGTTTAGATTTCGCCATGAATTTTTTAAAACACTTGCGGTTTTCATAAAGTGCCGGTGATACATATATTTTAGGCATTTTATTTACTTCTTTTGCAGTAAAGAGATCGTCAAGCGTTGAACTGGAATCTGTAATGAAGTTGTAAGAAGTGCTTGTGTAAATGAAACTTTTCGTTTATGTATTTGCTTATAACTGTTAATAAATTAACTATTTGACATACTGTCATTGTACTATTATAATATGAAATTTATTTGTTTAATAAGTTGAGAAGTTTGAAAATGTTCAAAACTGTGGTTGAAGTCTACTGACGATTTGTTAAAAAGCGCCAATGAAATTCATATAGACATTGCTTAACCACCCAACAAATAAATTTCATATTATTTGCTTATAATAATTTTTATAATGTGATTTCAATCAAAAGTACTGTCAGATAAATAAAAAAATTATATTATTTATCTTACGTATAATATAATTTTGGTCGATTTCTTTTTTATATACCAGATACTTCAACCCTGAATATGAAGACCATCGCATACGTTGATGATGTTGCAGTGACGATCTCCGGTAAACACTTGGATACCATATCTCAATATATGGAGTTCCCACTGACAGTCCTGAGCAATTGGAGTACCAGTAGTGAGGTCAGTATAAATCCAGCTAAAACTGAACTGGTACTCTTTACTAGGAGGAATAAGACTGACAGTTTCACTCATCCGAAGCTGAACGGCACCCCTTTGAAAATTTCTGACAACGCCAAGTACTTGGGTGTTATCCTAGATAGCAAGCTATCATGGAACCTGAACATCTAGCCGAGAGCGGATAAGGCTCAAGTGGCCATTTATATATGCTAAGGGCAGTTGGTCTGAAATTGGGTGTAAGCCCCAGAGGGATCAACTGGATCTTTGATCAAACTGATAGTCTTTTATGGAGTACTGGTGTGGTGGAATGCGATAGAGAAGGATAGTCATTGCAGGAGCTTTGAAAAGATCTTTCGTCTTCTGGCTAGGCTGGTGAGCAATGACCCATGCAGAACACGTGGCCTTCTTAACTACAAAAAGGTACGACTGCATCAAATTGTGAATGTCTTAACTGGACACTGCATACGTGGGACCCATGCAAGAAGGAGGGGTCTAGAATACAACGACCTCTGCAGAAGCTGTAATTATGAAGAGGAGGAGGAAACTATACTGCATCTTCTATGTCAGTATCCTGTCTTGAACAGCTCACGGGCAGTGGCACTGCGCTCCAACTTTCTACCAGTGCTAGATAGCCTGGCGAGTCTGGAGCTTGTTAGAACATCGGCCTTTCTAGCGTCCACAGGGTGGCTTAATGCGGCAGAAGACAAGTCATAAGTAGTACTCTGTTTAAGGGTATTACAACGGCACCGAAAGCACGGAGCCAAGTGCATTGTCTCGACAATGGCCTTAATAAACCAACCTTACTTACCGCATACTTTTGTAGCACTATAATTATTGGTAATCCCGGTTCTCCCACTGATTGACACTATGAATCGCTAAAACATTGCTTTCAAATGCTGATATATAACACACTGAAAGAATTTATGCCATAAATTCTATAAATTTCGACACTAATCCAACGAAAGATTTAAATGAAATGCAGTAAAAGCTGCACTGCGCTGGAAACTTCGTCAATTAAATGAAATATTTTTGTTGATGACATAAAACCATTTCATTAAAATTTCTCTTCCAGGGTTGGGAAATTTAATTATTTTTTATGTATAAGCGTAACCAAATATACAACTAACCTCGTTTTTTAACTAGTTAAAACTTAATAAAAATCAAAATTTTTATTTTAGGTTTGGACAACTACAATATTTTGTAGTACATGAAAGTGACAAAGTGGTAAAAAAATTTTATTTTTTTTTAAGTAAAACCGCTTTATACATCATGAAGATTAGCTCTGGTGAAAACATACATAAAAAATTAAAATTTTGTTGTTAATTTTTTTTTCATTCATAAAAGTAACTAAATACGCAACTGAAGTTTTTTTTGCTAACTAAAACTATTTTATAACTTAGGAAGAACAATATGTAGAACGCCAGACGTACGTTGGTGAAGGGTGTATAAGAATCGGCACAGCCGAATATAGTACGTTTAATTATTTTTTATGAATACGACCACAGCATAAGAAGTGCATTGGGTAAGAAGTATTAAAAGGACAGATAAAGACTGACTGGTCTCGCTGCATTCTGCTTCGCCGGTGCAGCATTCTGCTGTTTACCAGATGTTTGTGTTAATCGCTGTCGGTGAGTGTTCAGCGTCATTGAGACAAGTCGACAACAATTTACACAATCTTGCACAAATGCAGAGCAGAAACTATTATTAATGACTGAGTGCGGAATCGATCTCGGGACCTAAGCAATCGTAGTCTTGTGTTACTTCATAGTGTTACGAAACTATGAAAGCCAATGAGGCACTTCCAACGCAATTGTTTCGCAAAATCCGTAAAATTTTTATTGGATATTTGTGAAAATAAGTCTAATGAAAATGTTTTAGTGTATGAAAAAAATACGATATTTTTTTTAACGAAACCCCATCAGTTTCTTATCCATGTAGTTTCCACATTAACTTCATCCTTGTCGGTTCATAAGCGTCAACAAGACAAATAATTTTACATATGGAAGACGATATCGTTATTCAAGACTTGCTGGCATTTAGCTTTCTACTCCGTGTTAACTTTGATGGTGAAACAATTTGCGTCCTATTGCGCTGACTTCACTCATTTGAAACCGGGCTATATATCGCGAGAATTTTTATCAAAGTTTTTTTATTTGGCACGAAGCTCATATTAAGGGAAGACGTCAATCAGTAACATTTTTGTATATGGTTCCACTTTTAGTTGTAATAAAATTGACTGTTTTGGTGGGGCTCACATGCTGGCGGCAATATCCGTCCTATATTTTTATAGAAGAGAGCAAGAGGCAATGAATGGCATAACCATGGCCAGATATGCTGACAGATAACAAATTGCGATGATCAAAGAGATCGTTCAACTCATGCATGAGGTGGACATACACTGGAAATCATATTGGAAAATATATAGAGATATATTTTTAATATGAAATTTATTTGTTGGGTGGTTAAACAATGTCTATATGCATTTCATCGTCAGTAGGCTTTAACCATAGTTTTGAAAAGTTTCAAACTTCTCAACTTATCAAAAGACTTCTATAAACCATTTGAGAATTTAAATGAAAACCCACAAATTTTTGTTTTAAAGTCTTATAAATAATTATCTACTATTTCATAATAAAAAAATTCAATACTAAAAAATCTCTGTCTTTTTATATAATTCTAACGCCGCTAAAAGAAGACCCCATATTGTTTGGTTTTATAGTGAGATGTCCGCCATGAAATCTGCCGATTTCGGCAGATAATACACATTTATCTTAAACTTGTCCTAATCAAATATACTTTAAAAATATATATAACGACTGCTTGTAGCACTATTTTTTCGGTTTCCTTAACACTTTTCGGTTTGCGATACATTTTACGTGAGTATTTCTTAAATATGTCACATGCACTGAAATCAATTTCCACTTCAATTGTTTCGCTAAAAATCAAATAGCAGCAATTAATGGTTGCAATAATGCACGACTACTGCTGTTCGTAACCAACAATCAAAATAAATGTATTTTTACTTACAACAATATATTCTTATATCTAAAAATTACTTTTTATATTTTCTTTATTTACGCTGTTGGAAATTCCATTTAAAAGCGTTTGCAGTGCAATAAGACGAAATTACTTTTAATTTCTAGTTGTTTGGCTGTATTGTTGCTGATGTTGCATTAGTAGACAAAAATAATGTCCTCTTATGATGATGGCGAAATGTGTGTATTCGATCTATTTGAACAAAATGTGGAGGAAAGATGCATTCGAACAAGCAACTGATGCTGGTCAGTAATTACAAAGTACAAAGCACAGTATTTCTTTATTGCAGAATTATAAGCATAAAAACTAGTTATTCAATCTTTTAATAATAATTGAAAATTTTATGAGAAAGTAATTTAAGTTCTATAGAGACTTGAACTTACCACCTCCAACTAACTGATGGATTCGCTAACTGCCAATAAACCAGGAGGTGTGTCTAATAAAAAAAACTTAGTGAAATTTGAATATGCGTTTTAACAAAATTTCTGCTGCTTTTTGTAATTAAATTGTTATACTTAAATTTGCCACTCTGTTGGTACATAATTTCACAAATATTTTGTTGAAGGAAACTAATTTATATACTCTTTAAAGCTGTTCTAAATGATATTGATAAAAATATCGAAACATTTTTGTTTCATTTCATCATGAAGAAATTTTCACGAGGCTTAGAAATCTAATTTTGCAAGTCATGAGCCCAATAGCTTCAAAAATCTACTGTCTCTTCTATTTCAGCAACATGAAATGTGTCTATATGACGCCTCTGCCAATAACAGATTGTCTAGCAGAAGATTTTCTTAATAGCAACTGTATTTGAACCCATAATTAAGAACTAACACAATCTCACAATATTTCAGAACCAGAATGGAAACCTTTTGCTTATATTTCAAAACATGTAAATGGCCTGTGATGCAACAAATACAATTCCATTTAAATCCTTTACAAGACTCTCATCATCACATACCGAATTGTCCACTTTAGCTCTTTAACAATCATCAGCAAATAACAAAGCGAAAAGGAAAAAGTTACACGAATTTCTATAATCCTTAACGCTACAATAAATTGTTTAGAGGCAAAAAAAAATGGTTTTTAAAATGCATATATTTTTCATTTTTAATACAGAAATTCTAAATGACAAATGGCCTTCTCACTTATAAGTAATTACTTTCAATTAAGGTTTCCGCCAAAGTTATTGCGCAGGCGTCTTTTACATGAAGTTAAAAATAAAAGATCAACCGTTTTTTTCTCTCTTCATTTGTTTGGCGTTGACATTGACATAGCGAGCTTTCGCACTATACTTTACAAGCAACTACTCAAACAGGCTGGATGTGCTATTTATACTGCCGCAGCCACCTATACGGTCAGTTAAATATGCGGCTAACAGCTAGCCAATAACGCTGTTAGCCAAAGAAGTGGTATATTTATTTCGTTATGCCGTTTGTAACCCAAAGAAAGGAAGTGAATGGAGCGGAGCACAAGGTCTTTAATTGTTAAAGGGTCTTTTGTAATTTAAACAACCAATTTGAATTAAATTATTTACTAAACTTTTAGCAGCCACGATGCTTTGTGATTTATTATTGTCTGGATGTTGCACTTATTCCTCAGAAATATAAATTTTATAGGTACAAAAAAGGATTTAATAGTCTTACATTTTCAAATAAGTTCTATAAAATATTTGCGTTGATCAATATTTTCATTTAGTAGGACCAAAACCAAGGGGATGGATTCTACCTCAGCCGTGCATTGTGTTGGAAACAGAAAGGAGGCGATGCTGCGGAAAAAAAAAAGAAAAAAACTATCAGAAGATAAAGACTTTGTTGGAGTCAATTCGCTTCATACCTCGCCTGTTAATTTGTGTTTCAGTATCTCTAAAGGAATTACTCACGCAAGTCAGATATTTTCATCACAGCAGTCGAATCTCAGTGTCCAGCCCCTACTAACGGTGTTCTTCGTACTTGAGTAAAATTGGGTTATCAACACCATCCCCATGCGACCATGAATTTGTGCTTCACGACCTCTAATAGAACAATAGTCAGGTCCATAATGACGGCTTTCTTAGCACTAGGGTGAAGTTGGGTGTGCAGCACCATCCGTATTCTACTTGGCCGCCACTAAAACGGACTCTGGGTACAATGAGGCTGTACCTTCTCATACACCATATCGTTTCACAGTCCTACCAATATTACAAGGGAATATTCACAAGTGATATTGGGAAACTTGTGCCCGAAAGTTTATTGTTTTTGCGAGGTATACATTCTTCACACAGGCCGTATCCTTTTGCGGTCCTGCTGCCAGTGAACCGCACCATTACAGATGGAACCATTACAGATGGAACTCGTTGTTTAGCCGAACGTTCTGCAACTGGAAAAACTTCCTACACAGGTCTTTCCTGGGGAAGTTCAAATTGAATGGCTACTGAACTATTCCCTTTATCTCCCTTCTCATAACTAATTTATTTTGTTCTAGAACAATGCATGGCAAGTGTAGGGGTCATCCTCCGTTTGCTAGTCCAAGACGAAAAAAATAATTATAAATAAATACTAACACTTTTCTTCGGTGCCTGGTTTTATCCTACACCTTCACTACTTTCGACGATCGTGGCATGCTACCACTACCGAGGATAAAACCGGCAAGAGAAAAGCATGCCAGTCTTCCGCATTACCAACTTTACAGCCACTTCTTCACATAGAAATTGAAGTCCGAAATCCCATTAGTCTTTGCCAAGCATCAGTCCGTGCCCAATATTTCTCCCAGCAATTCGAACATCGAAGTTCGCCCCAGTATTCTAGGAGCACGAACGTTCACAAACGCTGACATCATCGCCAAGTTGATGTTTTCAGTACCTGTAGCAATCGGTCGATCGAATCGGACCACCCCTTTAGCCTTCTGGAAGGCACTTCTTCTGCGGGACGTACAGGGATCAGTGGCACCAGTGTACATTTGCTGGGAGAGCTTTGCAAATCAGCAGAGTAGGTTCTTTAATATATCATCGACTTTTAGACTCCCGAAGAAGACCTCACCTTCGTCATTGAAACAGGTCGATATCAACTAGTAAAACTATGCGCTACTACATGACTAAAAGCTCAACCGAACCTTAAATCCCAAGCTTCGTAGTATTAGTGGCAACTGCTTTACTCAACGAAACTCTCCTAAATTTTGTTTGAAGTGGTTCTAAAATTGTGGTAAAAATTTGAACGCTAGCGAAATGCTTTTGCTTTCTAAATACCGTCAAAGTCGAACAAGAGCATGCTGTTTAATTAAAAAAAGTTTATATCAAAAATTGTTTGTTTTCCCAAATTAATATTAAATATTTTTATTATTCAATTATTTCTGAAAGACTCATCTTCGTACAACATGATAAATAATCTATGAAACTAATTGGCGTTACGGGATGTCCTTAAGGGTCAATTGATTAAATCCCCACTTATTTGTAACAACAAAGTTTTGTAAACTTGTTTGTTTTTTCAAAACTTCATATATTAATATCTTATAAAATCATATATGAGAAGAGAGCGGTCTTTGGCAAAAATATATTAGAGTCGCTACTGCTAATACCGGCTTTCATTCTGGGAAAAATGGGAATAGCAAAACTGCACAATTTTTTTAATTCCTGATAAGACTGCCAATATATCGCATTGAGAATTGTTACTCATACACCCCAGTTATTAACAGATCTTCACAAATTGTTGCCAATCGTAAGATATTAATAGGACTTATATGTCTTTTATATTGATTTACTTTAATGCATAACTAGCATTTCATATATAAAACTCATGCGGGCATTAATAAAATATACGTTTGATTTCTATAATAATCAAACGTTAAAAATTTTAGCTGGGTGTCACTGCTTCGACTTGGCCGACAGAATCACTTTAATACTTGTTAAAATTTGTGGCTTATCACGTCTCCTCTGTACGATCCTTCTCTAGTTACCACTGATCACAAGCATTATGGCCATTATTGTGATGTATGTATATATTTCTGTTTTATATATCATACATCGTTTATGATTTTCTGATGTTGCGGGGAAGTGAATGCTAAATAAAAAAAGAGAGACGACGACGTATGTAAACTGCACGCTAACACAGTCATTCGCTGCAAATGATGAACGAATGAATGTACGAATCAAATTGAGGGTATGTCAGTTATTAATGTTGCACATTTTGCAGCTTAAATGTTTAATTCAAAAGGTTGACAGATGTGCGTAATTTATTTGCATTTTCTTGTTTATTTTTTCGCTCTTTTTCCTTTTTCATTTAAAACTTTATAAGTTTCTTCTCTCTTTCCGTTCAGTAATTCATTTCAATTTGTGCTTTACGTTTCCTTCTTTTTAACAAATACTTACCTGAACAAAAAAAAAAAAAGAAAGATACAAATAAATTATAAATAAAAGAATAAGATATTCATAACTCTGAGGTGATCTGGCTGCTTTTAATGGTCTCTGCTTCATTGTAGTTGCTGAAAAATGGCTGGAAAGAAAAAATATATGATGAGGCTATCACGCATTTCATGATGGCGGCAGCAGATAAGCCTTTTAGTGTTACAATAATAATAAATGATATTTATCCGGTGTATGAATTCAAATTTTAGTACTCGCAACAACGGAATCTGAGAAAGTGTGGAATAGAATGACAGTAGAGAAGGTATCAAGAGATATTCCCAGACAAGGATATATAACAGGGATATTGTGTGCAGAGTTACTGGCCAAGAAATATTCTTGCAATAGCAACTGCAATTTATGCTTCTCTTTTATAATTTCTAGTCTTTATATTTCGTTATGCTTAAAACCTTTTGGAATATATTAGATTGTGATATGGCTCCTATAAAATTGTTTTCAATTAAGTCGCAATATTCTTCTGTTTTATATCAGAATGAAATGGTACAATAAAGCCGCTGTTGGTACTCTAACGGCTTCAATTCTTGCGCAAGCTGAACGTTATCGGCAACATGTGCAGTACGGTCTTCCGTTATAGATCAAGTTATGCCGAAAGTCCATTTGTTGAGGTTTCTCGGCTTTCATGCATACTTTTCACAACACGTTGGATATATTCTTCCTTGTGGACCAAACCAGGTTTTCTCGTATATGGAAGGTGTTTCACTATACCATGTTGTCCGCCCCGGGAGATACCATAGGAAACTTGGTCACCTTATTGCAGTGCTTTCTGGTGCAAAGATAAAAAGTGCAGCTGGAAGGATACCTGGATCGCGGTAAAAGAAGGATCACAAATCAATAGCAGGGTGAAAAACCTATATTGGTTTGATCTGCGAGGTGTAACCAGTTTCTTTACACTGATACCACGGGATCTGGTTGAGCCCCACAGACGATATTAGATCGGAGTGTGAAGCGACGGTGTTGCCATATACGAGATTGTTTGCCTGAAAGTGTGTGGAACATCTGCTTCACTAGCGAAACTGTGCTTAACGCACCTTCATTTGAATGGTTTCGTGGATTCTGAGGTCAGATGTTGGATGAGGTCCCTTCAGTAATTTCACATGGTGCCTGTGGTTCGATACCAAGAGTAGCTGGGAGAGGTGTCTGATAAGGGCCCAGCTGGTATGGTTTTCAAGGGCTGCTGCGAATCAGCAGATGTTACGGAAGGGGTGGTATGTTGTTGGTGGTGGGATTGTCTGGAGGGTTTGGTCTTATGACTTTGACCTCTGGTTCGTATTGGTGCTGACTACATGCTTTTCTTCGGAAGTAGGCCCAAACACCTTAGCGAGGTGTATGATTATGTTTTTGTGGCGGAACCATGTGAATAAAGTTGCAACTTGTGCAAGCTCCAGGGCTACACAAGTGTGGCCCCTGAGGGTGACACGGGTGGGAGTGGACATCTGATTTCACCCGGTGTTGAAAGCACCGTCCGGTTAAGCCAAATGGCAGGTACTGACGTAAAACTTTTGCCATATCAATACCATGTTGTCAACAATTGTCAACCAGGCGGTTTAGTGTTGTTACTGAAGGCTTTCTGCGCACATTGAAAGAGCGACAATAAGCACGTTTATGAATCTAAAACGCACTAAAAAACGATGGGAAAAGCATCGAGTTGACAACTCTGCTTATAACTGTTGCATATGCTGAAGAAGACCTCTGATTTAGTTGAAACAAACGCAAAGTCTTTAGCCTGAAGATAACTAACCCTTAACAAATTTGCATAAAATTATAATTAAAACACACGATATACATTTTCATAACTTTCATTACCACCAGCGATTCAAAACAATAGAAAATAGGAACGAGAAATCTTGTAACCTAAAATAAATGAATTAATATCATATTAAAGTGGGGAAAAAGTAACATAAAAATATTTAATTCATTTCACTCTGAAGGACATTGACGTTAAAGCAAATGCTTAATGTGAGCCCGCTGTTCTAGTGATGCTGTGCCGGTGCTGCTGACGAACTTGATGAGTCAAAAAGCGTAGCTTGTGTATGTGTTGTTGATAGCACCGATGTGCTTGTGTTAATTTGAAACACTTCAGCCAACACAACTACAGTTGGCCAACTGTCATTCATAATAAAACTGTGGCTCATTTTATTTTAATTTCTGCATATAATTTTATACAGTATTTTTTCAATTTTATTTCATTTGAAGTAGGAGGTTAAATATGCAGTTTCCAAAAGAACAAACTTATTTTAAAAACATAGAAAAAAACCCCTTTCGCCTGCAGATCCTTTAATCAAGTTCTAAAGATACTGATGCTGACGATGATGATGGGAATGGGAATGGGAATAAGAATGTGTAAAGGCATGGCCATATTGTTGTTGCTGCAAATGACAACGGTGTTTGTGCTGACGATGATGATGGTGATGTGAATGGACTGACGTCTCTTGAAATGGCAGCAACAAAACTTACACTAACAACAATAATAAAAATTTAACAAACAGTTGAAAATAAGTGGAAGGAGAATAAAAAATATAACAAAAAGAAAAAAGGTTATCTTTCTCTAGCATCACTCTAGTGAAGCATCATATTTTGTACTTGAAAAAAGTAATTACTTTAGAAAATAACCGTTAAAAGTAATGGTCTATATCAAATATATTAAAATTATACTCGTAGACAGCATCTACATACATAATACACACACACACACATATATATAAGAATACAGCAGCAGATATCTAAAGAGTAAAACTGCTTAGAAAAAAATAAAATTAAATAAAATAATGTAAATATATTATAATGGAAATAACATTTACAGTTGTTCCAGTAAACATTTTTAGGAGGTGCAGATCTGCAATAGATAAATTCAACGATTGTTTTTGTTTCAAATACAGAACGAAATTCATGTTTTTACTAGGGATTCAGGTGATGCCAATATCTCGCCGATACTTTAGCAACTAAAAGAAATAGGGCTTTAAACCCCTTCCTGTTCATCTGAAATTCTCTTATAAACGGATTAACAAGTATCAGAAATAAATAGTTCAGACATGTGAAAAACCGTCCTTGTATGAGTATAGCTGGCGTACTCGAGAAAACCTCTGATGACACCACAAGAATTTAAATGGGATTTGGTGATACATTTTTGTGAATTTAATAGAGCACGAAAAAACTCTACTATTTAATTATAATAAAAGAAGCAAAATTTTGTTTTAATCAGAGATCTGCAACAGCTATCATGTACATGATTCATTTATGTATGATTCAAACATTTCATACAATCAGTTTTGAGTCCAAACCGGTTGTAATGAATGTAAATGCTCTTATACATTTACATTCATGCCTTGTTCTTGAGCTAAAATATTTCGATCAAAATATGTCAGAGTAAGGTAATTCGGTATGTCCAAAAGTTCGATACTTAATGCAGATCTTTGATGTTAAAAAATGTTTAGTCTTTTGCATTTTATATACATAAAAAAAAATTGCTCCTCCAAACTCTTTCAAAATATCTCCACTAGTAGAGCTATTGCAAACTCTTTTAAATATTGAAAGAGTTCGGGACAGCTGTACTAGTGAACAAGTCATCTCTATCATACTTACTTACTGGTTATTAATAATTTCAAATGTCAGGAATAGGGATTCAGCCCCATTAAAGATGGATATATAATGTGCTCTACTGTAGTTTCTTATTATTTCTTATGACCTAGTTAAATATACTATTATTATTCATCATGATTAAGAGCATCCAGTTCTCCAATGTGATTGTTGTGAATTACTTGACAAACTGTATAAACTCCTACTTTTGTGTATTGCAAAGAGTGTAGCAAGTGAGAACATTCAAATAGTTAGAGTTAGCTGGTGTGGCCCACTAAAGACAAGAGTCAAAATAAAACTGTTTTGAATAAACTTTAAATATATTATGATGGAATGGGCAAACTGGGGTTCACGGCGAACAGAAATTTTAATTTACAGTTTCATTTAAATTAATTATTATTCTCTTAAGAAATATAATATTTAGCATATTGTGAAACTCTTACAATTAACTTGCATTTATAATTCTAAATTAATTATAAAAGCCGTTTTAATGCAAACATATTTTTTTTTAATTTGTTGTGATGAGTAGAGTATATTAAAGGGGTGCTCCATATAGAGGTAGGGAACTTTGATAAGGAATCAAAAAAAAATTAGTTATTTAAATCCTTCTGGAATTATAATTTAAATATGACTTCATCCTTTTTGGATGCAACTCAGTCAGGAGCTTTCTATCATTATAATTTATATACAAAGCTATGAAAATAAGGCATTAAACACAATAACGACAGCAGGCTACAGACTACAACGCATCAAAAATAGAATACATGTGCGTATATGAGAATGATTATTTTTACTACTACAGATAACACGGCTACTGGTTGTTGTCCATGCTGTTTTTGTGGTTGTAGCTAAATTAAACTAATTTCTATTTCGGTGAGCGACAATGAGTAAATGCAATGTTGCCAGCATCATACAAATAGATTCAATTATTTTAAACTTTAAAATATACTATTTTATTATACAAAAAGAAACAGCAAATTATATTTCCAAGCTAATGAAATGATTTCTTTTCATATATTATAGACTTTAAATATATTTTATTAGAATAACACTATTTCATAGTATTAAATATATGAAAGCGGCTACACTGCCGTATGAAGAGAATTTTACTACAAACAACAACACATGGTTATTGATTTGGTGGCGTCGTTTCAAAAATAATTAAGTAGCTGGCTACGAGGCGACGAATGTAGCCAACGGCTTTTGTAGACGGTGTTCATGTAGCCTGCTGTCGTTATTGTGTTTGAAGCTTAAGTATTAATTTTTTTTTTTGCTAAAATTGACATTACTTTTATATTATATTCGAAATTTCATTCCTTCAATTTATTTTTACAATATTTTAAATACAATTTCATACAGAAAAATACATATCTGATATGCACTTTTTTGGATAAGTGTATTATCTCCAAAGCTTTAATCTCTTAATTATTTAGAAAAATTAATATATTTGGCTGCATTTTTTAATAGTGATAATTTTTTAATATAGATCCTAAAAATATCCATAAAGGATATATTATTTTTTCTATATACATTGTTTGTTCATTGAAATCCTTTGATAAAATAATCTAAGCCATCCTGATATTGGAAACCATTTCAAACAGAAAACCATGATTCGTAAGTGATTATAAAAGGATATTTGGGGCTAAAATATATGAAAACAATTTTTTCCCGTTATTTTGTAAAAATGTAATATCTGCAAATCTCTGAAGTTTTAATAATGGATGAAATCAGGGTGCTGTTGGCTGACATAGTAAGACACAAGACTACGATGCCTGAGGTCCCGAGTTCGACTCCGCACTCAGTCATCAATATGGTGTCGAATATTTCTGATCTGCATTAGTGCAGGATTGTGCTAATTGTTGTTGGCTTGTCTCAATGACGAAGGCATAGCACTGGTCGCTGATTATTACCGACAGTGATTAACACCGTCATGTACTAAAAGAGGGATACAGCAGCACCCTCTTTTTTGGTATCGGTAGCAAAAATTCACCGACGAAGTAATAAAAGTAAAAACAGCTACTCAAACCTTTCCATCTTCTAATATGTCCTCCTAACACTATCCCCTCCTTTCCAGTTCCAGCGTAATGCACCGCATGTGTAGGGGTTATCCCCTGAGTGCTGGTCCTACTCAAAGAAAAAAAAAGGAACGTAAATTTATTTGCTGATATTCCTATTTTATAAATCTTAAATATCCTGGAAATTTAAAAAATTGGTGTTTTACCTTTTTAAAATAAATTATTTTTATCGTTCAAACTTTTAATTGAATAATTTGCATTGGAGACATGTTAGAGAGGGTGTTTTCTACGAAGGTAGAGAAACTTGAAATAGAATAAATAAAATTACTGATAATTTTCTTAAATTAAAATTCTCGTTATCTAAAAAATTGTCTTCTGTCATGAAAAATTCTATATGGGTTCTGGCATATGACCATTACGGCTGGCTCGGACATAGTCTAATCTGGAGGTTCAATATGTATCGGCAATAACGTGGCGAATGTTTTCCTACAAGTGGTCAATCGTGGCGGTATTGTTGGCATATATCAAATAGCCACTTCTTATATCAACGACGTTGGGGGCCAATCCACAGTTCCTAACAGAGAATCAGTTCCTAAGAGGGAAACTATGTAACATTCTGACAAGCAACATTTTTGAAGATCATCGGACCAATGATTCCACCAGCCTAAGAAACACACCAAATAGTCAGATTTTCTGAATGTAAACGATTTCTCAACACACCGCAGCCAAGGATTAACATCAATCCAATTACGGCAGTTTTGTTTAATAACATATTAATTGAAGCAAAAGTAAGATTTATTAGCGAACAAAACTCGCTTCTGAACATCGCAATCAACGGCAGCCTTCTTTTGCGAATCATTTATCGAATCTACCTACGACTTGATTAGGGATCGTGTTACTTAAATTGTTGTACGTGTTTAATATTTAAAATCCCATGTTCGACGCCCTTCTCACTCATGAATATGGGCTCGAAAATATTGCATCTTATCATGTTTTCAAAATGACAAGGCTTTAATAATTGTGGTCTGAAAGTTAAAAACAACTGTTGAAACTTGGTTTGGCCATACAAAAGAAGTTTGTTAGAGTTAGCTTAAAGGTAATTTGAATTGATTTAAAGTATGTTTTAGGAAATGCAGCACTGTCTTAGTCTGTTTCAGTCTGCGTTAAGTTGAGTTGTCCAAAGAAGGCATCTGCATTCTTTCTTTCACGATATTTTTGTGCCAAATATTGCAATTTCCAAACTTTTATACACTTTTTAAAAATATTTTCATAATTTTAGAATAACTATTTAAGATATGTAACAGAATTTCTCTTTTATAACGCAGTGAAAAACTTTTTCTTTTTATATAAAAAAAAATTGCCTCAGTGTAGTTTGTAAATCAATTGTTATAAAAAGGAAAAAGGAACAACAACAGCAGCATATCTTTCTTCAAGATATTAAATTTATAGTGGTTAAATATATTGTGGTCTAGAATTTATTAAATCTGCAGTGTGAAGACAAAATCACTAGTTTATGGCTATAACTTTGAGACTAGGTTTTAATTTTCAGTGCTAAAACATTGAATTTAGCTCCAAATTGGTAAAATCGGGCAGCTGTTAATGGCGGAGTCTAAAAAATACAATGGCTGAGGCATGATGATGTTTGTTTTTGTGGGAACAAATTTTATAAGAGAAGGACAATTGTTTTATTGTCAGTCAAATACCCCCCGGGGGGCACAATAGGCAACTTGGTCAGTAGTAAAGCCTTGTTGCAGTGCTTCTCGGGGAAAACGGCTATCGGTTTTCTGACGTTGCTTTTGCCGATATCCCTATCTCTGAAGCAGCAGTGCAACGGGGGTGCATATAAGTGTATAAAATATAGTAGGCTTTTGCCTATGTGTCAGGGAAAGAAAATCAGGTGGAAGGATACCTGGGTCGCACCATACAATGGATCAAAAATCAATAGTAGGTGGCAAACCTATGTTGGTTGACCTGCGTGGCGTAACCAGTATCCTTACACTGGTACCACGGGATCTGGTTGAGCCCCACAGATGAGACTTCGGTTGATTCTGTGGCCAGATGTTGGTTGAGGTCTCTTCAATGAGTCCACGTGGTGGCTGTGGTTTAATACCAAGAGTCGCTGGTAGAGATTTCAGATAAGGGTCGATGTTCCGGCATATTCATACTATGCTGAGACCTCGACCCAGCTGATAGCAGTCTCTACGGGCTGCTGCGAATCAGCAGACGTTACGGAAGTGGTGGAGTGTTGTGGCGCTGTTAGTTCTAATAACATTCTTTCCTCGGAAGTAATAAGGGTTTAAGATAGGCCCGAGCACCTTAGCAAGGTGTATGAAGTTGTTATATATGGCGATACTAAAAGATTAAGATTGCAACCTGTGTGTCCTCGAGGGACACTCAGGTCGGATAGGCCATATTGGTAGGTGCCGATGATAATCTTAGACACGAGTTGTCAGTCAAATACTTCATGCCCCAACTATTTTCGAAAAAATTGCATGAGCATGAGCCAACCGATATCCCTACAACCTTAGCAGCTTCTATAATATTGTTGAGCACTTTATGTGGTGGCCACAATATCCATCTTTATTTATATCCTCGCGACCTACTTTAAATAGCCTTAAAAACTTGCAAACATATATCTGACTTGGTGTACAACAAGCGTACATCCCACTGCTAATATCTCAAGAGCTTTCGTATACACATTATGGAGCTTTTTGAATTAAAATGTTTTTCAGTGGTATTTTGTGGTTACACGTTTTTGGTGAAATATTTGCCCAAATTTGGCAAATTTATGCACCTTAAAAATAATGAAACGCAAGTGAATTGTGTCTAGGCTTTAATATTTGAAATTTATCGGTATTAACTGAACAGACCTCGCATATATATGTTTACCTGTCCCTTGGCTCATTTTACGTTCGTTTGTAAACTTCTACTAAGATCAGCAAATCGCTTGGACTGCTCTGCTTCATCATGTTGGTGATATTTGAGATGTGTCCCCGTTGTGTGTACATCCTCTCTCCTTTTCTTTTCGCCAACATTAAATTTGATGCACAAACTTGTGCTGCCAATGCGTCAAAATAAAGTCTTAACAAACACACCAACGACGAGGCAAGAATGATTTTTTTCTAACACCTTCTATAACCACTGGACCTTCTATTTAAGCATATTGGAAAGGCTCAAATAAGTTTTTGTGTGTGTGTGTGTGAGTGCTTCTGAAATTGCACTGGAGTGCTGGGAAAAAAGCTGGAATTACAATATTAACGTGAAGGGTTGTTATTCGCTTTTCGTAGCTACAAATACTCATACAACTGCAATGAAATAAAATAATGATGACCGACAGTTAGGAAATTTGTTGTGAAATGTCAGTTAGTAAAACTTTCTGTCAACATGTTGGACGAAATGTCATTATTTTATTTTTAATGTTGATGGCTCGTTCTAGCAGACTTGCAAACGCACATGCCAACAGATATAAAATAAATGAAGCCTGATTTGATAAGAGACTGAACGATTTCATGTTGGCCTCAATGAAGTCGCAAAAATGTCAGCATGATTTTTGCTGCTGCTGTTACAATTTTTCCTTTTTTATTTTTTTTATCTGTCTGCACTTCCGTCCGGCCATTAGTTGTGAAAATTTTATTGCACCTCTGTTTCATTTATTCTTATTATTTTACTTGTTTTTATTTTATTTTGTTTTACTTTTTTCCCCATTTATTCCTTCATTTATACAAATTTTATTTCAAATGTGTATTTATTCATTTCAGACTTTTTATTTCCTCTTCATTTGCTTTCCAAGTTGTGATGATGATGGCATTTTATTTTTGTATAAATTTCGTTTTGTTTCAGCTGGCCTTTTACATACTGTTTATGAGCACTTGCAAGGAGGCATCGCATCATATGTAGAGTAAATATTATTTTTTTACATGCCACACAAGTCAACAGAATATGTAATAAAAAAAATTGAAACAAAAAAGAAAATTATTATAATAGGGAAAAGTCGTAACTACAGTAATTTCTTTATAATTTATAAAGCGAATTCTGAAAAAGAAGAGAGAATTACAAAAACCACCAGAGTAGTTAAAATATTTTTTATCGTATGATTCTTCCACTTTGGCCAACAACTTCTGCTTATTGGAGAAGTATAACCTTTCGAGATGTGTGGGGATATTTTATACAGACTTAATTTGCTTTTGATATATGCGATTTATGTGAAACAATTGTTGCAAACTTCGGCGAGTAGATGTTCCAGGCGCATTCTCAACACCTGTACAGCGGCTGTGTTTGAATCATTACGCCCATTCCGCTCTCATTGTTTTGGCCTGTTTTCTGCAACAGTATTGCTAACCTCGAATTTAAAGATTCAAACACGCGCACTGATCCCTGAAGAAGCATGATTACGAGTAACGGCTGCTCGACTTTCGCCTAGTGATGCAGTAGAATATTCATCATTTTGATGCTAAAAAATCTTCTCTTTTACAATGTCTCAACTTTTCGCTACAAAAGTGTCACAGAATGACAGCATAATTCTTGAAGTTTCATTATTTAATAGTTAATTTACGAGTACTTCCTAAGCTCCAATTTATCCTCTCTGTATAATCCGCAATGTTTTTTGATTTGCTTTAAAGCCTTGTGACGAGTCTGATGACAAGCGCTCAGATCGGCTCCAACGGGACCACTCTTCACCACATTGAATTGTCTCCCAGTGGACATTCTGGCCAAACAGCTGGCCTCATTCTCTGCGGTCAGGTTGAATGCTGCAAGTCCATGGCCAAGATTTGACTACGGGCACGCCATTGGTTGCGGACTTTTCCATTCTCTTGACGGCGACAGGCAACAGGCTTCTAGACTTTTATTTTCGGAAGATTCCGTTAGAGTCTCTTTAGAGACGGATCTAAAAGGGTAGCAAGTGTAGGCACGGGTTTTTACGAGGAGAACTTTAATGTAATAACTTCATTTAGGCTTCGGGATGGTCGCAGCATCCTGCAAACCGAAATCTCTGCCATTAATCTTGCAGTCAGATGGCTGCGGTATAATAAGATACCGAACGATATCTATATCTTTACTGACAGTAACACCATCTCTGCTATCAATGGTGTGTACAGGACATCCATAGTTGTAGTCGAATGCCGACTATCTATAAATAAGATAGCGAGACATTCGAGGGTGACACTTGTTTGGGTACCGGTACATTCCGACTGTGCTGGCAACCTCGTTGCTGCCGGAATTGCCATTGAAGGGACGGAGCTCAACAACTTTATGATCTGCCACTTCACAGGCATTCATTCCCCTATCGCACTGCAAGTTCTTGATACATTATAAATCATATAAACTCTCAGAAATCATATGGGAAAACGTGACCAATTGCCGCGTGCCAGGAGCCACTAGGTCCCGCTATGACCCACGCAGAACTCGCGACCTTCTTAATTTCAGCACGATTCGGCTGCGTCAACTTGTGAATCTCTTAACTATAAATTGTCACTTTGGCATCCCATGCAAGAATGATGGGTCTGGAATACAACGACTTATGTAGGAGCTGTTTTCTTTCAATGACGAAATCATAGTACTGGTCGCGAAACATTATCGACAGCGATTAATACAACCATATGCTTAAGAGTAGAGTAAAGAAACCTCCTTCGTTGATAACTGTAGAAACAAATTCACTGGCGTTGTAAAAGATGCGAAAGGACGCTGTCCAACGTATTGTAAGCCTTGTCCTTTTATTCTGCTTCAACATCGTTGGTGGATTCAAATTTTAATTTTTATATAATCAGATTGTAAATTGTCGTTGCACAGATGACTGTACACGACTTATGCCTTCACAATAACAATGACAACGTAGTTGGCCACGAAAAACTCTTGAGAAGATTTGCAATCCTTTACTGAGGAGTAGAAGTTAACTAGCGCAAGTGCCAGGAAAAACTTTCGAAAGACAGTAAACGATCAGTGGTGTGGCTGCCTTTAAAAAAAAACTGCCAACGACACTTAAGTTGACTGATTCAGAGCTGTTTTGCGTGCTTAAGCGCACAGTTATAACTCTACCGGATAGGACTTTCCAAGCGACTAAAGCACGTACTATCCTATACGCCTAATATGGTGGTCGTTTTTATTTGATATTCTATAAAAATAGGAAAATGTCAACTTCTGAGTGTCACTTCTCCACACAGTACGTCTATAAGAAGCCCATTTTTGTCTTAGGCCAGCACTCATGGGACGATCCCCATATATGCAGTGCACTCTGCCAGAACCCGCAAGGAAAGGATGGAGTTAGAGGAAAGATAAAGACAGATAAGCAGCCAAAATATTTTGTTACAGCTATTTTCACTTGTTTTTTGCTACGGTTACCGATGACGAATGAAACAGTATTCTGATCTTTAGTACATGACAGTGTCAATTGCTGTGGGTAGTTTTCTTCAACCAGAGTTATGCCTTCGCCATTCAGACAATCTGACTTCAATATATCAATCATGTTTTAATGCAGGCCAGAAAATATCGGCACCATATTCATGAATGAGTATTTCAGCCAACAGATGTCTTCTTTGAGAGTTTCTCGGTCTGGCTTAGAGTCTTATCGTTACCTTGTTTATATCACTATTTGAAATGTTTATTAATTAAGTTTTAGGGAATCAGAAGACTTTGATTCCTTAGTTGGGTGGCAGAGCTGCTGACTTTCGCAAATAGTATTGGCTGATAGATTCTTTCCTTTCAAACTTTCTACGAGCCCGTTAACTTATTTACAATTTTAATATTATTATTCATTTGTTAGAATGGTTAGTCAATCGGCCTGACTTTCTCCTCAGAAACAGGCTGTCCTACGTGAAAGTGGAGGTCGAAATTAAGGTCGTAGGGGCTGCGTAATGCAGGCGAACTATAGTTATAGATCACGATAGTTCTTCTAAGGCTACTAAATGAACACCCGTTATACACACTTCGTAGAGTATTTTATTTGCTTCTTTTAATGTTTCTTATAACTCCTTCAAGTCCGTTCCTTATTATGAGCTATCCAAGTATTCCACAGCGAATACTTCCCCCTTGATTAGCCTCAGAAAATGAGATATTCATGTGTTTTGGGGAAATAATATACAGAATTATCAAAAAAGAAGAAATGAAGTTAAAAAGCAAACAGAAAATATTAAAAACTCAACATCTTTTCACAGTCAATACGGAAAATGTGTACGTTTGCTTTTCTCGTATATTTAATCTCTACACAATTTTTTATGTTCGCTTTATTTTGATTAAAGGAAAATGGTATGATTCTTTTGTTATTTAACTTTAATGTCATTTGCAAAATGAAATTATTAAATAAACGTACTCCTAGTTAAACATTTATTTTTTTGAAAATAAATAAAAGAGAAACGACTGAAAGATACATTTGCCGCTCTTCTTTCTTCACGTCCTGCTTGTTATTTTACATTCATAAACCTCATGGGCTTATCAACAAGCCACTTCTTTGCTTTTTTCTAGTTACATTTTTACTCCAGGGTCTGGAAAATTTTAAGGAAAGTATAACGGCATTTAAAAGAATTTATTAACTTTCCATTTGATGAATAGATTTTATTAATTAAAAATAGTTAATCACATTGTAAAATAAATAAAATAGTTTAGAGCAGGATATTTAACATTTTTAAAAAGTCTTGTAGTTTGCCAAATGGTTGATTTTATTAGCACAACATTTTGTATATCCAGTTGCTGGTGATTATATTCAATGAACTGCAGAATAATAGAATCAACCTCCATGTCAAATCGACAAGGAGTTAGAGATCACCTCTTTCGATTTGGTTGAAATTTGGTCAAAGTCTTTCCCTTTCTTGTTCTATTTAGAATTTATGACAACCGAATAAATAAACTTGTGAAGGTTATATCATATTCAAAACTCGTTAAATTTTTGAGATTATTTTTACAATATTTCCGAAACCATCTCGTACCCAAAAACGACTCTTAAGCCATTAAACTAAAAAATATTAAAAAAATACATTAATTTTTTGGCAAAATGTAATATCTGCAAAGTTTTGAAGTCTTAAAAATGGTTTAATCATGGAAGTTATATATTATTTTAATTAAGTTTTATTCAGTTATAACGATCGCAGTTGTTTAAGGATACTAAAATTTTGGGCGTATATTTCCCTGTAATATATAGAATATTTTTTCTATCAAAGATTTTAAGGTCGCATGACACATTATATTTTTTAAAGGTTTTGAATGATCACAATCATATCTAAAGATGAAAAAAAAACTTCGAAATCTTAAAATCTTTTTAGCAATTGAATATCTTCAGTAAGAAATTATATATCATTTGTTTAATTAAATTAAATTTGCAAAAATTTTAGCAGCCTATTGTTTGGCTGTATTGTCAGCAACAGCTGCGTGAGCATCGCATTTAGCGATTGATTAACTCACACCGGTCTAGCAGGGAGTGAAGACTGCCGGATATGTCAAAAGTTTTACGTCAGTACATACCATTTGGTTAAACCTGTCGGTGCTTTCAACACCGGATGGAATCAGATATCCACTCCCACTCGTGTCACTCTCAGAGGCCACACCTTTGCAGCCCTTGAGCTTACAGCGGTTGCAGCTTCACGCCACAAACCATATTGATACACCTTGCTAAGGTGTTCGGGCCTACCCAAAACCCCTGTTACTTCCGAGGTTATGCATGTCACCAGCACCAAGACGAGGCAGAGGTCAAAGCCATAACACCAATCCCTCCAGATCCTTCCAGCACCAGCAACATACCAGCCCTTCCGTAACATGTGCTGATTCGTAGCAGCCCATAGAGGCTACTATCAGCTTGGCCGAAGTCCCAACATACCGTTAATATGCCAGAACATAAACTCTAATCTAACACCTCTCCCAGTGACTCTTGGTATCAAACCGCAGCCACTACGGGGACTCCCTAACGAGACCTCATCCAACATGCGGCCACAGAATCTACTAGTCATGGAGGAAGTAAAGAAGTATGCCACACTAAACCGTTCGAATGAACGTGCGTTAAACAGAGTTTCGACAGTGAAGCAGATGTTCCACAAATGCTCAGGCAAACAGTTTTGTGTATGGCAACATCGTCGCTTCACCCTCCGATCTAATATCATCTGTAGACCTCAACTAGATCCCGTGGTGCCAGTGTAAGGAAACTGGTTACGCCTCGCAGGTCAAACACATGTAGGTTTGTAACCCTACTGTTGATTTAAGATCTTTGTTTTGGAGGGATCCAGGTATCTTTACACCTGTATTTCTTATCTTTTCCCAGAAAGCACAGCAAAAAGATGTTACGACTCATCAAGCAGCCAATTGTGCCCCTGGGGGGCCGATGTAATACAGTAAAATATTGAATATTCACCATTTTGATAGGAATTTTTTTAATTAAACTTTTTTGTTTAACAACAAAACTTTAATTTAATTAAATTGCCCAGCCTTTCACTATATAAACGATAAAGAATGACGGCATAATTCTTGAAATTTCATCACTTGCCAGCTAATTTACTTTCTAGCCTCAAATTATGTAAAATCTGCATGTTATTGAAGTTATTAATAAACTAGTAATTTGCTCTAAGTACGATCAGTTATATTTTTCAAAAGTTGGTTAAATGCGTTGGACAATGCGGTTTAAAACGATTTTGTAAAACTTCTGGCTGACAACAGATGAAATTGGTACTTCTCTTTAACTGTTGCAATCAGAGAGTTCTCCCTACCGATGAGACCTTAACGGCAGTAGTTATTGTGTTAAATTATCCACTGTTTAGTGAGGGGGATGTTGGCTGAAGCATTACGATGATTGATATCCCGAGTTCGACGCCGCACTCGGTCGCAAATTTGGTGTCGAATTTTTCTGATCTGCATGGAAATCCCTTTTCTGTATGAGACGGTTCTTGAGATATTGACAAAATGAACTGAATAAATTTGGCGAACTCAGCGGCACTATGAAATTTTTTATATTTTTTCCTTTGGCATAAGTACTGAATAATACAAAAAAGAACCTCAATTCACTCGAATTGAAAAGGGTCGTGTCCAACTCTTTGTTGATTTGACATGGAATTACCCATATACTATATAGTCCTGAGGTATCCTTTAAATCTTGACTGTAATATTTTCTGTGCGCGCGTAAAATCTGTTTTCTAAAATATTCTTTTCCATTTGTCTTGATAATATTTATAATTGTGACGGGTATGCGTCTTTGCTGCATTCTTAATAATCTGAAACATTCGCTTGTTGTTTGTTTGCTTTCGTAATCTTTTACTAGTCCTTGTGGTAACATTTTCCTTTTCAACACAATTCATACTCAATTAAGATCAAACCGAAATTTACTAAAGAAAGAAATTCACATACAAACAATGAAAATAAAAACACAAACACAGAGAAAACAAAACTGTAGTTCAGCTGAATGTGGCAAAAAGTAAAAATAAATAAAAAAAAACAAATAGCAGAGAAAATTTTATTCATGTTAAGTAGCACGTTGGTTTGGCTTTGTTTTGCTTAAATTAGTCAAATCATCCAGTTCTTAATGACGTTCGTAGAGATTCTTAGAATGGTTTTCATATTCTTCTGAGCGTTAAGGGAAATGATAAGAGCGAATGAAATTAGATACGAATTAATAGAAGATATTGAGAGGAATGTAGGCATTTAAAAAAAAACGAATTTAGGAAATGTGGGCTAACGAATTGTGTCAACAATGAATGAATTAATCGATTTATACGGTAAGACGATGTTAATAAATTCAGATATAAACTTCATTCCCAACATCACTTTTTGATAACAACCCGGCAAAAATTACACTCCACCGGTAAGCAGGCTTGTAAACGAAAGATACCCAATTAAGTATCCTTTACCAACCTGCTACGGAACCACATGACTTTTATTTGAAATGTTTTATTTAATAGGTCCCTTTTCTTTGGAATAAAATCACATCTGGAAACAATTGCATTGTCGTTAGCGTAATATGAATCACTACGTACTATGAACTCTTGGAAAGAAGTAATTGATTGTCAAATTATGAAACGGCCAGAGTTGGGCATTCACCCTTTAACACTTCATAAGTAAGAATTTAAAAGTTTTAATGACTGAACGATGCCTTCTCGTAACTATCAAAATTTACTATCAAAATTGCTAAACATTTTACTGTACCACTTTTCATAATCTGAACAACTTTTCCTGTTAACGAGTCTCCTTCTGAGGCCGTTGCGCGTAACTCAATCGCTACATTCGAGGCGCACGGCAATTTTGCTGAAAGTAAACTAAAACAATATGCTCGTAGTGATGTCTAGATATCCGCTGTAGTGTCGAGAGCCTGGCACATCAACTCGTCAACGTTCGCAACAATTGGGCAACACCAGATTCGAATTGCGCGAAATTTTGCATAAAAATCCTCACACTTGTAAAGTTTAACTCATTCAAATATAAAAGTCGGCTGACCATTATTTGCTAAGCACATTTGCAAATTGGCGATTTGAGTCCCACTTTAAATAATGCGATTATGAAAACAAACAGAATTGCCTTATCTAACGGCTCTCTCAAAATACACTAACAGTCCTCGAAATAACTATTTCAAAACGTGGTCTAAATTTTTTTTAAAAGAGCAGGCTACTGCCAACCTGCTAGAGGTGGATCGTATACCATTATTAATTCCCAATTAATTCCCATATTTCTCGTTACAGTGGCAACAATGAAACTAAGATTGGTAAACAAGAAAAAAAATATTTTTAACTGCACTTTAGTGAAGCTATTCGGCAAGACCTGACAATTTTTTGTTGCTTGCCAGTGGCAGATATAGTGTCGCTGGGTATACCATAAGTGGTGATAGGTAAACATATACCCTTCAATATTGATGATGCCGCGGTCTACAAAAATAACTGCTCTATTCTTATCTCTAACTTCAAAAAGTCTGATTAATAATTTTTAATTCCTCTTTGTCTGTTGAGTGTTTAGTTTGTCTTTAAGAATATGAGGTATAAAATGAATTCCACCCCATCAACCTGAAATGAATTCAAAGTAGCGGGACGATATTAATATTAAATTTATAGGCCAATTGTTCGAAAAGTTAATTTTGAAAAAAGACTTGTTCTATTTGAACCAATTTCAACATTAACAAGTAAAAGTGCTATATTCGCTGAGCCGAATCTTATATACCCTTCACCTACGTACGTCTGGCGTTACATATAATTTTAAGTACCAATTTTGTTCTTTCTAAGTTATAAAATAGTTTATGTTAAGAAGAAAAAAAAAACGACAGTTGCCATTTTAGTTACGAAGTTTGAATTTTTTTATTTGTTTTTGTTTCTTTTACCAATGCGACAAGGCATGAAATAGTTTTATTTCAGAAAAACTTAAAATTTTCAACCATATTGGTCACCTCCATTAACTACAATATATTGCAGTTATCCGACCCTGGAACCGAAATTTTTATTTTATTATAATATTTTATACCAGAAAATAGTTTTAATTAGTAAAAAAAACGATGTTAGTTGCCTCTTGGTTACTTTTATGTATAAAAAAATATTTTAATTTGCCATCCCCGGAAAAGATGTTTTCATATATTTTAGTTTTTTTTTACCAATGCAACTTTTAATGAGGCATAAAATAGTTTTATTTAAGAAACACATAAAATTTATAACCATTTTGGTCACTTTCATGTACTACAAAATGTTTCATTTTTCAACCCTGGCTTCGAAATTTAGTTTTTTTCTTAAATTTTTGATTCCAAATTTCTTCTTTGTAAATTATAAAACAATTTTAGTTAGCCAAAAAGAAACAACGTCAGTAGCTTTTTGGTTACGTTTTCGTATAGAAAAAATTTAATTTCCCAAAACTGGAAGAGAAATTAAACTTTTCTAACTCCTTAATTTTAATTATGTAGTAGTTTTTTTTCCCCAAAATCTTGTTTAAAATTTAAAATTGATCAGTTAAGCGGTTTTAGCTGGTTCCTATGCCCTTTCCACTGGGGCTAATGCAGATCATCAGGGAACCTTTACCCAACATTTCTCAGAATAACTAAAGATATTTATTTCAAACTTCCACAGTAACAATAATAAATGGGAAGTCTAAGAACAAATATCAAAGTCACAACAAGAACTCACTGACCACTTTTCCTTTTTTATTTTCTTACGTTTTGTTCTACAACTGGTTAGTTTTTTGCCGACTCAAATTGTAGGTGTAAGAGAAATAAAGAACAACAACCAATATTTTTTTTTAATATAAAAACAATTTATTACGAGCGGGGACAACATAAGTTGTTTTATTTTGCACAAGCACTTGCATATGTATATTAGAACTAGCACATAATTAAAATTAAAGAGTTTAAAAAACCCCCAAGTATATAAAGAATTAAGTTTTTTATCAATGCAAATCTTCATGATGTATAAAACGGTTTTATTGACGAAAAACTTGATATTTACAAAAATTTTAGTCATTAAAAGTACCACAAAATACCGAATGTTCCAAAAAAAAACTTTTAATTTCCTATCCCTGGAATTAAATTTTTATTTTTTATATTTTAATAGACAATTGAGGTTTCCAAAGTACGAAATAGGTTAAATTTACAAACAGACAAAAAAATAATTGGATTTTGGTATTAATTTTGCGTAAAGAAATAGGTGTAAGCTTCCCAGCTCTGGAACCGTTTTTCGTAATTTTCAGAATACATACTCTTTCACTATTTGTGAAGGGTATAAAAATTATACGAGAGCCGTATGCAATCAATGATAACACACTTTTGCTTAGACCCGGTGTTGCAGTTTAATAATTTTTTTATATGTCCTATTTTTATGAATTTTTCGATTCATGTTTCTTAAGCCAGTTTTTTATTGTTTTGAATTTTTTGGATTAAATATTTTTACACTTTTATGGGGTTAGCACAAGCCTTAACTTTTCTGTTTAGATCAAAATTAAGCCATCTAACGAGTGGTAATAAATAAAAGTACTCATGAGTTCTTATGATGAAAGTACAGCGGCTTTCGAAAACAGCCGTTCTGCTCTAATGTGTATGATGAAGACATTTTATTTATATTTTTCATGGGTTTCTAAATTAAAAATACTTTTCGAACGATTTGATACAAATTGATTACAATTTATTTTAATTTTTGTTTGAAATACCCAACCTACGCAGAACCTAAACGTGGTGACTTCTGTCAATTGCCCAGAGCCCGCAGAAACTTGAAGTAAAAGTGATGTATTTATAATGTCTAGAAGCTGCAAGGCCAATTATATGATTTTCAAGTGGTATTTTAGGTAGTTTCTTTTGTACTATTACTCCTCCGAAGATGACCCTCTGTGCAGAATTGGAATTACACCGGACCCAGATGGTACGGAATAGTGTTGAGAGGAGAGATAAACAGATGAAGATAATCCTGTTTTGATCGTTACTTTTTCGGTGAATATTCTCTATAAATCCGACGAAGAAGGGCTGTCAGTAGTATTCAGTGACCAGTGCTGTGCCTTCAGTGCCAATCGTCTACCAGTTAAGTGACGCTTTTTCTACCACCTGTTCCGTAATCATATTCGACATCTTTTGAAAGGGAATATTAAAATGGCTTTGTGAATGTACTTCATCCATGGATTATCGCACTCTTCATTCAGTTAATTCTGCTGAAAACTTTCTTACATGGAATTTAAACTAGTTTGATAGCATGTCCTTCAAGCAGGGGTAAAGAATAAATGTATGCAGGTAAACAATTCGATTTTACCACCTTCAAATGTGGCAGCCAATTATTTTCGTAGCTACGTTTTGTAAAAACGAGAGAGAAACCAAAATATTACGATTCTTAGGAAATACCCTCAGTCATTTACTTTTGTTCCTTGATTCAGTATTAAATGGAGAGAACATCTTATCAACATTGTCAGCTCTTAAATTGGCTGCCTCCAGCAAAACCATATTTTTAGCACGAGCGTCAATTAATTTAACGCTTCAAACTGTAATTCAAGTATATTTTCCTGCAACAAACTCATTTCAACATCCTTCCAACACCTTCTCCAGGATTGACGACTTATAGCATGGCTACAATGGCAACTTCATATCGAAACAATTATTCGTTGTCATTCATCGTTATTAAGTATGCCAGAGACCACACATAAGAATGACCAAGCAAAAGAAAAGGAATCTCTAGTGACAATTCTCTGAGGAAGTAATTCATTTATTAGAGAAAAATTTCAAAGCCATAAATAAATAAAAATATAAACATCCATCTCTAGTTGTTGGCCATTTCAGCATTTTTTATTCATCACAAATTTTGAATAATGAGTCTTTGAGTTTAAATCAAACACACACACATACACAAAATATACATATAAAATATGTCCTGTTAAGGAACAAACATTTTTCATTTCTTGTTGGCTTATTTTTTTGTTTTTTTTTCATCAATTTTGCTTTCAGTTTGAGGTTGCGTTACGGCTGTTCTCCATTCATGTCCGTTAGGGCAGTGTCGCTTAGCACAGTCGTTTTGACCAGTCGACAATGTAATCACTTCAAATTACCACTAGATTAGTCTCGAGGGGCTTTTCAACTACAACTACAGCAACCACATGTTTGAGAAAATTTTAGCAAAACCTTTTTTATTACGAAAGTGTTCGTATTGTTTTCTTTGTCTTTTGACACTCAGATCATTTGCAAGAGCATGAGTTGGAGCAGCAGAATACTTCTTCCACATTTAATTTTCCAAGATGATTTTTAGTTTTAAGCCACACTTTGCTTTTTCCGTTTGCTGGTTTGTTTGTTTGTTTTTGTCCATTTCAATTATGCAATTGCTGGCGACACATTTTGTTGTTATCAGCGACATCTTTTTGTCCATTCAAGGTTTCCTTTTATTCCATTTTTTTGAGCACTTCTTTGTTTCCTCCTCGCAAGATTTCATACTTAAGACATTTTATATAATTCATTGCTAAAACGCTAATTCGTAGTGTTACTTTGAGTTCTTTTGCTTTACAATTTTCCACACTCTCTTTTTATTAAAATTCTTAACGTTTTATTTTTAATAAAAAAGGGTGTTATCTTTCATTGTGTTTGCGTATGTGTGTGTGTGTGTGTATGTGTATGTGTTTATTATAAGGGACATGTCCGACTGTGTTTTCTTTTAAAATTCTTGAGTTGCAATGAAAAAATAAAAATGTTTATATATCTTTTGTTTGTTTGTCTGTTACTGTCTTGTCGCATCTTGTCCTATCTTGTCTTTAATTAAAAAAAGTGACCACAGTAATTAGCCCTGTGGCATTAAGACGAAAAGAAAAAGATTTCTTAAATGAGAAAAGAGTAGAATGAGCCATGGAAAATGACACTTCTTTTATTTGATAGAAATTTATATAAAAATTTAAGCAATAATTAAATTTATGATTAATGTTTTGTGCGGACGAAGTTTGATAGCAGATTTCCAACAAGATGTTGGTGGAATTGAAAATAAAACTCAAATAAATTTAAGAAATCAGTTGTTTATGTGGATGTTGTTGACTGAAGTATTTCCTACTTCGAAGGTCCTGCGTTTGACTCCAAATTGTTTCATAGAAAAGGTTTTGAATCTGATCTGCTTTATCGCATAGTCGTGTTAATTGTTGTTGATCTGTTCAGCAAAGTGACGAGATCAACGCACCAGTAACTCAACATTAAAACAACCTCCTTCCGGAGGTTGCATTCCATGGATAGAAATCATCCCTGGCCACCTGCTGTACCAAATCTTAAACACAATTAAAAAACGAACATCTGGAATATTTAAAACATTTTTAGTTGTAATTGGCTACCAAATAAAAAATTTTAATTATTTAGTTTGTTAAAAATTCAAAAGAGAAAATAAATTTAAATTTTCAGCCTGGCAGGTGGCTTTTGGCTTTTCAGAAACTCGTTTCTCTAATTGATGTGAGAGCTTCTCGCACCGGACAAATTATCGGCCTTGTATGAAATACAGGATGAGTCAGTTTAGTTAAAAAAAAATTTTTTTTTTTTATAATAATCAATCTAAAACCGAAGTCTCTAACGTTCGTTCAAGGCACACAAATAAAGTGAAATGTTGACTAACACTCGGCACCCCGTTTTTATGTGAGATGTGGTCTATTGAAATATAATGGGCTACGCCTCGAGTATATGCACGTTCAGAGTTTCAGCTGTTAAGACAAGTTAGTACGTTTATTTTTTTCTTATCAAAGTGATGAAAATTGAGTGATTTTCGGTATTCGACGATTTTATGATATCGAAGAAAATGGTGCAAATAATTTTTATGAAATTTTATGCAAGAAAAGATATAAAGTGTTCAAAATCTCTTGATTAATTAAAAGCTTTTCAAAAATTCTACGATTAAGATCGGCCTGAGCGCTCCTGCTCATCAATAACTGATGCAAATGTTGAGAGGCTATATTGCTGAGGACGTTGGTTTATCGGCTAGCTAATGCCATTAAACTTTTTCGGAAATTTTGGTCAACTGCAGTGACTTGTTAACTTTGTACCAAGAAGCTTTTGCATGAGAATATTGCAAGAATTGTTGGATGAGGTCAATGGCGATTATAGCCAGAGGTGAAATATCGGTATATAGTTACGACATCGAAAGGACAGAACATAATCTTGCGCTAAAGCAGATCAGAAAACTCCGACACCATATCATGACTATGCGGAACAGAAATACGGAACTAATTCGTCATTCAGCTAACAGCAGTTCTCTTTCTTTAAATAAAATAATCTTCTTTGTAGCCACGCGTTTTTGTTGCAGGAAATATGGGTTAAAAGGACTGTAACTGACATAACACTCTGAAATACTAACACATAAATTATTAATTTCATTCGAGGAGTCTGCAATATTTAGTTGCCCAATTCCATTTTTTTAGCTTATAAAATATTTTATTCATTCCATTAAGTAGTAAAAATGTTAGTAACGTGGTTTAGCATTTGAGCTGACGATATACCTTTATACTATATATACGTGTTTACAAGATATGTTACAACATTCAAATTCACTCGAAATTTTAATATGATTTACATTCACATATAATTTGAAATCGAATACTGTAATTTGGCCAATGAGTTGAACTATCTTGTATATATTTGCTAAAAGGCTAACACCTTGAATCTTGCAGAAGAATATCTTTGCTAAAAATTATAAGGCTCTAGTTTACATAAATTACTTTGTCCTTATAAACTAATCATAAGATAAATTCTCTATGTGCACTATTTAATGCATTTAAGTCGTTTATAAGACTAATTTTTTATAAAATATATATCGTGCTTATAAACGGCTTAAAAGATAAATTATCAATACAAAATATATCGTAATATGTATATAATATCGGCTTATAAAACTAATTTTCTATAAGAAATATTTCGTGCTTATGAGCTGTTTATAAAAAAGATATCCTGTACAAAGTTTTCTGTACGAATTATTCGTGCTTATAAGCTGCTTATGAAATCAATTTTCTATATCAGCTTTTTTAAATTTATTTTACGTTTATAAACTGTTTGTAAGATAAAATTCCTTCACGCAATATTTTATTTTTATTAACTGCTTATAAGATGAATTTTCTATAAGAACTATTTAGTGCATTTAAGCCGTTTATATGACTAATTTTCTATACGCAATATTTCGTGCTTATAAACGGCTTATAAGAGAAATTTTCTATAAGAAATATTTTGTACTTAGAAGCTGTTTATAAAATAGAAAATATTTTATATATATAAGCTGCTTATAAGATAAGTTTTTTGTACGAAATAGTCCTTGCTTATAAGCTGCTTATAAGATGAATTTTGTATATGAACTATTTAATGCATTTAAGCCGTTTATAAAACTAATTTTCAATACGAATATATCGTGCTAATAAGCGGCTTATAAAAGAAATTTTCTGTAACAAATATTTTGTACTTATAAGCTGTTTATAAAGTAGATTAACTATATATAATATTTTATATTTATAAGCTGTTCATAAGATAAGTTTTTGGTATGAAATATTTTGGGCTTATAAGCTCTTTATAAAATAGTTTTCCTATACAAAATATTTTAAATGTATAAACAGCTTATAAGATAAGGTTTTTTTACGAAATATTTCGTGTTTATAAGCTGTTTATGAAATAAATTTTGTACATTAAATATATTATAATATTTTATAATTATAAACTGTCTGTAAGCCGTTTGCTATAAGAAATATACTATGTTTGTAAGCCGTTTATAAGAAAAATTAGCAATACGAAATATTTTGTGCTTATAAACCGTTTATAAGACAAATAACGAATACGAAATAGTTTGTGCTTACAAGCTATTTATAAGATGAATTATCCATAGAAAGTATTCTATACTTATAAGAGAAATTTTTTATACGTAATAAGCAGTTTATAAGCACGAAATATTTTTTATAAATAAAACCTTAAGTACTTAAGTTTAATATCAGTATAACATATTACTTAATTCAATCCGTATTGTTAATCTTCAGTCCAATTACAAAAGTCCTAATTGCCAGTTATCTTTGTTGATGAAATACTTTTGAAAGAAAAATTGTTAATGGAAGGATGCGTAGTCCCCAGGGACCTTCGAACTGCAGATCTTTTATAAAAAAATTTCCAAACTCACGATGAAATCAAATATGTTGAACAATGATAAATTTATTTATTTCTTTTATAAACATAAACATAAAACAAACAAAAAATTATTTAGCTGACTAGACGGATATACAAACATGATAACACTCTTGGCTCATGTCAATAACATTTAATGGCAAAAAGGGTTGTCTAACTCTACCCAGAGGGTCAGTTTTTCTCCGTAATTTTAACTTATTTTGAGATATTCTTTGTCATCAGTTATACACACGAGTCTGTATCACAATCTGTCATACAATGAAGAAAATCTATAGCACACAAATTCATTTGTATCGCAAAAGGTTGCAACAACAATTGTTGCTACTTTATACTCATGTGATAAGGAGGACATAAACAACAAAATACGAGCACATTTTATCCTTCCAAGAGTTGTTGTTGGTCGGCAGAAAGAAAGAAAAACTAAATTATTCTCAGAGGTATAATTTTGTAAAAGAACGACGAGGATAAGGTTTTTTGCTTTTATATAAAAAAAATTTTTCTGTTGATGAGTTTCTTTTCTTTATTAATTTTGGGATTTTTGATGAATTCTGTGCAGATTCCATCAAACATCAAAACCAGAATAGAAGAGTTGTAGCATTTTTCCAATAGAATAAATAACTTTCTCGTAGATAAAGCAAAATGTTGGAATTAATTTAAGGCTTTTTAAATTCGCAATAAAAATATTTTCTTTACTTTTGATTGTAAAAAGGAAAATTATACAGGCTTTGAAGGAGACGTCATTATTAAAAGGAGTTGTTGGAGTAAATTCTACTGGCTCTCTCGGGGTAGAGATCCACTTTAAGTGCTTTGATTTTTTATACGGATGAAATAAAATATAAAATCTAAAAGTTAATATCTAGTCGGCCGGCGTCTTGGGCCTACCCAACTCTTAAACAATTGTTATCTCAATATCAAAATTGAAGACATTTAAAAATAAAATGCTTATTTTACTATTCTATAGTTTCTATAACATTTGCACCGTGGCGTTTAAAAGTAGGGCATTGCAAGTGTCTAGATGGAATCCGATCTATGTGAAGGGTCTTTCATTAGGCGCTTCATTTTTATACCCTTTACAAAAAAGTAAAAGGGTATGTTTAGGATTGTCATTCCGTGTGTAATTTCTTTGATATTAATATGGGATCCCATAAAGAATATATATTCTGGAAAACGTGAAATCGGTTTTCCCAAACCCTCAGAAATGCTGTAGACTTCTCGGACTGATCGATTAAAAATAAACTTAAGTAGAGTGGTATTGCAATTCAGCAAATTTCGAAATCGGGTTACAAATCTGGGAAGCTTACGTCTATTTCTCGACCCAAAACTAATACCAAAAACCAATTATTTTTTTTGTTTGTTTGAAAATTGAACCTATTTCATGTTGTGGGAACCCTCAGAAAGAAGAAAATAAATTTTTTTTCCAGGGATGGTAAATTAAAAGTTTTTATATTAATATTTATATAGGCTAAATTGTTCTAACTTAGTTAAAAACTCAGAAAGACATGATGATAAATATTCCTAGGCACAAAGGAAGTCAACATCAGTTTTATTCAACTTACACAGCAGAGCAGAACAGCTGTTTTCGAAAGTCGCTACACTTTCATCTTCAGTGATCATGTGTATATTGTGCTTATCACCACTGTTTAGGTGGCTTAGTTGAATGTGATAACAGTTTTCTATTTACACAAATTTAATTGTCAAAAACAATCCGAGAACTGTATCAACCTGATGTTAACACTTGTGTGTTATGATACCTGTGTTGCCATTTGATTATTTTCTTCATGTCCCATTTTTCTGAATTTTTTGTTCCATTATACATTAAGTCAAACTTTTATGGTTAGCCTATATAAATATTAATATAGCAAAATAAAAATGTTCAATAAAAATAAATTCACATAAAAGTTTTTATTTTGACACATTCAGTATTATGTGTTACATGTAATAACCAAAATATCTAAAAATTTTAAATATTTCTCAAACAAAACCGCTTTATACATGATGAATATTGTTATTGATGAAAATTTGTTTTAGAATCCAGGGTTGGATAAGTGCAATGTATTATACCACATGAAAGTGGCCAAAATGCAGAAAAATTTTAAATTTTTCTTAAATAAAATTACCTTATACCTCATGAAGAGTTGCTTTGCTAATAAAAGCAAAAAATATTAAAACTTTACTTCCAGGGTTGGGAAATTATATATTTTTTTGGTATATACAATATGTTGCAGTACATGAAAGTGAAAAAAATGTTAAAAATTTCAAGTTTTTATCAAATAAAAATGTTTCAACAATTACGTTGGTAAAGAAAATAGAAAAATTAAAATCTCTCTTTCAGGGATGAGAAATTTAAATCTTTTTGTACATAAAAGTAGCAAAAAAGGCCACTAACGTCGTTTTTTGTACTAAATAAAACTACTAAAGTTTTTTTTATTATTTAGGAAAAACAAAATTGGTACTTAACAATATATGTTACGCCAGACGTACGTTAGTGTAGGGTATAAAAAATTCGGCACAGCCAAATTTTTATATTTATTTTTAAATTTATATAAAATAAAGAGTTTGTGAGATGTCAGCGATATAACCCTAGAATGCTACACAAGATCATGTGATTTAACCCCATTGGATTATTTTTTTTTGAGGTTATGTTAAGTCACGTGTCTATATCGATAAACCACAAGCTATTGAAAACATTGAAATAAACATACGATAAGTTATCGGCGAAATACGGCCGTTAATGCTACGAAAAGTTCAAGTTTTCGCCTTTTACTCGCCAGTAGTGACGATCTCATTGCAGAAATCATATTTAAACATTAATATCATAAAATTTCCTTTCAAATTAAGTAAGTTTCATTGACATTTAAAATGTTTTTAATTCTTTTATTATGATTTAAAAAACAAGCATTATTATGTCTTTTTGTATTGTTTATACATTCAGTTGCTGAAAACAGGCAAAAAAGGAAATACTACAACTAGTTTCAGATAATATCCTTTTATTAACTACGGATCAGTCGGTACTCATATTCGATAAGAAACTTTAAGTCTCTTGAAGGGTACTACCAAGTCGACCATTAACGATCAAATTTACAAAAATTTCCAGCCAATTGCCCATTGGTGCAAATGGTAAGTGGAAGAATTTTTAACTTTACATATGAATACATGGTAAATGGAGAACAATATGATCATGCATCACTGTCATTGGCAACCAAATAAGATCCCACCTCTTCTAGCAACGACAATTGGTTGGAGCCACAAAACAGAAACTTAACAAGATTGACAGCTGAATGAAAACATCAAGACTTTTAAGGAATGCTCAGAGAAAAAAACCAAAAAACAAAATAAAACTGATGGACAGAACAAAGTGAAACGAAACCAGAAGTATGGAGGAAACTTGCATGGCTCCTGTGGGTAACTACACTGGGCAACACAGATATAAATAACCAGACTGTGACGACAGATTTCATGGGATTATGAAATGAGAAAATATAAGATTTTCGTCAATTATACAATCCTCTGTGCGTATCTGTCAAAGGAAGTCATTGATTTTGTTTTCAGAGAAATTTGATTTTGTTACACGGTGCTATTCAAAGAACTCGCTGGACAACGCCTCCTTCTGTATAAGGCGGAAAGAAGTTTCAAGTTCGTTTAGCTACACACAAATTTTAACATAATTTTCATGTTGTTGCTCTTGTATGAAGACTCTCTGTCTAGCATTTTTAGTTGCTATAAATTTCGAAAAGAAAAATAAATAAATTGTTTAATTGTTAATTCTCAATTTGTTTATATTAAATCTAAATAAATTTCGATTGAAATGTTTATGGTGCAACCTACAGAGTATGACAACAAATTTACGATTAACGAATTCGTGTGTCTTACATTTCCGTTAAGGCCAAATCGATTTTCTGGAAAAACATACTTCAGTCAAAATAAATAAACAATTCAACGGGCAACTCGTTACAACGTCATTGTAGAAAATACTAAAGGATTGATGGTATTCTTTGCAACAATATGCAACATGATTGAATTAAAAGCTGCCACTAATTGCTGGTGTTTATATTATTTTGATTTATAGAGATTCTTCTGTAAATGATGGCTTGTCTTATGCCAAGATACTTATAATCTGTTCGTATTTTGTTGGTTATGAAAACAAATCAGCTTTTTGCCACTCTGCCTTGTCTTGTTGTGGCAAATATTTCAAACACAACTCGCACTGCAATCCAGCATTCCGTCTAGTTATGATTTTCTATTTTTGCTTTTGTATATCAGGGCAACTTGTAGTTTTTCTAAACCATGTCAGTTGCTGCGTCAATCCATTTCTTATATTTAAAAATCTTTGATTTGTGATGCGTTAATGATATAAACAGACTATTTTTTTTAAATTTATTTATTGTAAAAGAGTAATTTGTTTGATGACAAATGCGATGCCAATCCAAATAAAGATGCGAATTGGCTCATGATATATGATTTTTTATAGCAAATTTTATATGAGTAACAGTTTGCAGATACAAATATTTTAGTTAATTTTATTAAAAAACACTTTCTCTTAATTAATAATCTATGCAAAACGGATCCTAAAGACCACTTCTGTAACTACCCGCTAATATTAATCGCAAGGCATTTATAACCTGGTTTTCTTCGGGTTTAAACGCTACTATTTTAATTTTTAAATCAACCGAATTCCCGGTGATTGATGTAGCTTTCGATTACTACAAAAATATCAAGAACACTAATGGCATTTTCTTTTCTAGAAAACATGTAACCTTTTTTCACTTATTTTTTAGAAACGGGCGGTTTAGAAACGTTTCAAAACAGAAATTATTTTTCAAGAGGGATGTAGAATTCATTTCTAATGAATTTCTTGTTTTGAAATGTCAAAATGTTTCCATTTTCTGTTAAAAAGTGTGGAAAATGTTGCATTAATTTCTGGAAAAGAAATCGACATTATAATAATCAATAATAATATCTCAATAATAAATCACTTTTTGAAAATTTTTTTCATTCATAATATCTTAAGAAACGGAGTTATCGATATTATCCCGCATAGCAATGATCGTTGTGTTTTGTAATGATGAAATGTTGTTTCAAATCTTTTTCGAAATATTTTGAAATCCAACAATTGGCAGCAGTTCCAACTGACAGTAAATCTAAGCTCATGAATTCTCTTCAGGACGATACCAGTTTGATTTATTTGGGTTCATCCGTACGAAAGTCAAAGGCATATACTTAAACACATGCATACACACGCCATAAGCACCGTGGTTTCTTGGAGTGCCACAACATTGAGTTGGCATCACTGCCTTATTTGAGCATCCATCTAACAGCTGATAGTTGGTGTTTGTTTAGTTTTCTTTGCAATTTCATTACGTATCAACTTACACCAGAGCAACGCATCCAACTTGTTAAAATTTTCAAACAAAATAAATGTTCTATTCGTCAAATTCATCCATTCAAAGTTCTATTTTATGATGATGCCCTCTTCTGGTTGAATTTTTGCGTTTGGATTGATGAGGATCGTCCACAACCTTTCTCCGAAATACCACTACATCGAGAAAAATAACTGTTTGATGAGCTTAATAGGCTGGCGGAGTCATTGGCCCATAAGTCTTCAAAAACGATGATGGTCAGAATGTTACTGTCAATTGGGAACGGTTAAGGACACGATTAAAATTTTTTTCGTACCTTAACTACGTGCCATTAATCTTCCTGATATGTGGCTCCAACAGAACGGAGCCACATGCCACACAGCGGGCGCTGCAATTAATTGACTCAAAGAAACTTTTAATGAGAATATAATTCCACGTTATAGCCTAATATCGTGTGATTCAACACTATTTAATTAGTTTCTTTGGGCTTATGCTAAGTCACTTATCTACGTTAATAAAAAACAAATAATTGACCACCTGGAAATTAACATTCCAAAAGTTATCGGCGAAATACGACCTTAAATGCTGCGAAAAGTTGTTAAAGATTGGAAGAAATCACATTTAAGCATTAATTTCATAAAATGTTCTTTCAAATATTAAACATATGTTTACTTGCTTTATTATAATATAAATATGTGTCGCTCCATAAAAAAACACCCATTACATACAGACATATGCTGGTTTCTTTTCTAGAAAAGAATGCAACACTTGTTACACTTTTTAACAGAAAATGGCAACATTCCGATATATGAAATTAAGAAAATTATTACAAATTAATCCCACATCTCTAACCAAAGTAATTTCTGTTTTAAAACTCCTCCAAACTTCCACTTTTTACTAAAGATAAGGGAAAAAATGTTATAGTTTTTTACAGAAAAGAAAACGCCAACGTGACGGGCACTCAGAGTTAGTCATGGAAGCTCAATTGGACTTCAAATCGTGAGGAAGGTTCGGAAAAGGTGATGTATTCCTTAATTTTCTAAATTAATCTATACTTTCAAAGTTTATTTGATAACTTAAAGTTGAAAAGCTCAAAAGCATAGAATAGCAAAAGATTCAGGTTACAAAAACTTTGGGCTTAGAATAACAGAAGGTTACAGGGGCGATATTTAGGGTAAACCTTTTCCATATATTTATCTTAAAATAAAATTAATAAAAGCTTTTAAATTTACAAGCAATTGATTCTTTTACTTCTCCTGTTTTGTGTGGATTCACTTGTTTTTATTGAAAATTATTTATTGAAATTTATTTTCTGGTTGCTGTACAAAGTTGTTGGTGTGTGTTTATAGTGGAAATGCCAAGATTGAAATGAAATTCTTCATAGATTTGATTTGTGCGCTTGTTATGATCGCCGTAATCATCATCCGCTCTGCCAGCATTTTCATTTTCCAACAAAATTTTTCCAGTATTATCGAATTGAGTGTGAATGAGGAGGAGTGCTTGAATTATTAAAGAGATTTATTCCTCATGTGAAAACAGAAGCCAGCAAACAAATTAAATGATTTATTAATTGTTTATTTAGATTTCAGTGATTTAAATAAACAGCAACAGATGAATGCAATTAATTTGCGAATATAAAAATTATATATTTTTATACATTTAATATGACGAATGGTCATGTTGAGAGATTTCCACAAGGCAATTTTTTTTATTTTTTGAAGCGCATTAACTACAAAAATGTATTTAATACGCCCGTTTACTATTGACTCATTTTGGAATATAATTGCAACAAAGTGTGGCCGTTAAGAAATTTTGCATCTCAAGCCAGTGGAACATCTTTTGCTATTTATTTCAAATATCTTGTATGATTAATGGCAGGCTGTTTCACAAGCTTCTTACTATAAGACTTATGCCGTGTTATTATTTTGGTTAGAAAGTTGGCTCACACTGTATGAAACCCTTTTGTAGTGAGTTTGGCTGAAACAGGGAAATGTGTTGTTTGAATACAAGCAAATTGTTAAAACACGTGTTCTGTTTTAATGGCCTATTCCACGTTAAAGATACACAAGTTTTCTTTTTCATTTTCTCCTCCTTCTGGTTGCAACTTGAGTTCACTTTGGCTTCTACCATCCCTACTTGGCTAATAGTTTTGCACAAGTATTTTTCACGTTAATTACATTGATTTATGGATCCATTGTTTTGTATTTAGTATTTTACATGCTAAAATGCGAAACGAATTGCAAGTTCTACCAACAACTTCGCTACAATAACTGCAATATTGTATCCGTAATGTAGTGCAACTTCTACTTGTGATGTTCGTATGTAAAGCCAAGTAAGTTGGTGTTATCCCAGTTGCATATATGGGGAGTGCATGCAACTGGAAAAATAAAATAACTCTTTTCTTTACAAATAAAGTGTCCCATATGTAAACGCATGTTTTTAAATCTATTTCAAATACCAGCAGACTTTTGTGAAACTGTTTGCAAACGATTGCCATGAGTCATAACGTATTCGTTGGATCCTGAATTGGAACACTAAAATATTTCAAATAATGAAGATTTCAAATCATTCCTTGACTAGTTAATACCAATGACTTCTACAGGGCTTGAGGCGTTGTTATCAGGACTTATGCCGGCTTTGACTGATATTTTCATATATCAAGTTTATGTTGTTACCATTAAGAAAAAGTTGTTTGCAAGTCCTTTCAAGTAGATAAACACTTACAGTAACAATAATTTTATTTAGCCTTTAATAAATTAAGAAAAAGTATTTATGGATTTGTCATTTCGCGGTTCATTTCCTCCATATTAATATGAAGTCTCACAAAGTCTATATATTCTGCGTCATTTATGAATAGGAAATTATAAAAAGCGATTTCCAATTGTCCGTTTGGCCGTCTGTTAATACTCGTACATCTAACACGATTTTCGAGGCCCCAGACGAGCTAATGATTTCAATCTTGAACTGTTGTATTGCAAATGCTCCCAAATAGAATGTTGGCTGAAGTAATAAACACAAGACTATGATGTCATAAGTCCCCAGTTCGACTCTGTACTCCGTCATGAATATGGTGTCGAATTTTTCTGATCTGCATTTGTGCAGGATCAGGTAAATTATTGTCGGACTGTCTCAAGGGCGAAGGCATATCAGTGGTCACTAAATATAACCGACAGCAAAGTAAAATATTAACAAGTAAAACAGCTATGTTCGGCAGTGCCGTATTTTATATATCCTACACAAACGTATGTCTGGCGTAATATATATTTGTGAGAACGAATTTTTTTCTTTCTATATTATAAAATAGTTAGCATTGCCAGTTGCCAGTTGCCTTTTTGGTAACTTTTATGATTAAAAATATTTCAATTTCCCATCCCTGAGTGCGAAAATTAAATGAGGCATAAAACAGTTTTATTTAAGAGTAACTTTAAAGTAAATTTTTTTTACGATTTTGGTCACTTTCATGTCCTACAATATATTGTATGTACCAAAAAAGCCTTCAATTTCCCGACCCTGGAATTGAAATTTTAATTTCTTGTTTGTTTTGTATTGTCAGTGCAAGCCTTCATGAGGTATAAAGTAGTTTTATTCAAGAAAAATTTAAAATTTTTAAGCATATTGATTACTTTCATGTGGTATAAGATATTGCATTTGTCCAACTCTGGATTTGAAACTTTGATATTTTTTTTTTATATTTGGTACCAAATTTGTTTGCTAAATTATAAAAAAACAACGTCAGTTGCCTTTTTGGTTACGTTTATGTATTAAAAATTTTCAATTTTCCAACCCTGGAAGGGACATTTTAACTAAAAACCGATTGTGCCAAAAAAAACTTTTAATGTCCCATCCCTGGAAATTTCTTATATATTTTTTAGTTTTAAATCAGCAATTGAGGCTTTCCAAAGCATGAAATAGGTTCAATTTACAAATAAACAAAAAAAAATAATTGGTTTCTTGTGTTAATTTTGTGTCGAGAAATAGGTGTAAGCTTCCCAGCTCTGGAACGGTAATTTCGATTCTGAACTTCAATACCACTCTATTTTAGTTCATTTCCATTCCATCAGTCCCAGAATAGAGTATTCATTCCGGTTAAACCAATTTAACGTACAGACAGACAGTCGGACAGACGGACATCGCTCAATCGTCTTCGCTATTCATAAGGATCCAGAATATATATTCTCTATGGGGTCCCATATTAATATCGAAGAAATTACACACGGATTGATAAACCTGAATATACCCTTCCACTTTTTTTGTGAATGGTATAAATTATATTAAAATTGTGAATTCGATTACAGAGCTGGAAAACTTAAACTGATTTTGGTAACACTTTCATTATCTCCCTGTGTTGCCAACTGATTATTTCCTTTCATGTCTTATATTTTTATTTCATTTTTTGTTTCATGCTTCTCAAGTCCACTTTTTTATTTAAATTCAAATCAGAATTCAGAAAGACAATAAATACATTCCAAATTAGGAAACTGAGTGTCATTAAATTTCCTCCTTGAGGAAGCTGTTTTTTACATAAATTTCTCTAGTACCTATTGTCTATATGTATTTCAAATTTGAAATTCGCCGTACTAAATATTCAAACTAATGAATATAATTATTTCATTATGTATTTACCACACATGAACTCCCATAGCGAACGTTAATTGCATATAAATCCATCAATTCCTTAACGATTAATGATGTTTTAAATACCACAATTAACACTTTAGCTCGTGGGGTCAAAAGCAACAACTAGACTACACAAAATTTAGTGCAATTTCGAATGTGTTTATCAGCATCAGAAGCATTTAAGCTTTTTAACATTTCGCTGAGATACTTTCAAAATAGTTCAGCAATAATTATTTTAAAGTCCATCAACAGTTGAATGTTATTAGACTTAAAAAAAAGAAAATACCCATAATTAAAGTGCAAACAAAAATAAAGCAATTTGATGTCTGTTAGTGAACCTCTGGCAAATATAAACACACACACATACACACACATTCATAAGAGCTTAGATATAGAAAACCAAAAGGTCACACACAGAGATGAGTGTGAATGGAATACATCAAAACTTATAAAAGTTGGTTGGGTGAAATGGCTTTGAGGCAACCTGTTTGTGCTTGTTTTCAGTTGATCTTCAATACTGAATCATTCAAAATCATTTTGCTGAGGTGTTGATGGATGCCACATTCAAGCACGACCACACACTCTTAAAATTAAACATTTTAACGAAATCAAAAACATTTACTTGACTCCAGCGTACTAAAGCAGTGCTGGACAGACAACAGCAATTATTTGATTCAATAGATTGAAAAAAAAAAAATTTTTTAAATGTTGTTTAAATAATACACGTGCTGCTTTAAATATGCTAAGGAATTTTGGAATTTTATGAAATATTTTAGAGATTCCAAATATATCTTATTTGCTGTAGAATAAATATTTCTATATGCTTGCAATTATGTTGCTTGTATTAAATCATTTTTTGTATTTTATTTAACGAAACTAATTCTAATCCAGTCAACATGTGTTTCTCAGACAGTTGAGTTTGCTATTTTCAAACTTTTTTAAATTAAATTATAGGGAGTTCCTTTTATAGGATCTAACGCAATTTTGAGTTTTTTTTAAGTTGTCTGATTTTCAATCAAGAAGTAGTTATATATTCCACTGAATGTCCAGAATAACTTAAAGTATTGTTTTAAAGAACGAACAGGAGTTCGTTCGTCACGGATCTACCAACAAGCACAATTGTAGTGCTGGAAAAACCCCGTTATTTTAAATTTGTTCAAAAAGCATTTAATTATTCATCAACAATTATCTTGTCCCCTTCAAAGTAATCCCCCTCAGATCTAATACACTTATGCCAGCGTTTTTTCCAATCCTCTAAACACTTCTGAAACGCGCATTTTTTTATCGCCAACAGCTCCTGCTTCGATTTTTCTTTTATTTCCTCAACCATAACAAAACGCTTTCCTTTCACCGGTGTCTTCAGTTTTGTGAAAAGGAAAAGATCAGCGAGGGCCGGGGGGTGAATACGGTGAATACGGTGGTTTAGGCAGGATAACGGTTTTGTTTTTGCCCAAAAAGTCACGCACAAGCATCGATGTGTGAGCTAGTGCATTATCATGGTGCAAAATCCACGATTGCCTTTTGCACAACTCTGTGCATTTTTGACGAATCGCTTCGCGCAAACGGCGCTTAACTTTAAGGTAGTATTCTTATTGACCATACGACCTTGTGGCAAGAATTCATGATGAACCACGCCATTGCAGTCGAAGAAACCAGTGAGCAAAACCGTCAAATTACGCCGAACTTGACGTGCTCTTTTCAGTCTTGGCTCTTCTTCACGCTTTCGTTGGGTTGATTGGTTTTTGGTTTCAATGTGATAGCCATACATCCATGATTCGTCACCAGTTATGATCTTTTTGATGAAATCTGGATCGTCGTTGACGATGTTCAGCAGCTTCTGAGCGATGTCCATGCGACGTTGTTTTCGCTCAAAATTTAGTAATTTTGGAACAATCTTTGCTGCCGCACGTTTCATACCTAAAACATCCGTTAAAATTGCTTGGCATGAGCCGAACGATATGCCAACATCGTCAGCAACCTTTCTGACACTTATTCGACGATTATCTAAAATCATTTTCTTCACTGCTTCAATGCTTTCATCGGTTGTTGACGTGCTGGGGCGTCCAGGACGAGCATCGTCATTGACATCTTCTCGGCCTTCCTTAAAAGGGTTATACCACAATTGAACTTGTGTTCTGCTTATCGTAGACTCGCCAAACGTCACAATCAACATTTCAAATGTCGTTGCGCATTTAATTTAATTTTTTACACAAATCTTAATATAGTTTCTTTGATCCATTTTTTCGAATAGTAAAAAAATCGAAGAGCACACCAAAACACGACCAACCTTTTTATCTGTCAAAAACAAAGTGACAATCGAAAATGGCTGATATTACCAACATATATAACAGACATACGTACCAACATAAAAGAAAAAAAAAAACGATAATCGAACATACGTGACTCACGAAATTTGAAAATAAAGGAATTTTTTTTATCAGATCTCGTATATTGAAATGGAGTTAAAAAATATTCATGAATCAGGCTACTTTTTAAATACTGGATGCGTGACCCCAGTAAATAAATTTAATAAAAACATGGAAATCCTTTAACCCTAAAAGTCATCTTTTTTACTTCCCCCTAAAATTAATTAGAGTAACCTGGTTTTTTTTTGCTGTTCCAGATTTTATCTTTTAAGCTTTTCGAGCTAAAACGCTATTATTTTCATTTTGAAATCAACCGATTCCCAGGGGTTAAGTGGTGTTTGAAGTAGTTTTCAATTAGAATCGAGAACAGCAACGGACCAGAAAAATAGTTTCGACATCTTTTTTTTTTTAATTTCTCTTTCTTCGAATTTAGTCGTTCATGTTGTCGGCATTAGTAGCGCGAATGGCTTAGCCGGTTATGACCTTGTTTTCAGTGATCAACAATGTTTTTCATTAGCTGATTAGTATGTGGAAGCCGTTTAAAACTCATTCTGAAAAAATTACTTTAAAAAATAATTATTTTTTCAAATTTTTTTTTAATTTGCCTGTTTTGAATCGGTTTGCATATACAGGAATTATATATTCAAGAACGTTTCCAATTTGGTATGATTCAATTTAGGCATTCGGAAGTCTTAAGCGGGTCGCGTAATTCAACACACACATACAGTCGTAATAAAGAAATTTCTTCATGTGCTTCTGATGGAAATTTTTACTCGAATCGTTACAAGTCTCTTCTGATTTGATTAGGATTAAGATTATTTTTAGATTCCCACTAAAAAATATATAATCGGGAGGATGTTGATTTCAACTCGTTTTGCAAAACTTGAATTCTCATCAGATATCAACGCTTTGGACCCTACGAGCGTCTCTATGTAGTTCTTTGGCTTATGGCACCATCTTGCTGTAACCAAAAGTCACTGACGTCAACACAATTTGATTTGGATTTGGTAGCTCGGGGAATTCTTTTTCATTTTCGAAATATACCAACCGATAATGCTGGCTGACCACAAACATTTTAAATCGGACTGTGTGCATATCTATTCCTATTATAAATATTTTCGTGATCTGAAGCGAATTGTACTTTAGGACTCTTGATATAAATATTTCCATTCAAAACATGGCCACAACTCATATAAGTGAATTTGTTAAAAAGAATTCTAATAATAAAATTAATTTATATCCAAAAGAGTTCTATAAGTGCTACTAAATACAATTCCAACTCACTGCAGTTCTTCCACATATTTCACCTTCACTTTAAAGTTCGGCCCCAGAATATTGTGAATTAAAAATTATTATTTATTTGTGGTTGTTCGCTCATCCAGAACACTGTTGGAGAACAATTCATAAACTATTGCGCGCATCTAATAATTCATGTCAAAACACGCGTACAATTTAAACTCATAAATACTGGCAGAAAGTGTAACGTACTGTTGCTTCTGCTAATAATTATCTTATCCAGGTGGTTCCCAAAGTGGTCTGCGCAGGGTCTCATGCAAACAAAATTAATGCGAAGTGTTTTCTGTTAGCCAAAACCAATTCGACGAAGTTGATCATAAGCAGGCATACGAGATTTAAAAAAAATTGTTTCATTACGCGTTAGTGGGAATAATTTCATAGCAGACACCTACAGTATGTCATGAAAACACCTTCTAAAAATGTGCTGAAGAGGAGAAACAATTGCGATTCAAGATTCAATCACACATGTGAAACACTTATCACTCCGTTAATCCATACACAATAGTTGTAAGAGTATTAGTGGCTTCTTTGTACGGTGGGCGTGGTTCTCCTTCTACCGATACTGCCCACATTTTATTAAAAATGCAATTTATAAATATATATTTGAGATTTATAGTTAGAAATTTTTAAAACTTAATTCAGATATATATGAACGATGTTTTGTGGAATAATTTTCAACTTATTCACGGGAGCGGAATGTCAGTGTTTTCAAAAACCGTTACACTTTCATGATCTGTATTCAAGTGTTCTAGTTTTTATCAGTCAAACAGTTTTCGTATATAGATCTTTTAGTAGGAAAACATATACGAGAATTGTAGCCTTACCAAATAGATGTTGCATGCCTGTGTTGCCGCCTGATTATTTTTCCCAATCCAATGTTTTTAAATTTTGCACCTCAATTTTTTATTATTTTAATAAAGAAAGTTTCATTATTGTCGCGGCGCATAAAGTGGGAAATTAATAAATAATTTTTATCCATCTTTTTGTTTTTACGGCATCCATATGAAATATTTATAAAGCCTTATTAACAAATATTATTTTATGCTTTTAAGCCGTTTCTATGGCAAGTTTTCCATACGGCATTTGTCTTCCAAGCAGCTCATAAGCATAAAATATGTTTTGCTAACACGATTTAAAGTTCTTAGATTATTTTAATGCTGATTTCTTTTCTGGAAAAAAGTGAAACATTTCTTACACTTTTTAACAGAAAATGGCAATACTTCAATTTATCAAATTAAGAAATTTATTAGAAATTAATTCAATAATAAGATCCTGCAATAATGTAAATATTTGTTTTAAGCTTCCCAAATATTAAATTGAAAGTGTGAAATAAATATCTCTAGTTAATCTAAGAAATGTTGGGTATGGGTTGCCCGATCATTTGCATTAGTCCCAGTGAAACGCGCATAGGAACTAGCTAAAACCCCTCAACTGATCAATTTGAATTTTTTAAAAAGATTTTGAAAAAAACAATCAGCACATATTTAAAATTAAGGAGTTTTATAAAAGGCAATTTCAAAATATATGTGGTAATTTGGAAAAGTAATTTCTGTTTTAAAACTTCTCCGAACTGCCAATGTTTAGAAAAGAATTGAAAATACTTGACATGTTTTCCAGAAAAGAAAACGCCATAAGGATATATAATCAGCACGATCGAATTTTATTTAAACCTTTGAAATTCTTTTAGGGAACTTTTAATTCACACAAACTCCCCCTGTCTGAATTCCTCTGCATATCAGAATATGCGTCTTGTAAAAGTGCCTAATGTTATTTGCAAGCGAAAGGCTTCAAAGAGTTACCATTAATACTTATATATAGATCGAATTAGTTTCACTCCTGATGATTTACGGGACAAGCATATTTGGGGAACTCTGCCCTTTACGGAATATAAAAAAAAATTATGATGAGGCCTTCGCGCTATGATTTGGCAGAGAGGAGAAACAATAGCGTGTATGATTAAAGGCTCTTTCACTCTTTTCAAACATTTGCCCAGAAAACTGTGACCACTAAATACTAAAGGAAAGTCTTCACGTCAGACGAGTATTTATTGATCCAAACAGCTTCCAATAATACTGGATTCTATGACACTTTTTATTACTGAAATATGAAACGGTTTTACTTAATAAACAAGCATCTGAATCAATATGTATATCAGTGGCATTTAGTGGTTCCATTTTTTTGCGTCAATATTTCACAAGTGCGAACGTGTTCTAAGAAAAAAGACTTGTCGAAATTATTGCTGCGTTAGCACACACTTGATACGCGTATGAATTCTGAGTCTATTCCATGAACTTTTAATTTCCTTTCCCGTTGATTGAATTATTTTTTTATTTTTCCTTACAGCACTGCTTGTTTTTGTGTTTTTCGGTTGCTGTTGTTGAAAACATCTCCCTCTGCTTTTAAGCAAATCCAACTAAGTCTGTCTGGGTCCTGCCCATGTACGGCATATTAGCAAATAAAGAATTTCAAATATTTAGTTTTTGCAAAATGTTTTTTAATGCTTTTAATTTATAATATTATTTTTAATATATTAATACAACAACAATTTTATACGAATAAATGTGCTGCGTATTAATAACTTGATTTCCACAAATTCTTTGTGCATTTTTGTTGAGTTTATTTATGTATATTTTTGTGTGTGTGTTTTTTTTTAAATGTGTAATAAAACAAGATACATTTTGACAGGCAGCATAGACACACAGACACCAAATACGTTAAGAGTAAATATGTGGCATCAACTCAACTACAAATTGCAGATGTTCAAACTTCCGTTTTAGAATTAAAATTTTTGATTTCTAGACACTTGTTTGTTGTAGTATGTCTACATGTTGTTGGCTGAATATATGAAAATGTTTGAAATGCACAAGTCATCAACATCCGTAACAGATTTGGAAAAAATTATTTATTTTAAGTTAAGAATTTCATCAAAGTTTTCATTTTATTTATTCTTTTTGTTCAATTGATATTCAAAATTCATTGCAAAATGTTACAGGGGCTTGTGGAAGTTCCAAGAAAATTCATGTGGGCTGAGACTTGAACAGTTTTCTTTTTTATGCAAAATTTTTGTTAATAGAAGCGGTACTCCGGGAATGGCCCCTACTCATGCCATCTGATGTTATTATGTATGAATTATGTTGTCTGTCGGCGTAGGAAAATACTTTAATGATATTCTCAATAGATGTCGAGTCGATAAGGTTGAATGAAGAGTATAAATAAAAGTTTTTTCTTTACCTTATAAAACGATTTATATTTTTTTTAATAAAATGTAATTTTTAACAAGATCTGCTCAAGACTACTGTGTGTTGCGGGGGGGGAGTGATTAGACGGAGTAATTACACACACGGCAGTAGTCATAATGAATATTGAGAAGGAAGCATTCGATGGTCGGTGCATGGGCAGCACGATCACCCGATTGAAATATGACAGACTTCCTTCTTTGAGGCCACTTGGAGCAGCGGGCTCAAGCCAACAAGACCCAGACAATTGCAGGCCTTAAGGAGAATATTAGGCCCCTTCCCGCTTAAACCGCCCGTCATCCAGTTTCATATGCTCAAGAAGTCCATATGATAACTGTTTGCACTACCTCAATTTCGAGGAAGTACGACCCATAGACGCCACCAAACAGTCAATCACCTGGATAAATCGACTTTTCAACACACACTTGTAGATTTGCGTTTGCTTAAATGGGACAATTCTGGTTGTTAACGAATTTACTGGAGTGAATGTAGGAATCGTTGTTGAAGCTAATTTCCTTTGTAAAATCATCATTTACTTCGTCTTATTCAAGCAACCATTCGGCGTATTGACAACGTTTGAAATGATTAGCAAGCTTCGGTGCTTGAGCCATCTCAGCCTTCTAGGCCTTTATCACGGCTTTCTGAATTAAAAGAGTACTTATCAAGAGAAAAATATTTTTAATCCTCTTTAATTTTTAACTTCGTACTCAAAGTGATCAATTGAGGGATTTTGGATACTTCCTGTACGCATTTCATTTGGGCTAATGCAGATCATCAGGGAACATTTACCCAACATTTCTTAGAATAACTAAAAATATTATTTCAAACTTACACTTCTTAAAATATATTTATATTTTTCAAAAATTACTTTACTTTGGAATACTTTTTCATCTTGTTTGCCTATTGATTCCACAAACTATTTAACTCTTCACATTAAAACCACGTCGATCACCGGTAAACGGGGTAAAATTCGTTTAATCCTTTCGTGAGATATCGTAAACGAACTATTAGAATTAAATAAATGAGGCATGGCTTGGAATTAACGCGAATAACACAAAAAGAAATAGAGAAAAAAAACGAAAACTTTTTATTGATTTTATACAGAATATATCTAATCAATATCAGTATGTTTCAGTCTTTTGTTAAAATATCTTTACACGTTTATTTTAGAAAGCAACTGACAAAGAAAGGAAGTCGTGCCATGAACGAGACCCTCAGCGAAATTGATAATTTTATGTTGGTTTATCAGAAGGGGGAAATCGTTAAAAATTACAACATAGAAATTATTGCCGTTAGATTACCGATAAGTAAAAGCACAACCAAAGCAGCTGACCTCAGCCGATATCGAAGATTGCTTAAAATTTAACAGAGTAGGGAAATCGGTAGGTATCCTTTATATATAATATATCTGACTGTCACAACAGATTACGATAACTTTGTAACTAAAACTAGTCTCTAGGGTCATCCATTTTCCACTTATTTCAATGAATAATATTCAGTCAATTATTTACCGGCAGTTTCCATTTATTGTGTCTGCACAATTCTATAATATGAGACGTTCTTTAACACAAAAAAATTGTGGGCAACCATGGATTAGCATTGACTGGCTTTCGGCTTAATTTCCTTATATTAATTCATGCACTAGATATTAATAAGTTAAATTAATCCAAATCCAACAGATCAACTATATTATTTATTTCACAAAATACCCAACTCTGGCAACAGTCTGCAAGTTCGTGTACTCTTAAATTTAATTCTGTTATTACAGTGCGTTGTGTTGTTGTTTTATTTGTCAGTAATTTATCACGCTGTTTGATGCAAACATATAAATCTCTCAACACCAATAAGTGAAAAACAACAACATCAGAATAATCATTTGTTCGAAGCAGTCTTGGCTTATTTATTTCGTTGTGGTTGTAGAGAAAATTTGGAAATTATTTTCAATACTTAACTTATTCATATTATTTTTCCATGTGCTGGTTGAATAATTCAATTGGAAATATTTTAAATAAATATTTAAAATAAATTTATTTGTGAATAGATATTTCGGTACTTAATGAAGGAAAAACAATCAATTAGTTTGTAATTTATTTTATTTGATTAAATTAATTGTTAGTTTAGGAAATGCAATAATATTTATATATGGATTTTATAAAATATATCAGCAAACGTCTGTACATTTTAGTAAATGAACTTAATTGGGAAAATAATGTTTGGTCTGATGTTAGACTTCCTGCTGGGATAAGGCAAAACTGGTGCGAAAAATAGTGGGTGAAAGAGATTTGATTAATACGAAATTTGCGATAAAATTAAATCAATCATTGATATTCAATTGTAAAGATTTCTGAAGGAATTTCTCTAAATCGTTTTAAATTTTTTGACTGGCAGATACTCGAAAGCTTCTGCATTAGCCAGTGAATACTGTCCCTGTGTAGACTACCTCATTAAGTTGGCAGATTGAAAGGGCAGTTCAAGGTTAAACTTCTAAAATTATTATATTTAAGGAATATATTTCGAGCGGTGCAATTTATATTAATAAAAGATTTATTCTTTTTAGAGGAAATATATTTCTTTTTCTCTTGCTGAATTGGCCACATGGTTGCTGAGTGATATATTCAGCAATAAGTTCGCTGGCAGTAAATTTTTATATATCAAGTTGAAATCCTCTTATATCGCGTAGTGTCATTTCTTTAGGAGCTTTACAATATCTTCGTAAAAGGCAATACAATAACTAGTGACATGGAAATGTTGTCACTCTACTTAACGTAAAGGCGGAGATGATCGCACAATGAGACGAAGCTTAGTTCAGGAGACCAATACTAATTAACTCAATGTACTGCTGGATACTCATCCTTGAGTCAGCTCAGGACAGGTGCCTTAGGGAACCCATTTATAAAATATCGATACCACCATGGCGTAGGAGACTGCACCTGAATACAGCTAAAAAGCTTTTGACTCCATAAGAAATCATCCTGCCACTGGACAAAATGACGACAAGAGAGAAGTGAGCATTGGGATTCTCCCTTGCCTCTGTTCTGCTGTACACGATCAACGTCTATAATTCTTTTGCAGAACATTTTGCAGTAGCATATCAGAGCTGAAAGGAATCAATCTCAACAGCCTGAATGCCTATACAATAATTTTTTTCTTTTCTCTTTGTATTTTTCAATTGCCTCTATCCAAAATCAAAGTGTGTTCTTCTTAGAAGTATAACAGTTTAAGTTGGCAACACTTTTTAGCAGCTTTAATTTATGAGCAGCCAAAGTATTTTTTTTATATTTTGGTTTGGAGTGTCCATAAGAACCGACTGATTCCGCAACAATGCCTCCAAATTGTGCAAATTTATTTTGAAAATCATGACTCTGTTCGAAATACGATTCGCGCACTACGTCCATTTTATGGCCAACATAATTGTTTATCAGGACAATCAATGTGATTAAGTATGAATCGCTTTCCCACCAAATTCACTAATAAAGACAACACTCCTGCACAAAGACGACACGTCGTACAGTGCGCACATAAAAAGCATTGCTATTGTAGAGAGTAGCACAGAGGGAGAACCGAATCAGTCTATCCGTCATCGTGCATAGGGTTCGGATATGTGGATGGCCACCATATGGAAGTCTTTGCGGAGAGATCTTTTTTGGTGCCCTTACAAAATCCAACTCGTACAACAATCCAAGCCACTACGATCACTTAACATGAGATATCAATTATTATATGCGAATTTTATTTAGCGATGGATCTCAATTTTGTCTAAGTGAATATGTCAATAAACAAGACTATCGTCTGACAATCTTCCAGTCGATGTTCAGACACCCAGTTAAGAAAAATTTTCGATTTTCCTAAATTTCCATTCAATACACTCAAGAGTGTGTAATTATTCCTCTTCAACTAATTTTTGTGTCTGCCTATTAGCGCACTCTTTTAATCGGAAATCGGCTTTACCGCGCATAATTAAATTATGGATAATATCACGCCTTTCTTCTGCTTTCTTCTGCTGGACGTTGCTGGTTATCTGTGTATTTAAATTTTTTACAAGCTGGACTTTATAGGAATATACTGTCCAGCATATTTGCTGTAGTGATCCTCCTAAAATGTCAAGTTTTGTCAAACCTTTTCTGATTCCTGTACACATTTGAAATTGTCCATTGTTTTCATCATTCGTTTTGCCGCACCTCGTTGTCCGATTTCCGCCACCAGATGATTTTTTAATGGTCCAACCTGCATATTCCAATAACGTCAGTATGCTGTATGAGTTTATCTAGCGGATCGTTCATATGAGTTGTAAAGTCCAATGATTTGGACACGTTATTCAATTTTGTACTGTTACATTTTAAATTCCCCAAGTCTTTTTTATAAAAATACTAAAAAATATATTTAAAAAAAATATAATAAAAATAATAAATCATAGGGAATTCATGTTCTTCGGTTTCTTTTTCTTTCCTTGCAAATTACAAAAAATAGGTTTCAAAAAAATTACAATAAAATTTTTACATGAAGTTCATGATCTCTGGGCACTTTCCAAATTTTCCTAAAAACAGTCCTGCTGCTACTATTATGTTGCCATAATTTTTCTTACTCCCAAAGTGATTTGGGATTTTGCCACACAAAAACAATAAATTAGATCTTTTTCAAAGATGGAGAAAATCTGGAGAAAAAGTATGAAAAATATCTAATTTGTTGTTTTTGTGTGGCAAAATCTCAAATCAATTTGGGAGTAGGCAAAATTATAGCAAAATAATAGTAGCAGCAAAACTATTTTTAGGAAAAATTGGAGAGTGTGCAGAGATCATTAAAAGTCCTTACATGAAATCGGATTTTAAAGTGTGTATCTGCCTCAGCATTGAGAAGCGGAACTGAAAGTGAAGAAAGCGGATCTGCTACAATTTTTTTGAGTCATACAATGAAAGCAATTTCGAAATGGAATGATAGAAGCCAACATTCAACAGCGGAAAAGCTGGAAAAGGCTGTACGAAAAATTAAGTTTTAAAACAGAAATTTCCAACCGGAAATGGAATGCAACTCCCTAATGAGTAGGCCGTTGCCTCAAAATCTATTTTGAAGTTACTCGACCACGTTAAAGAGAGGATGATGAAACTTATCAATAGGATATCCAACTCTATTGTATCTCTTTAGCAACGTCGCAAAGTGGGATGCATTTCGTTGTATTATCGTCATTATATTGGGAAGTGCTGTAATGGAATCAGGGAACTTGTTCACGAAACCTATTCCTGTATACGCCCACCGCGATCTTTTGAGCAAGATCTTATGCATTTGCGGTAGATATTCCAATGAATCGCACTACGTATTTCAGAGAGAATTTCTGTTTCGACCGAACAGTTGGTATGTGGAACAAACTACCTGCACACGTCTTCCCCGTCACTTTGAATTTGAGAAGGTGAAACCGAATGTTCGCAGGTACTCCTCCTCGCAGGTACTAGCCCTCTCCAAAATCATCCCAGTACCAGCTCAATGCATTGTATAGGGGTCGTCCCCTGTGTGCTAGTCCTACCCATTAGAAGGGAAAAGATATGCAACATACAATTCAGACACCAGATATTCCTATTTATTTCCTGTATTTATATAAACAGTCTTGTCCATCACGTACAAATTTATAGGAATATATCCCTATTCATATTCATCAAACTAATTATCCATAGCAAAAGTGTAAGTAAAGAAATAAAATAATAAGTTTAACAAGAATTCTTGAAAATTATCGAAGAAAAGAAATCCTAGACTGCAGTAAAAATTAATGTCTGAACTTCAAAAACAATATTGAAGTCTTGTCTGGATTGTGAGACGTTTATTTAATATTTTTTGTTGTTGTTATAACATTTAAAACTAAAGCAACACAAGAGATTTCTTACAACTCATTGTCTGCCGGACTATTCGTTTCGCTTCATACACATCCATCTTAATAACCATTTCAAGCCTCCATACTCTCCTTGTGTCAGTCAGTGTATTCCGAATTCGACAGCAGTTGAACTTCAATATTTCATTTTGATTAACGTATGTTTATGTTGTTGTTGCTGCTGCTGTTGATGTTGCTGCAACTGCTTGCTTACATGAGTAAAAGGATAAAAACAAATTGAAAGATGGAGAGACATAAAGATGCCACACATAGACACACACTGTGGCTAAGCTGTTTATCCTTAAACTTTCATTTTAATGTGCCACAAGAAAGGTGGAGTCGTGTTTCATTTTTCTTAGTTACTCTGTTATTGTGGCAGCAATTACTTTGATGTGTTTCATACTTAAAACATTCATTCCTTTTACAACATGATGTATTTTCGGTGTTTAAAAGCGTAGCAGTTGATGGTGTTGACGTGACATGGTCAAGTTTTGTTTCCTCTGCTTTTGCATTTTTCTTGTGACTATTTTTTTTGGGTTGTTTGTGTTTAAGATTGAAATGTGTTGGATGGTTGGTTGGCTGGTCTCAAAAGGTCAAAGAGTTTGTCTCCGTTGTATGTGAATGAAAATAAATTTCTAATTGTCGTGGCATGTCTGCTTTAATGATAACAATTAGTTATGCCATGAAGAACAAAACGATAAGACTTCTTTCCGCAAGTTGGTTGGAGGCTAAGGCCAGGAAAACTATTGAGAGATTATTGCGACGTTAACATTTTTATTATTGTTTTTTTAATTTTAGTTATTTTTTTTTTTTGCAAAGAGAGATGTATAGCATTTTTGATAGTTTCATTAAAACTGTTTCAAAAAAATTCTACGCTGTTGACTTTTTATAAGCCTGTTAGTAAATGGTTACTGATATCCTCCCAAACATCAGTTGATATATGTGCCATGTAAGCTTATAGTCGGACCTGCAAGATAAATATATAATACCAAGTTATTTATCTGTACCAAAAGAGGTTTGAATTGTCCAACTCTGCTGTAATCGTCTTTGTGGTTTTGTTTGATTTTACGTATCAATTTAATTTCTCCTGAATTATAAAACCGGTTTGATTGACAGAAATATATAATATCTGGGGCCGTGTACAGGATTTTTATTTTATTTTCAATAGAGATCTGTTGAGGAATATTTCTAATATATCAATTCAAGAATGAAGACTTTAACTCCTCCGAGGCTTCGCACATTTTCACAGCCGCACGGTCACCGCTCACTCGACTTCCCTATTTATAAGAACCCCGAGTAAGCATGATATGTGGGGTCGCATATTAATATTGTGGACAGAACACACGGAATGACAAACCCATGTAAAGCGTGTAATTTTAAGTGTTAGAATTTTGAGTTGGCATCATTGCTTTATTTGAGCAGTTATATAACAGCTGACAGTTGATTTTTTTTTAAATTGCTTGGAAATTTTATTATGAATCGACTTACACCAGAGTAAAGCGTGCAAATTGTTAAACTTTTTTATGAAAATAATTGTTCTATTCGTCCAACTCAAAATGCACATCTTCCATTTTGTGGCGTACATAATCGTCCTTCAGAGCGGCTAATGCGAAGAAAAGGGGATCCTTTTTGGATCATGTTTGCTGTTACAGAAAATATGCTTCCCGAAAGACGTAAAACAAAGGGCACTGAAGAAGCTGTAACCGCTGTACAGGAAAGCATTGAAAATGATCAAAATCAATAAAATCATTGCCGTTCTCAGCAATTCTGGTTGTGTTCTTCCACTTTATGTAAGATTTTACGAAAGGATCAGTACGCGCCGGCAATTCGCCGAATGGGCTGAAGCACAAATTGATATGGGTTTTGAGTTTCCATTCAAAACTTTATTTTCCCATTAAGCCCATTTCAGGTTGAATGGGTACGCAAATAAGCAGTATAGTAGCATTTAGAGTGAGAAGAATCCACAAGCTTTTGTCGAAACACCACAAAAAACTTGTGTTTGGAGCGCTTTATAGGCTGGCAGTGAAGGATCAGGATTCGAAATTTTTTGTAGCTCAATTACGTGGCATTAATCCTACCGATATGTGGTTCCAACAGGACATAGCCATATGCCAGACAACGGCCGCTACAATTGATTTAATCCAAAAAATTTTTGACAAAATAATAATTTTTCGTAATGGCCCAATTAATTGGCCACCAAGATTGTGTGATTTAACCCGTGTGGATTATTATCTTTGGGGTTGTACTAAATAACTTGTCTGCGTCGACAATTTGTTGAAAATTGGTGTTAATTGGAGTTCCAAACTTTAACCCGGCTTGTACACCTCGAAGTGGCTTCTAAATCTTAAGAGTTAATTGGTTTCTAGAATTACTGACCAGAGTTGTTTCAAAGTAAAAAAATATATAAAGGTTAGGTTAGTTTAGGTTGAAGAAGAGGGGCATGAGTCATCCCAATCCTCACAAGGATTACACCTAGGCCGCGATAGGCCTGTTGTGTACTCTATAGTTTAGAGTCACCATTCTATGGGACCTCCTTTGTACCTTCCAAAAAAAAAAAAACCTTAGAATTTGGTTACATTAAGAACCTAGTCCCTTCAATGTATCTTCTTAAATCCGTCCAGTTGGAGCCCCTAAGAAGTTCCATCCCCTGTTTTATCCCCTGATTAAATATTTGTCTTCTGACCTGATTGAAAGCTGGACAGTGGCACAAGTACTGCTCCAGTGTTTGTCCTCCTCTTGACAGGCTCTGCATGTTATATCAACAACGATACCCATGCGTGCCAGGTGAGTCCTCAATTCTTTATGTCCTGTTATCAAGTGAGACAGTTTCCGCAGTACTGGCCTTCTCAATGTTAAGATCTCTCTTGTCCTTTTACCATCTGGGTCACCCCATAGGATTCTGGTCACCCTACCTACGGTAGAGTGCTGCCAATCTCTTGTATGCAATTCTATGGCCCACTGTTTAAGTTCGTTCTTAAAAACCTGAAATGGCTTTGGGTTATCTAGTGTGATGTTTGCCATTAATGCTCCCATCTTAGCTAGCCTATCTGCCTCAATATTTCCAGGTATTCCCTGATGTCCTGGAATCCATATTATCTCTATGCTCCCACATCACGTGTATGAGTTTATCTCATCCTTGCATTGTAGTACACACCGAGATTGAACCACATGATTCCTTAGGGCCTCGATAACTCTCCTACTATCCGTGAATATACGAACCGGTAGTCTGTTATCGATTTCCTTTAGCCATTTTATCCCTTCCGTAATATCCGCGATCTCACTTTGAAATACTGTGTTATGATCTGGTAGATAGAAGTATTTGCGATAGTTACGACCTATGTCAGTGAAACCGCCACCCGATCGGTCGCCAATTTTCGACCCGTCCATGTACAGGTTGGTCATGGAGTTCGTTGTATCCGCATTCTCCCATTCCATACCTTCCGATATTATGGTGATGCAGTGCGTTTGTACATATCTTATAGGAATTCTGTCGCACAGAACTGTGCGAACATTGTTCCTCGGTAAGACGTGTATTATGCTCTGGTGTTTGGTTAAGTGTTCTTTCTTCAGCCGCTCATCCATCACCATCAAACTTGTAGCAGCCAGGGCTGCTTCATACTTAACCTGTATATCAATAGGAGGTATTAACGGAATATTTTCCATCGCCTTGGTTGATGTGGTTCTTATTGCCCCACAGATGCCGATACAGCACTGTCTCTGTATTTTTTGAAGATGCCTGATATTCACCTTCTTTTCTAATGACGTCCACCATACCAACGAGGAGGCGTACGTCACAATTGGTCTTACCACACTCGTATAGAGCCAGTGTGCCATTTTTGGGTTCATTCCCCAATATATAAAATATATAACATTTTTAAAATCTTTTCTTGGATTTCTTAAAGTCTACCGGTTTCAACCGGGTAAAATTCACAGAAAATCTTTCTTTGAGAGAGCTGTTTGGAACACATTCAGTTAAAATGTTGCACACACAGACAAACACTCACATATACTTACAAATCTAGTGACGGGCTCTCAGAATTAGTCAGGGAAGCTTCTTAGAATTCAAAAAGTAGAGATCTGATAACAGCTTAATTTTTTTTTAAACAGGTTAAGACCAATAACTTCCACACTTGCGAAAATTTAAAATTTTTCTAGCGGAAAGTTAAAAAAAGAACCGAAAAATAAACTATTTTACAAATTAGTAAGGGAAAAAAGAATCAGCACATTTCTCTGACAAATACAATTAGAGTCGGAAAAAAGCCAACCAATTGTTGAATAAGAACGTAAGAAAATAAAAGAGAAAAAGTGATCAGTGAGTTCTTGTTATGACCTGGATATTTGTTTTAAGCTTCTCATTTATTAAAGTAGAAGTTTGAGGTAAATATCTTTAGTTATTCTAAGAAATGTTGCGTAAAGGTTCCCTGATGATCTGCACTAGCCCCAGTGCAACGCGCATAGGAACTAGTTAACATGCCTCAATTGATTACATTGAATTTTTTAGTAAGATTTTGGCCAAAAAGAATCAGCACATAATTAAAATTAAAGAGGTTTAATAAACTTTTTTAGTTTTTTTGTGTGACGCACACGAAAATATAAGCGGGAACAGTAGGTGTCAATGGGCCCTTTAGGACCCCACGAGACATACTCTTATATATTTTGTTTATACTGGATTGAAAAACATCTCATGTAAAAAATTATTCTTATGTCATACGGAAGGAAATATTTTGGTCTATCAATAAATATCAGCGAAGTTCTAAATTATCGAAAATTGAATTGATGAAAGAACGTACATTTTTTTTTGGCTGATATTATTGAAATTGATGATAAAGATTCCGTAATTTTAAAGGAGTTGTTTATTTTCTTTCAAAAGTTTTCTTAAGTATTATTATGTTTGAAAGGTTTTGAAAGAAAATAATAACTATAGCCTAAAAAGGAAACTTAAAGCGCCTTCTTTCTTAAGCAGAAATAAGGGTTGAGCATAAGAAATCTTTTACATATTTTACATACTCCTATTGTTGGTTTCATATAACAGTATAATATCGCATCCAGTCTCCTGTCAGTTGCTTTATTTGGGTTATTCCTCAATGTGGCTCGTGTGTAGACCGTGGTCGCAGTTGCAAATAAATCTGCAATATTTCAAAACAAATTTATACGCTGCACATCGTCAAGTTATTTTCCATTCGCGTTGTTAGCAGCTTCTTATTTACTATTAGCGCAGATTTTTGCTTATGAGAAATGCCACAAGCGCTGCGAGAATTTCCTAAATATATTAACTCTATATTGAACTATTCGTGTAGCAGTATTCCATACACAACATCAACAGAAATAATTTAAAATCACGTGTGACAACGACGACGATTTAACAACCATAGTATTGGCATAGTTCAGATCATAAATTATGCTAAATAACATGTAAATGCGTTAAATGAACATATTTTTAATATGAGTTTGTTTCTTTTTTCGTAACACAACAAGCCAACAAGAAACGAAATTACTTCAGCAACGCACAAAAGTTTTAAACGGTTGGCAAATCGTTTGTTAAGATCTTTCGTTTGGTTTATAAATCGAAAGCAATACATCGGCAGAAGCATGCAGACAACAGCAGCAACAGCAGCAGTAGGCAACAGCAACATCAAGTACAAAATCGCTGCGAATAATCGTTTAAATATCATGTATGATCGTAACTTTCAAACTTTTCGTAAAATACGAATGCAAGTAAAATTAAAATAGTTGGCAGCCACAAAAAAAAAAAAAAGAAATAAATAAAAAAAGAAAAATAAAACAAACAACCAACAAAATTTGCCACAGCAGCAGCGCCGATATACAATGATAACAATCGCAAAATGTTCGTACTTACAAGCAAACAACATAAGCAGCAACACAAATAATTCTTTTAATGAGATCGTAATCAGACAACAACAAAAAAAATATGACAAAAAAGATACTGAAAGAACTTGGCTTTCATACCATTTTGTTATTGTTGTAACAACTTTGTGCCTTAAATCTTTAGATTGAAGATCGTTAAAACGAAGATGATCCTGAAAGATCTTTAGCTTGAGAGGTATAAAATAATAAGTAGTTCTAGAAATAAGTTAGTGATGGTAGAATACAAATTTAGCTAACGTACGATTCGTATTAGCAATTATGTGGGTTTAATATAAAGGGTGTTTTTTTAGAGGTACATAACTTTGAAATGAATTTAAAAAAAATTGTTTTATATATTTAAATTAATATGGAATTTACTTCTTTCGACAGATTATCTTTATTATGATTTAAATATGACCAGTGGCCTGTGACCGCCACGGCTGGTCCAGAAATAGTCTAATCTAGAGCTACGATTTTCAAAGACTTCTAATATAAGAGAACGTATATCGGCAATAACGTTGCGACTGTTGTTTTCTGGGAGTACAATCATTTTGGGCTTATCGGGACTAGCGATTCCATTTATCCTCACAGAAAAAATATGTGGAGGCCTTAAATCACACGATCTTAAAGGCCAGTTTAAACATTTCCTTTAATAAATTGCTGCAGAAGCTGAGCGAGATGCTTCTCCTTCTTGTCGACACCACATCTCCTGTATACCATGGTTGTTCAATCGATGAACGATAAAGTCAATAATCACGCCTCTATAGAGGCCACTTTGTTTTGGACCCCTTCATCTTACGTGGGCATTGCTATATAAGAGCTTGGTTCAAACTGTTGGATTTTCTAGACATGCAAGCCAAGAGCTTTCGGAAAAATATTCCATAAAGTGGATGGATACATATCATATACAGAAAAATAGATTCGGGTCCAATGGAGTTTGCTGCGCTACTATCACCGATGATTTTCTTAGTCCTTCTTCCTGCACGCAGTCAAACAACATCAAAATAGCTTGAAGTACTGGTTGAATAGAAGAGTTGTTGAGATTTCGCTCAAATAAGCCAAACCTTAACAACAACTCTGTTAAAGTTTGGCTTATTTGAGGCTAGGAAGTAAATTGGCTCAAAAGTAATTTTTTTTAAATTCACTTTTATTGATACCAATTCGATGTGGAAGTATAAAAATTATTAACTAAAAATCACGGGGTTCAAATTTCTACCTCTAGCACTTCGGCAAATATATCATCTCTTTCCAAATTTTGTCAAGAGAACAGATGACGCAGATCAGAAAAGCTCGGCACCATATTCATAACTCAGTACGAAGTCGGATTTGAGATCTTATTCTTGTGTTCACTACGACAGCTTTTTATAGAAAAATAGGGATACAAAATTTTTAGTCCCTTGTAGCATTATACGAGGTTTCACTGTATTTGTTAATTGGAAATCGATAGCTTTAGTGCTTTTCCTTAATTGAAAATCAAACTGAAGATAAGTTCTATATAAAATTTAGTGGCAATTATCAAAAAAGGGATCAATAGATATTCACCTATTGAAGAAATTATATTAAAACTGACTGAAAATAGAGAACCAACGCAACACTGGACTTGGGACCAGTTATATGTATCTAAACAATGAACCGCCTAAGAAAGATAATGCAAAATTGACAACTCCCTTTCGCTGGTTCCGCGTTATATTTATATATCTGAAATAGCTGAAAGCCACTAACGTACTGATATCATTTCCATATAACAGGTTCCGAGTCCAGTGTTGATTTTATTCTCTATATTCAGTCAATTGTAATATAATTTCATCAATTGATAGTTGCCACCAAATTTTATATAAAACTCCTCTTCAGTTTGATGTTGCGAGCACTAAAGCTATCGCTCTCGAAATATGAAATACAGTGGAACCTCTGATAGTGCAACTAAAAGAGATATTGTGCTGCTGCGACAAGGGACTAAAAATTTGTATCCCTATTTTTCGATGAAAGGCTGAGGGTAGTGAACACAAGAAAACCCCAAAGTTTTGGCAAGATTTTTCAACAACTTCATTTTAAAACTCATTCCCAAAGATTTCAATCCGATTCAACTTATTTTGGTTTCGCTTGGGTTTGCTGGCAAACTGAACGAACTGGCGCAACATTCCTAATTATGAGGAGCATGCAAAGTGAATCTTCATTTTATATGAGGATATTAAAATAAGTTTTGTGCGTGAAAGATATTTTGCCACTGATGCTGGGTTTATTGAGACTGATGATGTTAAATAATGTTGGCTGTGGCAAGACAAAAAAAAAAAAAAAGACTGACTAAAAGAACAATATCAAACTAACAACGATTACAGTGATGAGGTTCTTTGTTTCGAGGCATTATGTGGCAAGCAAGAAGCGCTAGCAACAACAACACCAACAACTACCACATCACTGTTCGATGATCTTTTACTGATGATTCGTATCGATCTCAGTCAATTTTCACAAGGCTTTCAGATGGAGTTGCATGTTCAATTCTCGATTATGTTTGTTGTAGTTTCAGTTGATTTTGTTGTACTTGTTGCTGTTTTCATATATTTTTGGTTTTATTTTTCCAGATTTTATGTAAAATGTTCTCGTATTATGGTCCCGCAACTTGTTTAGGGTGATATGTTGCAATATCGTAGTAGTAGTTGTTATTGTTGTTTTTTATACCGACATGCTGAGCATGCTTAGGCAGGCATACTTACATGAAAATCAAACGTCAATGTGTCAGCAAGTTGTTTTATTTAATTTGTTTTTTCTTTTCGTATGTTCATGTAAGATTTTCTTAAGAGACAAGGACATGATTTTTACATGTGATTTATAAATTAACGTTAGCAAAAAAATTTTGAATGCCATATTTTTAACATTTTGGTAAATTAATGTGTTCAAGCCTTAGCAAAAATATGTTAGTAAAGTTGAAGTTAGAAAAATAATTACTTTAGCCAAGAATGTTAATAACTGAACTTGTTTGACATGATCACTTTTATCTCACACACAGCAACAGATATTGGAAGCACACATATTTACATGTTTTTTGAAAACTATAATTATGCCTGTTAAAACAGAATTTTAAAATATGACTTTTTTTAAATAAAAGAAAAAATATAAAATGCAATGAAGCTCTAAATATGTACTTGCATATAAACGAAAAATGTGATTCAATTCTTAATTGTTTTTCTCGGTGAACTTTACAAGTATTTTTTCCTTCAAGTACTGGTTTCCAAAGCTCATCAGAACTATCTTACCATCCACTTATCTCTTCTGTTTAGGAAATGGTTAGAGTCATAGGATACTGAATCTAGAGAGTGTGGAAGAAATAGTCATAATAACCACATACAGCGTCACAACTTTGAATTTATTTTCTTTAGTTTGCTTGAAAATTTCATTCAGAATCGACTTACAGCAGAGCAAAGCGTTCAAATTGTTGAAATTTTTAATGAAAATATTTCTTCTGTTCGTCAAACTCATTGTGCACTTCTTCCATTTTATGGCGTAATCAATCAATTCGTTGCCGTTTTCAACGAATTAGGATTGTGTCCTTCCACTTTATGGAATATTTTACAAAAAGATCTTAAACTGAAAGCCTAGAAGATCAAATTTGTGCAAAAGCACAAATTGATATGGATTGTAAGTTTCCATTCAATATTTTATTATCCGATGAAGGCGATTTCTACCTGAATGGGTACGTAAATAAGCAGAATGGTCACATTTGGAATGAGTGGAGTCCACAAGCTTCTTCCATCACATCAACAGAAAATTACTCTTTGGTGCGCTTTATGGGCTGGAGGAGTTATTTCCTACACGTCTTCATAAACGATGATGGTCAGAATGTTACTCGCAATATCATTCCAAATTCCTTCGCACCTCAATTACGTGGCATTAATCCTGCTGATATGTGGTTCCAACAGGACGGGCACGCAGAAAATTTTGATGAAACAATTACTTCACTTTATGGTCCAATTAAGTGGCCACCAAGATCGTGTTATTTAACCCACTGGATTGGCTTCTTTGAAATTATGTAAAGTCTCTTGTCAACGTCGATAAATTATAAATAATTGAGCACCTGGAACTCTAAATTCTAAGAGTATGCTGCGAAAAGTTGTTGAAAATTATGCTTCCAGGTTGTGCCTTCTACATGTTAGCCGAGGCGGCCACATATCAAAGATTACATTTTAAAATTCATTTAAGAAATGTAAGCTTGTAGTACTCCATAATTTTGAATTTTATGTATTTAAAAGTAAATATCAAATGACTTTGAGTTATACTTTATTGGGAACTATCCTGAAACCGCCTTGTAGATTGCTAATTAACCCTTTGACTACCATAGGGATTATAAGTCCCACGAGAAGATGAAAAACATATTTTCATATTAAAAATCCCTGGCATTTATACAGGAAAATATCGCTGAGTATGAATGTGTTTTGTAATATTTCAGTGGATATCTTTTTCTTTTTATAACACTTTATTCCAAATAATGTAAATTTTTTTATAATTTATAATAAAAAGAGTAAATTATAATTAGGTTTATATTAGGTTAATACGTGTTTTCTTATTTGGAAAAATAGATTATTTGATCCTCATAATATGGTTCTTTTAAGAAATGTTGAAATGGAAAACATATAGACAATATTTTTCAACTGTCATGAAATTTACTTCGATCGAAATATATTTGTTTAGCAACAAAATTTATAATAAAAGACTTTGGACCACTTCACTTATATTTTCAGGTATAATAAGAACTTGAAATTGGTTTCCAATTCTTCTATATATTCTAGTTCTACATTTACTATTCACATTTCATTGAAAATTTGCCGATATTACAATTATCAGTCTCATTCAGCTGGATTGTTTACATACTCTATATCCTTCCCTGTCCAATGATCACTCTGAACAAACTTTTATATATGTCTAGTCTCATTCAAGCATGTTTTTCATTGCATTAACAACACACGGCAGCTCAGCTGTTTTTGTAGTAAACATGTTCAAGTTGTTCAGTAATTCATCTATGAATCAACTTAGAAACGAACAACGCTCTCAGATAATCATTTTATTATCAAGTTACTGATCGGTTAAGAAATTGCGTCGCGCATTTCTTTCATGTTATGGTGGGCAGAGCGATTCTATAAAGCGAATATATTGAATCTTATGACTAAATTTTTCATTGAATTTAAGAAAGAATCATGGCTGCATCTGCCACTATTGGTGATGGCTGTGAGATATCTGTTCGCTGTAATTAGACCTCCGTTACTCCTCTATTTAAAAAATGTTGTGGAATAATTTTAATGTAAAACCTTTTAATAAGCAGCTGGTACAAGATTTGTACCCAAGACCAGGAGGAACAGCCCAATTGAGATGCAAATTTGACATATTATTTCACTTTTATTTCAATCGGTCGACTTAACGCCTGCAGACTATTTTTGTCGGCCTATATTAAGACTTATGTATTTAGGGCCTAGGCAGCAACGAATTACACAGTGGCAGCCAATATTTAACAGTTCACCCGTATGATAGCGGCTGATATGTTGGACAGAGTATGTAAACCGTTGGCCAAGTGGGTCAACATATTCATGAAATGATCGCTAAACATTGAAATATACGGATCATTCTATCGAAACAAATAAAGCTTTTAATCAAATTCGAAACATCTTTAAAAATCATTCATTATAAATGAAGTTTCGAGTTCTCTTTGTATTCGTACCTAAACCTCTCGGTGTTGGTTGAAATCATTTACAGAAATTCAATAAAAAATTCCAAGAACTTATTTGCCGATGGCAGATCTGAACTCAAAACCTTTAAATAATTCAAAACTTAGTAAACTAAAATGAAATTGTTTCGGTCTTAAGATCACTGTGTAAAAATATTTCGCTCTCTAATAGCATCTACTATTTACCCGCGAAAATAATCTTATAACTATTTCCAATTTTACTTACGACTACTGCTGACATGTCACCGTGTTCGTCAAATCTTTGCACCAAACTAACGAAAACCATACAACATCGCATGTTGGCGTACCCTTCATATCAGCAACACAAGATCTTCATTCAACACACAATTTGCGTCTCAAACTAAGAGAAAATTTCAAAACAAAATATTTTCACATAAAATCGACAAACAGCAGCGAACCGATACGTACTTCGCATTGCAGATAGACAGTCAGAACGACGAAAAAAGAACACGTCAGGGCAGTTTAAAAGAGAGACAAAAGAATTGTTTTTAATTACAACCCTGAAATTGGTTGGCAATTATTTACATTAACATGATCACAATTCACAGTCATGGCACATGCATCATCAGCAACAATGCTGCCAACAGCCGACACCAGCAACGAAGAATATTTTACAAGCAAATAGGCTGTTGTATTGTATGTCGATTGATGTCAAAGATGCAACCCAACTGCTGCAGTGCAAACAGAAAAAAAGTAAGAAATACAACACACAAGTGTGCAACAGCACAGAACTGTTGATGCAACTTTTAGACATAATTAAAAAGAGAACAAGTAGAAGAAGATGCTAAACTCCAGCACTTCTAAATAGTAGCTACTAGATCAGCTGAATTGTGTATGTGTGTGTTTGTATGCGAATCTATATCGTGTTCTAAGCAAAACAATATCCAGCACAAAAAATTTAGACAAAATTGTCTTACATTGCAGATCTCTATGGCTTTAATATTCCTTTCATTTCTTTGGGAGTTTTATGACTTGGCAGCGATATTAATTTATTGGACTCATGTTATAGTGAGTCGATATTGATACAAATCCATTTTCGATTGCCACGCATAGATACGACGAATAACAACTACACACCACATGTTGCAACAGAGCCACAGTCCGGCATTTGCTTTATTTATGAAGAAGTAGTGGAGTTAATATATTTTTTTTTAGGAGAACTGCGTAGTCTTGTGTGCCAGAGTACAACATTTTGATGGACCTTTTACAGCGTTGCAATATTCATGCCAGTGTGCGTTGCATATTGCGATCTCACGCTGTGCATTTACTTGGCGGTTGTGCAAATAACTTGGCTCTTGTTGCTGATGCTGCTGATGTTGCTGCTGATGATGATGGTGATCATGACGAGTACATGGCTAGAAAAGATGATGATGGTGATGTTTTTGGTGCTGAATATAACAACAACATAGTGTTGATTGCTACCATTTGGTTGGCTACTGCTTGTTGCACCATGTTCAATATGCAGCACAAACAACGGCTGCATACTTACATAAGTACTTAACAGTAGGTAGAGAGTCAGATGTCTATGACCAATAATAAACAGCAACATGCGATAGTAATAGATCGCGTACTGCTGTTGTGGTAAAAATGTTCATCACGTGAACATTGATGTTATGCAAGGCTGTCTGTCTGTCTGTCTGCCTGTATGTCCGGGCCATCCGTCTCTTCGTAACGCTTCTTCTATTCGCACAACAATTCATTTGACTGCTTTTTATTTGTTTTCTTTTGCTTTTCTTTTATAATACATTTTAGCTGAAGTTGTAGTATCGCTATAAGTACGAGCATTACAGAAAAGTGTTTTTATTTTAAATATATTTTTTTCTTACCATCATGTAGTTTTCTAGTTGTAGTTACTTTTTTTTGCTGCCGTGGCAAATATGTTTTCTTTAATTAGTCCAATCGATTAGGTTTTTGATTTACACAATTCGCCATGTAGAGTATTCGTATCATGATCATGAAGGTTAATCATTTGAGATCATGTGAATGCTTTTCTTTCCTCAGCGAAGATTGTTAATTTTAGCTGGTTGTATTAGGAACTATTTTCAAAGTTGTTAGAGGAACTCGTTTAATTAATACAGCAAGTTGTCAAAATCATCTTTTATATACGAGTTGATTAAAATATTTCATATTTTGGTTTTTAAAAATATAATTTGAATGAATCCATAAGAATTTATCTGTTCATTAACACTAGACAACATGGAGAACTATAAAAATATAGTGAATATCAGAAAAAAGTCTGTATACATTCAGTGATGGAAAAGTTGATACTTGTTTTGCGTACATTTTCGACATCGTTGGTACAATGGTATTATTGTGACTTAATATGTGCAATTTAAAAATATCAATTTACGTAAATGTGTTAGGTTAAATTGGGTAATTAGGGCCATTTTTGGAGAGTATGCACTGTGGTCCATTGATAAGGGGTCCTATTGTGATACTCTGAAACAGAGAACTTCTTATGAGTTGTCCTCCACCACGTTAAACCCACTTGTGGTCGCTAGGAAGGTCTATATTCCAACAAGCTTCACATTCGCCTGGCTATCTAAGTCTGGCATTACTCTTTCGTTGTTCAAGGCAGGGCACTGATATATAGGATGGCGCAGAGTTTCCTCCTCCTCTTAATCATTACAGTTTCTACAGAAGTCGTTGTATTTCACACCCACCCTACGTAGGAGGCTTAATATAACAATCATCTGTGTGCAGTGACACAAAATAATATGCAACTCTATACGATATCACTTCACTGATTTTTTACGATCTGTCAAAATCTGTTAATAATTAGTGATCTCCAGTCGCAAGGGCCTCAGTCAATATAAATACATCCCAGTTGGCAATTTTCAACTGCAGTCAAAACGTTAGAACGTTGATTTCCAGGTGTTCAATTGTATGTGTGTTATCGACGTAAATAAGTGACAACATAGCCCTGAAGAAAATTATCCCACGATCTTGGATTATCATATTTTTCCGCAAAAAATTCATTAAGTATATCAGTTGTAGCGCCCACTGTGTGGCATGTGTCTCCGTTCCGTTGGCACAACAAAATTTCGAACCATGTGTCTTTCCGTTCACCATTGACAGTGACATTCTGAGAGAGTAAAAACTTTGCTCATCCGATATTTTCGAGGCTCCAGTCGTTCACCACTTGATTCGTATGTTATAGCATGGGGAAAACAAAATCCAAAATCAGCTCCCAACTTACACTGCGTCGGAACAAGAGACATAAGAATAAACACACAAAAATTTTTGGTTAGTCTAACCAATTCTAGTTGTAAATTAACTGATAATGCAAATTATAGTTCGAATTTTTATAGTAACAATTTGCTGTTGGCTTACTTCTCTACAGTAGTATAGTTATAATAACCATAAAAACTGGTCTTAGTACTTTTATTGTCAATATATATGACTTTTTGACTAACAGCGTTAGTTGAAATAACTAATTGAAATTAGTTAAGAACTTTTTAATATAAATTCTTATATTGTTTTATCTTATTAGATTAGAATTTTTGCCAATTTATAAGTTAAAGTAATATGACCAATTTTTCTGGGTTCTGTTGCCTGAAGCAGTTAACACCAGACTACGAAATATAATATTCCGAGTTCTACTCCGTGAACTTAGTCATGAATATGGTATGGAATTTTTCTCATCTGCTTGGTTATTGTCGGCTTGTCTTAATATAAAAATATTAATAATAATATGATTGTAAATCAAAGTTATAAATAAACTATTATTGAAAGTAAATTTTAACAGTTTTATTTGTAGTCTAACCATAAAAATTGTAAAATTACCAAATTTTTTGGTAAATAGTTATTTTACATTTAAACTTCGATTGTTTTTACTGTTTTTGTAACCAACAAAATTGGTTGAATCATTAAATTTTTTAATATATTATTTTATTTACTTTATTATTATTATTATTATAACTTTTTTTGTGTAAAGACTTGGATTTGTGCTACAGCACTTTATTTGTGGTTTCCAAAGTTTTTTATAAGATTAATGAATTTGTTTGCGCCCAAAAATTCAATATGATAATTCGCGCTAAATCTGTATCAATTCTTTGCTTTTAATTTCACTTATTTATATATTTTCCCATCATTTAATTTCAGTTACTTACCCGTCTTTAAAACCTTCAGCATCCTGCAACTAAACATCTACTTATTTGTATGTGTATGTTTGCGTGCGTTTATTGTATGAAAGTGTTATTTCAGTTCAGTTCATGTTACTGAATTTATATGTTTGTTTGTTAGTTTGTGCTGTTGATGTGTCTGTCTGGCGCTATATCGCCAGCCAAAATCTCAAGCAATAAATAACAAGACCGAACAGAGTCAGTGTGTTAAAATGACTTTTTATTTTGTTTATTTTTTGTTTCTTCTCTTTTGCGCTTAAGCAAAATGTGTTTATTTAAACTTCATACCTTTTGTTCCTTCTCGTCTGTTGACATAAATCCAAATATTCTTCATGGAATTTCAAGGTAGAGTTATTTAGAATTTGTACTTTAAATAAAATCACATCAATTTTTTTTTTTTTTTGGTGAATTCGTATAAATGATGTGCTAAAATTTATATTTATAGCAGCTTTTCTAAAAAGGATACTGATATGATGTTGTCTGAGTAAGTTTTATGTCAACGACAGGGGTCTCATGCAGTATTAGAATGCAAAGTTTTTTCAAATTAGAAATATTTTAAAAACAACAAATATAAATATTATATAACCTTCTTTCGATTAAAATAATTGGAATGTATTAAATTCAGTATTGACAAAGTAATTTTTCGAAAATGTGTTGTGAATTCAGAAGGACATGATAAATATTCCTACATCAGTTTTATACATTCAACTTACTGAGCAGAGCAGAACAAATGATTTCAAAAGCCGCTATACCTTCATGATCAGTACTAATTTGTATATTTAATTATTAGGACTTGGTAAGTGGCTCAATTGAATGTGTTAATAATATCTATTCGTACCAATTTGTTCATGATAAAAGGACACGATAATTCCATCAAGTCGATGGTATTACATATTTGTTAAATGCCAGTGTTGCCGTCTGATTATTTCTTTTGTATAATATTTTCTGTATATTTGTAACATGTTTCTTAAGTTAAACGATAGTTGCTTAAATTTTCTTAACCCTGGATGCTTACTGTTCGCCGAATCGAAGAAATTCATTCAATCTTTGCTTATTTTGTGTTTTCTGAAATTCGTACCAAAATTTAAGTTTTTATATATTTTATAATAAATTTTATTTATATAATTTTTTTGATAAAATACGTAACTAAATATATATTTTTGTTTATTTTTAACTTTAAAATTTAATTCTATAGAATTATTTTTGAAAATTGTTCGTCGATGCAATGTGAATGAACAAAATTCGACTGCGCACTAAGCAATTTTTGAAAGATTAATGTTGACACTTTTAAATTGTTCTATTGAGAACATTTGCTTTATCTCCTTTTCTTAATGTTAACTTGTTGAAAGTACAGCCTTAAATCCTAAAAAAGGAATTAAAACTAACTAGATATTAATTAAGATCCACGTGCTCCTCGTGTCGTGAATATGACACGAAATTCATGTTTGTGAAATCATAGCAGTGGCCGCTTAATGTTATAACCAACTCTTGACATTATCATCAGCTAAGGAGGTGAATAATAGCACATTCCTTCGTCGCTATTGTAGGAAAAGTTTGCCAGTAAAGTAAAAAGTAAAACAAGGAGAGCGAATTCTCTATAATCCCAGTTTTTTTCTTCAGGATCCTGCCGTGGGATTACAAAAACAAAAGAAAGAGAATGGTAAAAGATTATCCGTTGTTTGCTCTGCTATTCTATACTTACAATTCTTCGAGCTAAACAAATATTTGTTAATTTCCACAACAAATTTTCGCAGCTTTTGCGTTCATATTTTGCAGACAACTCTTAGAATGCTGATATATTTATCGACATAGACAAGTGACTTAATATGACCCCATAGAAAACAATCCAATAGGGTTAAATAAAACGATCTTGGTGGTCAATTAATTGGTCCATGCGTGAAACTATTTGTTCATCAAAAATTTCTTTGAGTAAATCAGTTGTAACTCCGTTCTTTTGGATCCACCACCAGGAAGATTAATTCCACGTAATTGAGGTAAGAAAAAATTTCGAATCTTGTTCGTATACCCTTCATGATAGACAGGAACATTCTATCTCCGCCGAAATGTTGATCTTAACAAATCTGGCTTATGATCTCAAAAATAGAATAAAAGAGCTTTCAAAGTTGCTACATCCGGCATGGCACCGGAACATGCAGCAGCTTTGAAGGGGTACTCAAGGATAGTTCTATTAGTGCTTTTTTTTGCAACCATAACTGGCAGTGTTACTAAGGACACCATAAGAGGACAAGTAGATAAAAATTAGGTCTAGAGCCTGGTACCGGGTGGCTTAATATAATCAATTTATTTCCTGGTATTTTCATACAAAGTTATGGAACTCGAACTAGTTGCTGGTCACTAGCAAATTGTCACGTGAAGTGTCTTGTGGCAGTTCCTTTCCCTCTAGGAATACTATAAAATTAAGGATTATTGTTGGATTAAATTTAGAATTTTAGAAAATTTTAATATTTTAACGATGAAAATTTTTAATAAAATTTAAAAAAAATACAACAAATATATTATTTCTATATGGATGCATTTCATTTGGGTTTTACACCTATCCATTTCTCGCACTCCAATCTAATTCCAATTCCCATGAGAAAAAAGCAAAGATTAATAAAAATAAATCAACTCAAATATTTTACATAAAATAATTAATAAGGAATTTTATTGTATCTCTTGCTGCAGCAACCAGATAAGCCAACATTAATGCACACTTTTTCTGGCGTTTAAATAAATATTTTGATTTTCTTACTTGTCATAAAACTCACAACTATCTGAGATACAATTTTCCCAATTGTATAATTCAATAAGAAAATATTTTTCATTCATGTGCTGCCTAAATAGCAGTAAAATCACACCTTATTTGGCATGAATAATAAAGGAAAAGGCGCACACACGCTAACGACCAGAAGAGATTTGTCTGATCGTTATGTTGATAATGACATTGACATAAAATTTGTATTCAATATTCCTTTCCTTCAGTCTTTTATATGAGTGACTTGATAGATTTCAAGTGTTAAAATCATCAACGTTGCTTGATGATTTCCCAACACAACCACCAATCAGCCAACAAACTCATTCAATAACTACAACCAGCCATCACAACAAATTAACGAAAGAACGAACGAATGCACGAACAAACGGCTGAATGATGACAGAAAATATATCAGAGAAACAGACCATCTGACTGATGGAACAATCAGACAAATTTGTTAATGTATTTTGTGTAGAAAATACTTAAACTCTGTTACAACATTTTCACAATACATTTGATTATTTGGAGTCTCTCTCACTATATTGTGGTGTCCATACGTTCTTGTCTTGTCTGTTTGCGCCTTCTTTTCAGTGGAATTCATCACTAGTTATGTTACATTCGGAAAAAGGGAAAAAAAACTTCACAACTGTGTTTCCAGTCGATGCAGAATATTCTCGATTGCATTTTGAAGAATGATGCTGATGATGATGACGATGACGACGATGATGTTGACGTTATCGAGAGACACTTTAAATTGATTTCTCATGTATTTTCTTTGCAATATTGAAAACGTATAGAAATAAAACAAACACGAGCTGCATTAAACATTTTTTCATAAGAATAGTTTTTTGTTAAACACCTTGAGTTCGTCTTGTGTGGACGTTGCTCCACACCATAACTGTCAGGCTTGTAGTTGACAGAGTGTTTCAGTTGTACTGATTGGATTAAATGCGCTACAACAAGAAGTATGTTGAGGCATGCAAATATTGTGCTAGACACGGATTAATTAATTCACATTCCATACCTAAATCAAGCACTTGCAATGTGGTTTTTATATCTTTTAAGAAAAGTAAAATTTTTAGCAATTTCTTTTGTCTTGTTGGCCACAATCACGAGCCATATTCGTAAGGAATTGGCTTTTAAATCAAAACGCTGTGCTTATTTGGCTGTGCCAGTTCTATTAATTTGAAAAATTAACTACTGATTTGTTGAAAAATAGCCTGGTAACTTACACAAATAAACAATGACATAAGTAGAATAGGCAATTTTTTTTTATTAGTAGGACCAGCACTCAGGGAACAACCTCTATATATACATTGCGCTGGATCTAAGAAAGGAGAGGATATTGTTAAAAGGACATATTATAAGATAGAAAATTAATTGTAGCTATATCCTGGCAGATACCGATGAAGGAGAGTACTGTATTCTGCTCCTTCAGTACATGACGGGGTTAATCGCTGTCGGTAATGTTCAGCGACCAGTTGTATGCCTTCGTCATTGAGACAAGCTGACTACAATTAACACAACTCTACTCTAATGCAGATCACAAAAACGCCACACCATGTTGATGACTAAGTGCGGAGTCGAAGTAGGAAACTAATGCATTGTAGTCTTGTGTCTTACTACTTCAGCCAACAGCACCAAAAACATTGCTTGAGTTTTGTAATAAAGAATATTCATTTTGATATCTATAAAACTGACGTTATAGGATAGAAAATTTAGTGCAAGTAGCCGTGCTGACTGTGTCTTTGATGGTTCTTAAAAATTTCAAGTAATTGGGTGATTACCAAGACCAAAACGTGGACTAATTATTTCACCTCCCCGTTAGGAAAATTGAAAATAAAAAATATGCCGGGAAAACATTTGTTTTACCCCGTTTTGAAAAAAACCTCTCATTATATCTGCAGATTTTAAGGTGATAAGAAGCTTCCCTGGCTACTTCTGGGAAAAAAATTACCGTGTCAGTATGCGTGTGTTTTTGTATATATATGGCTAGTAGATGTGTGTGTGTGTATATGTATGTGGATTTGTGTGCAAACAAGTGCGTGGCCCGCTTAGAACTTTTGAATAGTTGGACCGAAACGGAACCAAATATGCAGTATTTACTTCATTTAGGTTTCCTGCAAACTAAAACCGATTCGGACCAGTAGATTTTGAGAAATTTCATAAAAACTAAGAAAGAAATATATTGTCAGAGAAAGTAATAACTTTCGATTCCACAACTAACCAGCTTGTTGATATTAAAAATCATGAAAAAAAATCGTGGAAATTATTTAAAAATTAACGATATTATACATCTGATTAGTAGTGCTCTGCAATATCCTCGTTCCCCATAGGAATCGGTTGATATATAAAAACTTGCACTTTTAAAATAAAAAAATAGCAGTTATTCTCGAAGAGCTCAAGAGTATAGAATACCATAACAAACCATGTTACAATAGTTTTGTGGTTGATATTTGAGGACACTTGCAGGGATTTTTTACATATATTTAATTGGGATATAACCTCAAGGGGAAACCTCCTCATATGCAGTACATTGTGCCTAAACTAAAAAGAACAGAATAGTTTCAAAGGACAGATTAAAAGAATTTTGTTGGTTACCCAACTTATTTTGGTTATAAACAAAAAAGTATCACGTCTTACTGAATAGCTTCACTAAAGAATATTCCTCGATTTTATTAAAGAGATCTAGAAATGATATATCTGTAATTTTTTTAATACATTATAATACTTCCTGCGCATAAGCCGATGCAACTATTTCAGATGTTTTTTGTTCTTCTAATACAAACAAATGCGCCAAGTAGAACATTGCGAATAAATGTGGAGGTTGGTAACCGAGAGCTGGCAACTAATACTTGTATGACGATGTGTATAGTTCCTAAGCAAAATAGAAATGAAGGTATCAAAAGGAAAAGCGAAATATTATGATGAAAAATTTATTGATGATAAGAACTGATCGACTTATAAGGAAACATATCAAAAACCTTCAAACCAAAAAAGGTTGGTCAAGAAATAGGGAACAAGCAATTCAGAAAAATAAGACATGAAGAAAAATAATCAAATGGAAACTCAGGAGCTTAAAAATTTGTGGTACCATTGGTTCGATACAATTCTCGTAAGCTTATTTATAATAAAATAAGTACAAATAGAAGCAGCTTTCATATTAAATTAAACCACTTAATAAGTGATAACAAATAAAAATACACATAAGTACTGATGATGAAAGTGTATTGGCTTTCGAAAACAGCTGTTATGCTCTGCTGTGTAAGTTGAATATATAAAACTGATTTTATCCTCCTAAATTAACAACACTTTTCTAACAATTAGCCTATAAAATTAAATTTAATATAATAAATTTCATATTATAATTCTTGTTTCACAAATATATTCTACGATCGAAGTTTACCTTCGATATAGAGAACCACACAGAATGTTTCGACAAAATAATGGAATAAAATTAAAGTCATTCCATAAATCTTATATGGAGTGTAAAACTTATATACTAAAATATTGTTGGAAAGAAAGTTTAACTTCCTGATAAGAAAATTGAATATTTAAAAAAATCGGGAAGTTTTTATTTTTACGCCGTTTTCTTCTTTCAGATCTGGACGTTTTGAGTTTCAGGGAAACTTTTCTGGATCTTGGCTTATCTAAAAAAAAAACTATTGCATGATTATAAGTTATTTTTTCTTTGTTAATTGATAGATTTATTATGCTTCAGGAGGAATTAAAGGGGCATTAAAAATCAAAGAAAATCGTATATATCATATCTTTCTGAACTAAAAACATTTTTTCCCCTTGATTTCATCGTGATTAAAAATATTTGAATAGGGGAAAAATTCGGAGTAAAATTATCCATCAAAAAATTAAGACATTAAATTAAAAGTATTCATGACAGGGATGAATAAATTTATTTCCTTCAATTAAAATATCATATAAAAATTTTACTAAAAACCGTTCCTATAATTTATTAAATAATTAAAGAATCATATAAAATGTTTACTAAGCACCGCCTTTATAGTTTGCATATCTTCGGATCTTAATACTCCTCACTTTACACTGGAGTACTTCAAATACCACCACTTCCAGACGTGCCTGGCCAAAGCATCGTTGTGTATATTATGAAACCAAACATACTCCGTATCTCTACGGGGGCATCATCGCTTGCAAAATAAAGGGCACATCTTCTCCAAGTCTTTTTGTTTTAATGGCGCTGCTTTAAATATGTGGAATCAATTTTAGTTGAAGGCTGTTTAAATCATAATTTCACTCTCATGTTATTCGCTATAAATTTAATCACATGAAAGTGAATATGATTCTCAAGCATATGAGCTCTTATGCAAAATAGTACTGACCAGAAATAAAATTAGACGTTAGAAATCATTCAATAATGGTTGAGACCAGAAAGTGTGTCACAATATCATATATAAAATAATTCATTATTTAAGAAAACCATTTGCCTCAAGTGAAAGGTATTGAGGATTCGACACGGCCCAATTATTTATTGATTTGTTCACTTTTTTGTGTGCATTTCAATGAACTTTCATGTGATTTTTTGTTCCTTTTTATTATTTCAATATTGTGTATGTAAACTTCTGGGTTGGGTTTTTTTCTTCATCGCTACAATAAGATTACCGACGTATTCATACGTTCATCTCTTGGGTGACCGTTAAGGTTTTTTTTTGTTTGTTTGTTTGCTTTTAAATGAAATTCATTCGTCATTGTTTATACTCGAACGATATTGATTTTTGAATATGACGTGACAGTTGATTGATTAAATCAGTTGTTTCTCTAGTGCCATGATATGCCAAAAACTATAAAATGTGAAAGATTGGGAACGTTAAACCATTTAACTGGAAGAGAAGTGAAAGCGATTAGTACGCTGCTATTGTTGATGAGTTTTTAATTAAAGTTTTGGAGGTTCAGAGATATGCAGCGATAATCTTATTAAGCAGAGAAGTAATTAAGTTATGCAGCGCAGCATAACTTTTAATGCACTTTAACATACTCGTTGCAATATGTACAACGCTGATTTTTATAGAGGACGGTCCGAAAAACGGCCTACGCTTGTGGGTGCTCTCGCTGAAGGTCTTTGCACGGCATGAATTTAAGGGGAAGTTAACAAACCCATGCATGCTTTCTGTTTATTGAAAAAATGAATGCTTAAAAGAGTCGCTATTAATAATACTTCTTAAATAAAAACAAGTGAAAGTCCTATATTTGGCTGTGCCGAATATTATATATCTTTCACGAACATACGTCATAGCAACTTCAGTTGCATTTTTGGTTACTTTAATTATAAAAATTTCTCACCTCTGGAAACCAATGCAAAATTTTCCTGATGTAAAAAGCGGTTTTATTTAAGAAAAGCTGCAAATTTGTAACCATTTCGGTCACTTTTATGTACTACAAAATATTGCAATTATCGAACCCTGGAGTCGAAATTTTAGTTTAATTTTTTATTTTTGATACCAATTTTGTTTTACCAGAATAAAAAAATAATTTTAACCAGGAAAAAAATGACGTTACTTGCTTTCTGGTTATGTTAATGTAAAAAAAAAATTAAAACTCCTAAACCTGGATAGAAATTTTAAATTTTTAAATTTTTTTCATCAATGCAAATCTTCACGGTACCAAAAACGGTTTTATTTAAAAAAACTAAAAATTGTTAAACATTTTAGTTATTATATGTACCACAAAATATCGAATGTGCAAACAAAAACCTTTAATATCCCATCCCTGGAAATTTTTTTTCAGTTTCATCAGCAGAAAATTGAGGAGTCGCAAAGCATGAAATAGGTTCAATTTACAAATAAACATTAAAATAATTGGTTTTTGGTGTTAATTTTGCGTCGAAAAATGGGTGTAAGCCTCCCAGCTCTGGAACCGTCCTTCCGAATTTCAATACCACTCTATTTAGGCTCATTTCCAATCCATCAGTCCAAGAATGAAGTCTCTAGCTCTTCTGGGGGCTTGCGAAAACCGATTTCACGCACAGACAGACGGACAGACAGACATCGCTCAATCACCATCGCTAATCATAAGGATCTAGAATATATATACTTTATGGGGTCTTATATTAATATCGAAGAAATTACACACCTAAATATACCCTTTTGTTTTTTTTTTTTTTTTGGAAGGATATAAATACGCGAATTTCATTTATAAAAATATTTTTATTTCTATACAACAAAATATATAACTTAATTTTTATACCTGGAACAAACACTTTGATCTTTTTAGTTTAATATTCCAAAACAAAAATTAATCTTCTTTGGCAAACGAAAACAAAAAGTTACAGTTAATTGTCTTGGTGGCCGCATTTCACCACTTTTCTATGTTTCTTTCACCTGCATAATGGTGCACAAATGGAGGAGCTATTTAATGATATATATTTGGGCGTTCAATTTTCCTTTCCCCTGAACTGCAAAATATATCAAAATGGACCCTTTCTGCACAGTGGTTCGAATATGACAAAGTTATTTGCCAATAAAGTTTTATAATAGGCGCTGTGCTTTTGTCCACCCCTAATATTACAACTTCAAAAAAGAAAATCTTAGTGGGCGTTTTCCAAATGTATTTTCGGAATATATCTGCATGTGACAAAGTTACATCCAAAGTTCAAAGTTAATATTTGCCAAACACGTAGAAGTATTCAGCCTAACAATTTCCTCTCATACAAAATACTTTGCCCATCGTTCATATAACTCCCTTTCTAATCACCTGTTACACGTTTACGTTACTTGTTATGCTATAAAAAAAATAATAAAAATATAAGAGTAATAAAATGAAAGTAAAAGAAAAAACTCGATAAAAAAAAACATCACATCAATAATCATTTCATCAGCAGCACTCCAGTTCCCATATAACCTGACTCTCCATCAGCATCACCAATCCATCGATGATGTTTGATTGATTGAGCACTTTGTAGTCTACTTTGATCAGACGTATCCGTTTTTTGTGCAACTAACAGAAACAGAAATTATTCAAAAGCGTTTATCAAGATTTCAAAACAAGTTATGAGTGTTTAAACTTTGATTTATTTGATTGATTGGACGTCTAAAAAAAAATCAATTATAATCGGATGCTTTTTTACGTCGTTTTTATAGACCTGGTTTATATTAAAGATTTCTTTGATATATTTCAAGGTATTTATAAATGTATGTGTGCATGTTCAGAGACATACATTTTTATGACTGTCTAGTGGTTGTCAAAGAATTGTTTTTTCTTCATATTCTGATGAAAAATTTTTATTTAAACGTAGAAATGACATGACGCAAGATTGATGTTGAAGTGTAAAGTGATTTGCTTTATTGAAGTGGAAAAAGAAATTTCACAGAATTGCCGAAACGTTAAATATCATAAAAAAAGTATTGGAAATTAAACAGGTTTAAATACTTTTTATCAAAAATTAAAAAAATTATAATTGTTAATCTTAATTATTGCCTAAATAGAGTTGCCTTTTGTGAAATGCACTTAATGTCAAGGACACATTTAAATTGTAAATAAACAAAAAAGCTTTAAAAGAACTCATATTCATAATGTCATACAATATTGTCCTACTTATTTTGCAACATTAATAAGTGTATGCTTAAGTATATACACATTTATTTTCTATATATATAAAGCCAACATTTTTTACGAGGGACTTTTGATAATTCTTTAAAAGAATAGTGCTCGCGTTCCCTCAATAATCGCTAAAAACCTTTAACCGTCAAATTCGGTGAAACGAAAATTAGAATTTTCATAAACTTTGTTCGGTTTGTGAAGAAGTTTCAATAAACCAAGCATCGGAAAAGTGAAAGCATCGGAGAAGGTCAGATTTGACCCATTTTGGCAGAAAATGAAAATTTTTTCTCTAACTAGGGGGCTTAGATTTTTGATATTTCGTGATTTTATTTAATTTTATATGTTAACAGCTTACTCCGTTTTTTATAAAAATATATTGGCAAAAAAAAAGTTTACATAGTTTTTATCAATTAAGATCTTCGGGTCAAATTTGACCCGGAATAAAATAGTCGAGTTTTCTAACTCACAATTTATTAAAATAATTTATTTATTTATTTATATGCATTGTTAAGATATTGTCTAATGAAAGCCCTTACAAATACTCAAGGAAGAATCCGAAGCGAGAATATTATTACCATGACACCAGGATTAACCCGTTACTCTCGTTCAAGAATCACAAGTGAAGAAATTTCCAGTTTTCAATCATTTTTCCCACCGTCGGTGATGAATATTATTGTGAAATGAAAATACATGTGTATTTGGTGATAATTGAACCAAAATTAACGATACCGAAATGTTCACATATACCGGTACACTTTTGTTAGCTGTAGTATTCAGATCAAATGAAAATGAAAGTATGGAAAGTTTATGGGACTTTGAGAAAAGAAGGCCAATTTTGAGAGCAATCATGCCACTGAAAAGATTGAAAACTATTTCTACAGCGATAAGATTTGACAATAAGAATACTCGCAGTACGGCGAATTTTAGATAAGCTTACACCGATATGTGAGTTATGAAATATGTGGGTTGAAATATTGCCAAAATTTTACAATCCATCACCAGATGTAACAGTAAATGAGCAACTAGTCGCATTCAGAAAAAGAGTCCATTCCGCTGGTATATACCATCGAAACGAGCTAAGTACGGTATACAATTTTAGGTACTCTACGATTCAGGAAACAGTTATGTCTGGAATATATATACAACCATATACAGGCAAAGAAGTTTTTGCTATGCATGAAAGAAATCAAGGTATGAGAGTAGTTATCTATTTGACGGTTGGCATGAAAGGTCATAAAGTGACTGCAGATGACTTTTTTGTGTCTTATCATTTGGGACGAAAAATGCTCTAAAAACAAGTTATATTAGTTGGAACGATACGTAAAAACAAAACTGAATTGCCTCCTGAGCTTTTCTCAACTAAAGGGAGGCCGATATTTTCATAATTTTTTTGCTTCACCAAGGATACTACGCGACTAGTATACTCCAAAAAATATAAAATAATAATAATAATAATAATAATAATAATAATAATAATAATAATAATAATAATAATAATAATAATAATAAGTTAGTGAATCTGCTTAGTACTTTGCATCGTAGCCAAGAAGTAAGCAGACGTGAGGACAAAAAACGGAAAACTATACTAGACTATAATAAATGTAAGGGAGAGTTGATACTCTGGATAAAGTTGCTTCATGTTATACTTGCAAAAGAAAGACTGATAGATGGCCCCAAGTTGTATTTAGTAAGATTTTGGATATATCAGAATGCTTTTATATTATTTACGTCGGCTAAGAATGCTTGAAAAGAGAACATTTATGCATAGAAATAAACATTTGTATGCATTCAATAAACAAAACATCCAGCTTTAGTATTGCAATCAATTCTTAAAATAAAGCATTAACTTTTATAATGAACTTTATTTAAAAAAAATAATATTTTTCGTATTCGATTTGTTGAGTGGGTCAAAATTGACCCAAAGAGCGTTAACGTAAGTAACATTTGAAGACCTTATGAAGGTTAAACGAGTTGTGTATTTCAAAAATTGGTCTATGAAACCCAAATAGGCCAGCAGATATGAAACATATAAGCAGTGATTCTAATTTCAGATTGATTTTACAAACAAAGTTATAATAATCGTATCTTTTTATTTAATTAGAAACATTAAACCGGCTTGTGATATCATGCGAAAGCGTTTTATCGATCAAAATGCATTTAAAACAAAAAGAAATTCTAAAATTTTATTGAAATCAATGTTGTCAACTTGGTGCTTTTCGTATCATTCATTTCAAATCGCTACTGTGTACTTTTTATACCCTTCATAAAAAAGTTAAAGGGTATTTATAGGTTTGTCTTTCCGTATGTAATTCCTGTGAAATTAATATGGCACCCTATAAAGTATATATATTCTGGATCCTTATGAATAGCGATGGCGATTGAGCGACACGTCTGTCCGTCTTTCTGTAGGTGAAATCGGTATTCCCAAGCCTCCAGAAGAGCTAGAGATTTCGTTCTTGGAAATGAACTGAAATAGAGAAGTATTGAAATTAAAAAATCCTAAAAACAGTTCCAGAGTTGGGAGGCTTACACCTATTTCTCGAGGCAAAATACATACCACAAGCCAATTATTTTTTTGTTTGTTTGTAAATTGAACCTATTTCATGTTTTGGGAAGCCTCAATTGTCTAATAAAAACTACAAAAATTAAAATATTCTTCCAGAGATGGAAAATTAAAAGTTTTTTTTTTGCATATTCAGTATATTGTAGTACATGTTATAACTAAAATTTTTTTAAATCTCAAGTTTTTCTTAAATCAAATTGCTTTATATATCATGAAAATTTGCATTGATTAACATTATTAAACTACGTTGTATTATTTATTTATAATTTTTTTTTTTTTGCTGACTAAAACTACTTTATAGTGTTCTTATTAAAAACAAAGTTAAAAACTTAAAACTATAGGGGTATGCAATATTCGGCACTGCTGAATGTATCACTTTTACTTGCTTAATTTTATTTTAATGCCTTTTTAGACGTCAGGGTAGTACTAAAACTAAAATTTCAAATAATTTTATTCACAAAATTTATACAGACAAGACCCGCTATCACATAAAAGGAGGTCACCAACGGCATTGTTTCTACATCTAAAATCATTTTGATTTAATTTTAAATTATCCTTCCATCCGTTTTAAACATGTTTTTAACGCAAACAAGAATTTTCGCGAAAATTATGTCTTCGACACTGCACATGGTGCTGACAAGACTGTCAAGTTTAGTCGGTTACAGCTGATACTAAAGTTAAGTATTCACTTATTCTCTAGAAGTAACCCTTTGCTAATATTTCCTATTTTAAAATGGCTGCTGGACAAGAAATATGATCCAACCATATTGAAACAAGGAGGAATAAAAAACTTTACAAATGCCGCAGTAATATTCTTAAAATCAAACAAACTTTTCAACCTGCTCTCGTACGATAAGCGTGTACGAGATAAGTGTGATAAACAATAGCACAAAAACATCACACCCATACAAAACCACCAAAACATTTAACAAAACAAATACACACACGTGTATAGGCGAGAACGTCTAAAAACATTAAAACGCATAACTAATTGTATCCTTGTATTCCTACAAACAGGAGTATTTAAACCAAATATGACTGTATATCCTGCAGGCGTTAGTGTTGAGCAAAACGAGGGATATATCGATATTTGCTTAAGGTTATATCGATATGTCGTCCATAGTGTTAAATATAGATTTTTTATTGGCATCACACTCCAGTGAAAAAAATAATTTGGAAGTCGTATTAAGAGACCAACTATTTTTTTACATCGAAATTATCAATAACAGGATCAGGATATTATTCTTAACAATATCCAGATACTTGATTAAGAAGTTATTCTCCTTCTTTACAGAAAGTAGGAAGTTAATTATAGTTTTTGAAAGTATTATATTTTTATTTATAAAAAAACAATTATTTATTTATAAAATTTAATTGAAAAAAATTACAATAATAAAACATTTACATAAATTTAATTGATGATCACAAACTATTAATAATATTTAATATATAATATATATATAGTTTGATTACAAAACTTGCGCTGCCGAACGACACCGAAATCTCTATTGCATTCCCGACCCTTCAGAGAATTCGCTTTCATCGACTCTATGGAAGTAATGAAATATTTATTTTGAAAATTATTAGAGATTAGCTTTAATTAACATCAAAAACACGAATTTGGATTCCCTGAAAGGAATAAAAAAAAAATATCTTCTAACAATGACAACCCGTTGTAAAAAGTATTGGAAAATGTTCAGTTTTCCGCTACTTCTGGATCATAAGTTTAGGATTTGAACGACTTCGTAGGAATGATTTATTGTTCGTTATATTATATGCCTAAAAAAAATGTAATCCCATTTTATGTTTTAATATATATAATTTTTTTTAAATTTTGCATGATATTTTTTTCTAATATCTCATAAGGTACTTCTTAATCCAACATAAATCTTATAAAAATTGTAAATAAGATGACCTGATTTTGTTCTATTCCATGCTTTTGAACTCCCCGAGTTAAAAAACTCTTATTTTAATTTTCAATTCCATCAAATCGCGTGTGATAGTCTTTGATTACTATTAAAGAATCGACAACACTAACTGATCAGATATATAATTTCGGAGCTTTGCAAAATCTATCACCTTTTTAAAAATTTTCGTTCATGATATTGCACAAACAGGTTAACATATTTTGGCCCGTTTTGTGTGATCAACGTGAGTCTTAAATGTCAAAGGATTTTGTGGAGTCAGTCGATGAAACTATTTAAAAGTCACTCTATTAATGCAAAATGCCTTTATTCTAATTTTATTTGAGAGACTTCGAAATCTTCTGGTTAAAATGTCCACAATTTCTATGCTTAGGAATGCTCTTCAAAAAGCCGCCACTTTGGTTTCAAAAGTTATAAGCGGGTCAGATACTAACGATCACACACTCAAACACACATACCCACACATATACATAATGGCACAGTGACGGGCTCTCAGAATTAGACAAAGAAGCTTTCGAGGACCTCAAAAAGTGGAAATCTAATGTGTAATCGATCCTCTAAAAACGGGGTAAAATCAATAATTTAATAAGTTTTGAAAATCTTCAGTTTTTCTAGCGGGAAGTTTAACTATTGAACACGGTTGACTATAAGGCCAATGCCTGTCAGTCCTTGCCACAAAAATATCGTAACGTAGTGTTTTAATTTTCAAACTGCTATAACTTTTTCAAGCGACTCTTACGAGGTAAGTATTGATCGTGGTTTGTTGTTTTAGAGTCCTATAAAATAATGTAGAGAACTAACTGATCAGATATACAATTCTTTCTTTTTTGTCACAAATTCTAAAAATTTTTTTTATTCACGATATCTCACGAATAGTTTGATCAATTTTAATCCGAAGAAGCTTTCGAATTATCAATCAAAGTGATCAACAGCACCGGAGCTTTTCGTCATGTCGGGAAATGCATTTTGAATGTTATACAAATATTAAAAATACTAGACCAAACAATATAATGTGTGGTTTATTCGAACAATTCTGTGTAATCTGGAGCCTGATTAAAAATATTAATAAGAAACACTTTTAAAAAAATGTTCCGTAGTTTTTTTATATCTACTATTCTCCAGTTCGGTCGAACTCTTTAGAACGCCACTAGTTCGATTTGGTCGATTTGTTCGAAAGTTATAAGTGGACCATTTACATACTAACACACTCACACACATCCCCGCTCCCATACACAAGTATATACAGACTTAGCGACAGGTTCTCAGAAGTAGTCAGGGAAACTGACAGGGAAGAATTCTTACTCTTCTTATATATTTTTAATACAGTTGCTATTTCGTTCTAAGCTTGTCTTCGCGCTTTTGGTGCCCCGAAAATTAGTGTCATACAATAGTAAATAGCATAAAGTAGTTGCTACTAAGCAACTGACAATGTACCGAAGGTGACAAACAGTAGTGAGTGCTTGAATGTCCTTAATCTTGTGATAAGAGCCTCAGATTGTAATCGATATATTTCGATAATTTTTTTGGCCCATCTCTAGCACGAGCCTCTACACACTCAAATCTATAAAATCCTGTCAAGTTGAATACAGTATCCATGGCACTCATAGTTGTGTCATAACAGTAGACTGATGACAATAGGATGGTTTTGTCTGCTAAATAGTTGAACAGAAAAGAGGATGCTTTCCTAGCCTCCACACACATACACACAAAACACTAAAAGTCAACAGCATCAACCTCAAGCATAACAGTAGAAATAGCAACAGCAAGAATAGTTTGAACAACACATTGTCGTCAGCATCAATAGCAACAGCAACAGACACATCAACATCAACTATCCTCATGTGAAATCATTTAATGCTGAAATTATGAAACACTAACAACAACTTCGTCAATACAGTTAAAAGGACGTATATAAACAATGATTTTTAGTACCAAATTTTAGTGCCTCATTTTGGTTATTTTCCGAAAGAAGACAAAGAGCAGAAAGCGAAAAAACCCAAAAATGATTCATTCAATTCATCATCAACGTGTTAATAACATAAATGACTTATAACGTCATGGTTTTATATGCCTGCAGCGAATGATGACAATATGTTTGTAGTGTCACTGCAGTTGCAGGTATGGACACTCCTATTGGTGTGCGGGCATTTTTACTAAACAATGGAAACAACATATTTTACTGCATATGAAAATCGCCATCATGTTGGGAACAAATACACAGCAGAAATGAATGAGGCTCTTTTTAGAACTGGCTGATCTCCGATCAGCAATTGTGAAGCGGTTTGGCAGAAACTTCCGCCGACTAACAGCATATTCCTGATGGTGAGATCAACAAATTTTATTTCAAACCGTAAGCTCTGACTGGCTTCTGACTGGAGTTATACTCACGATTTAATAGAGACCAAATAGAGATATGGCGTATTAACAAATGCTAAACTAGTGGGTATTGCTGACTATGAAGCCGAAGGACTTGAGGTTGACTCTGTCTTTATATATATTGAATTCACGATTGAAATTTATTGGTCTAAATCACTGAATAGTACTGAAAAAATTTCATGCCCATGTTTCCCAAATATATATGCAACTTTGCTTCCCCTTTCGATTCCAGTCCAGATTAAGAAGAAATACGTTTCCAAAATGTTTCCAAAATAGTGCTTAAATCTAACAATTAATTTTTTTTTGACTTGATTAGTTCCATAATACTTTTCCTGTGATGTAGAGACGAGAAAGGGATTTTGCTTTGGTACTACTTATGTTGTCAACACTCTAAATAAATTGTTTTTATATTAAAACAATTATTAGTTGTTGTTCTTTATTTCTCTTACAACTACAATTTGAGTCGGCAAAGAACCAACCAGTTGTAGAATAAAACGTAAGAAAATAAAATAGGTAAAGTGATCAGTGAGTTCTTGTTGGGACTTCGGTATTTGTTTTAAAGCTTCTCATTTGGTAAAGTGGAAGTTTGAAATAAATATCTTTAGTTATTCTTAGTAATGTTGGGTGAAGGTTCCCTGATGATCTGCATTAGTCCCAGTGAAATGCGCATACGAACTAGCTAAAAGCCCTCAATTTCAAAAAATGTTACTAAAAAGTTCAAGGTTATCAATTGAGGGGTTTTAGCTAGTTCGTATGCGCATTTCACTGGGGCTAATGCAGATAATCAGGGAACTGATTATCCAGTTCTTGAAGTTAAACCTAAAATTATCGGCCAAGACATGCTGGTTGTAGATAGAACGGGTCCAGTGTTTTTTTTTATCAGAAGCTGGCAAATAATCAGGACATCGTGATGGAAGTGAAATGTCTACTTTTATAAATGACTAACGTACGAAGTAGAAGACAAAGTTATCACGTGTTCTGCCAATTGGCGGTGCCATATCAAGGGTAGGGCTGAGCAATAAAGTCCTGATATCGCAAGGTACTCGCAAAGCGGCACTTTACAGTTGTCGCATGTTTCGATATTCAGATAACTTTGAGGTTATTATTCAATAGATTTAATAAGCATCGCACATCTCTGCATTAAAGCGCATATACGGCTACACAGTAATTTACACTTGCTTGCTCATCAGCAACAACAGCATCATCAGCAACAGCATCGGTGTTGCATGCATGGCCTCGGAGTTAACCGCAACCAAATTAAATGCTAAACGAAGACATTAACAATGCAGGACATGTGAGAAGTGAACAGGCAGAGTAAAATTCTGCTAACAACACCATCAACAACAGCAAAAGCAATGGCAGCAATACTGAACTGAAATATCAAATTCGAAAAGACTATGGCGAAACTGTGCAAGGATCAGCCTTGTCATAGTCGTCTTCGTCGTCGTACTCCTTGTCATCATCATCAGCATCAGCATCAGCAGAAACACAGGCAGTAAACGGATAATAATAGCAACAAAAACAACATATTAAAGTGAAATTAAAAGCGTTGATAGACATAATATGTGACACCTTAACTGACAATTGTATGCGTGTGTGTATGTGTGTGAGTATGACTCCTTGTGTGCCGGTGTTTTATTGAGACTACAAATGCCTGCGCGGCATTACGCCTATAAATATGCAACTAAAGAAGCAAATAATACCAAAGTACTCGTCTTATATAAAACTTTTTTTGTTTTTTTTTTTTTTAAATTGCATAAATTGACTGCCGTAATGTGTTGTGTTACGCGAGCTAAAGGTCTGTTAGTAGGAGTTCAACGATAAATAAAAGGCATTATTGAATTAAGCCTCGCAGTGTATGACAGCAACCTGGCAAATATTAAGTATGAGTGAATATGTGTGCTTCTGACGATTGATATGTAACATTTGAATAAATTTGTAAAAATGCAATAAATTATACTGAATCTGCACAACGTTTTATCAACAATATGAATCAATTGGCTGTGGTTAACATCAAACAAAAAGGTAAGATAAACGAGTATCTCAGGCTAAAATGTACAAAAGAAGATTTACCAAATTCATGAGCATGAACAAGTAAATTTGGTATTGATGAATATTTCATGTCAATGATTTGTAGCATAAATTTCCAACAAATTCAAGCAGAGAGTTACCGATATTTTTGTAGTTATTTACAGGGGTTGCACATATTTGTATGGATGGAACAATATGAAAACATAAAGAATGATGTGACTTTAATTTTATAATAATTTTAAATATTATTAATATTTTTGTTTGCATAAAGTAAATATTTTAAATATTCCACTCTTAACAAAAATCTTATATAAAGACTGATTTGAATTTAATTTAAACCTACTTTTGATATGTATTTTTTATTCCATATCTTTCCCTATAAAAGTATTCATGGTTGTTTACAAATTAACGCACTGAAGGACTTTATGGCTTCATTTGCCATATAGAAATTTGTGAGATCAGGTACTTATACAAATGGATGCTGCTGTTAATTACTAAATAGTTTAAATACGTTGGCAATAAATTAAATAAAGTAGTAATACTATACTTCTGATATGTTATTTTCTTTTTGGTTTCTGTATTGTTAACAGCAACACTATCGTAACCTGGTTTTGGTGATATTTTATGCTCTTAATATCTTCTTGATATCTCACGAACGGATAAACAGATTTTGATTCGCCGATCAACAAGGTTGTTATATAATAACTAGTTTGTGAAATCCATCGTTGAATTTGTTGAAAATATATAAAAAACGCTTTTTTTTTGTGCATATTTTAAAATCTACTTGTTCGTTTCGATTCAAATTCATAGGAAACCTAAGCAGCGTTACCAGTTTGGGCCGATTCGGTGAAACTGTTTAAAAGTTATGTGTGTTACATATCTACCCACACACGCATACAAACACGCGCACACATCGATATATTTACAAATAGCGACGGCCTATCAAAATTAATTAGGGAAGTTTCCCAAGACCTCAAAATGTAGATGTCTGATGCAAGCTCGACTTGTTCAGAATGGGTTAAAACTAATATATATTTTAATTTTCAAGTTTCCTAGCAGGGAGTTGAAAGAACTCCTAAACCGTTTTGAAACAGCCTTTTTTTTGAAGAGCTGCTTTTTGGAGTTGATATACTGGAAAAAGTACCCTTTCGAATATGCATTCATTAGAAATATAATTAAGAAAAAATAAATTTTGAAAAAGTAGTACATTTTCTAAGAATTATTTTTAAAGAATGGTACTTATTAAAAAAAAATGCTTTTAAAAAAGTACTCTTGGGACAACCTGCTTTTAGAGAAAGTAACTTTTCGAAAAGGTACTATTTTGAAGAGGGCTTAAATATTTTATAAGAAAGTACTTATCTAAAAATTTACTTTTTTAAAGAGGTACTAAATTAGAAAAGGTTCTTTCTTAACATAGACAATTTCAAAAAAGTATTTTTGAGAAGAAGTACTTTTTTTAAAGAATTAAGACACTTTGTGAGAAAACTACTTGCCTGAAAAGGTATTTTTTAAAAAGGTACTCAATTGCAAAGGCTTCTTTCTAAATATATACTTTTTCAAAAAAAGTACTTTTAAGAAGCAATAATTTTTGGAAAAGAACTAAGACAATTATTAAAAAAATTATTTAGCCAAGAAAAAAAAACGCATACCTTCTAAACATAAACTTTATAAAAAAAAGTACTTTTGAGAAAAGTTTTTTTCTTTTTAAACTAGAACATTTTATCACAAAAGTACTTATCTGAAAATGACCTTTTATAAAATGGTATTCAATTGGAATATATTCTTGCTTAATATACTCGTATATTTCTTCAAAAATGTACTTTTCACAAGTTGTACCTCTTCGAAAAGTACAAAAACCTGAAAAGCTATTTTTTTAATGGTACTCAATAGCACAGGCTTCTTTGTAAACATAAAATTTTTCAAAGAAGTTCTTTTGAGAATATGGCTTTTTTTATTAAATATTTTATATAAAAAAGTATTTCTTCTCTGAAAATTAATTTTTTTAAAAGGGTAATCAATTGCAAAATGTTCTTTTCTATAGAAAAGTGCCTTATAAAGATATACTTTTTTGAAGAGAACTAAAATATTTTATAAGTAAAGTACTTCTACTTGAATAAAGTACTTTTTCAAATAGATACTAAAGTGGAAAAGGTTCTTTCGTAACACATAATACTGTTTTTAAAAATTGCTTTTTTATAAATTTATATTTTGATTTGATGCTTTTTGGAAAGGGTACTTTATTATTAATGAATATAATGTAATACTGGGGGCAAATTACCGCATTCGATATCGACTGAGATTTTAATTTAAATTGTGTCAAGGTTTCAATCGATGTCGAATGCTTTAATTTAGAACCTGGTTATTTACGTCAAGTTAAATCAGAAACTAAAATTATATAAAAATAAAACTGTCAATAAATCGTAGAACAATTTCTTTATTATCAGCTGTTAGTCTTTCTTGGTACCGTCCACTAACTGAGTAGCGGGTCATATGCTTGTATATTTATAATTTAATAACAAATTAATTTAATTTCCTCTTTTAATTTTCCACTGGGCCCGTTTCAAAATTACAGTCTACCGGGAAGCAGGTTTGCAAGCTAAAAAAGGCCAACTTTCATTTACCAATCAATATCGAAATTACTTGATTTTTATTCGCAATGATGCGCTTGACAGCTCTTTTGTCCTTAAAAAAATTACATTCTCTGCAGTTATTATGAGACCGTAAACGGGAGAACAAGGACTATATATTCACTTTTACATCATATCTCGCTTCTATCAATAGCCTCCTGTAGTGAAGCAGTTATGTAAGACGCAGCACATTTTTATTGTCCTGTAATAAGCGGCTTATTAATATTTTATACAATACTTTTCCCAAGTCCTTAACAATGGGGCTCTGATTTCGCTGATGTCCTAAGTTACCGTTCTATCGAATAAATAACATTTAAAACAAACAAAATTTCTTAAATTTGTTTTCGTTGTTAATTTTGTTTATTTAAAATAAAAAACAAATCAGGCTTACAAAATTTTTGTCTATGTGCTTGTAACATATTTCGTGCACATTCTTTGGTATTGTTAATGCAGTTAGTTTTTATATTTAGAAGTGTGCGTACGTCTATTGAAGGATTATAAACACAAAAGAGTTATACCTGTTTTAGCCTTTTGATTGTTTGATGAGTTGTTTGAATTGTACGAATGCATCTATAACTTCTTTAAAATTAATTTTCTAAACCAATTAACAGATGAGCTGCCTTTTGGTAATACATTTTAGCAGAATCGTCTAACGTTCCAATAATTGATGCATTAATTTCAAATTGTATAACTCAAAAGCTTTTGAGTAAAAGAGAAATGAGGAAAATGGCCAGACTAACCTGCTCATGGCTTTCATACTGAATTTGGTAATTAATATTACCAGCTTCGCTTAATGGAAAATATTGTCTGTTAAGAAATAACCTAATTTTCCCAACCTAAACATTTGCGACGACTGCAACCACTAAAATTGTATTCATGGAAAATTAAAATCATCTTCTTAGAATTTTGAAAATAAAGCAGAGAGTTGAGTGCACAAAATAACAAAAAAAACCTACTGTTTATTTATTATCCTGCTCCTGCTAGTAAAACTTACAAATGATTTATGATAACAACACTAATGGAAATGCTGACACAAATTTTCTACACTTAAACTTGATGACTATGATGATGACAATTCTAACAGCACACTTTATACTGGCAGCACTAAATAGTAACTACAACTAAAGCGTACATACTGATGCATGAACACACACACACACGGACACATGCATAAACGCTTAAAACTACACGTATTCATATACAACATTTAATAAACGTTGTATTTTGGAACACTATTAAATTGGATACAAAACTGTTAAATAAACTACAACTCATGATGGAGCCATTGTGCTCATGAAAAGAGAGGACAAAAAAAAGGAAATTTGCTGGCAGAGAAAGAAGAAGAAGCAGATGAAAAAAAAACAACAGAACTGTTTTGGCCACACATGTGTCAACATTTATTCACATCACTTTGCTGGAACATGTTGTAATTGCAGTTGAAGATTGTTGTCCAACGCAATGTCGACATTTACAACCATCAACTGACATCAACACTTACACTCACACACACACACACTCACACATACAGACAGGCTAACACACTATAGTATGCATTTCTATACAAACAACTCGCACATAAATAATACAACAACAAAAGTGCTGCCACATAAAGTGATGTGTTGAGGAATGAAACATGGACAGACTTAACAACCAAACTAAACTGTTTGCCTCTTTTCTAAGGGATCCCATAAATTTAAAACCTCCAAAAAAAGAAAAAAGCTGAAAAAGAAATCACACAAACATATCAAGAATAATTGAAATACGCAAGGATGGTGGCCAACAGTGGCGTAGCTAAAATATTGTATTTCTAAGGGGGAGTTACTAGAAAGGAAATTTCATATGTTATTCATATTTATTTTAGGAAGTAAAAGGTCCTGGAGTATATAATCTATGCCTGCTGATATGTTCGGGACAATAAAGTATCGTGAAAGAAGATCATTTAATTTATAGAACGATTGACTGGCGATCAAACTTTAACTGCTTAACAGTTTAACACATACATATAAATATTTGTATGTATAAACAATTTCCTTTGTTTGTTATGAAACTCGTTATAAGAGAACAACAATGCCCAATTTTCTTTTTCTCCCAGCCAAAAAAATATTACACAGAAAACTTTGAACTTCAATACATCCATCCTTTCACCAAATAAACGATGCTCAAAGATTTTTTTACGTTTTTAATTAAACTTAAAACGTTTTTCTACCACTTTTTGAACAAAATGTTTATTTACAACACTTTTGCCCAAAAATACCTTTAACGCTTGATAAAATTGAATAGCATTACAATACTTTTGAGCAATAAAGTATGTAAAAGTGTATCACAATAGTGTGACGTATCTCCATACAAGACTTTAATTGAGCTCTTTTGGCACAGCATACCAACAACTATTCATTTCAATTCGAGTATAAATAATATGTTTTTGTTGTTGATATTTTAGCTCGCACTTGTAAAATATAAAATTTTTTTTCGGCAGATACTGTAGCGGTTATAACTTTTATTTCATATAATTACTTATTTATAATGAAGTCTTAACTTTTAAATTTTTATCGTTCGGCTATAGGCCAGGTTTTTAAAAATCAATAAACACTAAATATTTTTTGATTATTTAATCTTTATTTAATGTTATTTTTCCCAATATTTCGATTAGCTTCGCTATTCATCTTCAGGGGAACAATGTAAATTAAAAATTAAATAAAATTAGATTGAATTAACATATTTTCAATATGTCGATCGTCTGTAGTGCTGATTTCAGTCTTCGCAGCTACAGATGATCGACATATTGAAAATATGTTAACTCAATCTAATTTTATTTAATTTTTAATTTACATTGTTCCCCTGAAGATGAATAGCGAAGCTAATCGAAATATTGGGAAAAATAACATTAAATAAAGATTAAATAATCAAAAAATATTTAGTGTTTATTGATTTTTAAAAACCTGGCCTATAGCCGAACGATAAAACAAGAATATTATTATAATACAACAGGTCAACGATTAAACTAAATAAAATTAATTTATGATTTTTATTTAGTCATCACAAAAAAATTAGTTTCTTAGTTTTTATTTTCTTTTTAAGTTCCTGCTAAGAATATATAAAAGTATGTGACCTCCTTATAACTTCTAAAAAGAATGTGGAGTTTCTTTGAACCGAATTGATTGTTACATAGATTGATTCCAGAATTTAATCAACTCTTAAAATGTTAAAATCTCGTTGATAATCTTAAACTGCACAAAAATATGTTAATCCTTTCATGAGATATCTTGACCGCAAAAACTCGAAGAGATAGATTTCTTTGAAAAACTTTGAAGTTATATATCTTATCAGTTATTGGTCCCATCTTCTTTATAGTAATATAAATGGGTGCGTTCCTGGACTTAGTTACTTCAGTGATTTTGAACCGATTCGAACCGGTATATATCAAGATAATGGAAAAAAATAAGAAAAACAGCATTCGTCAATGTGATATTTTAGAATAACTTTTCAAAGGCTTCACCAACCGAATATTAAAACAAATTAGCTCGTTGAATATAGAAACCATGTTGATCGTAACCATGAAAATTATAATAAAGTGATATATTTATTAAGAACTCTGAAATTATACATCTGATCACTTAGAATTCTGGATGTTTTTAGAGTAACCGGAAAACTACATCAAGCACCTCTAACCACGTGGGCATCGGTTGATTTGAAATTAAAATAAAAGTATTAATGAATTTCATATAATAATAGTACAATGACATATATGTTAAATATTTAAATTATTAACAAAAATAAAAGTATTTTAGCTCCGAGAAAATCTCAGAAACCAGGTTACGAAAATTTTGCGGTTGAAATTAACGAAAAGTTACAGGGATGTAATTTAAGTTTAACCGTTTTTCAATTCTTTTTTAATTTTGTTAATAAGATAATTCATTTAGAAAACTTTTTTTTTCATTTATAACACAAGAGTTTTGCTCTGGAATATCGCTACAAGTTTCATTAATTAATTTTAAGTTTTGGCAAAATAAAGACTCAAAAATTACATTTTTTTTACTGAAGAAAACCCAAAAGTAATGAAATAACTTTTGTGTTCCAATGATCAAACAAAACGCACATAATAATCGGTATATAAAATCAAAGAAATAAAATTTAATGTCTCTACACGAAGTCCATGTCACCAGGAGTTATGTCATTCGAGTTAAATTCGGAAGGTAGTATTTCCTTGAGGCCTCTGGATTATATTATGAATTCATTGAAATAAGTTTTATCAGGTTAAGGATACTATTTTATTTTTGGAAACTCTAGTAAATTATTTTGATTATTAAAAGGACGAAAGCAAAGTCAAAAAATTTTGGGCGAAAATGTTAACTTAACAACGTTTTGCCGAATTTATTAATTTTAGGGAACGGAGCCGTGGGATATACCTTAAACAAAAATCTCGTACCTTCAATTCCTCTCTAACCTGTACATCTTAAATGTTTCAAAAGTCCTGAGGCACTTTTAAAATACTTTACTTTTATTACTACCTCCACTAATTTTTTAAAAAGGGTCAAGCGTACTATGAAGAAAATAACAAAAAAAAAACTGCCTGTGAAAGAAAGTGTTTAAATGACTGGCACAGCATAATATTTTTGTTGATGCAACAAGCAGTTGACAGTTGAGGGTTTTATAGTGTGATCCACACAAAAAGTTGCTACACTTTCTTTATTTTTCTCCTCTTATCCGTGGCCTGTTGTTTTATCATTTAAACTGTTTTGAATTCGGGAGAGGGATTAAATATTGCAACATGGAAATAAACCTAATAAAACAAGGCAGCGTCTAATGTTGCAACATGTTTGCCTACGTATGACTACGTTGTTGCGTGACATGTGTGTTGACCAGCTATTGTGCGTGTGTGTGTGTGTGTTTAACAATTTTGAACACTAAAATATTCATGGCAAAAATAGTGTGAAGTGTGTGCTGGTCGAAAATTGGTTGATGGCCTATAAAAAGTGTGTTTTTTGTGTCTCTGTTTTATGGTGTATAATGGACTTAACAGGGACGGATCATACTTTCAGGTGTTAATAGAATGGGAATATCGTGTGCTGAAGGGATTATTTTTAATTCTAGACGATAACATGAAGTGGAAATATTTCCTTTCAAATAAAATCCGTTTCATTGATATTAAAAATATATTTCCTTAATGACTTAAACTTGTGTCACTCTATAAAAAATACCCTTTATATTAGGAGATATATTTTACAATGAAGGAGATGCAATTTTATGGGACATAATATTCCTTGACGGCAAACATCTAACCTAAAGTTGTCTGTGAAAAGGCGAATTTGAAATATTCTAATCAAGTCTATGACGTACTAGTGCTAGCGAAAGCTTAAATTATGGCTCAAATGTTTAAGTGTTCTTTTTTAATTAGATCCGGCACTTAGAGGACAGCCCCTCCCTATTCATGTCTTGAGCATAAAATGACCAAATTAGGTTGTGGGAACGGAAATAAAAGAAATTGCATCAAATTCGATTTGAGCATCTTCATATTGAGTAAGACTATGCTATATATTGAATATAACTATGCTGGAAAGCTGTTTCACATAAGAGCAAGACGTTTTGCTATGCGCAGCACGATTTACTGGATGTGATCGGAATTAAGATTGAAGTAGTGAATGCATTACTACGACGAACCCGAATTCGACTCCTCTCTTGAACAATTTATTCTCTAACCTCAAACTCTTTTTGAAATCTCAAATGAAATAAAAACCCACACTCAAACATATTGAGGGCCTGTATGATTTCAGCGCCTTAAGAATAGTATTCCAACTGTGAAATCTTCTCATGTAACCGAACGTGCACATCTGCATGCAGTTGTTTTAGCCATCAACGTACATTCTGTGTGACAGACCGCAAAATGCATCATCAACAACATGAGCGATGAGTGTTTACGTTGATGTTTATATTTTGGGACTGTTTTTATTACTTAGAAGTCTTTAACTTGAATGCATGTGCTTTAAACTCATGCCATACGGTTTAGTAGCAAAATTGTTTTCACACATTTTGAGTGAGTAGGAGTTGTGCGAAAGTTTCTTGTAGGACTGTAAAAATCTACTGTCATGAAGCAGAAATGTTGGTCTTTTTTAAAATGAAAAAATCTGTTCATATATTGAATACGATGAGTTGTTAATAAATTTTTATGAAATCATACACCTATATCTACGCTATATATATTTTTATAAGAAAAAACTAAGACGTTATTTAACTCATGTTATGGAAAAGCTTCTGATCAAAGCCACTGATATATAGATGTGAGTTTGATTGGAACTTTGATGTTTTTCTAAACACAATATAGTCGTGTATGGCGAACAAGTTTTACATGTCGTTGTTCTGAAAATATTAAGTTTTAGATATATCAATCTGAAAATGTATTGCATAATTCCTGGGCTTTATGGCAAATAGACTGATTCGGGTATTCCGCTACGCTACGCTATACCGCAGCAATCACTTCTTCTGTACCCACTGTACGATGTGTCTATAGATGCATGTTATCATTTGAGGTAAACGTGGTATAAAAACGCTCCCTTATTAATTGAACTAAATGCTTCGCTGTTCCAATAGATCCGTGATTTGCATTGTTCAGGCGTCAGAACTCGCGTAATAACTGACAAAATAGTAAACCCAAGCCCACTGTGCTTTAGGTGCCCAGTTCGACCACGCAATCAGTCATGAATATAGTGTTGAACATTTCTGATCTGCATTAGTACAGGATTGGGTTAATCGTTTTTGGTTTGTGTAAATAACGAAGGAATGGCATGGGTTGCTGAACACTACTCACAGCGATTAATACTGTAACGTACTAAAAGAGTACAATACGAGAGTTGTAGCAAAATATACACCTACTAAGTAATACGTTAAAATAGTTACAGCGAAATTTTCTATCCTCTTATTTGTACTTATCCGTTCTTTTAAAATATCCTCTCCTTTCTAATTCTGGCGCCATGAACTGCACTTGTAGAGGTTAACGCGAAGTGTTGGTCCAAGATAACAAAAAAGAAGATAAGAGCTCTTTTATTTTTTATTTAAATTACACTATGCATCAGCGAAAAAAGTGCTGGATTATATTGTTTCTAAGTTGCAGCTATCACAACGGAAATCTGAAGAGCTTGCACAACTTTTAAAAGAATAAAACTTACTGGAACCTGGGTCAAAGGTCACAAAATATAGAAGACGACAATCATGGATCAGATGAAAATTGCATACGATCTTAATAACTGCTGGCTGTTCACAAACAGCTCAAAGCAAAGTTTAAAATTAATATATAACAAATAAATACCGAAACAAAGACTTTATTAAATTATTCTCCAAAAAAATTATATAAAATCATAAAATTTGAGTTAAAAATTTAAATTTTTAGTCATAAGGGAGTTTTTATGACCTGTTTTTGGTATCTAGACACGTTCAGACTATATTGGTATGTTTACAAAAGTTGTTCAGCTGTACCGTGGCTACAATTTTTTCAAATATCGTGCATGAAAAATCAGGATTTCCTAAAAGTTATAATCGAAAAATCGAAAAAAAGTGTTTTGTTCTCTAACTTTTTTGAAAAATCTCTGAGATAAAACACATTTCTGTCATAAAATTTTAGCAAGAAATATTCAACGTACTCTTGGCTATATTTTTGCCGAACATATTTAAGCCATGTTTTTACGTGGTGATTACTTATTTGGCAAACACTGATAACACCTTTTCTTGGGCATCATGCCAATATTGGGAAACTTTGGAGGCCCATAAAAGAAAACGGTCACCAACTTGACCAAACTGAGTATAGGATTTCACTACATTTTGATAGTAGAATCGAACGCATAGTCGCATAGTGTTGTAGGTGTTTTGTATCGATTGACACGAAATTCAATAATTTTGATGAAATTATGCTGTCTTTAAAAGTTTCCTTCCGCTCCGTCCAGACGTCAGCAAGATTAATGCCACGTAATTGAGGCAGGAAAAAAATTATAATTATGTTCACAGTAGCATTCATCATTTTTGAAGGCATATGACCCAATGACTCTGACAGCCCATAAAGCACAACTAATAGTAATTTTCTGTGGATGTGATGGTCTTTTGACTAAAGTTTTTGAGTTTCATCACTCACTATGTGACATTTCTGCTAATTTAATGGGCTTCATCGGAAAATGAAATTTTGATTAAATGAGTTTGACGAATAGAATAATTATTTGGATTTTCAGCAGATTTCTCTGCTGTAAGTCGATTCATAATGAAATTTCAAAGCAGACTAAACAAAAGTCAAATATCAATTGATAAATAGATGCTCAAATAAAGCAGTGATGTCAACTCAAAGTAGTGTCACTCAAAAAAAAAAAAAAAAAAAACTCTATAACACAGGTTTTTACAATTAACAAATTCGTTTGTGGTTAAGTTTTTCAGAATTATTACGTTCTTCTGAAGAACGAACTGCCTGGTAACCGGATGACCTGCAATATTTTCCAATCCACTTTGCGACGAAATATGACTCATCACTTGAGGGTTTTGTAAGTAGTGCTCAATTTGCTTCATATCCAACTGTTCAATTAACTGTTTGCTGCTGATGATGCTCCATCCATAATAGTGGGAGGTATAGGTATTGGGCAAATATAACCTCTTGATGGTCTAGGCATGAATATACAGTATCGATGGTTCGAACACATTTTTCATGTGTCAAAAGAAGCACTCAAGTGTTTCGGTTTTTTAAGATCTGATCTTCTCATTATGTAATGTCACCTTCATCTGTCCAAAAATTAAATAAAACTCTTATATACGGGCTTGTTTTTCCGCCTACTTTGAAAGTACTCGACCGCATATAGAAGCGAGCAAGAATCCCGTAGACCACCTCTATTGACTCACTGAAGCATCGACGCAACGAGTGGAGTATTTCACTGTCTTGCAAATAATACATCTGCATCTCATCGGGGAACTTATGCGCTTGTGCACCCTATACGCTCTTCAAAAACGACGTATAAGAAATTCCTAACTGCCATCTCTCAGTTCTATCTTTTGTTGCGTATTCTTCTAGACATTTACCCACATTATCCACTCCACCCTTGTTTTTATTACAAATTGCCATATAATTGGTTGTAGATAATACAGTGTTCAGACCTCTATTTTTAATTGAGGCAATTTAATTTAATTGCGTAATTAAATCTAGTGTTCACACATACTCAATTTAGCTGACTCAATTATCATTTGACAGCTGAAAAAAATAGTTTTCATTTGTTTCCTGAATATTCGTGTTTGTAAATTTAAAAAATGGATGCAAATTTTGGTTAAAAAGAAATTTTACTTGCTTATAATAGAAATATGGAGCTCTTGGAGCCATAGCGATCAATTTTTGATTTCAAATTATCAGTTATTAAAAAAAAAGAACAAGGAAACTTGACAAGTTTGAGGAAGCAGCAGCTATTGCTCCTTTTAATATTCCAGTAAAATGCAACTTCAACATCCATTTCATTTTTGTTTATTTATTTATTCAGTCTGTTTGAAAATCTAGTTTGTTTTATTGATATGTACTTGTACGTATATTTTTTGTCATTTGGCTCTGCTCATTGAACACAGTTCTTAATAAACACACTTATGACCAGGGTTGCAATTCGAGTTTTACGCAATTAGTGAGACAATTAACTACTAATTGCTCAATTTACTAGTTGACTTGTAGTGTGATAGATTGAGGCCAATTAAGGCTTTAAATGAGAAAAGTTACCTAATTGCGCAATTAAGAGGTATGTTTGAACACGGTATAGCTAACGACTTTTACAAAGCCGCGAAATAAACATTGTTTCATAAGCAATTCATTAGCAAACAGATATTCCTACCCGGGTATGCTGGTTGTATGTTTGACAAATAATTTCTGGTAGCAGGTATAGATGTTAATCGTTTCACGTGTACTGACATTAGCTCATGTGACAGTTTACTTTTAATTATAGAACCTTTTTAAAGCCTTTTTTTGCTATCATAAAACATGGAACTCAATTTCATTTAATAATAAAAAACGTCACAATACTAAACCGTTTCCAATAAAATGAAAGAGCATGCTATTAATAGTACTTTAATTTCAATTGTTGTTTGTCGTTTTGAAAATAAAATTTAGTATAGAGATAATTTAATTTGTCAATTGCAACATGCAGCGTGACTGCTTGTCATTATTTCCTACTTGCTTTTTTTTGCATGACCTAAAAAATAATGCACTTAATTTTCTTAAAATTGATTATGCTTTCTCTTCTATCATGACCAAAAACTATATGACTAAGAAATACGTCAACACATTTTGAAAATTCACATCAATCAATGTCAGCATATAACGAAAAAGCAACAAAACCAGGCGACAAAAATTATAAATAACCACAAGTGACAAGTGAGTCAATGAAAAATTGCACACCAACAGAAACATGGACTGCAACATGAATATGAGAGAGTCCAATAAATATTAAAAACTCACATATAAATACAAACATGCAAACTAGTGTGCGTCTACACACATACTCACATATTTGTCTGTATTAATATACAAGGTCCACTAGCGTTGCCCGTGCATAAGCCGTTGCCGAACTAATGCCAATAATAATTTATGAAACTTTAACAAACTTGAACAAAAAAACAACGCCATCAGCCCTTTTCGTTCTGTCCAACCTAAGAATACAGTCTCAAAGGTGTCATTTTACAATATAGCAAAAAAAAGTTTTATAAAAATTGTTTTCAGCTTTTTACAACCTGGCGGGCCTAATTGAAATTATGGATACAAAAAAGAAAGAACCGAATAACCAAAATCCATTTGCAAAAGCATGCAAAAATATATCATCTGGGCAAACCAAAAAGGATAAACGTCAATTTGACAATTGCATGCGATTTGTCACTTTGATTTTATTAATGAAATTAGCCATCAAGTGTTGATGGCGAAAGTACCCTGCACTGGGGTGGGGTGACCGCCATAATCGTATAAATTTTATATATTTTCAGTTTCTTCATTATCATCATCTTATTTATGATGTGCCTTTTTTACAGTTCAGAAATGGGCTATAAAAAGACTTCGGCCAAGAATAAAAAATATATTGTGAAAATAAGAAATTATTATTTCTGGTATACGAATGAATGATTTCGCTTCAGTTTTGAGTGCAGTACGAGTGTTGTGTCCGTCGCCAATGTTGTACATGTCGTTGTCTCAGTATATCATTTACATTATGAATCATTCGTGACGATTATTGGGCGATGAATGATGGCAACTTGTGCTATTTTTGTTGTATTATGAAAATGTAAACGCTCAAAAAGTTTTATATATTAAAACAAAGTTTTTTTGTATTATTAAAATAATTGTGATGAAAAGAATCTAATTTTATTTCTTCTAAATTTTTCAAAAGCAGTTACCGATCTTAAGCAGTTGAATTGAAAATTTAATGTTTTTCTAAAAGAAAATATACCCCTTAATTTACATAGTTTATTTTAAAGTTGAGCATTTTTCGCAATTATTTTTTAAATTTTAGATTATTGATCGATTTCTCTTTAGAGAGTTTTCGGTCTGACCCGCCACTTCTTGTGTGAAGGCCTAAATCGTGTGCAGTTCACCCCGTCGTTGTCTGAGCATCGACGCTTTGCAAACTTATTTTCCAAATTATAATTCAAATAAACAAAGATATATATATATATATATATATATATATATATAAGTACAAATCATACATCTGAAATTCTAGTGTTCATTAACATAATTGGATCTGACAGAAGTAGCAATTATACATAAGTCAACAGAAACATACCCGGGTATGATAATACATGTTTTAATGAAATTATTATTGATATTATAATATAAATTAATATGGTTGGGCTTCCTTTACCAGAATAAGTTATAACAGTCACAATGCTCATGTCAACAATATAGCTATTATTTAATTAATTTAATATTTAAGTCAACAGCAGCATACCCAGGTATGTTAATGCACTTTTTATGAAATAATTTTTTAAATTTTGATGTTCATTAACACAATTGGATCACGTCTAACATAATTAGTTATTACTGCTTCTATATATATATATATATATATATATATATATATATATATGTATATATATGTATATATATATATATATATATATATATATATATGTATATATATATATATATATGTATATATATATATATATATATATAGTTAATAAACTAATTTTTTGACATATTGTCATTGTACTATTATAATATGAAATTTATTTGTTGGGTGGTTAAGCAATGTCTATATGCATTTCATTGGTATATATATATATATATATATATATATATATATATATATATATTGGTATATATATATATATATATATATATATATATATATATATATATGTATATATATATATATATATATTTATATATATATATATATATATATATATATATTAGTATATATCAACAGGTTAGCAGGCATACATAAGTCAACAGAAACATACCCTGGTATGTTCGTACATCTTTTATAAAATTAGTTTTTAAGTTATAATGTCCATTTACGTAATTAGGTACCCCTTAAAGAATTAGTTGTTACATTATCTCAACAGTATAGCAACTATACAATTGATTTATGATATATAATTCAACAGAAGCATACCCGGGTATGTTAATACACTGTTTATGAAATTATTTTTGAAATTCTGATGTTCATTAACACAATTATGTCCCCTCTAACAGAATTAGTTATTACAGCCTCAATATTTATATCAACAGCTCAGTAAGCATACATAAGTCAACAGAAACATACCTTGGTATGTTCATAAATTTTATATGAAATTTCTTTTTGTTGCTACGTTTATTTCAGTATAGATTTGGTTTTGTTAGTGATTTGTAGCTTCTTTTGTTTCCTTCTCTTAATGTGTTCCTAACATTTTTATAATATATTACGGAAAGTTAATTTAATTTATCCTGAACTTGTTAATCTAAAGCAATAAACACGAAATGTTATCTTATTTTGATAAATATCATTATGCATATGCAGGTATGCAACTGTTGACCTAAGAGATGGCAATAAAAAATTGGCCATAACCTATATCGCAATCACCCAGTTTCCTCAAACCTAAGATTAAGTAAAAACCTACTACTGGTGAAGATTTATTGTAAAAACAATACCTGAACACACAGTGATTTAAAATCATCAAACATACCCGGGTATGCATTTGTTGACATAAAGTTTAACGTACGATTTATTTAGTTGCTAGATTTTAAAATTTTTTCACTAACATTTACCTTCGAGTGTAAATTACTTTATAGCATTCAAGAAAAAAAAAATTATTCTCAGATATTTATTTGATGAATTGTCTACAGGATGGCATTGGAAATGCAAAACATGAAATTGTTTTTAAGATGTTATAACTTCTTTTTTTTTTAAATTTACATTATAAATTTTTTTCGCTAATGCAACGTATTTTTTTCAAGATATGAACTCAAGAAGTACTACTAGGAGGCGAGTAAGTGTGGTTGTAAATTACATTGAATGAAAAATGGATGCAAAAACGAATACCATTTCAAAAGTGATCAAATGTAAGAGGTAAAATCAATTGACAATATTAATTGTTGCAGCATGATGAGTTAGCAGATTTCGGTGTACAAATCTTTTGCAATAAATTTGAAATCGATTGGGACGAAATATTTAATCCAAAAAACAGATGCGATCAATTGCTTGAGAACCTTAAAAAAAATATTAAAAATAATATAAGGTATTAAATAATCACTCCCTGGAATTGTTTTTCACTTTAAATTTAGCTGTAAGAGATCAAACAAGAATAACAATAATTATTTGATTGATAACTTTCCGATCTATAAGTATGCAAAAATAACTCCTTATATATATTGAAGCAAAAGTTCAACTATTTTTTATAGAAAAAAAATAGTTTATATTAATATTTCCCAACTTCTTTGTGTAGCCTCGTCAGTTGTAACAATGAGGTGGAACAATAGTTTCTGGAACATGTTGATTTGTTAAATTGTTAATATTTGGCAGGAAGAAGACTTAGTGAGGATATTGCACTATCGGGAATGAAAACCTCAATATAATATTATAAACAAGTAAAAGTGCTCTATTCGGCTGTGCAGAATCTAATACACCCTACACCAACGTACGTCTGGCGTAACACATATTTTCAAGTATCAATTTTGTTTTTTCCAAGTCAGAAAATAGTTTTAGTTAGCAAACGTCGGTTGCATTTTGGTGGTTTTTATGAATCAAAATAATTAATTTTTTTTTGTCAGTGCAAATCTTCATGATGTATAAACGGGTTTTATTTAAGAAAAACTTAATATTTTTAAACATTTTAGTTAATACATGGACTACAAAACACTGAGTGTGCAAAAAAAAACTTTTAATAACCCATTTCTCGAGATATTTTTTTTAGTTTTTGAGGCTTCCCAAAATAATTGGTTTTTGGTATTAATTATGCGTCGAGAAATAGATAAAAGCTTTGGAGCTCTTGAATTGTATTTCAGATTTTTTTGAATTTCAATACCACTCTATTTAAAACAATTTCATCAGTCCAAGAACGAAATCTCTAACGCTGCTGGGGGAAAACCGATTTCACGTGTAGACAAACGGACAGACCGACAGTCGAACATCGCTCAATCGTCTTCGCTATTTATAAGGATCCCGAATATATATACTTTATGGGGTCTCATATTAATGTGGAGGAAATTACACACGGAAAAAAAACATATGAAAGCCGATAAGATGCTAAAGTTATAATAAGGAAATAGGGAAAATCTGGACCTTTTCTAATGCTTTTTACAACGGATTGTTGTTGCAAAAAGTTCTCTTTCCCGTCGACTTTGATGTTAATTGAATATATTATTTAATTGTAATTCTTAATATTTATTTTGAATTAATTGGGAAAACTCGTTAAATGCTCGGGCAACAGCAGACACTTCAGTGTCAGTTACCAAAATAAGTAAATACTTACGATACTTTCAAATGATTCAGTTAAGGTTTTGATAACAGAAGAGTCTAAATCAACAACTTCATACAAGTTGTGAAGTGTAAGTTTCATGAGTTCATCAGACTTATGAGTGCATATTATAATTCCAACTAAATGACAGTTTCTTTTCTGAAAAACATGCAAAATTTGTTCACTTCTTATCTAAAAAGTGGTAACTTGGAGGAGTTTTAAAGCAGAAATTGTTTTTCTTTGTTGATCTTGCATTAATTTTTGATAAACTCGTTATATTCAAATTACAGAATGTTGCCATTTTCTACTAAAATATGTAAGATATGTAAAATTAAAAAAAAAATTGAAAATTCACTATTGAAAATCACCCGCTTTTCACTACTCATTGCAGATATCTCACGCGTACTGTGTGTAGTAGTCACGGCTTTTATAAACGTTCGGATAAAATTTCATTCATATATTCTTGATCGAACAGCCGAATAATTTTAAGCTTTTTTCCAAATATTTGCACAATTAAAAATTTAAAAAACTAATTGAAAATGTGTAAGAAATTAAATGATAAATGACGAATTAGTTTTAATTTTTTATTTAAAAAGAAAAAAAATATAATCCCTTTCAAAAGAAAATCTGAAATAACACTCTGATATTATTATATGACTGTTTCCCATTTTGGGATTTCTTTAGCGCAATTCGGGTCACTTTGAAAGTTATTATCATAAAATAATAAAAGCAAAATTTTTAACACCCCTTCTTTGAGGTGTTTAAAAAAACGTATTTCACTTTCGTAATTTTTACAAAATATTAAACAAGAAATATCCAAATATATGGAATTATCCAAAACTTCAAATTATTTTTATTTTTAAAAGAAAAAATATCCTCGTTCTTTCAAGTATTAAATTTTTTTTTTTTCAATATTCGACCAATTTTTATTCGAATAACAAACCTAGTACTGCACCTAAATGCAGGTTGACAACATCCAGAAAAGTATGCAACAGTTTTTCACCATTTATTGCGAATGAGTAATATATTCCAACAAGGCTCCAAATATTACTCATACGGTATGGGTTCTTCAAGACTTCATGAGAAAACAAGCCAAGTTTATGGAATTATCCGAGCACAGTGGGACGAGAATACAAAATAACTTTAAATTTCGTGTGTGGGAATAGAAAGTGAATGATTCTTATTTTATACGTGCTTATCACGAAACTTCAGGGCGCGATAGGTCTGAAGTGCACTAGCGATAATATAAGCTAATCAAAACCAAGCCTGTCTAGATTTTTAAGATTGTTCATATTAAGATATAGTATATAATATCCCTTTAACCCAGCATTGGGCAGGTGATAAAAGAAAAAAATTTGATAAACGTATCTCTAATCATTATACACACGACTCTTTTAGCTATTTGTTATATGCAACATATAACATATTTAAACTATTTAAAATTTTTGTATTTAGTAATGCAAAAAAACAATAAACGAACATAAAAATATAAGGAACTTCAGTATAATGCCATAAACTTAAAATCTAAAAATCTAAAAAACAAAACAATAAATAAATGCAAAATTCATCACATGGGTGTTAATTATATATCAAAAAGTATAATTTTCTTCATCGTTCTGAAAAGATTTTGAGTATGTATTGGAATAAGGAGCTATTTGTTCAGAGCAAATCTCACTACGCCGACGGCCAGGTTGGGCCATATTTACCTTTTCTTAAATGACGGTCTATTATCTCTGCTCACGTTCAATCATCAACTGAAACGAAATAATAAACAACATGCCAAAACGATTTACTCCAGCTACTGTGAAATTTGGCAACGTCGCAAACGTTGAAAATAGTTACACAGCATTTAAAAAGCATATGGGTCATAATGACCCAACCTGCATGATGCCGGCTTAACCGATTTCTTGATATAAATAGCAGTTTTGCATATAAATCTTTTGTTATATATTATTGAATATAAGAAATAGTTATAATTCATATATTTGGAAAAATAAAAGAACTTAACTCAAAATCATCGTATGAAATAATCGGTGATATTTCTTTTCCTGTTTCTTTTGTGCAATCATTAGGTGGGAGAACGTGACCAATTGTCGCGTGGCAAGGGCAACGTGGCACCGCTACGTCCCACGCAGAACACCCGACCTTCTTAACTGCAACAAGGTTCGGCTGCGGCAGCTTGTGAATATCATAACTAGACATTGCAACTTTGGGACCAATGCAAGAAGGATGGGTCTGGAATACAACGACTTCTGTAGAAGCTGTTTTGATGAAGAGTAAGAGGAAACGGTGCTCCATCATCTATATCAGTGTCCTGCCCTGAACAGCGTGAGGGCAGTGACACTGCGCTCCAACGTCCTGCCAGACTTAGATAGCCCGGTGAGTATGGAGCTTGATAGAATATCTGCCTTCGGCGTTGGAGTGCAGCTCATAAGAAGACCTCTGCTTAAGGGTATCACAATGGGATCGAATTAACTGACTCAAGTGTATTATCTCGACAATAGCTCTAATAACCTAACCTAACTTTTCTTGAATCACTTTGTAACATTTTTGTCTCGTTAAAGTTTCGTTGGTCGCCGATATCACTTTCGGCATTATATCAGTGAAAAAAGAAAAATGAGGCTTTTTGACCTTTCAGATACAAGAAACTTAAGCTGATGAGATCCTGTGCCGTTTGCGTAGCATAAGGAATTCAGTCTTTGATTTTCAGTTCTTGCACCAGGAGCAAAATTGTCTTGGATACCATAACAGAGTGTCCAAGTACATTCTTATTAAGGCAAATTTTGCTGCACTGATTTTGTTTTTGAAATGCTGTTAGACTTTTAATTAAATCAAAATATATATCCTCAATGAAACCAAAAACAAATGAAAAAGTTTGCCAAGTATGTAAACGTAATAGAAAAAAAAATGCTAGCTTAAACTTAAAGGATATCAAAGAAAAGAGCGATTAAAGGCCTACAATTTGCCGATTTAAGCCAAATTAATATTAACTAAACCACTTAATGCCGCATGACCTTTACAGAACACACAAACATACAAAATATTGACTTAAAGAGCCAAAAAAAATTTCTCATTTCTATTCTAATTTTTACATATATTTAGTTTAATAGTCTTTTGCTACACACTCGGCTTTAAGTTAACATTAAAATACTGTATGTCGCAACGATTTTTTAATCTATACAGTCGCCATGGCAGATTGTGGGTGTGAAAATGTTTATGTGTGTGTGTGTGTGTTTGTGTAAATTTCCCTGCTTTAATATTGTTAGAAAAGTAGGACTAGGGCAAGGACATTTGCTAAATCCACTGCTAAGAAATGTTCAAGCAAGCGATTCCAAACTACCAACAACACTACCAGCCAACCAAACAATCATTCCAAACGTTTCGCTTTTTAGTAGAAAAAAAACATTTCACTTCTTTTTGCTTACAAGTGCGAGTATGTTGCGATATTTACACAAACATTTGTAAACGAGTGTTGTGCAGTAACTGGAAGGATAATGCCGGAAAACCCCACGTAAGCAAAGAACTTTGCAAAATAAATGGAATAACACCACTTTTTCTGCGTACAGAGACAGAGTTTTGCTTCTTTGTAAAATTCTGTCTGCTAACACATGCAAGCGAACATACAATGAATGGGGTATTAGCTTACACACACGTACGCAAATATTTGTGTTGTGATATAATATTGCACCATGGGGTGAAAACTATATTACTTTAAATGAAAACACTGTATTTATTCGAATGACTTGTACGTATTTTTGGGCTAAAAATTTTAGCTTTATAGATATTAAAAATTATATAAAAAAGTTGGAAAATTTAAGTCTCGAATACCTAGACTCCATTTAGCAATAATTTGGAAGATAAAGTTAGGTTAGGTAGGTTGAAAAGAGGGGCATCCTCTCAAGGATCAAACCTAGGCCGCAATAAGCCTGTTGTGCGCTCTAAAGTAGGAGTTACCATTCTATGGAACCTCCATCGTACCGTTAATAATTTTAGAATTTGGTTACATTATGAACCTAGTTTCTTCAGTGTATCTTCTTAAGTCCCTCCAGCTAGAACCCCTAAGAAAATCCATCTCCTGTATAATCCCCTGATTAAATGTTTGTGTTCTGACAAAATGGACAGTAGCAGAAGTAGTGCTCCAGTGTTTCGTCCTCCTCCTGACAGGCCAAGCATGTTATATCGTCAACGATACCCATTCGTGCTAGGTGCTTAACTCTGCATGTCCTGTTATTAAATGAAGTAGTCTCCGTAGTGCTGGCCTACAACATTAGGATATCATTTGTCCTATTACCATCTGGGTCCCCCCGTAGAATTCTAGTCACCTTGCCTATGGTAGAGTGCTGCCAATCCCTTGTAGGCAATTATATGTCCCACCGTTTAAGTTCGTTTTTAAAAACCTGAAATGGCTTTGGGTTATCTAGTGTGATGTTTGCCATTAATGCTCCCATCTTTGCTAGCCTATCTGCCTCAATATTTCCATGTATTCCCTGATGTCCTGGAATTCATATTAGCTCTATGCTTCCACAGTGCGTGCATGAGTAAATCTCATCCTTGCATTGTAGTACACACCGAGAAGATTTACTTATAGACAAAACTTTCTGGAACAAAGATTTTTGTTTTTGTTTGTTTATACAATTAAACTCCTTCTAATATCGATGTGCGTACTTTAATCGCTGAATTCGAGACTCAATGTGTCGTTCTCATAGTGATCCATACGTACCAGCTGTATATGAAAGTGGAAATTTCGCATCATGATTTTTATGAAGCTCGTACAAGCTTTAAAGCCGTCCGACGAACGTTTGTGAATTGGCTGCTTTAAAAACCGAACGAAAACAAAGCGTTTTCAATAAAGTCATCTTTCTAGGGATCGAGCCCATTTCCTAGTAGGCAGTTAACAAAGATGTCGCAGCTGAGGCTTACAAAATCCACAAACAGTTCTCGAAAGAGAACCATATGGTGGGCAAGACAGGGCAAGAAAACCCAGTCAACGCGAATTCTCTGTGCTACCAAACCATGACAACCGAATCGCTGGTGGTTTCAGTAAAACGGTGCCAAAAACCACTCAGTCCACCAAACCTTTCAGTTATTGCATATGAATATTCCCGCTCGCGTAATTTCTCGATATCTTTTCTTTTTATTATATTTTTCCTTTTTATTAACCGCCACTGGATTATTATTTCTGAGGCGATTTGAGAAACCGGCCTTACGTGGACAAACCACAGAAAAACTGAAGCTCTGAAGGATGGCATTCAAAACGGAATTACGGAATTAACGAGAGAAGCAAAGGCTCGTGGCAGAGGGGGTTTAAAATTTTTTCCGCACGTATGCTTTTAGGAGGAATATTTCCCTAAAAGCATACAAGTTTTGCCAAGAGAAGTGATCCAATGATGTTTGGCCTTCAAAATATCGGTTGTGGCTTGTGCAATGTGTGCCGTTGCTCGGTCCTGTTGGATCCACATGTCCGCCAATCCTAATGCGTTCCATTTGCGGCATAAAAAACTCGGTTAGCATGGCTCTATAGAGCGCACCGTCTACTGTTGTCGCGTCCTCGAAGAAAAGGGCCGATGACTCCCCCAGCGTGAACAGCGCACCATGCAGGCACTTTGAACGGGTGCAATATTTAGTTTGACATGTTACGAGTCCGCTAAGATGTAAATGAGGCTCATCGCTCATCATGATTTTGGTCCAAAAAGCGTCCTTTTCGATAATTCCCCATTCTTGAGGAGTGTATTGCTCCATGGCTTGTTCACTTGTATTCTAAATCTGTCAAAACAGATTTGACATTGGCCGCTATTTGCAAAAATAAGAGCATCTTCCAATAGGGTGATTTTTTTTAGCCCACCTTGTATTTGAGTGGTTTGCTTCATTTTATTGGACCTTATAATGCCAGCTTTATTTTTAGTAAAAAATAACAAGCAACTTTCAGAAGCAACGGCCCTGATCTGCTGTGGAATAATTATATTTAAAACTGAATTGGCTTTCCCCTGTGGAATATTTAACATGTTCTTCTGAACTAAAAACACTTGTCGAACAATTAGCATGTTATAAGTAAATTCAGCACAGCGCACAATATTTTGATATCATTATCTCAAAAATAAATTTTGAATATTTGGCTTGTGCAAGCCCAATAAAAGGGCGTTTAAATGGACTTGAGAAAATTTAAACCAAAAATGGTTGACGTTAGACACATGAAACGTAATATTCAGAAAACAGGACATGAAGGAAATAATTATGGAGTTAACAAACAAAAACTTTTGAAAATTGCCTTTTGCTTCACACAGTGGCTTTTGCATCTTGTAACTTTTACTCATTTTTTATTATAAACGGCCCATAGTGAATTCCTTAGCAGTATTTCTTTTTCACATGTTTTTCGTTAATAGGAAAAAAATGAATGAATGCAGTAGTTTACAGTTAAATAAACTGTATTCTTTGTGCTTGACTTTTTTCTTTTACTCCCATATCTTCCACTGCCTTGTGGTAGGAACCAGATATTATTAGTTTAATAGTCATGGCAAGCGGCTGGCGGTGGCTTATTTTCCTTTATAAACAGCAAAAAGTGGGCTCTTTGTCATGTGGGTGTTATTGTGACATAGTCTGGCTAAAGTCTGCTATTTGACTTGGCTTTTAGGTTTTGCCTTATTTTCCCCTTTTCTTTCCTTTTCCTTTTGCCTGAATTTCATGGGTAGCTTTTTGTCTGTACCACATACAGAAACGCACACGGCGGGTAGAGGCTGTCTTGTCGGTGTTAACAAAGTTCAAGTGTGCTCGTTGGCAAAAATTGCTAACAACTTGTTGCTGTTACAGCAAAAATTATACCAGCTGAAACAACAACAAATTATGTTTTTCATGCGTTCGTTGCCTTGGAAAATTGTGGGGAAAAAATGCCTAAATTGAAAACGAAAGCGGAGAAGAGGAAATTGAATAAACATTAAAATCTGGTAAAAATTAAAGTGCTGCTGTTTTTCCATAGAAGTCTGTACGTGTGTGTGCGTGTGTGTATGAGCAGTTTTTGCTTGTTTAAATCAAAAATTAAATTTGTTTGCGACCTTAAAGATTGAGAAAAATATTTAAGAGAGTTTAAACTCAAGGAATTTTAAGCATTTAAATGAAAAGAAATTTATTAAGATGACTTGGAAATATCTGTAAATAGAAAATCTTATTAAATTATTTATATAAAATTGTTTTAAAGAAAGTATTTATTTAAACACAAATTGAAAGTATTGGAATTAACAATAATTAAATTTAATGTTCATTTAAAGAAAATATAAAAGACTTTCATAAAGGATTGTCTTATACTTTTTCATCTCCATATTGCGAATAAATAGTCCATCATAAAATGTTGTTTAATTTTCCATAATATCTTCTTCGAAAACCAAGTGAAAGGGATACAAAAAAGAAATACATAAATGCATTTTATATAACATGACGTCAATGTGTACATCACAGTCTTTGATGGACGAGCACTTGTTGGATGATGTTTAGTTTCATAATCATGACGTTGCTGCAGCATGAATAGAAAAACTAAAAATAAGATGGATCATCAATAAATTTTAAGTAAAACAAAACAAGCAAAAATAATCTCTGGATTTAATGTTTATGGTAAAATATAAAAACTCTAAAGACTGATTGGCAATTTATCACAAAATATTGCCATAAATTAAACGTTATGATGGATTTAAGCCAAAGCTGGTAATAAAACGTGGACTACGTATAAATAAATGGACACATAAACATAAATATTTATAATAAAAATAAATCTTAATTTAAAGGACACGAAGACATAATTTTAAGCGAAGTCAAGCATATATATTGTAGAGGTTAGCAATTGTGTTTGAAGTAGTTTAACCCTCTGATGGGCGGGTGAAAGTAATTTTTTTTTTCAAATATCTATATAATTAAAAGAAGCGAGCATTTTATTTACAGACAAAAAATAAACACTATGAATGAAAGACTGGTAAGAAAATACGGAAAGCGGTTAACCCCAACAGTCATCCTTGTAACTCCCCCTAAGCTTAACCAAAAATCTGCCAGTGACAAGTTATTATGTATTTTAATAAATTTAAATTTAAATTTTATTCAAATTTAGAATGATTTATAAAAAAACTTACTTACGCCATCTCATCAGCGTCCTTTGAACAACTTTCCACTATATATTGATTAAAAATTTCCACAATTCGCACGTGTTGCTGTGGTATAAGTCAATTTATAATAAAATGTCAAAGTTAAGTAAACAAAAAGCACTATCAGCTGTTAAATGGGTCCCCAAATAAAGTAGGGATGCCAACTCAAATTTGTATCACTATTACTTACGAAATTTGTATCACTATTACTTACGAAATTTGTATCACTATTACTTACGAATGAATTTTGAAGTGGAAATTTGATCTTTCACAGGTGCAGGAAACTTAATCGGCGGAAGTATTATTCGATACAATTTTATATTTGCACTTGATTGATAACAGTAGAATTTATATGGAAAGCGGTTGACTATACAGGACAGTTTTCGGTTTTTATAAAAGAATGGAACTTATTTCATTCACAATATCCTATAAAGGGATTAATCGATTTTCACCTGCCTTGTAGTGATCGATGTGGTTTTAAGGAGTCGATCGGAGAAGCCGCTGAAAAGTTATTCTAAAATATATCACTTTGAAAAGTACCTTTTTTTAAGTTTTTGTGTTATTTTTTAATATCTCTAAATATGCCGGTTCGAAACAGTTCGAATTTAGAGGAAATATAAGTTTAGCAAGTCCGATTTATATAAAACAATTGAAACACTTATTTATCAGATATATAATTTCATGTATTTCCACAAATATTACTTCTCTTGAATTTGCACAGTCGTGATATCTCACAAACCAATTAATCCATTATGACCCGATTTGGACACGTCTTGGACGTGGTTTCTACATTTTAAGTGTTGATTAATTTTTAGAATCGGTCGGCGCAGCATTTAAAAAGTTATTAAAAGAATCAGTTTGAAAAATACTTTTTTAAGTTATTAAAAAACATCTTTAAATTCATCGATGGGAATCGGTTCAAATTCACAGGAAAATTAAGTTCAAGAACACTGCGTTTTTGTTTATTGCAAAACAATCGAGAACATTAACTGATCTGATATATAATTTCGGAGTTTTAAAACTACATCGCCTTCTTCGATTTTATTCGTTAACGATGCTTCACGAACCGATTAACCGATAATGATCGTATCGCGGTGATCGGCTTGTAAATTTTAAGAACTGATAAGTTTGTGAAATCGTTCAGTGATACAATTGAAAAGTTATTAAAAAAAAAATAAACATTGAAACATGATTTCTTAAAGTTTTTTTAGAAACATCTTGAAATTCACCGGTTGGAACCAGTTCATATTCACAGGATATATAAATTCAAGAATGCTTTTCAGAACGTGTCCAGTTTGGCTGGAGCTAAAAAAAGTTTACCAGAATATAACAGAGAACAAAGATTTCACTGCTTTGAGACGAAGGAAAATTATGATGCTTTTTTGGTGCGCGACAATCGAATAGCGTTTTCTAGACATCAAAGGGTTAATTTAAAACAAGCGACCAAAATGAAACATAAATATTTTTGAATGCAACAGTCGTATTCGAAGTGATTTAAAGTCTTTTCGATCATGAAAATATGCTAAAATATTTGTTGTACTATTTATTGTGAACTCGCCGCAACATAAATGTTGGCCACGAATCTCCAAACTAGTGATCCATTAAAACGTTATTGGCCACAATTAGGGCAAAGTGAAATTTAAATGTGGGCAGATGTAACTACTAACTCAATGATGGTTAAGAAAAGTTACAGTTAAAGCTCTGATGCAGTGCATTTTCATGTTCTTATTTTTAATGCGTTCTTGAGTTTGTTTTAATGCTCTTGAGTAAAATATATGTTAACTAGCACAGTGATGCAAAATAAAAAATAATTAAAATAACTTTTTGAATGAGATAAGGCAGGTCACAAAGCAATGTGTGTTGATCACTTTGTAGTCTGTAGAATTCCGATTACATTCTCAGAGTCGAATAAAAAATGTTTATATTTTGTTAACATTTCTAGGTTTAGGCTCCAACTTATTTGAAACCCTACCTTTTTCTAAGTAGATATATCAGTATAATAATGAAACATTAAGTCGGGTAAATGTCTTCTTCTAGCACGTCTGTTTTTTCGCAAAATTTTAAACTGCATTTTGTAAAGAAAATTCTCTTATCCCGTAAATGCACCAACAAAGTTCATCTCTCAGAACGTTAGTTTTATGTGGTTTGTTCATGTATTCGCGGCCCGTCAAATAGCCCTAGAGATAATAATCCAGAAGCCTGAAATCACAAGAGTGAAGCAGCCAATCGAGATATTATAAGACCACGAGTTGTTTGGCCTGCTGTGTGGGTTATAGCACCGTCTTCCTGAAACCAAAGGCCAATGATGTCAGCCAACTGTAACGATAAAACTTCTGTTGTCATGGTAGAGAATAAACGCTGACGACATTTCCTGCTGAATTTAGAAAAATACGGTAATTTTTCGAGAACTGTTTGTGGATTTTGTGAGTTCCAACTGCGACCACATTTTTTATTTACGTAACCCCTCCTTGAGAATAAGCGCCATCTCTAAAAATTTAATTTTCTTTTAGATGCATTATTTTTGTTCAATTTTCGATGCAGCCAACTCACAAACGTTCGAAGCAAATGACGTTCGAACGACCATAATTTTTGAAGTTGGACTTTATGAGCATGAAGATAAAAATCTTTATACAAAATCTTCCTCAAAGTGCCTCTGGTGCCGATGTCGACGAGCTGATGTCCCTGGCTCATTTCCAACATGTTACTGTACAGCAGCTATGTTTGCAACATTACGGCCACTACGAGCATATTGTTTTGGAATGTTGCCAGGATCAGTAACTGGAGCTTCGAATTTAGCTATTCAATTACGTACAGCAGTCTCAGAAGGAGTCTAATAACAAAGAAAAGCTGGTAGAGTTCCACGAAGTGATACATTTTCACCATTTTGATGGTAAATTTTCACAATTCAAGATGTTTTTTCAAAAGTGTAGCGTTCCACGCCTTAAACGTCCCAACTTTTAACTAAATAAATATCAAAGGACGACAGCTCGGCTCTTGACAATTTATCATTTGACAGCCAACTTATTGTACGTCCTCGAGTTTGCCTACCCTGTAGTACTCAAAAGACAGCATATAATATGCTGTGCTCAAACGGGCGTTGAGTGATTTAAATTTGAAGGTCTATTGAATTATTATCAAAGAAGAGTCAAGTGTGAGTAGGAGTTGGAGTGCAGCAATTTTTCAATATTTATAACGCAACCTGAAGCACGTTTTCTGCAATGCTTGTGTTGTTCTATTTAATTTTTGCGAGTTACTTAAAACATTTTCAATTTATAAATAATACAGTTTTGTTTGGTTATATTATTATAATCAAAGAGTTTGAAAGAGCGGATACAAGAATTATATCATTAAATACATTTTTAAAGTAAAACTCATTTGGAGCACATCCTTGTTTCAATAAGAATGTAAGGCAGCGCGATTTTAAAAAGCAAATTGATTAAAGTTTTTCTGTCTCTAATACTTTCAATTATTAACATTTTTTATCTGCAGCTTGGCAAACTTGTTAAATCCTTAAACCTTCCACTGTACGCTTTAATCTTCATATTAGCTTTTTTTTGAAACTGCACAGAAATGCTGCAACTTTAAAAAAACCACAAGAGAATTAACTGAAAAGTTTACCTAGACCTCCTGGGGCTAATTGTATCGCCTCTTGATCATGACTTGATTAAGCAATCAATCTTGTTAATATATTTTTGCTCTCTTAAAAATAAGGCAAACATACAAACATACAAAAACAAAATTACAAAATAAAATTGGACTAGTTATTTTTTATTGGGTTGAAGGTACAAAATCGTTAATAATGTCGTAACTTAATGAAAAAAATCCCCATAAAAAAATAATAAAATAAATGCATCAACTTTGATGACCAGACAATTGGAAACGTTTAATGGTTATTTAGATCAAAACAGGTAATAAAGTATCAGAGAAATATAAATAAATTATCTCTAGTAGAGCATTTTTTTCATAAATGGAAATATCGTGATATTATAAAAAACGAGTAGGATATGGGAGTATAATTTATAAAAAACTAAAAGTAGGGTAAATATTTCATAGGCTGACTCTCACATTTCATATAAAAATTGCGGCTCAAAACAGACTTAGAAATATTATTGCCACTCTTCTGGTTTTTCAGTGATTTATTAATTCAAATATTCAAACAATTTGAGTGATTCTTTGTGTATGGCTGTTCTTTCAAATTTTATTAGGAACTTTAAAGTACATAATGGTCTCCCATGATGATATAGGATTAAATTGAGCAAAGTCTTTTTCATAAGGAACACAGGATACTTATTAACAATTTTTACTTCACCGCTATTCAAGAATTTTGTTTATATTATGAAACATATTTTTAATTAGTTGACGTTTATTATATATTGCACAGATTGACTTTTTAATAAAACAACATATTCGGTAACATAAACACTACCACAACGATCTAAGTATTGCTTTTGAACCACTTATATTTAAGCAAAGACTTTCCCAAAATTAGTGTATAAAATATGAACAATTTGGTTCAAAGTAATCGGGAGAGATATTAAGCACTGCACCAGTTTCCCACAGGCTATACAGTCCATGTGGTAGTTGGAGTATTAGTAGCCAGGAAAACCTTTAACTGGAACAGAGGATGCTGTTGGCTGAAGTACTGAGACTACGAAGCCTCAGATTTCAAGTTCGACTCCGCACTCAGTCATGAATATGGTGTCGTATTTTTCTGATCGGCATTAAAGTAGGATTCATTGTTTTTAGCTTGTCTCAATGGTGAAGGCTGCTGAACGTTATCTACAGAGCTAAACACCGTGTTGTAATGGATTTTTTTTACAGAGCGACAAAAATTTAAATTATAAAAAAACATGAATATATTTCGAATATCAATGAAACGGACTTTATTTGAAAGAAAATTTTATAAAACAAAACATATAATGAAACTAAAAGAATAGTGCCCACGGAATCCCCCCAATCAACGTAACACCACAAGAAATATAACTTTTAATTGGCTGCTCCAGAATAGCTTTGTTTGTTACCAGTCCTTATAAAACCATGACTGAGACTGCTACTAACGATACAGCAACAGAACAGGAACATCAAGTTTAGATCTGGAACCGAGTGTCTATTGATCCCCTACAATGGCAACGTCACAAAAAAGCTACCGCCACCTCTCACATAAATTTCTAGAACTCGAATCGTTTGCTACTCCCTGGGAACCGCTCACGTAACATGGGCTATGACAAGTCCTTTTCCCTGCAAAGTGTTGAAATAAGTGTGTTATTTTGCTGCTTCTAATATTCCGAAAGAAGTTTTTTCCAGATTATCTAAATAGTTTATTATATTTCGCCTGAGTCTTAAATGCCATTAATTAGTGCAAACGTTCTATCATTGCTTAAATCTGTCCAACTTGTATGCATTTTTAACCTTAATATCATTATTTCTGTTTAACATCACACAATTGAATACTCTATCACGTAACTCAACAGAAGATTTAATCAACCATTCAATGAGAAGGTAAATGATTACGTTGTATTTAAATCACTGTATACAGTGTGATTCAAAAGAGATCACACTGTATAAGTGTGAGTCAAAAAAGCGGCTTATATATTGTCTAAGAAAATATATTTTAATATCATAGAAATTATAAATGCATGAGCTTGATCTTGGGCACATCTTAAAAACTGAAGTTGTCACAAAATATAGCTCCAAGGGGGTTCCAAGACAAAAAAATTAATTATGGAAACCGGTTGACCCTAATGGCCATCCCTGCAACTTTCCACTAATAGTGGGTGTGTGATTTATTATAAAATTATAATAAAATAATGAAATATATATTTAATATCTATAATTTAGGCTTTATTTGAAAGAAAATTTAATGAATTTAATGTTTAAATATGACTTCTGCAATGTGGTCGTCAGGGCTGGCGCGTAGAAGGCGCAATCTGGAACACCAATTTTAACAACTTTTCGCAACATTTCGCCGTGTGGCAAGTGGCTTCGAATGTTGATTTGCAGGTTCAATTTTTTGTGGTTCACCAAAGTAAATAAATGAATTAGCATAAATCCAATAAAAATAATCCAGTGAGTCTTAATCACACGATTCTGGTGGCCACTTAATTGGAATTTATTTTTTCATCAAAACTTTCAATTGTAGCTCCCGCTGTGTGACAGGTGGCTTCGTCATGTTGAAACCACATATCGGCAAGATCAATGCCACGTAATTGAGGTACGAACAATTTTCAAATCATGTTGCTGTACCGTTCACCATTGACAGCAACATTCTGACCATCATCTTTTTTTAAGACATATGGGCAAATGACTCCTCCAGCCCATAAAGCGCACCAGTAATTTTCAGTAGATGTGATAGTGTTTCGATAAAAGCTTGTGGATTCTCCTCACTCCGAATGCTTGTTTACGTACCCATTCTACCAGAAATAGGTTTCATCGGAAAATTTAATTTTGAATGGAACACTTTGATTAATAAAACAAAAAACAATTCTGTTGATTAAAAAGTGCAACAATTTGTCCTTGCTGCTCTGGTATAAGTCGATTTATAATGAAATTTTAAAGCAAACTAAACAAAAAGCAACTATCAGCTGTTATATGGGTTCTGAAATAAAGCAGAGATGCCAACTCAAATTATGACACTCTAAAAAAAGCAAGCGTTATGCTCAAAAGAACTGGATATATTGATATATGAGAAAACATTTAAAATTTTTATTAATATTCCCTTGAAAAAGCTTGAAAAGCGAAGAAATTTTGTAATTAAGAATCGACGAAATAATATTAAGGAAAAAGCGTTTATAAAAATTGATTCAGTGATTTGAAAAAATATATAGAGAATGGTTGAACCCAAAGCCCTCAAATAAAATAATTCCTGTATCAGTGTTTCAATAGTCCCGTTTGTCACAATCTATAGTTTTCCTTTAACTTGAAGATTCTTTTTTAAATATATTTTCGAACAACAGAACTGTAAATTGTAGTCAACTATTTATTGCCAATAATTTAATTTTGATATAATTCTTATTTTTTAAGAATTGTTTTAGATTCCCTCATGAAAATAAGACAGAACGCAGTTATTTTATTTCGTTGCAAAAACGACTTAATTTTTTTTATATTCCAATGACTCTTTCTTTGGCCCCTCCAACATTATAAACGTCTCTTCAAGTTAAACAGAAATTATATGAAATATGATCCCTCATGAGGTTACTGTTACCCTCTTCCAAATATAAGAAAATATTTTTTATTTAGTTGCTTCCAAAATGCCTTCTGCTTAAAACAAAAAAAAAACGCAAATAAGGAGCTAAATGGAATACAACATGAAACTTAAAATTTAAATCCAGTAGCACTCAAATTCCATTTCACTAATCATGTGCTAATAAATATTTTGAAACGACTTTTTCGGCTTTTTCGTTGTCTTTATGCCCATTTAACTCTACAACTTCCTTTCACTTATTAAAGGTGAAGAAATTGTGTTGGCAATAAGCGCACCCAAAAAAAAAAACATGTTTTTTTTCATTTCACAAGGAGTTTTGTTTATATGAACAGTGCACAGTGGGACACTGTGAAATGTAAATTTACAGAATGCACTAGAAAGAATAATTTCATTTTAAAATATCTCGAGGAAATTAACATGTTGAAATAAAATCGCGTCTCTCAAACGCCTGATAATATTAATTTTATTCCCTTCACCAAAAATTTTCATTGTTTTCAGTCCATTTTTATTAAAGATTCCGCAAATCAAGAATAAGTTTGCAGATTTGCAAAATTTGAACTTATTTTTTGAATATAGAAGTAACCAACTGGAAAAGCGAAAACTAATAATGGCAGCTGCAGAGCTGGGAAATTTAAACTTGCTAGTGGTATATTAAATTAACTAATTAAAGCTAATATAGTATCAGATCAAATAAGATGGTTCCAGGGTAAATGAAATAAATTCAATAAATTTTTAAGATAAATATATGGAGCGATTACCTTGTAAAAGCCAAGAATAGTAAAACACACCTCCTTTCGATTGTGGTAAAATTTGGTCAGAGGCTTTATATCATTCTAGTTTTGTTTTTTTTTTTTTTGTAAAAGTTGTGGCATTTTTAAAATTTCAGCAAATTTAAGGAATTCATCTAACTTATCTTTCAGTATCTCAATTAGCACACACAAATATAATTCTTTTGTCATCCAATTAACGCTCCAAAAGGAATATCTAAACTTAGATATCCTCATAATTTAAATCGACACGAACCGGTAGATTTCAAAATCACGTTAACCAGGTCAAACTCGATTAATCCTTTCGGGAGATATTGTGATATTGATATGTTTCTCAAAATTCCAAATCTATATATCAGATCCATTAGTTTTCTTGATTTTTCTATAAATCTGAACTATTGACTACTTTGGCTTTAAAGGGTAGAATAGCATTAACTTTTATTTGTATTTTCAAACTTAAGTTTAAACTTTGAAAAAGGGGACGCTAGTAGTTTTGTTTTAAAAATAAAATTGTATTAATAATTATAGATATAGGGATAATGGCTGCTCCTAAAGTCCGTCCCTATACCCTTCCCGCTAATATTAAACGCAACGCTTATCGTAACCTTTTAGAGTTTGTTTTTAAATGTCAAGAGATATATTCATTGGAATCAGTGGAATTTCACAGAAAATCTGTGATCAGTAACACTCTTCAAAATGCCACCATTATTAACAAGTGAGTCACATGCTTACAAACACAGATAAATGCAGTGACAGGATCGGGCTACTAGAATTAGTTCAGGTAACTACCAAAGACTTTCAAACATCGAGATCTGATGAGTGCTGAATAATCGGAAAAAGCTATGAAATTATAAATTCCTGATATACGAAAGTCCTAAAGTCAAAAATTATACATTCCTTTTGACTGTTTTTTTTATATTATATTTCCCATAGTGCACTTGAATTTATTGATATCTTATAGCAAATATCAGGAGTGGTCAACATTATTAAGCTTCATTAAAGTTAAAACACAATTGTTCTAAAAAAAATATTTAAGAAAATTAATGCGAGGGCAGCCTTCGCCGAATGTCAAGAGTTCGGTTTCCCGCAATACATCAGGACAAGCAGATAGAGAAGTTCCAATCAGTGATGATTATTTGTAAGCACATGCTTAGAGGCCAGTAATGCTGACAAACTTATGATATGTAGAATATATCGTCTTTACCATTTCCAACTATCAAGTATGCATATTCGGTATTTGTAAACTTTTATAAACGAAATTTTAAAGTTTTTGATAAACTAGTTCAAGTAAAATCAAATACAAGGCAGAACAATACAACCACTCAAGCTAAATTGATGCAGAAATAAACTGTGCAATTAAAAATATTCCATACAAAATGTGCACACATACCCGGGTATACTTTTAAAATTATTTTTACTCTTGACGTAGAGGTAAAAGCGGGACATTTTGTATTCAATGGACATAAAATTTTATACCAGCATAGTCTCTTCAACAAAGTTCAGTTGTAGATTATTTCTTTTCCGCTGTGTCTATTATTAGAAGTCATATCAGTGCTAATAGAAATTTTTGTATTGAGCCTTCCTTCACTTCCATGGAACTTATTTCATTAGTTGTATTGTAATTTGATCAACTTATTTCTTATGAACTGTTCTTGAGCAAAATTAAAAATAAATTTAACTTTCTGAAGTTCTTAGTGCCTTAAAACTCAAGGCCTGAGTCAAGGGATCCTGTTAAAAAGGCAATAAAAATATTTCATAAATAACTCTCTTGTATTTAAATCTTAAAACATGTAAATTTCATTTAAAAAAAAAACTTAATTTACTTATTTCTTTAAGTGTATGTGCATCCTTAATCAAACTCGAACTCACGTTAATAAATCTAGATTTATTAATTCTCTTCATCATCATCATTATCGCCATCGTCATTCTCCTCCGTCACTGCTGTTGTGTCGTCTGTTGCTGTTTATTCTTTTGTTTTTGTCTTGATTATACTTTAATATCACTTTGAATTTTCGTGAATTGCTCATATTGGCGTGAAATGTCAAAAGGAATCACGTTTGTCCCATCAAAATTGATGAGACGAGAATGAATCATTTTTTTTTTTTCTTAAATTTATTTATTTTTTCATTCGTCTGTTTGTTTTGTTTTTGTGATGCTCTCTTCATTTCCTATATTCATATGATTTGACTTCTGATACATGTTCGTCTTTCATTGCTTATAAATATATATTTTTCTTTTTGGGTTTAATCTTAGCGTGTGCTTCTACTGCTTTTTCTGCACCTTCTACTGGTCGTGTACACTTCCTAGTTTGGCTCGTCTGGTACGTGTATCGGGTTACAGATGGCGTATGTTTTTTTGGCTTATTGGATATGATGGACCGAAATATTTAGTTTTGCTGCTAAATATAAAGAGAAATTTTCGGTAAAAAGATTTGCACTAAAAGGAGAAATAAAAGCCATATACTCGTGTGTGTGGGTGCACTCTTGCATTGACGTATATCAGGGGCCAGTATTGAAGTGAAGTCAGAGGCACAGCTTGTTGAAAAGGATAATATAATTGCAAGTAATAAAATATGAAACAGAAGTTTGATTAGAGTATCACAGCTTTGAGTTGGCATCACTGATCATTTAACAGCTGATGGTTGTTTTTTTTTTTTTTTTTTTTTGTTTCTTTTGAAGTTCCATTATAAATCAAGTTTTACTAGAGCAACGTGGGCAAGTTTTTAAAATTTTAATCAAAAAAATTGTGTTATTCGTCAAACTCACCCATTCAAAGTTGTGCTTCCGATGAAGCCCATTTCTGGTTGTATGGGTACTTAAATAAGCATAGTCCACAAGCTTTTGTCCAAAGACCACTACATACACAGACAATTACGGTATAGTGAGCTTTTGTGGTCTGGTGGAATGATTGACCCATATATCCTCAAACAGGATGATGGTCAGAATGTTACTGTCAATGATGAACGCAATAGGAACATGATTCAAAATTTCTTAGAACCTCAATTACGTGGAATTAATCTTCCTTATTTGTGGTTTCGAAAAGACGAAGCCAGTTACCTACAAGCGGGCGCTGTAATTGATTTAATCAAAGAAACTTTTGATTAAAAAATAAAATTTAACAAAATGGCCCAATTAGTTGGCCACCAAGTTCGTGTGATTTAACCCCATTGGCTTATTTTCTTTGGGGTTATGTCAAGTCACTTATCTAGGTCGATAAACCATAAAAAATTGAACACCTGGAATTTAAAACTCGAAAAGTTTTCGGCGAAAAAGGGCCGCGAATGGTGCAAACATTTTTGAAAATTGGTGTTCCTGATTGCGACTTCATGGCAGAAATCATATTTAAACATTAATTTCATAAAATTTTCTTTCAAGTTAAGTCAAAGTCATTGATATTTAATATATATTTCTTTACTTTATTATAATTGAATTATAAATGGAACGCCCAGTATTAGTGGAAAGTTACTGGGATGGCTATTAGGGTCAACCGTTTTCCATAATATTTTCTTTTTTGTCTTGGAACCCCATGGGGCGCTTTTGCAACTATATTTTGTGGAAGCGTCAGCATCTTAAATGGGCTCAAGATCAAGCTCATGAATTTTTGATTATTATGAAATTCAAATATAATTTCTTCTTAGAAAATAATTAAGCTGCTGTTTCGACTCGCACTGTAGACGGTGTGATTTAAATGCAACGTAATCATTTACCTTCTCATTGATTGGATGATTAAATGTTCTGTTGAGTTACGTGATCGAGTAATCAATTGTGTGATATTAAACAGAAACGGTTCTCTTAAAATTAAAAATGCATACAAGTTGTACAGATTTACATCCTTTTGCAAATGGTGTGCACTAGGTTAGGTTAGGTTGAAAAGAAGGGCATCAGCCATCCCAATCCTCACAAGGATTACACCTAGGCCGCCGATCATTAGATAATCTAGAAAAAACTTTGTTTGGAATATTAGAAGTAACTAAATAGCACTCCTATATAAACGCTTTGGAGGGAAAAGGACTTGTCATAGCACATTTTGCGTGAGCGGTTCCCAGGGATTAGCAAACGATTCGTGTTCAAGAACGTTAAAAGAGAGGTGGCGGTAATTTTTTGGTGATGGTGTCATTTTGGCGAATAATAGAAACTCGGTTCCAGACCTAAACTTAATGTTGTGGTCCTCTTGCTGTGTCGTTAGTAGCACTACCAGTCATGGTTTTATAAATATCGGTAACAGAACTATTCCAGAGCAGCCAATTAAAAGTAATATTTCTTTTGGTGTCACTTTGATTGGTGGAATCCCGTGGGCACTTTTCTTCAAGTTGTATTTGAAGTTTTGTTTCATAAAATTTCCTTTCAAATAAAGCCTATTTCATTGATATTATAAATATATTTCCTTGTTTTATCATGATTTAAGCTTACATCGCTGTATAAAACACACCCGTTATATATTCTAAATTATATAATCACATTGAACATAAATCTTAGATAGAACAAAAATTCAGCCATGTCACAGAATCCAATTCTGATCGAAAATAGATTTCTTTCGGTATTTTGGTTCTTCAGCACTCGAAGACCGAAAAGTTTTACGGCATAAAGTCATTTTTAATATCATAAATGGAACTGATAACTCCTTGTCTTGGCAGTGGAAATAAATTTTTGAAACTATCTCTTCCCATTTAATCGATTAGTTTTTAATGAATTTATTTTGTAATATTTAGAGCCAAGTTTTTCAAAATCTTAAAACTCCTCAAAATAATTATGATATAACCTGCTGTAGTCTCTAGGCAAAACATCTCTGCTGGCTCGAATTCGTTAAAATTCAAAAGAAATCTAAGTTCAAGGACGCTCTTTAACAAGCTAGTAGTTTGATCTGGTTCGTTTTAGCCGTTCAAAAAGTTAAAAAGGTCAAATACTTACACACAACATGAACACACTGAATTTAATGCTACCATTCACTACAGTTTGCCATAATAGTAGTTGTATGCATTTATCGTATTCATATAATAAATTTTTTTGTTAGAATAACTTTTCAAAAACTTTCCTGATCCACTCTGCAAACTAAAAACCAAGTCGTTCATCGCAAACTGCAGAAAAATCGGTTAATGCGTTCATGAGATATCTTAAAAAAAATTCCGATATTATAATATCTGATCAGTTGGTGTTCTCTATCCTTTTACAGTACCTTAGAACTACACCAAGCACTGCTTATCACATGGTAACCCGTTGGTTGATTTTAAAACCAAAAACTTAACGTTTTATCTCGAAAAGCTCAAAAGCGATTAAATTAGCGGGAAGTTACAGGGGTGGCCTTAAGGGTTAAGCGTTCTCCTTATCTCTTTGTTGGGACCCCTTAATTCCTAATATTTGCTATAAGACATAAATATATAAATATTTCAATAACTAAAGGCGCACAATGGGATATATTCTAAGAAAGCGGTTGAAAGAAAAGTTTAAAATTTAACGATATCAAAAAGTAATTTGTTTTATCCCTTTTTGCAAATGTTGAGTTCTCATCAGATATCAAAGCTTTGTTGCTCTCGTAAGCTTCCCGGACTAATTCTGAGAGCGTATCACTAAGTCGGTGTATTTGTGTATGAGTTTGTGAGGGCTGTGTGTATGTAATTGTGTGATCGGCTTATAACTTTTGAAGGCTGGTGCTCTTCAAAGCGTTACTGAAATTGGATATCCTATAAATCTAAGCCGATTTGAAGTGGTTGACTGCCAAATTTCTCAAGAGAAGCAAGTTAATCAGGTCCTCATATTCAAACGCTACCTCTATCATTGTTCTCTATTTTTTATAGTAATCGAAAACTACATGAATAATCGCTAGTCCCAGGAGAATCCGTTAATTTAGCTTTAAGTGTTCAAAAGCGAAAACCTCGCGGCTGATATTATTGCGAAGTATGAGGGATGGGCCTTTGGGGTTGGCAATTTTCTTTGTATTTTATTTTATTAAACAGTTTCAATATTGCAAAAAGCTTTTCTTCAGATTAATATTCTTATGAAAATTACAAATTTTTTAAATAAAATTATTGTGGTTTGTATGTATTTTAAAGTCTGATTTGGTTACTCCTGGCAATTCTCCGGTTGTCCTTGAACAACAGCGAGATTTTGTTATAATAAATTTCGTTGAAAGTCTCCTGAAGACTTGCTACTAGATCAAATGAAATGCTAATATATAGACAAACTTAAGCGCACAATAAACTAAACCAACTTTTCTTTATTTACAAAATAATATTATTTCACTTACCACTTTGGATGGGCAGCATAAGGCTTTTTTCCTATTTCTTCCTATTAATTAATGTAACTGTCACATTTAATGACGTTTAATGTGATGAGTTCTGCCAGCAAAAGTTTATGTCGTCAACAAAAGCAGCCAATATGAAACGTTAGTGAACTTTATGTGCCCACAGATAAATTATAAATACAAAAAAAAAAGAAAAAATCCAAAAATATAAATCTCCAAAGGATTTAACAAACTAAATGACCAAATGAAGAAGGACACATTCCATTGAACACCAGTGTTTTTGGGATAAAATATTACGCAGCAATAGATGAGTGGGTGGTGACAGATAATTCCTAAAAATTAATAAATAAATTAAGATGTACGAGTTTATGTATGTGGAAGAAATTAATTGATGAGATACTTCGTTTATATTTTTATATTGTATTTTAAGGCATCTTTTTAATTAAGGGTCGTCTTACTGTGGGCCATATAATTGTTTTATGGCTAATTCACTTTATGTCTTAGTAGCGTGTTAGTGATGTCGATGATGTATTAAATGTACGAGGGATTTTATGGAAGAGAATTATACGTTTATTTATATTTTAGGCGGCAAAATCTTATTGATTTGCTTGGATGGTTTGATGGAAATATTTCGAATGAAAATGAGCTTAATTTTATATTTCAGGTACTTGCAACAGCCTTATTCTGTAATTCGGTTAAGATAAGTCTCCATCAAATATCGACTTACATCAGAGCAATGCTGAAATTTTTAATCAAAACAACTATTCCATTCGCGAAATTCAAAATTTTATTTTCCGATGAAGTTCATATCTGGTTGAATGATACGAATATAAGCGGAAATAACGTATTTGGAGAAGGGAGAACCTACAAACTTTTGTCACAACATCTACATAAAATTACTACCTGGTGCGCTTTATGGGATGACAGAGTCATTTGCCCATATGCCTTCGCAAGCATTGATGGTCACAATTTTATTGTCAATGCTGAGCGGTAGAGAAACATGACTCGAGATTTTTTCGTACCTCAATAACGTGGCATTAATCTTCCTGATATGTGGTTTCAAGAGGACGAAGCCACATGCCACACAACGGACGTAATAGTTCAATGAATTGGCCACAAAGATGTATGATTTAACCCCATTGGAATATTTTCTTTTGGCTTATGTTAAATCGCTTGCTTAAGTGGATGAACGACAAACAATTGAACACCTGGAAATCAATATTCCAAGGTTATAGACGAAATACGACCGTAAATTCTGCGAAAAGTTATTGAAAATGGGTGCTCAAAATTGCGCCTTCTACGCGCCAAACGTGGCGATTTCATGGCAGAAATCATATTTAAGCATTAATTTCATACAATTTTCTTTCGAATAATGACCGATTTGTTGATATTAAAAATATGGTTCCTTGTTTTATTATTATTCAAAATTGTATAACTGCTAAAGAACGAGTATCACTAAAGTTGAATTTCTGCTCTAATGGAATACATAATAATAATACATTGTTTATGTATCCATTATTAATGGTTACAAAAACATTATTGATAAAAATAAATGGTGTATCTTTATTCGGCAGTGCCGAATGTTATATGCCTTCTACTGACCAAGAAGGTTGAAATTTTTCTATTCTATGATCGTCTTTTTAATGTTTTTTGTTTTCTTTAAGCAGTTCAATTCTAAAGAATATAAAAGGATTGATTAGAAAGGAGTCACGACAAATAAATATACATGTAAGCTTTAGTTATCCTGATCTAAAGTCATATTAATTTCTATTTTATTTTCAATAAAGCAATCCACGAAAAATAGTTTACACTGTACAACCATAAATATCTGATTTCTTTTAATTTTAATCAATGAATTTCTTTTTGATATATAAACCATACTTTATTACAATATATATATATATATATATATATATATATATATATATATATATATTATAAGCTGTATTTTAGTATATAAAAGATATATTTTCCACCTCTGGACCTATATTTTCTGCTCTTCTGATCTCGATTACCAAAAAATTTCTTGCAAAAATAGTAAATCTATTATATGTATCAAAAAAATTTTCTATTCATTTGATTTTAATACTTTCATGCACTAACAAAGTATATCAATTGTCCAATGCTGGAGTCGAGAATAAATTTACATTGTATTTATTACCAAATGTGATTGATGACGAAAATATGTTACTTTTATATATTTACTTTAATATGCCAAAATAGGTTAAAATATTCCAGCTCTGGAACTTTCATGATTTTTAATAACCATGAATTTATTTAAAATGTATAATATATTTTTACTTTTATGTATCAAAAAAAAAAAAAAAAATTTTCAACCAATTGTAGAGTAGAAACGTAAGAAAATAAAAAAATCTAAGTGACCAGTGAGTTCTTGTTATGACTTTAATATTTGTTTTAGACTTCTCACTTATTAAAGTGGAAGTTTGAAATAATATCTTTAGTTATTCTAAGAAATGTTGGGTAAAGGTTCCCTGAAGATGAAATGAGTATAGGAACTAGCTCAAACCCATCTATTGATTGATTGAATTTTTTAGTAACATTTTGGGAAAAAAAGAATCAGCACGAAATTAAAATTAAAGAGAAAAAAGCGTTTAGTTGTCCAACCCTGAAATTAAACTTTTAGATTGTGTTTGATTTTGAACACGAATTGAAATTTCGTTCGAATATATAAATTATGCTTGATATGTAAATCATTTCGTATTATTAAGTTACTTTAAGATTATCATAAAAATGTTAACTTTCCAACTCTGAAGCTTTTTTTTAGCTTTGCTGATTCCAACTAACAACAAACTTCATTGAAATAGATGTTGTATGCTTTATTTATAAGAAAAAGAAAACAATTTGCTTTACTTTATTATTTTTTTAAAGTAATATAAAAAGAAACATAGATTTCCCACATCTGGAGCTGTGTTTTTGCCTTCTACAATATCTCGTGCAAATAAATTTTTTTTAAATAACATGTATGAGTGATTTGAAAGCAAAATCAAATTATATATATTTTAATTTGCTTACTTTTATGTGACAAAAAACATTAATTATCCAACCTTGCAATCGAATATTTGACTATTTGTGATGTTTAATATCAACGTAAGATATTAAATTTAATCTAATTTTTATAAAATTAATTATGATTAGTTACTTTTATTTAAAAAAAAAAATCAACTTTCCAGCTCTGGATTAATGTATTTTGCAGCTTTTCTATATCTAATACTAATAAATCTTATTGAAATAATTGAAATATATTTCGTTTAAGAAGAAAATGGAATTATTATTTATTTAATAGGTTGTTGTCATGCATAAATAAATGTTCAGTTGTCCAACCCTGATTACGAATTTTCGTTTTTGTATGATTTTTGTTCCATTTTCATTTGCATTTAATAATAAAATATGGAAATCGTACTATACTGAAGTACCAATCCAAAACTATTCCAGTTTGAGTAAATTTATCTCTTAAATAAAACAAACTTCTTCCAGTTAAATCTAAGTTTTATCAATTCCTTAGAAAATTACTCAAACGAATATTCAAAAATTGTCTTTATCTCAATATTCATCTTGATTTAAAATCATTCTCATCCCTGATGTAAATTATGCTGTTGATGACGCCAGTGACAAATAAAACGAAAATCTTTTTATAAAATATTCTTTTTTTTGTTTATTTTCCGCTTCTTATCCCGTTAGTTTGATGCTGTTGAGTTCCCAACAAATTAGTATGACAGCAAAGTTTGATGAACTTCAAATCAAAATTGTTCCTTATCGTTGTATCCTTGACACGTACGTTCATCAGAATCCGCCATCATCATCAGCATCATTAGAAAATAAAAGCTAAAAAAAAAAAGGAAAAGAAAGTTGGTGGATATTTTTGCAGTTGTTTTGTCTTGCCATCTCCATGGACGTCCGTCATCTATTGTTTTACTTTAGTGTGCCCTGATGTTAATTAATTCCTGTCTTCAAGACACTTTTTCTATATACTTTTATAAAAAAAAAATATATATAAAAGATATTGGCTTTGTGAAAAGTTTTTCCTCATTTCTTCGTTTTATTTCAATTTTTTATTGTTGTTTTCCGTCATTGTCCCGTGAAACAAATCAAAAATATCTATATAAATTCTCATCATTCTCGTCAGGTTGCGAAACTGAAGGTAAAAGAAAACTTAACAATCAACAGACGTTTTAGGGCAACATTAAAAAAGGTAAAAGGAATTGGAATGTCATCCTCTGGTCATTAATGCAATAGAATGGCTTTCCATAACAACTTTAATTTAATGGACGGGGTGTTTTAAAATAAAAATACTTTTAATATTAAATTTTGAAAAGTTCTGATCCTGAAACTGTGGTTCCTTATGAGCCATAAGTTTTATTTTAAAAATAATATTTCATTTATTATGTCTTGAGTTAAATTATGTACAGAGAGAATAAAAGTTATTATCTAAGTTGTTTTTTACTCCTCAGAAAATAAAAGTTATATATTGATTGTTATTTATTCATCTGAAATAAAAGTTATATCTTGATTTTTACGTTTTGCTTAGAAAAAATTCATACTCAAACTGAATAGATAAAAATCAATATTTGAGTTATGAAATAAGAATATTTGCTCAGAACCAAGCGATCAATTCGATATTATCTCGATTAATACCAAATGCAGTAACACAGAAATTAAAAAATATACTTATATGCTGATAAAAAAAAACATTAATGAAGAAATAATTGTTATTTTCTAGTCGAAAATAAAAGCCACAAAAAATATTTGTTTTCTGAAGGATAAATTAAACTATCAAAACTTAATTGTTATTTTTTGATCGAAACGTGAAAGTTGTGAAGTAACTTTGATTGTTGTAGAATATATATAAATTAAGGAATAACTTTTATTTTCTGAGGAATAAATGGAAATGAAAATATTTTTTGAAGAATAAATATAAATCCACAAATAATTTTTATTTTTTAATCGGTAGATGAAGTCCAAGAAATAACTTTTATATTCTGATCGATAAGTGAAAGCCTAAAAATAACTACTATTTTCTGAAGAATAAATAAAGATCAAGAAATAATTGTTATTATATGATCGATATATAAAAGTTATGAAATATCTCTTATTTTCTACTTAAAAAATAAAAGTCACACAATAACTTTTATTTGCGAAAAATAAAAGCGTAAAAAACTACTATTTTCTGAAGAATAAATAATTGTTATTATGTGATCGAAATATAAAAGTCTACTAAAAAAGTAAAACTCACACAATAACTTTTATTTTCAGAAGAATCTATATAAGTCAAATAATAACTTTTCTAACATCTACATCTCTCAATTCAGTTTGCGCTGGCTTCATTCAATTAAAAATGTATTGATTATTACCCATATAAATTAATTTATATATATTTATAAAGAACTTGGTTTATTTATGAAAACTCACCAATTGATAATTCTTTTGTTTGTATTAAGATTTCAGTCCATTTTTGCTAATTTAGTGATATTCAGTTGAAAATGTATTGAATGTTACTCACTTAAATAACATTAAATATTATTTTACAGGATTTCAAAGTTTTCTGTTAAAGTACATTCATCTCAAAATTGTATTGAATACGCAGTAAGTTCTTAGAAATATTATAAAAGTCAACTAAAAATGTATTGTACGTTACTTATATAATATAACATTTGTGTACAGAGTTTGGAAGTCTTTATTAAGGCATATCCATTTCAAATATTAAGTATTAACTTTTTTAAAAACTTTTAAGTTCAGTAAAAATGTATTGAATGTTAACAACTTAAATTAACTTAAATATGTGTGGAATGTTACCAACTTAAATTTCTTTAAATATTATTATACAGAACTCGGTAGTTTTTTGTTAATGCGAATACATCTCTTCATTCTGTTGATACTAAATTCGTAGGAGGTTTTGGGAAATATTTTAAAGTCAACCCAAAATGTATTGATTGTTACCTATTTCAAATAATTTAAAATACTTTTAAATTAATAAAATCTCAATATTTTTATGTTAAAGCTGTTGGTTTCAAATTTGTGATAATCATTTTCAAAAATATTATGAAGTTCCGTTTTATATGTATTGAATGTTACTTATTGCTATTAGCAGAAACTATCTTATTCAGAATGAGGAATTCTTTCAGAGCTCCCATCTCTTAAATTAATTGGTATTAACATATTAGTAAGTTTTTTTTGGAAATAATCCAAAATTCAGCTGAAAATTTATTGAACCTTACCCATATAAATTAATATAAATGTATTCTTAGGGAACTTGGGTTTATTTAATATTTCTTCTGTTTGTATTAAGATTACAGTAAATTTTTTGCTAATTTTTTGATATTCAGTTGAAAGTGTATTGAGTGTTACACTTTTAAGGTAGCTCGAAATTGTTTGTACAAAAACTTATTATATATAAGCTAAGGAAATATCATGCATCGATTTTGCTTTATTAATTTTTTACAAAGTTCCTGGAAATATTATAAAATGAACAAAACATGTATTGAATGTTACTTATCGAATGTTGCTCATTGTTTTGTGAAGTCCAATTTATAATTTAATTTACTTCGAAATAAACTTCTATCTATTTATATCTATATGCACTTGTGGTGTTATGAAATTCAGTTAGAGATGTATTGAATGTTATTTATTTAAATTAATTAAAATTAAGAATTAATTAAAATTAAGAATTAATAAAAATCAAGAACTAGTTGTTATAATCTGATCGAAATATAAAAGTGATTGAAAAACTCCTAATATTTTTATTTATTTTCTGAGGAATATATAGAACTCAGAAATGAATCGGAAGAGTTAAGATTTTTAATAAAACAGAAACAAAGAAAACTTAATGCCTCCAAAGTTGGTCCGTGCAACAAGTGTTACCGTGGTGTATTGATTGTGCACGCAGCATATCGCTTTTAATTTAAACTTTTTTAACTTTACCCCAGGAGTATTTTGAAATTAAAGAAATCGGGAAGTTACTGAATCCATCCCATTTTGAAAATATTAACTTTTGATCAGATCTCGACATCCTGAAGTCTTAGGAAGCTTTCCTGGCTTACTATGTAAGACCATTACTATGTCTGCATGTATGCGAATGTGTGTGGCTGTGTGGATGTGGCTGTGGGTGTGACTGTGTGTGTGTTTGTGTGTATGTTTGTAATTATGTGACGCGCTTATAACTTTTGAACGGTTGAATTAAACTGGTGGCGCTCTGAAGATCAATCTTGTACTTGGATTTCTTATATATTTTAACCGATTAGAATTAATGTTTTCTAAGTATACCAAAATAAAATTTTGACGCCGCAAACCGGGTCAAAATCGGTTAACTTGTTTGTGAGATATCGTGGACGAGAAAATTCGAAGGAATTGTTTTATAATGAAGAGCCCCCAAATTATATATGTGATCACTGATATCGGTAAATTAAAATAATAGTTTTTTAGCTCGAAGATTTCAATAGTATAGAGTAGCACAGGAACCAGGTTACGATAGTTTTACCGTTAGTATTAGCTGAAGTTACAGTGATGGTCTGTGGGGTCAACCATTTTCCATTCATTTTTATTGCCGATTTAAGTTATAGATATTAAAGGCTCCATTGATACTCTTCCATATTCAGGCTGCTATTAAAAAATTTCATAGGAGTGATAAGATTCAAAGACACGCTTTTAAGGACTAAAACATATTCTGTGCATTTTAACTGCAACTATATAAAATCGTTTAGCACTAAATTATTCTGTTTGAAGTACTTTCAGTTGCACTGTTTTTAAATTAATAAGATCGTGTTTGCAGAATAATACTTTTTAATATTCTTATAAAATAAATACAAACTTCCACAATGCAAAGATATAAGACAGGACCTTCAAGGAAACTCTACATGCATTTTATTTCTTCTTGCATTGTCTTCGTTTGTATATTTCTCTCGGTCTTATAACGCTGTGAAATTATTTCCTTGCATATCCTTCACCTTTCAATCATTTTTGTTCCTTCAACTCTTCAAGATATCTCACGCACACACTTTAAGTTACAAATTTATTCCACAACACATTCAAAAGCTTTAGTTGATCCTTTTCCCATTCCTTAAACATATTTTTTATTCATTCATCCAACCCACCAAGCAGCCATCCATCCATCTATCCGTCAGTCAATCGTCATCTTGTCTGTCACTTTAAGCTGTCATTTTACACCGAACTTTATTCTCTTAACTTTCTGTTTTGTGTTAAGGTTACAATTTATATATAAATTATTTTTATACGCTTTGGGTGCTTTTCAATCATTCCAACCGGCACTCGTACTGAAGGATTTCATACTACAGCTGATATAGTGGATACCACAAGCATTAGCAGACATTTTGTTGTAAATTGGTAGCCCAGAGGAAAGTATTTTTGGCAAATTATGGCAGGTGTTAGTACACATTTTTCAAAGAGTATTTCATCTTCAAAATATGTATTAATTTTTCGCAGAAAGTTTAAAATGAATTACAAAGTTCTTGATTTCATTCGATGTTTTCAAGTTTATGGTTTCTACAAGTCGTTCTCTATGCACTCTTTAGATCCCACTTATTATCGTCCAACTACTTTTGGAAAAAATATTTTATTTTCATTTACTTTTTAAGGAGTGAGTGTTTATGTTGTTCTTTTATTCTTCGTCCTTTTCTATACTTTGCTTTGGCTTTCAACAACAAAACTTTATGCACACATCCAACTGCTGTGTATGTATTTGTTTGAGCTCTGCTGTATTTATTTGGAAAAAGGACTCTTATTTAAGTCAACTCATTTGAAAGACATTGATTGACTTTCTTAATAGACTTTGTGTCTTGTCAAGAAAATATATACACGCATTCATGTAACAAATAAAGTAAAATGTCAAATTTGTATGAAGGATTTTAATGAGCATTAGAAATATCGCACGCATTTTTTATATCAAGAACTATTTTTACCATTGAGGGTTCCTATATTGTTATAAACTTTAATTAAATAATTTAATTAAATACAATCGTCGTGATCAAAGCGATTGACCCCAAGAGGAACTCCTGTAACTTCCCCCTAATATTCTCTTCCCTGTAACTATCGTAACGTGGTTTTTTGTGTTGTTCTATGCTTTTGGGGTCTTGGGGCTGTTTTTGTATTTTGTATAAAGAAAAATAGAACTCTAACTTAACAGATATTTAATATCGGATTTTTAACTTCCCGCTGTGGAAATTTAATGTATTAAAGATTCATGAATTTAATGGCTATACCCCGTTCTCATCACATTTCCACGTTGTGACGTCTCAGAAAGCTTCTCTGACTAAGTGTGAGACCTCTTTACCATGTCTGTCTTTTTTAGTATTCATGTGTGTGGGCATATGTGAGGGTATAAGCATGTATATGAGGGTGTGTTCGTAAGTTTGTGACCTCCTTGTAACATCAAACCAAGTGTACAGCGATCTGCAGAATGTTGTTCAACTAAAGTTGATTTCTTTTCTAAAAAAGAGTGCAACATTTTTTACACTTCTTAACAGAAATCGGCAATATTCTGCTTTTGGAAAATAAAGAATTGATTAGAAATGAATTCAACATCCCTTGTAAAAATTATTTTTGTTTTAACTTTCCTCCAAACTACCACTTTTTAAAAAAGAAATGAAAAGATGTTACATGTTTTCCAGAAAAGAAAACCTTATTAGATCCCCTCGTACATTCTAACCGATTCATTTCAGTAGATCTCAAAAAGCCAAGTTTCAAAGTGGTTTTTGTCAGAATGACTTCTTAAAGTTCTAACTGATGGATTTCACAAGCAAATCAGTTTTCAATATTTGAAAACAGCGTCGATTACCGGGTTAAAATCGGCTAAGCGATCTTGATATATCGTCAAAGAAAACGTTGGAAAAATTATATATTGTTCAAATTATATATTTAATTAGAGGCAAAACTACCGCATTTGATATCGACCAAAATTTCAATACAATTTAAATGCAAATTTCGATCGATATCGAGTGGTGTAAATCGCCGCCAGTTAATGTTCTCAATTCTTTTATATTTAAATAACAACACCAGTCACCGCTTATCACATGGGAATCGGTTAATTTGCAAATTAGCGGGAAGTTACAGTCGATCATTTTCCATATATCCTTCGAATCAAAATTCTCGAATGATTTCCTTCACAATAGCTCAAGAACGGATTGAATAGTTTAGGACTGCTTTGCGCTGGTTAACATGCTTTTTTTTTAATACCAGGAGCTGCTTATTGATTCGATTCGAAGGAAATATCCGTTTAAAAGTTATTTTGAGTTAAATAAAAACCCGTTTGAGTATATTTTTTCTTGGTTTTTTTGAGACTCTTCAAAATCTGCTGACCTAAAATGGCTTCGGTTTGCAGGATTTGTTCTAAGTTCAGTGAAATTCGTTTTAATGCCATCAACTTGATTCGATTTGCCATTCGATATTTATAAGCGGGTCCCGTAGTTACATACACACACATACACACATACACACACTAATCCTCATACGCACGCACACATATATATAGAGAGACAGAGTGACAGACTCACAAAGAAGTCAGGAAAGCTGTTTAGGATCTCAAGGCATCGGGATCTGATGAGAACTAATTTCTTGAAAGCGGAATAGAATCAATAACTTGCCGTTTTTTTTAATTTTAAATATTTCTAGCGGGATATGGTAAAAAGTGGAAATAAATTGTCTAAGATAAATTGTGTACACTATTTTTCAAGTTCTCAGCTGTTTAAGAATTTCAAATCCATCATTTCTTAAACTGTCTTAAGCCTACACCAGATCATGCCTGAACATTATTCATGTTTCATGGAGATGTCATGAGGACTTAATTCTAACTACTCTAAGAAAAAGAAGAATTTCGGTAGCAGTTTATCTGTCTTTAAATTATTCGAAGTACCATGACCAGTGTTTAGAATTACTCTTCGTAAATGGGTGACTATTTAATGGGATATCTGTTGGCAACATAACCCGTGTTGGCTTAACCTTAAAATCTAGTATTTCAAAACCCTGCATAAGTTACAAGTTTGTGGCGGTTTTACTAAATTCATGCCTGTTGAAAATCGATGCAATCACAACAACACTTCGCCAACAAGCAACTGATTTCATTTATCATACAAAAACTTTCTTCTTATACATCGTTCTTTAAGCGCACAATTGCTAACAATTTTATTCCCCACAAATCTCAGTCACACACAAACACTCATACTTATAAACTGCTTCTTCTTTTCAATTTTTAGTAAGACAAGAAAAAAGGAAAATATATATACACATTCATCTGTCTTAATAATTGTACATAAGTTTCACTAATTAAGTGATTACTAATAATAATTTTATCCATTAATAACTTTTAGCAAGAAATTTTTCAACGCATGTTAAAACGTTTTATAAATAAATTTTTTTCTCTCCATGTTTTCCTTCATTAATTATATTAATCAATAACCACCTCTTGTCCACATCGATGGAATAGGATTTATGAAAATTATTAATAAAAGCAACAAAGAAAAAAAAAGGAAATCAACCAAAAACTTTACAAATATTTGCCTCTCTGTGAATAATTTCCAACCAACACACCAGTTGTAGCATGTCAGGCTGCAGCAAAGTGGAGCAGACTCCCAGCGTATGGGTAAAGCAGTCAAAGAATTCGCCAACAAAAAGTTGAAATATGTTTTACAATCGATCACAAATATTAAATACTTTTATTAATACACATAATAAGTTTTGTTGAAAACGCCCCTGCCATCTACACAAATAGAAAAAAAGTAGGCGATTCAATGCCACTGAAACAAACTGCTACCACCACCACCGTGCACTCATTCACTTACACAAAGAAATGCTGGCGTGATAATCGCCAAAGTCGTCACTACCACCACCAATAAAACAAAATCATACTTTTTGTAAAGTAAGTGAAATAGATGAAGAAATGGAAACTACTCTGAATATTTTTGTAGCATAAGGAGATAATTCCTATACTGGGAATAATTTGGGTAAAGCCTGAAAGGGTTTTATAGCCAACATTTTGAGTGCTGAGAAATTGGATATTTAAGCGACAGTTTCTAAAATAATAATATGCAAAATTTGATGCAGAATTGAAGTTCTTAAATGTTTCTCTGCGATCAAATCTAACATCTTTATAGAGGCCACTAGTTTTACCTCCTTATAAAATGTATGGGCTAAGATATATAAAATCAGCCGGAGGATTCCTGCAAAATGTTGCCACATTATCGTGGCTCACTTGCATGATATCGTGTCTTGTAAATAAAGGGTGCAGTAAAACGACCGTTAGGGCTTGAAAGTATTATGATTTTTTTTATTTAAGGCTTAATTATCATTAATATTGATTTATATAATTTCATCAATATTAATATGCGACCCCATAAATTATATATATTCTGGATCCTTATGAATAGCGACGACGATAGAGCGATATCCGTCTGCCCCTCTCTCTGTACGTAAAACCGGGTTTTCCAAGCCCCAGAAGAGCTAAAAACTTCGTTCTTGGACTGATGAAAATCTGAAATATGGTTTCAGAGATGAGAAGCTTACACCTGTTTCCCGACGCAAATTTTTTTGTTTGTTTGTAAATTGAACCTATTTCATGCTTTGGAAAGCCTCAATTGTCTATTAAAAACTAAAACAATTAATTTTTTATCCAGGGATGGAAAATTAAAAGTTTTTTTTGCACATTATGTATTTTGTGGTACATGTAGTAACTAACATGTAATCAATTTCAATTTTTTTGTAAATAAAACTTCTTTATACATCATTAAAATTTGCATTGATAAAAGAAAATTTTAAAAATAATATTTCTCTTCCAGCGTTGGGAAGTTGAAAATTTTTTTTATGTAAACACAGCGAAAGAAGCAACAGACGTTGTTTGTTTTTTGTTGTTTTTTTTTTTTTTTTGCTAAATAAAACAATTTTATAACTTAGAAAGAACAAAATTGGTACTTAAAAATATATGTAACGCCAGACGTATGTTTGTGAAAGGTATATGAGATTCGGCACAGCTGACTGTAGAACTTTTACTTGTTTTTTATAAAGTAAATTGTTTTGCGAATATTTTTGGCTTCATTATGAAAAATTATGTCCGGCAAATGGTGCTAATATTTGGCTTCGCAAACTCGTGCTATTTTCAATACATTTTCCATAACTTTTCCTAAAAAACTCGGTGTTTTTGCATGTATTTCATTAAGAATATTTTGTTTTAGTTGTATTAGAATCGCTGGCAGTCTCTTAAATATCCGCAAGGAAAACAGTCTGCCGCTGTTAAATAGGGTTAATGTGGCGGCCAGTTGAAACCGCTTTTGCACGAAATAATGTATTCGCTAAGGAGATTCCGCAATAGAGTTATTTTATCCCCTGCAGTATGGACTGTTGCTCCATCTTGTAGCATCCACAAGTATGAAAGGTTTTCTGTAGTCGGCCTCAAAAAAATGTCCAGCATTGTTCGATACTCAGCACAATTGACTATAACTAAGGCGCCCATGTGCATTTTCAAAGATATATGGACCACTGATCCCTTCTAACAATACACCGCACCAAACAGTACACTTACGTAAGTGTAAGTGTTGTTGAGGAACTGATCTTGTATTCTCCGTAGCCCGCATCCTGGAATATTTCTTGTTTTCGGCGATTTTCATCTGTCTTATGGCAGAATGAAATGGCATAATCAAGCCGTTGTTGGTAGTTTAATGGCTTCAATTCTTGCACAAGCTGATGTCTATACGGGGACACTTCCGATGCCACCAAAATGCTCTGAATAAATGTCCACAATATCACCGGTTGTGTCTTCTTGTTGATGCTTCACTATCCACAACACGTTGCTTATTTTCTTTCATGTGGATCGAACGTGGTCTTCCGGCTCATGAAAGGTGTCACATTATACCATGTTGTCGAAAAACGTTCAACCCGGCGCTTTATCAGTAGGGACATTAAAAAGACAACGATAAGTACGCTGCGTCAAAATAATTCAACAAGTTCCCATATTAAATTCCCGAAGTTTTCTTTACAAAAATCTGATTTAAAGATAAATATATATAAATTAAACTAAGAAGTCATTAAACAGTCAAACCCTAACGGATATCTTGTGCCTCCCTGTATAAAATTTAAAAAAAAAAATATGTTCTCTAGAAATATATTTTTATTTTCGGAACTTATTGAATCAAAGACGGTTGTACAAAGAAGATTTAAGATTCAAAGTTCAAAGTTCAAATTATTGTATATATATATATATATATATATATATATATTTTTTTTTTTTTTTTGCTGGATTTTTTCTCGAAATACGGCATTTAAAAATTCTAAAACATAAATATTAAAGAACAATATCGTATATGTAATTTTTGTAAGTTTTGCTCTTGAATACTTTATTGTTTTAGATGAAATAAAAAAACATCATGCTTAGTTTAAGAAATGAACTGAAATTACTGTAAATCAGATATAGCAAATTCCAAAAAGGAATTATATTTATTAATTTGAGGCACTAGTGAAAATTTAAATCTTTTCTAATTCTTTTTACAACGAGTTGTCGTTGCAAGAAGTTCTATTTTTTCACATTTTCAGTGATTCCAAAGCCTGGTTTCTGATGTTAATTATATCTGATTTATGTATGTCATTTCTATTAATTTTTTAATACTAATTATTAAAAGTCTCTCTCTTCGAGTTTTCTCAATGATCGGGCATACGTTAATACATTCGTGCCATTTGCCAACGTAAGTTTTATTTATAAATAAAATCAACTGCAGGCTTCTGTCACATAGCGCCCATATTTACAAATAATTATTAGTAATTTCTATTAGACAATTCATTTTTATAAATCCTGTTATATTATTGTAAATAAAAATATTATTATACACAAATTTGTTTGTGTATAAAAAATAGATAAACTGAAATGAAGTTGGGTTTAACTCATTCCGAAATAATTAGAAAGTTTTGCATGGCAAAGTTTGCCAATGCATGGGATAAATAGTGGCCTGAGTGTACATCCAGTGGAAATCCAGTGTTGAGTCCTGTATAATGAAGGAGTCAATTGCGCGTTTCTATTACTATTCCCCTGCTTTCTACAAAACACGAGGCTAGTTTGCAACTCCCAATTTATATTTTTCTTTGGAAACGGAGATATCTCCATATGAAAGTATTCTTACAACTTAGAATTCATTACTTTATTCAATGCACTCGTAGTGTAAATAATATGCATGAATATTATTTCATATAAATATTTTTGTAAATATGTGCAAGCCTGCTTGGCTAGAGTTATGTTTTCGGAAACACACACACACACATACTCGTGCACTCAAACATGCTCATGCGAGTATCTTAACGAAAAACTTCACGAGTCGCACATGTTTGAGACGCAGATAAATATGCGAAACGTGCATAACTCAAAGCATAAAATCTAATCAATTCCAATTAGGAATTTTCTCTGATGTATTCGTATAAATTATTATTTATCACTTGATTATTTATTATATTTTTGCTATCATTTGCTTTAGTTGTTATTGTTGCAACTAATTCCTATAGTTTTCGCCTGCTGCAGTTGTGAAGTAAGAAAAAAAAAATTTTTTTTTGGTCTTTTGAAATTAAGATTGTTAATTTAGTTGGCAAAAACAAGATGATGGTTGTTGTACTGTGTTTTTTTGTGTACTATTGATTACACACAGCAACAAAGATTTTGTTACACGATATATTTAATGTGTTTTTTTTTTTGGAATCGAGAAAGCCAAAGACCGCTGTTATACTTAATGGAATATGTCTCCAACTAACCAAAAAGCTCTCAACTGACCTTAAAGTGTCGAAGATTTGTGTTGCTCGTTGGTATACTTCCCATTAATCCGTGTGCTCTAAAGAAACTACTCTTTGCTACAGGATTTTTTCTTTTTTACTTATCACAAGCACACATCAAATATACAAGAATATTAAGACAAAGAATATAAATAAGCTTTTATTTATTTTTGTAGCACAATAAGTAACATACCCATTTCATTTGCAATAATTGTTCACATACACACTTACAACATACGTGTTGTTGTGTGCGTGCAGGATATACAAAATCATTTTCAGCTACAACTACATTCACAACTATATATCATCAGCAAGAACAACAACAGCATCATCATCATCACCATCGTCATCATAATAAGGCTGTCAACTTGTGATGACATTGTCAACTGACTTGTCAAAAATCTACATCAAATGCAGATACATAAGTACAAACGCACACATGTATAAGGGGCGCAAACATCAACACAGAACGTTATATTTATTTGTGCGTATTCCTAGTTTTTTTTTCTGAATTACACATTGAAAAGAAGAGTCTGCTGCTGTTAACGTATGAATGGGTGGTTGTTAATAACATTTAAGACACATTTTTATATCGTTGTTATTGTGGGTTTCATCTGATCTGCACACATACACATGTATCCAAGTAAAAGTGACTAGCACAGACTATTACATACTCGTATAAATATGTGTTTGTGTATGTATTCCACAAGTGTTTGGTATATTTAAAATACTACCAGTTACTAATTTTTATTTCAGCGCTGACTTACAAAATATTTAGCAAAATCTTCTGAGAATGAAAATATTATAAATTTGAAACATATACATATAAACTTTATAATTACTTTTTCCCTTTATTTTTTTATTTTATTATTTATTAAGCGCGAGGTCCTTTTTGATTAGAAAATTTTTACAATTATTATTATTCAATATTTCCTTAACAAACTGTTCTCGAAGTATTTAATGAACGAACATTATTGAAATGAGTTTGTATAAAAAAGCAACCTCTAACTTAAATAAACTAACAACAGTTGCAGCTATTTCCAATTGAAATCGCCAAGGACACCGTGATACAGGAAGTAAGACAAGACTCCTTTCGATTTCGAAGAATTGGATCAAATAATATCTTTTGTTCTATTTATTTCTTAAGTCAACAGAAACATATTTTTCTTCAAAATTCATATTTAATAACGCCGACTTGGTTTATTTTTTTGAAAATTTGAAAAACCAATTTTTTCACGTAAATGAATTTTATGCCATTTTAAAGAGAGTATTTTGGGCCATAGAAATGAAACCAGAGATTTAATTTTTCAAAACCATTTAATAGCTGCAATATTTTGAAATTTTAAAATAAAATAATCAAAGAGAGAATGTATATATTGAGCCCGATATATGTAAGTAAATGCTATTGCGCGAGAGTGTGTAAGAATGAGAAACGCTTGATTGGTTGAACCGTTCTGAAGAGTGCTCCTGAACCGATTCGTACCAGTATATATCAAGATACATCATAATAATTAAATAAAATGCATTTTCAAAGTATTTCGATCTTCACCGATCGACTTAAGATTTATAAACCACGTCGGTTAACCTGTTCGTGAAAAGTCTTAAAAGAAAATATTATAAACAAGTGATTTATTTTCAAAATTTCGAAATATATGTGATCAGTTAGCGTGCCCGATTCCTTTATTGTAATTAAAAGAACAGCGTTCCTGGACTTAGAATTACTGTGAATTTGAAACTATTTAAACCAGTAGACTTCAAAATATTATAAACAAAATGGTTTTTAACGAGTTTTATTAGAAAAACTTTTAAACGGCTTCACCGATCGATTCCACAATTTAATCAGCTCTTTAAATTGGTAATCAACATCGATAGCCGCAAACTACGATAAATATATGGGAATCGGTTGATCTGTATATTAAAGTAATTATGTTTTACCTGAAACAACTCAAAAGTATGGAATAGCTGGATATTTAGGTTACGATAGTCTTGCGGGAACTCTCAGGGATGGCCTTTAGGGTCCAGCGTTTTCCATATTTTTTGGTATTCTAAAAGAGTTTGCTGTAACGTGACTAAAAATTTGTATTTTAATTCAGGCGGGTAGCTGAAATACCGACTTCGAGTCCGCACTCAGTCATAATTATTGTGTGAAATTTTTCTGACCTGCAGTAGTGCAGGCTTGTCTCAATGACAAAGGCAAGGCACTTGTCGCTTAAACATTACTGAGAGGGATTAAACTGTCATGAACTAAAAGAGCAGAATACTGAACTATCTTTCATCGCTAACTGTAGCACAATGTTCACCTGCGAAGTAAAAGTTAAAAATAGATACAAAAAAATATTATATTTTCTATTTTGTCTTCATCCGCTCTTTTCTCACAAATGTCCCTTCCCGTCTGTATATGTAGGGGTCATCCCCTGAGTACTAGTTCAAAACAAACAAACAAATCTAACTAATCAAACCAGTAACATTTTTGATGAAATAGAGTAACATCTTGAGACTTTTAGAAAATATATTAAACGCAAGATTGTAGACTCACTGCAGTTAAAGAAAATCGTACCCTGTGTGATGTTTTTCCTTTAAAAAACCAAATAAATATCCAGCTCGAAATAGTTTTTTTTATAGGACAGTTTGTAGACGATTTCTTATAAGTACTTTGGCGATTTTCTGCTTGCAAACAAGCGAGTTCATCTCTACTTTATCTGCCAACTTTAATTCACTCGCGTATAGTACAGTGGGATATATTAAAAAATGTTTGCAACAAAAATTTATACAAATTAGTGATATTGGGTTTCAAACAGGTAGACATCGCTGTACCAAAAAACAAAAATTGTTGCCAAATGAAGCGATTTGCAATTTAATAATTTTTCACGAAAAGAAAAAAATATCTTTTTATTTACAGAACTTGGATTAAAATGTCAACTGTCTTTAGTTGGAAGATATAAGTATCCCTTAAATACGGAAAAAATAATGAAAAGGAATAAAATCAATGACTGCTACTTATATGACAATAAAGTGATTGACATGGACTGGACATTTCATTATAAGCTTTCGTACATATTTTTTTTTTTATTATGATTAAGAATGAGTGATGAGAAGAAAGCGATGAAAAGTTTTGGTACTTTTTCGAAGTCATGACAAGAAATAATTTTATGTCACAACACGAAAATATATATTTGGAACTCCGTTCTTAATACACTCTGTAACTAGAAAAGTTATTTATTATTAGGGCAAAGTTGGCATTCAAAACTATATTTTTTCGGCACTAAAAAAGCACCATTTGAAATAAGTGTTTAAGTTAAACACGCCATTTAGCAATTATCCCTGAAACGCAACTTATTGCCAGCAACAGTATGTGTGCTGCAGAATGTCAATACAAATGTTTATGTGTGTGTGTGTGCTCTTATATTTTATATTGTATTTATTAACGCCAAGACAGGACATGAGATGAAAGTGTATGTGACAGTTACTTTTGACAGGTGCGTCATTTTCTTTAACAAAGACCACCAACAAAACTAAACTACACATACAAGAACGTTATAAAAGGAGAATAATACAAAACAATTTATTTGTTTTTTTATGTGAAAGATGTGTGTCTGGGTAAGTCTGTCTTTTTATATACATACTTAAATATGTTTGTTTACTTTTTGTCACATCACAAGCAAAGTCCAAAAATCATAAACTGAAGACCTAAATTAATATTGATTTTATTTATTTAATATAAAAATTTAATTTATTGTTAAGCATGGACAAGGATATTTATGGTAACGACAAGTTCATTAAAAGAATGCGTGTTTAGGGCGCTTGAGTTAATAATAATGAATAAACGTTCAAATAAACGTAAGAAAATTCAGGCAAAAGGAAAGGTTTAACTCAAGGAACATGGAACAAAAGTTCCGATAAATGCGACATGAAGAAAAATAATCAAACGGCAACACAGGAATTGAACAAAAGTGTATTGGTATTGATTCGAAACTATTCTCTTGTGCTTTTTAAACCCTTCACAAAAAAGTGAAAGAGTGTATTTAGGTTTCCCCTTTCCGTGAGTAATTTCCTCCATATTAATATGCGACCCCATAAAGTGTATATATTCTTGATCCTTATGAATAGCGACGACGATTGAGCGATGTCCGCCAAGCCCCCAGAAGAGCTAGAGACTTCGTTCTTCAACTGATGGATTGTAAATGATGATGACTGTAAAGGGTGGTATTCCCAGCCAGAGCTGGGAAGCTTACAACTGTTTCTTAACGCAAAATCAATTCCAAAAACCAATTATTTTTTTGTTTTTTTTTGTAAATTGAACCTATTTCATGCTTTGGGAAGCCTCAATTGTCTATTAAAAATTAAAAAATAAATTTATTTCCAGGTTTGGGGAATTTAAAGTTTTTTTTGGCAGATTCAGTATTTTGTGGTACATGCAATAAATAAAATATTTAAACATTTTTAGTTTTTCTTAAATAAAACCGCTTTATACATCACGAAGATTTGCATTAATAAAAAAAAATGTTAAAATTAAAATTTTGTTCCCAGGGGTGGAAATTAAATTTTTTATTTTTCATTAATGTAAGTAACCAAAGAGGCAACTAACGTCGTTTTTCTACTAATTAGAATATAAAATATTAAAATTTCGATTCCAGGGTTGGATAACTACATTATTTTGTATCACAAGAAAGTTTCCAAAATGGTTCGAAATTTGTAGTTTTTTATATAAAATCGATTTATACATCATAAAGATTTGCTTTATAAATTTCGTTTCCCGGGGTGGGAAATTGATTGTTTTTTATTCATAAATGTAACCAAAAAGGCAACTGACGTTGTTTTGCTTACTAACTAAAACTGTTTTATAACTTAGGAAGAACAAAATTGGTTCTTAAGAGTATATGTAACGCCAGATGTACGTTGGTGTAGGGTATATGAGATTCGGCACAGACCAATATAAAACTTTTATTTGTGTATAATAAAATTGGCACAATAGAAACTTATCACAAGCGAGCTTAGAAGTGGTAATAAATAGAAAAACTTACGAGTACTGATGCTGAAAATGTAGCGGCTTCCGAAAACAGCTCTTTTGCTGCGCCGTGCAAGCTGAATATTTAAAACTGATGTTGACATTCGCTTTTGCTTTGGAATAAATCACGTTTTCCTGAATAAAAAAATACTTAAATTCTGCACAAAAAAAAACTCTCTGACATTTTAGAAAATTCGCCATCAGTTGGCACGAAAGAGTCTAATACGAAAGTAAACACTACCCCTTAACGCAAGGCGCGTAGAAATGGTAAATCAATATGACGTCGACCTTTATATCAAAGTTTTAAAGAGAATCTATGCAAATAACTGACCATTTCACATAAATTTACTTTTTTATTTTTCATGTTTTATAACTCCCTTTTCTGTCATTTATATTAAGAAATTATTTCTTGCGTTACTTAATGAAATGTGACTTCATGAAAACCACATTTTGTGTGTGCGAATGTGTGTAATTAATTTTATGATATAAAATGTCACAAAATTCATTCAAATGTCAATCACAGTCCTACGGTTTTGTTTATGGTTGTATGAATGATTTTGTTCCTGTCTTGAGTGTCATTAAGGATGTGATGGGAAATCGCGGTAGACATATATTTTTCTTTTTTATACCCTCCACGAAAAAGTGAAAGGGTATATTTCGGTTAGTCATTCCGTGTGTAATTTCTTCGATATTGATATGGGATCCAATAAAGTATATATATTCTGGATCCTTATGAATAGCGATGACGATTGAGCGATGTCCTTCTGTCCGTCTATCCGTCCGTCTGTCTGCCCGTCTATCTGTACATGAATTCGGTTTTCTCAAACCCTCAGAAGAGCTAGAGACTTCAGTTTTGGATTGATGGATTGAAATTCAGAAAAGTAAGTTTTCAGAGCTGGAAATCTACACCTATTTTTCGACGCAAAATTATTACCAAAAACCAATGATATTTTTTCCTTGTAAATTGAATTTGTTTAACGCTTTGGGAAGCCTTAATTGTCTATTAAAAACAAAGATAAATAAAAGTTTTTCCAGGGATGTGAAATTAAAAGTTTTCTGGCACATTCATTATTTTGAATTACATTAACATTTAAGAATTTCAAGTTTTATATAAATATGTTTTGTTGTAGATCTTTTTGAATAAATTTGTCTTGTTTGTGATGTCCTTTTTGGCTTGAGGTCCTCAAGCCGAAAGGGACATCACAAACAAAACAAAAATTTCTAGTTTTTCTTAAATAAAACCGCTATGTACCTCAAGAAGATTTGCATTGTTAAAAACAGTTTTGAAAAATTTAAATATCGTTTCCAGGGGTGGAAAATTCATACTTTTGCATTCACAAAAGTAACCAAAAAGGCAACTGAAGTTGTTTTATTTTTTTTTCCTAACTAAAACTATATTATAATTTAGGAAAAACAAAATTGGTACTTAAAATATGTGAAACGTCAGACGTAAGGTAGTGAAGGGTATATAAGATTCGGCGCAGCCGAATATAGCACTCTTACACTTTTTTTTTTTGGCAGCAAGCACAGAAACGCTGGCGAATAAATTTCGATAAAAAATAGAGAAAAAATAAATTTCTACATTCTTCATTTGTAGCTTCACAAGGAGGTAACTTTAAATAAAGTGATTCGATTTAAAAATTTTGTATGTCATGTTACTTGAAACATGACTTGTGTCATGAAAGATTGACCCACGAATTTATATGCTCATGTAAACACACTATTGTATGTTATATTTATCAATCAGTTTCTTTGTAAATATTTATTTAAACAGTTACAAAATTCGCAATTAAATTTTCAAATACCTTCTGGATATTGTCAAAATGAACTCGCAAGGATGCTATCACTTGCTGTCTTGTAGAGATGCCAGCAACGTCCTTAAACTTAGTTCCAAATTTTGCCATGCATTTGCCAAATACTGTAGAAAATATGTAGAAAATTAGCATCAATCAAAATCAATTTAAGTTAATCCTTGAAGAAAACTATTGATATATTTAGACAAGTTTCACAAAAACAATAACAAAATCTATATAAATTTACATACATGTTGGAGTGTGTAAAATGTGCTTCAGACTTAAGTTTTAATAAATAAATATTAAATAGAAATGAAATACACACACAACATTATGAGAAACATGTGAGTGTGTGTGAAGACATGCGCTTAAATGTTATTAGAATTTGTAATAATTCCCATAAAACAGTACGCCAAGGATAGATTTGGCAAACAAAATAGACGGACAAAGCAACTGACTGGCAGCCAGGCAGGCATGTGTCAAATCTTTTACTGTTTGTAATCTGCTGCAATGCAAATGCAACTGATGTATGTAATCAAATTAATAGAATCTTATGCAATTGCAACTGGAAATGGCAACCAACCATAATATAAATGAGAAGGACACGTATGATGACAACCGTGATGACAATTCCAACAACAGCAAACACACTGCACGCTGCGTAATGGGCATAAAAGTATTAGCTGTAAATTATGGACTAATTTTATTGTTGCCATTTTCCTATACGTATAATGCATGCAACACACTGGAGTATTATTAGATTTGGGCATAACTGGCAACATATATTTGCAACAACTATTGCACGCACAATGTTATTAAAACTTCTTACCCATACTGGCAAAAGAGGTAAGTAAAGGGTGTCCCAAAAAAGCTACAAATTTTGATTTTTAAATAAAAATTCCCACTTGTTGGAATATTTGTGATTTGTTATGGATTGTAAAGCAGACATGTTGCGACTAAGTAGGGAATAAAATATCCATGACGCCATGATGGTCTATTAATCTTTTAGATGGTCTGTTTCCAAAACCTTTACGCTGAGCTGTTTTTAAAGCACATCCATGACACGTTGGATCTCGGACTTGCACAAGAACCTAAGGGAAAAACTCGCATGACCTTGATAAGTTACACACTCTTCGAATAGTTGACTCATTAAGTCCGCTTCCCTATTAAAAATGATTCAAAGTTGGCGAACGGTCTCAGCGTAACTTTCCACAATTTTGCAGTACGTTTCCATAAGTGTTGCTCTTTTTAACACTAGACGCACCGGCTTTCCATTTCATTAGATTGGATAACCGATTGCATTATTGTTACTCTTCTTTAAACTTTTTACTCATAATATTTTTATATATTTTGAACTAAAAATTTATTTAATTCTATAAAAAGCAGGTTTAATAATCCGCTTACTCTTATGTACAAAAGATATATTCAATTGCCCAACTCTGGAATCGAATTTTTATTAATTCGATAATTATAATGCACAAAGAAAATGGATGCTTTACTTGGTTACTTGTATGTACCCACAAGTTTTGAATTGTCCAACCCACAAGTTTTGAATTAAGTTTTTAGATTTTTTCGGATTTTTATTATCAGTTTAAATTTCTTTCTAATATACAATATATTTATGATTTAACAAATAGTCATGGAAATTTTAGCTTTCCAACCCTAAAGCTCTTTGTTCAGCTTTTCTGATTTCTAGTAGGAAAAAGGTAATTAAAAAATGTGATATAAATTTTATTTATTATGATTTATGAGAAAACGTTAGTCTTTTTGGGCTATATTCATTAAAGTAAGATTAAAAAATGGATTTTCCATCTCTGGAGCTATTTTCTTTCTTTTGCGATTTACAAAGAAAAAGAACTTGTTTATCTATTTATTTATTAATTAAAATTTTGTGTATATTATTTTTTCTTTTTTTGAAAATTTTGGTTTCCTTTTCTGAAATCGAATAAACGAGTTTGTTTGATGTTAATACCAAATTAATATAAGTTACTTATATATTTTTAAATATGTTATGTTTACTTACCTTAATATTAATAAAATACAACATCCATCCCTGCATCTTCTTATTAGCTTTTCTTATTTATAATTTTAAAATATTTTATCTAAATATACATATTATACATATCTCAGCAAATGGCTTATTTTATATAAAAAACTCTTTTTATTTTCCAATATTTCGCCACTTCTTTGAAACAACATGTTTTTCTTTTTGCAGTTTAATATATAAACAAAAATTATTTGAAACAATAATATAATATTGTAAAGAAAAAGAAGTTATTTATCTTAATTGGTTACTTTTATGTTCAAAAAAATTTCAATTGTTTAACCCTGGAATCTTATCTTAATTTTTGTATGATTTTTAATAAAAATTCCTCCTTTATTTGAGAGTAAAATAGTTTTAATTAAGATAAATTACTTTCAGCTTGTTACTGTTGTATACTAAAAACTAGTGTTGCAGCTCTGACAGCGCATTTTGAATATTACTGAATTTCAAAACTAATTTAATTACAGCCATTTTATATAACAGTGCAAGAATGTAGTCTCTAGCTGGTCTAGGAGCTTCGGAAATCGCTTTACATTTATGGGCCCAGCAAAGGGACAGTCTTGTCATGAGGGCCATTTGGGATTCTGGCACTTCTAGTGTTAATAATCGGAATAAGCAAATATCACAGTTGCTAAACTTCAGAGATTCCACTGGAACAAACTTTCAATATTATTAAATTAAATAAGTGCATTCTTATTGACACACCCTTTACAAGTAAATAGCAACAAAATCATAAGTTTAACGTCGGAGATGCAAGTGTTGCAATTCAAATTGGAACTGCTGGCGGTACTATTATTATTTGGCTCTAAATTGTGATGATCTTCTACATAGTAAAAATCTAGATATAGAATATATATTCAAGGCATTTTTTTCCATCGTTTTTGTAGTTCATAAGTAATTTTAATATTCTAATAAATCATTAGAAGAGGTTATGGGGCTTATGGGGGAAGAGGTTAATGATGCAGAAGGTGGTGGGGTAGAAGGGGCTTCTACCAAAAGGGATGAATTATATATTTCATATTTATAAGCTTTCTTAGAAATGCATCTACTTTTAGAAATATTTGTTAGCGGTTTGCTTAATTTTGTCCTGTTTCGGATGCCGCTGATGTTGTCCTAACCGCTCTTTGCCAGCTTCTACTAAATGTGCTCCAATATCAGCTAATCTGTCAGGTTGTGGTTGGAGATTAAATTTCTTTACACTCATGATAACGTCGTCAAGTTAATTTTGTGTTGGTAATATTTCACGTTGCTGTTTTCCTATGCTGATATCTGTCTCCTAATACGTGTGTTTGATTGTGCATACCTGCTAGTGCAGTTGTATAAACCGTAAACGGTTTCTGATTTCGGTATTGTGAGTGGAAGAACCCGTTGATCTTGATTAGGTGGCACGTTTTCCATATTGAGGGAATAGAACATTTTAATGGATTGGCTTTATAGAACCCAAAGAATGTTATGAGGTGTGAAAGATGTATTTGTACTTCCAAGCACACTAACTTCTTTGTAAACAACAGAACAAAATTAGCAAAATATGACTCTCACTAAATGAAATGTCTGTACAACATTCAATATATTAAAACATGTTTTGAATGTTCTATTTAAGTTTTGATGTTCTACTTCCGCTCTATTCTGATTCATCTTCGTATTACTTCAACATTGTTAAGGTGAAGTTTTGTTCTCTTCTTGATCGTAAAACAAAACTAATATTTCTGTTAATAATGAAAGAGTAATTTACGCTCTTTATTTCATTTGAACGAGAATGCTTGTGAGTCCAAGATTACATCGTTTCATCATCATCATTTTAGTTCATCTCGAGAGAGAGGACAGGAACGGATTTCTATAGGGAAATGCTTGTTAATTCATTTGTAATTATTATTATTTGTCATTTCATTTGATTCCCTGCTTTGCTGTGAAGAAAACGTTGAAAGCCAAAAGATTTTATTGCAACAAAATTACAAATTTCCCTTCATAAAAAATTAATATTATATATATTACTTTAAAGCAATACGCTTCACCAACGTAGGCGTGGTGCTACATACATTTTCATGAACTAGTTTTGTTCCTTCTAAGTTCTAAAATAGTTTTAGTTAGCAAAACAAAACAGCGTCGGTTGCCTTTGTGATTACTTTTATAAATAAAAGAAAAAAATTTTCCCATCTTTGGAATGGAAATTCTAGTATCTAAAATATTTTTAACTATGCAAACCTTCATGATGTATAAAGCGGTTTTATTTAAGAAAAAGTTAAGATTTGGAAAAATTTTAGTTATTACATGTACTACAAAATACCGAATGTGCAAGAAAACTTTTAATATCCCACATCTGGAAAAGAATTCTTTATTTTTTAGTTGTAATAGGCAATTGAAGCTTCCCAAAGCATGAAATAGGTTCAATTTACAAACAAACAAAAATATAATTGGGCTTTGGTATTGATTTTGTGTCGAGAAATAGGTGTAAGCTTCCCAGCTCTGGAACCATATTTCGGATTTTTCTGAATTTCAATATCACTCTTTTGAAGTTAATTTCCAATTCATCAGTCAGAATAAACTTCATCATGTTAACGGGGACCAAGTGATTCTGCTTGTGTTTGTGCAGGGCCTTAGCGAATATCAAATCGCCTGAAACTGCTGAGCTGGTTGGGCTACATCGGCTTAAAGATGTGCCGTCATTTTACCCATTATAAAACTGCATGAGGTTTGAGATTCAATATAATGAGTAGCGGCAGAATTGTAAACTTCCAAAGTCATATTTTCTTTTTTTTTTATCTACAATTAAATTTTTCTTTTCCAGGGGAATAAAAATTTCATGGGAACCAAAAATTCCCCTTCATATTTAATTTAGAAAATATTATTTTAAAGTTCATTTTAATAGGTACTTTTTATCAATACATTTGCGACAATAATATGCCCATCTCCTATTCAATGACCAACTGAAGTTACATATTTCACAAGAGCAGCCGAGCTGACAACAATCCAAGAACAAATCCCATAAGCAAACCAACAATTTGAACAGGGTTTGTCAAATTCATCGTACATTCAAAATCCTTTAACTGTGTATGCCAAACACTGCGTAATCGTAGTTTAAATAATGCTACACACACACACACACACACACACACGCACGTATGTATATACTCCGCAGCTACCATAAATAGTTGAAGCTAGAGAATAGTTTGGCTGCAGTTTTTGTAGCACTTGTTGTAAGCAAAATCAAAATCTTTTACTAATTAACATTTCGACGTGGTTAATGTCAGTTTTGCCAAAATATTGTACACACACACACGCACACCGCCACTTATTTGACAAACATGCATAGATTTCCTTCGTGTGTGACGTTTATTAGGTTAGGTCGCGATTTAATGAGGCATGCGAAAACCTTAATTTATGTGAGGCAGTGTTCTTGTGTACGTTTCTATATGTGCGTTCGTGTGTGTGCAGCATTTAAGCGTTTGTTGCTGGAAGACGTGATAAATTTCAATCCTGTTGAAATTCCATCTAATGGAACGATTATATTTTCCTACAATTGTCGCTGATTATATGAGACGTACATAATGCTTGTGATTTTATCTTCCACAAACCTCCCAGGTATTTACCGTGATGGCTGAGCTGTAAATTTAATTGATATATTATGTACTAATTACAAGGTTAGTTATTTAAGAGCGATTGTATTTATTAAGACATTTAAATAATGGAATGAATGCCACCGATATCATATATAGATCTAGTTGGTTATATGTTTTCTGGCAAAGTAAATGCATTATATATTGAGAAAATATTTAAAAATTGTCTAACAGCTTATCATCAATGCTAAAATATGTTAAGAACTATCCGTTTGGTATAAAAAAAGTTGGCCCGAAATAGCAGAAGGGCTTTTTATTTACGGCATGATTAATAGGAATATTGAAAAGTTTCAGAATTAGGGAAGTTATCGTTTTCACACCATTTTGCAAATATAAAGTTCTCATCAGATGTCAAATTTTTGAGTTCCCAGGGAATATCGCTGACTACTTCTGTGTGACGGTCACTATATGTGTATGTGTGTTAAGGTGTGACCTGCTTGCATTTTTTAATAAATTTCACAGAATCAAACGAAACTGATGGCGATTATTAAAGGATTTGTTCCAAACTGCTCGTTCCAGTTTAAACTCATTTCGTCCATTTGGTGACATTTCTGGACGGCATTGCCCGTTTAAAAATTTCTCTAATCGGGAGAACTGTTCACAACTTTGATCAAGCTGTGTCAGAGAATGCTCAAGTTTACGTAAGTGCCTGCCTATAAGGCCTTACCCGACTGTGCCCTCAAGCACTCGAATGAAATTAGGTGTCCACCACCACTCCTGTCACCCTCAGGGGCTACACCAGTGCAGCCCCTTGGGCTTACACAGGTTGCAACTTCACTTATATGGTTCCGCCACAAAACCATACTCATACACCGTGCTAAGGTGTTCGGGCCTATCAAAAAACCCTTGTTACTTCCGAGGACTTGCATGTCGTCAGCATCAAGGAGAAACAAAGGTCTAACTTATAAGACTTATCCCTCCTGACACTTTCAGCACTAACAACACACTACCCATTCCGTAATGTCTGCTGATTTGCAGTAGCTCATAGAGGCTACCATCAGCTAAGCCGAAGTCCCAACTTACTGTTAATATGCCATAACAGCAATCCTTATCTGACATCTCTCCTAGCGACTCTTGGTATCAAACCAACAGCCAACTCGTGGCCAACACTGAATCTTTTCACTGGAGCAAACTGGATCAGAAAAGACATGCTCATGCTTGTCCCTGCGTTCTTCAGAAAGCTTTCTGGTTGTGTGGCAGAAGACCCGTTAACCTTGACGATATATAAACGGTCTTCTTGTGGCCGAAAATTTGGAAAATGGATCCGGACGATTTGTGATTCCAACAGGATGCTGCTAATTGCCAAGCAAACGAAAGAATGGCTCTTTTGGGAGAGATATTCAATGCCCGTGTTATCCCATGTAGTTGCGATGTTAATTTGCCACCAGGGTCATACAATTTGACACCATTGGACTTCTCTCTTTAGGGATACTTGAAAGAAGGAGCGAACACAAGACTAGAAAATCTTATATTTCGACTTTATGCTTTCACTCAGTCATGAATTCAATCGAATTTTTCTGATCTGCATGGTCGTGTTAATTGCCTTAATGATGATAAGATGGATCGTGCCCATTACCGATAACGATAGACATCATTATGCACTAAAAGAGCAGACGACTACAGTCACCTTCCTCACCGGCGTAGGAAGAAGTAAAAATTGGTACAACAAATATTCTATCCTCTCATCTGCACTCTATGAACTATTCTCTTACATCTGCTTCCGCCATAATGCACTGCATCTGTAGGGGTCATACCCTGGTTGCTAGTCCTAGTGAAAAATTAAAAATTAAATACTTAAAAACCCAATGCAGCTGCTACGAAGTATTAGCGGACCTTGTGCAGGAATTAATTGATAATTATAACTTTTTTTGTGTCAAAAGGAAGTGCAAAAAGCTCATTAAATTCAATATATTCCTTGTCTCATCAAAGAAGAGGAGAAATTATTTATATCTAAATGAAATAAATATCTATTCATATTTATTTATGTTCGAGATAAAAAGTAGCATAAAAAATTTAAACTTCAATTATCTATTGTGACATTACAAATTATCCAATTTAATGGAAATCCATTCATATCTGATCTATGGATAATGAGTCTATTTTATTATTACATTGAATACACGCATACACAGTTACCAACTTACCAATACACAGCTGACACACATATTTGTGTACGTGTCGGTTATTTTAATTCAGTTTTAGTTTTTTCACTATAAGTGCTGAATAACAGTTCGTTATTTTTTTGTTCGTGCCAATAAAATAAATAGTCAAGCAGGCAGGCAGGCAGGCAGGCAGGCAGGCAGGCAGGCAGGCAGGCAGGCAGGCAGGCAGGCAGGCTGTATTGATGTTTCACTGCTGCCATAATAAATGTCAGTCAATAAACATAAAACGCAAAACTAAAAGAGATGTGTCAAATAAATTAATTTTGCAACAAAAGCCATCAAAACTAATTACTACACGGCAGACAATATATTAATGACGTGTCAAAATTAACATTTCATTATTTGAATTGAAACAATAAAAGTACTTTTTTGGCATTCACAAAACGAATAGACGAAAAAACATATTAAAAGTTTTTTTTTTTTTTTTTTTTTTTTGGTAATTTTATTTGGAATATGACAGTAGCGAAATGCAATTGTTCCACAGGACAACAAAATTGCTACTAACTTACACTCTCACTAACACACATGAACAGCGAGAAGAGAGAGAAACTCTTAATCATGAAGGCAGTAAATAGCAAAATGTGCTATTTATATATAATTACGTATCGGATATTCAAATTGAATTTTTTTAGTTCATGTCCTTTTTGCACTCAATACGTTCAATTTTTGTTTTCATTATAAATCTATTCGAGTCTTATTTAATGAGGTCATATATGAAACATTTAAATTTTATGCAACAAAATCAAAGTTGTCATATTTTAAGTGATCATATTACGGATTCGGCTGTTTCTGAGTTGCATGAGAACTGCGATGTCGATAAAATCCTGTTTGACAACTGAGAATGTAAGAATGTGTTAACACTTCATTCCACTAATTGTGTTTTTACGCTGACTTGATTTATAAATATTGTGGGTTGTTATAAATAGGGAAGTCTAACAAGCGATGTCCATGAATCTGTGGGAAAATGCGATTTCTTACGAATTTATTTTTGAACTGATGTATTGTATGTGGGCTTAAATATTGTTATTGAAAATCAGCAAATTTCAAAATGTGCTTTCAGAGTTGGAAAACTTGAAGTGGTATTTGGTATATAAAAGTAACCATCTAAAGCTAATTCTAGTTGTTTTGCTACTTCAGTAATAATTAAATGGACATTAAAAAGTATAGAAAAATAAAAGTCGTTTCCAGGGTTGGGCAACAGACATTTTACACATAGCAATTAATTCAGATATTAGTTTTTTTTAAATTTAAAGTAATTAAATAATCCTTTTTTTTTAACAACACATATATAAATACAAGTAAAAGTGCTATATTCCGCTGTGCCGAATCGTATATACCCTTCACCACCGTGCATCTGGCGCTACATATATTTTTAAGTACCAATTTTGTTCTTCCAAAGTTATGAAATAGTTTTAGTTAACAAAAAAAAAAAAAATTAAAAATAATTTCAGTTGACTTTTTGTTTACTTTTAGAAATAAAAATAAATGAATTTTCCAGCCCTGAAAACGAAATTTTGATTTTTTTACCAAATGCAAATTTTTATAATGTATAAAGTGGTTTTATTTAAGAATAACTTAAAATTTGTAACCATCTTGTTCACTTTCATGTAGCACCTAATATTGCAATTATCCAATCCTGCAAACGAAATTTCATTCTTTGTAAATATTTGATACCAATTTAGTTTTTTCTAAATTAAAAATAATTTTAATTAGTAAAAAAAACAACATTAATTGCTTTTTTGGTTACTTTTATGTATAAAAAAATTTCAAGTTCCCATCTCTGAAAGCGAAAATAAATTTTGTGTGTTTTACCAATGCAACATGACAATGAGGCATGAGAAAAACTTAAAATTTGTAACCATTTTGGTCACTTTCATGTACTACTATATCTTGTACGTACCAAAAAACTTTAAATTTCCCAGCCCTGGAAGTGAAATTCTAATTTTTTTGTTCTTGTTACCAATGTAACTCTTCATGTAGTATAAAGTATTTTTATTTAAGAAAAAATTTAAATTTGTAACCATTTTGTTCACCCCATAAAATACTGTACTTTTCCAACCCTGGATGCAAATTTTTGTTTAATTTTTGATGCCAAATTTGTCCTTCTTAAGCTATAAAATAGTTTTAGTTAGTAATAAAAGAAAAAAAAAAACAACGTCAGTTGCCATTTTGGTTACGTTTACGTATAAAAAAATTGCAGTTCCCCCACCCTGGAAAACTAATTTTTATGTAAAAAATTTTCATGTAAAAAAGTCTTCATGATGTATAAAGCGGTTTTAACTGAGAAATTTGTCAAGTTTTTAAACTTTTCAGTTTTTACATGTACCATAAAATAATGAATATGTAAAAAGAAACTTTTAATATTCCATCCCTGAAAATAACATTTTTTATATTTTTAGTTTTTATTAGACAATTGAGGGTTCCCAAAGCATGAAATAGGTTCAATTACGAATAAACAAAAAAATAATTGTTGCTTGGTATTAATTTTGCGTCGACAAATCGGTGTAAGCTTTCCAGCTCTGGAACCACATTTCGGATTTTTTGTGAATTTCAGTACCACTCTATTTAAGTTCATTTCCAATCGATCAGTCTCTAGCTCTTCTGGACGCTAGGGAAAGCCGATTTTACGTGAAGAGAGACGGACATCGCTCAATTGTCATTGCTATTCATAAGGATCCAGAATATATATACTTTATGGGGTCCCATATTAATATCGTAGAAATTCACTCTTTTGTGAAGTGCAGAAATATATGTAATCAATGTCGGTGAAGGGTATTAAAGATTCGGCTCAGCCTAATAAAACACTTTTATTTGTTATTATTTTAAATGCAACTTTTTACTTAATATTACAATAATTTCGTTACCGATCATTCAACTTCCTCAGACTATTTTAATTTTATATCCATGACCTTTCAGTTAGGATGAACCTGGCTGAACTTATATTTGACTTTCGATTTAAATAGAAGAAAATTTTAATAAATCCAACAACATCCTTCCCTTAACTAACCCGAAGCCGTAATATGTCCCTTAAATTATTATTATGTTTTCTATGCCAATTAAATGGATACCGTTTCCATGTACTCTTCCTAGACTAGATCTTGCTGGAGCATATAAATCACAACGTTAAATCAAAATTTTATATTCATAAATTTAATATAAAAACCGTGGCAACGATTCGGTGCTGTCCAGCAGCACTTATTTTTCAAATGTCTAGTACAAAACAAGAACACACACAATTTTCGATAACAAAATTTGCTACACAAACCGGCTAAAGATTAATCTATTAATCCATCAGGAGCATTACGCTACCTTAAAGCATATAAATTGATAAAAATTATTCACGAGACAGAATTATTATAACAAACAGTTTAATCGCAGATAATCTATTGTCATCAATCGTCCAATATGTCTACCATCAATCCATCAATATTTGCCACTAGCAAACGTTCGGATATAGACACAAGCACACACACACACACACATGCATACACATTCTGAGATCGAACGATAAACGTAAATAGACGCACTCAAACACGTACAAAAGTGAACAAGCACATGCTGTTATAGTGAAATATACAAACCGCTAAATCAATTGAATTTATCAATTGATTTTAACTGCTCTCAAACAACAATTTATATACCAACAACCCATATGCACACATAAACAAGGATAGGCTGGACACTTTTATTAAACTGCAATATCTACACACACACACTATCACATGGACTGAAAGGAAAATTATATATTTTGTTGATAAAGAGAGGTTAATTTGTATGGTCGTTCAGAGAACGGAAGAAGAAAAATGTTACATCAACAGCAACAACAACAACAACAACTGCGATATAAATAAGCTACACATGCACACATATGTATGTATATGTGTATAAGGATGTGTATAGAAGTATTTTTATTATTGGAAGGAGTTAAAACGTTTTATTCAATCATTGTCAGTTCGTCAGTACATGTCAATATTTTATTAAATGACATTAAACTGTCTCTATCGCATTAATTAATTTATTATTCTTGTTGTTGTTGTTACTGCTCTTCATTGTTATTATTATTATTTTTGTTTCTATGGAAGGCAACTCATAACAGGCCAATACATAAAAACTATAGTAATACGAGCACAATAATTGAAAGAAGGACACACACACAAGCTTTGAAGGCTTATAAATTTTTTTTATTCAATTCAAAAATTTGGTGGCATATTTTTTATGAAGAGAAAATGAAAAAAATCGATAATTATAAATAATATCAAGTTAAAATTATATATTGAAATTACGAAAAAAGCGATACTAAGCTGGAATGCAATAAGGTTAAAAAGGAAAAAATTTTATAGATTTTTAATGACGTTGTACGAAGGGCAAATTTGAGGTTAGGGAATAAAATGGCTTAAAGGCAAATTATATCCTACACAAATTCAGTTTCATTACTACCATTGTAAAGTAAAACTACGGAAATTCTTTTCATTCATTATTTTGAAGAGAACGATTTGCAGAGAATGCAACGCGTGTTTTTCTGGTGTCCCAACTTTTAGAGTGCATCACTATCGTATTTGAGCATCCATTCAACAGCTGATGGTTGATGTTTGTTTAGTTTGCTATGAAATTTCATTGTTAATCAACTTACAGTAGAGCTACACGTGAAAGTTATTTGGAATTTTAGTCAAAATAATTGTATTATTCGCCAAACTCATCTATTAAAAATTTTATTTTCCGATGAAATCAATTTCCGGTTGAATGGGTACGTAAATTAGGCGGAATTGTCGCATTTGGGGTGAGGAGAATCTACAAGCCTTTGTCAGAACACCATAACGTCCACAGAAAATTACTGTTTGGTGTGCTTTATAGGCTGGCGGAGTCCTTGGCCCACATGTTTTCAAAAGCGATGATGATCCGAATTTTACTGTCAATGGTGAATGGTACAGGAAAATGATTCGAGATTTTTTCGTACTTCAATTACGTGGTTCCAACAGGGCGGAGCCACATGCCACTTAGCAGGCGCTGCTATTGATTTACTTAATGAAAAATAATTTCACGTGATGGCTCAATAATTTGGCCACAGCATGGGATTAATTTCTTTGAACAAACAATTAAATACCTGGATATCAACATTCAAAGAGTTGTCGGCGCATATTCTGTGAAAATTGTTTGCGCCTTTTACGCGCCAGACATGGCGACCAAGTTCCATATATATATAAAAAACATATTTCCTTGTTTTATTAAGTTTTTTTTTTTTTTTTATTTATTAATTTAAATATTTTTATTATTCGTCGGCCGACATCCGCTCTTTTCACAAAATCTCAAACCATATTTTGCAACAGAGCTACGATTATCTCTTCAATGTAGCACGAATTTCTTCTTTGAAAGCTTCAGTTTTTTGTGGCTTTTTAAGGTAAGTCCAGTATTTTATATGACTCTAACGAAAATAATCCTGTGGTGACATTTACAAACACGAAACAAATAAAAACAATGGTCTTATCAGCTGTCAAATGATAATTGAGTCAGCTAAATTGAATATGTGTGAATACTAGATTTAATTGCTCAATTAAAATTAAATTAACTCAATTAAATATGCAACACAGTATAACTGTCTGGTGGAGTTTTGGACCAGGTGGCGCTATTAAGCCCTTTTTTTGACAACCGAAATTTCAATTGCAGTAACATTATCACCGAGTTCTTGAGTTTTAACTGGACGACATATGATGTCAACAAAATGGCAGCACCTGCCACAACGCCCATCAAATAATTGATTTATTGGAGTAAAAATTACTGGAACAAACTCTCTCAAGAAATTCTAAAGTCAAATGACTTCTAAAGCCAGTGTATATAACTTCAAACAAACTCTTTACTTTGTTAGATGTAGAACTCATTCGAATAGATAATAAATAGGTGAGATGCTGCCTGTAAAAATGACGTAGAAAATTTCATAAATTTCGTTCGGCTAATTGACATTATTGCATAAATAACCAGAACATTATTTATAATTCAATTCAATAAAGGAAAAAAGATGCAACTGTTCCAGAAATGACTTCTTGCTATTATGGTATGAAAGTGTTAAATATACTTGACCATAGACTAAATGTGGCACACACACTCAACTTTTTAAAAAGTCATGAAATTAGTCATATTCCGTGTAAAATGTTTTTATTTTAAACTGTGTCATTTGATCAAATATTATCTCTCACAATCAAATGAAATTTACTAAACAGCTTAACATATTTCAGTGCACTGCTCTCCAATCTGCTTAAATAAATTTTACCAAGAAACTTATTATTAAAACTTTTACCGAATAATGAAACACATCCCTGATTTTAGCATACATCCATACACACATACAAGTATTTAGTGTGATATTATATTTTGTTACTTAAATTTAAATAACAATCCTTTTAGCATTCGTCTCTGTTAGTTATTTTCATCATTATTAAGCTCACAAGTCTTCCTTCTTATTGTCCTTTCTTTTCCCTTTAAGACTTCTACATTTCGAGAAAATATATCTTTTTATTTCATGTATGTTTTTTATGTTCTTGTTTGCTCATACATGTTTTGTCTTTTGTCGTTGTATTTCATTTGATTGACATGTAACAGACAATCTTATGGATTTGTTGTTACTTGACACAAATGCTGAGAAATTGCAAGTGGGGGTACACGATGGCCTTTCTTTGATGTGCAGAGCGAGAGCACAATGAAAAGTCTTTGTCTTGTGTTTAAGACAAAAACTTTAAATGAAATTGTTTTGGCGGCTTGCAGTGGGGAAGAAAGAAAGTGGCGTGATTCGGAATCAAGTACAAAACTAATTTTCAAACATGTTCCTTAGACTATATAAAACGATGCCATTATATTAATGATAATATTAATGAAGTATTTAAATTATAGTCATAAAGTCATGAGTCATATAAAAATAAATTTTAGAAATTTGTAAACAATTTTTCAGTTTTATTATACCCTTCACAAAAAAGTGAAAGGCTATATTTAAGTTTGTCATTCCGTGTGAAATTTGTTCGACATTAATATGGGACCCCATAATGAATATATATATATATATATATATATATATATATATATATTCTGGAACCTTATGAATAGCGATGACGATTGAGCGATGTCCGTCTCTCTGTAGAAATCGGTGTCTGTGTGAAATCGGTGTTCCCAAGCCCCCAGAAAAGCTGGAGACTGCTTTATTGTACTGATGGATTGGAAATGAACTTTAATAGAGTGGTATTGAAATTCAGAAAAATCCGAAATACGGTTCCCGAGCTGGGAAGGTTGGATAACTGCAATATATTTTATTACATGAAAGCAACATAAATTATAGGAAATTTTGAGTTTTTCTTAAATAAAAATATTTCATTCTTCATTAAGAGTTGCCTTAGTAAAAAAAAAACAAAAATAAAATTTTCTCTTCCAGGGATGAGATATATTGATATATTTTTATACATAAAATTAACCAAAAAGGCAGCGGATGTAGTTTTTTTAGTAATTAAAAGTATTTTTCAATTCAGGAAAAACAAAATTGGTTTAAAAAATTAATAAGAAACCAAGTTTTCGATTCCAGGGTTGGATAGCTTCAATATTTTGTAACATAAAAGTGACCAAAATGGTTAAAAATTTTAGGTTTTTCTTAAATAAAACTATTTTATGATTCAATAAGAGTTACATGGGTAAAAAAATAAATAAATTTTCGCTTTCTAGGATGGGAAATTGAAATATTTTTATACATAAAAACAGCCAAAGAGACAACTAATGTCATTGAAACTATCTATTAAAGTTCCGTTTCTAGGGGTGGGAAAATATATTTTGCATTCATAAAAGTGGCCAAAAATCTATTTTATAACTTAGGAAGAACAAAATTGCCACTTGAAAATATATGTGACGCCACACGTAAGTTGGTGCAGGGTACACAAGATTCTGCATAGTTGAATATAGAACTTTTACTTGTTATTTTTTCTATTTTTATAGATTATATGTTATCCCTTTAGTTTAAGGCAAATTTTAAGTACCTTCTCGATCGTACCACCCAGAATGTGGAAACTTCTTTAAACATTTAATGTGAAGAGACACAAAAACTAGTACAAGCACACGTTGTTTGGACATTTCAAAGCAAAAATTTTGTAAAACATTAAAGCAAAAGTAAAAAAAGTTATAAATTTTATTTTCTTCATGTCTTAAAATGTCACCAAAATATTAAAAGCTGACCCATCCCATTCCTTGTCCAGCATACCACAGCATGTGACTTGCTCCTTAACACGAACATCAACAACAATCAATTATAAGAAATTTTGAGCTATTCAGTTTTATATGGCATCTTCCAGAATTTAGAATGATGCTGTAGCTCGTGTTTGAGCTGGGAAACTCACATTTTTCTTCTTCCGATGGCAGGTTTATAAAACATGAAATATATTGTTTTACTCATTTGTTGGCTTTGATAGGAGCAGAAAAACAATATGGATTTAGCTATATTAATATTTATATAGGCTAATTGTTCTTAGTTGAAATCTCAGAAGGACATGATGATGATAAATATTCCCAGGCACAAAGGAAAGTCAACATCAGTTTTATTCAACTTACACAGAAGAGCAGAACAGCTGTTTTCGAAAGTCGCAACAATTTCATCATCAGTGCTCATGTGTATTGTGTTTGTCGCCACTTTTTTAGGTGGCTCAGTTGAATGTGATAACAGTTCCTAGTTACACAAATTTTATTATGAAAAACAATCCGAGAACTGTATCAAACTGATGTTAACACGTTTTTGTTTTAATGCCCGTGTTACCATTTGAATATTTTCTTCATGTCCCATTTTTCTGAATTTTTTGTTCCCTTATACATTAAGTCAAACATTTTTGGTTTGAATTTTATACTTAAGTATATGTGAACGTTTTTTCCAATTTTTATTGCTAGCTCAAGCCAAAGCTCAAATTGTATGTGATTTTTATTTTAATGAACATTTTATTTTTGCTATATTAATATTTATATAGGCTAATGGTTCTTAGTTAAAATCTCAAATATGGATTTAGTAATAACGCAAATCTTCGAACCCAATTTTGGCACCATCTAGATAAGATAAAAGGCCTGCGATAACAAAGTTTATATATTTTGGGTCCTTATAAAGAGGGAAGTGGTTCAAGCGACGGGCATCGTGATATTGGCTTCCAAAGCTTCAGAAGAGCTAGAGACTCCTTTTACAGACTTATATATGGGATATGGTCCCATATATATAGATATTAACACATTGACTGCCAAGGCACTTTGAGCAAATAATTCCCGGGGCCACGGTATTTTTATTCGTAATCTCTTCGAAAACGTCAATATTAGAATTTGAGTTACTCTCAGTAATATTTTCACTTAGAAATAGCAGGAAGTACAGAAAGTGATGAAGAATGTGATTGCATTTAATTAAATTAATGAGCTGGGCCGAAATCATTATGATAGAAATTGTATGGGGGTCCATACATCATTTTAGTGCAGTAAAATTTTATTTATCGTATGCCACTATTATGTCCGACGTGGCAGTCAATGTGTTAAAAATCAGCCAAACTCAAAATGCAGCTCCAGAGCTGGAAAACTTAAAGTAGCCAGCAAAATTTAATTTGAGTGTTTTTTTTTTGTTACTAAAACCTATTTCGTACTTGTGGTATTTTATGCTTTAGGAAGCCTCAATTGCGTATTTAAAACTACAATAATAAAAATATTTTTCCAGAGATGGGAAATTAAAAGGTTCTTTTTGTACATATAATGTTTTTTAGTACATGTAATAACTAAAATGTTTAAAAGTTTTTCTTAAATAAAACCGCTTTATACATGATGAAAATTTGCATTGTTAAAAAAAATTAAAGGTTTGTTGCCAGGGGTGGGAAATTGAATGAAAGAAAATTCATAAAATTAACCAAAAAGGCAACTTACGTTGTTTATTTTTGCTAACTAAAACTATTTCATATTTTAGGAACAACAAAGTTGGTGCTTAAAAACATATGTAAAGCCAGGCTACGTAAGTGAAGAGTATATAAAATTCCGCGCAGTCGAATATAGTATTTTTACTTGTTCCTCTTAACACAATCCACCTCTTTCTAGTTTTTGTAGAGTCGTCCTTTGAATGCTAGTTCAAGAAATATAAATAAAATTAAAATAGTAGAGAAGTCTATAAAATTTGGGTGCAGAGGTGGCAATTTTAATCTTATTTTTTTTTAGTAAATATTTAAAGCTCTTTTAGTTCTTTTTATTAAAGCTATTTTATACTAAACAGAAAATTAAATTCATTTAGCAACCGAATTAAAAACTTTTACTTGTTTTTAACCTAAAACGGAAGGATATGGTTTCAATGATCACAAAAAAAGCATCTTTAGTTTTTTATGCTATTTCACATAAAATGTTGTATAAGAAGACAGCCGCAAGATGGAACTATTTATTTGTTTTTATGTTTTTTGAAGTTTATTCTCTCAATTATAGTTAGTTTTAATTTCAAATACATTGTAAACTTGTATTGGGCTAGTGTATTGAATATAGTCGTGAATAGCTTGTTATAGAAAATCAGTAAAATCGGATGTATTAATGTAGGGGATTGCGAAAAGAAGGCTGATAAACAGAGATGCGAAAATAGAGAATTTGTTCATCTATTTAACCCTTGATGGTTACTCTTCATTTTGTATATATTGTATTTGAGTCGACGAACAATTTAAAAAAATTCTAGCGGAACAATTTTTAAAGTTAAAAATAAATAAAAAAACAATAATAAAATTCCTGTGTTAAAATCAATACGAATTTCAGCAAACATAAACGAGTTATATGATGAAGAGTAAATGAGCTTCGTCGATTCGAGGAACAGTAACTATCCAGGGTTAGATATTTCTTTGCCATCGTATTATTGCTACAGAACCGAAGAAGGAGGGTAGCCAATATGCAAAATATCAGTTTCTTTCTTTAATATAATTCATAATATTTTTACAATATTCTCTGCTAATTTTCATCAGTTGTTATTGTCCAGGGAAATATATCTAAGACCTAAATATTGACGATTGTTAGCCACAAAAAGCAAAAAATCAATGTCCATATTTATATACTTATTTTCTTTATATGAATATATAAGCTACATACGATTTTCCTTAAGTAAAACGAGTTCTTCCCAAGAAATGTACAAACACTTGCAATCCCTCCATGGCAAAAGCAAAATGAAACACATTCAGCAGCATCTAATCCTTAACAAGACGAAAAATCACATTGAAAGAAAACTATCAATAGAAAATGATGTGTTTATTTCCACTAAGAAAAATATCATTCCTGATGAGGACGATGATGAAGTTTTTAAACTAAATTGTCAATCATACATTCATACCATGAATTGTAGTTACACATTTTTTTCCTTATTGATTGACCGACAAAAAAACCTAAGAAAAATTTTGTTAAACTTAAAAAAAGGAATATAACATGAATATAAAATAAACTCAAACTATATATTTAGGACACATCTTTTTTTATACGTTTCAGACAATCATACATATGAATAAAGCCATAAATAAAATAAGAATTTATTAGAAAGGGATACAGAAAATGGCAACTAAATAAACGCGTATGTATATCAAACTAAATCCTTGACATCATCTTTCTTTTCAATGGATCTGGTTTTCAAGAAGTTTTTCTTCATCTTATATATTTACTGTTGTTGTTATTGTTGTTGGTGTACTTAAAAGATGTGACTGCTCCAGTGACTAGTGATGCTTTTGCTTCTTTAGCTGTCAATGGCATTGAATAAGCAAAACTTGTAAATATTATGTCCTGGAAGCCATCAATCGTTTTACTGAAATGTGCACTGGATGGATTAAAATGTAGAGGGAAAAGTCATGAAACTGAAGTGGAGAAATTGCAAATGTTTTTATGATTTTTTTGTTGTATTTCTATATTTGCTAACTTCAACCCACAAGGAATAGTTGGCTACAGTGCAGCAAAATATGAAAAATATATATCAAATTTTATTACAACATGTTGACAAATTTGAGGTTAGTAAATAAATTGGCTGTAAAATTATTAATTCTAAAAAATTTAAATTTCGTCCTGCAATATTTATTTACTAAAAAGTTGGGAAATTGTAACATTTTAAACTTTTATTATTAATCAAAGAATTTTAGTGACGAAAACTTTTTATGAAAATGGTGAAAATTTCACTGTATCACTTCGTTATATGCGAACAGCTTTGCCTCGTAATTACGCCCGTCTCTAGATCGCTGTACGTAATTCAACAGCTAAACTTAAGCCTCATTGTACTGCTGCTGGAAATTGTATAAAACAATACGCTTATAGTGACCGTAGAGATGGGAACGAAGCCCCTGTACAGAAAAGTGTTGTGAATGAGTCTGGAACATCAACTCGTCAGGGCTCACAAAAGCTGGGCGTCAAAAGAAGCATTTCGCCTAACATTTTTCACAAAGATCGCCTTCTTCACGCTCACAAAGTGTAACTCGTGCAGGAATTAAAGCCGGCCATTGTTTGCGTCGAGCCTTTGTGAATTGACTGTTTCAATAACTGAACAAAAACAACTCATTTTTCAACAAAATTTAGGTAATTACGTAAACAACCAAAATCGTAGTGTGTGAGGCTCCTAAAATATATAAAAAGTCCTCCAGAAACCTTTTCATCCGAAGAGTGCTGCCGTATGGAGCTGTTTGAAATCAGGCAGCATCATCAGGCCATATATTTTTGAATATGATCAAGAAAACTGCATCACCGTCAATTCTCTGCGTTGACCTTTGGTTTCAGCAAGACGCATCATCTAGGCACGCAGTGTGCCGAACAACTGAGTAATTGCAGGAGAACTTTCCCGTTCGCGATATTAATATGCTGTCCCGTTCTTCTGATTTATCGCCGCTAGATTATGTACTTCAGAGCCATTTACGAGACCGGGCTTGGGTAAACAAGCCGAAAACAGCTGAATCTTTGAAAGATAAAGTTTGTTGAAGATATAAGCGAAACTTCTTTGCAAAATGTGGTTAAAAATTTTTTGAAAGGAGCGGATATTTGCCGACGTTCTACAAGTGGACATTTGCCATATTCCACAATTAATTCTTGTATATCCACTTCACTGTTATCCCCGAAGTTGAATTTGTTTACAAAAAAGTATTTCTAACAAACATAATTAAAATTTCGAAGCCTCTAATTGCGAAGAAATCCCTATAAATTCACAGGAGTAATACATTTTTTTTATGATTAAGAGTTCACTTAACTGGAATAACATTCAGATGAGGTCTGTTCCAGAAATGAGGTAAATTTTATTGCTCAGTTAATGTTCCGTGACAAAAATTTTAGGAAAAACTCCATGTCATTTACTAACCGGTATTCCAACATCCCCAACAAGTTCCTTAATAATGATTCGATGATTCTCAATTAACTTTTTTAGGTAGCATTTACATCCCCTGCAACTTCGTTGAACAATGTCTGAACAACTTTTAAACAAACAACGAGCACCTTTTTCCACATTTCAAGTGCTTTTGAGCATTTAATTCCGTAAAAAAAAAAAAATATATAAATTCCTTGAAACATCTGTCAATTTCCCAACGCATAGAAATTTCAGCAACTGAAACTGTAAAAATATGTTCCAGGGGAGTGTACACCACGCACGATATTAGATATATACCAAATTTTTTTAACAGACCCTGTATACAGTAGCTTTTGGGGCGTGCATAGTTTTACAAAGTTCATAGAGTTCTGAAGAAATGTAAATCTATTAATTGAAACATTAATTAATTAAATTTTTTATTATTCCATAACAAAACTTAAGACCTATAGGAGAGGCTGCATTGAAAGGGCTGCCCACAGAGGTAATAAGAAGATCAATAGAGTCCATAAAAGGCCCACTGCGATGCACAGAGGACTATACACTACACAATTCGTACAAATAAATTACCACCCTGAGCCCCTAAGAAAAGCTCCCGGGGCAGCCAGTGGCGCATCGCTGAGACAGTCAAAATCCCGCTGGAAATGACAGCCTAGATATCAAAGCCTTCGCTTCTGCAGGGCGGAAAACCACAAAGAAGACGCTCTACTGACTCCTATAATTCTTCGTAGTAACAGTTCACACAACGATCATCTTGGAAAAACCGGACATGTGCCGAATTGCGCAGTACCCCACAATTATTTCTACCAAAAGTGCCAGCGATTCTTCCCAAAAGTTAAAAGTTACTTAGTCCCAACGCTGCTGAGTGAGACCTATAGAGTTTTGAACACTCTTCCGTCATCACGGTAATTCTGGCTCACTAGTTTATCGCCTTCTTTCCTGCCCACTCCTTAATAATATAACAACTAAAATGAGGGATTATATATATTTCAACGTGAGTCTGTTTCGTCCAAAACCAAAACCTACTTTTCAGCACTCATCCGCTTTTTCATTTCCCTGAATGCCTTCACGCCCTGAACCCCAGACTATCTTGACATCATGTCTTTTAAGTCGAGATTGAATGCATGCAAGTGTATGCTTCGATTTTATTCTCTTTGAACCCAGGTCCCTAACTGCTGTCAGACTGTCTGCACAAATTTCTGTAGTTCTAGACTCTAAATTTTGCTTACCACTTCTTAATGCTGCCCCTGTAATGGCATAAGTCTCTACCTGAAAAACATTTACGTTATCGGTTAATCTGAGTGATACCGAAACGTTGAAATCCTTTGCCAATACCCTCGGACCAGTTTCAGTTTCCATTTTCGAGTTTGCGTTATTTCTAGTTGAGAAGTATTCTTTTCTGTGTTTCCTCTCGGTAAATCCAAACAGAAGGACCTGGAGAGTCATATGATCAGTTTATCCCTCAAGGTTTACGCTAACTTCAGCTCTATAATAACTATATCCTCTGTCCTTTAAGGATTGTATGTTTTAATCGAAAGTTTTTAGATAGAAATGGCGTGGTGGATCGATGCATACAGATGGATGTTTATATACTGCCGTTGCAAAATGATCAACTGTTTTTATTTGAAAACAATTTTTAACTGAATACAAACATATTTTTACACATTTTTTCCCAAATACTCCCACTGTTTCCTTGGCAAATGTCATCTGCTTCACAACGAAAGAAGGAGAAATCCAAGATGCCATAGTTCTATCAACCCAACACCCACCTGGAATGCCTTCCATACAGCAGCCAACTTAATTTGTAGTGTAGTGCAGCAGGACAAAATTCTTAGTGAAAAATTATGGTGGAGCTGCTGGTGGGTGGTGAGAATGGAAGGGCTTTTGGTCGAGGTTGGTCGTCAATAATGTTGCAGTTGACGTAAACTCTAAGCAAAGACATCTGACGATTGACAACTTTGTCGTCGTTATTGAAGAAGTCCACAAGAAAAATGTAAGCAATTTTTGTTGTTTTTTCTTTCTTTTTATTTTATTTTGTTTTATTTTATTTTATTTTATTTCTTTTTTGTTTGCTTTGGCTCTGCTGCTCTGAATTTACAAAATTATATACAGATGAAGTGTTTCGGTGTCTGTAGTGGTACGATGATTTGAGAAAAATCGAAACAAATTTTCTATATTGAAATAAACGCGGACATGGGTTGCAACAACATAGAAAGAGTTGATGGTTCATTAATGTAGGAAATAGAGTTGGAGATATGGTGGAGTTATGCAAGAGAGGAGTTTTATTTTATTTAGTTTCTTTTTTCAACTTCCAGCTGATGAACATGTTGTCATATTCCACGTTCTTGTGGGTCTTGATGGCAGCAGTACTTTCCTTTTGAACAGCCAAAGCTTAGCAACGGTCGATGTATTCGTGTTTGTCCTACAAATGCAATTCTTTTACATATTTCCCCTGCTCTTCTTCTACTTTACACTACAATATTTGATGGTTTGTTTTGGCTTCTTTTTATTTAATACTTTCGTTACGTTTTTCTTTTCTTCCTTCTTGGCACTTTATCGTTGTTAGTGTCTGAGAGTGTGTGTGTGTGTGTTTTTGTTTAAATAGTTCTTGTGTGTATTTCGTAAATATTATTTGGCCTTAGTGCACTAACACTAATACATATCCCAGAACTTAGACATCATTGCCATCTCTGCATTAGAAATAGCTTCAACGTCTTTTCTTATTACTCGATGCCAATAACAACGTTGCACTGCTTCTATCAATCCACATAAAATTGAACGACAACGTCAGGATTTTTGCAATTTGAGAAGTTGCTACGTGACATTTCAATAATTTTTTGAAAAGTTCTTTATATTTTTTTTATTCGTTTCTTGCTACCCATCAGCCAGCCCCCTTTCTCTTTTGTATTTATTATAGTTTTGTTCGATTTTCTTATTTAGTTTGTGTTTTCTCTTGATGCCTGAAATGGTGAAAATAAAATAAATTTTTATGGCGTTTGATTCTTTCCATAATGTGTTCCACTTTGGGTGTGTTCGAGAATGGTAAAAATGTAGAAATTCTATTTTTCTATAATATTTGTGACACTGCTGTTACTTTGTCCACGATTCTTATTTTTATTTGATTTCATTTCAGTTGGATTTCTGCTGCGGTTTTTTTTTCATGAAATCATCTTATTTTGAAACAAAATGTATCTACAAGATTCGTTGCTGCTGTTTGTCACTATTTTGTTTTTTGGCGAATTGATGACTTTGATGTTTAGTGGCTGTTTTAGATTGTTCTTGTTGTTGTTGCTTATTATGAATTGAACGCAAAACTAAATTGAATCTATTTAATGTAGGATTTGTAATGGTAAAGAAAATTAAGAACCTATTGAAATTAAAAGTTCTTTAGAATTTATTTATTAAATACTTCAGGGATAGATATTTAAATTGAATGATTTATGCATTAAACCAAACTGTTTATCGCAAAATCTTTAATTCTTAATTTTGGTAAATAGCAACATCTAACCTTATAAGCACAAGTGCCTAAGTTTCTCAATTTCCTTAACCCTGGATGGTTACTCTTCGTCGACGGCACTCATTTACTTTTAATCATACAACTCTTTTCTGTTTGCTCAAATTCGTATCGAATTCAAAGGGAGCAAAAAAGTTTTCATGTTATATTTTACTTTTTTTTAATAAAAAATATTTAAATTAGTATACATTTTTAGGTATTGTCGCTTAAACTTCTTTAACTTTAGTTCTGTTTTTCAAAGTGATCAGTGAGTTCTTGTTACGACTTTAATATTTGTTTTAGACTTCCTTCTTATCAAAGTGGAAGTTTGAAATAAATATCTTTAGTTCTTCTAAGAATTGTTCGGTAAAGGTGCCCTGATGGTCTGCATTGCCCGCAGTGATATGCGCATAAGAATTAGCTAAAACCCCTCAATTGATCACTTTGAATTTTTTGTAACATTTTGGGGAAAAAGAGTCAGCAAGAAATTAAAATTAAAAATTTATTTAATTTAGTATAATTTTATTTATTTTTTAAATAAAAATTTTTCCGCTAGAATCATTGCATAATAAAAATGTTTAAAAATAATAAATTTTATTTAGTGAAATAATCATAAGTTTTCATTATGAGAGTGTAGCGATTTTTGAAAACTGCTATTCGGCTTTGCTGTGTAAAGTTCGTACAACTAATAGATGTTAGCTTTTGTTGTTCTTCGGAATATATATGATGTCTCACTGAATTTCTCCCCGGGGAACGATAGGCAGCTCCACACCTTGTTGCAGTGCAAACCTGGGCAGAGGGTTACGCAGTTGTTGATGTTGCTTTTGTTGATAACCTATAAATCTTGTATCTTTCTGTCTAATATTTTAATTAAGGAGAGCAAAGGCAGTATATGTAAGTAACTAAAAAGTACAAGGCTTTCCTTCGCTGTCAGTAACAAAATCAGTTGGAAAGCCACTTCGGTTTAGTTAGACAATAACGACCCGCAAAAGAAATATTAACCAGGATGCTAAGGAGATGGTGTTCGCCAGCAACCGAGTAGCTGCAGATCTGTGAGTATGTGCTGGCAAGAGTGGTTAATGGGTCGAGCTTCCATGCTGGATATCAGTTAATTTCTCCTCAGGGAGTTCACTTGGTGGTTGTGATTTATTACCAGGAATCGCGATTAATGGTCGGCATGTGCTAGTGAAATGTCAGACATAGACCTCACCAATAGCAGCATGTTCTATGTGCTGTTTGCAAGATCAACAGATGCTATGAAAGTGGTGTCTGTGAATTTATTGCTGAGAAAGGCTGACCACCACTGGTCTATTTAATAGACGAGAGTGATGGACTCTTCCTTGGTGCTGGCGACTTGGAGGAAAATGTTGAATAAGCCGAAGCACTTAAGCAGGATGTCTATGTGTTATAAAAAAGATTTTATGCTTTGGAAGTTGACACCTGAGCGGGTCGAAAGACCGCCGGGATGGCTCCTAAACGCCCCAGTATTTGTGGTGTGCACCCGACTTCACCCGAGTGCTAAGAATTCAACACGTTAGGAACAGTTTAATATAAAACAAATTTATGTGTTAATAATAAATTAAATACTATAAAAATTAGCTTTTCATTAGCTTTTAAAGCAGAAGTGATCATAAGTTAAAGGTTCGTTGGCTGGCGTTTAGAAAGAATATGGTTAATATTCCTAGAAGAACCACGCAACTCTTGAAAGCAGCCATAGCTCCATCCTCACCGCTTAAGTTTATCGAAGCTTATTGAAAGTGAAAATTATTTTTATTTAAATAAAATCGTATTGAAAATGGCTTCTTTACTCTGTTTCACTTGCTTCATATCACTTCATTAATAAGGAAGAGATGGAAAAGCCAGGAGACTCCCTCAATCTTAGTTCATAATCGTGACTTTTCAGGTATTTCTTAGCAGCAGTTATCACTGTAACGAGGCGTTCACTAAAAACACAAATTTGTTGATTTTGATATTGATTATATTACAACTATCCCATATATTTATAGTGATAATTAATTGCCTGATATTCGCACTCAAGTTATTTGCCCCTCAACGTTTTCTAATAAGAAATAAACGAACCTAACGAAATAAAAAAATCTCCAATCCAAACTTTATAACGAAAAAAAAAGTTGTAGCAAGAATGAAATGTCGTATGCAACATATAAGATTTGTTTTTGTTTTTTTTTTATTTGCTCGTAAGTTTGCGTGAAACATGTTAATAATTTACAATTTGGTAATCATAAATAAAATGTCGTAGCAGCTGTTAGTGCCACAGCAAAACGAAGTAGAATTAAAATACACTAAAAATGACCAGAGACACATGGCTTAATACGTTAACTAAGCAACTAAATAAGTCTGTATGCCCTGGATGTGTGTACAGTTGCAATACGTCTGCAATGCAGACTCTGTATTAGAGTTTTAGTATGATATTTTTCTTATTTGATTCAGCCGCTGGCAATGATGATGTTAAGCAAATGTTGGCGTTGGTGATCGTACTAAACGTTTGCTGCTCAAGCCAAGTTTCAAACAAAACTTTAGAAAGCTGTGAGGGAATGATATCCATTTCAAATTATAGTAGTTTTGAGTTCCAAGCAAGCAATTGAATTAAAAGATATAATTTCCAAGATTTTCTTTATGCGATTGCATAACAATAATGAGATGTGATAATGATGTATAATAGTGTTGTTAACCCCAAAATGTTTTATTGTGGAGTTAAAAGTTGGAAACTCTTTAAAAATTTCGTACAAATCTGTGTCTTCCATACTCAGTCCTTAAGACATTCTAGTTTGAACTGAATTTCGAACAATAAGAAAGTGATGTAGAATTACGGAGATTATTTTATTTTATGCTTTGTTATCTTAAAACACCATATATATTTTTGTGGAACACATTCAAGCATTTAATCATTTATGGGAATGATTTCCATGTATACAATTTTATATATAATTGTATAAAGCAATTTTTTGTTATATGGACAAAAGTGTTTAACAAGCTCTTTAAATCTAGTAGAAAAGCACATAAGCTTAAATGATATTATTTGATTTTGAATCAATGAATTTCTTTTATTAAAAAGTACATTTGATTAGCAAAATGATATATTAGTTTAGATTTATACAAGGCGGGCCAAAGAAGTCATCCGTATTTTTGGCTCTAATTTTTTTTAAACCTCGATTCTGATTTTTAATTATATATATTTGAACCTTTAGATTTATATTGATCATGTCGAAAAGGTGATATCGGAAAAATGGGCTGTAATGACCCATCACTTCGGCCAGAACTTCGGGCGGCAGATTCTTCCCACACGTGTCGAATGTTGTCCTTGAGGGCTTCCAGAATCTAGGGATCTTTCGCGTAAGCATGGGACTTCGAAAAACCTCATAAGAAATTATAGAACTGTTAAGTCGGCCGATCTTTCGGGCCAGTGTAAATTGCCCAATGGAGAAATGAGGCGACCCGGGAAGGCCGCCTTCAGAATATCGGTTGTGGGTCAAGCAGCGTGTGTCGTTGCTGTGTTCTATTGAAATCATATGTGCTCCGTTCCTTATTCGTTAAATTTTAGCAGAAAAAACTCGGTTAACATGGCTCTATAGCGTGCACTGTCCACTATTGTCGTTTGACCAGCTGCGTCCTAGAAGAAATATGACCCGATGACTCCTCTAACGCACCATTAAGTCACTTTGAGTAGTGGGTGTAATGGCTCCTCGTGCATCACTCGTCGAATTTCGATGCCCCAGAAGCGATAGTTACGCTTGTTCACTTACCCTCTGAGGTGGAATTGAGACCAAAATCATCGCTCATTATGATTTTGGTCGAAAAATACTCCACCTCGTCTTCGAGATTGAGGATGGGGAGTGTATCGCTCCATGGCATGTTCACTTGTATTCTACATCTGTCTAAATCACAAATGTCAAAACTGATTTGACATTGGACGCAATTTTCGAAAATAAGATTATCTTCCAATACAGTGACTGTATTATTTAATTTTAACGTTTCAAAATATTTGTTGTACAATTCTTAAAACTGTAAATTTGGCTTATCTGATCTCTAGCGCCAATAATTTTTAATTATTGTAAATTTTTGAAGAAATAATTTACTATGCTCTAATGCACAAACCAAAAAAATACAAATTTAAATAAAAAGGTCAAGGGAAAGTCAATATCTATTTTATATATTTAACTTACACAGCAAAGCGGAACAGCTGTTTTCGAAAACCGCTACCGCTATCATTTCTTGTATAATTTTATTTATAACCACCTGTTAAGTGGCTCAGTTGAATATGATAATAGTTTCTATTTGTATAAATTTTATTATGAAAAAGCTTTTATGGTATTAGTACGATGTTATTAAGTCTCTATATTGCCGTTCGATTTCAAAAATATATAGCCTTAATTTATTTATTTTAATATTTCAAATAAAATTTAAATTTTCCAGCACTGATGCTGTCTTTTCTTTGCTATAACTTTTAATAGCAAAAAGCTGCTTTAAACATATTATGAATTTATAATGCATAAAAAAATTTTTTTAATGGGCTTAGCAAAAATTCAACATTTCCCAACCCTGCAACAAATATTTGGTTTCTTTTGATTTTCAATACCGTTTTAATGTTTTTTTTGTTAATATATAATATCGAAAATATTCTGTTTTAAAGAAATAGTTTTATTAAATTTTTTTTTATATTTCTTAAAACATTTACAGCTCTGGACTTGTTTTTTAGCTTTTATGATTTCTAGTAACAATAAAATTTATTCATGTATTTTAGATACTCTTCATATCACAAGAAAACGAAAACGTTTGTTTTAATTGGGCAAACTCATGTACACATATTTTTCATTTTTCCAACCCTGTAATAGATTTATTATTGTATAAAATTTAATACTAATTTAACTTATATTTAAGTGTAAAAAAGGTCAAAGTTTATTTTACATTTGTATGAGTTACAAATACTTTTATGTACCATATATAAATTTACGTTTTCCGGTTATTGAGTCGCTACTTGAATTTTTCTGATTTTCAGTATTAATCTATTTGGGACCACTTCCAATACATCACTTCAGCAATGAGGTCATTGGCACGTTTGGAGTTGCTATACACTTCCTCAGAGAAAGACAAAATATATAAGGAGCCAGAATATATAAATTATGGGGTTACATATTAATATTAAGAACCCTACATATGAAATAAGAAGCCTTATATACCCTTTCCCATATTTGTGATGGATGTAAAATAATATTCCAGGAGAATTTAAGCTTTTACTGGGATATAAAAGTAACAAACGTACGTCTATGAAGGTTTTATAGAAGCTTTGGCGCAGTGAAGGATTCATAGCAGTCATAATACAATTTGTTATGACATTATTATCACAATATTCCACGTTCCGATCTTGTCTTCGCATTACAAACAAATTTTGCCCGCAGAAATATTTTATAAATTAAACTAAAATAATAGCAAAAATGTCAAACGCAAGCCAAAACTTTAAATACGAAAAACTAAAATTCGCTAAATACTTTCAAGGATAACTTCTCCTCAAATACAATCTCAGAATTAAACAGCCATATGGCGTCTGATCAGCCACGCTTAACTCATTGAAAGGCATCATTGTTGAACACAAAATAATGAGCGAATGTTGATTGAGGTTATATATCATGTGGATTGTATTTGACTTGTTATATGGAAAAAAGACAGCAAAATATGTTACTGCAATAAAAGTGTTCCTTAAATAAACGCTTGCGGTATGAAAGTGGACATTGAATGACGATCATGTTGTTATATTCTCATATACAACATGAAAAGCACTGATCGTAAACTCAACTAACGAATGGAAAATAATAAGGAGGTGAGTGTAAAAGTTAATGATGAAAGTTTTGAATTTACTTGGCTGTAGATAAGAGTGGCATGGGAAAAATGCCACTTTCTATAGTGGTGATTATGCCATTAATGCACGAGAGGTATTTGAATACTCTGCAGCAAACTATTGCTGATATATAATAAATTTATAAAAACTAAAAATAGAGAAGAGCAGCAGGAAGAACTTTCGTTAGAGTGTGTTAATGATCTAAAGAAACTATTTCTTGCTAAATATGCAACTCATGCCAGTCATAATGGTGAAGGAGAAGAATTTAGATCGATTACTGTCAGTACGGCACTAAAAAGTTGTTTGTGTTATTTGAGAGTTCAGTTTTAGAAAACCAACTTGGTGTGGGTGTTCATCTTAATTCCATTCATGTACAAAACAGTTGTGTTCGATGTCTTATCAAAAAGGAGAAACAAATTAAGAAATTTTGCTAAATTCATACGTCCAACCTAAATAATTATTACACTGTTTAACACAACAAAATTATTAATTTCAAGTATCTGATATCGGTAGAGGGGATAAAAATGAAATGCATAGACGACTGCTAAGTAAATTTGCTCACGCGAAATATATGAGACGGAGTGATGGACTTTCCACTTTGCATCTATTTTATCTCTAGAAGCGCCATCATTATGCATTTTCCAAGGGCCAGAACGGTTATAAACGATATCAAAGAAGATCTTTTTATAGGAGTTATTTTGTCGCTTGAAAAGCAAAGACATCCTTTAAAATAAATATTTTATAAATAACATATACAAGGTCGGATGAAACCCTTAAAAAAGGAGTTTTGTTTTGTCGTCATGATATAAAATAATTTCAAGAAGTTTTATTTCAAACTGATTTACAGAGTTTTATATATCTCATCAGAAAATTAAAATCATTTCATACAAATTCAGACCCAACAATAATAATCTTAAGAGCCTTCCATCTCAATTGCATAAATTGGAACTAAAATAAAAATAATTGGTTGCTGAAAAAATATGATTATAATTTTATACGGAGCAATAGAGTTCCTAATAAAACTTTTTTCCTTTTGTAAAAAATTAAAGAATCTTTTTGGGAAAGTTCTTTAAACGAAAATATTAAACGCGTTTAAGGAGTTTTATTTCATGATGGTGATGTAAAATTATCGTTTTATCATCTGAATTAATTTTAACTTCCCTCTAAGAAAATCGAAAATTTCAAAGAGACTGGAGAGTTTGAAAAAATCGAGCCCTAATTAGATCTCTACGGTTCAAGGTCCTAGAAAACTTCTCCAACTAAGAGTCTGTCACTCACTATGCCTTTATGTATGTTTGCGTTAAAACTTTTCAGTGGTTGATTTGAATGAAACCATTGATATAGTTTTGAAGACCGTCGTTTAACTTAGAATATATGTGATTTTGAAACGGTTCGAGCCAGTAGATCTCGATGATAAAAAAAGTTGTCAAAATAATATTTTCCCAAGTGATTTTCTTTAGAATAAAATTTAAACGGCGGCACTAGTCGATTCCTACTAAACAGATTTCGACATTTAAATATCACATCCTTCTTGGTAAACCGCGACAAAATCGGTTAATCTATTCATAAGATATCATGAACGAAATTGTCAATAATAAAAAAATTTTTTAACTCCCAAATTATATATCTGATCAGGTAGTCTTTTTGTCTTTTTATAATAAACGAAATCCGTAGATTTCAAAATTTAAGTAATATCTTTTTGCTCGAAAACCTCAAAACTATAAAATAGCACCACAACTGGGTAACGATAGCTTTGCGGTTGAAATTGGTAGAGGGTTACCCCTCATACATTTTTTTAGAGAAATAAAAACTTATTTGGGTAGAGTTTTTCTAGATGGAAAAATAAGAAGACTTTAATCAGCTCTATTTTATGACGGCAAAATAAAACTACAATTTTAACTTTTCCATTTGCACTTTTGTTGTAATGAAATCTTTTACATGAACCTGAGATCATTTTTTCAAATCACCATGGTTAGGTTAGATTAATAGGGCCATTGCCGAAGCAATGCACCTGGGTCCGTTCATTCGGTCCCGTTGTGATATCCTAACACAGGGACTACTCACTAGTTGTCTTCTGCCGCATTAAACCCTCCCATGGACGCTAGGAAGGCCGATATTCTAACCGGCTCCACACTCGCCAGACTAACTAGATCCGGCAAGAAGTTGGAGCGCAGTGCCACTTCCCTTACTCTGTTCAGGTCAGGACACTGACATAGAAGATGGAGTACTGTTTCCTCCTCCTACTCATCATTACAGCTTCTGCAGAAGTCGTTGTATTTCAGACCCATCCTTCTTGCATGGGTCCCAAAGTTACAATGTCCAGTTAAGGCATTCACAAGTTGACGAAGTCGTACCTTGTTGAAGTTAAGAAGGTCACGTGTTCTGCGTGGGTCGTAGCGGGGCCATGTGGCCCTTGTCACGCAGAAGTTGGTCACATTATCCCATCTTAATTGAGCGAGTTTATATGATTCACACTGAACCAAAATCTTGCAGTGCGATAGGGGAATGCCTGTGAAGTGACATATCATAGAGTTATCCAGCTCTGTCCCTTCCCTGGCAAGTGTCACCCTCGAATGTCTCGCTATCTCATTTAAAGATAGTCGGCATTCGACCACAGCTATAGATGTACTGCACACACCATTGATAGCAGAGATGGCCGCTTTACTATCGGTAAAGATATAGATATCGTTCGATATCCCATAATACCTTAGCCATCTAGATGCACGAGTAATAGCACAAATTTTGGCTTGCAGGATGCTGCAACCATCCTGAAGCCTATATGAAGTACTTACGTTAAAGTTCTCCACGTAAAAACCCCCGCCTATACTTGTTCTCCTCTTAAATCCGTCAGTGAAGACTCTAACGGGATCGACGGGAAATGAAAGTCTGGAAGCCTGTTCTCTGTCCTCGACAAGAGAATGAAAAAGTCCACCAAAGAAAGGTTTTGGTATACAAAAATCAATGTTGTCATAGATCCTAATGTCTTGGTATCTCATCAGAATCCTGGCATGCCCGTAGTCGAACCTTGACCGTGGGCACTCACCGTTGAACCCGACCTCAGAAAACAGGACCAACTGTTTGGCCTTACTATCGGTATAGATATAGATATCGTTCGATGTCCACTGGGAGCCAATTCAACCTGGTGAACAGTGCCCCAGTTGGAGTCGATCTGAGCGAGCCTGTCATCAGCCTCGCAGCTAGATGAAAGATCTTTTCAAAGGTCTTGCGATGAGTATCCTGACATCAGCTTCAAAGATCCAGTTGCTCTCTCTGGGGTTTACACCCCAGTTGAAACCTACTGCCCTTTTGCTTGTATAAATGACCACTAGAGCCTTATCCGCCTTATCCTGCAGTACAAATCAAGCGGTTTGTGAAAGTACTGGTTTCCTACAATTCTAAAAGTGGAGTTATTGATTTCAAGAATTATGGTGCTTGGAATATTCCGTTATACCTTTTTGCTTTTATTCACTCTTTATTCATTGACTTCGGATTCAATGAAAAATTTACAAAAAAAGAGAGTTTCTTGCAATAACAACCCCTTGAAAAAGCATTTGAAAACATCTAGACTGGCACTAATTCAGGATCAGGATGTTATTGACATCTTTGGAATAACTTTTTTTGGTTTGCTCGGATTTATTTTTAGTTATTTATTAAATAACCAACAGCTCAATTCACACGCTTTTTGTTTCATTCAAAGATGCATTAGCAACAGACTCTTTTAAACTAAATTTATTAAATAAAATTTTAATTGGGAAGATTTTATTGGAAATCGTCTAGTCCAATATAAATTAATGATACAACAAGTCTTATAAACTAGCGTATGCCTTGAATTTTATAATAACCAAATATATCTAATAAAAAGTGCTATAATTTTCACCATCACTGTGCAGTCACAACAATGCAAGACACTAGAAAAATTTTAAATAAATATGAAATGACATGATGCGATGCAAAATGCGTTCCCCTAGCGAATACGTAGCAAAGCAGTTGTTTCTGTTGCATTTTGATGCAAATAATGAGAATGATGTTGATGACTACGACAATGATAATGATGATGATACTAATGTGATGTGATATGGTACTAATGCAAGGCAAAATAATGACTTATAAACATGTCTGTAGGTGTATGCGTGTGGTGTGTTTGCAAGTTAATATCATATACAAGTTAACAACAAAAACGTTTGTAGCCAAATAATATGCAAGTGCAGAAAATAACTGCTCCTTGAAGTGAGTAATATTTTGTTGTTGTCGTTGTTGTTGTTTGTGATGCTAAATATCTTTAAGTAAGTTTTTGTCTCTTGTTGCACAATGTTACGTTTCTTTTTGTTTTCTTTTTTTGTTTTGTTCCTTTTGCAGACTTCATGAGCAGATAAACTTAAATCTAGTGATGATGACGATGAAGATGATGGTGACACACATTTTCTTAAAGAAATTCAAATGACTACAAGAGTCATGTTCTAAGATTGAATGTTGGTTGGATATACTATTTGCATTAGGAAATTTTACACTTTTAAAATTCTGTTTTCTCTTATTCCATTGAAATGGCGGTAGTTTGTGGAATTTTTAATATATTGAACTATTTTCATAGCATCGACATTTTATTAAACAGAAGGGCCGTCATAATATTAACATATTGTTGGATCATTGAGGGTCAGTTAAAGCATGATATTAGATATTTAAACGATAAGTCATTATTAAACAGTTATTTCTATATTCATAATATATATTGTTAATATGTGAGTATTTCCTTTACTACTAAATTTTATGGAGGAAGAGCTGGTATTCATTCCTTTAAAACAAATTTTTTGTAATCTGACAGCTGAGGATGTCAGACTGTGCTTACATTTTTATTTGTACAGTCATTCTTAGTCGTTTAGTTCTGCAACAACTCTTTCAAATTGTTAAAATTTACTTTGAAAAATATATATATAATCACGAAATTTCTAGAAGACTTAATCAGTTTTATAGTCAATATACAGGCCTGTTCTGAAAAACACGTGATTTGAAATCACATCTACCCTTGAAAGAACCCTGTTTTTATCTATCGATGAGATTCTCAGTTTTTAAGAACACATAATTTTTTTATTGTGATTTCCATGTGCTTATCTTTTTGTTCATCAAATTATATTAAAAAAAAATTTATTAATAAAAAGCCTTTAGGTCCTGTACTATTCTTGATTTAATAAAGAAAAGAAATTAAGAGCTGAAAATGTTGAAAAACAAGACTCGAAATCACAAGATGTCTTACAGCGTTTTCTCTTCTGGAAAACATGTAAGATTTTTTCACTTGTTTTGTAAATAGCGGAAGTTTGGCGAAGTTTGATATTCGATTAATTTCTGATAAATTTCTGAATTTCACATGTCGATATATTGCCTTTTTCTGCTAAAAAGTGTAAAAAATGTCGCACTCTAGAAAATAAATTAGCTTTAGAGTTTTCTTTAAATTCAGATTTTAAATAATTAACTTCAAAAATAATTGAATAAAATTTTGAAAAAATTTTTGTTATAATATTAACCCTAGACAAGTTAAATAAATGCCATATTGATTTCAAAAGTAGATTAATGTTTTAAACATCACTAAATTGGGTCCACGCTACAAATTTCTAATGATGTTAAATCACACTGACAAAAAGTGACTTTCCGAAAGTGCTTGATAATCAGTCCAACAAGCAAAATATTCTTGCTATTATTGATCGTTTTCGAGAAAACAATGATATCGATCTTAAAAGCCGATCGACTAGTTGTTGTTCTCAGTTTCTTAGTCATTGTTTTTTAACTGCCTCGTATATTTTAAGTCAGGATCTTGGCTAATGTGTCAGCTCATGCAAACATTGATTACCAACAACCAACGTCCTGATATTCTGAGAAAACAATTCCCGATGACACTTTCCAATATATGAGGACGCATATAAGCAATAAGCCATCGAATGTTTTACTCCAAGTGGGCAGAAGTTTCGAGAGTAGAACAGCGATTTCATATGTCCGCATGGAAAATTGTCTAGCGGCATTAAAACGTACGTGTGGAAAACGTGAAAACTATGCGGTCACGAGACCGCATTCAAATTTATTATGGCACGAGTTGTGTATCATGTTGCGCAGCTTGTTAAGATCACAATTGATGACCGAAAAACAAAGTAATCATGGCTTCATAGCGATCGTTATCTACTGCAGCATTTTGACCAGAATACCTCTTAAGAAGTACAGACTTGAGGATTGTCAGCATTCTAAAAACTTTTTATTACGCATCTACTAAAACAAAACTGCCTTTTTGAATTTGTGTTAAGAAACATGGGGGGAAAAATTAAGAAAAGGGGGCATGAATAAGAACTTAACAATAACAGTTTGCAGCAAATTTGATACAGTTCTCGTTCCCTTTTCTGTAATCAAATTGGCACAAATAAAAACGATTCTTAATTTCAACTGAGTCACCTAACAAGTGGTAATAAACAAGAAGTATACATGAATACTGACAATAAGCAGAGAGCAGCGGCTTTCGAGACCAGCTGTTCTGCTCTGTTGAGTAATTTGAATATATAACACTTATATTGACTTTTCCTTGTACTTTGGACACTGAGCATTTGCTGGCGATGTTGTTAGTCCACAGTTTTATCCGTTTCTATGACTGTAAAGTGGTTAACCACAGGAAATCCCCCAGAGGAACCACAATCCTAGTGGTCTGAGGTGTAGAATACGTGTTCTGGTTGCACTTAAATTATAATTGCAAAGCGACTTGATATTGACTGATTTATAGTTGCTTTGCCACTGATATTTTAATGATCGACAACAGGCGGTCATTTATACAACTTCAAGGCCTTTTAGTACCAAAGGAAGTCTATATTTATGTATGTTATTAATAATAACATTATCTATTAATAATAATAGAACGAATGAAATAGTAAAACATAAACTGTTTTACACATATTTTTTGTATCAATTGGCTTATTTCTTTCAGTGTTTTTTAATAAACTCACATTGTATGTATAATTTGGTAACTCCTCGGATGCATAAAAGATGATGAGGCATATAATGTTGCATAAACAAAATATTGCAAGTATATTAGAAAGATTACTTATATCAGAGTATATGATAGAGTATATGTCAACGGATGAGACATTATCTAAGTGACATGCAAGTGATAGTTTGTGATTATATAGTGATGATAATGAGATTTTAGAAATGATGTTGTTCATCACATAAGTAATTTATATGTTACGAGGAGAAAAGAAAAACAAGTGATATCTATGGCAAGAACACGTTAAGCTTTTCTATACACCAGACTAAGAGCAGAGTTGGATTTTCAGAGGCTTAAGTAAATAAGTATATTATACGTAAATCTCAGTTTTTTTTATAATATTGAAAGGAGTTAGTTGATTTCAAATGACAGTTATATGTGAGTCAGACTTCATTTTGGTCGTTGCCAAAAGTCTCGATATAACTCTTCTCTCAATTATTTCAGGGTTCGCTGTTAGACATGCTTAACAGTTATTTGTCAAGCGTAAGACTAATTTCCATTCTGTTGACATTATTATGAACGATATTCAAATACCTGTAAAATAATTCGAACTCGGTTTATAAAAGGTATTCCAACTATACCTATTTCATATATAAAAGGCTTTCCAATAAGAGTTTATTTCTTGATATAAATGGACTTTTAATATTAACCACTGAACTTTTACATTGACTTTGTTTGCGTGAGTGACTAGGCCAGGAAATTGATAATTAGCAAATTTATTTTGGTCTGATCTGAAGCCAGCGCTACATGTTACATTAGATATACTGCACTAGCGATGTGTGTACATAGTCACCTCACGTGACGAAGACCAACATTTTGATCAAAATTAAGCTCTTCCGGCAGGATTTTGTATACAAACTTGGTAATGGCGGCACAAATCTCTTTTCGAGTAAGATCTGTTTTGAGATTATATCTAGTTTAACAGAGATTATGAAATGAAGCTATGAAGTCACCGTAGGTAATTCAAAAGAATCTCAAACACACATACACACTGTTTTATTGATATTTTAAAAAAGGAAGCGCCTTATGATGAACTCTTTGTAAAGAGTTAGCAACCGAATTTACTAGATATATAGCTGATTTACATCAGGAAGTTATGGTCAGTTATTTACTGGTTGTAATAACTTTCTAATCTCCTACTATATATAACCAAATGAAGAATTTTTGATTTATTGTTGAATTTTTACCTTTTTTGTACATAAAAAACAATTCTTTTTTAAAGAAAGCTAGCACAAGACTATAACTTTATATAAACTTAAATAATAGACAAGAAAATTCACATTAACAATTAACCCATGTTCTTGTTAAATGCTCATATTATATTTGTTTGTATAATTTGTACACTTTCGTTTTGTTCTGAATTGAATCGCAGTACAAGTTGATGGAGTTTATGTCCAGGGATTGGCGACACTATTTGGACAGTGGCGCTGTTGGCTGACATAGTAAGACACAAGACTGCGATGCCTGAGGTCCCGGGTTCGACCCGTGCTAATTATTGTCGGCTTGTCTCAATGACGAAGGCATAGCACTGGTCGCTGAACATTACAGCTGTATCGCAGGATACAGCAGCACCATCCTTGTCGGTATCTGTAGCACAAAATTCACCGACGAAGTAATAAAAGTAAAAACAGCTACATAAACCTTTCTATCTTCTAATTTGTACTCCTAACACTATCCCTTCCTTTCCAGTTCCAGCGCAATGCACTGCATATATAGGGGTTCCGGATCTTTCTGCACGGCAGTCGAAACTTCCACGACCTTCCTTTTTTATTATATATTTTAAATTATTGGAAATATTTGAATCTATAAATTTCGTAAGAATTTTTCAGTTTCCTAAACTTTCATATTTCTTGGTATTTTTATGCTATTGACTTCTATCTTACCAGAACTAAAGAATATGTCTTCATTACAACAGCATCAACAGTAACATGATTTAGTTTGTTATATCTTCACGCTTTATATACACAACTCAAGTTTGTATCCATATGGATTCATAGACTTTTCAAAAAATCCTGTTGACTATATTAATCCCCAAACAAAAAAAATAATAATTGGAATAATTACAACGAATGTTTATCTCGATCATTAATTTAGAAACCAAAAATATGAGTTTTAATACAAAAACAATAAACGAAAAATTTTTTTTAATTGCCATATTTTTAATACAATAAAAAAGTATATGTAAAAAAATTAATTCTGATAATAGCCAAGACTTCAAAAAATCATAGTCCGTTAAAATATCAACCAGTTTTATCAAGTGGAAGTCGTAAGACGCTGTCAAAGATGATTGCATCCATATGGATACATAGGAGCGAAAGGGTTAAAGAATATGATTACTTTCATAATATTCTTCGACGCCGATTTGCATATTTACTTTCTTGAATTTGAACCGCGTAATCTATTTGAGGTTTTCCATTTTGACTCTATTTCAAGAAAAATTTCACAGAAATATTCAGGTGTCGGTGGCCAATCGTAATCACCTTCAGCAAATATCATATGACCAGAAGGCGCTCAAGAGAGATTGTAATGGGTGATTTTATAAGAACTATCGGAAATTAAAAAAAAAGAAAACACACAAAATTTAGAAAAATTCATGAAATATTTATTTGGACTGATAGTTGGGTCGATATAATTTAATGTTTGAAGATTATTTCATGCAAATGTTGGCCGCGGCTGCGCCTCAAATGGTCCATCCGATTAGTCCAATTTTAGCATACTCTTTCAAACATTTCGGCCGGTATCTCACGAATAATGTTGGCAATGTTGGCTTCCAGTGCGTCAATCGAAGCGGGCTTGTCGCTATAGACATTAGCCTTAACATAGCCCCACAAAAAATAGTCTAGAGGCGTTAAATCGCACGATCTGGGCGGCCAATTGACTGGTCCCAAGCGTGAAATAAACTGTTCACCGAACTCGCCTCTCAATTGGTCCATTGTTTCGCGTGCTGTGTGGCATGTGGCACCGTCTTGTTGAAACCACATATCATGCAAGTCAAGCTCTTCCATTTTGGGCAAAAAAAAGTTTGTTATCATCGCACGGTAGCGCTCACCATTCACAGTAACGTTGTGATTCGCATCATCTTTGAAGAAATACGGCCCAATGATGCCGCCAGCCCATAATCCGCAACAAACGGTTGTTTTTTGTGGATGCATTGGTAGCTCTTGCAATGCTTCTGGCTGCTCTTCACTCCAAATACGGCAGTTTTGCTTGTTCACGTATCCATTCAACCAGAAATGAGCCTCGTTGCTGAACACAATTCTTCGATAAAAAAGTGGATCTTCATTTAACTTTTCAAGAACCCATTCACCAAATATTTGGCGTTGTGGTAGGTCGTTTGGCTTCAATTCTTGCACCAGCTGTATCTTATAAGGCTTCACACCCAAATCCTTCCGCAAAATTTTCCACGTAGTGGAGTAACAGAGGCCCAATTGCTGCGAACGGCGCCGAATCGATAATTCACGGTCATCACCAACACTGGCCGATACGGCTGCGATATTTTCTTCAGTTCGCACTCTACGTAAGCGTGTTGGTGGTTTAATGTCCAACAATGTAAATTTGGTGCGAAATTTTTTACAATAGCCCGAATAGGAACCTCAGTAGGTCGATTAAACTGACCATAAAATGGAAGAAGCGCGATGAACTTTCTTAACAGAGCACGCATTTTGGTAATAAAATTCAATAATTTGCAAGCGTTGTTCGTTTGTAAGACGATTCATGATTAAATTATAGACCAAACTGAAGATGTTTGACAGTGACACAAGATACAAAACGTGCGTGAGCTGTTAAAACTAGTGTTGCCAAAAAGATAATAGCAAAAAAATCACACAATATATGTCAATGTTTTATCAACTTATTTTCTGTTATATTTTGAATTTATTAGGTTCAAAGTCGACGAATTCTGAAAGAGGAAAACACCCATATTAATTTTTAGCTGCAGAGCAGAATAGTGATATATCCTCAACTCTTTCTTCGAACAAATTATTCCATAACTAGGGCAAAAAATAAAATTGTTTTATACAATACAGTGTGGTGATCGGAAAACTATTCAACACTATTTGAAGCCGTCATAATTGTCCCAGTGAAAGGACTCTTTACAATCTTGTGAATAGATTTTTGTTCACTGGCTCTGCAAACGGTCGAACAACATCTGTGTGTTGACGAAACGCAAGATCTGACGAGTATATCACTGCTGTCTGTATGATAACAATTTTTAGGCCAAACCGTATATGAAAATTGTATCAAAACTTAACCGATTTGGACACATTCTGATCAGGTCCCATTTTTTAAGCCAAACTTTTTGATTATAAACCAAATTCATAACTTTTGTAAAATTGATTACAATTAATTTGGCAGGGCGAAGCTGCCCCATACAGTTTCGTATCATTTTTCCTCATTAAATTGGTCCAGACAGAAATAATAAAAAACTCTGCTGAATTTCTCTTGTGCTTTGGAATATTTATCATGTCGTTCTGAATTTCAAACAAATCTCTTCTTAGACCAAAAATTCAAAACTCATAATAACAAATTATTTATTTTTATTCCCGTAAAACTTTATAAATGATAGTTCTTTGAGAAATCATATTTTTCCAAAAAAAATCCATGGAAACTATTGATGTTTTTTTCTTTATTTCGGCTTAAAATTATTTTATCATACAACCATTAGATAAATACGAGACAAACAATCAAGATATGCAAAATAGCCAATTTATATACAAACATAACGACTTGTGTTGTATAAGAAAAAAAATTTTATTTCTTTTTCATCATCTCCTGCATAATTGAATTTAATAACTGAAAATCACGACCATAACGAATGGCTTAACTAGCACTCTTTGACTATATATAGTTTTTTAGTTTTCAATACAAAACACAAGTTATATGCAAATTACTTAAAGATTTCATGACAGCAGAACATGCCATTTACCACAAAAGACATGAAGGTGGAACTAAGAAATCTGTTTGTTTTCTTTCTGTTGAAAGAGAATTATGCATTGAAAATATATAAGAATTTATTGGGAAAATAAGTTGCAACATTACCGCCGATGTTGCTGTTTCTAAAATAGACGTATCTGTTATAAAGATATGACATATTTATTAATAACTCAAGATAAATTAGTGTGAAACATAAATTCCTCTGGTTAAGGTGGCCAGTTGAAGGTGGTATTCCTCTGGTTAAGGTGGCCAGTTGAAGAATATTATAAGAAGTATCTAAAAAATATATTTTATTACATAGAACTAGATGCTAGTAATCGGATATGCTAATCAATAATCAGCCTTATGCAAATGCTGTTTGCAATAGTTCCAAAACACCAGGACTACTGATGTCTTTGAGTCAGCCAGCTCGACTCAGCCCTTGTTTGGACTTGATATAATTTTACAAAATTTCGAACTTGTTTTAAAAAATCTAATAAAAACTTTCCCCTTAATCAAACGCAGTCAATGAAATGAACTAATTAAATATTGTTGAATATGAAAGTTTATTTGATGAAAAAAAAATGCTCTTAGCTGTCACCTAAAGAAGGGCTTAAGCCGATTTCAGTTAATATGATCTTATGAAATAATCATTGAACCCCACTTTTATCACGTAATTTTGTTATGATCACAACTCGCATTTTCTGTAGCTTCGCCCCACTAGAATAATAAGGAAAAAGTATAAAACGTACAAAGATATTTTTAAATAAAAAATTTTACAAGACTTTTAAACAGCGAGATAAATTTGAAAGCCATGAAAAAAATCTGGTCTCTCGTACCTTGTCATTTAAGATATTTTACAGGCGCTGCTCTTTAGCCATCACAATTAAAAGAAATACAAAGTGAAAAAGAAAATAATAAAGCGAAAACTGCTATGGTGAGTGAATACAATTTGTTACGGAAACCGCAAATGAAGTGTTGATGTCTCTGCGACATGCCTCTGGAAAACAGACGATAATATGAAAGTGCTTACGTACGTACGTATTCCGTCTACAGATACTCGTATACACACACACTCTCACTCAAGTCTTTTGTTATTTATTTTTGCAACTAAAAGATATTGTCGTTATGATTTTTGGTGGAGCACTTTTACGCTCAACCATCCGAACTCATTCATATTAAAACATGTTTTTATATTCTCACAGTTATAAATTTTTATTATTTTAATTTTTTTTCTCTTGTGTTGCAATCATTTTCCTTTTTGTGTGGAAAACGTTAAAATGTTGCTGTTGCAGTTTGAAGTCCAAAATATCCAACATCACTTTTCAATCATTATGTTTGAAAATTGTTCACTCTACAATTTGGTTGGTAATATGAAGGCTTCTTCAGTTGTGATACACGTTAGTTGGTAACTTATTTTAAGGGATTTTGAAAAAGCTATTGATGCCAAAAAAGCTTTGTTCTGAAACACATTTATTTTGGTACCACAATAGCCTGCTTCAGGTCTTTCCTAATGGATATGAAAACGCTTCAATTGACACGAATTAAGAGGCGCTCTTTTAGACAATGAATTCAGTAAACTGGAAGTAGATGGCACCGCTTGAAGGCAATATATTCCACCAACATACAAAAGTATATTCAACAATTGGATAGAGCACCGTTTTACAAAACCATATCATGACAAAAGTTCACCCAAATGTCAACATTTTACAGATATTGCTTACGTTCCTGAAGTCCTAAACTTGTTTACTAGGATCTGCACTAACACAGCTTTCCTTACAATACATTGAGCTGGAAATATGGAAAGAGAAGTATCCTCGAGGGTACAGATGGTGAAAGCTGAGGAGAAGGGTACGTATGCAGTAGCCACATGTACAAGAAGGAGGGTGGTGTAATCTGCTCTTTAGTAGTTGACATTTCCATTAAAAAAACGAACTTACGAAGAAGACGAAAAAATACTTGCAAAACGTGAACACTTCTTGACCATTAAAGAATATTAATAATTATAATTGGAAGCTTATCTGTAAAGAAATTTGAAAATACTAGAAGCTGGCCTGTGAATTTTAGAAATCTTCGCACTGTCTATAAAACCGTTTGGATTATTGAGAAAGTGTTGTTGCATAATCCAAATTTGTCTGTTGGATTTTAACCAACAGACCCATGAAGTCCAATTCATGATACAATTAGAAACTGCTGACCACTCCGAGCGGCTGCTGGAGCAACAGTTTTTCAGTGATAATGTTTCGAAGCAGGTTATATCTTCAGGAATGATAGTAGAAAAGATATCCCATCTGGTGTTAAAAGGCCGTATTTTTATTTCTAAAATAATGCTGAAAGAACTTTTGGATTTAATTCAGAGCAATTATGATCGCGTGATAATTGAATTTTTTAAATTCCCGCTAGAAAAATTTTAAATAATAAGACGTCGGTAAATCATTGTCAAGGGGTTCCTATTTAATCTCAGCATTTTCAATCATGAGGAACTTTTTCTGAATAATTTTGGAGGGAGTCATCATGTGTGTATGTATGTATATATGAATATGTGTGTAAGTAATTAAACCGCTTTTGAATTTCTTATGAACGGCTGAATCGGTTCACACCAAATTGGTGGGAATATCCCTAAGCTCAGATTTCCTGTGAACTGAGCCGATTCGAATCCAAAAACAAACTTTGAAAAAAACTTTTTGAAAGTGTTTTAAGCGGCTTAACCGATCGATTGTGAGCTCGTAATATTAAAAACCACGTCGATTACCTTTAACCATTCCAAGTCAATTAACCCACTCGTGATTTGTATCGTGAACGAAAAAGTTCAAAGCAAGTGACTTTTCAAACTTCGATATTATAACTATATCTGATTAGTTAAGGTGGGCGGCATTTAGGCAAATATTTGCTCAAAAAACCGTATCTATTAAAAACTACTAAAAGTGTAAAGGATACGAAAAGTGTTTATGATAATGAATTCTGTTTCAAACTGTTTTACCTAAAACCACTCATAAGAATCGAAACACTTTTCTTTGGTGTTCAGTGGTCATGTTTTTTTTTTTTTTGTCAAATGCTTGCCAAGTGTAACCGTACGTTTAGTGTTCACGATTATTTTATGGTAATCGAAAACCGAATCAATCAGTGATTTTCCCTGGGATCTGAATTCATTCATTGAAAAGTTCTTCAAGTTAGAATATTAATATAAGTCGAAGAGCTTCAAAGCGTAGACTGACTTAAGATCAGGTCCCGAGTAGTAGGATTTCGCAGGTATGTCCTTTAAGTTCAATCATTTTTCATATACATATTTTAAGCTGCGATATGTTAATTTAATAAGACTGTGAAATGAGCCATACAACACAATGATTTTGGTTTAATAACATGAAAAGTTTTCAGAATGTGTGACTTTGCAATTTGCCAACGTCAATTGGCCACTAATTTGACACGGTTTGACTCATTTAGTCCTGTTATGCAGACAGTGGTAAGAGGAAAACTTCAACTTATCGCGCCATACAGTCCAAAACGTGCAACCAAGCTTTCGTGTACAATGCAATTTTCACGTTGGCTTAAATAGCTTGCGTGTATTCTCAACAAAATGGTATCACGTGTCATGAGTAGTTTTCAGAAAGCTTATTTGACGATATTTCCAATATCAATTTGTCACCAAGGTTGTGTGATTTGACGCCGCGAAGAATAGTGAATATTCTTCCAATTTTGAGACATTATCACCAGTATTTGTCCAGTTATCGGCGAGATAGCTGCATTCAACTTAGTAGCGACCAATTAAATGAAATAAAATTTTTTTTGCCCGCGCAAAATCAAGGTATGTTGTCAACACTCTAAACAAATTGTTTTAACATTAAAACAATGGTTAGTTGTTGTTGTGCTTTATTCCTCTTACAACTATAATTAGAGTCGGAAATAAAGCCAACCAGTTGTAGAATGAAGTAAAAACCTAAGAAAATAAAAAACGAAAAGTGATCAGTGAGTTCTTGTTATGACTTTCATATTTTTTTTTTTGGACTTCTCACTTATTAAAGTGGAAGTTTGAAATAAATATCTTTAGTTATTGGCAGAAATGTTGGGTAAAGGTTCCCTGATGATCTGCATTAGCCTCAGAGCAATGCGCATGGGAACTAGCTAAAACTCCTGAATTGATTACTTTGAACTTTTGAATAATATTTCGGGAAAAAGAACCAGTACGAAATTAAAAATGAAAGAGTCTTGACATTTATTTTTTTGTTGGAACCAGTACTCAGGGTTTAACACCTACATAAGCTGCGCATTGTGCCGGAACTGAAATGGAGGGGACGGTGTGGAGAGGACAGATGAGGACTGATTAGAAGAGTTTTTGTTGCAGGTGCCGAAGAAGGAGCAGGAAGGAGGACCGTTAATTTAGCGACCAGTGAGACAAGCCTACAACTATTAACGCATTCTGTCACTAACGCAGATCGCAATAATTCGACTCCATATTTGCGATTGAGTGCCGAATCGAACTGAGGATATTAGACCCTCTAGTCTTGTGTAAACTACTTCAACTCAGATCAAGATCAAGAATTCAAATAATAATATGATAATTATTTTCCAAATAGTGGTTTAGTGCATGTTTCATATAATTCAACTTTTGCAACCGAAAGATGGACCACCCGTTTCATTCATCAACTTTTCACTACTTTATCATTTCCATTGTCACTCTTTTGAAAGTTTTATTTTGCAACATTTTCCCTATTTTTATTTTTAATTCACTCAAAGATTTGCCATGCAAATTGTTTACGTTTCTTTTTAACACTTTTGTTTCTCATCATTTTTAGCGGAACTTGTTGATTCCGTACAAAAAATATACGACAACATGTTTTTACAATGTTTCACTTTTGTAGTGTGATGTCACTTGTTGTATGGATGTTAATAGTCTATATTTTTTTTTCTATATGTGGGCCACAATAAATGGGAACTTTTCATATCGCTCTTGTTTGTTCTGGTCAAAGTCGGTGAGTTTGAGTTCGCTCCTTCTTTGCCTGTACAAAGCAAAGCCAACAGTTTTTATTTTTTAATATTTTTTTTGTAAATGATGAGTAACTCATGCGGAAGTGTTGGCTTTTCATTGTAGCTTTCATTTTTATTTTCATACTTTTCATGATTTCTTGTAGTTTTTTTTTTCAATTTTATATTCTGTTAAGCCTCCATTTAACTTTTGACAAATTGGTGTACAATGTTGTCACAGAAAAAGCACATCAAATACAGAAATAAAACTGAAAGAAATCACAAAATATTTAAGCTCTTTTGTTTTGTATTTAACCTGGTTATCGCTTTTTATACTTTTTGTACCATTTGTAGGGGAAGTCTTGTGGCCTGGAAAAGAATCATGTGAAAACTGATTTTTCAAAACGTTTATAATCATGAGTTTTTGGTCTAAAGAAATGAAATATATTGAAAAGTTCTATATTAACGGAATGCTTGCAAATATCCACTGGAAATATTGTACCAACCGTCATGAACGTACCTCTCCCACGACTGGTGGAAATGGGAATGATACAAAATGCTCCTGAGGCGTGACTGGTGTAAACAAAAGTTATAATGAAACTAGACGAAAAGTGCCTACGGAATTCCTTCAACCCAATGTAACCTCGGAAGATATATATATTTTTTATTCGCTGCTCTAGAATAGTTCTGCTGCCAGTATTTATAAAACCATGACCGCAAGTGCTACTAACGACACAGCGACAGGCCAAGAATATTAAGTTTAGGTCTGGAACCGAGTGTCTATTGATAACCTACAATGACAACAACATAAAAACGTTACCGCTACCTCTGACATAAGGTTCTTGAACTCGAACCGTTTGCTAGTCCCTGGGAACCACTCACGTAAGGTGTCCTATGACAAGTCCTTTTCCCTCTAGGGTCTTGCAGACAAGCTTTTGAGCTTTGCGGAATTGATGTAAATAAGATTGAAATGAATGAATAAATGATATGAAATAAATAAGCGTGTTATTTAGCTATTCCTTATATTCTGAACGAAGTTTCTTCAAGATTATCTAAACAACTGATTCTATTTCGCTTGAGTTTTAATTGAAATTAACATGTGCACGCGTTCTATCATTTGCAAAAGGACGCATAAATCTGTCCAACTTGTATGCATTTTTGATCTTAAGAAAATTATTTCTGTTTAATATCACACAAGTGAGTGCTCGATCATGCAACTCAACAGAACATTTAATCATCCACTCAATGAGAAGGTAAATGATTACGTTGCATTTAAATCACACTGTATACAGTGTGAGTAAAAAAATCTGTTTATTTATTTTCTACGAATATATTATATATCAACGTTATAGAAACTAAAAATACGTGAGTTATATTTTGCAGCCATTTGAGAAGATGAAGTTTCCACAAAATATAGTTCTAATAGCGTCCGAGGATGGTCCAAGACAAAGAAAAAAATGTATGATGGAAAACGGTTTCCGCTAATAGTACGTGTTTTATTCATAATAAAATAAGGAAATATATATATTTAATATCAATGATTTGGGTTTAATTTCAAAGAAAATCTTATGAATTTAATTTTTGAACATGACTTCCGCAATGTGGTCGCCAAGGGTGGCGTGCAGACGGTGCAATATGCAACACCAATTTTTAATAACTGTTCGCAGTATTTGCAGTCGTATTTCGCCAATAGCTCTTGAGATGTTGATTTCCAGCTATTCCAATCCTTGTGGTTCACCGAAATAGATAAGTGAATAATCCCATGAGTTTTAATCACACGATCTTGGTGGCCACTTAATTAAAAGTTATTTTTTCATCAAAAATTTCTTTAAATAAATCAATTGTAGCGCCGCTGTGTGGCATATGTCTTCGTCCTGTTAAAATGAGACATCGCCAAGATTAATACCGCCTAATTGAGGTACGAAAAAACTTCGAATTATGTTCCTGTATCGTCCACAATTGGCAGCAACATTCTGGCCATCATGTTTTCTTAACTCGTCAATTCCCAGTGTCACCTACAGGTGACAGAGATTAAAGGAATTTTTATATATATATGTATATACAGACATAACTGCATTATATAAATATTGGAAATAAACAGATAAAACCCTGTTGTGCATCTGATTTTATTTTGGTAACGCTGACGTTATTCAAACTAGGGGAGCCTTACAAACTTTTAAGCTTGTTTTTGATTTTTACATACTAGTCTGCCTTGTGACAAAGAAAATTTTATAGCCAAAAGGGTAAGAACTTAAAATTTTTTTGTTGTACATTATTGTGATATATTCACATTAGTTATGTTCTATGAAACTAGTAACAAAAATAAATTGATTTTTCAAAAAAATAGCATTCTATACCAAGTGTCACCTGTAGATGACACTGGGTATTGTTAGTACTCAATTTATTTAAGAAATGCAAAAAAGAACAAAGCTCTAAGCTGTGTTATAAATATTCCGAAGAAATTATCGCAGCTAGCTGGCATGATAATAGTGTTGTCAACGTTGCATCGAACTGTCGTTCATTCGAATCTAAAACAAAAGTGGACCGGATTGGATTTATAAATAAAAAACGGGCAAAAATTCAAGTTGAGTGTCCAGCTCTTGTACGGATGTACAATAAGTACATGGCTGGAATATATCTTTTTGATGACTCTATGATGGTAGCTCTCTGGGGAATGATATTGATGTTTTCTCTATTTGCGTTCCTATGAAGATTAGGGTGCCTATCGGGATAAGAAGCGGAAGATCTGTGAGATATCAGTTACAGGTCGACAGCTCTCAATGAAGATGTGGATACTGCCATCAACACACTTGAAAATGTGTGCTAAAGTGTTGGTAAAGTTTTCACAATAAATAAATGTTAATATATTCTTAAAATAAATATGTATTATTAAAAAATTAATGTTTCACTTCTACGAAAAAACTGAGAATGGGTACTTTAAACCATTAACTTAACCGTGTGCCCAGTGTCACCTGTAGGTGACCGCCCTTAAAAAAAAATTGGGCAGGTTTATTTAGCAATTTCATTTATCTTCTTTTTTATAAAATATATCTATGCTATTTCAGCCAAAAAGAAAATAAATTGAAGAGTTAAGACGTATGAGCCAATGACTCCTCCAGTCCATAAAGCGCACCAAACAGTACTTTTCAGTGGATGTGGTCAAGCTTCCACAAAAGCTAGTGACTTCCATTCCAGCAGAGAAGGGCTTCTTTGGAAAAAATTACTTTGAATGGATGTGTTTCACGAATAAAACAGTTCTAACAGTGTAAGTCGCTTTGTAACACAATTTCAAAACAACGTAAAGGAAAAGCATTTATGAGCAGTTAAGTGGGCGCTCAAACAAAGCAGTGATGCCAACTCAAAGTTGTGACAATCCTAAAAAACAAAATGTATTAACCGCAAAGTTATCGTGACTTCAGTTTTTTTTTTTGCTATTCTATGCTTTTGAGGTCTTCGAGCTAAAGCACTAACATTTTAATTTTCAAATCCACCGATTTCCACGTGTTTGATATAGTTTTCCATTAACCCAAAAATATTAGAGAGGCCAATTGATTAGATATATAATTTCGGAGTATTTCACAATATTCAGTTATTACGAACTTTATCGCTCACCGTATCTCACAAACCCATTTTTATTCGAGCTTACGGTGATCAGAGTGGTCTTGAAATGTTGTAAGTTATTCTAAGTAAACCACTTTGAAAAAGCCTTTTGCTAAGTTTTTTGAGCTTCATAGTTTGCTTTAAAACGGTTCAGCCTTTCTAAGGTTATAGATATATTGTTGGGCTCTCAGAATTAGTCCAGGAGCTTTCTACGACCTCAAAACGTGGAGATCTGATTAGAACTCGATTGGATAAAACCAACAACCTCCTACTCTTTGAGAAATGATTTCAATTTACGCTAAAATTTATACAGCAGTTTATATGATATATCTTCCACTTCTCTTTAGCGCCACACTGTAGATCTGTGCCACCGTCATCGTACCCTCTGCATCGCCATGTACATGTTCGCTAACACAGTAAATTACAATTTTATTATTAAACAATTGTTTGTTAGTCAAGGTTAAATTGATTTTCTTCTCTATGCCAAAAAATGCACAATCACATGCAGCCACCGTTGTGAGGAAAATATGTGGAATTTGGAATGAGGATTTACGTGCCTGATTACTTCTACGTACTGAAGCCAATAAATCATTCATTTAAAGTCTGTTTCTACTCACTTTGCTAAGACTATCAGCCGCCGTTTTAAGAGTGCTGGTCATTCAGATACGAATTTAATGTGGTGAGTGTTCGCTCCTTTGATTTTAATAGAGGAAAATATTTTAATTATAATTATGATGCGGACTTACCTGTAAATAAAAGCCAAATAAATTTATAAATTAGTGAGTACAAAATAATAAGGAAATAATTTTAATAAAAAAAAGGATGCGTAAGTTAATTTGCAGGGATGGGAATAGTGTACGATATATTGATTAAAATTAGCATTAAATTATTATCAAATATAATATCGAAAATTGACAAAATCCGAGGCTGCAGTACCATTTAAAATAAATGTGGCAAAAGACTGATTCTAAATACCATCCCGCATCTTCCCGCTAACTTTAATTTCAAGGTTATCGTAGTGGAGCTTTTTGTGCTAATTTGTGCTTATGAGTTAATCGAGCAAAAACATTGTTTTTATACCCCTCACAAAAATGTGGGTATATTTAGGATTCTCATTCCGTGTGTTATTTCTTCGATATCAATATGCGACCCCATAAAATATATATATTCTAGATCCTTATGAATAGCGATGACGATTGAGCGATGTCCGTCTGTCTGTACGTGAAATAGGGTTTCCCAAGCCCCCAGAAGAGCTAGAGACTTCATTCTTGGACTGATCGTCCAAGTGGAAGTGAGCTAACTTAGAGTGGTATTGAAATTCAGAAAATTCGAAAGGACGGTTCCAGAGCTGGAAAGCTTACAATTATTTCTCGAAGCAAAATTAACACCAAAAACCGATTATTTTTTTGTTTATTTGAAAATTGAACCTATTTCATGCTTTGGGACTCCTCAATTGACCATTTCAAACTAAAAAAAACTTTTTCCAGGGATAGGAAATAAAATTTTTTTTTTTTGGCACATTCGGTATTTTGTTGTACATATAACAACTAAAATGTTTAAAAATTTCAAGTTTTTCTTAAATAAAACCTTTTTATACATCATGAAGATTTGCATTGACGTAAAAATTTTTCGCTTCCAGGGGTGGGAAATTGAAATTTTATAAAAATCAAAGGGCAACTAACGCAGTTTTTTTTATTAATTAATTTATTTTTTAATTCAGGAAAAGACAAAATTAATATCAAGTACTTAAAAATATCTAAATTTCGATTCCAATATTTTGTACAATATGAAAGTTGCCAAAATAGTTAAAAATTTTTCACATTATAAAGACTTGTATTGGTAAAAAGAATTTGAAAAATTAAAATTTCGTATCCAGGCGTGGGATATTTTGAATATTTTTTTTATTTATAAAAGTAAGCAAAATATGCAACTGAAGTTGTTTTTATGGCACTTATAAATTAGAAAGCATAAAATTGGTACTTTAAAATATGTGTAATGCCCGACGTACATTGGTGAAGGGTATATAAGATTCGGCATAGCCGAATATAGCACTTTTACTTGTTTAATTTTGAAGCTTTAAAAAATTATAACTTCTTGGAAATCAACCGATTCCTACGTGTTATAAAAGAATCGGGAACAGTAACTGATATGTATAAAATGATATGTATAAAAATAAATACTTATCTTTCGTTCACAATATCTCACAAGTGGATGGACCGATTTATTTCCTGTTTTTGCGACGACTGACGTATTGTTTTATTATCAACAGCTGTAGTGCGATTCAGTAATTTGTCGTATCGATAAAGTACATACAACAAATATATACCGGTTGTGCTATTCTGTTAGATTTTTAACGATATTCGATACCGATTGAAATTCGTAGCTTTTGTTGTCGTTTTACTTGTCGACAAACAGTCGTTAGTTTTAACGATTTGCCTTTTGCTAAAATAATTATTTGGCTAATGGTCTAGTTTGCGTCACTACTCTTTTTGACAGCAGCTTTCTAAAATAAAGATATTTGAACACAAGACTGAAACATTTTATATGGAATTGGTTAGATAAAAATTTTTGTTCTTTTTCTATTCTTTTTGTATGTTTTTATATTACTCATACAGATGATATATGAAAGAATGTGGGAACGGTATAACTAATAAAAAGTTAGTAAAATAGACCATCACTAGTGCAAAGAGTTGGAGATAAATGTTGTTTCTATCAAATCGTTAAAAATACTGAATCGCATTACTGATTAATTTTTGGAGCCGTTTAAGACTTATTTCAAAAACCACTTTTGATATAAATATTGTTTAGTCGTTTGGAGATTTCTCATGATCTACTAGCCTGAATTGGATCCAAATTGACAAAATATATAAGTTAAGTGAAAATCAAAAGTTTGGTTCCATTATACTTACATTTAAGTATATATATAGTTGGAAAATATTTTACCTTCAACTCTTTTATAAAACCAAAACGCCTCGTAAGCGGGGCACATATTAATATATCCTAATCGTAAGTTAGAAAAAAACCAAATATATATTTTTTTATAACAAATCCCTTGATAATATAAATAACGTCTATATTATTTTGTAAATCAAAGATGAAAAATTTATTGCAAAAGTTCATGATATTCTCTCATAAAAGCCAATGCCAATCAACAGTCTCCAAGTTTAATATGACAACAGTCTTTGGTTAATGATAATTGGGTCATATATATTTTTATAGCAAAATTATTAGTAGAAATATTTCGCTTAATCCATGCACAGTCAAATAAAATAAAAAATTCCTTGATACACACGATATTCGCACACATCTTCAATGACATCAGTCACGTAGAAATGATTGACAAAAACTATTGCAACGTGAATGACAAATAATAAAAAAAAAAGAAAAAATTTTGTATGAAAAAAGTTGACTAAAAGTTCGACACTCTTTCCCCATACACACAGACACACACACACACTTTATACATTTAGTTTCCACATGTCCTCCTTAAATAGGCAGGCAGTAGAGTTTGACAGTCCCACATATATACAAAATACACGACTACACATATAATCGTGCATTTCATATAAATCCTTGATTTTATGTGTATATAAATTCAATTCAAAATAAAAGGAAACACACACGCAGACATACACGTGTATGTGCACAAATAATTGTGCATGGATGGATAATGATTTTCTTAAAGTTATTTTATACGATCTGTCCATCAGGCTGTCCATCAATTTGTCAAAAAATATAACAGAAGCCAAAAGTAAAAATTACGAAGGAAGCGCTTTTATTTGTACGTCCTCTGAGTTTATTTTCCCTTACTCCCTTCGTCTCTCGTTATCTGTTGTTCCCATAGAGTTGAATGTTACATCACGATTTCTTTTTTTTTACATATTTGTCGCAATCAGAGTCCTTGTTTTACAAAAAACATAAGGTAACAGACTTAACATACATACAAACGGAGCATAAATATTGGAACGTTTTATATGAGGGTCAACGCAGAAGGTTTTGTATAATATTCGGTCAAAATATAAGGTGTTTTAAATAGATAAGAATTTCGTAAAAAGTCATGCTAAAATTTGCTAACGTAAACAGGACGTTATTTTCAGTTTTTGTGAGTATCACATTTTTATTTATGAAATATATATTTTTATAAAAATATAATTGAATTGAAAGACATTAATGAAACATTTTTATAAAATAAGTTGATAACTTTAAATTACTAATAATTAAATTTTTAAAATTGACTTTATTTGGCAGAAGTGTGCAGTTGATTTAACATACAAAACTTACATTGGCAAGCATCACGGATATGTCTATTGCATCCCCGAGCCTTTGAGTATTCTCAGATGGCAACTTAATTCATTCAAAAATTTATTAGAAACGATATATAAAAATCAGATTTAAATAACATCAGAAATATGTATGCGGTTTTACTGAAAAGGTAACAAAAAAAAATAACTTCTTGTAATAACAACTTTTTGTAAAAATCACCAAAAAAAAATCCAGATTTGCGCTACCTCCGGATCGTATATATACGATCTTATTAACTTCTTTCAAATATAATAGCCGGTGGGTTCTCCTAAGTCCATTTTAATGCGCGTGAAACGTCTGACATTTTCTAAGAAGTGCTGTGGACTTCATTGTGTCAATATTGCACTAGTACTCGTCGATCCATGCTAAAATGCTATAAATTCTACCACAAAAAAGTTGCGAATATTAATAAGAAATATTTATTTCAACTCTAAATTAGTGAGAGTGTTGACAACATTAAAAGTAAAGAGTTTAAAAAGAGACAATTCCCCAAAATATGTACTACTTTAAAAATGCAATTGCTTGTGCAAAACAAAACAACTTATGTTGTCAACACTCTAAATAAATTGTTTATATATTAAAACAATTATTATTTGTTTTTGTTCTATATTTCTCTTGCAACTACAATTTGAGTCGGAAAAAAGCCAACCAGTTGTAGAGTAAAACGTAAGAAAATAACAAAAGGAGAAGTGATCAGTGAGTTCTTGTTATGACTTTGAAATTTTTTAGACTTCTCACTTATTAAAGTGGAAGATTGAAATAAATATCGTTAGTTATTCTAAGAAATGTTGAGTAAAGGTTCCCTGATGATCTGCATTAGCCCCAGTGAAATGCGCATAGGAAGTGGCTAAAAGCCCTCCATTGACCACTTTGAAGTTTTTAGTAAGATTTTGGGAAAAAAGAAACAGCACATAATTAAAATTAACAAGTAAAAGTGCTATATTAGCCGGTGCCGTATCTTATATACCCTTCACCAACATAAGTCTGGCATAATATATATTTTTAAGTACCAATTTTGTTCTTTCTAAGTTATAAAATAGTTTAAGCCAGAAAAAAATATATAACGTCAGTTACCTTTTTGGTTGCTTTTATCAATAAAAAAAATTATTTTCCCACGCATGAAAACGAAATTTTGATTTTTTAAAAATATTTGATGAAAATTTTTTCCTGAATTAAAAATAGTTTTAATTAGTAAAAATAAGCAACGTTAGTTTTATGTATAAAAAAATTTCAGTTTCTCATTCCTGGAAGCGAAAATTAATTTTTTGTTTGTTCTTTACCAACATATTTAAAAAAACTTAAAATTTGTAACCATTTGGTCACATTCACGTATCACAAAATATTGCAGTTATCCAACCCTGCAATCAAAATTTAAATCTTTTTAAATTTTGAAACCAAATTTTTGTTTTCTGAATTAAAAAATGGTTTTTGTTAGGAAATAAATCACGCTAGTTGTTTTTTTTTTTTTGTTACTTTTATGCATAAAAATTTAAATTTCCGATCCCTGGAAGCGAAAATTAATTTTTTGTTTGTTTTTTTATCAAGGCAACTCTTAATGAGGCATAAAATAGTTTTATTTAAGAAAAACTACAAATTTTTAACCACTTTTGTCACTTTCATCTACTACAAAATATTTCATTATCCAACCCTGGAATCGAAATCTTGATTTTTTAAAATTTTTGATACCAATTTTGTTTTGCCGAAATAAAATATAATTTTAACCAGGAAAAAATTACGTTAGTTGATTTTTGGTTGTTTTAATGCATAAAAAAATTTAATTTCCTAACCCTGGATGAGAACTTAAATTTTTAATATTTTTTTATCAATGTAAATCTTCATGATGTATAAAACGGTTTTGTTTAAAAAAGACTTAACATATTTAAATATTTTAGTTATTATATGTATCACAAAATACCAAATGTGCAAAAATAATTAATTTTCCATCCCTGGAATTTTTTTTTTAGTTTGAAATACACAATTGAGGAGTCCCAAAGCATTAAATAGGTTTCATTTACAAATAAACAAGAAAATAATTGGTTTTGGTGTTAATTTTGTGTCCAGAAATAGGTGTAAGCTTTCCAGCTCTGGAACCATCCTTCCGATTTTTCTGAATTTCTATTTAGGTTCATTTCCAATCCATCAGTTTAAGAATGAAGTCTCTAGCTCTTCTGGGGGCTTGGGAAAACCGATTTCACGTACAGACAGACGGACAGACGGGCATCGCTCAATCGTCATCGCTATCTATAAAGATCCAGTATATATATACTTTATGGGGTCGCATAATGATATCGAAGAAATTACACACTGAATGACAAACCTAGATATACCCTTTCACTTTTTTGTGAAGGGTATAAATAGTTTAAGAAACGATAATTCCCCAAAATATGTTCTAATTCAAAGTTCAATCAGGCATTCCCAAATATCATGAAATAAAATTTCGAGTTCTATTCGCCAAAGTTAGATCCGTCGATGTATTTTTTTTTTAAATGGTTGAATGAAGTCAGTGCTAGAAGGCTATTTCAAGGGTACCAACTACACTCTTTATATAAATCGAGTTTCAAGATCAATTTGTAGAATCTTGTTACGTTGCCCAGTGTAATTTCCTAATGCTTAATCCACAAATTAAGTTATAAACCAACCAATTAAAACATTTATATAGCAAAATACTTCTAAAACAACCCTCGTAGGGTACCACAAATTGCTGTTAGTGCATTATAAAATACAGTAAAACAATTCATACACATCCACATGAGTGTGTGTGTACATCCTTCAGAAATACACTCACACAACAACAGACGCCATCCCAAAAGCTGAAGAAACCAAAAAAAAAAAGCTGTCCATCATTTTGTCTACTCTATAAATTTTCTATTTTAAATTGACAGCAACTTGACTCGTCTGTACAATGAAATGTATGTACAGTTTACATTGACTGACAATGACGACTAAAACTAAAGGAAGAGTGAAAGCTACGACACAGAAGAGAAGAGTTTGAAGGAGTAAAATGGAAATACATACATTCTCCTTTTAATCTAAAAGTTTCGCAATTGTTAACGTAATAGTTTGAGTGCAGTTACACACGAACGGAAGCAACTGACATTATTTGTAATCATTACAATTGTTGTAGAAAGTTGTAAATATATGATTTTGTTATTTGACCAGGGGAGAAAATTGTAAAGAAAATAAAATGTGTGTGGCGTAAAATGATTTAAATTATCGACAGTAAAAGAACTTTATTGTAGATAAGTTTTAGCGAAGAAGTAAAAATTTAAGGTTTCAGTGCCACTTTTTAAAGGAATAGGCACAACATGCTTGATGCATCTCTCGTTTATTTGATATGAATTAAGAATTTTTGAACAATTGAAAATTCTGCAGTTGTCGGGTGACTTGATATGGAACAATGCTTATGAGGAACGTTTCACCGTATGGCACCCCTGAGTGCTGGTCCAATAGAAAAGAATGTGGAAAGCGATTGACCACAAAGACCATCCCTGCAACTTCTCGCAAAGCTGTCGGAGCTTGATTTTTGTGGTTTTAAGGTCTGCGAGCTAAATAACTATTACTTTAATGTCAAAACCGCTGCTATTGTTTAACGAATCAAGCGATTCCCAAGTGATTGATGTAGTTTTCAAGTATTATAAAAGAATCGACAACAAATCAGATATATAATTTCGAAGCTTAAAGATTTCAATAGGTTTGATATATTTGATAATTGTATCTCGCGAAGGGATTAACAGATTTGAATTCGGTTTGAGTTAACTAACGTGTTTTAACAGCTGCTCTTTTTAAGTGCTTTTAGGACTTCTAAAAATCTTTTAGTTCAAATCCGTTGAAGTTCGCTGGAAATCCAAGTTAGGGAGCATTTCTTAGAACGCCACCAGATGGGTTGGGTTTGATTTATCCGTCCATAAGTTTTAAGAGGGTCATATACTTTTACAAATATACATACACACACACATACACACACACACCCACAGTGTATTAGTCAGGAAAGCTTCCCAGGAATTCACAACATGGAGATCCCATGAGAGCTCGATTTTTTCAAAACAAAGTAAGACCAATAACATCGGGATTCTTAGAAACTTTAAATTTCCTCAACGGTAAGTTAAACAAATTTATTCAAACTTCTTTAGTTTTAACTTCGTGCTGATTCTTATTTCCCAAAATGTTACTAGAAATTCAAAGTGATAAATTAAAGGGTTTGCTAGTTCGTATGCGCATTTCACTGGGGCTAAGGCAGATCAGCAGCGAAGCTTTACCCAACATTTCTTAGAGTAACTTAAGACATTCATTTCAAACTTCCACTTTAATAAGAGAGAAGTCTAAAACAAATATCAAAGTCTTAACAAGAACTCACTGATCACTTTTCCTTATTTATTTTCTCACGTTTTTATTCTACAATTGGTTGACATTTTGCCGATTTTGACATCATTATCGGTTTAATTCTTACCTGCATTACATGGATGGCATATCAACGAATGACCGCTTTCCACTGTTGTCATACAGATAAATAAACAAATCTTAAGAAGCGTTGAACCGCTTGGTTGTGGAAAAAATTACTTTATCTCTTTTATCTTATGGTGTAAAATGACTTCCTTGAGTCGTATAACCATAATCTCAACCTAAGCAAAACAAATACATCATCTTGTTTAATAAGCACGAATTTTGTCTAAATAAATTGTAGTTTTCATATGGAAATACCACAGTAATAATATTTATCTTCTACAAAATTTAAATTTTTTTTTTGGCTTCAGTATCAAATTAAAACTTGGTGCCGACTTAGTTTTCCTATTCATTTAGAGTTCATTGAACAAAATATATATGTGCAGGTTTACTTAAAAAAATATGCTCAGACACAAATAAATAAATGAATTTGCAATAAAAAAATAAAAATAGTACATAAATTAAAAACTACATACAAATATTTATTATAAATATTGAGAAACGTTGTGAAAAAAGAAATAAAAGTCCCTCATCAAATTCGGAAAAGGAAAGAAAATCCACTTTTCCCAAGCACACGTTATCAAAAGTTAAGTTGGCGTGAATGTGTTCAGCAGTAGTGTTAACAAAAGTAGCAGCAGCAGCAAAGAGAATTAAAGAAACATTTTTATTTGCACTTATGACTAAAAAGATTGAAACGTATAAAAATTCAGAAAATTATTGGGCTTATCCCGTTTTTAATAAGTCGAGTTCTCATCGGATGTCTACATTTTGACATCTTGCGAAACTTTCCCGACTAGTTCTGAGAGTCCGTCACTATGTCAGTATGTATGTTGTTATTTGTGAGTGTCTGTGTAAGTATGTGATCCGCATTTATGTGAATGTGAGCCTATTTGAAACAGTAGATCGCAAGATATTGCAAACTACTTAGAAAAGAATAATTTTTCAATGTGAATCTTTAGAATATCCTTAAAACAGTTTCAATACTCGAAGCCACAAGCTAATCAGCTCTTGACATTTTTAAAGCCATGTGGATTACTTTAACCGGGTTAAAAACGAAAATCCGTTTGGCGATATCGTGAAAAAAATATTAAAATTTTCAGAAACTCCGATATTAATACCTGATCAATTAGAGTTCTGGATTGTTTAATAGTAATCAAAAATTAAATCATTCAACATTTACGTTTGAGTCGGTTAATTTAAAAATTAAAATAAATTGAAATAATAACAAAATCGTGTTTCAGCTCGAAAAGAGCAGAAGCACAAAAGCCCACAAATTTCAGGTTGCGATAGCTTTGCGATTAAAGATAGCGGGAAAGTACACTGATGACCTTTAGGATACACCGTTTTCCAAATTTTTTTACTCGAACTCCACTCATGTAATTACCGAAACTACGAGAGAAAGGGACAGTGATAAGAAAGCAAATGGAACCAGCTATATTCGACTGTGCCGAATAGTATATACTTTTAAGTTACTTTTATGCACAAAATATATCTTAGTTTCCCACCCCCGAAAGCCAAACTTTCTTTTTGTTTTCTTTTACGAATAAAACTCTTAATGGGGCATGAAACAGTTTTATTTGAGAAGAACTTAATATATATAACCATTTTGGTCACTTTCAAATACTACAATTACGAAACCCCGGCAACGAAATTACAATTTTCTTTTAATTTTTGATACCAGTTTTGTTTTTCCTGAATTAAAAAATAGTTTTAGTTAGCAAAACAAAAACAAAAAACACGTCAGTTGCCTTTTTGGTTACGTTTATGTATAGAAAAAATTTCAATTTCACAACCCTGGAAGAGAAATTTTAATTAAAATTCTTTTGTATCAATGCAAATCTTTATGACGTATTAAGCGGTTTTATTTAAGAAAAACTTTCAATTTTTAAACATTTTAGTTATTACCTGTACTACAATCCCATCCCTGGAAAAAAATTTAATTTAAAAATAAAATTGGGGCTTTCCAAACTTATTTTCCAAATTACAAGCAAACAAAAATATAATTGGTTTTTGGTTTTAATAGTGCGTCGAGAAATGTTCCAGCTCTGGAACGGTATTTCAGATTTTTTTGAATTTCAATATCACTTATTTCCAATTCATCAGTCTACGAATGAAGCCTCTAGCTCTTCTAAGGGCTTTGGAAAACCGATTTCACGTACAGGCAGACGGACACACGCATATCGTTATTCAGAAGGATTCAGAATATATATGCTACACCCTTCTTCTTGAATGTGATTCTAAAATTTCCCCAAGTTCACGGCACGTATTTTTCTTGAGCCATTTAGAACTTATTTGAAGTGAGGAAAAACTTGAAAACACCTAAACTGGCACATCTCTCTCACAAGCAGAAATTCAATAGCAACTATTCCTTAAGTGTTTCCTTAATATCATAATCAATATTTTTAGATTTCTCCTGTTGCCGTTTGTATATTTATTACCACATCTGTATATCAGCTTTCCTTTAACAAAGTAGTTATTTGGGTTGATTATGTTTTTTATCGAGACTTTGGACTAAAGAGCACAGAGATTACGAACTAAAACTGTGGATGTAAAATGTTCAAAATGGAAAACAACAACAAAACAAGGGACAGATGAAGATAAGATGATAATGATGAAGTGAATGACAAGATGCTATTGTACAAGATGTACAAAAATATAAGATGTGTTGATGACGAAAAAGATGACATGATGTTGAATGTCTTTGATGGGTTACTTGTTCGTTGGCTGCTGGATTTACTTTTTATTCTTCACTCAAGTTTTTTGTACTATTTTTGCCCAGATTTTAATTCATTTTCTTTATTTTTTTTTTTTTTTATAAATAAGTTTTTATTTTTTTAATTTGAACTTTACTAATGAAGGACTTGAAAACAGATGGGTAATCTAAGGATAACTAGACAAGTTAGAGGAATGGATAAGAAATATTTTATTGAAAATGCAAGGACATTTTTAAAACGTGTACATGTACGTTCATATTTTATTTTCCAACAAACATATTTAGAACTATTGTTTTGTATAAGATTGACTGAACAGCAGTCAATGTTGGTGATGGCCAACATTGAAAGGATGAAGAGTTTATAACAATATGCCTGCCTGGTCACATGACCAGGCGTCTTGTAGACTGTTGGCCTTTATTGTTTGGGTTGAAGAAATAAAATAAAAACGGAAAAAAATAAAAGATTTTCTTAGAACAGATGCTGCTGCTGTTGCTGCCCCGTTGCTGTTGTAGATGTTGGTGTTCCTTGTCGTTGCTGTTGCTGTTGAATTTGTATTTAAAAGTGGTAGTAGTTGTTCTTGTCAATCTATTGAAGCATCTCTGTTGTTTGCTTCACTGCTTGTATAATATATCGTGGCTGTATTTGTGTGGATGTGCATGTCCAAATAGTATGCGGGCTTGAAGGGGTGACAATTTTCTTATTTGCTCGGAATTGCTTGCTGTTGTAAACACTATTGATGATTTGAAATGATGATGAGGACATACAAGGACATGGTTACGAGCTTGATGTCTGTTTAAGAAGTAAAAATTTCTTTTCCTTATTTTCAAAGTTTGACGAGTCTGTCTGCATTTTCTTGATTTCTAAGCTTTTATAGAAATAATCACACACATACACACACTCTTCACATACATACAGATACAAATGTGCCAAAAAGTTTCAAGATGTATAAAAGAGTCTATAAAAGAAAAGGATTTATTTCGTTTGACATTTACAAGAAGGCGAAAAAACAAGATGACGCTAAGCTGAAGAAGCTGTATTTTCCAGTTGACTTTTGGTTACACTACAAAACTTCATATTCTTCTTTTGTGCATTAAAATATACAAACTGATTAGGATGGCCGATGTGTCATAAGACGAATTTTCCGTACTGTATTGAGTTGTTATGTAAATTAAAATTAACATGCCCGTGAATTCTGTTATAACATGGCATGGCGGTCCAAGCAGCTCTTTACAAGTTAATAGGACCTAAAGGACCCAAGTGAGCTGGACTCCTTTGTTTCTGCCACCTGCCAGTTTTACCTAACCTTACCCAAACAGCTTCAAATGGAAATGGAACTCATGAACACTAAACAAAACACATCATCAATACAAGAACATTTTTATTATTAAGATTATTAATATTATTAAGAGTTACCAACATAACTCTTAACGAGGCAGGAAATAGTTTTGTTTAAGAATAACTTCAATCGTGTAACTATTTTGTTCGCTTTCATTTACAACCCTTGAAGTAAAATTTTAGAATATGTTTTTGTTTTTATTATCTATACAACTCTTCATGATTTGAAAAGTAGTTTTATTTTAAATTTTTAACCATTTTGGTCACTTTTTTGTACCATAATATATTGCACTTATCCAACCCTGGATTCGAAATTGCTGTTTTTTTAATTTTCTATACGAAATTTGTTTTTCTTCCATTATAAAATAGTGTCAGTTAACATAATAATAAAACAACTTCAGTTACTTCTTGGTTAAGTTAATGTAGAAAAAATATTTAAATTTCCCAACCCTGAAAGAGTTATTACATGCATCACAAAATTCTGAATGTGCAAAAAAAACTTTTAGTTTCCCATTCCAAAAAAAAAATGTTTATCTTTTTAGCATTTAATAGCCAATTGAGGCTTCTCAAAGCATGAAATAGCTGTAAGCTTCCCACCTCTGGACCGTGCTTCCGATTTCAATATTTAAATTCATTTCCAATCGATCAGCCCAAGAACGAAGTATCTAGTTTTTCTGGGGGCTTGTGGAAACCAACTGCATGTACAGACAGATGGACAGACGGATTCGCACTTTGCACAAGGAATGGCAAACCTTTTAATTTTTTTGTGAAGGTTACAAAAAATGTTTTTGTAACATTTATTTTGAATAAAATACTTAACCAATAGTATTCTATTTTTGTTTGAACTTTAAAAAATGTCCCACTAGAACTATTTTTTAAAAGTTCTTCGTTATTTCAACGAAGAGTAATCTTAGTGTACAATAATGAAGAGTAACCATCCAGGGTTAATAGAAGGTTAACAACATCAGAGCTATACAATCCCACAGTTAACACTGACGTTAATCAAATGTAGCTAAGCCTAATATATATATATATATATATATATATATATATGTATATATATATATATATATATATATATATATATATAAATATATATATATATATATATATATATATATATACATATATATATATATATATATATATATATATATATATATATTACCCAACACACGTGCATAGAAAACGAAAGAAATTCCTGTACTCAAAACAAATTGACCAACCGCACGTGGATACGGTGATATAAAAGGAATCATAATGGCGATGTAAGCTGGGCTAATAGAAATAAAATATAATTATTCTAGTTTTTTGTACCTCTTCTTTTATTAATAAAATGTTAGTTCATTTATATTTGTTTCATAAACAAAAATAATTTTTTCATACCAATACAAAATAAATTTCCTGAAGAAGTCACACAAAGGAGTGACGAAATATCGAAAAACTATTTATAATTTAATAAATATAAAAATAAAGACCTTAAGTTTAAAAATATTAGTTTATTTTAGAAATAAAATATATATCAAAAGGTGGTGATCTTACAGCCCATCTTGACATAAACCCTGGACCTAAATTTTGATACAATTTATATAAAAATTTCGATCGATATCGACTGCCATAATTTGCCTCCAGTATAGATGGTGTCAACACCCACAGAGTTATACCATAACAACCGGTAGAATGGTGGCCACTACTATGAAATTTATATATCGATTTTAAATAAGCATTTGAAAAGTTGTTGTTATTATAATAAATGCAACATAATTACTACATCTAAAGTTTGTTTTTGTTCCCCAGATTTTTTGCATTTTGAGGGATAACTGGAGTCATTTCTCGATTTAAAAATATTTCAATATATTATTAATATAAAAAAAAAATTATATAAATTCTCATCCACGTAAAAACCATATGAATATATATTTTTAGTTGTGGTAACACTGTTTTAGTATAACTTTCTTTAATTAAAAACAGTATATATTAAAACCGCTGCCCACTATTTGAAAAATCCCAACCATACAAAATAATTAGATACATAAATATTGCACGAGTATGGCAGAGCTGAGAGAGTATAATAGAACATCGCTTGCTTATGTTAGCACACATACTGCAGTTGTGTATGACCTGCCCATCACTTAAATACTTTTTCATGAGCGCACTTGTGGCATTTTATCGACCGTGCAAACCTTCTCTTCGTTTACAAGTCTCTCGTTCACTCAAAAGCATAACAAAAAGAGTACAAGCGAACCCGAATGATGCACACAAACGAACACGTTTACATTTATGATTCTTTAAAGAAGCCTACGCATAACTTTGAGAAGCGCATAGGAGGCTCTATAAAATAATTGCAAAGACAACAGTTTTAAGGAGCATTATTTTATAGACTTTAATTTACATTATTGCGATTTAGCAAATATAGCATATTATATACCGTTGGAAAGGTAATAAAATCTAGTTTCTTAATATATGCAATTCATTTTATACTTATATATATTCTTTAATAAATGAAATAATGTACTTGATTTTCTAAAGACTAACTTTGTAGCCTTGAGCACTCTCAGTCTGTAGATGGTGGGTTCAATTCTTGTCTTAAACTTGATCTGTTTAAAAGCATATTCTTACTATGTATTTTTTAATTTATTTAAGATATAATTTTGCAGACTAGATGATAGAAAACTTGTGGAGCTATTTTTTCATTTTTGCTACAAATACCGACGAAGGAGAGTGCTTTGAGTTTGGGTATGTCCTTATAAACGGCATTAATTTGAACACTGGCAGAAGAAGCCTTAATTTCTCCGTAGACCAGCTAAAATTCATTAATTATGATTAACGATGGCATGATATAGTCAACAATGTCGGGCGACTCAGATAAGACACTGTGTCGTATCATCTATAAAGCAGACCAGAAATAATACAAAGTCCGTGTTATACAAGCCTTCAAATATCTTAACGCGCTACTCTATGGTGTATCTTTCCACGGTTGAATTTGTCAAACATAAATATATCTATGGTACGGCTGATAATGTGGCCAGCTGAAAAGAATTCTTATTACAAAAGTAATTGTGTAAAATATTTATATGAACACAAAAAGAAAATATCAAATACAATTTTTCTGTTCAACCGTTCAAACTCTGAAATTATGTATATGATCAGTTAATGTTCTTGTCTCTTCTATAGTAATCGAAAATTCTGTCAGTTATCGTTTATCACCTGAGAATCGGTAGATTTGAAAATTAAAATAAGAGTGTTTTGCGATTAATATTAAATGGAAATTACAGGGTAGGCTTTTAGGGTTCATCGTTCGCCATAATTGTCTTTATGCATCGATCTCCATCTTATTGGACCAAAAACTATATATTAAAGAGATAATCGTTTGTATTTCATATAAGACAAGTCAAGTTATTACCTTTTCATTTATTTAATATAACCAAATAAATGTTTTTATAAAAAAAACTTTTGCATATTCTTTTATTTTTACTCATTTGCAATTATATTTTTTCGCGAAGGCAACTAATTCAAACCATTTCTTATTCAGATGGAAGTTCTCTCTTTGTTATATGAACCGACGCTAAGTATCTTCGAAATAAAATAATATGGTTGGAATTCACATTTTCTTTTAAAAATTAGAAGTTAGTGTTTGTCCATGGTGACGTTGATAAACTTCAGCTGCATGCAACGACGCAAAATGAAATCTATGAGACGCAACTTGAAATAAACTATAACATAATCAAAATAATACATATCGAATAGACGGAAATATATTTTTTTCTTGGACCAGCACTGAGATAATATCCACGATATACGCAGTGCATTGTTTCGAAAAGGGGATAGTGTTAAGAGGACAGTTGAAAGCACGAGTTTGTTGTAGATATTTTTACTTTTTAGTTCGCTGGTATATTTTTTTTCTACAAGCGCCTACGACAAAAAGGTGCACCATTTTGCAATTTTAATAAATGACGGTGTTAATTGCTGTCGCTGATGTTTAGCTATAAGTACTATGCCTCCGTCATTGACTCCATAACAAAGAACGGAACCTTGCACTAACGCGAATCTAAGGCATCGTAGTCTTGTGTAAACTACTTCAGTCAACAGCTTTCTCAATTAAATTAATCCCGTTCAAACAAACCTTTCAAAACCTAACCACCCTGGGGCGCTATTAGAATTATATATTATAGAATTTTTAACTTTTAAAATGGTCTCAAAATTAGACTCAAGTGCTTTAGATACTATGACATTCAAAAATAATTTTTCTTTAAAAAGGATATTAGCTGATTTTTTTCCTCCACTGTATACAGTGTGACTTAAATGCAACGTAATCATTTACCTTCTCATTGAGTGTATAATGAAATAGTCTGCTGAGTTACATGACTGAGTTCTCACTTGTGTGATCTTAAAGCGAAATAATTTTCTTAAGATCAAAAATGCATACAAGTTGGACAGATTTATGCATTATTTTGCATATGACAGAACGTGTGCACAAATTAATGGCAATGAAAACTTAAGCTAAATAAAATAAATTGTTTACATAATCTTGCATAAACTTATTTCGGAATATTAGAACCAGCAATAACACACTTATTTAAATACCCTGGAGGGAAAAGGATCTGTCATAGCACATGTTACGTGAGTGGTTCCCAGGGATTAGAAAACGGTTCGAGTTCAAGAACTTTATATGAGAGGTAGATGTAACTTTTTTGTGACACTGTCATTGTAGGAGATAAGTAAGCACTCGGGCTCAAGTCTTAGACCTGAACTTTATATCCTTGCCCTGTTGCCGTGTCGTTGGTAGCACTCCCAGTCATGATTTTATAAATACTGTCCTGATACCAGTATTCTAGAGCAGCCAATCAAATATAATATTTCTTCTTATGTTACGCTGATTTAGGGAATTCCGTGAGCACTTTTGTTATATCTTTATTATAGTCTTTTTACACCAGTTACGCCCCACGAACTTTTTGTATCACTCCCATTTTAAATAGTCATGGAAAAGGCACGTTCATGATAGTTGGTACAATATTTCCCAGGGGCCATCTGGAAACATTCCTTTAATCTAAAATTATTCAAGATATTTCATTTATTTAGCCTAAAAACTCGTAATTTTAAAAGCTTTGAAACAACAGTTACCACACGCTTCTTTCCAGAGCACAAGACTTCCTCTACAAAAAGTGTAAAAGCGATGACCAGGTTAAGTACACAACAAAAGAGCTTAAATAGTTTGCGATTTCTTTTGGAATCGAAGCCATCGCAGTCTTGTGTTCACTGCTATAGCTACAGCGATGCCAAGCGAGTTTGGATATGCGACGGAAGTCGTTTCCACGCAAATCGAGGCTTTAGTCTGTAGACTACAAAAAAATCCAATTAGTTCAACTTGTCCTTTAAGTTACTTCCCACACACACTCTACTATGAATAAATGTGAAATAGTTATGCTTTAACCCTGTAATCAGATTAGGACCATTTTGTCGAAATGTTTTTTCTTAATTTCAATAGCACTTGAACGTTGTTATAATATTATTTTAGAATTATTAAGTGTGTATTGTAAAACTGTACGGAAAAAATTTAAAAGTTTCTTATCTTCCATCAGAGACCATTTGGTCTTGTGAATGTTTCAATTTAATACAATACAAAATAGGAGTCGTTTTTGTGATTTTAATGAAACATATATTATTTTATTGAAAGTGTTTTTCATTGCAAAATAACTTTCAGTCTGCGCGTCTAATAAAGCTTTTAAATATGAAGCATTTCATATCGGAATCAGCTTTACGGTAGCTACAGATTCCCTGCTCACTTGTTCCCGTTTTAGAGGAATGCTCGCCGCTCCATATCTTCTTTGACTGCTGTCATTTTTCGAATCTGGATCGTTTTATGAGTGAATGCCGTGGCCTTATTTTCTAGACGCAGCAAGATTGTTAATGTACCGAAATCGAGATTGTCAAACCATATTTTGCAGGTGTTTGGAGCAAAAGGACATGCAAAAACTCCCACTACTTACGAATAGGAGCAAAATTATCGTTGCTACTTGAAGTGTAATTTTAAAAAGCCTACGTTCATAATTTTCACTAATGCGTCCAATCAAATAATACACCAAAGAAAGTTTAAATATGGATGCATGTTGTTTGAACCAAACGGTTTCTCTATACAGGATCCGCATACAATTTTTAATCCAACAGCAGCGTTATAAATATTATAAAAGTATTAAAAAACTCCATGTATAAAAATACACACATACAAACTGTGTGGCAAATTATTAACTTGCCAACAACAAATCCATTGACTAAAATTATAAGCAGACATGTGGAACAAACAAAATATATATCCAAGAAATATTTAACAATAAAAATTTGCTTAACAAACAACATGCAACATCTCATCTAAACTTTCATTTAAATGTACAGAATGCAAAGAAAAGTATTGAGGCATTATAAAATTGGCCAAAAATATGTCAACACTGTGGCGACATCTCTGTTAATTGCATCCTCATACGACACTTGTCTATAACACTTAATCATTCATTTGTATTGTGTGTGTGTGTTTGTGTGTGTTTGTTTTTATATGTCATATATTTGTTTTTGTTCATCCATACATGAGTTAATGTAAATATATTTATTCATTTCTATTTAAAATGTACAAGACTTTTATAAAATCTACTAAACTTTTTCATTATTCACACTGCAGATAAAACGTATTTACGTTCGTACAAGAATGTTGGATGGATGTACACTTCAATGTATGCAGGCATGAAAGCGGAGATCAGATATTTAAAATATTGTTTTTAAATTGATAAATAGTTAAGTGACATATCAATTAAGCAGAGGTAAATAAAGATGTAATTCCGTGTATATGAAAATCTTAAATTGTTCAAATTGGTTAAAATTATTATCTCTTGAGTTCGAAAGTATTGCAGATAGAAGGAAAAATTTTAAGGCATTTACATGAGGCGAAAAAATAACCTGAGACTTGTTTGGTACTATTTTAAAGTCTTAGCTTTTAATATTTAATATAGAGAATTTGACTTTGGTAACTCTAAGCAACTAGTTCTTCTGATTAATAGCTTCAAGTACGTTAGAACAGCTTTTTAATATTCGAAAATATTAAGTTTAATAATGCCTTCATCCTAGAAGTTAAAACCTGGTCTTAGTATTAAAGCCATAAACATGTGATTTTTTCGTACACAATGTAAATTTAATAAATTCAGTTTCTAAGTCACAGGTTGTCCAGTAAATGTAATCAAAATTAATTATATAATTCAAAAAAATTTTCATGTGAGCCGTCCTATTTTCCCCTACGTTTTATAATCCTGATGCACACATTTTACTGCAGCTATTTTTGTTTGTATAAAAAATTTTAATTAAATTAAGTTGCAGCTTAACATAGGAATGGTTTTATATCTTGCAAATGACTATTTTAAAAATATGGAAATACTTATACAAGGGACTAAACCTTTCAAAAATATATTCTTTCATATCAAATAATTCAATTCTGGACGAAAAAGTCAATTGTGGTGGATTTTTCTGTACACTCTATACTCATTATCAGATGTATGCAATATAATACTTGGCAGCACTGAACTTAGCGCAGACAAAAATAGGTGAATACAAGATCGCATATCACGAAATCTATGTAAAAGTGCATTTTATTTAGTTTCAACCGAATACTTTTGTATGGTCAAACCAGGATTGAACAGTTGGTTTTGAAGTTAAATGTTGAGATTTATACACAATTTTTTCACGGAACAAAAGTACAGAAATACGTGCGTTACTTTGTCTTTAAAAACATTGCAAATTTGTTTAAACAAATGTTTAGAAATATATTGAGATACAGTAAAAAAAGTTATTATATTTGAAATTTATTTTTGCGTACAAATATATTTCACTAACGGAAAGCGATTTACACAATTCTGCCCAAGAGGTAATTCATTGAAAACTAAATATATCAAAAAAACATTTCGTTCATTTACTGCTCTGCACGTTTTCATATTAGTTGTGATGTGATTATGCGTGTTCAAATGCAAATTGTCAGTGTCGCTGTCACATCAAATTTTGTTGCATTCAACAAAAAAAATTTACAATATGAGAGTGACTGGGAGTGTTTGTGTGCGTGTGTGTGTGTGTGTGAATTTCATATCTTACGGTAGAGTGAAGACAACAAGTGCAACCAGCCATCACTAGCAAAAGCAATATAAGATGATGTCTCAGTTGTCGTTTGACGTGGTGCAAGAATGTGGCGGCAGCATTATCAACTGATGCAGGCAACAAGGCGACAGATATCATTCAATCATTTTTTCTTCTATTTTTATAATTTCAATGTAAAAGAAAACTGCATGTATTGGCTCCATTTGTGTAGAGGAAAGCAAAGACATGCAACGGAAGTTTTTGCTCTTTTAACTACTCCAAATTAGTGAGTGAATAGTTAAAGAGTTATGATGACTGATGTGCTTATAAATTGTGGACTGATAGTAAAACCGTGTTTGAAATCTTAGGAAATACTTCGTTCAAATGAGTGCGGCTGTTTTGAAATGTGTGTTAGATCGTTTAGCACATGAATGAATATTTACATAAAATTAATTTTTCACTTTTAATGTGTTAAACGGATTTTATAAAAAGCACTGAAACTCTGTTAATCGCCGTACATTTTAGTGTAAACTTTTTTAGTCTCACTTGTGTTCTGTGTTATGCGCAGAATAAACGGGTTCTCCAGCCAAGTATAACGAAGGAAGTTTCGATCATACGATTTATATGTAAACTAAAGAATGATTGTTTAATAGTTTTTAAATGTCAATTATGTGAAGAAAAATATATGCGAAGAATACAAGTAATAAACTATTTTTTCATTTACAAAAACTTTTGCTACTGAATCACGGTTTTTTCAAACCGAAAGAAAACTCAGAAGTAACCAAAAGAAGGAAATAATATAAATTTTTTCATTAAAATATTATATAAAGCAAAAAAAAGTTTGGCTGATATAATTTTTTCACAGACAAATTCGCCAGTTATTAAAAAAACATCGGTAAAACCGTAGAGCAGTTTGTTCTGCCAGATTGGCCAACTTATTACCTTCGGCTGTTGGCGTTGCCACGTGCACGAAACATTCATGTAAAATAGAATTTCTTTAATTCCTTCACTATTATTTGAAAAGGTTTTCATTGATTTATCATGCCTATTAAAATTTCCTAATTTCAACATTTTAAAAATTCGGGAAGTTATTGGTTCCATCCCGGTTTTAAAATATCGAAATTAGTTTTGTAATTGTTTCTTTAACTTTATTTAGTATTAGTTTTTTTATGAATTTCTTCAGACGGCATATGAGAATTATATTCATACATATGGGGCACTGTTTCAACAAAACTGTATTAACTCAAAATTCAATACACAATACCTCAGCAAAAATTCCCCTAGTCAAAATACTATTTCTTCACAAAAAACAAAAACCTGTTGTGACCTTTTTCATGTTGGAATGGTTTATTTTTCTTAATCAAAAATATAAAATGATTTTTAGTTATTTTGAAGTGATTGAGGATAACAAATAATTGTATTTGTCATAAAATGAATATCCCAATATCCTATACAATAACTTCATTAGCTTTCTTTATATAGACGAATTTTTTTTTATTTTTCCTCTCCTATATATTGTGCATTTTATTGTTGAAGAAGTGCTCTGTTAAAGAAACTATTGTTCCTACCTAAAATTTTAATTACTAAAAGTACATATTTTTCCCAAAACCACTCTGCCGCATGCAAAATAAACACAATTATTTGTATAATAAAATTACTATTTGAACAACATTTCTTTTACATAAAATCGCCATTCGTAATTCACTCAGAAATAACTATTTGCACAACAATTCTTTTATATATTGTAGTCGTTCACAATTTAATCAGGATTAAAAATATTATTTGTTTTTTTTCTCTCTTTATAAATTTAAATATATAATATATATACTGGTCAGCATTATCCAATGCTCTTACGACCATTTCATTATTATTGGACACGATTTTTTTTCAACTCAATCAGCAACTCATTCAATCATAGAAAAGATTCTTTTTATAACCATGTCCACATATTTACAATAATAAAAAAATATTATAATATAATATATATATATTTGTGAAGCCACAAAACTACCCAAAGGATTTCCAATCGAATCTGTCAAATAGTAAAATATCATACTTCAATCAAATCATACAGATGAACTAAACTTTCCAGCCCAGAGACTGACAAAGAATTGGAAATATATTGGTGAGGGGACAAAGACATTTCGTAGTATTTAATTGGCACTAGAAGATTTTCAATACTATTTTTAGATGTATAAGATATTCTTGTAAAATAGTAATAAAAAATAATCAAACAATCTATTTTGACCTTTTATTTCCCAATAAAAATACATCTCACATAAAATTATTACGTCTTATAGAATTGCTTCGCTTAAAGGCATTCATTCTTCGTTGTTGTTGATGGAAACCAGAAATGATGTTTAAGTAAATTTTTTCTGGTCATTCCTCTTTCGCTTTTTAGTGCGCAATTACTTCAGCGAACGAACAACTTTTTTATGAAGCAAACTGACCTGCCAAGTGGGACATGGTGAATTCAAGTCATGTGATTCCTAAGCAGTTTGGTTGGTAAGCCTTTCGCTTGCAAGCCTGTTTCCCCGTGGTTATAAATTTTTGCTGGACTTACAAGTGTATATATTAAAAGATTTCATCGCTGAGTATATAAAAGTTCATTTTAAGTTCATGAAGGTTGCTTTTTATGGAGGTATCGAACTTTAAGTTGGAAGCACTGTTTTCAGATAATGGACATTTAGTCAGTTATTAAATGATTTGTATTTAGTTCGCTGTGGAATTTCAAACTTAATAGAATGACGCCTGAAAAACACTTCCATATTTTACATATTTATACCGCACTCACTTCTGTTTGAATGGATAAGTCCATAAGCACAACCTCCAGTGGTGGTAATCCTCAAGTTTATCTTGACAAAATGATGCATCAATAAAAACTGACTATTTGGTGTGCCTTCTGGCCGGGTGGCGACATTGATCATTACTTCTTTGAAAAAGATGCTGGTCAGAATGTTACAGTCAATTGTGACCACTATAGAGTCACGATTACTGGCGTTTTCGTCCATCAATTGAACAACAATGATGTGCAAGAGTTGTTGCTTCACAATGTGACAACACCTTAAACAGCTCGCGCTACAATTGATATATTGAAGGAAACATTTGGTCCCCTCAAAGTTTCATGTATGGAACAGGTAAATTCACCAAATTTATGCAGACAGAGTATTTTCTCTGTAAAGTCGATATTCTTTTCCAATTTAGCACGAAACGATTGAACTTTTGAAGCGATTGAACGCTGCTAGACCATTTTCTACATTTTTCTATGAGTGAAGTCGCTAGTCTATGCCGATATGCAAGATAAATGCCACGTAATTCATGAACGAGAAAATTTCGAATCATGTACCTATACCGATCACTATTGAGAGTAACACTCTGACAATCATCCCTTTTGAACGCACATAAGCCAATGACTGCACCACCGTATAAAATGATGGTGTTTCGACAAACCCTTCTGGATTCTTCTCACAGGAAATGCGACAATTCTGGTTATTTACTCAACCGTTCAACCAGCAATAGGCTTCATCGGAAAATAGAATATTTTAAATAGATGAGTTTGACGAATGATGCAATTATTCTGATTAAAAATTTCAACAATTTGCAAAGTTGCTCTGGTATAAGTCAATTCATAATGAAATTTTAAAGCAAACTAAATAGAAGGCAACTATCAGCTGTTAAATGGGTGCTTAGATAAAGCAGTGATGCCAACTCAAAATTGTGACAACCTAAAAAAACATTTAAATGTTCAATACAAAACCCAAGAATTTTGTCATATACTATAAAAGATAACACTTTTACAAGCTGTTGGATGAAGTAGTAAAATACAAGACTACGACGGAATATATATCGAGTTCGACTCCGCAGTGAGGTATGAGTATGATGCGGAATTTTTCTTAACTGGCCTTCGAACATTACCGACGGTGATTCACAATGTCATGTACTAAAGCAGTATTCAGCACCTTTCTACGTCAGTACATATTAAATATCCTACAAAGTAAAATACCCTACAACAAAATTTGTTGTCTTATAATTTGTCTTCATCTGTCCTCCTAGCGCTGTCCCTTTCTTTCTTGTTCTGGCAAAAGGCATTGTAGGGATTATCCCCTGGTTGCTGAAAAAAATTACAGTTTCTTTGATCAATACAGTTGTTATTGTATTGTTACCTTCCCCGGTAGATTTACAATTATATATGTGACTTAAGATACAGTCTCGTTTGGGCAAATATGGGTCCAAGAAGAGTATCCAAAAATTCTGAAGAATAACTTTTTAATTAAAACAAGTATTTACAACAGTCCCTAATAACATTCACTTCCAATACACAGTCTGTTAGTTGTGTGTGAAACTGTTTTACTTGGGATACGAGTATCTGAATAAAAATACTTTTCTTAAATTTTTTATTGGGTACTCAGTTTAGGGAAAGTGTTTGCCAGCTTTAATCTTGTGTTGTCTTAACCATAAATGGTAGTGTAGCTCCGACCACTGTAAATTATGTGTACGATTTAACTTGACACTAATAATAACGAGAGGAAAACAAGTCCATTTTGGTTTGAGGTTTTGATGTTAAGGATAAAAAAAGACTATCTTCAGCTTTAAAGCATTCCTGCTGGAGATCACTGAATTGCATGTGGTTTCCATTTAACACAATCTTCAGGTCTTAATTCGACATTATAACTTTGGGACCCATGCGAGAAGGATGGGTCTAGAATACAATGACTTCTGTAGAAGCTGTAATGATGAGGAGGAGGAAGAAACAGTACTCCATCTTCTATGTCAGTGTCCTGCCCTGGGCGGTTTAAGGGCAGTGGAGTTGCGCTCCAGCTTCCTGCCGGACATAGACAGCCTGGCGAGTCTGAAGCTGACTAGAATATTGGCCTTCTTAAGGTCCATGGGATGGCTTAATGCGGCAGAGGACGACTCGTGAGTGGTCCTTGCCTTAGGGTATCACAACGGGACCGAATCAACGGACCCAAGTGCATTGCTTAGACAATGGCCCTAACAACCTAACCTAACCTAATCTTCAGGTCCAAAAATTCTCTTTTGCCATACGACTGGCGTATTGCTTTAAACGAAATAAAAACTAATTCAATTATAAACAAATAAATCAAAGTGAACGATCTTTATCCGGATCTTGAGAGTAACAATACTATTGTGCAATTTCCATAATCTATAATATATATAAATCTAAATCATAAATATTTATTCCCTACCCAATAAATCAGCATGTGCGACTTGTATAATACAACTGGGTCTCTACAACTACAATACGATTTATATAATTTTTAAAAGTTACAAAAGAATGAGAAATATATGAAAGATGATAAGGAAACAACCCCATAGGATTTATTAAAAAAAAATATATACAAAAATTAACACTGAATAAAAACCGACAAAAAGTATGGCATGATGGACGGTTGATTGGATAGATGGACAGTCTCTCATGTAGTTGGTACGGTTTTTAATGAAAGGACTGCTTAAAAGTAATTTCTACGTGTATTTGAAACTAGTGACGGAAAAATAATTTTGTTAAAAGATTAACTTAGGATTAGTTAAACCGGATTTATACAAGAGTAGATAAAAATCGAAGACTCTATTAGTTCAGCTGCAGTTTTCTGGTGAGTTACGGGTAATTTATTGTTTATGAGTAGGACCAGACCTTTGTGTCCTGACACCTGTAATCCACTGCGCTAGAACTGAGAAGAAAGGTTTTGGGAGAAGGTGGTAAAATAAAGGGGTCTGAAAATTCTTTTTAAACTTTTTTTGGTGGGGTAGACCGCTGCAGACAGTTTGTAAGACATACGTATTGCTCGGCTAAAAACTTTCTCTCCCTCTCTCTCTCTCTGTAATAATTAGTGCGGATGACTAGCATATCGACCACATAAGCATGCGCTCTGGATGAATAACGCGTTGAATGTAAAATATTATGGACTTCGGGTTCAAGTTCCCTGATTTCATTGGACGCAGCTCACATTGCGACGACGCCCAAGAGAGTTATTAGAGTAAGCAACTGTACCGTCTCTGATGAGCTTCTTTGCCGTCTTCTAAAAAGAAAGCTCCCAAGTAGACTTATAGTTCTGGCACACATTTAAGAGTTGTACTCTGTTTTTGGCCAGATTTCAGTACTGCAAATAATGAGGTGGTCAGATGGTATGAAGTATCTCCTACACCGTCTTGAGAAGTCGAGTTACTTGAACGCTTCTGCCTCTTTGTGTCGCTCTCATAGATTGACTGCCTGTTCTTGAATGAATATGAATACCAAACACCGCTATTATCTGTAAAACAGTTAGAAGTTGAGGAAAATTGAAAAGTGGGTAGGGAAAAAAACGAAGTCATCCGGTACGACGAAAAACGCCAACTGTAATAAGGCTGTGTCTGTAGGGACTTTTATCAGAGGTTTTAAAATATAAAAATTTTATCATAAAAATGTATGATGGCCTTATTCAAACCGGTTTTGCTCCCCACCCTTAAAACAAAATATTTGAATTACTTGACTACGCGCTGTAAATTTAATATCCTAAAAATAATACGAGCACAATTGTTTCACTGGCACTGCTGATTCTCTCATAATAATAGAGCACTAAAATCCTTTACAAACCCGAGAGTAATAGTCGAAAAAAGTAATCGTATATTCTTAAAAGCTCTATGGATTCTTTCACCACTATTTATTACAAAGAAAAAAAAAACAAAAATGTTAAAGAATTAAAAAAGGGTTATAATAAAATATGTTATAAAAAAATATTATGTAGTTATTGTTGGCGATGCCGCAGTAAAGGAAAATATCGTGAGTGATTTGTGAGCTTGACAGGGACAGGATTTTTTCAATTATTTTTAATAATAATTGTAAATAAAGTAGAAAAAATAGAAAAGTAACCAACAGGATGAAGGGACATATTCTTTTATATGAATATAGACAACGTAAATGCTTGGATATATGAAAAATGAAACATGTTCAGAAAATAATGTCCAAAAATTTTTCTTAATTTCCCCATAAACATTTTAAACTGACTCATTGTTTGTCGTAGATACTTTAGCGATATCTACCGTATAATTGTTTTTAAGTTGAAGGTCGTAGCAATAATTACTCACGGTTGTTGTCAATATATCCCGCTATTCTGCAACTATTTGTCGACGTCCTCGTTAAGATAATATAAATAATGAGACCTTTGAGTATTCCTTAAAACCTAGAAATTAGAAAGAGGCTGTTGAAATAGAGAATTGATGAAGAAAAATGTTTAATACTTTCCTGACGTTGACGTCGACTAATAATTACAGAATAAAGAGGCATATTTGATTTTATTTTATTGTTAAAAATTGTTTGTTTGGATTAAGAGTTAAGTTGTAAATTCTTCTATTATGAATAAAAAGACTAGAGCACTATTATTAAAAATATGTTGATGATTTTAATTAAAGCTAATTAATTTTAAATTATGAACTTATTAATTTAAAATATTTTCATTCATTTGCTTTTCTGTACGATTTTAAAATACTCTTCAAACTTGCAACGTATGAATAAAATTTGCAACAATTATTTGTGTACACACTCGTACGATAATACTAAATGAAATTTATATCAGAAGCCTTAAAGCAAAATATATTTTTACACTCCCTTAACACACACACACACAATAAATGGACCATCATAAATTTAGCTGTCAAAATGACAATCTGTCTCATCTATTTTTAGGATATTTCTTCAAAATTAAATGGCCAAGTGTATCTTAAAATTTTATTTTGTCTTTACGTTAATCATCATCATCAACAACATTGACAAATAAGAAAAATTATATTTAACCCTTTTTTGTGTGTCATAAATGTGAAATGAAAATGACGAACTGCTGACAGGTGGCAACAACTAATTGGGCTTCTTAATTTTAGCACTTTGATTGCAACGAGAACAGAACGAAACAATATATCAAGAATAAGACAGCAAACATTAACAGCAAAAATGTAATTGACAAAAATATATTAAAGTAGGGGATTTAATATATGATGATGACGATATGAAAGTACAACAGCAAATTAAATTAACAGCTAAGAACAGAATAGTAGCAGCTTAAAGTTAAACATTATTTTTATAAAAACTTTTATATTCCTGGCTCTCAAGTTCAAACGAAACTGGCATTTCTCTACACTTCGTCGTGACTTTCTAAATTAAAAAAAAAAGAGTATCCTTCGAATAACTGGCCAAAAATCTTAAATATAATACTGTAACAAATAGATCGATACAAATTACTTACAATTAAAAAATTTAAAAAAGCTGTGGCTTGCGCTAACCCAATAAAACGGCTAGAAATGTTTAAATGTATTTAAGAAAATTCTAGCCAAAAATATATCTCAAGTAACATGGGGCAAAAAATTCCGAAAAATATGGACATGAAGAAAAATAAACAAACGGCAAATGTGTTATCATCGGTTTGATACACTTCTCGTACGCTATTTCATATTGAAATTGGTCCAATTGGAAACTGTTTTAAAATTCAATAAAACCACCGAACAAGTGAGAATGATGATGCAAATGTAGCGGCTTTTGAAAACAGCTGGTTTGCTGTGATTTTTTGTAGATTTTTTTACGTTGTAGGTGAATATTTATACTACAGATATCTACCGAAGAAGGAGGGTGCTTTATTCTGCTTTTCAGTATATGCTGGTATTATTCTCCTTCGTACTTCGTCATTGAAACAATCCCACAACAGCTGTCACAATCCTGCACGAAATCCTGTCATGGCTGAGAGTGGAGTCGATCGTGAGGTCTAGGTCATTGTAGTATTGTGCTTACTACTTCAGCCAACAACACACTCAAATGGCTATTAAGGATAATTTAGAACCTCTAAGTCTTTTAATACTGATGCAACATGCCGATAGTTTTCTATTTTGTCGACAAAGTGTGGACAAGTAAATTTTTTTTGGAGTCTTATTCACAGCAATGGCAACATTCATAATAAACAGAATTATTATAACGCTTGAAAGTAAATTTATATGATCGAATCGATAGCAGCTGATCTTTCTAAAATATCTTAGAACAGTTTTGAGCGCATATCGTGGGTATCCCGGTTAAAGACACGGTCTTTAAAGTAACCGCACAAGACATTCAAACGATTTCAAATCCATTGATCTTATTAGCCAATTGATGTTAGTAAAATGCGATATTATGCGGTCTTTAAACTTTTCACGCAATAAGGGGAACATTTAACTGGATTTCCTCGCTGGTGTTTCCGTCCTGTTGATACCACAGGCATAGGCCTGGCCATATCTTTAACACTTTCAGTCTCTTTCTTTTGATTAAGCTCACGAACGCTCTTCCGAATGCTGTCAGTTTAGCTTAATTCGGTTCACAGACTTACGTCCACATAAAAGCACACACAAAAAAAATGGCAGGCTCTCTGAATTAATTAGGGAAGCTTCTTAGAACCTCGTGGGGAAACGTGGGGATCTGATGGGAACTAGATTTCTTCAAAATGGGGTCAGACCAATAACTTCCCGATTTTTAAAAATGTTTACTTTTCCTAACAGGAATTTAAAAACGCGAATAGAATGTACGCAGTCAGGGAAATTTTCAAAAACATATTAATGTCAGAGGATGAACTATCGGAAAGTTCTTCCATACCAACGATTTTCATCTTCTATACAAAATTTATTCCTCCGTGTATAAATATGAATTTAAAATTTTCAGTCTTGTACTTTGCAGTTACACTTTCCATCCGAAATTGATGATTAAAAGACTTAAAATTGCTGTAGAGATGCTACAAAATTATATAAAAAATATCTTTATGTAAATCCATATTTATGCAGTCACTTTCTTCTCATAAAACCAGTGGCGTCATTTTGATTTTTATGACAAAACTTATTTGCACTTTTCTATTCTTTTCTTGCAATCAAATAAAATTTTTCATAACAAATCATATCTGAATTATAATTCGCCTGATCACTTGGCAAGAGGCACAAGTGCAGAGGATGCAAAAAATGAATAATAAAAATTATAAATGTGGATACAAAACAAACATAAAGTCGTGATAAAGACGCATATCGCACAAACAGTACGGCCTGCCATTACCAATCAAACTTAGAAATGAGTCAAATTTTACATTACACTGCAAGAAAAAAAGCTAGAAATCTAACAGCTTATAAAGATATTGAAGATGTTATAAAGATATTGCAGCTTTACACAATAAATTCTAAAATACGAAAGTCGGGTAAAAAGACAGTAGGGATATACAGCAAATGAAATATTAGCCTGAATACATTTTAGCTTTAGATCTTTAATATCTTGATGATCAGCCTGTTAAAAATTATAATTCTTTGCTCCAAAATAATTATTTGAACCGACTTTCTTATGATATAAAAAAGTATCTTAAAATATCGAATTCCCCACAATAATTGCGTTCTTTTAACCCTTCTGCATCCCTTGAATATGTGCTCTTTCTATGATCTTTTGAAACTATTCATGTTTTTAAATGTGGAATGAGAAAGAAAAAAATTAATTTTGCTCTTTTCTTTTAAAAGCATAATTTTCGTCCCTAGAATGAATAAATTCAAATTTAACGTTTATATCTTATAATAAAAGCGAAAAACTTTGCGTCTAAAAACCAAAGTTGGGTCAAATTGACCCAAGGAGTGCAGGAGGGTTAATGAAAAGTTATTCAGAATTTTAACATGGCACATAACATTCCACATCAAGTTGTTGAATCCAATAATAACCCTTCACTTCAATTCAAATCATGACTGATTCAAGGACAATAAAAGGACATCTCCTGAAAAATTTGCGTTCTGTCACTTAGATATATTTGGCAGTCTTGGAACGTTATACAAATCGATTCCATAAATGTTGCAAATTCATTTTGTGGCGTTCGAGTTTGGCTCAGAGCGAAAGTGCATCCTGTTGTCAGTAGCGAAGTACCTAAAGCTCCAACAGTAACACCCGATTTTATTGTACATCAAGTCTTTTACCCAACTCGATTTGCAATTTTTTTGTTTCAGTGTTTGACAAATTCGGCCGTGGCCGAGGCGTTTTAATGATGAAGCCTTTTAAGGAATTGGTTGTTCCTATCAAAGTTCATTTCGATTTCAAATGCGACTAAAAACAAGAGATTAGAAGGCAAAATTTTAGTGAAGAGGGTCCTTAGGATATTAGAATACCTGCCCAAACTCCTGCAGTTTGCTCTCGGATAGGCTCCATAATCGGACCGTATATATTAAAACATGATGTCGTCCAAGCAGCTACTCTGAATGATACTCGTTATAGTGAGATTATATAGAGATTATTGTGACATCAAGTCGGGGATATAGAAATGGACGATACACGACACAGCCAGCAAAACTACGACTTTTTTCTCGCAAAATTCAACGCCACGATCATGTGATTTGATAAAGTTGGACTTGGGACAAAAGTGTACTTCCGTAACTCAAGAACAATTCAAAGGTAAAAGGATGAAATAATTCTGCGTATTAACTGCATTAAACCTTAATTATGTCTAGTAGTCATATAATATATGGGCCATAACATAGAAATATCCAGCCGAAGTTTCGGCACGTTTTGCCTTGTTTTAATAATATTTTAAAGACATGAGTACTTGGATTTTCAAATTGTAAATTTAGTTTCAAAAAACTTTAATTTGCTATCAGCTCTTGTTTTTCTATACGTATTTATACGCGGAAGTTCAAGCTCTTCTTGACAGGACATGCATGGAGTTTAACGTGTGAATGACGATATGAAATCCTTACCTCCAAACTGAACATCACGAGTAGTTGATTGGCTTTAAACTGGTGAAGCCATTTGCGCTATTTTTGGTCATGATCGATTAGATCATCAGACCGTACTTCTTTGAGAGTGAGGTTCGCCAAGCAGCTACCGTGATTGATGTACGCTAAAGCGAGATTGGGAATCTGATCTGAAGCAATTTGGGTCATGTTAGTTACCAGCAGATGTCCTGGTAATGGGATATACAAGAGAGGTCTTCCATCATTCGTCTTTACGTGACCAATTTTAACATGAATGTCAAGAGAAGCCAACACCGCCATATGCGACCTATTAAAAACAGACCTAAAATCTAAACATTTGTGCTTTAATTTCACATGTACCTGCAGGACTTTGCTATGGATTCTGCCATGGTTTCAATAACTCGAAGGCACTGTTAGAGTTTTCAAGCTTTCTGTGAATGCATAATATCTTCCACTATAAAAGATTTTGTTTTTGATAAACGCAAATGTTTTATTATCAAAACCATGGCAGTTTCTAAATATCAAAATTTATTATAACAATTCGTTCTCGTTCCCAAACCGATTTAGCGCACGGGTATTTTCATTGTCAAGAAGTGATTTGAGTTGATATAATGCGTGTAGTCTCGGTACATGAACAACTGTTTTCAAACACTACTACACTACTACACTAAAAATTTCTGAGTTTATTAGATATATTTATTTTGATAGTGGGTTCCATCCAATCCCTCAAGATGTCTGGAGTGGCATAACTATCAATAGAGAGTAACCTCTAACCGGTGGGGTATTGCAAGAGTGTTGATAAAGAAAAAACAAAGAGAATTACTTCGGTAGCGATTTTTGGCTCTAAGGACTTTCGGATATTAAATCACAAATTAATTGTTTAAAATAACGTTTTCTTTTTTCTAAGTGTAACCTCACACGCGAATGACTCTCTACACATTTAACATCTCGCAGATGATGAAAATATGAAGGAAAGAAGACAAGCAAAATTAAAAACAAAAAGAACAACCACCAAACAAAGAAAAACACTGAGTGACGTCCAAAGATGTCTTTACTTTCTTGTCAGTTGTCAGTTGTTTGTCATTTGACACACATGCGAATGAGTGATATATGCCCCATCTCGCAAAAACACTCTGCTCGTACAATTTACTCTCCTCTGAAGGCAGTTTATTGTGAATAATCCTCCATTCATGCCGGTTGTTTTTAAAAACATTTAATTTTGTTGTTGTTGTTATGCGCCTTTCGTCTTTATTTTGTGGTTTGTCGCCAAAATCTCTGGGTGTTGCATGTTTTTTGTCAAGCAAATTTATTGCTTCATTTGTTTCATCTTGTCTTTTTAGCCATTTACTTAAGTCAGCCACACAGTCAACGAGGCATTTAGTCGGGCAGACAAACAGTCAGTCAACTAGCACCGTGTTCATTTAAGGGTGAAGACATTAACATCTTTTTGTGTGTGTGTGTTTTTTTTCTCGTTTCTTTTTTATATTTTGATTGTAGTTGACAATTGTTGTTGGTGTAGACGCTTTTTTATGAAACGCTTCTTCAAATTTTTGAGTTGTTCGTTTTAATGTGGTTTTTGTTGTTTATTAATTTCTCTGGTAGTTGCAGTTGTTAAGTGTTTTGCACGAAATTACAAATGATATGCCAATAAGTTTTCATGAAAATTGAAATGCTCTTGTTGCAACAACGTAGTCAGAAAATAAAATGATTGGTTAGCTCGTTGCATGGCTAAAACTGCAATAAGAAGCTTCTCGTCATTTAAGCTGGGCATGCAGGACGGATTTGTTCCATCACTTCCACAGAAGAAGGAGGAGGTATTTTCATTCCATCTGACCATAATTTTTAATGTCTACCAAAAATTCCTCTCTGCAACAAGCTGGCGGGTATTTTGCTATCTTAAATTGACAAGGAGACGTCTGAGGCTTTCTGGACTTACTGTTTAATTAATCCTACCTCGATCCTGCTCGAGACCTAGAAACTGAAGGTGAACTATATGATTAAGTTCAGTATGTTAGATGATAATATGAGGCTTAACCAACATGCCTACGTTTGAAAAGCGTATTATAACAGGCCCTTTACAGAGTAGTTCACTATATCCAAATAGCTTTCAATACAACTTGTATGTGCTCTCAACGACAATTTGAATGCGTCTGTATTGAAGAAACCTTTAATAATATGAAGATTGACATTCCCATCCAAATCGCTAATAGAGTCTCCGTTTAACCACATAAATAAATTGCAGTATGTACAATGGGAAGCGACACCGAAGACATCACCATGTTTTGGGAAAACCACCACTGTTACAGAGCCCATAGAGTGACCCAGCCCAGGCAGATTTGAACATATCCAACAAGTAGACGATGTTCTTATACTTTTTACAAGCAGAAACCTTAACCGAATTTGTAGCGAAGCAGAAAAAAGAACTCTTATAATTGTGCTAAATTGCACATGCTGCAGAGCTCAAGGCCCTAAAATGTTTCCGCATAAACTCTTAAAAACCGTAACCAGGAAGAATAGGATCATCCAGAGTAATGGGTCTTACCTTTACGGAAGGACAGTTTTTTTATATGACAGTATGAAAGAAAAACGTATACTAACTTTATGAATATGATACATCACTACCCAATTGATCACTTTAAGGACAAATTAAAAATGTTTAACCATTTTGGTCACTTTCATGTGCCATGAAATATTGCACTTGTCCAGCCCTGGAAACGAAATTTGATGTTATATATGTTTTTGATTCCAAATTTGTTTTTCCTAAATTTGAAAATAGTTTTAGTAGGCAAAAAAAAAAAAACGATGTCAGTTGCATATTTGGTTACTTTTATGAATAAAATAATATTAATTTTCCAACCCTGGAAACGAAATTTTATTTCTTTTACCAATACAAATCTTTATGATGTATAAAGCGGTTTTATTTAACAAAAACTTAATATATTTAAACATTTTAGTTATTCAATGTACTACAAAATACTACATGTGTCAACAAAAAAACTTTTAATATGTCATCTTTGGAAAAAACATTTAACTTTTTTTATTTTTAATAGACAATTAAGGCTTCCCAAAGCATGAAATAGGTTCAATTTACAAACACACAAAAAAAATAATTGGCTTTTGGTATAAAGTTTGCGTTGAGAAATAGGTGTAAGCTTCCCAGCCCTGGAACTGTATTTCGGATCTTTCGGAATTTCAATCCGACTCTCAAATCCATCATTTCAAGAACGAAATCTCTAGCTCTTCTGGGGGCTTGGGAAAACAGTGCAGACAGACGGATATCGCTGTTCATAAGGATCCAGGATATATACTTTATGGAGTCCCATATTAATATCGTAAAAATTACACACGGAATGACACACCTAAATATACCCTTTCACTTTTTTGTGAAGGGTATTAAAAGAAATTAATTCATATATATTATGTTTCAATAATTTATATGCGCTATTTGGTAAAAATCTGCAATTAATATAACATAAAATTTAAGTTGCGTCCCCGTTTGTTCGAAGAATTCTCAATAAGTGACTTTTCCTAAACAGTTTAAAAAGTTTTCAGAAGCTTCATACGATATTCAGATTAATTAAGATCAGAAATATGACTTCAGACTAACTGAAAAGGTAACACAAAGGAGGACTTCGTGCAATGACTACCCGTTACAAAATGTATTTGTAAAAATCCAGATTTGCACTACTTCCTGATCTTATTAATTTTTTATTAGTGTCCTTTTTTAATGGGTAGAAACATAATTTGGAGACCCACGAAAAGTGGCTGAGGTAAGGAAATAAATTGGTTTTCAATTAAGTTACAGTCAAGATTTTAGCAGTCATCCTGTAATATTTATTTGGTAAAAGGTTGAGAAATTTAAAAGATGGAACGCTACACTGTTGGACATAGAATTTTAATTGCGCAAATTTACTGTGAATATTGTTAAAATTTCACTGTATCACTTCCTGACAATAGACCAAAACCGTATGATGATAATGGCCATAGTGATGCTTCCATAATGTTGAGATTGAGTCGGGACATCAACTGGTCAACGTTTTCAGCTGGGCATCACCAGCATAAAGATCTCTATCCGTACGCTGAATTCGTTCAAGAATTATAGCCGGCCAACCATTTTTTAGTCGATCGTTTGTGAATTTGCTGCTTCAGAAACTGAATGAAATGAAAAAAGAGTTATTATTCAACAGAATTATATTTAGTGATGAGGCCCATTTCCTATTGGACACACCATTAGCAGTCCTCGAAAACACAATTACATCCAATAAATGTGAGCTCATGACTCGGCTTGAGATAACACGACATCATCGGCCAGTATTTCTTCAAAAATTAACTATAAAACGCTGCTAACGTAATTCCATTGCACTACTCTACCACGATAGCAAATGTTTTAGATCAGTGACCTTTAGATACCGCCAAAAGGCGTCACAACCCATGCGGCCGACACAGTAACTCAGTTATTGATGAGAAACTTCCTGGTCGCGTAATTTCTCTATTTGACGAAATCAATAAATTTTTTCGGTCTTAGACTAACCCTCAGCCAGAGGATAGTTCAAGACGATAGTTCCAGAGGACAGAAGAAGGCATTAGAGGACATAGAATTTTGTTGTATCTGTTTTCATTTCCTATATCGCCGGTGAGTTTTTTGCTGCAGTTACCAACGCAGTACGGTGCTGTATTTTTCTTCTTTAGTACATGACGGTGTTAGTGATCAGCGCTATGCCTTCCTCATTGAAACAAATCGACAACTGTTAATAAAATCGTGCACTATTGCAGCTCAAAAGTATTCGACACCAAGTTCCTGAACCCATCGTCTTATTCTTGAGATTAAACGCAGCCGGATTATTTTATTTTGTTTTATTTGAAAGACCAGTCTTGCGTGAAGCGACCACAAAAAACTGAAGCTCTGAGAGATGAAATTTGGTGCTGCTTTGACGAGGTAAGTTGAACTTCCTTGCAAGGTCTGCCGACGTTGACAATTTCTATATATCAACTTATACATTGGCAACAATGAAAACTGAATTTTGTCATGGGAATTGTGAGAACAGTTGGCGTCTGATGACGTGCTAGAAGAAGACATTTGAGCTTATAATACTTTTTAACAATTTCCATATTTCTACTTTACACTGAAATTCATTTAACTGAAACTGCATTAAAAAGAGGTTTTTTTCACACCATTTACTTCCTAACCCCCAAAATTTGCCTACCCTTCGTATATGTTGCATTTGGTTTGCAACATTAAGACACATAAACAAATGCACAGTATGACAACTACCCAAATGAGGCCCATTTATTGCTTTATTTTTGTAATTATTTGTTCTAGTAGTTAATTTTAAAATCACAAAGATGTTGCGCTGTTAATAATTAATTAATTTAATTTGTTTAAAGTGTTTCGTTTAATAAACTAAACTATCGAAATTCTTTCGTCCTCAAAATTTATTTCTCGTTGTAACATCACGCACGATAATAATTTTTTTTTGCCACAAGCATTAAATGAATGTTTCATATTTTTATCATTTCATTTCAAGCATCCACAAAATTACATCTGCAACAAGAGCTGGCGTGCATTAAGAAAGAAACGAGCACAATTGACAAAGTCACTCACACCTCAAAATCGTCAATCGCTAAAATAGCAGCCTCATATTGAGACTATGTGACTCATAAATATATTCGTATGTGGCATCAAAATTTGATTAGTTTTTATTTCATTTTGCCATTTACGTACACAAATGTATCCATATTTATATGGGTGTGTGTGTGTGTGTTTTTGCCAGTTTCTACTTGGATCGACTTGTGTCAATCTGTACGTTTTACTTCATTTATTTTTGCTGGTTTCACTTTCGTTTTGTTTGTTTTAGTCCTCGTTTTGCAAGTGGATTGTTTTTTGCCGTTGTGCGAGAATAAATGGCAATTGTACACATGATATGTGTTTTACATTTCCATTTGTTAGGGTGGCCAATTAGAGAACTTGTTTTTTCCATGTTTTCTTTTAGCAGGTATAAGTACAAATGTGTCAAATGTTTAACGTCTGTAGCCACCTTGCGGTCTATCCTGACGGTGCTCCTAATACCGGGTGAAATCAGATGTCCACCGCCATCCCTGTTACCCAGGTTCCACACCAGTGTAGCCCTTGAGCTTACACAGATTGCAACTTCACTCGCATTGTTCCGCCACAAACCATACTCATAAGGTGGATAGACCTAACCAAAGCCGTTGTTATATCCAAGAGCATGCAAGACGTCAGCACCAAGAAGAACCAGAGGTCAACGTCATAAGACCCTCCCAGCACCAACAACACACCACCCCTTCCGGAACATCTACTGATTCGCAGCATATAAAGATTACAATCAGCCGAGCCCAAGTCCCACCATAGAATAAATATGCCAGAACATCAATCCTTATCTGACATCACTCCCAGCGACACTTGGTATCAAATCCACCACGTGGACTCACTGAAGAGACCTCATTCAACATCTGGCCACAAAATCAATAAGTCAAGGGACAAGAACGAGGTCCGCCACACGCCACCACATAGATGAACGTGCGTTAAACAGATCTTTGCCTGTGAAGCAGATGTTTCACACACGCCCAGCCAAAGGTTTACGTGCATAGCAACATCGTCACTTAACCCCCCAGCTAATATCATTTGTGGGGCTCAACCACATCCTATGCCACCAGTGTAAGGAAACTGGTTACGCCTCGTAGGTCAAATCAATATAGGTTTGTCATCTACTTTAGATTTTTTATCATTTTTTTATGGCTGGATCCAGGTATCATTCCACCTGCAATTCTTATCTTTTCCCCAGAGAGCACTGCAACAAGGTGTACCGACTCACCAAGTTGTTTATTGTGCCCACCGGGGGGAGGTATAAGTACAATGATTTATAATAGAAGCAAATAAATGATGAAAGTCAATATGACAAAACTGATATGTTGGACAAATGAATGACGAGCATTTTTGTAGGTACTACTAGACTTAATGCGACCGGGAAATTTCTCATATAAAAACTGAATTGTTTGGCCGGCTGTATGTACTGTAGTGTCGTCTTGCAGATATCAAAAAATCAGTTATCGTGGTTCGAGAGAGAAGATAACTCACAATGGCAGCGATTTTTGTAGATAAATCGATTTTTTTGTATGAAAAACGCTTATTCGATATATTAGTGAAAGTTATGAGCGATTAATTTATAAAATCATTTTAGATAATTATTTTTAATTACAAGTATAATAAATTAACCAAAAGGACGAATTTTAGATTATAAATACAGATTCGAATTATTCATATACAAATTTTCAGTACTCTTGAATATTTTATTGCAGTATAGATAATATAACGTTTGGTCACAACATTAATGAAATACAAAACGAATCACTTTCTATAATTCAAGTTTAGACGATAAAAAAAAAACTAATTTGATTTATTATTTATCAGTATCGTTATCAGCAGCTTCTGCGTGTTTTACCAATGGAAGACATTTTTATGGTTAACAACAATATTTTGACACTTCAAAACTTCAAAGAGATAAAAAAGATACAAAAGATCACAACTTATTATATATTTGTACATAAAGATGGCGCTGATTTTTTATCGACGTGTTTACATTTAATAAACTTACTTACTCATTTTTTCATTCATCGCATAGATGGCATTACTTACAAAAATCGATTTAAAATGCGTAATTCATGTAATCGATTCATTAAAAATCGAATTTTACAATTAATAAAATCGATTACAAAAAATCGATAGTAAGAAAAAAATAATCGATTAAAACAAAAATCGATTATTTATTCACATCCCTAACCTGAACCCAATAGAACTCCTTGGAATGTCACTAGTTTGGTCAAGAAGGATTAAAAGTTATAAGCGGATCACCAACTTCCACACACATTAAAAACACATTCGCATATATAAACATGGACATAACGACATCGCTTCAGAAGTAGTCAAATAAGCTCTCGAGAATCTCAGAACTCCCAGGGGCTTAATAACCGCATTTAATATCGATCGAAATTTCAACACAATTTAAATACAAATTTCGATCAATAACTTGTACCATTATTTGCCCCCAGGTGGCAAATTATGGTACTCGATATCGGTGAAAAATTATACATAAATTGCATTAAAATTGCGATAGATATCGAGTGCTATAATTTGGCTCCAGATCTGATGAGAGGCTCGATTTCTGGAAAAAGGAAGTAAAACCAATAAAATGATGATTTTTTAAAGATTCGGATTTTCTTATCGGAAAGTTAAAAACTTGCAATTACTATGATCAGGACAAACTTTATTTGTTTATAATTTAAAATTACTTAGTGCTTCCCATAAAAATATTAGGTGACATACAATCATTTCAAAATCACATTATATAGGAAACAACGTAATTAATTTACATCGTCGTGTGAATAACTTCAATTAGGTTTCTAAGTTTTCTGGTACAGAACATTTTTCATATATATTGCAATTGAGTTTTGTGATATCCCGTAACGCTAAAACTATTAACTCCTGGATTCTGTGGTTTTATCGAGGGATACCCTAACATCTATGCAAAAATATTCAATGCATGAGCTGGCTAAAACTCGCACATCTTATTTGTTGGTTAAATATATTGTGCGTGCGGTAATTTAGTGAGATTATTTATATTTGACTGTTCCAACATTTCTTTATGACAATCATGCATGTTGAATGTGAATAGATGTTTGTCAATGTCTGTGTAAAACGATTTAATAGTATGTGATGCCATACACACTCGTTTATATGTGCATACAAATATTCCCATCTCTTCAAACATGTTTATTTAATAAACTCTACTTCCTTTTCCTTTTTTTTTTTTTTTTTTTTTTTTGTTTGGAAAAGATGAGACGAATATAAAAGATCTTTTGTTACAAGAAAACATCATGAATACACGATTGTTTTTAATAAATTTATTCCAAATCATATTAATATCATATGAGAGGCACCTGTTTCCTTTTAATATTTTGCACAGGAACCAATTGAGCATAGCCACATCCTCCTGTAAGAAGAATTATTCCAGGGCAAAGAGAATCGAAAATGTATTTTCAACACGTTGTCTGGAATTTTGTATATTTTCTTATTTAAAAATTTGGCAAATTATTTTTATAACTCCTTCATCAATAATGCTGTCTAAATTCCCTGGCTCAGTAAAAGTTGAAATTAATACAACATATTATCCTTTATTTTATACTTCTTCCATAAAGCCTACCCAGCTCAGAAAACTAAGAACTAAAAAGAGCCTTCCGAGTCATAAAAATACAATTGCAGAGACATAATTGAGCCATTTTCTTTCACGGTTAAGCCGAACAATCCATAAACTGAATAACTTTCGGGACACTAATTCCCACTTCCCATTATGAGTTTATTCTATTTTAAGTCTCATGGTTAATTTCATTTCTAAAAAGCAGTGTAACACTTTTTAATGCAGTTTTAGCATAGACGTGAGAGGATCTAAAATATTTTCTGGAAAAGAAAACTCCATCAGCATGTCATATATTAGACCGGGCAGTTTTTCTTGAAGCAAGTCTAAGCTTAAAAAAGAGAGAAAAAGCAAGAGGGTTAGAGAGATGCTTGTATCGAAAAATTTATTTCAATCCTTCTCTGTCATTTCATTGCTTCAAGGAAATTGTTATTAGAGATAAGACATTTTACAAGGATATAACACATTTTAAGTGGGAAAACTTTAAACAAGAGCTGGGTATACATGTAGAGACCACTTAATGGTCGAGGAATTCTCAGTCAGCGAAGTCCACCATTCGAAGAGTGGTAAAAAATATTAATGAAACTGGCTCAATTATGGACAGTGAAATTCCTGTGTGTCAAAGTACTGGTCGCTCTCGCGCAAACGTTGTAGCTGTAAATAATATTATCGCCAAAAGCTAGAAAACATTCCTTCGTTGTTATTCTAAAAAATCTTGAAATTCCACGAATCACTATGCTTCGATTTTCAACAAAGCAACGCACCCTCCAATCGCACCAACTCATGCTTATTTAGAAGTTTAAGTCATGGAAGTTCCAGCCGAAAATGAAAATTATTCGATATACATCATCTTCAGTTAATTGCTTTTCCATCTTAATTACTTCAATCCATGGGAAATAAATGAGCCCATAATCAGCTGATGTTAAGTGCGTTTTTCCTCAAGCAGCTGGAGTGAGAGTTACTTTTTTTATACAACAATTGCAATGACTCTGAACCGTATACGAAAGCTTTTGTGATCCCAACGGGATGGCACGGTTTTCGACGACATGTGAATTTTAGAAAAGATATACGTCATTTGCCACATGATTTTTTGAAGCAAAGGCTTACACAAGTAGAAAATCTCGGACTTAAGCGAATACAACAGAAAGGAATCCTGAGATTCCTTTTTTTTATGAAAATAGTAACACTGTGTCATCATAGTTGGGCTGACTTTTCATTACAATCCACTTATATTTTATGGAAAACTGCTGGACATAGATGTCATTCCTGTCAGATAGTTCTAGCCACATAGCAATTATAACATGGTTTACTTCGCCGTTTTATCCTTTTCACCTCTTGAAGCTAAAACGTTATTGCGGTTAATTTCAAACTGCTGCAACTCTTGAGCATATCAAATGATTCCCACGTAATTAGCAGTGATCACTGTAGATTTCGCTTACTATACAATGGTCGCGAACAGTAATTGATCAGATAAATAAATAAGCTTTATAGATATTTTTTCGTTCACGTTATCTCACCAACGGATGATTTAACCCATCAATTGACCCGGATCGTAGTGATCGTTCTTGTAGAAACGAAGAGTTAAGTTGTTCAAAAGATATTATTGTACCTGTATTACAAAATACTGAATGTGTCAAAAAAAAAAAGTTTTTCCCTTCCCTGGAAAAAAGTGTTTATTATTTTAGTTTTTAATAGACAGTTGAGGCTTCCCAAAGCATGAGAAAGGTTCAATTTACAAACAAACATAAATATAATTGGTTTTGGAATTAATTTCGCATCGAGAAATAGGTGTAAGCCTCCCAACTCTGGAACCGTATTTCAGATTTTATAATTTAAAGTTTATTTAAGTACATTTGCAAGCCATTCCATCAGTCCAAGAATGAAGTCTCTAGCTCTTCTGGAGGCTTGGGGGACAGACGGACAGGCGGACATCGCTCAATCGTTATGGCTATTCATAAGAATCCAGAATATATATATATATATATATATATATATATATAAGTATATATATATATATATATATATATATATATATATTCTTTACGGGGTCCCATATTAATATCGAAGAAATTTCATAAGAATCTGCCAATTTGAGTCGGTCCATATTTGCAGAAAATCTAAGTTTGGGAGAAACTTTTCGAATTCTATTAGTTCCGTTTGTTTCGGTTCAATCGTTTAAAAGTTTCAAGCGGTTCACATACATGTACACATACAAACAAAAACATGGAAACACATGCACCCACATATATACATGCGGGCTCTCCGAATTAATCAAGGCAGATTTCTGCGACCCGAAACACACAGAGACCTGATTGGAAATATATATTTTTAAGACGGAATGAAAAATATGTTCAATTTTTCTGGCGGGATATTAGAAATAAAATTTTTATTAGCTGGTTACTTTTACATAACAAAAAGTTTTACAGACCTCGCCAAGAGTTTTTTATTGTTTTTGATTTTTAATTTCAGTTTAATTTTTTCTAATGCAAAAGTTTGTGCAGTAAAGAAAAGAACATAAATTGGTTATAGGTAGTTTAGATTTTCAATAACGATTTTTAATGCTCCCGTCTGTGGAGTCTCTAGCTCTTCTCGGGCTACGGAAAACCGCAAAGATACACGGACGGACGGACATTGCTTATTCGACTACCCTCTTTATGCCGACCTGCAATATGTACACTTTAACGAGTTCCATGTTAATATTTAGGATATCCCACACGGAATGACAAACTATTTAAGATTTTCGTGAAGGGTATAAAAAACCATAAAGCACACTTTTGTGAGGCAATAATTTTATGTGTCTTGGAATATCTAATATTTTCTAAAATTTAATAAATTTACTTATAATAAAAAGCACTGATTTTTCAAAACACATGAGCCATCTTATAATCGAACATATGAAGTTAACTTGAGCTCTGAATTAACAAACTTTCCCAGTAGGAGCAGAAAAACTAATAATAAATATTTAGCGAATAATTTACAACTCACACTGCACGCTACACTCAAAATAGCAAAGCATCCAATAACGACAATGGGATGAAAAATATGCGGTGTAAGTTTTATTTCATTTAATGATGAAACAGTCGAAGCCATTAGCACGTGCACACGTTACGTCTGCCTTCATGTGTTTGATGCATAATTTTCACAAATTGCCATTCAAGGGTTGCCATATTATATATATATATATATATATATATATATATATATTAAATTTATGGGCCAGCAGCAGAGATACACTCATAACACATACGAACAGCAGGCCTTACAAAGGCAGAAGCACAAAAGACGTGTAAGATTTTATTTAAGAAAGGTGCGGTCTGGTGTGGTCGTGTAAGCTGCACTGGATATATATGTATATATATATATATATATATATATATATATATATGTATATATATATATATATATATATATATATATATATAGCAGCGATCCCAGCCATTTTTACCTATGGAGCCTTGTCTGGTGCAAGACAGTAGGCAAGTTAGCAAGTTGTTTTGTTATAACTGGCCCATGGACAATACTTCTTTAGCTCCCCTCGAGGTCGCCATCAACTACAAATCTGCATGAGCTGCCCTTTGGGAGCTCTCTATGAAATTTAGGAGGGTAGGTGTTGCGTGAACAAACTGTTTATATGACTACCGACATAAGTTTTAACAGATCCTTTTCATTTGTATTTTCGGATAAGAAAAACGTAAAATCCTATATTCGATATATAATAATTTTTTATTTTCCAACGGCTCGAGCATGAAGAATGGCTCTGGTGCGGTGATATTTTCCGATATGTACCTTTGGGTATCACTCAAGTTACCCGCTAGCTCAACGCTTTCCAAGATAGAGATTTATGTTTTCCAGCACTATAGAAATTTATGCTGATATCCTGGCAGTAATTATAATCCTGGATTAGAGTGGACTAAAATGGAAGTTTGTACTGCCGTTTCATGATGTCGAAAGAATTTTTTCTTTCGCATAAATATATTTCCAACAAAAACAAGCTTCTCTAAATTGCTTCTATTGTAAATGTAAGGTCGGCTTAAAGGACATGGCAAAAAGATAGTTTGCCTACCAGAGCATGAAGGCACTCAGGAAAATGAAATGCCGCAGGAGTTGATAATACCATGTTCAGCCTTAGATAAAGCAGTGTCACAAAGTTATATTGATATTCACGAAGTTGAGTTGTCAAACAAAAGGAGTGGGCAGAGAGGAAGCCAACAACCAAGTGGTCAAAAATTTCCATCTGTAGGGTATCCAGGACTCTCTAGCCCTCATTAAGTAGAGATAAAACTAAGAAGCCTCTTAATTTTTAAAGAAAGTCACCAGCCTTCCTGGTAGGAGTCATGACAGGTTAGTGTGCAGTTGGGCTTTCCCATGATGGTCGATTCAGGAGCTATTGGATGAAGAAGAAGAAGAAGAGGAAGAAGATGAGTTCGTATAGCATCTTCGCTGTCACTGTTGGGCAGTTGTTGATTCCTGCAAGATCTAGACTGTTCCAGGGGGCTTTACTTGCTGTTCTAGTGGGGTTTTTTAGAAACTCCGGGTGGTTCTCAGGAACCAGTATTTCTAACAATTATATAAGATGTAGTCCAGCTCCTGCGAGGTATTTAACAGCTCATCTGAGCCATATCAATATTTTTACTGGAGTATGTTTTATTCAAAGTAGAATCTGCTGTTATCTCTGGGCATAATAATGGGTGTTGTCACTACCTTGCTGCTGCTTTTAATCTGATCCAACCTTCAACTTTTTGGAACTGATTATAGTATCACTAACATATATATTCCTATAGGTATTACAAATAAAAGCAATGGGTTACCATAACTGCTACCAATTTAATATATTTTCTCGCTTTGGTAATTTAACATTGTTACTCGTTTTCTCATGTTGAGAAAATTACGTTCTAACATTTATTTCCCATAAGAAAAGCCAAAAGTCTGATGTACTTTATTGGAAGCACACGCACTGTAAGCGAGTTGCAATTTTTCGTATAAATAGTTTTCCCTATAAATATCTCTGCCCTCACTGTTTAGCGTTTAGCAAATAAACTATTTTTAAAACATGTCTCGACGAAACACATCCAAAACACATAAACATTTTCAAAATATTAAATGAGATTTTGAGTTTTAAACTCACACTTCGGGTATCTTCAGCTCAATTTTACTTTTGTAACTGATATCACACATACGAGCAAGTATGTGGTTGTGCACTTGCTTATGTGTTACTACCACATGCGTGTAGAACAGCCGGGGGAAAATGGTCCTTTTTGGTGTAACTCTTGTAACACGTAGCTTTTGCGAAAAATGTTTACACAAACACTACAAATATGAATGCAGTGCAACTTTCAAAGTGATTTGTGCATTCCACAGCTAAGCACGTCATATTCAAACATATCAAACGACAGACAAACGGCAGAGAAAGAAAATAAAACGAATGCTGTAAATATTTCGAATGCACACATGTCCCAAGGAAAACACACAAACGTCCTACCACTTAGTTGTTGTTAAAAATTATGGCCTAAGAGAAGAGATTTCATTTGTTTGCAAATAATTATTTTTTTTGCTAAGAAAATGATATTTAAATGTTTCGCACCTGCGGAACTGATGAAGCACGCGTTTAATATGCAGCATTGCAAATACCTGCAACCTCAAGTTTGCAACGAATTATGGCCGACATAACCCACGCCAACACCATCTTCTACAAGGAACCAACTTTTTCATCTACATGACTGGTGAGTGTGCTTGGGTAATTGTGTGTGTGAAATCAGAAATCTTCTTAAATGCTTGTAGCATAAGCATATACCAGCATATTATTCATATTTAACTGGCGCTACTAAGAAATCTGAAATAATCGCTGAAAATTCATGCTAAAACTTAAAACCTACTTAAACATAAATGTGTGCATGAGAGTGTGTGTGTGTTTGTTAACATTTCTTATCATAAAAGCTGAAGTAAGTGCGATCATGTTATAAATAAATTTTGATCAATTGCCTTATTTTAGTTGCAGAGTTGTTGATAAAAATCTTATAAAGTATCTAGTGATCGGGAGTGTAACTTTAGAGTGCTGACTATAGTGTTGACCATTTTAGGTCAAGTCGCCTTCCTTTTGTGGATCTGAAATATTTATAATTGATTTTAGGCCAGTTTACTTTCTAAGCTCATATCTTCGGAGCCTTTTTAACTTCCTGCTAGAGAAGTCGACAGTGTTCCAAGTTCGGAGAGTCAAAATCAAACCAGTTTTGAAAACAAACGAATTCTCATCATATCTCCACGTTTTGAGGTCCTACGAAGGACCTGACGCTGGGTCTGTGTGTAGTTAAGTGTATGTATGCAAGTATTTTACCCTCTTATAACTTAAACCCAACTGGTGGCATTTTGAAGAGCATTTTAATGCTTATATATCTTGCGAATTTTAAACGATCGGACCGGTAGCATTTTAGAGCTCAGCAAAAATCCTGTGAATTTGAAATGATTCGAGATATTTGAAACGATTCCAGATATTTAAAAAAAACCTGGAAAAAAGCATTTTCAAATATGACTTATTTAGAAAAACTTTTTAACTATTCCACTCATCAATTCCACAATTTAATACCACCTACATAATCGCAAAAATGGGTTAAGATCGGTTAAGCCATTCATGAGACATTCTGGGATATTTTAAGAAAAGCTTTTATCTTATATATGTGATCAGTTAATGTTCCTGATTCTCTTATAAAAAATAAAACAGAAGCTTTCCTATAAAAAAAATATTAAAAAAGTGCAATTTTTAAGTGATTTTTTTAGAATAACTTTTAAGGGGCTTCCCGATCGATTCCACAAACTACTGAACTCTTAACAATAACAAAAGCACGTTGATCACTGTATACCAGGCTAAAATCGATTAATACTTTAATGAGATATAGTAAACGAAAAAATCGCAAAATGTGGTATGTTTTTCGATAAGTTCCGAAATTATGTACTTGATCAGTGAGCGGACTTTTTTATATTAACCGATTTCTACATCAATAACTGCTTCCCACGTGGCAATCGGCTGATTTGAAGATTTCAGCTCGAAAAGTTCAAAAGCCGAGTTTAGTACAAAACCAGGTTGCGTTAGCTCTGCGGATAAAATTGGCGTGTTATAGGTACAAATCAAATACCTGCCAGGGATATTAGATCCTCCATTCCGACACTTTTAAGGGACGACCAAATTTATAGTGAACCGGTTGGTAAAGTGGTGGATATATTCGCAAGCGAATCTCGCTCTCAGGAAAGTATATTTAACCATTAAAAAATTATTATTTTGATCACTTGCGTTATAGGCTGGAGCTTCAAGTCTATTTTGCAGTTACTTCGGAGAGTGAAGCAGCTCAATCGGTGAAAGTACGGTAGAACAACTCTAGTGACTCGGTAGTGTAGCGACACTGCGTGGGGTGTGTTTCACTGTTCTACCGATTCTACAACGGAATGTTGTCAAGTAATACTGGGAAACTTCTGCCCGAAAGTCCATTGATTTCGCGTTCTACACATTCTTCCCATGGAGTGAGTTGTCAGTTAAACGAACCAAAGAACGAATCGACCTTTGGCTGAAGGCTTCATATTAGGAATAAACTTCCTATAGAAGTGTTTTTTTTATGAAAATTTTAAATTTTTCGGGAAGTTTAAATTATATAGCATGACTTACACTAGATGGACAAAGAAGAGCATTACTTACATTAAGACTTCTTTAAGTTTCGCGACTGCATGAAGGATTTTTTTTTGTAAATCTGGTTGTCGGAATAACAGCTTTGTTCCAAAAGGAATCTCGTATTCATGATGATATGGCAAAAACCAAAATGTTAATAGTGAGCACAGAGAGAGGGTTTTCGATTTCGTAACTTCAGTAGACCTTGAGAATCACTATTCACTTGCGAGTTGAGCTCTAATGTCTCATAAATTTTTAATAAGTTTTAATAGCTGGAGTGTATTCTGAACGATATCATTATTATAAAAACAAAAAATTATATTCAGTTTTAATCTGAAAATAACTCTATAATAAGAATGTATCATGAAATTTATAGGAAATTTTAATTGAATTTTATATAAAAACTTTTTCTCTTTGGCAATAATCATAATTTCTTTCAATTGTACGAGAAATAACTAAAAAAACCATTGAAAAGTTATCGGAAAAATTTCTGTGAGAGAAGAAAAAAACATTAAGACTAATAAATGCAAAAAATTATTATATTCAAACGTACAGTACTTCGATAATAAGTTTAAATAAATATAAAATAAACATCCACACATACACACACACTCACACGGCTATACTCATATCTCACTGACTGTTATTAGCCTCATCAATTGTACGCTTAGCAAACAACATTAAAAATAATTATAGACATTTTCCAAGACAACTTTTCCAACACATTCAAAACTGTGTTGCCAAAATGTTGCAAAGAAAGAGCGAGAGAGAGGGAATGAAATGAACACTAAATATAAAGCAAAATAAAAAAAAGCCAAAGGATATATAAATATATATACAACATTCAATACGATGATGACGGCGGCGACAACGATGTAGCAAACTTTTCTTCAAAAAGCCAAACTGCAAAATGCAATGAAAATGCTATTTTCTTTGGCGATAAATCTCTGCACCATAAATGGGAGGGAGGGCAGTGCATTTAGTATATCGTGCATTCAAATACGAATGAACGAACACAGTTTTGCAATGCACCGCCTTTTTACCCTTAAAAAGATTCGTAAAAGAGTTAATTCGATTACAAACTTTAAATAATTACAATCTTTATGTTGAATAGAGAGAGTTTAATCTTTTTTAGTTATATATATAGGGTTGTTTTTATACACTTCACAAAAAAGTGAAAGGGTATATTTAGGTTTGTCACTCCGTGTGTAGTTTCTTCGATATTAATATGGGACCCCATTAAGTATATAATCGGGATCCTTATAAATAGCGATGATGATTGAGCGACGTCTGTCTGTACGTCTGTCTGTCCATCTCTCTGTACATGAAATCGGTTTTCCCCAACCTCCAGAAAAGCTAGAGACTTCGTTCTTGGACTGAAATTAAAATTCAGAAAAATCCGAAATATGGTTCCAGAGCTGGGAAGCCAAATCAACACCAAAAGCCAATTATTTCTTTGTCTGTTTGAAAATTGAACCTTTTTCATGCTTTGGGAAGTCCCAATTATCTATTAAAACTAAAATAATTTAAAAAAATTGCCAGGGATGGGAAATTGGAATTTTTTTTGGCACAATCCGTATTTTGTAGTACATGCAATAAATCAAATGTTTCAAAATTTTTATACAACATGAAGATTTGCATTGATAGAAAAAATATTTTCATTAAAATTTTTCTTTCAGGGTTAGGAAATTTTTTTTATACATAAACGTAACCAACCATAACAACTTACGTTGTTTTTTCCTTTTTTTTACTAACAAAAGCTATTTTAAAGTTTAGGAAGAGCAAATTTAGTATAAAATATTAAGAATATCAAAACTTCAAATCCAGGGTTGGACAAGTACAATATTTTATAATAAATGAAAGTAACTTAAATAGTTAAAAATTTGAGATTTTTTCTTAAATGAAACTACTTTATTCCTGATTAAGATTTGCATTGGTAAAAAAACAAATAGAAAAAGTTAAAATTTCGTTTCCAGAGGTGGTAAATAATTTTTTTTTTGCATTTATAAGAGTAACCAAAGAAGCAACGGATGTTGATTTATATATATATATATATATATATATATATATATATTTTTTTTTTTTTTTGCTAACTAAAACAATTTTATAACTTAGCAATACAAAATCGGTGCCTTAAAAGATATGTAACGCCAGACGTAAATAATGAAGGGTATATAAGATTCGGCACAGCACAATATAGCAATTTTACTTCTTTATTTTGGTATCAATAAAACTAAATGTATCAAAAAATTGTGTTTTTAACCCAATTAAGTTCATAATCTTAAATTTGCGCCACCTTCATAGCCCATATATACATGACTACTCCAGATATGGACAGATTTGTTTATGCGTTACACAATTAATAAATAATAATTCAAAACATTATAAATAAACTGACACAGATTGATTAAATATTTAAAGCCCTTTCCGCAACAGGAATATCATCAACGAATTCACTCCTTTAAATATCTGAATATACACAAAACTTTGCCCATAGATTCTTGCCAGCCATACTAAGAATACACAGAGGGAGTTTATGATTATGGGCTCAAGAATTCAACTTTCTTATAGTTTTATTATTTCGTAATATATTTCTGCTTTCCATTTATTGTTCGTCGGCGGATGTACTCGTGTGCGTTAAATTTAAGTTTTAAAATTTCTGCACTTTCGTTGCACTATAAGACGAAAGATGGAAAGTAAGAAAAAGTTGTTACCAAAAAATCAAATAATCATAAAGCAAAGTGAATGTGTTCTGTTCGGTTTCTTAATGTTCTTCTTTCGTTCTCTTTTCTCGCTAGTTGTTTATTTCATGGCATTGTGTTGCCATGAAATATTGACTAGTTTTCGTTTTCCAGGGTTGTATTTTATGGTGTTGCCACTTGTTAAAGTTGTTTTTGAAATATTTTTATGTCTTTATAATGGAAAATTAAAGATATTTTTAAATGCAGTTTTATATTTTTGCTGGAATTGGTGTGGCACACGTAAAATATATATAATTTAAGGATACTTGAAGTCAGTTAAATCATTCTAAAAAAGCATGGAATAGAAAACATAAATAATTATAAATATATATGACGACTATTTGCAGTCTGAATAATGTATTTTTATTGAGAGAAACTCTTAAAAATAATCTAAAGATAAATTGTCAGTTAAAAGATTTGAACTTAAGCCTTAAAAATAATTTTACACGTAGGAACTTAATCCATATAAAGAGTACTAATATATTTTTTTGTCTTGGACTAGCTTCTAGGGATGATCTTTACATGTGCAGAGCATTGTGTCAGATTTAGAATGGGAGGAAAAAAGTATAAGAGCAATGCAAGAGACAAATAATAAGATAGAGAATCTGTTGTTGGTATTCTTATTATTTAATTTTAATTCACCGGTGAACTGTTTGCTAAAGGTACCGAAGGCGGTGGAAGGTGCAGTACTCTAATCTTTTAGTACATAATGGTGTTAATTAATGACGGTTATATTAAGCATATTCATAATTGAGTGAGGAGTTGAACTCGGGATCTGCGGTATTGTAGTATTGTGTTCACTACTTCAGCCAACAGCCCCCTCAACTTAACTGAAATATATTTTAGTCCAAGCAGATCTTTCAAAACGCTATTAAGATTATATTTTATGGAAATTTTAGCTAATAAAATGGTCCCAAATTTAAACTCTAAGATTAGAATTCCATGAAATTCAAATATAATTCCTTCTTGGAAATAATTTAACTGTTGTTTTGACTTGCACTGTATACAGTGATTGAAATAAAACGTGGCAGCTTAAATGTTTTGTTAAATAACATTATCGAGCACTCACTTGTGTGATTTTAAACAGAAATTTATCTTAAGATAAATAAGTAAAAGTGCTATATTCGGCTGTGACGAATTTTATATACCCTTCACCAACGTACGTCTGGTGTTACATATATTTCTAAGTGTCAATTTATTTCTTCCTAAGTTATAATATAGCTTTAGTTACAAAAAAAAAACAATGTAGTTGCCTTTTTGGTTATTTTTATGAATGAAAAAATTCAATTGCCATCGATGGAAGCGAAAATTTAATTTTTTGTTTTATTTTTTATTTTCAATGCAACACTTTATGAAGAGTTTTATTAAGAAAAGAGCTTTATTAAGAAGTATTATTTAAGAAAAATTTAAAATTTTTAACTATGTATTTTGGTCACTTTTATGTACATGCTATAAAATATTGCTCTTGCTTGACTTTTTACAATTTTTGATACCGTATGTGTTCTTCCTAAATTATAAAATAGTTCTAGTCAGCAAAAAAAAAAAAACGTCAGTTGCGTTTTTGGTTACTTTTATGAATAAAAAAATTAATAAATTTCCCACCCCTGGAAAAGAAAATTTAATTTTTCTTTAAATTTTTCTTACCAATGCAAATCTTTATGATGTATAAAGCGGTTTTATTTAAGAAAAACTTAAACTTTTCAAACATATTAGTTGTACAAAATACTGAATGTGCCAAGAAAAAAATTAAATTTCCCATCTCTGGAAATTTTTTTTTTATTTATTTAGTTTTTAATAGACAATTGAGGCTTCGCAAAGTATGAAATAGATTCAATTAACAAAGAAACAAAAAACTAAATGGTTTTTGATTTGAATTGTGCGTCGAAAAATAGGTGTAAGCTTTCCAGCTCTGAAACCGTATTTCAATACCACTCTATTTCAGTTCATTTCCAATCCATTAATCCAAGAACGAAGTCTGTAGCTTTTCTGCGGGCTAGGGAAAAACGATTTCATGTGCAGACAGACAGCCAAAGAGACGAAAATCCCTCAATCGTCATCGCTATTCATAAGGATCCAGAAAATATATACCTTATGGGATCCCATATTAATGTCGAAGAAGTTACACACAAAATGAAAAAAAAATTAGGTTGATCACTACAACGCGGGTCAAAATTAAATTGGTCATTCGTGGGATAACGAAAATAAAATAAATCTAATATAAATAATTCTCAAAATTTTTTTATACTAATCAAAAACTACATCAAGCTCAGATTATCACGTGGGAATCAGCTCAAAAGCATCGACTACGACTAAATACCAGGTTGCGTTAATTTTATAGTAAAAATTAGCGGGAAGTTGAGTCAACTGATTTACATATTTCTTAGATGTTAAATCGAATTCAGATTCATGGGCTTATTGTTCGAACTTAATTTAAATCTCAGAAAGACATGATGATAAATATTCCAAGGCACACAGGAAAGTCAACATCAGTTTTATTCAACTCACACAGAAAAGCAGAACAGCTGTTTTCGAAAGTCGCAACACTTTCATCATCAGTGCTCATGTGTATATTGTGTCTGTCACCACTTTTTAGGTGGCTTAGTTGAATGTGATAACAGTTCCTATTTACAAAAATTTTATTGTGAAAAAGAATCCGAGAACTGTATCAACCTGATGTTAACACGTTTTTGCTTTAATACCCGTGTTACCGTTTAATTATTTTCTTCATGTCCTTTTTTTCTGAATTTTTTGCTCCATCATGCCTAAGTCAAACTTTTTTGGTTTGAATGTTATACTTAAGTACATGTGAACGTTTTTAGATTTTTTTTTTAATATTTTTCCAGCTACATTCTCCAAAGCGTTTCTATGATGTTAAAATAAAAGATCCTTAAACACACACATGCTTCAAAAGAAATGCTCCAAAAACTTCTTATGTCATATAAAATTATAAAAACTCGGAAGAAAATAATGCAGATTGGTTGGATTTTTTTAACCATTCTTCAAATAATATCAGATTTTTTCAATCAATAACTTGGCAGCACTCAAGTTCGCGCAGACAAAAACAAGCAAAAGCATTGTTGTATTTCAAAGGACAAAGCAAACCAATACAAAAATTGTTTTAAGTTTCTTTCAGAAAAATAATTTCGTTTAATGAAATCAGGCCTTAACATTTGGCTTTACCGTTAAAGCCATGTCGGTGTAAGAACACTATTAAATGTTATAATAAATTGAATATAATGACAGCAACGAAGAGATATAATTCTGTGATAAACTCTATTTATTTTGAACCAATTTATTGCCGTAACTGTAGAGCAAAACCAAATCACATTTTTATGAAATTTTTATTATTTTAAAAGCAGGTTTTATGTTTGACTATGAAAACACTATTAGCAGAGACCTCAAAGCTTTTTTCTCAACTTAAAAACAGCGTAACATTGTGTTTTAATATTTCTGTCACTGCAAGCTTCCTTTAATTTTTGTGTTGTACAGTGTAATTAACATGTCATATTAAGTGTGATACATTTGATTTTAAAAATTGAACAACTAATGCAACATTTATTTATAACAGGAATGCTAGTATCTGCCAATATTTATCAGCAGTATTTTTTGACATTTTGCAAATGTCATAAAATTGTCTAGCACTCTATTATTCTAATGCAGTTTCTATTAAATAATCGAAAAAGCCCACTCATTCGCATGTAGTGGAATAAATTTTTAATAAATTCATTCACTTCTACTGTTTGTGTAGAACATTTCATATATATTATCGAGTTAAATGAAACATGGCTGCCACAAAAGTTTCACAAAAATTATAATAGACTCTGTACATTTTAGTTGTTCCAATGTTTTTCATTCTAATTTATTTTATTTTCTTTACTTTTTAATTTTGAGACGTCTGTCAATTTGCCAATACTTGTACTCTTAATATGCAACAGAATGAGAATAGAACAATGGCTTGGAAAAAATGTCAAGTCTTGCCAGTACAGATTTTGTATGCTACGAGTACATTTGCCTGTTGACTTATTTAGCAAAATGTTGTTAGTACGATGTGTTGTTGTTGTTGTTTTTTTTTTTGTTCTTGAAATTTGTTCATTTCATATCTATTTGATTTCGAACATGAAATACTTTCTGTTATTATTATTTTTCTCAATAAACAAGCATTTCTTTATATCGAATGTGTGTGTGTGTGTGTGTTTATTTTTTATCTGCATGGAGTCACTTCTTTTCCTTAATTCTGACACTTGCATTGTGGCAGCCAACTTGTTAGAATTGTGATGAACAAGTGGTAAAGGTGTGATGGTAAAAAAGCCTCTCGAATATGTTCGCTACGCAGGCCTACCCCAAGATTGCATTTTCCCTGTTTTACTTTGTTTGTGTCGTTATAGAATTGTTTCTTAACCAAATGCTCAAGTTACAAGTGTCGTCGTCAAGTCAGTTTCATTTCTTTGTAAAGTTTTTATTTCTACTATTTCATTTTGCCCTCAACTCATGGCATTGTAGCATATCAACTTGTTTTGTTCAATTGTACAAACTCTTCCACCATTTCTCTGTTTAGTGTGTTTGATTTTTTTGTTTTTTTATTTTTGTTTTATATATTTTGTGCCTTCTTCCTGGCCTCCATAGACGAAAGTTTTAGTTAAAACGTCAACACTTCTTGTAGCAGATGCTAAAAAGAATGCATTCATAATTACGTTGTAAATATATAACATTATTGAATGAAAGATATTTATATAAGGAATTATGGGTTCCTTCAAAAATATATATGAAAAACTCTTGACCTCGAAGTTCATCCCTTTAACTTCCCACTAATTTTATTCGCTATCGTAAACTTAAGCTTTCCAGCTAAAAGCCAATTATGATTTCTAAATTAACAGATTCCCACGTGATAAGCGGTGATTGATTATTGTAAGAAAACCGAGAACACTAACTGATCAGATATATAATTTCGGAGTCATCATTTGCATAGTAGCGCTACTTTGATTATTAACAACAACACCACTCAAAGTTTCTGTGGAGTTTATACAACTTTTCACTTGGGAAACGTTTTATAAGGTGTAAGTTATATGTGAGGCAGGTTAACGGTCTTGACAAAAAAGAGGAGGGCTGAACTTTCATATATAATATATTGGCATTATGCCCAAAAAAAGGTGTTATCAGTTTTTACCAAATAACTAATCACCACTTAAAAATATGGCTTAAATATGTTCGTCAAAAATGTAGCCAAGAGTACGTTGAATATTTCTTGTTAAAACTTTATGACAGAAATGTATTTTATCTCAGAGATTTTTCAAAAAAGTTAGAGAACAAAAAATTTTTTTTTCGGTTTTTCTATCATAACTTTTAGGAAATCCTGATTTTTCATACACTATATTTGAAAAAATTTTAGCCACGATAAAGCTAAACAACTTTTGTGAACATTGTAATGTAATCTGAACGTGTCTAGATACCAAAAACCAGTCATAAAGACTCTCTTGTTACTAAAAATTTAAATTTTTATCTCAAATTTTATAGCTTTATATACACTTTTTAGAGAATAATTTAATAAATTCTTTGTTTCGGTATTTATTTGTTATATATTAATTTCAAACTTTGTTTCGAGCTATCTATGAACAGTCACTAGTCATTAAGATCGTACGCAATTTTCATCTGATCCATGAGCATCTTCGTGTCCTTACAATAGGAAAACGTTTTTGAGTCATCAACAGTCTTGAAGGCCTGAGTGCCGTCTTCTATATTTTGTGATCTACGACCCAGGTTCCAGTAAGTTTTATTCTTTTAAAAATTGGGCAAGCTCTTCAGATATCCGTTGTGATAGCTGGAACTTAGAAACCATGTAATCCAGTCGGTCATCCGTATTGAAGATTGATGCGCGTGATGGTCCAGGATCCTATAGATCTGTTTTTTGGGCATCATGCCAATAATGGGCAACGTTGGAGGCCCATTAAAAGAAACGGTCACCAACTTGACCAAATTAAGCATAGTGTTTTACTATATTTTGATAGTATAATCGAACCCATATAGTCACGACCTTGCACTTTTCAAAAAGTGTTCATTTGTCGCATAGTGATATCAATGAAACGGTTTTTATTTAAAAGACAACTTTATGAAATCGATGTTTAGTTATGATTTCTGGCTTGTGGTCGCAACGGGTGGTGGCAGAAGACGCAACACCAATTTTCAGCAAATTTTCGCTTCGAATGTTGATATCCAGGTGTTCAACTGTTTGTGGTTTAACGGCGTAAATAATTGATTTGATATAAGCCCAAAGAATATAAGCAAATGGAGTTCAATCACACTATCTTGGTGGTCAATTAACTGGGCCATCACGTGAAATAATTTCTTCTTCAAAAGTTTCTTTATTCCATTAATTGCAGCTCCTGCAGTGTGGCTCCATCATGTTGGAACCACATATCAGCAAGATTAATGCATTTCGACATGTTGCCCGCGTTGCTCTGGTGTGAGTCAATTTATAGTAAAATTTCAAAGCGAACTAAAAAAAAGCCACTATCAGCTGTTATTGAGCTGTGCTCAAATAAATCAGTGATGTCAACTAAAATTTGTGAAACTCTAAAATAAAATATGCTACATAAAACACGCAACAATTTGAACTCGATGACAAAAAAGGTGTGGCCATAAGATTTCCCAACCTTCCAATTTTTTATATAATTTATTTTTCAATACCAACATTATAACATAACATAATAATTTAAGTATCCGCTACAAATCAAAATAAATTAAAAATTTCTGCTCTGTGTGACTGTACCGTGAAGTTTCTGGAGGAACTATAGAGTAAATCTTTAAATGAATCGGAAAAAATGGTTTTTGTTGAGGACATTTATTTTAAAGAAACATTTGTGGCTGCGAGCTGGCTAGATCTACCAACGAAGTTAATTGTTCGGTGTAGAGATAAACATGGGCCCAATGCGATTTTAGTAGATCTGCAATCCGAGAAGAGAAGCTTTTATGACAAGCACTATTTTCTAGGATATCATAATACAAGACTGATTTTTTCATATTCGTAACGTCCGTAAAAATTATAATAATGAAATATTTTCATGAGCAGTTACTGGTTTGTGCACATAAATGAATTCATTCTTGGCCATCACCGGCTTAGTTCCTTTTCCTATTGCAGGCCTGAAAAAATGTCTATAAGAGTAGGAAAAACTTTCTGTTTATGTCGCTTGTTCATTTCTTTTCTTAATTTCTGATTGAACTTTTCCCCCATTTTCACCCGCGATGTGTCTGTTTTTATTTCCCGTGCATTCAGTCGCTTGTTTTCTTCTTTCTTCTTTCTTTTTTTATTATTCACAAATTGTCATTTGATGGAATAGAGATTCCTGGGCATGCATCTCCGCTATTGTTTGCTTGTACGGAGGGTTTCTACGTTTCTTGTCGTTAAACGTGTTTGTATGAATTTGCAAATTAAGTTTTTACACGATATTTTTTTTTTCTGTTGGAAAGTCTATAGGAAAAAAAATTAATTTCTTTTCCAGCAGATGTGTTTGTCTTTATGTTTGTTATGTGCTCTTCTTCTAACCATTTTATTGAAACACTTATCTAACAATTGTCTGCCTGGCTTTCCTTTCAAATCAACGTCTATTTGCCGGCACGTTTGTCAAGTTGTTGTACGTGTGTCAGCCGCAAACTAAAATTGTCTCTATTCAACTGCCGCAGTTAATTGATAAGAAATTTATGGTTTGCTTGAGTGAAATGCTTAGAAGACGTTAATTAGATTGTTAATTCAGAAAGGATTTTAATTAATTGCTTAAAAAAAGATTAACGTTAGATATCAGCTTTAATGCTAAAGTACAGATTAAGCGCGCATATATTAATAAAAAACACAAGTCAAATTGAAGGCAAAGTATCGCCTGGTTATTCCATGATTGTGGTTACGAACGTTGGTGTTGTTAATTGATTTTATTTTTTCTTATTAAGAAAATAAAACAAACGCTGATCTTGGCCTTCATTAACAAATAAAGTGGCGGGCATGTCATTTCAAAGGCTGATTTTATTTTACAATAGCTTAAAGTCTAAATACTTATGAAAACAGTTTTATAAAATTTACAACCTCTTGCATTAATGAACCATAAACATCAACATCAAGCACTTAATAGTTATACCGACTGAATCATATGATCAATGACCCATCTGCAGTGAGTCAATCTTGTATGATGTCTACCATCAACCGTGTAGAGCAATTTCTTTCAAATACGTTTAATGATTTCATAAACATAAATCATTATAAATACAACACGTTTATTTCAATGCAGATACAAACAACATCGACGTCGCTGCTAGAAAAATAAAATATCATGACCGAAGCGAAAATAAATAAATAAGAAATATAATAAAAAGGAAACCCTTTATTCTGGCAACATGTACTATTTACAACTATAACAGGATTTAACTGCAAGCGAATTCCTAATGATCATTACTAACACCAAGAAAACAAATAAAAGTAAAAGAAAAAAATTATAAATATAAATAAAACAAGTCTCGTCCATCGTAAAGTTACAGAGCACCAGGCGCAAAGCATAAGGTTGCGATGCAGCGTATGAAAATAAAAAGAAAACCCGGCAAAGTGCTATTTATTGTGGAGTAAAGTCGAGGTGAATTGATGTAAATTATCGATAACCATCAATAGTTTATGTCACCCAATGACTTTGATATACGACAAGATTTCTTACAAATCATAAATAATGCTAAATCCGATAATAAATTTGAAAATTTCCTAGCGACGGCAAATGATCCCGCCATTTCACATGCAAAAACAACTAAAACGTCAAGAAAACATAACAACAGCTAAACTACAGTAACAACAACACTAACACTAATACTCATACATTATTGGCAAGGAGGAAAAGTGATTTCCTTGTCATGAGAAAATCAAAATTATTATGAGAAAGTTCAGATTTAAATATTAAAATTTTATAGCCGAGCTTAATAGCTGTTTTAGAAGTCCGCTACATTTTCACCATCAGTAGTCACGTGTATTTTGGTTTACCACCACTTGTTACATGGCCTAGTTGAATCTGGTAACAGTTTCAGTTTTATTATGAAAAGTAATACGAGATCTGTTTCAAATTCCATCGAAGATACACTGCACAACAAAGAAATGAACTTTGCGGAAATCGCTATTTTTCCATCATCAGTAGTCGTGTGTATTTACTACGTTATAGCTGCTTGTTAGATCTCTTCCACATAGCCAAAGGATTAGGATGTGATTGCGGACTTCCATGCTCTTCCTTCATCGCATTCTTGTACTCTGCTGCCATTTTTATTATCGTTTAAAGGAAGTTCGTAGAAGAAAATCGAAAATATTAATTTTAAAGGGTGCTGAAGTAGTAACAGATAAGACTACGATTTCTTAGGTCCTGAGTTCGACTCCGCACTCAGTCAAGAATATGATGTAGAGTTTTTCTAATCTGTGATAGTGCAGGATTGTGCTAATTGATATTGGTTTTGTCTTAAAGTCGAAGGAAGAGCACTGGATGCTTTACATTGTCAAGCAGCGATAAACACCGTCATGTACCAGAAAATATCAAAATTCATCAACCTCTTTCGTCGGTTTCCATAGAAAAAAATTCAACGGCGAAGAAAAAAAAACGCTACAAAAATTTTTTTTCTTATTATTTTCAAATTCAAGTCAAAAAAGCACCAAAATTATTTTAAACAAGTAAAAGTACTATATTCGGCTGTGCCGAATGTTATATACCCCTCATCAACGTAAGTCCCAACCCTGCAAGTCTTCATAATGTATGAAACGGTTTTATTTAAGAAAAAGTTAAAAATCTTAAAGATGTTAATTATTATATGTACTACAAAATACTGAATGTAGCAAAAAAAACGTTTAATTTGCCATCCCTAGAAAAAATTTTTATTTGTTTAATTTTTAATAGACAATTGAGGTATTTCAAAGCATGAAACAGGTTAAATTTACCAACAAACATCGAAATAATTGATTTTTAGTGCCAACTTTGCGTCGAAAAGTAGGTGTAATCTTTCCAGCTCTGTAACCCTTTTGATGAATTTCAATATTACTCTATTTAAGTTCATTTCGAATCCATCGGTCCAAAAACGAAATCTCTAGCTCTTCTGGGGGCTGGGGAAAACCGATTTCACGTACAGACAGACGGACATCGCTATTCGGAAGGATCCAGAATATATATATATATATATATATATATATATATATATATACTTTATTAGGTCCCATATGAATATTGATAAAGTTACAAACGGTATGACAAATCTATATCCTTTCACTTTATTTGTGAAGGGTATAAAAAGCGCAGAGAATTAATTTCAAAGTCGTTTGCTTCTTTGAGGCAAAAAAGCACTAAAGCCTGTAGAAAAAGTACTGGGTTCACTACGCTGATTAGCTAGAGCTCAATTCGAATAAGATTTCTGCATTAATGACTCATTATATATTGTAATTCTCGTATGATTGATGGACAATTATTAAATCCCTTGGTTCTGGTAACGGTAGTTTGGAAATCTTAACAAAATCATGGATTTTCCATAAACAAGAAATTATGCCCAACCCCTGACCAATAAAATACAAGATGTGCAAAATAACACACAACGTGTACCCTGCAATGACGATGATGGAGATGCTACAAGTACAATAATGAATGCTGTTGATGACGATGATTCTCTTGTTGTTATTGCTGTTGCTGTTGCTGCTGTCTTGGTACAACAAAAGAAAAAACTCCCATAAATAAAATGTAGCCGTGTGTTAGAAATAATAGTTGCAGTTGTTGTTTTTGTCAAGCCCACCTAATGTACCGAGATACTCGAAATAAAGTGGGTTGGTTGATATTCCAAACTTTATTTTATTTTCATCTTTTTAATTTAACTCGCTCATGCAATTTATTCATAAATGTTCACTTTACACTCAATATGGTCCTGTTACAGTCAGTCACATCTACAGCAGGCAATGGCACCCATTCACACAAGCTTTTCGGTGCACAGGTGACAAGACAGTGTCGAAGTAGAAGATATTTTAGAAGTGCAAGTAAATTGTGTTGGGTTGCATGTGCTCGAGTGTGTGTGTGTAAGTGTGATTGTGTATGTGCTAGTTAAATGGTTGGTCGTATTGCAATAACGTAAAAGATGAATTCATCATTGATAGATGATGGATGTAAGACTGCATGCAGCAGGTAACATAAGTCATCGGACTGACACAAACAGCAATGCTGGTTGTTAATAGAACTTAAAACAAAAACTCACACATACACACACTTACACTAACATAACTGCACACATACCAATGCAAAGTTATATATAAATAGTTGATTGAAAATAATAGCCAAAATGAAATGCACGGTGTGATGATGGAGAGTGCCAACTGATAACAAACCAGGGGGCCAGTATTATAAGACATGAATTTTTGTATATTTGGATTATATGATGTGACGGATTTTTTCTAACTGTCGTAGTTTTAATAAATCCAATTTTTAAGTTTAAAGTCAACTATTAAAAACTGGTTTGACCATATGAAGTGATTTTCTTAAAAACATTTTTGAATTGGTTTTGAGTAGGTTTTACAAAGAGCAGCCTTGTTTTCGCCTGTTGTTGTCTATGCTAAGTTTAGTGCTGCCAAGTTACATATTGAAAACATTTGATAATCTGACAAGAATACACAGTAAAATTCATAAGAATATGCATGATTTCATATGAAATGAAGTGCTTCGGGCTAATCTGCTCTGTAAAAGTATTTCCCTATATTTGGAATATATAAAAAGTTTTTAAAATGCGATAAAGTTTTTGAAATGAGGCTATAAATTATATAGTCGCACTACAGTTTTTTCATTAAGTGTTATATAAAAAGACATGAAAATGACAACAACAAATGCATCTATTTCTTTTACAACTTAAGTTTATTTTGATTAAATATATTTGACAACCTATTTTTTATTTAAACTGCATTGCGAACTTAAATCACATGTTTATGATTTTAAGGTGAAAACCTTTTTTTGAGGGAAAAGAAAGGAGGTTTTTTAAGATTTTAGAGTAGGATGTGTTAACATTAAATATTTGAAATATAAGAATAAAAAACCTTTCTAATAGCAAAGGATTATGTGAACTCCCTTGTATTATAAATATTTTGAAAACTCCTTTTTATTTCTTTTCTTTAGGCCAACGAACTTGCAAAAATTTTGTGTAAAAAAATGATATAATTGCTCTAAATCACTTGTTGTTGACAGCCTCAGAAGATGATTACACTCTGAGGCATAAACAAGTTTTCAAATGTTAAACGCTTGTTAAAAAGGTCGAGAAGATGTTATCGATGACGATCGTCCTAGACGTTCAATCACATAAACTGGGGATGAAAGTATTGATGTAGTAAAATAAATTATTATAGATAATCGTCAAATAATTATTTTTGGAAACTTTGGGCATGAAGCTTGTGGCAACATAATGGACCTAAAAATTTTTGATAATCTGCCTTAAGCATCGTAGTCAACAGTTGAAGTGGTTATTTGCTTCACGTGTTTGTAACAGTTTCCTTTAAAATCGATTTTCATCCACTTTTAATGAACAGATTTAGTTTAAAAATTAACTAGAAGTCAAGATGCGGTGGCCACTCGGCCTTAAATGGTGGAGCTCTTTAACACACGGGTGAAGTTGAGTATCCACCACCATCTCCTTTTGACTCCAAAGCGAATACGGCAGCTACCGGGCGTATACAAGATGCAACTTCTCATACACAATATCCCCACAACCACACACAAACATCTTGCTCATGAGTAAGCCTTTCCTACTTCCGAGGATCCTGTTATGCAGCCAATACCGCAGTAGAAAACATCGAAACTGAAGTCTACAATGTACACAAGAACCTGCCGCAACTTCCACGCACCAACTTTACAGTCACCCCTTCCATAGTAACTGTTGATCTCGCAACAGCACTGAATATTAATATCGAAGAAATTACACACAGAATAAGAAACCTAATCATACCCTTTCACTTCTTTGTGAAGGGTTTAAATATATCTGGACCAAAAAGGTCCGAAACAAATGATCCGTAACTGCTTTTAGTCCAAGAGCAAGCTCAAGTTTCCAGTACACGTTGGCTCTAACGTTGACACATAGTGATAAAGTCGGAATTTTAAAAAAATATTTTCTATTTAGAATAAAAAACCCTTTCGGTTTGGTCATTTCTGGCAACTGTTAACAACATATTTTGATGATTCTGATAAATAACCGTGAATGAATATGTTTTCGCATCACACGGCGTATGAGTTATAACAGAAAGAGAAAAAAACAGGTAACCAAATGAAAGTATAGATATAAAGAAATGCATGCACATATCGAACGTTTGATATAAAAATTTATATATGACAAAATATATAAAATAATAGCGCACAGGTGTTTTCAACATGCTGGCTGGGTGACTCGCTGGCTGGCTGGCTGGCTGACTGCATGCTTTTAGTTGGGTGATGAAAGAATGTTTTTTTTTCTTGCTTTTATTTTGGTGTTGGAAACTTTCATACGGTAAGTGGAAGTGGAAAAATCAATCATTTATCCAAACTAAAAATGCTTGAACATGGAAAACGAGCCAAAGATATCAAATCGCAAACTGAAGTGAAAGGCAAAAGAAATATTCAATTTTCATCATATAATTTTTTATCCAGCATTTTTTATTTCTCTAACAAAATTTTGTATTGGAAACATCATTTATTATGGTTTGCTTATGGCCTGTATATTATTTCAGATTTTTACTTTTTGCTCATTTTCCGCAAACAAATTGCTGTTGAAATGTTTTTTAATGCACACAAAACTTTTGAATTCCAGATAATCTTTTGTCACGATCAGTTTCAGTTTTATTTATTTCATTATACCATTTGCTTGATATTTTTTCTAAATTTTATTTGCTTACATTTGCAAACAGAAATCATTAAAAAAAAGTCCGTACCAGTTGTATTTCATTACACATTTTGTTTAACAAATCACACAGCGGTGGAATGGAATTTCTGGTCATTATGCAAAAGCTTCAACACCGCGAAACAGATGAGAAAAGTAAGGAAATTACTTATTAAAAGATATACTAAAATTCAACATATTTGCACAGTGGGAAATACATATAAAGGGTTTTTGTTATAGAGTTATAAATCCTTGAATTTTTCAAATCCACTTGAGTTTTATTGTAGGCAAAATATAACCGTCTGTCATTATAATTCAAATATGATTACTGAGCCCCATGGCTGGGTTGGATGTAGTCTAATTTGTAGCTCGAATTATCCCACAATATTTCCAAAATTAGTGTTCGCATATCGGTAATAGAGCAGCGAATTTTATCCTCCAATTAGCAAATTCTTCGCGTTTTTTTGGCGTAGACAAGCGACTTCGTATGTCTGCACACAAAATAATTTAAAAGCCTTAAAATGTAAGATATTGGAAGTGGATTCATGGGTCCGAAACGGAAAATATTAAATCAATCCTGGCATGACCAGTATAACATGCCGAACCAGCTGGTTAAAACCGAAACTTCAGCACGTCATGATTGTTCAATAGGTAACAAAAACCTCAGTGATCATGGCTCTACGGTCACCATTGATCGTTACGTTCTGGCCAGCATCCTTTTAAAAAAAGTACAGACCAGGGATTCCACTAGGCCATGGAACACACCAGGATGTAACGGTGCCTCAACATGCACTTGAGAATTATCATCAGTCCAAATACGTCAGTTTTTCTTATTGAATTCTTATTCGTGCAATACGTATATCGAACAGAACCATGATATTCAAAATTTGTTCAATTTGAAAGAATTGTGTTTATCTATTCGTGTCGAGTCGTATCGTTTTTAAAGTACAGGCTATTGATTCCACCAGCTCATACAAAGTATAAGTCAGTGGAAGCATCTCTTGAATTGAAATTGAATTTTATTTCTAAAGGAAATTCGCTTATGAAAATCGGGATCAACGGCACTCGTTTTTTTGAGCCCAATCACCGAATGTACGCTGTGATAAATGACCCCATACGATCGTATGGATTTACTAGGCACGAACATCAAGATTTTCAATAAAATTTTTCATAAAATAGACGGACACATAAACGATTTCTATGCATGATGGCGAATAGAATGATTCTGGTCTGTTTCTACCCTACGCTCTCCAGCAGTAATAAAAGAGATGCGAAAGTTTTATTGACCGCAAAATGGACAAAAAGCAAACACTAACATGACTCAAGAGCAAAGCAACCATGAAGGCACCCGATTGATTGGCTCGAGCCCTGGAAGTGCAATTTTCGAAGACTTTTTCCAACACATATGGCGATTGCTTATGTCCCCAAACTACCGACGTTAAATAGCACGATATTGGAGATTGCTTTCGAAACGTGTTACTTTAATTAAGGTTTCCTTTAATAAATCTGTTGTGGCACGAACTATATGACAAGCCATGGCTGGTCAATTGATGAACGGAGACGGCTGTAATAACTACTCTATAGTGGTCAGCATTGACGGTAACGTTCTAGAAAGTGTCGTTTTTAAGGACTAATCAATGATTTTATAAGCCAATAGATCACACCAAAAAATAAGTTTGAGGAAGATAATGATGTCTCCACATACACTTGAGAAATATCATCATTCCAAGTACCTTCGCTTTTCTTATTATCATATTCATTCAAACAAATGTGAGCTTCACCGCTAATAGAAATCTCGTGCTATACATATTTCGAATAGAACCATGATTTCCAAAATAAACTTGCATAATTTGGAAGCGTTGGACGGGCGCCAATCTATTTGCGATAAAATTTCAAACAAAACCGTTGATAAATTGCTCGACATCGACAGAATAGCTGCCGGTTAAAATTTCTTGCCTCCTTAAACTTTTATACCTCTTTAAAACACACTTTTTACATGCAATTTAAGTGTTAAAACTGTTACGTATGTCGCAGTTATATGAATCAACCCTCATAAATGACAACGTCAAGTAAAAGTTACCAAAATGAGAATTCTATTCTAAACAACAAGTGGGTGTTGTTGGGTTGAGGAGTTGAAGTGTAGCCTGCGATTTCCTTGCCCGATTCCGCACTCATCCATATATATTGAGTTTTTCTTTTCATAGTAGTGAATTCCAGTGTTTGCTTTCGTTTTCTTTCAAAGCATTGATCACTGGGTTATGCTCAACGACCTTGATGATGCCTTCCTTTAATGGAAATATTACAAACCACTTGCTGCTTGATATGGGGCATACGATCCCTGTAGCCGATTCCGTATTCACCCATATTTTATTTGACATGTGCAAAAACATTAGCCCTGGGCAGCTAAATCTTATATAAAGTTGCCGAAGTCGGTTGCTAGTCACTGGGAACCAGTCACGTTATGTTGTATGTGATAAGATCCTTCTCTTTTGGTTTATTAAAATAAAGTTTTTTAATAACTAAACATTTTTTATAATTCAAAAAAGACAAAGATATAATTGTTATTGAAGCGCGATTCCAGGGTTTCTTATGTTTAATATATTTGAAAGAACTTTTTTGGCCTTAGAAACCTTTGAAGCTAAAAACAGTATTTCACAAAACTAAATATATCATGAGATATTTATTTTAACTTTATTCATAGATTTCACAGTGTTTGCAATAAAACAAAGTTTTAAATCTCTTCTTCGATGGAATTGATGAACAGAATAAATTTTATGGGATTAAACGTGAATGCGTCCATAATAAGTCGAATTTATAGGACTAAATTAGGGTTGAATTGTTATGCAGGCTCAAGTTTGACTCCGTAGACTTACAAAATATTTCTTATTGTATTAAAATCAATTGTTTACTTAAAATGGAATATCTAGAATATGTATTACAGTCATCATAATAGCAGAAGGGATCATTTTCAATTATTATATTATAAATTAATTTTTTTTATATGTTAAGACATGCGCAATATCTTAAACAATATATTCCAACACATCAGCCCACTGTGCAACCTCAGGCTAACATATTTGTGTGGGGTTAGTTTATCTTGACTAAGTTGAGTAAATAAACAAAATAGCAGCATAAGAAAATTAATAATAAACTGCCACCTAGTTTTCTTCAAAACACACACACCACAATGGCCGAAGTTATGCCAATTGAAATGCCTTTAAGGTAGAGCCAACTAACACTGTACTACCACTGTTACTGCCATAATCACCGGCACCTCCACAATACTCCGTCAATAGCAAAGGCAACTGCAGCACCATCACCAACTGCACCACCACCATCATCATCGTCATCAGCAACCGTATCCAAAATCTGTCAGTCAATTTATTTTTATATCATGACTTCAGGCTTAAAAAGTCAGTAAATTCAATTTACGTAAAGAAAACGATCGATGTTTATTTATTTGTTTTCATTTCTTGCCATTTTTCTTTGATTATTTTCTTGACTTCTTTCTTTTTGCATTTCGTTTTTATTTCCAAATTTATTTTATTTCTTTGATGATTTTATTTGTTTGCCTGAGTTGAGTGGTTCGTTGGTTGGTTGGTTGAAATTGTTGATGATGACGATGATCGCAGGTTGACTTTTGCCCCTCCATAAATTATAAGAAGTGGTTGAATTTAAATTTTGACTATTTTTGATTTTGTTTGAATTGTCGTAGGTTTTAATTTTTAAGTTACTTTTGTGTTAGTAACGAATGCAAAATAAAGTTGAAGGTATAGAATTGTTTCAATTTCATTGGCTTCAAATATACATTAAACGAGGCTTGTTTGAGAAGTTCTCGATGAATTTCAAACTTTCAAGCGAGCTGTGAATAGAATACAAATAAAATAAATGCCGTCTTTTCAACGTTTCCTACCAGAATTATATTTCTAACAAAAACAAATCTTATTATTTTCATAATTTTTCAAAGGCTGGCGCCAAACTACTGTCAGGGTCTTAATGTTTAATAACTTTCTTATATAGTTATTAATTATTGTTATTATTATTCTTTTTTAAATAAATTTCATTGAGGTTTAATATTTTTAGTTTAAGTATCAAAAAAGAAAAAATTGCCACAAAAGAGGGCAATTTTTTGCTTCTCCAATTCGCGCTCTTTCCAGTACGTTTTACATAACTTTTCAAAAAGCTTTCGGTATTATAATTAAATTTTTATTGCGAATGTTTTACTTAAGCTGTAGTATGGTTACTATGGTTATTCGATGAACGTGGGGGCCAATTGAAATTGATTCTGCGCGTAGTAATAAGTTCGTCAAAGAGGTCCTGTAACGGGAAACTTGTATCCCCTAAACTGTGGGATGTAGCTCCATGTTGTTTGAACCACGGCTGTGGTTGGTTTTTACAGCCGGCCTAGAAAAATTCTCCAGCATCGTTCGATATTAAGCACCATAAACTGTTACTAAAAGCGACAATTAAATTTTCCAGGATATATGGATGAATGATCCTTGTAGACGATATATCGCACCGAATAATACGCGAAATAATGCGCTAGCCAAATAGGTCCCGTAAGAGAGCCATTGTATCGCTTGTAGCGGGGACTGTGGGTCCATCTAGTTGGAACCACAACTGTGAATGGATTTCGACAGCATCGTTCGATTATCAGCAACTTTAACTGTAACAGAAATATAGACCGACAATCCTCTCAGACGACACACCACCAAAAACAGTTGCTCATGAACTGTTCTTGGATTTTCCTTAGCCCATATCCTCAAATTTCGCTTTTTTACGAGATCATTCAAATGGAAATAAACTTAATCGCTAATTATCAAATTGTTAAATAAATGGCGGTTTTCTTCTCCTTTTTTGTCAGAATGAAATGGCATAATCAAGCTGTTGTTAGGCGTCTAACGACTTCAACTTTTGCACCAGCTGAGCCATACACGAGAATATGTGCTGCCAAAATCCTCTAAAAAGGGTATCCCCAGTTGAACCGCACGCCTTCTCTCCCGCACACTATCCACAAAATGAGTGGATATTTCTCTCGTTGTGCACCGTACGTGGTCCTTCGGTACATCGGAGGGGTCTTACTGAACCATGTTGTTGAAAATTTTCAACCAGCTGATATTTTGGGGGCTCAATAAACAATAAAACAAGATGATAAAGAAGTATGCTGCGTCAAAACAATTGACCGTTGTTTTTCAAAATAAATTTCAACAAGTTTTGATCGCTGTACTATTGTGTATCGTTTCATATCAAATTCTCCAGTTTTCTTAACAAAATTCAGAAGTAAAAAATATATATATAATTAATAAGAAAAATGTAACAAACATTCAAGTCCGAATAGTTTTTTCACGCCACCGTGTATGATTATTTAACAAAGCGATATCGAGTGACATCGTGCGCCAGGAACTCTTTTTTTTAACAAACCCTTTAAGCGACTTCAAGATTTAGATGCTCAGGGGTATTGTTTTGTAAATGTCAAACAAAACATGGGTGAATGCGGAATCAGGTGCCACATATCAAGCAGTATGTGGTTTGCAATATTTCCATTAAAGGAAGACAATTATCAAGATCGTTGAGCACAACCCAGAAATCAGTGCTTTTAAAGAAAACGAAAGCAAACCCTAGGATTCACTACTTTGAATCAGAAAAACTCGATATCTATGGATGAGTGCAGAATCGGACAAGGGAATCGCAGGCTACACTACAATTCCTTAACCCCACAACACCCACTTGTTGTTTATTATACAGTTCTCATTCCGCGTTGATAAGCCCTTCATATATCTCTACCAAAAACTTAAAATCCCATACATTCTTACATTTTATAGCAGACACGTCCAAGACATTGAAGAAATGACAATTGACTTTTGAACATGATATAAGCAGGACAACTAATTGACAGATATCCCCATACAATCATGTAAATTATTCTTTAACAAACGCACAACCACATTCACCCAACAATCCAACTACACTTGGTACCCATACATTCTGAAGTATTCAGTGTACGAGTATTCTAGTACATGCATGAACTATCACTTTCAAACAACCTACAACTAAAACGTGCTTGTTGGCTTGATCGTTTGATTGTTGTTCTATTTGAGCCGTGCAATTTTTTGAACTGCCGGCAGTTGGAACGATATGTGAGAAATAAAACAACAAACATTATTATCGTCACATGTCGCTCACTAATTGATTTTTCTTGTCGCCTGTTTGTATTATAGAATTTTCTGGCGATTTAAGCCTGATTTTAAGCAAACACTTGCTTGCTGTTGCTCGAGGCATGGTCGCCAAGAGCACATGTATTCCAGGTGCTGGCAGTGTGCTTGCAACGATATAGCAGCAATAGCAGCGACAACGTTAGCAGCAGTGAAAACAACAACAGCAGCTACAGCCAGCAAGTAACCATCAACATTAACAAACATTTGCTTGTTTAACTTAACATGATATTAAGGAAAGTATCGCCAGTGGTGGCAAAGAATTGAATCTTTATTTCTTTGGCCTTGCAAAAAAGGCAGATGATAGTGAATGTTTTACTAACGTGATTCGTTATAACCCTCGACATTCCTCGGCCCTGAAAGAGGCCATATATATTCCCAATAAAAGTTGTAAATATTCTTACGTTCAAGGAACTGCCTCGGCATGGAAACAGAATTAGGAAAATTGCTTTATTAAATGCCGATATTGTGAAGAATTACTGAGAACTATGAAGAGTATCCCTTCTACTCAAAAAAATCTAAAACAAGTTCGTATAAACCAAATATTCCACTAGACTGTAAAAGCTGGTCCATGAGTACGCCTGTCTCAGCCATTGTTTCTTACAACTAAAAGAAAGAGCCACTAACATCTTCGCGACTTGATATCATACGGCCATTGAATTTTCCGATCAAAGGAGTTGCACATTTTTGTTTAGATGTTTCTTTTTTTTACATTATAGAAAATTTATCAGTGTTGCCAGCTTCAACAATGCAGGACGGTTTTTAGAAATAGCTTAGGTCAATCACTCAATTAGTCCTTTTGCGGTAAAGAGTTAAGCAACACTTTATTAAGAAAATAGGGTCGTTGCCTTGAGGTCAAAGTAAAAAATTGAACTACAGGACGGCGCGAAACAACCGTTAGGATTTGAATGTTTAACAACTTTTTAAATTAATTCATATTTTTTATTTCAGAATTTTGCTAAGAAAACTGGAGGAATTTGAAATGGAACGATATGAAATTGAAATTTGAATATGAAATTTTATTTTGAAAATCAGTGGTAAATTTCTTTGACGCTGCGTGCTAATCGTTGTTTTTTTATTTTACGCGCTGTATCTTCAGCAATAACAATAAATCAGCTGGTTGAAAATTTTCGACAACATGGTTCAGTAAGACCCCTCCCATGTACCGAAAGACCACGTACGTTGCACAAGGAGAAAACTATCCAAACTCTTTGTAGATAGTGTGCAGGACAAAAGACGTTCGGCCCAACTGGGGATACCCTTTTTCGAGGATTTTGGCCATATTGCTCATGCTCCCGTTCAGCTTGTGCAAGAGTTGAAGTCTTTAGACTACCAACAACGGCTTGATTATTCTATTTCATTCTAAAAATAAACAGAAGGAACTTGCGGATAAAGACCGTTTATATATGAATGGTTTCGTATACAAGCGAAATTCCAGGATATAGGCTACCGTGCAACACATCATCTGAAAAGATCATTCATACATATATCACGGAAAATTCAATTGGCGCTTCAGTTATAGTTTATGGTGCTGAATATCGAACACTGCTGGATAATTTTTTGAGTCTGGCTGTAGAACACCATCCACACAATTTCGGGTCTAACAGGATGGAATCACATCCCACAATGCGAGGCATACAATGGCTCTCTTACGGTGTCTTTTGGGATTATTTCGTAGAGAAACTATTTTCAATAAGCCTGCACATTTACCTAAATTAAATGCGACAGACTGTGCTTTTTAGGGGTGTTTGAAAGAAAAGACATGTGTTATTAAGCCAGCGGTCATGCAACGGTTACTACAAAACGTTCCCCAATAAAATTGTAGCCATAACAGCGGAAACTTTGCGAAAAGTTAAGCAAAATATACTGGAAAGATCACGATTTAGTGAAGCCAAAAATGGCATCACTTGTGGCATATAATTTTTCATACTTAAATCAAATAAAAATACAATTTATTAAACAAAATAAGAATGTTATTAAACATTCAAACCCTGACGGTATTAGGCGTCAGCCTTTAATATATTTAAAAATTTAAGCGAAATGGTGTTCTTCCCTACATAAAATTAAAAAATTTCGCCAGTTATCATAAGCTCGAGGATATGATAAATATGTTTAAGTTTATTCCATAATTTCTTATCTTAAATAGTAAATTGATTTAACTCCTTTTCGCTGCTGGACTTCTTACAAAAATCCTCAATAGAAAAATTGTGCATTAAGTACGCAAGATTCATTCCAGCGGATTGTGTAACACTTGGTTTCATAGTCGAATGTTTAGGTGTTGCTTACAATTGTTGGCATACAATTGGCATGGCAACTTTGATGTGAATGATTACAAAAGTGTTCACAGAGGTAAAAGAAAAATAAAAGTTATATAAATAAATCAGCGAAAAACCGAAAGTAAACCACCACCAGTAATTTTAACTAATTTGCCATAAACAGGCAACGGCTAAGGATTTATTAAGGCAGGCTAATAATGTTTTTTTTTTTTGTTTGTCTGTTGAGTACGACTGTGCAGAGTTAACCAGCAGAAGTGGAAATTTTACTTGGACATGACATTTGCTTGACAGGCAACATCAGTGTTGCACCAGTACTGCCAAGCATGTGTCAAGTGTTGTGTGCATTTTCTTTTCTTGTTGTTGTTGCTGTTGTTGTTTAGGCTAAAACATTGGCATAACACTACTCAAAACTTAACGAATACAGAGCATAAACTTAACTCCAAACAAACATTGCAGACGATCGCTATCTTAGATGTTGCACGTCTGTATGAGTTCTTGTGGGATAATGTTGCAGATACAATAAGTTAAAGTTTATGTATGTATCGGTTGATTATTTTGTTTTTGTTTTTTTCTTTTCTTGCAACAACTTCAATTTGCCGTTTTTGCTTGATATTGACAGTTTGTCACTTAATTTTTTTTTTTCGTTTGTTAACTTACAAATTGCACACTCCTTTTTTTCATTATTACTTTTCAAAAGAAGAGTTGCCATGGTGTTTGATTAATTATTTGCTTATATATGAAATAATATCCATTGAAAAATATCTCATAAAATATATATTGAAATAAATAATTAAAATTACTATATAAACAAGTATATTATTAATAATAAAAAAAATTCTATAGTCGACTGTGTTGAATCTTATTAACCCTTCACTGACTTACATCGTTTACTTTTATGTACTAAAAATAGTTTCACTTGGCCAACCCTGGAATCGTCTATTTGATTTGTTTCATTATTCCTGAAGTATTAAATAGGCCTCATGGATTATTTCTATTTATTCAAAACCTGGTTCTATTTAAAAACAAATCAAACATCGTTCGAAACATTTTTCACTACACAGAGCTCGTGTTTGCAAATCACATATACCGAAAAAAGAAACCAGAGAATGTTGTAAACAAAAGGAAAATCAGAGCAAAATAATGGAGTGCACTCAAAAATATTAATAATAACTATTTGTATTTTTCCAAGTTGTATTTCTGGTATTTATGGTAGAAACAAAACATCTGAAAAAAAAATCTAGAAGGAATTTATTATCCCACGTTAAAGCAAAACAAAGTTCCAACAGATGTCGATGTTTTGAGGTCCCATAATGCTTCCCTGAATAATTATGAAAGCCTCTCACTATATCTGCATGTTTGTTTGCTTATATCTAGAGCGATAAAGCGATTCTTGAAAAACCCATAAAAGCTAAGAAAAATATTTTCAAAACTGTTTCTTAATAAATTTTTTAGCTGCTTTTTTGACCTACTTCACAAATCAGTGCCTCGTTTCTGTTATTGAAGTGAGAACTTCTCGCATCAAAAAAATTGTCATCACTGTGTGATGAGTCAGAATATATTTCTTAATGCATTTTAAATTTTATTAGTTTTTTATAATAATAAATATATTATTCTATGCATAACCCTACAATAAAAAGTATAATTATTTTTTTCTTCGACGTGAGAACTTCTCACTTCAGTTACAGAAACGAGGCACAGATCTGAATATTACGTTAATCGCCGCAAATCGGATCAAAATCGCTCAATCCGTTTCTGAATGGAATTAGTTCTCAATTCCTTGATAGGACTCGAAAATTCCATCAATTACCGCTTATCACTTAGTAAATGTTTGATGTATTCTAAAATTATAGCAGTTGGAAAATGAAAATAACAACAGCGCAGCAAATCACTTTGAGCTAGATTGACTGTTAATATTAAGGGGATGCTGCAGGAATCACATTTATAGTAAACAGTTTTCCATATTTCTTTGAAAATTTTACAATTAAATTTTAGTGCCATCATCACGAGAAAAGCAACAAAATTAAATAACCCAAGAAGAGTTCACTTCAATGGATCTGAAAAATTACTAAAAATGGTAGGAAAAACATAGAATTATATACTCCATTCATCAGTATAACAAATTCCTTATTTTTCTGTCCTTCTGCATCTGTCCTGTTAATACCAATAGAGCTCCCATTTTATCATACTGGCAGGTCTGTGCCTATTTTGAAAGGTATAAGAAGCGATGATTCCTCCAGCGTATAGAACGTAACAAACAGTCAATTATAACTGATGTAAAGAACCTCTAACGTCTTGTTTCGCTCCAAATATAGCGATCATGCCATTCAACTCGATATCATTTTCATCGCTAGATGCAATGCCTTGATGAAGTGGTGCAGCAACTGATTTCCAAGAACTTATTTTACATAACTCTGCACTAGAAGCATTTAAAAAGGAAAGAAAATTGAGGGGACATTTTTCTTACCCCGTTAAGAAAGTAGATATCGTTCTGAGTTCTAAAAATTCCACTCTGGCACTATGTCTTCATGCATGTGTGTATATGTGTGATTAATTTTAAATAGCTTGAACGTGTTTTCAGACTGATTTCAGAAAATAAATACTTACTACTGCCATCGATAGCCGCAATCTGATCCGGAAATGCAGCAAATTGGGATATTTTCTAACGCCTTTTACAACGGGTTGTCACTGCAAGAAATTTTGTTTTTTGTCTCATATCCTGATATTAATTAAATCTGATTCTTATATCCTTCACAAAAAAGTGAAAGGGTATATTTAGGTATGTCCTTACGTGTGTAATTTCTTCGATAATAATATGCGAATCCATAAAGTATATATATTCTGGATCCTTATGAATAGCGATGACAATTGACCGATGTCCGTCTGTCCGTCTGCCCGTCTGCCCGTCTGCCCGTCTGTGTGGACGTGAAATCGGTTTTCCCAAGACTTCAGAAGAGCTAGCGACTTCGTTCTTGGACTGATGGATTGGAGATAAACTTAGAGTTTAAAAATTAGTTCGAAATACGGTTGCAGAGCTGGGAAGCTTACACCTATTTCTCGACGCAATATAAACATCAAAGTCCAATTATTTTTTTGTATATTTTTAAATTGAACCAATTTCATGCTTTGGGAAGCCTAAATTGTCTGTTAAAACTAAACAAATAAGAAATTTTTTCTAGAAATGGAAAATTATAGTTTTTTTGGCACATACGATATTTTGTAGTACATGTAATAACTAAAACGTTTCATATTCTTAAGTTTTTCTTAAACAAAACCACTTAATACATCATGAGGATTTGCATTGGTGAGATATAAATTAAAAACAAAACAAATTTCGTTTCCAGGGGTGGGAAATATATTAATTTTTTTATTCATAAAATTAACTAAAAAGGTAACTAACTTTTTTTTTTGCTAACTAAAACTATTTCATAATTTAGAACGAACAAATTTGGTACTTAAAAATATACGTAACGCCAGAAGTACGTTGGTGAAGGCTTGGATGCGGTAGATATTTCCGTGTCATATAAAATAAGAAAGTTATTTATACTAAAGCAACTGCAGACTTCTACCAAATACCGCTGCTTTGAACAAATAATTGGTAAAAATTTATATTCATTAAATTATTTTATAAAAATCTTTCATTAATGTCTTTTAATAAAATTATATTTTTTAAATTAGGATTATATTAAATATATAAACAAAAACGTGATAAACGATAAAAAACTTCCAACTTCTGTATGTAAAATAACTACTCAATCAATTATCTGGATATAATTAATAATCTGATCCTGATTAGTGGAAAATACTCGCAAAATAAAACCAATTCAATTCAAATAAATTGCAATTCACTTTGATATATTCATTTGAATAAGAAACGAATGGCAATTATTTTTACAAATTCATTTGAAATTAAAAAGGAACTGAAGTTCATATTCGCCCAATTCCTTTCAATTGATTAAAATTTCAATCAATTCTCTTGTTTTTAGTTCAGAGAGCGAATGATTTGCGAATTAACTAAAAAGTTAATGATCCAGTTACAGCTCTGCCTTTTTTAATAGCAATTGCAATGCTTTGGCAACCCTGTCCACATGTCATTATATTACAAACTAACGGCGGAATATTGTACAACATCATTTCAAGTTACTCGTACGAATGAATACTCGCAAGTTTGTTTTTGTTTTAGTATGTATGAGTGCGCTGTTGCAATTTGTTGTTTACAATCTGATAAGTTGCGTTTAATTAGTTGCTCTTGTAACGTCTGACATTTTGATCAGTTATTGATTGAAAGAATGAATGAGTGAGTGGCTATTGGCCACATCAGTTTGTTATGAGAAAATTTAAGTTAAATAAACATGTTTTCTCCGCCATATTGACCAGCTTCTCGAACAAATCCATTTATTTATTTAATATTATTAAATTGTTATATAATTTGCAAATGCCTTTTGTTAGAAATATCCATAATTTATGGCATGACATTTACAGCTTTCAAAACACTTCAAGTTGACAACTCAATGTACGAGTTTATCTTTGATTGCCTCGCTGCTGCTCGTTTCTCACTTGCAGAATGTGCCGTGATAAATTTTAGCCGTGCATCAGCAATTTTTTGGCTTGCAATTTCATTTCTGCTACGAGTAGGTTTCTTTTACATTTTCCAGGTAGTTATTTGTTGTATGAATGAATGGATGTTTCTCTCATTGTTTTTTTTTCATTTTTATTTTGTACGTTTTCATTTATTTTCTCCAGCGAATTCACATTTACATAAATTACTCAAAGTTTCAAACATGAATTATGTGTTGCTATTTTGTTGTTTAGTTGTCATGCCACATGCAGATTTATTCATCCTCCGAACGAACAGAAGATGCTAAAGAAAAACACAACAACGATTTGTTTATTCGTTGTTCAATGTCAAATATGGTGTTATAACAGTATGTGTGCATGCATGAGCATGATATTTGGAAGAAAATTGGGGAAAAGTGTTTAGCGCATTATTCGCATTAAAATCAACAATTAAGAAAAAGTTTTTTTTTGCATTCAAAAAAATACAATATTATTTTGTTTATCTCTTCATATTAATTTTTATGAAATTGTATTTCGAAAAAAATATTTGTGTCCATTATTAAATTTATTTTAGAAGAAAACCATTAAATCATTAAAAGGCCTTTTTGAACGTTTTTATGTCTATCCAAATCTATGTTGGAAAAAACAAAATAATTGGAATTGATTAAACCTACATTGCAGTGCTTAATTCTTGACAGAAAGCTTCTTTAATCAGTCAATTATTATTTAAAAAAATTGAATAATTTTGGCAATAAAAAATCTATACTGCAGTTAAAATTATCACAAACTCATAATATGATCCTCCGTCATATTATGAAGCTACGTTGTATTTTACGAAGTAATTATGCTTTTGCCACGGTTACCTTACAAATTGATAACTTTGCCAAATTAACATAAAAACAGTTTTAAATATATTTAATGTCGCGGTAAGAAAATTATAGTTTTTCAAATCGAGCTTTCAACAGATCTTTCAGGTTTTGAGATCCTAGGAAGTCTCCCTGACTAATTCTGAGAGCCTGCTACTACATGAGTATGATTGTATGTCCAAATATGTTTGTGCAAATATGTGTCACGCTTATTACTTTGGAACATCTTGATCGAATCTAGTCAAACTACTGCCGTGTGAAAAAACATTTTTCAAAAGCTTCTGTTAATTTCAACCGATTTGATGAGGAAAAATCCAATATACTTTTAAAAAATTTAAAAACAACGCTTTTTTTATATAAGTTTTAAATGCTATTTTCCCTACTTATTTATTTGTTTGAAACACCACAAAATGGACTCTTACGTAATTTAAAAACGAAACCAACTTCAGTTCGTACGCAATATGTAACATATCTGATAATAAAGCTCTGCATAAATGAAAATGAATGAATGTTTCCTAGTTCAATATTAAAAACGTTATATATTTATTACTAATAAAACGCCATTGTACTCAGTGACTACTATGCGCTTCTCACAATGCCAAGTAAGAGTTTATTATAAACAAAATATAGTAGTTGGTGTTTGCCTGTGACATTTAGTATCAGTCTGTTAATTTTTAAATATTTGTGAGCCGCACTTTCAATTGTGAGTACGAATTTGGCGTAAATTTATGTTTCTTTGGAAGACCATCAAATGAATTGGAGTTTTTTTATACCCTTCACAAACAAGTGAAAGGGTCTATATATATATATTTGTCAGTTCGTGTGTAATTACTTCGATATTAATATATATTATCTGTATTTCTCGTCGGTCTGTACTTGAAATCGGGTTTTCCAAGCCCCCAGAAGAGCCACGGACTTCATACTTGGACTGATGGATTGGCAATGAATTTAAATAAAGTAGTTTTGAAAATCCGACATACGGTTTCTGAGCAGGGAAGCTTACACCTATTTCTTGACGCAAAATTTGTAAATTGAATAAAAAACCAACCAGTTGTAGAACAAAACGTAAGAAAATAAAAAAGGAAAAGTGATCAGTGAGTTCTTGTTATGACTTCGATATTTGTTTTAAGCTTCTCACTGTGAAAGTTGGAAATAATATCTTGTTATTCTATGATATTTTAGGTAAAGGTTCCCTGATTATCTGCATTAGCCCCACTGAAATGCGCATTGGGAACTAGCTAAAGCTCCCCAATTTATCACTTTGAATTTTTTTTAAGATTTTGGGAAAAAAATTTCAGCACATAAATAAAATTAAAGAGATTTAAAAAAGGACAGTTCCCAAAAATATGTACTAATTTAAAAAAAAAAGAAAAAAGAGAGAGAAATCATTTATTTCATCACGAGCCGAATTAGCTTATGGAATTAAATGTTAAAAAAATTTCAATCGGCGCTTGGAAGTCTGTACATAAGATAAGAAGTTTGTAATTTTTCAATACTGGGATTTAAGTCTACTGAAAATTTGGTAAAGCAATAATAAAACGCTTGTAGAATTTGCATTATCACTAACAACAAAAATTGATTTATATTAATTTATATATGAGCATGTTATTATATACCGAACATGTCGTTTTATATACATACACAAGTATGTATGTGTGTACACACATAAATATTTGAGAGAATAGCATTAGAAAAGTTTGCATACAATCAATATAAAATAAATTACATTTGACAGAAAATATGCAGATTAGAGAGTTTGTTATCCTGTTTACATTCTATGTGGTCCTTTTTGAGTGTCATGTGCAAAGAACCCTTTTTTTTAAAGTTGTCTTAACAAGTGCTAAATATGGATGAAAGCAGAAAAGAAAACAATCACAACAACAGAGTGTCGCCCAAAGATCAAAATAACAATAAAAACAAATAAAGCCAATCTCGCGTTTTGCATGCAAAATGTATTAAGATTTTTATGTTTATATATGCAGTCTTTGAAAGTATAATTTCATTAATATTTTGATATACTTTAGCACGTTTCTTTTATTAGAAACATCTACTTTTTACAGTAACTTCTAACAGTTTTTAACTGCAGATCTTGTGGTTGATGTGAGAAAATTAGGTAGAATGAACACATTTTTATTTAATAATTTTGTTTTGAACAAGATTTTGTATGAGAACAGTTTCAGGTAATTTTAGAGAAAAGCGCAAAATAAATAAAATCGTCCTCACCACAACTTATAGAACTCTGTAGATCTCCACATTTTTCAGCTTTACTCAAGGCGCATACAACGGATGTTGATATCTATTGCTTCAGCCAACAGCACACTCGCAACACCTTATCCTGTGAATATATTAAATTAATAATTCGTTGAAAATATTAACTCTATACATTCTTTTGTAGACATCTTTACAGGTGTCTTTGTATTATACCCTAGACAGACATAGGATTTCTATATCACAATATAAATACTTTGGTTTGTGATACTAAATTGGCATGACAGACTTGTAATACACATACTAGTATATTTACGTCAGAAAAAATGAAAAACAAAAAGTTTTAAGAATAACAATAAAATTGCATATCTTATGCGAAAAAAGAAAATGTATTTTAGGTATGCAATCTCATTGGAAACACGGTTGGGCATAGCCTTATAATCGTTAGGATCTTCATCAGAGTACAGAACTGTTGCCAGTTTATTTGGTGTTGGCAAATCGACCGTTCCAGAAATTTTATAAAAGTTTGTATTGTTATGTATTATTGTTATAGATGTTTTAAAATATTTTTAATAAATTATAACTGTCAGAACTGACAATCATTTTTGTAACTGGGTTTCCCCAATTTTCATTGAACACAGCTACAGACAACAAACTACATTTTTCTACGAATTGTTTCGTAGTATACAAACCAGACCTAAACCAGCTTGTAATTGTAGTATAGGTTGACACACATATAGTAAGTATATCATACTAATATGATACAGAAATCCTATGTCCGTCTAGGGTATTACCGAATGCATGCCAAGCCAAAGTGGTTACTAGCCTTAAGTGGATACTTGTGAATGCTAAACTAGGTCCCACTGAAAGAGACATACGAAAGAAGTAAAAAAGATATTAAATTAATGGTCCGGAAGTAGTGCAACTCTAAATATTTTGTAATAATTTTTACAACGATAGAGCTAGCAATTATATTTCCGATGGAAGAAAAATAGCGGATTATATTAGTATTGAAATTTATTTCTTCTGTCGCTAGCCAAGCAGCATCTCTGTCGCGAACATCACTGTCGGTAATGTTGCTCGACTAATTCTATACCTTCGTAGTTGAAACAAGCCGACAATAATTAAAACAATCCTGCACTAATGCGGATAAGACTCGAGACCATATTCATGGGTGAGTATCTGGTCGTGCTCGGGACTTAGGGCGTCGTAGACTGGTGTCCGAGGCTTAGTATAGTCGTAGCTGGACGATCTCCCCGGTAGTCAGGCAAGTAATGGCTGTTTTATAAAAGTTTAAGCTGCTAACACTTTTTGAATTGTCACATTTCAAGTGATTTATATTTAAGCATCAAACACAATAACGACAGCAGACTACAGACTACAACGTGTCAATAATAGAACACATGTGCTTATATAGGAATGATTACTTTCACCACCACAGGTTATGTGGTTACTGGTTATTGTCCATGCTGTTTATGCGGTTGTAGTCAAATTTAAGTAGTTCATATTTTGGTAAACGACAATGAGTAAATGCAATGTTGCCAGTATAATACAAATAAATTCAGTTATTGTAAACTTGACATACTGTTTTATTATAAAAAAATAAAAAAAAAAAACAAACTATATTTCCAAGATTATGAAATGATATCTTGTCATATACTGTGGACTTTAAATATATATAATTGGAATAACAATATTTAAGAGTACTACATATAAGAAAGCGGCTACACTGGCATATGAAAGGAATTCTACCACAACCAACAACTCATGGTTATTGATTTGGTGGTGCGGTTTTGAAATGAATGGTTGTGGTTTCCTATAGATTTCGGGGATATATATCTGTGGCAACAACCACTTCATCAGCGTTAAAACGGGCACCAAGCGAATTTAATAAGAATATACGCTCCCTTTCACACTGCTGCAGCAATTGTACCAGAAGTATAACTATAATTAAAACTGGTAAATGAAATGTAATGAAACTCCTTAATGAAACGATTAAAAAGTTCATCAATGATATTATATACAATATGCGACATGAATAACTTTAAGCAAAACAAACTACTAAGTAAATATATAATAAATGGTTTTATTCCTTTAATGCTCTGCCTACAAGCCAACTGTCAGTTTCGATTTCATTTATATGACCGTATGCTGTTTGTATTTCTTTTCTCGTTAAGTGTCAATAAGGAATTTTTTCGTAAACAATTCTCAGTTACATTTTTCTCCTACTCTCTGCACCAGAGCATCGTTATTGTCTCACTTGTCTAATTCACATGCAAAACATCAAGATGACTGCGGTTTTGCGATGGGTGTCTGGGACAGCCTTCCACTGCATGTTCCATAGAGTTTTAAGAATTTTTTAAACAGAATGATATTAAAACAATAAACAACAACGTCGATATTGAGAATATATCCTCTATGCATGTCACACAATAGCTGAGATGTCACTACTTGTCACATGATTTGACCAAATGAAATTGTATTTTTTCTATTGTTTCGTAAGCAAAAGCAAATAAGTATATCGACATTGTCTGGATTAATTTTAATGTAGTTGAGATAGAAAATATTTAATTAATTTCCTTTAACAAATAACTATTTATATATATAAAGTTTTTACTGGCTAATATATTTGCTATAATTTTTACGCACTTCTTGAGTTATTATTTTCTGTTTAATATTGAAATAATGCTGACGTATGCAGTGTCATGTTAAATTAAATAATATGTTTTAAAAAATATCAAGCTTATTTTTGTACCCTTCACAGAAAAGGGAAAAGGTATATTTAGGTTTGTTATTCCGTGTATAATTTCTTCGATATTATTATGGGACCCCATAAAGTATATATGTTCTGGATCTTTATGAATAGCGATGACGATTGAGCGATGTCCGTCTGTCTGTACGATTCACCAAGACCCCAGAAGAGGAATTTTCCAAGACCCCAGAAGAGCTAGAGGCTTCGTTGATGGACACTATTTCTCGAAGCAAAATTAATACCAAAAACTAATTATATTTTTGTTTATAAATTGAACGTATTTCATGCTTCGGGAAGCTTCAATTGTCTATTAAAAACTAAAAATATAGAAATCTTTTTCCCAGGGATGGGATATTAAAAGTTTTTTTTTACATTTGGTATTTTGCAGTACATGAAATAACCAATATGTTTAAAAATTTTAAGTTTTTCTCAAATAAAACGACTTAATACATCATGAAGATTTGCATCGATAGAGAAATTAAAATTTATTTTCCAGGGTTGGGAAATTTGAATTTTTAAATACATTAATGTAACCAAAAAGCAACTGACGTTGTTTTTTTCTAACCGAAACTATTTTATACTTCATGAACAACAAATTTAGAAAAAATCAAATTTTCGAATCTAGGATTGGACAAGTGCAATATATTATTGTACATGAAAGTGACCAAAATGTTTAAAAATTTTAAAATTTTCTTAAATAAAACTACTATACATCATAAGAGCTGCATTGATAATAACAACAACAAAAAATTAAAATCTTACTTCCAGGGCTGGGAAATTTTAAGTTTCTTTGGTACATACAATATACTGTAATATATGAAAGTAACCAAAATGTTTACAAATTTAAAGTTTTTCTTTAATAAAGCTATTTCCTGACTCACTAAGAGTTGCGCTAATAAAATTTATAAACAAATCAAAATTTCGATTCCAGGCGTGGATAACTGCGATATTTTATAGTACATGAACGTGACCAAAATGGTTACAAATTTGTAGATTTTCTTAGAGAAAACCGCTTTATACATCATTTAGATTTGCATAGACAAAAATATATTAAAGAAACAAAAATTCATTTCCAGGGCTGTTGTCGAAAGCCGCTACACTTTCATCACTAGTAGTCATGAACATTTTTATTTATCACCAGTAACAAGTGACTTAATTGAGTTTGATAACAGTTTCCAATTATACCAATTTTATTATGAAAAAGCGTACGAGAGTTGTATTAAACTAGTGGTAAGACTCTTTTATTAAGTCCTTCTTGTGTTGCCGTTTGATTATGTTTTAATTAAAAGCAGTTCCTCTTAAGCGCACAAACGCGTTCAAACACCATTCCAAATATAAAATAATTCAAAAATAAATATATTTCATTTCAAACTACTGATTTTTGCAATTAAGCAGTCTGAGTTTATCCAAAAACGACAATATTACAATTTCCATAGTCCCATCCAACCTTATTATTTTCAACCTTTAGAAATTTTAAGCTTTTATGGCTCTTATGGCCAGTTTTTGGTGTTAGATATTTGCATCTCAGAAATCAAAAACTACTGCGACTTGAAATATTATTTATTGGCATATGAAAATTGTCTTTTCTGTTTTCTTATTTCAATTTCCCTAATTCCACAATTTTCAAATGCCATTAAAAAAATAAGTTATTACTGTTGTTGTAAATAATACTAAATACTGCATAACTGAATATATTTTTGATTTTATCTAAACGTTTCGTTTTAACCGACGAACATAATTCAAAACAAATTGCAACCCTGTTGTGAAACAAAACGCCCCAAAAAATTATTTCGAAAAGTGCATTTCAAATTAAACGTTACATTGAAAAATGCTTGTGGGAGGGGGTGAGTTAAGGGTATGAAATAAATTTTTTCTTAAAAATTTCCTTTACAACTGCTGCTGTTGTTGTAAAGTTTTCATATACTGCAGACAGTGCGTCTATTCGTAAATTTATTTTATTTATTTTTGTGCTGTTTTACACTGAATTTGTTTTTATGGTTTGTGAAAATTTATTTATATGAGTTGCGGGTAAGTTTTGTTCTCTTTCTTTTTTGTTTCTTTTTCTATGTTATTGAGCCATAAAACTTGGAAAATTATGACGACTCGATGGATTTATGATTATTTTCTACAAATTGTTATATTTTCAGTGTGTTTGAAAAGTTTGCGATTTTTATTGTATTCACAGAGGAAGTGTTTGCCATGCGGTTAACTTTGAAGATATGGAAATTTTCATGACAATAAGTGAGTTGATATATATAAAAATTCGTAAGCCAGAAAACTTATTTCCTAGTCTGTGTATGGATCATAGGACTTTGTAAAATTTTCTGTGTCTTACTTTTTATTATGACCAGTACTTAGAGATGGCTTGCTCATAAGCAGTGCATTGCGTCAGTGCTAAAAGAGAGGGCATATATTTTTAGAGGTCAGATGAGGACAGATAAAGAGACTGAGAGCTTTTTATCTTTGTAATATCGGAGGAGGGTCTTCTATTCTGCTATTTAGTACATGCCGCAGTTTATCTCACTCGATATTGCTCAGTGGCTAGTGGCATGCTTGCGTCACTGACCCAAACCGACAACAACTAATGCAGATCAGATAAATTCGTCATATTATTCATGATCAAGTTTGGAGTTAAATTTGTGATATTGGACTTTGTAAGTGTTTTGTTAACTGCTCCAATTAACAGTTCTTGAGTATAATTAAGTCAATTATAGTCATGAATATTTTAAGAAATTCTTATATGCATAATTGTCTGATTAAGTTAATTGTTGTCAGCCAAATACAGCATCCTCTTTCGATGGTACTGTAGCAAATGAGATCGATGCAATAACTTCTGCAACTTCTTAGTTTCTCCTATTTATCCTACCAACAGTATCGTCTTGAGTTCGTGGTTACATCTAATTTATTTAGAGTGTTAATTGTTGTCAGCCGGACCCTCTCAAGTAAAGACCCAAATGCAGCATCGTCCTTCGATGGTACTGTAGCAAGTGATATTGATGCAATAACTTCTGTAACTTCACAGTTTCTATCCCCTTGAGTTCGTGGTTATGTCTAATGCCATCGCATGAGGACTGCATAGCCCTGACTGATGCATATAATTATTGTCTTGTCTCAGCCTGCTTATAAACCAGATTTGTTTGTCTAGATTGAACAGTTCCTTGGAAGTTAGAAACACTTTTTTTGATGGGTAAAGTGTAATTTTTAAAAAACTTTACGAACTTAAACTATAGCCTGAACGCAACCGTCACGTAATCTCTAATTATTTAATTAAATTAATCATTAAGTCATTCTCCTTTAGAAATAGTCGTCGCTCTCAAATCAGCCATCTAAATAATGCTGATAATCAAATATAAACATGATGGGATTGTTAAGACTTCCAACAATATCGCTGTTTTGGTCTGAGATGGAACCTTGAATTGGTGTTGTCGTTTAACTTCCCGCTTGTGAAAATTTTCAAGTATCTGGAAGTTATTGATGTTATCAGGTTTTGAAAAAATCGGGCTGTCAAAAGATCTCCAATTTTTCACCTTCTATTAAGCTGCCTGACAACTGCCCATCACTATGTCTGTTTGTAGGTGTATGTGTGTATGTGTATATAAGTCTGTTACCCGCTTATAAGTTTTGAGCAGCTGAGCAGATTCAAACCAAATACGAAGCATTGTGAAGAAAGTTTCTGAACTTGAGTTTTAACCGTTTCGAATATATAGACTTCAGGGTATCTCAAAAGCATTCTTAAAGTGTTTTTTTTTAGAGTAACTCCACCGATCGATACCAATCAGCTCTTGGCTCATAAGAACCAAGTCAGCCACTGTAAACCGAGTCAAATCAGTTAATTGGATCGTGCGATATTATAAACGAAAGAGTTCGAAATATACGACTTGTTTAGAAAAACTCCGATATTATATGTCTGATCAGTTTCATATTCCCTTATAGTAATCCAACGCTACATCAATCACCGTTTATCATGTAGGAATCGGTTGACTTGAAACTTCAAAATAGTATTTTAGCTTAAGTTCGGCCGTTCGCATAGAATGGATCAAAAATTAGGCTGCAATAAGTTGGCAGTTAAAACTACTGATAAGTTACAGGGATGAACTTTGAGGTCAACCGTTTTGCATAAATTTTTTTTTTTTGGTATTTGCTTGGAATGCCTTCATAATACACTAAATTTTTAAAACACAACTTTAGCCTTAGAATAAGTACAACATCAATTCTATATAATTGGAGCCTTTCCGAAATGTTAAAAATCCTTCGGGCATATTTCATTGGAGCTTATGATGTTGCTCAGGGGTATTCACTAAAATATTCTCAGAAAAACTATATTATTTATATTGCATATTAACTTAAATGAATGAGAAGTTTAAAGGTAAATTTCCTATTTAAACAGCAGACCAGAGATGTTATGGAGTAAAAGGTGTTTCGTATTTATTAATGCCAAAGATATATTATATACATAAATTTACCTACAACAACAGGGACAGTCATATGATGTATTTTCTGACGGTCACTGCTGATGAGCAGATACGTCATAAACCCATGTCTCCACTGGACATGGACCGGGACATGATATAGTGCCGCCAGAGCAATTGTATTAGCAAGTCCATGTTCTTGTATGTGGCTACAACGTATTCAGACTTCTTGTGTAGTTTTTAGGTTATGCAAAAGAGAAAAAATACAACTCTGTGCAATCTGTCTTTGTTACACTTCTTGGATATTATATGTTAAGATCAATATCAAGTTGGACATGCAAGGCCAGACATACGTTCGACCATCGCTGGCTGGACATGGACCAGACATAGATGTATGACTTCGATATTGGCCTCTAGTGAAGACGTAGGATAAGTTTCTATGAATTTATTGCAAAAACTACTCTAAACATTCGTGTGTGTGTGAATAAATAAACCCACTTTGCAATTATATATTATATTTTACTAACAAAAAAAATCCCCAAAATTCAATAATAAATAAAACCAAAATATGTGCATTTAATTTATATAAAAGAAGCGCAAACATAATAAAACTTTTTAGAAAACATACACTGATGAGCAAATACGTTTCTAAAAATAATATTAAGTTAATTGAGAATATTAGAATATAGAACAAAATATATATTGAAATATGGTACAAATTATGACAGTTTCGACAGCAATAATTTCACATAAAATTATGGCACGTCTGTTAGAATAAGTTTTGTGTGTGTTAGTTGCCAACAGAAATTTCTTGTGGGGTTGTTCACGCCAATCAGTTCATTCCATTAAATTAAAACTTAAGGCCAAACGACTAATTTTGAAGCTATTAACAATTTAAAAGCGATAATAAGCTAAAAGCCCAATATATTAACAAAAGACGTGAAAGAATTCAATTAAAATGTTTATCTTTTAATTAAGTTGATGTAAATTAAAATTTAAATGATAAAAATCATTAACTAAAGCTGCAATTTTCACTAAATTTTAAACCTTCACATTTTTAAAAATAGGTAAACAGGCAAAGCAAATCGTTGCCAGCAAAGCAAGTGGTTATAGACAGTTTTGATTTTAATAGCATTCACTTTTTGCAAATCTAAATTTTTTCCAATAACAAACTAATTAAAAATGTTGTTTTAAAAACTTCAAACCATATCAACAAATTCGGCAAGTAAATTAAAGTCGAGCAAATATATGACCGCCATTAAAATGGCAACAAACATTTTCCTAATAACGCTAAATAACATAAACCTCTCAAGCTAATTGTCATTAAAACAAAGCAAAAAAAAAAAACACACACACACACACGAAAAAATATTTTAGCCACATTAGAATTATTAGCTGCTGGGTCAAACAAATCAAAACTAATCACACGACAGCGAATAGCACAGGCCAGGGCAATTGAAAACATGCACTTTTCCTAAACGATTTTCATATAAAATGAATTATTGTGTTTATTTCAATTGTACCAAACCCTAATGAAATTTAATATACATTTCAACATATTGCAACACACTGAGAACATGAAACTGGCCTAAACCCGCTACACCATACGAATAGGCAATAAAATAATGAAAGAGTAACTAACAACTGTAGTAAAACACATACAAATAATTGCACTGCAGCAATTATTCACTCATTCGTTTATTCATTCATAGCTAACGAAACATACAATATGAGCTTTTATGCAACACATTCATGTATCCACAATTGCAAATATATATTGTATATGTATGCACATACACACATTCACCCATCTTAGGTATGAACACTTACTCCATCTGGTCTTAAAACCTGCTGCATTGTGTATCATACTAAAAGCTAATAAACAAAATGCACAAATGGTCGATACTAAATCTAAATGTTAGAAGCAGAACAACAACAACAACAACAAAAACTGTATGAACAATATAAAAAGTATTTAAATGGCAGAGCTGGGAAAAAACACAAAATGTTCTATCGAATTCAAGCTAAAGCTAAATACTTAGCACCCATTCGTACTGAAATTAAGACCCCTCACGTTTCTTTTTCTGATACGAAATGAACATGTGATATGACTGCATAAAAGTCAGTTTGAGGTCAGTGTTTTAAAGGAGTAAAATCGTAAATAAAATTGACAATAAAGGAAGTTTAATATTAAGAACTTTTGTTTTGTCTTACCTGCTTGAGAAGGGACAATGTAAAATCAACTTGAAAAAAATTCTCATACAATTTTTTTGTCTCAAACCAACACTCAAGGGGTGACCCCGATATTAGCGATGCATTGTGCCAGAGCTAGGAAATTAGGTTGTGGGAAGAAGGATAGAGGGAGTGGTGTCTGTGGATATTTTATTTGTATCTCTTCAAGTAAAAAAGTTATAAAAAAAGTTCGTTGCTCAAACAAACCGTTCGCCCAAACAAGGAGTTCTCTCTGCAATACCTGACGCGGTTCACTGTCAACTCGACGACATAAACCATGCGCCCTGTATAAAGAGCCTTTAGCTTGCCAAAACAGTCGATCTTCGAGCACAAGCTCCCCAACATCACTTGAGCACAGTCCGTTGCAGTAGCGGTAGGCCTATGAAATCCATCACACGTTGGCTCACCGACGAATTTCTACGCTCGCTCTTGTGCGCGGTCGAATAACATCAAATCACATTTGATTTTCGTGCGGAGGAAGTTGAATATATCATTTGACGCACGAAAAATGTGTACTCAGTCCTCCGAATATCACACTAAATTTTCAGTCCAAGATCATCAAGATCTCCTGATGCCTCGATACGTATAACACCGTGCATGCATGAGCATGCAACACTGCGTCTTATTACAGTTACCCTGTGCACATGGCCCTGTTCGGAAATTTGAAACTACCATAGTTATAGGAAACTCTCTCAATATACGCCATTTGGCGTCAATATCTTTTGGCTGGTGAATGAAAAGGAAGGATTAATGCTGCAGTCATCCGAGAAAGAGAATGGCCACGTACTGTCCACATGGAAGAGAATGCTCAACGTGTTGTGGATAGTTTGTAGGACAATCCGAAAACATAAACAAGATGACGTTCGGCACAACTGAGGCGATTGCAAAGGTCGGTTCAAAGTGTTTTGACAGCATTGCAATTATTCGCGTATAAGGTTAAGCTTGTGCAAAAGCTGAACCTACCAACAGCTGAGACTACCAACAACGGCTTGATTATGCCATTTCATTCCGACATAGAAAAGAAAAAAAAACAAATAAAAGTACTATATTCGGTGGTGCCGAATCTTATATACTCTTTACCAATTCTATTCTTCCAAAGTTGTAAAATAGTTTTAGTTAGCAAAAAAAAACAAACAACGTCAGTTGCTTTTTGGTTATGTTGATGTCTAAAAAAACTTCAATATCCCACCCCTGGAAGCGAAAATTTATTTTTCTTTTGTTATTTTTTACCAATGCAAATCTTTATGATGTATAAAGCGGTTTTATTTAAGAAAAACCTAAAATTTTTAAAGATTTTAGTTATTACAAGTACCACAAAATACTAAATGTGCCAAGAAAAATTTTTAATTTCCCATCCCTGGATAAATATTGAATTTCTTAGCTTTCAATAGGCAATTGAGGTTTCCCAGAGCATAAAATCGGTTCAATTTACAAAAAAACAAACAAACAAATAGTTGGTTTTTGGTGTTAATTTTGCGTCGAGAAATAGTTGTAAGCTTACCAGCTCTGGAGCTGTATTTCGAGTTTTTCAATACCACTCTATTTAAGCTCTTTTCCAATCCATTAATCCAAGAATTAAGTCTCTGGCTCTTGAGAGTTGCATTAATAATAAAAAAAATGATTTTTCTTCCAGGGTTGGAAAATTTTAATTTTTTTTATACATTAACTTAACCAAATAGCAAATAACATTTTTTTTTGCTAGCTGAAACTTTTTTATGATTTAGAAAGAACAAGTTTGGTATCAAAAATTAAATGAAATAAAAATTTCGACTCCAGGGTTGGACAAGTGCAGTATTTGCAAAATACTGCGGCGCTTAAACAAAACAAAACTATTTTATGCATTATTAGAGTTACATTGGTAAAATAAAAATAAAAAATAGTTTAAATTAAGCTTCCAGGGATGGGAAATTTAAATTCGTTTATGCATAAAAGTTACCGAAAAGGCAACTTACTTCGTTTTTTTACTAGTTAAAACTATTTTTAATTGAGGCAAAACTAAATTGGTATCAAAAATTAAAAAAAAAACAAAATTTCGATTCCAGGGTTGGATAAATGCAATATTTTGTAGTAAATGAAAGTGATGAAAATGACGTACATTGGTTAAGGGTATATAAGATTCGGCACAGACGAATATTGCACTTTTACTTGTTTGATTTATTTTGAAATCTGCCGCTTCGAGACGCATTAAAGTCACAGGATTTCTTCAGAACGATTCGGAAGTTTTAGAAGAGGGTCACATCTTGCACACCCACACACAGCCATACAGACGTAGAGACGGGCTCTCAGAATTAGTCAATTAAGTTGCGTAGGACGTCCATATGGCAAGATCTGACGAGAGCTCCAATTTTCAATAACTTGTCGATTTTGGAAGATTTTTACTTTTCCTAGCGGGAGGTTAAAAAACGCTAAATGTAATAGTTTTTGTTGTTAATCTAATTCTTGAACGAAGCTCAATTTTAAATCTGCAAATTGTTTTCTATGAATCGAAATGTTAATGATATTTAAAAATTGTATTTAACCCCATTGGGGATTAATTTAAGATGTGCGAGAGTAGTATGAAACGGTACGCGGCAGCAACGCCTACAGATTTCAGTGCAATAAAGTTTTCAGCATTTGACAAACTGTCTGGTTTTTAAACAAATAACGCAATAACAACAAATAAAAATATAACAAATAAATAAACTGAGGAAAAACAACAGCTACAACAACAACAAGTTTAAAGCTACGAGTATAATATCAGCAGCAATAACAAACCATAACAAAACAATTGCTAAGCACGATTTATGATTGCTGATAAATTTTCTACATGTCAAGTTGTCGTATATAAACATAAAACTATTTCAGAGGAGAAATGGGCCGATATTAAGCAGGCATACAAACACACTCACACATACACACACACACGTTAATACACTCATAGATTAATACAGCGACCAGCCTACAAAATAAAATCCATAGTTCTGGATGAGAAGGTAGAGGAATTCAGGAATGAAATTCTGTCCGGTGCATGTAAAGTGAAATGCAGTGCTGTTTAGATGAGGCTCTTGTGTGCAGAATATTGTTTTTTGTTGTTGTTTGCTTGTGTTGCGGCTTGTGCTTTATGACAACACTCACAGCAATTTATGACACATTTCCGTCAAAATTTTCACGATTCACACAAATTTTAAAAGCCAACACAACACAAGCCAACTCGTTGAAATCTATCGCCTCTGTACCGAACCCAACACACAACTCCACCGCAAAGTATTTTATTTCAACTCCAACAGCTCCACCTAGACAGAATGACTTTAAAATATATGAGTGTTATCATTATAACAACTCAAACCTTCTCTTGCGCCAAGTCGTTCGGCAAAGTTTTTCCTGTTTTTATTTCATTTTAATTTTAGTTTTTCGTCTTTTATATTATTTTGTCTGTTTAATACTTTATTTTTCTGTTTAATGTTTTATTTTTTCTTATATTTTCGTTTTCTTTCAGCAACAACGACCTGTTCCTGGTGGTGTAATCAGTCGTGAAAATCAATGTTTTTTATTGTTTGTTGCAGCAAATGGGTGGAAGTGGTGGAGTATGGTGTGGCAGTTGTTGGCAGCGTCATAAGCAACACAGCAGAATGGTTCGAATTGTGATAGGCAACTTCAAAGGAAATGCCTATGCCTGTCAACGACATAAATCGCTGTGACAATGAAATGTAATTCCATTTCCATTGTAGATAAAATTTTCCTTTTAGATTTGATAATAATAAATATACAATACAAAAAAAAAAAAAAAAATTTATATATAAAAATAAATTATGACTGTAAGGAAAGTAAATTAACCCTTTTTCAAATTACAAACAGCAAAGAATTAAGTGATTAAATCGAAAAAATGGATTCAAGAAAACTTCTTTTAAATTAAAGAAAATTGAAAAAGGGTGAACGTTATGTCAACCTCCACATGCATTGATTTCTCATACCAATTTTTCAATTGTAATTAAATTGAAAACTAAAAGGTGCAGCTTGAAATGAGATTGTCCACACTGGCTTAGTGAAGTCGAACAATATTTTTTTAGGGTACAAAAAGTGCAGGGACTTTTATCATATTTAACTAATTCATCTAACACGTGTACTGATGATAAAAGTGCAGAGGCTGTTGAAAACAGCTGTTCTGTTAAGCAGTTATAAAATTGAATGAAAACATTTACTAAATGCTTCAAAATATGAGGATTTTTCATATTTTGTTTATAAACAGGGTTTAAATTTAAGGCCGTTTTTAATTTAACAACCGCGTAAAAAACTAATTAATATGTTTAATATTTTTCAATAAAATATCTGCTTTGTCAGATATATTATTTCTCTTTTGCTTTGCCACATTTATTGAATCTTTCTAAGCTAAAATCACTTTTCAAACAACCGTCCTATCAAAATTTAATTAAATTTAGCCTAGAGTAGTTCCATACAAACTAATTACAATTAATATAAAAAGTCGTGGCTTCTGCTAAACTAGAACAGAAGGTAGAAAACGCATTTAAGAATATTAAAACCGAACAGATTGACGTAAAAAATATGGAACAAGAAATTGAGAAAGTAGTACAGTAAGAAAGACAGCAAACGGCCAGAAGAGATCCAGGTTTTTTATCTTGGACCCTAGAGATGACCCCTAAGTATTGCCACAAATAGAGAGTATGGAAGTTACAGGTTTTATCGTAGCTATTTATACCTTTTCATTCTTACTTTACAGCCTTAAACACAATAACGACAGCAGGTTACACGAACACCGACTACAAAATTCGTTCGCTACAATCGTTGCCTTGTAGACAGCTACTTAATTATTTTTAAAACGACACCACCAAATCAATAACCATGAGTTGTTGTTTGTAGTAGAATTCTCTTCTTACGACAGTGTAGCTGCTTTCAGATACGTTATGCTCTTAAATAGTATTATTCCAATAAAATATATTTAAAGTAAACAATATATGACAAGACATCATTTCATTAGCTTAGAAATATAGTTTGTTGTTTGTTTTTGTAAAATAAAACAATATATTTTTAAGTTTGCAATAATTGAATTTTTTTATATTCTAAAATTAGTTTAATTTTACTACAACCACAAAAACAGCATGGACAACAACCAGTAGCCGGGTAGTAGTAAAAATAATCATTCGTATATACGCAGAATGGAATCTATTTTTGACAAGTTGTAGTCTGTAGCCTGCTGCCGTTATTATGTTTAAAGGTTTAAAGTTAACCATTTTCCATACATTTTTTTGGATTAATTGAGTTTATTTTATATCTCTGGAAAAATTAAATTTTGTATTAAAAATGAAACACACAAAAAATCGATACCAGGGTTGGACAATTGAAATTTTTATATTTATGAAAATAACCAACTAAAGGAATTTTTTTTCTTTTACTTTAGAAATTAAATACATATGAAATTTTTCATGAATTTATTGGCAAGAATTGCCAAAAGCAGTTTCAGGGCTGGAACACTGAGTTTATTTTGAATAATAAAGTTTCTATATGAAATTAATTTTTTCGGAACCAATCACTGCAAATCAAACAAGGTCAAATTTTTAATTTCCCGGTTGGACAATTGCAATTTGCTGTTCTTTTTCTATATAGATAAAATCTATATATAGTTAAACTTCTATTAATCGGGCCTCTATTAATCGGTTACTTCTATTAACCGGCATGTTGTTGTCTTTATATCATTCACAAAAAAGTAAAGGGGTATATATAAGTTTGTCATTCCGTGTGTAATTTCTTTGATATTAACATGCGACCCCATTAAGTATACATATTCCGGATCCTTTTGAATAGAATGACGATTGAGCGATGTCCGACTGTTCGTGAAATCGGTTTAATGAAGCCCCAGAAGAACTAGAAACTTCGTTTTTGGACTGATGGATTAGAAATAAACTTAAATAGAGAAAAATACCTCATACGCTTCCAGAGCTGGTAAGCTTAGACATGTTTCTCTAAGCAAAATTAATACCAAAACCCAAATATTTTTTTGTTTGTTTGTAAATTGAGCCTATTTCATGCTTTGGGAAGCCTCAATTGTCTATTAAAAACTTAAAAAAAAATTCGGGGATGGGATTTTTTTGCACATTCAGTATTTTGTAGTACATGTAATAACTAAAATGTTTAAAAAATTTAAGTTTTTCCTGGATAAAACCGCTTTCTATATCATGAAGATTTGCATTAATAAAAAAGTTATATATTAAAATTTCCCCTCCAGGTTTTGGAAACTGAACTTTTTTATACATAAGCGCAACATAAAACTAAGGTAATTTTTTTTTACTAATTAAAACTATTTTTGGGTTCAGGAAAGACAATATTGATATAAAAATCTAAAAAAATTAAAATTTCTATTCCAGGGTTCGATAACTGCAATATTTTGTGATACCTGAACGTAGTCAAAATAGTTACAAATTTTAAGTTTTTTTAAATAAAACAATTTCATGCCTCATTAGGAGTTACGTTGGTAAAAAAAAACACAAGCGCAAACTAAAATTTCGTTTCCAGGTTTTAGAAATTGAAATATTGTTTATGCATAAAAGTAACCAAAAAGGCAATTGACGTTGTTTTTTTTTTTTTTTGTTTTTTTTCTTTTTTTTGACTGAAACTATTTTACAACTCAGGAAGAACAAAATTTGTACTTAAAAATTATGTATGTAACGCCAGACGTTCCTTGATGAAGAGTATATTAGATTCGGCGCAGCTGAATATAGTAGCACTTTTACTTTTTAATGTTTTATTTTAATGTATAACAATATTTTCAAATTTAAACATGTTTTATATTCTAGAGACAAACTAATTTGTATTATATATTAAGCGAAATCAATATTTAGTAATGTGATGTATTGAAAATAATCCCAAAGAGGAAGCTGTAAAAATGCAGCTAAAACCAAAATGTACTTCTAGAGCCGAAAAGTTAAGCCAAAACTAATTTCAATTTATTTCATACACACACGCAAGAGTAAGACTATTTTCCATTTCCCTTAATTATATCTTACGACAGCCAACTGATTGGCTTTATAATAAACTTTTTTTTATTTCAATAGCTCAAACGTAGAAAATACCATTAAATCATTTAATTCTCTCCGTTCTTAGACATGATGCGCTTTAAATAAAATATAAAAATTAGTTCGCTCTTGGCAGTTGTGAGTGATCAAAGGATTTTATTTACATTCCAACATTTTTTTCTCGTAGTTCCCTTATAAATATTTTATTTAATTAGTACAACCCTTAAGATTTCACTTTCTCTTACTTATAAATGCTCGCATGTACTTCAGAATTATATTTACTAAACGATTAAGTGAATAATTAATGGGGATTGTGGGTGAGAGTGGTTGTTGTGTGCAGTTGATTTGAAAACTCAAAAACACTCATACATACAAACATACCTAAATACAGAGGCACAAACATAATCTCATTGACATACACCTCAGTAATTCGTTTATAATGCGTGTGACATACCAAAAGGATATGTTGACATGGCTAAAGGATAAATTTTTGAAAATCCGTAAACGATGATGGAAATGTATAAATTATAAAACGAGGGAGGGAGGAAAAGTTCTCACTGATTGTGTTTGTGGCAGGAATATATTATAATTAATTAATAATAGAAATATAATATAATTTTATTCATGGTATAGCTTTTGGACAACGAAGTCAATGAGAATTTTAAAGGACTGATCGATTTGAACATTTAGTAAAACTTTGGTAAAGAAGAGTCAGCATATTTTAAATTGAAGAGCCAAAGGAGTCGAAATTTATGGGATTAAAATTATGTTATAAAACTGTTAAACAAAATGATTTTTACTTTTTTAAAATATTTTACAACGTTTCACTTAACGATCGTTTTGGTAAATATTCAGGTATTCATTTACTACTGACCTTATATACTGTATTATAGATAAAAACCTTTTTAGTTTAAGATTAAAATTGAAATTAGCAGACGTTCAAACTATTTCAGAGTACAGCATTAAACACAAAAACGACAGCAGGCTACACGAACACCGACTACAAAAGTCGTTGGCTACAAGATTGTATCTTAGATTAACGTCGGCTCCTACCATTACGGCCTATCCGACGGTTGTCCTAACTCCGGGTGAAATTAATGTTCATAACCACCCCTGTCGCCCGCAGGGAAACCTTAGTGTCCCTAGAGGACACACAGGTTGCAATCTTAATCATTTGGTATCACCATATATACCAACTTCATACACCTTGCTAAGGTGTTCGGGCCTATCTTAAACCCTTGTTAACATTTTGTTAACATCTGCTGATTCGTAGCAGCCCATAGAGGCTGCCATCAGCTGGGTCAATGTTCAACATAATACATATGCCGGAACATCAACCCTCTTCTGACATCTCTACCAGCGACTCTTGGTATTAAACCACAGCCACCACTTGGACTCATGAAGAGACCTCAACCAAATATCTGGCCACAGAATCAACCGAAGTCTCATCTGTGGGGCTCAACCAGATCCCGTGGTACCAGTGTATGGAAACTGATTATGCCTCGCAGGTCAAACCAATATAGGTTTGCGACCTACTATTGATTTTTAATCCATTATATGACGGGACCCAGGTATCCTTCCACCTGATTTTCTTATATTTTCCCATGAAAGCACTGCAACAAGGCGATATGACTAACCAAGTTGCCTATTGTGCCCCCCGGGGTGAGTCGTTAACTACAATCGTCACCTACTTAACTATTTTTAAGACTACACTACCAAATCAATAACCATGTGTTGTTGTTTGCAGTAGAATTCTCTTCATACGCCAGTGTAGCCGCTTTCACAAATGTAATACTCTTAAATAGTGTTATTCCAATTAAATATACTTAAAGTCCACAGTGTATGACAAGAAATCATTTCATTGGCTTGGAAATATAGTTTGTTGTTTCTTTTTGAATAATAAAACAGCATATTTTTAAGTTTACAACAATTGAATTTATTTAAATTATACTGGCAACATTGCATCTACTCATTGTCGGTCACCTAAATAGAAATTAGTTTAATTTGGCTACAACCACAAAACCAGCATGGACAACAAACCGTAGCCGTGTTGCCTGTTGTAGTAAAAATAATTATTTCTATATACGCACATGTATTCTATTTTTTATAAATTGTAGTCTGTAGTCTGCTGTCGTTATTGTGTTTATTGCTTAAATGATTTTGTATTGAATAAGAGTGAATATGATGTTATTGAAATGAATCACTATAAGCGGAAGTTGATCCCGAAAGTGAACACTAAAACCGTGTACATAAAACAATTTAGAGCCGATTATACACATCCTGTTTATTTCTGGTTTGTTAATTATTTATGACCAGCTTTTATTGAATTATCAACGACCAAAGATGCTCCTATTCCATTCACAGTCTAGAGAAACAGGTCCCAGCTTACAGCCACTGATATTAATATCTGTCGCCCTGATTTTTTTACGTGATAAATATAAAGATGCAGTTTGTTTACTTTAGAGTGTCACAACTTTGAGTTGGCATCACTGCTTTATTCGTGCACCCATTCAACAGCTGATAGTCGCTTTTTATATACTTTTGATATTTCATTATGAATCTACGTGTGCAAATTGTTGCAATTTTTAATCAAAATATTCGTAGGACTCATCCATTCAATATTTTATTGTTCGATGCAACCCATTTCTTGTTGAATGGGTATGTAAATAAACAGAATTTTCGCGTTTCTGAATCCAAAGAAGCTTTTATCCAAACACTGTTTGGTGTGCTTTATGGGCTAGTGGAGTCATTGGCCCACATGACTTCTAAAACGTTTATGGACCATAATGCCAAATGCTTTCGTACATTAATTACGTGATAGTAGTTTCGCTGATCCAACAGAAAGGAGCCACATACCACCCATCGGGCGCTACAATTGATTTACTTAAAGAAACTTTTGATGAAAAAATTGATTTCACTTAATGGTCCGATTAACTGGTCCCAAAGATCTTTTGATTTAACTTGATTGAACTCGATTGTTGGAGATATTTTAAGTAACTTGTCTACATCGATAAGCGACAAATAATTAAATCATTATTCGAAGAGTTATCGGGGAAATACGGCAGCAAATGCTGTGAAAAAGAGCGGAAAATTGTATGTGCCAGCCGTGACACATGGCAGAAACTATATCTTAACTTTAATTTTCTAAAATTTTCTTTAAAAAAAGGCTTTCATTGAAATTAAAAATATATGCTTGTTTTATTGTGATATAAGCTTTTGTCACTCTATATAGCACACCCATTCATATAACAAGTTTACTGGTTAAGATTTTGGAAGAATAAAAATAATTTTTATTATATCAGCGGACTCATTGAATCTGACCTTAACGCAGCATGATCAGACTGAGCATGATCAATCCGTTACAGAAGCCCGCTACAAATCTTTTCATTCATCCTGCGTTGAAATATAAACAGTCACTCTCCTACTGATTATTCGCATAATCTTAAAAAACATAAACATAAAAAATATAAAGAAAAATAAAAAGAAGAAAGAAATTTCATTTTCAGTAGAGTTAATGACATGCAAAAAGGACTACACCACCCTACACTACGACTACTACTTCCGTATAAATTCATCTCTGCTATTAACTGACTTACGCACGCATAAATATTTCACCGAACAAAAACACTTCCGCATTAATTCTAGTACAAACTGTCGGCTGTTACGTAGCATATGACAAGGATGATGATGACACATGTTAAATGTGGTTTAAATAATGACGAAATGGGTCGTAGTTGTTTGTCTAACGGTGTTGGTTGTTCATGATGATGAGAATAAATGCACACAATTACATACAACCTAAACAACAACAAGTAGACAGTTATAGAAAGAGAAAATAAAAGACGGGGGCCAACAAACAAAATCAACCATCAACTCACTCCTTTTTTATATGTCTTGTGGTTGTCAATGTTATACAATTTGCCTGAAGGACTTGTACTCACAAATCCATGAAACACAAACACACACATACGCACACACACACACACATAAACACACACTGGCACAATAGCAGTTATTGAAATTCTTACACAAGCAACTAAAAGCGGTTTATTTATTTTAAGGTCAGATTGATGTAATAGACGAACAAAAGAACACTAGCAAAAAGCGTCTGAATGAATGACTGACTGTTTGACAAATTGTCATATTAAATGTTTAAGCACCGAGACAAATATGCAGACGTTGAACGTGGAACCCGACTAACAAAATCGTTCGATTGTACGTTTTTGCATTTATAGTTAAACGCAAAAGTACATTTCCATCTATTTCCGTTTGCTGTTACGACTACAACTGCAGCTAAAGCATTTACGCGCTCTCTGTCTACTACTCCTGCTGCTGTTGCTTACAAAATACATACAACCCCACCCGTTTGATAACTTTCCCTTTGCCAAATGACAGCTAAAAGTCGCTTGTCATTTTAATCCCTGACGTGTCTCTGACATTTGCACTGACAGTGACAATACTTTGATGGCTCGACTAGTTGCATACAAAAGCGTAGAGATAAGCGAGGAACTACTTAGAGCGGCATACTCAAGCATACATTCGTTGAAACCTGCAGCAGATTGAAGTGTCCATGGTTGTATGTGTGTGTGTATGCTTGTATAGCAATTTGTTATCCGGTGAGATGAGAACAACATGACATGAAGAGCAGTTGATTGAATTAAATAGTTTAGGTCATTCTACAGGATTATGCTTACAAATCATGCGGCGGAAAAAACTAAAAATAATTAAGTAGCCTCTAATAAATTGCAAACTCAAGAGAATAAAATTAATTTATTGGAAAAAAAGCTCCTCAAAAAACACTGTATTATTATGCTTTTCAATACAAAAATGTTCTGTCTACCAATTCTTTTAGAAGAAAATAAAAAATTTTCATCTGCCAGCGTTTTATAAGTCAACATCTGATACTCATTTTACGGTCCATTTAAGGTCGCAATCAAATACTGTGTGGCGCTTAACATCCGTTAGGATTTCAATGTTTAGTAACTGTTTTATTTAATAGTTAATCATGAATGTTATATATTTTTTATAAATTATATAAACATTAAAGGGGAATATTTTCGCCTTCTTTGTCTTTGACTTATAGCACGGTCGTTGATTTGCTTACGTTTACCTTTTCCTTTAATTAAACCCACAGAAAACAGTCTGCCAATGCAGAACCCGATGGACGTCGGGGCTAATTGAAATGGCTTCAGCGAGAAATAATACCTTCGCCAAAGCGATCAAATAGCAGAGCCATTGTATCCCTGTCAGTGTAGCCTGTGGCTTTACACTGTGGATGGTTTTCTACAGTTGGCCTCAAAAAATTTTCCAATATCGTGTGATATTCAGCACCATTAACCGTAACTGAGGCGCCATGTGCATTTTTAAAGAAAAATATGGGCCAATGGTCCTTTGAGATGATACAACGCGACAAACAGAGCTGATCTTGAGTTCTCCGTAGTCCATATACTGGAATGGATACGTGCTACGGTTGTGCCAAAAGGTTTTTATGCTGATAGTTGTTGTCGCGACAACACCTTAACTATTTAGTAAAATAATATGATCCTTTTTCAATCCAAAGAGTGCTTTAGACATTTAATTGTTAATGTTATTCAAGAGTTTAGTTGGAATAGCATTAATTACAGATTTATTTTCTATTATCGAGTGAATGTAGAAGTGTTCCTACAAAAAAGATACTGTGCAATGCATCACAAATCATATTAAAAAAAGATTTTTTGCAAGGAGTTCTAACAATAAAAAATATACTCGCTAGAAGAGATTTAATGATTTTTTTCTAAAATGAAAATATTCACAACTAATAACTGAAGACCTTTCTTGAACTTAAATCTGAGCTGAATCGAATCAGCAGACCTCAAGGTACCTTAAGAAAATAAATTTGTAGGTACTAAGCGGCTTAACCGATCGATTCCACAAACTAATCAGATTTAATATTTAAAAATCATATGGATCACCGTTAGCTGGGTCAAACTATGTTAATGGGTTCATGAGATATCGTGATAAAAAAAATGGAAAAAGTTATTATGTATCTGATCAGTTAACACTCTCGATAGTTTTATAGTGATCCAGAACTTTAACAATCTCCGTTGATTTGAGAATTAAAACAATTGTGTTTTAGATCGAAGAGCACAAAAGCACAGAATAGCACAAAGAAGAAGTCACGATAGCTTTGTGTTAATATTAGCAAGGAGTTATAGGGATGTCCTTTAGCTAAAACGCATCCCATATAGATAATATCTTAAGATTCCAAAATTGACAAACCCTGATAACAACTAACACATCATATTATTGACGAGGCCTTAAGGAACGAGGCTAAATTACAAGAACGAGACGATTTGGGACTCATCACTGCACATAATTTGGTTGAAAATGCGTTGTTTTCGCTCAGTTTTTAAAACAGCCAATTCAAAAATATTCCTTACCAAGAATGGTTGGGCTTAACTTTATAGGCATGAAGATGGAAATATTTATCCAAAATTTTTCGCAAACTGCTTCTGACAATGACCCATATTTAAGAACATTGACGAGTCAACAATTTGGTGTATAGCGGCGATATGTGTATCAATACGGCTACTGCGAGCGTGCTGTTTAAGTAGTAGTGACGTGCGCTTCGAATTTAGCGATTAAATTACATACAGCGGTCCTAAAAAGAGCCAGTGCTTCATTTCTGTAACTGAAGTAAGAACTTCTCGCATCGAAAAATTGTCGTCACTCTGTGAAACACAGGCTGAGTCAGAATATATTCCTTAATGCATTTACAATTTTGTTAATTTTTTATAATAACAAATATATTATTCTATGTATAACCCTACAATAAAAAGCACGACAACCATAATTATTTAGTTTTTCGATGCGAGAATTTCTCACTTCAGTTACAGAAACGAAACTGCAAAAATCTGCGTTAATTTATGAAATGTTACATTAAAATGTTCATAATTTTAATCCTTCATAATTTATATTCACATTTTACGAGTGGCTCATTCCACGTTTGAAGTTTTTCAACATTTTACTAAATAAATATGCAAGAATAACAGTTCAATTCTTGATATTTTATCACCTGGCAGCCATCTTAGTTATCAAACTCAAATTGTTCATTCCGTGAAGCTTAAAGAATTATTAAATATGACATGTTTTACAAGACTGCTTGATTCCAATACTTCCATAATTCATAGAACTATAGGGCACCATGTAAGTTCAACTGCTTCTTAAAATTAAAAGCAAAAAACTTTTCTATTTATTCTCTACTTTGTTTATTCAAGGCCCTGATTTTAAATATATTTTGTAAGAAGGTTTTTGTGTCATCGGCTGTGTTTTACTGTTTAATAAGCTGCATGACAAAGAGGGAAGCAGATTTTTCTAAATTGTATTAGAATACCCCTCCGAAATTATCTGTTATAATTATTACACGTACGAAATATATACTATTTTAGAACTATATAATACACTTTTTAAAGCTGAAATTTTGCAAAGTCTTAATATAAAAATTAAAAGATAAAAAGCCAAATGCCCAGACTATTCATTGAAGCTACAAAAAGTTGAAAGTGACAAAGATTTCGAAAACATATTTGTGTATGTATTTATGTTTATATATATTTTTGTTGTAGTTATTAACACTCGATTCTTTTCATCCTATAATTTTGACTAACTGTCAATATTTTGTATAAAGAATTATGAAAGAAAAAGGAACGAAACTTTAAATAACATTTTCAATTACAATATTATATGGATGGACAATCTGTCTACAACAATATTGACCACATGTACTAGAAATTAATATTTATAAGCGCCAGGCCCAAGCCAAACTAAAATTCATGTTCGACACATGTCTCTAAGGATTAACACAAGTGACCACAAAATCGTCATCAACGTTAAAATACACAAACCCACACATAAAATATAGCACTATGCCAATACACTCATATGCCAATACATTCAACCGAACAGTCTTTTGCCAAACATTCAAACAATTTACAAAATATAATAAAAATAAAAATAAAAATTATATAAAAATAAAAACACAACATCATCATTGAGAAGACATTTTGTATGGTACGTATAACTAACCGACAGGACAACAGGACTTCCATATAAGTAGGAACTGAGAGCAAGAAGAAAAATATAAACTGTCAAATTGTAAAATGACTACTTCAAAAACTGCTCCCACATTGGGATGCAGGTTTTTGACTAAAAAATAAAATATTAAGAAGACAGCTGGGGAATGTATTTAAATTTGGTGTAAAAAAAATTTCATATTCAAACAAAGAGTCGTTATTTAAATTATATCTGCCTCAGGGTGATGAGCTCGTGGCTCGCAATATGGTATTTTGCGATCGTGATTATAGTTTAACGAAAGACGTTCAACATTTAAGGTTATTTTGGCAACAGATAGTCAGCCTGAGGACATTTAATGGAGGTGTTAGTTCAGGACACCGTCATAAGGCTGTACAGAGTGCGATCCAAATTATCTTATGGAAGCTAAATTTAATAATACATTTTCATGCTAATCAACATAAATTTAGCAATTTAAACTTCAAATACATCACAGCGATTATAAATTAATGAAATTGTTCTTTGTTCCTTTAGTTGGCTAAAGCCTTTGGTGTTTAATTGGTGTGACCCAAGTTTATGTCATAATAAAACAGGGTAACATATTTTGAATATCAATAAAACTTTCTTTATTTGAAAGAATAATTTATGAGATTAAGTTTAATGATTCAAGCCTTGTGGCTGCCACGGCTGGCGCCTAGAAGACACAATCTGAAATTTTCTACAAATTTTCGTAGAATTCGTAGCCGTATATCGGCGATTTCGAATGTTGATTTCGTGGTGTCCGATTGCTTGTGGCTTATCAACATAAACAAGTGACTTCTTTTTTTAACAAAAACTTCTTTGAGTAAATTAATTGTAGCGATCGCTGTGTGGCATGTGGCTTCGTCCTGTCGGAATCACATACCAGCAAAATTAATGACACGTAAGTGAGTTACTAACAGTTTCGAATCATGTTCCCCGGGGGGTACAATAGGCTACTTGGTGTGTCGTAACACCTTGTTGTAATGCTTTTTGGGGAAAAGATTAGAAGTACAGGTTGAAGGATACTTGGGTCCCGCCATATAAAGGATTAAAAATCAATAGTAAGTGACAAACCTATATTGGTTTGACCTGCGAGGTATAACCAGTTTCTTTATACTGGTACCACGGGATCTAGTTGAGCACCACAGATGATATATAATCGGAGAGGGTGAAGCGACGATGTTGCCATGCACGGAATTGTTTGCCTGCGCGTGTGTGAAATATCTACTTCACTGTCAAAACCCTGGTTAGCGCACGTTCATTCAAATAGTTCCGTGTAGCGTACCTCATTTTCCCTCCATAATTGGTTGATTCTGTGGCTAAATTTTGGATGATGTCTCTTCAGTGAGTCCACGTGGTGACGGTGGTTTGATGCCAAGAGTCGCTGGTGGAGATGTCAGATAAGGCTTGATGTCCTGGCATATTGGTAGTATAAAGGGACTTCGGCTGATGGTGGCCTGTATGGGCTGGTGCGAATTAGCAGACATTATGGAAGGGTTGGTATGTTGTTGGTGCTGAGATTGTTTGAAGGGATTGGTCTTATGACTTTGACCTCTGGTTCGTCTTAGTGCTGACGATATGCATGTCTTCGGAAATAACAAGAGTTTTGGATATGCCCGAACATCTTGGCAAATGTGTAAGATTATGGTTTTGTGGCGAGACCATATGAATAAAGTTGCAACCTGTGTAAGCTCAAGGGCTACGCAGGTGTAGCCCTGAGGGTGGCCGGGGTGGTGATGAAAATCTGATTTCACCCGGTGTTGAGAGCACCGTCAGGTAAGCCAAATGGCAGGTGCTAAGGTAAAACTATTGACATGTCTGTACCGTCTGTACTGTCTGACCATCATCATATTTGAAGACTTATGGGCCAATGACTCCGCCACTGCTTAGAGAACACCAAACAGTTATTTTCTGTGGATGTAGTGGGGTTTCCACAAAAGCTTATTGATTCTTCTCACTTCAAATGCGACAATTGTGCTTATTTACATACACATTCAACCGGAAATGGTTTTCATCGGACAAATAAATTTTTAATGAATAAGTTTTACGAATAGAACAATTATTTTGAATAAAAATTTCAACAATTTGCCCGCGTTGCTCTGGTGTAAGTCGATTCATATGAAATTTTAAAACCAACAAAAATTTCAACAAAAAGCAATTATCAGCTGTTAAATGGGTGCTCAAATAGAGCAGTCATGCCAACTCAAAATTATGACGCTCTAAAAAAACGCGCTGTAGTTGAAGCGTTGACTTCGTATTTGAAGGTTGTGAGTTCAAAATTCTTTAAATCGATTTAGTTCTCAGTATATTGGCATCTTTAAGGAATCCATAAACAACACTGATCACCGAATAATACTGACAATATTTAGCATCACCTTGTGATTACTAATTCATCGGAATTGTAATAAAATCGCAGGCTGTAATAGCTAAAGCCTTGACTACGAAGTCAAATGAAGTGAAATATTTCCCTAATATGCATTAATTCTTAGTTGAGTAAATTACTGTTGGCTTATCTAAAAAGCGGAGGCACAGCTCTGGTCACAGAACAGTACCAGTTCGTTTCATCACCCATTAATTTTGATACATTCGCAGTGTGAAATAAAATAGTAAATAAAATGGACACCATAACTTTTACCAGGTATAGTCCGTTCTATAGTTTCAGTACCAGACGTGTTAACCTGCAGATCATATAGTGGGTGTTTTTTTTTTTTTGGCAACCGAGATGAGCGTTTTATGAATGAAAAATTGTTGTGACTCGGCCTCACACAATATAAAATAAATAGTTCACCCATTTTGATAAGAAATAATTTCTTTTTTCTCATACTAACAACTTAGATTGTCATATTGATTAAATATATATAATTGAATTTCCTTAAAATAATAATAATAATAATTCATTTAATTACTTGTAGTTTGGCGATATTTGTTTCTGTGTTATAACAGGGATTTCATTAAAATATTTATAATTCTTTGTTTAAAGAACTTTAAATAACTGCAGATACTTACAGCTTTTCTTTGATCTGCGAATCTATCATTGATCTGCCTGCTTGGACCCTCATCGAATATGAAATTATTGCTTCCAATTATACTTAACAACGGCGAAATTGAAACAACTCTACAATTTAGTGGGAAACTTCTAAATCACTTATTATTACAAAGTTCCAGCGAACTCCCGCTTCTTCACAAATAAGTTTATTCGAATTCCAACTTTTCAATTATATTAAACGAAATCTATTAAACCAAACAGTTATATTTTCTAAACTATTTTTCAACCTGCCCTCCTATTCAACAAAGCAAAAAAAAATACATACTTCTTATATCTGTACATGCATTTAGAGACTTAGACAGACATATTCATTCATAGACCTTCAAGAGCTTTAGGGTCAGTTTGTAAGCTCCAGCAACACCAGCATCAACAAAGAATTATTATGAATTTTTATAAAAATGTTCAAAATATGACATGAAAAGTGAAAAATGAAGAGTGCTACTTCCTACAGAAATTTTAAATAAAATAAAATCTAAAATAATAAAATACAAAAGAAAAAGCCAAAAAAAAATATTATAAAACTAAAATAAAATCACTCCCAAGACATCAACCATCACTTAAGCCATCACCAACACCGACCAACAAGAGGCACAAATAAACTCACATACATTTTGCCATCTTTGCCATAAGAGATGGATTTACGTTAAATATTGGAACATGTCCAAAGATTTTAGAAAAAAAAACTCTGTTCTAAACGAGTGTATTGAAACACACGCTCTCGACCACAAAGAAAAATAAGAGGAAAAAAACCTTGAATAAAATGAAAAACTTGTGTGTGAAGAGTGACGTGATTGTCAAAAGTCACTAGAAAACTTTTGATGTTTGTGTCTAAATGCAAGACACCAGTGCTGCAAAAATAAGAAAAGCGAATATTTTTGTTTACAGAAGCGAAGTCGGTGTGTTTTGCAGCGCTACTGCAGTTGAGTAGTTGTTGCGCTACATTCAATTTAGTGTTGCATGTTGCCAGCAAAAAAAAAAACTATAAAAACATTAATCGATTAATAACCGGTTATATAACAATATATATCAATTAATCCAGTGAGTAACCGATTTAAAAAAAAACGCAGAGAAGAGGCCGAAGAAATAAAAATATCATCGTTTTCATTCTACAATCAATTTGTTCATATAAATAAAAGAGTAGCGTTATTGAGTGACTGATGGTCTGACTAACAGACGGATTGATTGACTGATTGACTGATTACCTAATTCATCTTTGCCCAAACCACTACAGCTAGATCTTTTATATGCTGTATATGAGTTCCCTTCCCGATGTATGGGAATACAAAAAAGATTTTTTAAAACTTCCAATTCTAAAGCGGATAAAAGAGGGAAAAAAGGGTTAAATAGGTGATTTACTACCTCGGAAGCTTTAATGGATAAAATAAAGATTTCAAAAAATTATTAATTTATTATTAAACTGCGCGAAGACAATTCGACATGCGTTTGGTACTTTTTTGGAATATGTACTTTGTATACATGTACTAAATGGTAAAAAGGGATAATATATAAGATTAGTACTTTTTCTACGGCATAAAATCTGAACTACAGCATATAACAGAAAGCTTTTCACCGCATTTTATTCTTCTAAAAAGTCCTTAATATGCGTTTGGTACTTTTTAGAAACTTGCAGCTACAAGAGATTTAATTATACTCTGTTGCGGTACTTTATTGGGAACAATAACAAAAAGGTTAAAAATAGTCTAAGAAACAATTATAGCTCTCAACCGCTCAGTAGCATTAAAAAAGGAATACAAGGAAACTTGATTTCGAAAGAGGGAAAAGTGGAATGAATCAATAGTTTTATATCCACGAATGTACAATAAATAGAATCAAGACTTTAAAGGTATTAAAAGAACAATTAATAGACTCAAAGTCTTAAAGGCATTAAAATAGTGATAAAAAAATTTTCAACACATATCTGGTACTTTTTTGATATATGAAATATTTGGTGGTAAGAAAGGGCAAGAAACAAGCATACATCTTCCAAACTTCGGTACATAGCAAATAGCCTTTTAGCATTTTCTTTTCTTCTGAAAACATCTGCAATATGTTTTGGTGCTATTTACGATTTCGTAGATACTAAGGGTAAAATCACACCCCTTGTAGGTACTTTTTATGTAAACAATAAAGTACATGTGCTAAGACATATAAAAACAATATTGGCCCTCTACCGCTCAATAGCACTCGAAATAAATTTTTAAAAACTTCGAAGCAAAGAGGGTAAAAATGGGATAAAGGGGTGAAATTTGTTATTATATATCTCGGAAACTACGATTATAGACTTAAAATTTCAAACGCATATGAATACTGCTCGAACATAATTCAATATCTGGTACTTATTTTTATAAACAAACTGTTAGGTGGTAAAAAAGGGCAACAAACAAGTTTGGTACTTTTTGCACACATCTTCCAAACTTAAGTACATACCAAAAAACATTTCAGCGCTTGCTTTGCTTCTGAAAAAATCTGCACTATGTTTTGGTGCTATTTAAGATTTGTTGCATATTAGGGATAAAATCGCATCACTTACCGGTACTTTTTATGTAAACATAAAAAACTACTCGTAGCACTAAGAGAAACTTATTAGAAGGGGGTGAAAATGGAATAAAAGGGCGAAATTGGTTATTATATATCTGGGAAACTACGATTATAGACTCAAAACTTCAAACGCATATGAATACTGCTCGAATATAATTCGACAAATATCTGGCACTTTTTAACAATAAAGTGTTAAGTGGTAAGAAGGAGCATCAAACAAGTTTGATACTTTTTACGCATATCTTCCAAGCTTCAGCACATAGCAAAAGGCCTTTTAATGCTTTGTTTTGTTCTGAAGAAAGAGTTGAATATGTTTTGGTACACTTTGTAAATACGGAGTTATTATATGCAATGTCGTACTCTTCGTTGGTACTTTTTTGTAATACATGAATTATATCTGCACAGTTATATATAAAATAATATTTAACTTCTGCTACCCAATAGCTTTGAGAAGAAATTTATTCAGATAATGCTAATGGAATATAGCTCGACATGTTCTTGATACTTTATTGATTTACGTGGTTTTAGGTGGTAAGAAGGGGTACCAAATATGTTGGTACTTTTTTGCACTGCATACATTTTCTATAATAGCAAAAAGCTGTTCAGTGCATTTTAATCTACTGTACTTTGGTTGTTTTTGAAAATTCTTAATTATAAGGGACTAAATTGTAGTATGTATCGGTACTTTTTTTTAACAACAATAAAGTACAATACTACAATACAATAAGGTAAAAATAATTTTATCTTGGAAAGTACGACTGCTAGACATAATAGAACTTCAAAACATACAAAGAAGGATTGAAAATAGTTCGGAAAAAAGTACCCAATAACAAAATTATTGGTACTTTTTTGCGCTACATACATCTCTTAAAAGTTAGTTGATATCATAAACCTTTTTAAGCAGTTTTATTCTTCTGAAAACAAGATCTTATCCGTTTTGGTACTTTTTGCAAGTATGCTGCTTTTAGAAAGAAAATAAACCGCCTTTTCGGTATTTTTTGTTTGTTAATGAGATAATTTAAAAAAAAATTTTGGCTCTTCGCCGTTCAGTAGTATTATAAAGAAATTTTAAAAAATTCTATAGCCAAAGGATTTAAGAAGGCAAAAAGGGGATAAATTGGTTAAACAATTTTAAAGGCATACAATTCATCATCAGGGAGTAAAAATCTAATTTGGTTCTTTTGTACAATCTGTACATCATTTAAGAGGAAAGTTTTTTAACGCATTTTACTCTTTCGAAGAATGTTTCGAATATGTTTTGGTACTATTTAAATATTAGCAGCCATAAACACTTAAATAGAATCCCTGTTCGGTTGCCTTTTTCTTGTTGAACCATTTTTTCCTATATGAAAATAGCGATTTCCCAATATATACTCTTTCCAAAATGGTACTTTTTAGAAATGATTTTTTTTTTTTTAAAAGGTACTTTTTATAACAAGTTTGTTATAATTTAGAAAAGCACTCTAATAAATTAGGTGCAAAAATGCTAGTCTTATAACACATAATGTCAAGTAACTTTAATATGTGTTATCAATCTCAAACATTTTCTTCTTCTTATTTACTGGATCCAGTACGGGTCTTGTTACATGTCAAAAGTTCAACAAAATGTATTGAGACCAACAATCATCTTATGTTGAAAATAAAAAGTTTTTTGATAAATTTTAACAAATTAAAATTTAACACTCATATAAGTAAACATTTCCTGGAACTCAAAAACACATACAAACACATTAACCCTCATACGGTCTTCGGGTGAAATTTCACCCATTTTCAATTTTAAAGCCATATATCTTTTACAAATTTTAGTTAATACAAATCAAACTATTTCTAGTTTTCTAAATTAGGATTTTGCATTAAAAAAACCAAAAATTTTCTTTACATAATAAATAATTTCGAAAGTATTTGAAAAATTACGTTAAAGTCCCTCGGGTGAAATTTCACCCATTAAGAAAATTGTGTAATTATTATTTTATAATGTAACCTTTATGATAGAAATTAAATATTTCTGGCATCATAGTCCAACCAATATACGCTGGTTAGTCAGCTCCTGATGCAGCACCCGAAAAAAATCAAAGCCAAAGAGTGTTTCTAGACCTAATCAGAGATCTGAAAGGGCGAAATATAAGGTGTGATAATTTTTTTACATCATGTGATCTTGTACTTGAGTTGCTGATAAGAAAAAACACTATTGTGGGCACAGTTCGGTCCAATAAAACGTTTTTGCCGCAATCAACGAAACAAGATCTTCGTAGGCTTGCAGTTTTCTCTAGCATGTTCTTTTTCAACGACAAGATTTCAAAAATTTCCAAAAAAAAATACAAAATTATCAACGCCCTTAGTACTCTTCATCATGACAAATCTGTATTGAATCAAGGAAATAAGTTGCTCGAGATTATATCATGTTATAATAAAACTAAAGCCGGGGTAGACACCTTAGATCAGCATTGTTTTGCAATATGATCGACATATCAGTAGTAAATGCGTACGTTTTATGACAAGAAACGAACAACGATTGGAATAAAAGAAATCTACACGAAAGGAGGTTGTTTCTTCATGAACTAGGAATGTAATTAGTCAAAGCGGAAATTCAGCGGCGTCCTCATTTGGCAAGGTCAGATTCTGCAATTACGTTGATGAACATCATACGTCAAACTAGCGTTGAGCCTTCTACGTCATCAAATGGGAAAAAAAGAAAGCTAAGTTCGGGTTCCCGATGTGAGATTTGCCCGAAAAATGATAGGAAGGCTTATTCGTCATGTGCAACCTGCCAAAAATTTATTTGCGGGCAACACAAAATTGCATATTTTGTATGCAGCAATTGCAACATGAAAAATTAGTTAGTTATTTTTATTTCTTTAGTTATTTTTTATTTTTACAAAATTTAGCTACATTTTCGTTTGTGATATTAACATCCGGTTGAATTTAATGGATGATTTAAGTTGTTTTTATTGTTTAATTTCTTATTTTATTCAAGACTGAACATTAAAAACAAATAGTTTCATTACAAAAACAATAAATATTACACATGGGTGATTTTTCACCCGAGGGACTCTACTGTAATATATTTTGAGGAACGTATGAGGGTTAAGACAGACCTAAGAAATAACGGTAAATGTCATATTGCAGCACTGACACATTGACACAAACATCAACTAGAAGTTTGTTTCTTTTAGACTCCTTCTTCACCGAGTTGTTGGTGTTGCTGTTTCGTCAGCATCACTTTTCTAAACAACTTCAGTACTATTTAAAAACATGAGCACAGTCTCACCACTACACTGTTATACAAAAGGTGTGATGTGTTTGTGTGTGTGTGTGTGTGTGTTTGTGTATGTCTGCAACCCAGGCATAAAGAGATGTCCAACTGTTTATTTATGGACGACATTTCCTTTAAAATTTATTATAAAACTTAAAAGTTGTTGGTTACAAATTTTTTATATAAAATTCTTTTTTCTCCAATATTCTTATTGTTGTTATTGTTCTTTACGTATGTATTTGTATGCACTGTATGAGTGTGTGTTGGTATATTTATATATAAATGTGTGCGTTTATTTTGCTTAATATGATGGAAAAATAAAATAAATACTGACAACATTAAAGAGTAGCAAAGAAAATTATTAAGTGTCACTGGGGATGAAAAGTGGGCTAAAGTAACGTTCAAAAATAAAGAAGAAGAATTTGAAAAAAAAAATCTACCACTACATCAAGAGTGACCGCAACAACAGCAACAACAATAATAATAAAGTAAGACATTATGTCCATTGTAAACTTAAAAATGTGCAAAAACTACAGCAACAACAAGAAAACTTGAAGCAACTAATAGTGGCAGCATCAGCACATCAGGCAAACAATAAACAGATTTTGACTGTTGTTACAAAAACTTTTAAGTTTCTTCTTATTTTTTTTTATAGTTCCACATATTCATGGATATTCCACCTCACAAAAAAAAAATTATTTGACAACCTTAAACGGACAAGCGTCAAACAAATTGCAGAGATAAAACTTTTGCGAAATCTCATTTTTATTAATTTTGATAAATTAAATTTATGGCAGTGAAAACTATGAGGCTTTAAGTCATAAATTATATAGAACAGAATAAGATGTAAGGGAGCTGGAGTTGTTCAGGGGATGAGTGCCTTAAATATCAAAGGCAACTGACGAATGTAGGGGCTACAAGAATTTTACAATTTAAATATGTAGACAGATTTTTTTTAATGCTTTATAAATAATTTATAAAGCTTTTAGCGTTCACTCCTGTATCATTTCAATTAGTCAAAGGTTAAGAAATCACTCCTATATTTAGAGCTCCAAAACTCGACAGACTTACCGACTCATGCGTCTTACGATGTCTGTTCAAAATATGATTTATAAAATTTTCGAACAAGTGATCAATAACTTCTTTCAATGACTTTGATATATTTTAGCTTCATATTCAATAAAGTAATTTTTCCTAAAGCTCTACATCATCCACAATGAAAATCGTTTAGGAGCTGGCTAAAGATCCCTTTGAACTTTTTGCAAAATTTGGAAAAACTCAATCAGCACCAATGAAATATAATTTCAACATTCTGGTAGCAGTTCTGAAATGTACCTTCCGGCATGTCCTTGAGCTCCATCTTACCGATTTGGCTCTTGTCCGTATAATTGTCGCAAAATGACATCAATTTATTGGTCTCTTCAATATTCGGAACACAAGAAGTTCCCAATTTCATGGATCTTTTGGATACGTCGGATGAAGAATGATTACGTTGTTGTTAAGGAAGGGACTTACAAACAGTAAATAAAAAGAGGGCAGTTGCAATGTCGTTTCAAAAAAGACATGGTGTTTTTATACCCTTCACAAAAATGTGAAAGGGTATATTTAGGTTTGTCATTCCGTGTGTTCGATATCAATATGCGATCCCATAAAGTATATGTATTCTGGATTCTTATGAATAGCGATGACGATTGAGCGATGTCGGTCTGTCCGTCTGCCCGACTGTCTGTACGTGAAATCGGTTTTCCCAAGACCCCAGAAGAGCTAGAGACTTCATTCTTGGACTGATCGATTGGATGTGAGCTAACTTAGAGTGGTATTGAAAAGATTCAGAAAAATCGGAAGGACGGTTGCAGAGCTGGGAAGCTTACACCTATTTCTCGACGCAAAATTAACACCAAAAACCGATTATTTTTTTGATTATTTGAAAATTGAACCTATTTCATGCTTTGGGACTCCTCGATTGTATATTTAAAACTAAAAAAAAAAATGCCAGGGATGGGATACTAAAAATTTATTTTTGGTACATTCGGTATTTTGTGGTACATGTAATAATTAAAATGTTTAAGAATTTTAAATTTTTCTTGAATAAAATCGTTTTATACATCAGGAAGATTTGCAAAGATGAACAAAAAATTTAAAATTCTTATCCAGGGTTAGGAAATTTTAATACTTTTTGTACATGAAAATAACTAAAAATCAACTAACGTCGTTTTTTCTGGTTAAAATAATTTTTTGTCCTAGAAAAACAGAATTGGTATCAAAAATAAAAAAAAAACAAATTTCGATTCCAGGGCTCGAAAACTGATTTATATTGTAGTACATGAAAGTGAGAGAAATGGTTACAAACTTGTAGTTTTTCTTAAATAAAACCACTTTATACATCATGAAGACTTGCATTGGCAAAAAATTTTTTTAAAAAGTTTTAATTTTCTCCTCCAAGGACAGGAAATTGAAATATTTTTTGGGCACATTCGGTATTTTGTGGTACATATAGTAACTAAAATGTTTAAAAATTTTAAGTTTTTCTTAAATAAAACCAGTTTTGGTATCATGAAGATTTGCATCGGTGAAAAATAAATTTAAAAATTTAAAGTTCCCATCTAGGGTTCCGAAATTTAAAATTTTTTTATACAATACGTAACCAAAAATCAATTAACGTCGTTTTTTCCAAGTTAAAACTATTTTTTATTTCGGCAAAACAAAATTGGTATTAAAAGTTAAAAAAAAAAAATTAAAATTTCGATTCCAGGGTTGGACACTGCAATATTTTGTATAACATGAACGTTACCAAAATGGTTAAAAACTTGTACTTTTGCTTAAATAAAACCGCTTTACACATTATGAAGACCTGTATTTTTTAAAAATAAAAATTTAATTTCCAGGGTTGGGAAATTTTGAATATTTTTTTTAAGTAACCAAAAATGCAACTGAAGTTGTTTTTATTTTTTGCTAACTGAAACTATTTTATAAGCTAGAAAGCAGACGTAGGTTAGTGAAGGGTATATAAGATTCGGCACAGCCGAATATAGCACTTTTAATGGTTTTTTTCTAAATTCCATACATTTCCTTTTTAAATTTTTGAAAAATTGAATCCTAACGTTTCTATTACGTGTATGACCAAGGGAAAGGAGACATTGATGTTTTGAATATATCGCGAAATTCTTGTGCTTGCAAAATAAGTAGAAACAAAACACTATATTGAACTAAAGAAAGGGGATATCATAGCAAAGGTGCCAGATACACTAAAACACATTCATAATCATTTTGGTTCTTAAGCCGTCCTTTTTTAACTAACAACCCTATTACGAGTGCTGTAATCAACATATTGAAACTTGTTTTGTATGTTCTATTTCAGTTCTATCTTTTTACTTCATCGTTATTCAGCATTAACTTCATATAACTTCAGCAATGTTATAGTTAAGTTTTGCTATCTTCTTTTAAATAAATTTGATAGTAACTAAAACAAATGGTGTATATTTTTGTTATCAAAGAGAGAGAAATAAAAATACTCTATTTCATTTTGTTTAAAATGCTTGTAAGCCAATTTCCTTTCGGTTGTACTATGGCAGAGAATCAAATCCAAAATCTGCCACTTTTAATTAAGTTTTTAAAAAGTCAGTACAAGAATCAGATTATTTAAGAATGTATTTAAAATTAAAATATCTTATTAAGAACACGGGATTTGTAATACACCCTACAACCATCGTACTCACCAATAAATAGAGCACCCAGGCGTATGAAAATTATTAATTTTTGATCGCGAAAATATTACTCATACGTAAATAAGGTTAGAAAATCGATTGCATACTTATTTCAAACACTCATGTGTTTCACCGCGTATAAGTAATGCGGACATATCGTCACTTCAAATGGAACCAGACTTAACCACCTAAGAACTCAATATCGAGGTTTCGACTGATTTAAAGTAATAAAAAAATCGGATCCCAGCTATAGGGCTGCCTTTTTGGATATTCCTGTCTCTTGAGCTAATAAAGTTCGTTTCAATATATCATATATATATGCATGTGACTTATAAAGCAAAAGGATACTTTTATGTACCCAAATATATTTCGATTGTCCAACCCTGTAAACAAATCTTGTCTTTTAAACTTTTTAATTTTAATTATGTGCTGATTCTTTTTTTAAAAGTGATCAATTGACGGGTTTTAGCCAATTCCTATTCGCATTTCAATGAGCCTAATTCAGATCATCAGGAAACCTTTACCCAACATTTCTTAGAATAACTAAAGATATTTATTTCAATCTTCCACTTTAATAAGTGAGAAGCTTAAAATATATATCAAAGTCATAACAAGAAGTCACTGACCACTTTTTCTTTTTTATTTTCTTACGTTTTATTCTACAACTGGTTGGCATTTTTCCGACTCAAATTGTTTTTGTAAGAGAAAAGAACAACGATAACTAACAATTTTTTTAATAGAAATTTATTGTTATTATGCTGACATATAGAAAAGGTTTGCAGTTACTAAAATAAATGCCTTTATTTAGCTAGCTAATTACCCAAAAAAATTGGATATCCCAGGCCCGGAGCTACTATTAAGGACATCAGTATAATTCGATAAATTGTATAACATATTTTAAATATCCAAATAATTTTGTGTTTATAAATATTTCAGTAAGTAAGTAGCCCAACCCTGGAATCGAAGTTTTGTTTATTTTTGTTTTTAATACCAATTTAAATTTTATTACTGGTATGTAATATATTATCGGCAACTTAAACTATCAGCCTATTGCAAATAATCTTATTTTTTCAGCCCTGAAGCCAATAAATTTCATAAAAAGATATAATTGGTTTTATTTAATTATTCTTAAGCTCAAAATATATTACAGTGGTTCAACCCTGAAATCTAATCTTGATATATTCGAAAGGATATATGGCGGAATTTCATTCCGTGTGCGATATGCTCAATATTAACATGAGACCCTTTAAATGTACATATTCTGGATACTTATGAACAGGGAAGCCCACTAACCTCCGCCTATCATTCTGCTCGGCTGTCGATACGTGCAATACTGTTTTCAGAGTTAGAGACTTCATACTGGACTAATGTGATGAAAGTGGGCCTAAATAGCTTGGTATTGAAAATCAGCAAAATATTAAATGACGTTCCAGAGCTGGAAAACTTAATATAATATAAAATGATATAAAATAATATAATATAAACTATATAAAAGCTTATCGCTAATTCCCTTTTTATCTCTTTATTAAATTAAACCTAGAAAACATATAAAACTTGTTTAAAAACGAAGATTTCAGGGTTGGACAGTTGAGAAATTTGTTTGTTCTTAAAAATAATTGATTACAACAAATCTTTTCTTTTTCTGTATAATTTAAACATGTTTGATATTTGTAATGAAATCAGAAAAGCCAAAAAAACTTGCTCCAGGGTTGGAAAACTCATTATTATAATAATGGTGGAGTATGTAAATAACTAATTAAGTGCATTATTTTTGTAATAAAAGCAGAAATTCGATTCCAGTGTTGTAAAATTGAATATTTTTTGTTGAAGAAAAGTAACCAAGAAACGCAAATTGACACCGTTGCTGTATAAATGAAATGAATCTCTTATTTATAAAATAATTTTATTGGCTTGAGAAATCATTAAGGCCAAAAAGACACCGATAGAGTGGGAAAATTTAAGTTTCTTAATATTAATTTGTTAAAATAATCAACGAAAAGAAAACTTTTATTTTTCTTTATGAATTATTTTAGGTGTTACATATATTGTTACTAGGAAACAGAAAAGTGAAAGAACAATTGCAGGATTGGAAAATATTTTTTTACTACATATTTAAGTATTAATTCCGAGGCTGGACAGTTAAATTTTTTATATATCAAGTTATATGGCCGAAAAACAGCCATAGTTAACTTAAAGAGCGATAAATTTGTTAATTGTTTGTATATTTCAAACGGATGTCGGTGAAGGGTGTATAAGATTCGGCACAGCCAAATGTAGAACTTTCAGTTGATTAAAATTTTATTTACTAATTTAATTCCAATTTTTGTCAAAAATAACTGTGTACAATAGATATAATTTAAAGTTAAAACCGATTTCCATTATCACATTTTTGTCTACAACCGTAAAATGATCAATCAGATAGAAACTTGGAAATATTTCTGTAAAAATCTTTTTACACCGAGAAGTTATCGCGAAATTGGTGTTATTTGACGCACCCCTAATACTTAAATAAGAAACAAAACAAAAGTAATTAATAAATAAATAAAAATTTTGAAGCGAATTTTTATAGTTGTAGGCCTTCACAATTTAAATATTTCTGCTTTAAAAATGTGCCAGTAAGTGAAGTAAAATTTTAATGGGGACCCTGTTCTTCAAAATATTGTAAATTAAAGAGTTATGAAACTAAATTTTATTACTAAAAGACTAAGCGACTTTAAGTCTAAATACTGTAGGTTTAAAAAGCTTCACGTACTTATATCTGGTAATCAAACTAGTACCTAAAACATATAAGATAATATTAGAATACTTCATACTTTGTGGTGCTGAAAAAGTCTACCTTAAGTTGCGTGATGGAGTTTCATAAACTCACACACCAGAGATTCAATAACTAACAAAAAATATATGACACAAGAAAATTTTCATAAGTACTCGTATATTCCCAAAAAAAAAAAAAATCGTTTCATCACAAGTTAACTGTATCGCAAGAGTGTAAAAAACGAGTTTCAATTATTTGCTTAAAAAGGACTTAAGAACCCAAAAAACAAAAAAACAAAAACTTTTAAGAGTCTTTCATTTCCATTTTCTTTCATCATTTCATTTTTGTTACTTTTTAAAAATAAAAGTTGAACGTTGTCCCAGAAGCCATCAACGTCACAAATTGTTTACTTGGTGGTTTGTCAGTTTAATATAAAAATAAAATTGTTTGCAAATATAAAAGAGTCCAACAACTAGTGAAGAAAACTTTTTTGTTTTTTTGTTGGCCTGGTCTGGTCTCAGGCAAACAAATAAAAACTTATGTGGACACTGAGGAACCATCAACAATATGAAAACCATCGAAAAAAAAACAACAAAATTATGTGACACTGCACTTTAAGCTGTGGAAAACATGTTTCCTTTTTGTTGTTATTTGCAGGACCAACTTGCTTACGATGAAGGATAAATGCAAAATGAACTACAACATATATAATAGAATCCAGCTGAGATGATTTGATACATAAAATGCATAAAGTTTTCAGTGTCCCCATTTTTTTCGAATATAAATTTTCAAGTGTATTCTTCTCCAAAGATGTTGTACAGAATTAATATCTGTTAGTTTGAGTTCTAGCAACACTTAAATAAAATTAGATGATGCATAAACAAATTGAACGAAACAAACATGTTTATTAATTTTTGGCGGAAAGTTTAGATTTTTCGTGGAAAATTATTTTCCTTCTACTAGAGGAATCATGTTAATACCTTTTGCAGTTTTTCTTTTTATATGTTTAGTTTTGTTTGACTGTAGCTGGAAGTTACAAAGATGTTCTTCAGGATCAATCTTTATCATATATCTTTTACTGATACCGGAACTCGATATGACCGCTACTGCTGCAATACATTTTGCTCGAACTTTGAAAGGAAGAGACAATGTGGATATACTCGTATTATATTATTAATAGATAAAACAAATTTCCAAAATCTGATTCGTGATAAAAACAGTAAAATGAACAATCGGTCAGAAACTTCCAAGCATGTGCGTAAAAATCTTTTACCCAGGGAAATACTTATCCCAAATACAATTTTAAATAAAATAAATTATCAATATTGACATGAAAGATAATGTTTTAGCTTTTAAATTTCAATATGTCTTCTAGCATATAATCGTCATGGCTGGATCGGGTCGGGAGGTCCGATTTTCAATGACATTGGCAATAACGCGGCCTCACATTTGATCTCAGAAAACAGTGAAGCGGATTTAATTCGTACGATCTTGTGGGCAGATTCATGAGCGCAAAACATGCAACAATTTCGTAGCTAAACATTTATTTCAATAAATACATTTTGGCGATATATATATATGACATCCTGCGTCGTTTTGTTAACAACATGTTTGCTCAATTCATGAAGGAAAAAGTCAGTAATCATGGCTCTATAACCGTCACCATAGAATTTAAGGTTTCGTTTAGCATCGTTTCTAAACAAGTACTGACAAATCATTCCACCAGTCCATGAATCACACTTAACAGTCAATTTTCAATGTAAGCGTATGTCAACATACTCTTGAGGACAGTTATGTTTGTTGGCATGTCCGACATCATCGGTAAATCAAGTTAAAATCGGGATCAATTACAATCTTGTTCTAGGCCCACTTACCGCATCTACATCGTGCTAGGAGATCATGTGGGCTGATTTGTCGCAAGAGTTGGATTTTGTAGACTCGTGAATCAGTATATTTTAGCAAAGTCTTCAACAGAGTAGATGGACACATAAATAATTTTTGTGCACGATAGCGGAAGGACTGATCCAGGTCCCTGAATTAATTCAATTAATTCTCGCTATTAATGAAACTTTATCCTTGTGTCAAGGAAATTATTTCATTTATATTTTGACGAAACTTTTTTCTTTAACCAAACCAAGTGTAACGTTGAATTTATATGGAACTTCTTTTAAGGAATAAATTGAAATTCATAGAATTTATGAAGACAATTCCTTTAACGTACTTAAATTATATAAATCAAAAAGTTTTTTCATTTAATAATTCCATTTAAAATATCACCATCATCAGTGTGACCCAGCTTAAAGCTTACGACTTTCGCCCAAGCTTAGAAGCTAAGAGAGAGAGAGAGGGAGTGCGGTAAGGGGATTTTATTACTTTTTTTTTAATATGTACCAACAACAAACCACTGTGCATGCATGCAGGGCCATTTGAAATTTCAAATTTGAACTACCGACTATTCTGTCTCTGAAAGGTAGAATAATATAAATTTTTGTATTCATTTACAGATTTATATTTAAGATTCGATAAATCAGACTCTACTCGCTCCAATAAAATTGGAAAGTATAGAATAGTTATATCCAAAGTAGTGAGACTTTCACGAAAAGTTTAATAAATTTACTTGAGATCGGAGTTCACTTTAGTTTGTTCTCGATTTGTGAAACGATTTCATGAAAACGGATGGTTACAAGACAAACGAAATCGTGTATATTTTCGTCCAGTGCGTTCAATAGAAAGCAAAGCTTAAACGTGCATCAACTTCCATTTAACGCAAATCGTCATGGTTTTCATGAACTGAACATTTTGAATTTCTTTGAAAATAATTTTATATTAAGATCTCGGTATGAAGACTCCAACAACTGAAGTTTTATGATCATCCGATGCGTTATCGCTCTTCAACAAAATCAGAAATTTAGACAAATAATTCAATTTTTTATTGCCCAGTCATATATAAAATTTTAAATTGCTTATCCAGCATTTGCATGCTGCACATTTTGTGCTCATAATACATACATACTAACATTCATATGTATATGTGTCACTAAATAATTTTTTGCGAAAACTAAGTTTCTAATAAATTTTCCTCCTGTTCTTACTTTGAAGTCTATTTTCTTCAAACTTATTAAGACAGAGACAGCCGACTGATGGACAGTTACATAAATAAGAACATAAACATGGACATCTGACATTTGAAAAGTACAAATTTCAAAATGAATGAATGAGCAATAAAAATATTCGTAAGAGATCTTAAACTACTCGCATGTAGAAAAAAAAATACACACACTCGAAACAAGATGGAGTTAAACTAAAAGACAATAAATGCAAGTTACTTCTAACAGGAAACAAAGACAGTGTACAACAACAATAACAACTATTTGTTACGACTACAACTGCAACGACGTCAAATAAGACATAAAAATTGTGGCATGAGTTGAAATGGTATATAACAAATCTAAAGGGTGGTTTTTTAAGACACGTTAACAAAAAATTATCAACTGCAAAGCTCTGACTCCATCAAAATCAATAATCGGTGCAAGTGTTGAATGATTTAGAACAACTCCTTATATATATTGTGCAAAACTTAGCTTATCAGTCCGTAAGTTATGGGTAGCCAGGAATACCAAGCGCGTCCTGAATTAATGACATGGCGAAAATGCTTGAACAGGTGTTTACAAAGAATAGCTGAGGCTGTCTGCGTGAAATTACATGTTTTGCCAACAACAGCTGTGACAGTATGAGTGCAATTTATTATTTAAATAAATTTTCGTTTGTTCTGTTTGGCTTCAAAACTTAAAATTCTATCGGGCTTAAAAATATGCACCCCTCGACGTGCTTTCTTTTTCCGATTAAACTTAATTTAAGTGTAAAATGCTCGCCTGTATGTAAGCGTGTAAGTAACTTTTACATATCCCCAATATGTGTCTGTATTGGTGCATCTATATTCATCTAACAGCTACTGGTATCAAGAACAAGACAAGTCAACAGTTTTGTACAACAAAGTATGAAAACAAGAAGGATGGATGTCTAAAGCGATGACTGTCAAACGGTTTAAGGACGAACGTGAAGAATATTGTGAAAATCTGAAAATAATATACTGGAAATGTTGGAACATGAACTGAACTGAACTCGAGTAAAATGAAAATGGAGCAAAATGCCAAACTGGAGAAATATACCCAAAACTAAGAACAAGTCAGAGACATTTACGAACACAAAAAATGGAAGCAAATTTAAAACAACATATACAGGAATGAATGAATTTTAACAAACAAAATGGAAGAGCTTTAAAAGACTTGAATCTATATAGTGAAATATTATATTTGCTTTGGCAGAGACAATTTTATTAAACATCACAGTATTGGATTTAAAAGACTATAAACTTATGATCTGGAACTTTTAGGACTTTTTACAACGGGCTGGCAGTGCAAGAATTTCTCTTTTTTTGTCTTCGTTTCAGTTAATCCGAAGTCATGCTCTTCATATATTATCTGATTATTTCTAATAAGCGCTTCCTGATTAATCGAATATATAAATTTATTGAAACTTTGCAAGTGCAAAAAAAGTAGTTTCGAAAAAATACTTCCATTTTTTTTTCACTGGGCATTCATTTCCGATGAAACAACACTCAGGTTATGCACCCTACTGACTTAGTCCGGTATAGCAGAACTAAAAAGAAGTGGATAAGTCAGAGAAGTTGTTGAACCCAATTTATTCTATAAGTCCCAGGCAAATTTTCGATACAGTATTGATGGTCGTTATGGATAAATTCAACTACAGGTTACGTGAAGGACTTCCGATTAAGGACTGCAGATCATTATTTTTATTTCGACGACCTCTTAGAAGAAACTCTTTTTACTACAAAACCATGACAACCGATTAATTTTGACCACGATTGGCTACTGTGTTTTTTGGTTTCATTAAAACGACACCAGAAGCCATGCAGCCGACCAAAATATTCAGTTGTCGCATGAGAAGTGTCCTGGTCAAGTAATTTCTCGATTTGGCGATGTTGTGATTTAACGCCGCTAGATTACTGTGTCTTGAGTCATTTGAAAGACCGTGAATAAACCATAAACAATTAACGCTCTGATTTTTGAAATTCGGTGAAATAAGAAAAGTTGTAAGGAAATATCGTCTGTCGATGCGCTAGAGAACTTGTGGAATCCAATTCGGTCTTTACTGGACCGGCGAACTTGCGCTTCAGTGACTTCATGTGATCATTAGAAATAAATTCCTGGTAACGTCAAGGACTTGCCTAACTTTTCAAAGAGGCAGATCATTATTTTTATTTGAACTGCCACTTAGAATATGACCGCTACTCATGGAGTATAAGGAGATCTTACTAAACGGCTCAGGGGATAGTGTTGAGATCGTAAATATAAAAATTTTTAAATAAAATGTGTAAGAAATCGATTATGTCATTAAAGTTGATTGGCCAGATCTATGCGTTCATTATTTCAACGGAACGAAAACACTTAACACAAGTAGTTCATAGAAATTATTAGATTTCCGATCCAGCAAGCATGACTTATTTCAGTGTGCACCCCACGAATTTCGGATCAGCAGTTAAAGTGAAAAATATTTTTTATATACAACATTGGCTCAAAATTATTATTCAATGTTTGCATACCTTTAAATCTGTCTCTTCGAGCAAACGAGCACAAGTTACTCTGTGTATTTCAGTCTCGAAGATGTCTTTCATCTGAAATAACAAAAACAAGATTTTCACTTACTCTAATAACAAACAAAAACATCATTAAGGATGGTCAAGAACAACATTTTCCAAAACTCATTTACTCCTTCTGTCCCTCATATATTCTTCATCCATCAAGAAATCATGCTGAAAATTTCATAAAAACGTAGGCAAAGAAGCAGACCGACTACCAATTGAAAATCAGCAGTTTGAGTGAGAGTGGATATCTTTGGGCATCTTGTCATCTTTGTGTTTATCTGTACATCTATGCAGCATGTATTTGTAAGTCATAGATCTAAAGCAATTAGTAGCTAAGATAGATGGCTGGATGGATGGCTGGATGGACGGATGGATGCCTGAGCAGCAGCAGGAACGACTGTATGAGTTTTCTCTTGAGTAGATGGATGGCAGGCAGTACTAAAATAGTTTGCAATAAATAAATTGAAATAATGGCAAAAGACTGACAGTAGGTAAAGATATAGAATAATTTACTCAATATTATTTTAAATAATAATTGTTGTTGCTTTTGTGGTCCACTAACAAAGTTTTGCCATCGTCCAAAATAACAACAACGCACACATAAACGAAGTCAGACCAAATTTGACACAAGACAAAATGATGTTGAAAGCAAATAAATTATTTTTGTAAAATTTCAGTCTATTAACAAACAAAATTGAAGGTGGATTTGTGTGTTAGTTGCTTCCTTATAAATATCTTATGCTAAAATAATTTACTCCACATTAAAGTTACTTATTTTTCTACTGTGAACAGTCAAGAAAATTTAATTGTAAAGAAAATAATATCAAGAGTACTTTTAGGGTATAAAAAGAAACCCAGTGAAAAGAAATGGAAGTAATTTTTAAAGAGGTTTATTGTTTTTACTTTTATATTATCAATTAAACTGCGTTTTAGACTTATCAGGAAGTGGTTATCAATAATGTCCAGTTAATTATTTGAGAAGTTATGTTACTCGCACACAATTGGAACTTATATATATATATATATATATATATATAGGGTGCTTTTTATAGACTGATACAACTTTGAGTTGGCATAACTGCTTTATTTGACCACCCATTTAACAGCTAATAATTGCCTTTTGTTTAGTTAGCTTTGACATTTTATTATGGATCAATTTACACCAGAGCAAAGCGTGCAAATTGTGGAAACTTTTAATCAAAATAATGGTTCTGTTCATCAAACTTATCGTGCATTTCATCCATTCAAAATTTTATTTTCCGATGAAGCCCATTTTTGGTTGAATGGGTACGTAAAAAAACAGGATTTTCACACAATCCACAAGCTTTTGGCGCAACACCATTCCATCCACAGAAAAATACCGTGCGTCTTATGGGCTGGTTGAGTCATCGGCCTATATGTCTTCAAAACCGATAATGGTCAGAATGTTACTGTTTGTGGAAATTGGTGTTCCAGATTGCGCCTTGTACGCGCCAACTGTGGCGGCCACATGGCCGAAGTCATATTTAAGCATTAATGTCATAAAATGTTCTATTCAATAAAGACCGTCCTATTGATATCAAAATATATTACTATGTTTTATTATGATTTAAACTTGTATCACTCTATAAAAAACACCCTATAGTTCTTAAGTATTTTTATTTATTAAAAAATATTGTTATTAATAAAAATATAATTGAGTTATTTATTACTTGAAATCTGATGTAATTTTGGCAATGACATCGGGGCCTTCAGCTCAATGTAATTGAATTACAAGACATTAACGAAAGATTTATATATATTTGTAAATAATGACGCTATTTCGCTACCAGTTTCATGGCTGAATACAGGAGCCAACTCACTACCTCCGGCTTGGTAGGCAACTCGTCAACATAATTAGTCAGCTGCTGTTATATTCTTGTCGTTACAAAATGCCAGTGCTCAAAAGGTGGAAGACTCTTTATAAAAAGTATATAATTTAATGAACAATTTTCTATGAATTTAAAGAAATATTTTTTTTTGAATTTATCAGTGATAATGGAAGTAATTTTCGAGGAAAAAAATTTTTTTTACTTTCCAATATTAAATTCAATTTTCGATTTATTAGAAAGCGGCTATAAATTATATCAAGACAGTTGATTAAGAATTTATTTTACTTACAAAAAGTTATCTGTAGATTAGTAAGTATTACATTTTTGTTTATATAAAAATATATTTTTATAAAAATATAATTTAATTAAAAGTTATTAATGAAACAGTTACACACAAAAAATTTATAAATAAATTATAAATAATTATATGCGTTAATGAATTATATTTGGCAGAGTACTAGAGTTCATTTTAAAATCCACTGAATTTCTGAGCCCTCAGAGATTTCGCACAAGTTGACTCTTCCTAATTAATTTAAAGAGTTTGTACAAACAACATGCAAAAATTTGACTTAATAAACATTAGAAACATGACTTCGGATTCACTGAAAAGGTGACAAAAAAGAGAAATTCTTTCAATGACAACCCGTTGTAAAAAGCATTATATAGGAGCCAGATTTTTGCTACTGCTGGATTTTATTGACTTATTTGGAAAGTCTTACTGAGAAATAAATATAAATTAAGTTAGAAAAGAAAGATTTTTAAATTTTTTCAGGTGATTGAAAGTATTTAACGGCCTGGAGTTTGTCTGTTAGTTCCTTTCTTACAGAGCCAGCGAAGCAATTGAGTTTTTTGTGAAAGACGCTCAGAGCATCCTGCTCTAGTCGAATATATGGCCAGTGGAATTTCAAACAAAGCAACAGTCGACATATGAAATATATTAAATTACTTTAATGGTTTGTTATTATGATTGCAACTAATTTTTATTGAATTGTTTATTGTCATATTCAATTTAATTTTAATTTATTGAAAATTTCTTTAAAATCAGTCATATTCCAAATTCACACAATACAATTAGGTAGCCCAATAATGGGCTAAGACGTTGAAATGTATCTAAAAAAAATAATTTAATATGTATTTAAGAAAAAATGCAGAAAATAGGACATGAAGGATAATAATCAAACGGCAGCATGAGCACTTATATTTTTCACAATAAATTTGGTACAAATAGACACTATTATTACATTCAATTAAGCCACCTTAAAAGTGGTAATAAATAAGAATACACACGAGTACTGCAGGCGAACTTGCAGCGGGCTTTAGCAAACAGCTAATCTGCTCCGCTGTGTAAGTTGAATATATAAAACTGATGTTGAGTTTCCCTTGGGTTTTTTTAATATTTCCAACGTCTCTCTGAATTCAAGACATATTTCGAGCAATTGGCCTATGAAATTATGCTCAATGTAAAATATGTTTTATTATTCTCCACAATCTCAAATATAATTAAGCTTTAAGAAAATAGAATATTCATTAAACAACTTTAAAATATCTTGAAAATATGAAAAATAATATATCACCACCTCTTTCACTAAGCGCAGCTTCCCATTAATTAACTGAAAATTGCCTGATAAGAAAAACAAAATCAATATCTCAAATCGCAAAAAATATATGCGGCAAGGAACACGTAAAACTGCATGTGCAATTTTATTGATTTCTGGCTTAAAAGATCATAAAATCCGCTGGCTCCGGAGGTGGTTAAAGCAAAAGTAAAAACATGATAAAAATTGAAAATAAATCAAAAGCAACCAGTTTAGCGTTACTTTCCGCTTATTAAGCCGTTTCATATAGTAAAAACAAAAAGAACAACAAAAAAACCAATAAATTATTTATACATCAAAAGAAATGCAATTAACTTGTGTGATATCAATTAATCAATCAGGGTGTTGCACATATATTTTCATGCCATTATTTGTGAAAGGCACTTTTAAGACAACATACTTGCTAACAAACACTTTAACATTAACACACATTCACAAAGTAATGGGGGCTTAAAAAAATTACTTCAAAAAAATATGTACCAACAAATTCATTTGAAATCGAAAAATATAAAATAAACAAACAAAAAAAGTTATAAAAACTGTAGGAACATCACATTCTTAATATCAAAATATGGAAACTGGAGATACATAATTTAGTTAACACGATTTCAAGTGTCGTATAGCCGTTATCCCAACAGTACGAACACCCTGCACTATATCGCAAAAGCACGAATCCTCTTTGCACTACAAATTATTGACACATCTATCACGCATCGAGCGAAAAACATGTAAAAGCGCTCTATTCAGCTGTGCTAAATCTTATATATTGCATTTGTCCAACCCTGATATATAAATTTTGATTTTTTATATATTTAAAACTAATTTTTTTCTTCCTGAATTATAAGAAAAACAATCAGTGAAAACAAACAACTTCAATTGCCTTCTCGGTTACTTTTATATATAAGAATATTACATTTTTCCATTCCTGGAAGCAAAATTTTAATATTTTGTGTATTTTTACCATAAAATAGTTGTATTTAAGAAAAACTTAATATATGTAACCATTTTGGTCACTTTCATCTCGAAACCCTGAAAGTAGAATTTTTCATTTTATAATCTTAATTAGGTATAAAATAGTATTATTTAAGAAAAGATTAAATATTTTAACCATTCTAGTCAATTTTATGGACTACAAAATATTGCACTTGTCCAACCCGGGATTCTAAATTTAAGTTGTTTTTCGTTGATACTAAATTATAAAATATTTCTAGTTATGAAAAAGAAACAACGCCAGTGGTTACGCCAGTGGTTACGTTTATGTATAAAAAAACTTCAATTTTCCACCCCTGAAAACGAAATTTTAATTTTTTCAATTTTTATTCATGCAAATCTTCATGATGTATAAAGCGGTTTTATTTAAGAAAAAACCTAATATATTTAAGAGTTTTAGTTATTACATGTACCACAACATACTGTATAAGCAAAAAAAACTTTTCATATCCCATCCCTGCAAAAAGAATTTTATTTCCTTTAGATTTTAATAGACAATTGAGGCTTCCCAAAGCATGAAATAGGTTCAATTTACAAATAAACAAAAATATAATTGGTTTTTGTTGTTAATTTTGCATCGAGAAATAGGTGTAAGCTTTCCAGCTCTGGTACCGTATTTCCGATATTCTACTTAAGTTCATTTGCAATCCATCAGTCCGAAATCGGAGTCTCTAGCTCTTTTGGGGGCTTGGGAAAGCCGATTTTACCTACAGACACACGGACATCTCTCAATCGTCATCGCTATTCATAAGAATCCAGAAAATACGGGATCTCATATCGATATCGAAAAAATTGCACACGGAATGACAAACCTAAATATACCCTTTCACTTTTATGTGAAGGGTATAAAGCGCAAAAAAAATACGTGCTATAGAACAACGTCAAAGTAATTTCCTCAAAACGGTGTCAAATTGACTTTAGTTATATACTCTGAAGAACAACTAAGAAATTTCTATATAATCAAAAAAAAGCTGTCTTTAAAGATTTTGTCTTAATTGGTTGGCTAGTCGAATAAAATTATTTTAAATATCCATAAACAAAAGAGTGCAGTTTTAATTGAACAAAATAACATCAGATTTGTAAATAAAAAATAAGAAAAAAGACTACAATACAAACAGAAATCTATGGAATCTATAAATTGACTGCAAAGATTTAAAATCAATTTAATAAAATATCATAAACAGATGAACTTGTAATTTGCAAAATTTTTCTGTTGAGAGGAGAGAAAGAAAAAAAAACGTTTCAATGCAAAAAAACAGTATTTTCTGATAACCATATGTCGAGTAGATCTTATAAAATATATATATTTTTTTAGTTCTCTACAAAAATCTGACGATATGAATTAAATTTATATACCAGAAGACTAAGACGAAATATTTGTAAAATAATAAATACGTTTTTTGTTTGTTTATTTTGCATAAGAAAAATCACTGACGCATACAATTTCTTCAATAGTCGTAGTTTAAAGAAATTCTGCACAGACATGATTGTGTTTATGTACGAGTGTGTGTACCAGATGTGCATGTGTGAAGGTATGAATGTGAATACATCTACATGTGTAAATTTATTGTTATAGTCAGAATAATCTTTCGACATCATGACCAACAACCATCAGCCAACAAAAGAAGTCAATTTTTAAATTAAATCTACACTTTTTCTTGGGGTAATTTCTATGCTCTCCTTCATCCTCTCCTAGAATATGATTTTTTTATACATATTGTTCAAAACACTGTGAGATATTTGAATAGGGCAATTAATATATGATATATTATAATGCCAAAGAAAATGTTATATATAACATGTCTGACAGTAACAGTTTAATTTTTGTTTTAAGTATAAAATAGGTTTTTGGTCAGTTTTAGCTGGCCAAAAAAGAAAAGGCCTTGTCACAGGACACATCACGTGACTTGTTGCCTGCGACTACGATGTTTTGAATCCCTCAACCTTAAATGGAAGGCACGGGAGCTTTCACATGGCGTTGTCACTTGAGGCGATCAATTGACATAATTAAGACACTCTGCAACAGATTTTATGCCCAAACTTTATGTAAAGGGCGTTTTTTACGCAGGCATAAAACCTTAAGAAGGCAACACATTTTAATTGGCATCCATTCCGTCGCTGTCAAGCGATTTATGTACAGTTTTGTTTGGCATTCACAACACAAATAGACTGACGCTTGTACAACGCTTCCAAATAATGCAAGTTTATTTGGAAAATCATGATTCGATTCAAAATACGGATCATACGAAATTTTTATTAGCGGTGAAACTCACTTTTGTTCGAATGAATATTTCAAGAAGCAAAACTAACGTATTTTGTGTGGCGATAATACTCAAGTGAATGTTGAGACATTGATACAGCCCGTTTGGTGTGCTCCATAGGGTGGAGAAGTCACTGGTCCGTACTTCTATGAAAACGGCATTGGTCAGAACGTTATAGCCAATGATGAAAAAACAATAACGTGCAGCATTTGGTTTCAACAAGACCTGGCAATAAGTTTCGCAGCTCGTACAAGAATCGATATATTAAAGGAAAGGTTTGGTAACCGTATAGTTTCTCGTTTCGAACCCAATCTCCAATATCATTTTCAATATTGAGATAACGTCGCTAGATTATTATCTTTTCGGCTTTAAGCAGTCGCTAGTCTATGCCGATAAGGACAAAAGAAGTGATCATTTGAAAGACAACATTCGCCGTCTTATTTCCGATACATGGCCGCAGAAGTTGGAGAAAGTCATCAAAAATTGCACCTCTAGATTAGGCTACGTCCGAGCAGCCATGGAGGGTACATGACAGGAGTTAGATTCAAATTATATTGCCGGAAAATTGTTTTTTGAATAAAGTAAATCTTATGTTAACATGAAAAATTTCTTCCCTATATTTTCTTATGCATTTGTATAAGATTAATATTTTAAGCGGTTTAAATGCTTCTTAATTTATTTTATTACAAGCAAAAAATAGGCTTATTTACCTTTCCAGTGATATATAACATGCCATATTGGCTCCTCTAAAACGCTGTAATATGACCCATTTAATGAGCAGACTCATTGTGCACTCATTTGCCACAATGCCTACTATGCACTTCTCATTGTCATGGATAAGCTTTAGCAAAAGTAAACAGTTCTCTTCGCCCACCAATGAGATGCCTTCGTTGTTGCTTTTGCTTTTGAGTAAGCTTTGTTAATGGGAAAATGTTATTGTGTTTAATAGAATTCCCATTCTGGGTGTGTAAAAAAGTATTTAAGCAAATTCAAAGCTGTTGAAGGAGGAACAGTGTTACCGCAAATATTTTTTTTTATAAATAAAAATATTAAAACATTTCTAAGCAAATAATGATTAAATTACAATTTATTTTGTATCCAACCATAAAAAGATTTTTTATAGAAAAAATTAAGAAAATAACCAGTGCAATTTGGTGTTATATATGCCTCCAATATGTTATATTGAAACTTTTTAAGTAATTCTTTCCAGCAGATACCACCACCACGCCGCATATATATTAGATATCGAACAATACATGACCCTTTTTAAACCACCTGAAGTGTAGTGTTTTTAAATGTTATTTTTTACTTGCAATATTTATTTATATACGAGTATTTATTTAAGAGTATGCACATAAATTGTAAACCATAATGAACAGAAATATATTACATACGACTTTTTAACAAATAAAACAAATTCTGTCAAAAATATTGTTTCGGAATAATAGAACATGTCCAAATTAGAAAGAGATAACAAAAAAAAATTTTTTACACTGCAGATGCTAGATTAAAGAAATACTAAAAGCAGATTAAAACTCGTAAGATTTAAACAGTATTTTGGAAATATATCTATAAGAAAATTATACATTTTTATAAGCAGATTAATGAGTTGTAATATATTTTTAATATTAAAAGACATTAAACTATTTGCCAGCATAAAAATAAATTATTGAGATTAAACTCTGCTGGGCAGAAACGATGAATAATATTTAAAAAAATTATATGTAAAGCTTTAAACACAATAGCGAGTGCAGGCTACACGAAGACCAACTACAAAAGCCGTTGGCTACAATCGTCGCCTCGTAGTCAGCTACTTAATTATTTTTAGAACAACACCCATGACTTGTTGTTTGTAGTAGAATTTTTTACATACGCCAGTGTTGCCACTTTCATATATTTAATACTTTTAAATAGTGTTACTCCAATAAAATATATGTAAAGTCCACAATATATGACAAGATATCATGTTGTTTGCTTGGAAATATAGTTTGTAGTTTTTCTTTGTATAATAAATTAGTATATTTTCATGTTTACAATAATTGAATTTATTTATATTATACTAACAAGAATGCATCTAATCATTGTCGCTCACCAGAATAGAAATGAGTTTAATATGACTACAACCACAAAAAACAACATAGGCAACAACCAGTAGCCGTGTTGCCAGTAGTAGTAAATTTAATCATTTTTGTACACCCACATGTATTCTATTTTTAACAAGTTGTAGTTTGTAGCCTGCTGTCGTTAATGTGTTTAATGAATTAGGCATGAAACACAATAACGACAGCAGACAACATGTGCGTATATACGAATAATTATTTGTACATGCTGTTTTAATCTCAAAACTAAACTCATTTCTATTTTGGTGAGCGACAATGGGGAGATGTAATGTTGCCAGTATAATATAAAAAAATTAAATTATTGTAAACTTGAAAATATATCGTTTTATTATACAAAAAGAAACAACAAACTGTATTTCTAAGCTAATGAAATGATTTCTTGCCATATACAGTGGACTTTATGTATATTTTTTTGGAATAACACTATATAAGTATAACCGGTTACACTGGCGTATAAAGAGAATTCTACTATAAACAACAACTCATGGTTATTGCTTTGGTGGTGTCGTTTTAAAAATAATTGGCTACGATTGTAGCTAACGGCTTTTGTAGTCGGTATTCTTGTAGCCTGATGCTGTTATTGTTTTTAATGCTTCATAGAATATATAAAATCGATGTTGTTTATTTTAATATTATTATTTTAAATAGGCTACCGCCTACAGTGACTGCGAATGCCGCTGGGCTACAATTGTCGCTGTGTAGTCAGCTGATGGATTATTTTAAAAGCAACACCACCAAATCAATAAAGCATTAAACACAATAACGACAGCAGTCTACAGACTACAACTTGTTAAATTTAGAATCCATGTGCGTATATGAGAATGACTATTTGTACTACTACAGACAACACGGCTACTGGTTGTTGTCCCTACTGTTTTTGTGGTTGTAGCGAAATGAAATTAATCTCTATTTTGGTGAGCGACAATGAGTAGATGCAGTATTGCCAGTATAATATAAATAAATTCAGTTATTGTTCAAATGCACTAAAGGAAATTCAAACCAAAACAAGTAAAAGTGCCCTCCACCAAAATACGTCTGGCGTTACATAAATTTTTAAGTACCAATTTAGTTCTTCCTAAGTTTTAGTAAGCAAAAAAAAAAGCTTCAGTTGCATTTTGAGTCACTTTTATAATTGAATTAAAATGCAGCTTTCCCACCCTGCAAGCTAATATTGATTTTTTTTCTTTACCATTGCAACTCTAAATGAGGCATGGAATATTTTTTTTTAAGAAAAACTTAAAATTTTTAACCATTTTTGTCACTTTCTTGTACTACAATATATTGCAGTTATCCAAACCTGGAACCGAAACTTCAATTTTTTTTTTTAAATTTTGATATGAATATTGTCTTTCCTGAAACAAAAATAGTTTTATTTATTAAAAAAACGAAGTTAGTTGCCTTTTTGGTTACTTTTATATATCAGAAAATTTCAATTTCCTATCCCTGGAAGCAATATTTTAATTTTTAAAACTTTCTTATCAATGCAAGTCTTCATGATGTATGAAGCGGTTTTATTTAAGAAAAACTTAAAATTTTTTAAACTTCAATTTACAAACTAACAAGAACATAATTGGTTTTTTATATTAATTATGCGTAGGAGAAATAAGTGTAGGCTTTCCAGCTCTGGAACCGTATTTCCACTCTATTTAAGCTAATTTTCAATCCATCTGTCCAAGAACGACGTCTCTATCTCTTCTGGGGGTTGGAAAACCCGATTTTACGTACAGACAGATGGACAGACAGACGGACATCGCTCAATCGTCATCGCTATTCACAAGGATCCAGAATATATATGCTTTATGGGTTCGCATATTAATATCGAAGAAATTACACTCGGAATGACAAACCTAAATATATCCTTTCACTTTTTTGCGAAGGGTATAAAACATGGTAACAAAAATTCAGGGAAGCAGGATACGAAAAAATATAATTAAGCGGCAATATGGAGACCTAATAAAAATGTCTTACCAAACACGGTTTAAGACAGTTCTCGTAAGGTTTTTCATAATTAAAATGGTACAAAAAGAAAATATTATCCCCTTCAATTAAGCCACCCAACGAGTGGCAACAAATAAAAATACACATGAGTGCTCATGATGAAATTGTAACGGCTGTCGAAAACAACTGCACTGCTCTGCTGTGTAGGTTGAATATATAAGACTGATGTTGAGTTTCCATTGCAATATATATCATGCATTTCTGAATTAAAAACATGCTTCGACTAATCAGACTATAAGATGGAACCCTTGCCAAGTCTAGCTCGTCCCATATTTCAAGTCTCTTAGTTTTCGTTAAGTATTTCATTTCTCAGTAGGTTTCTAAGTATCTGCATAATGTCACCAACCATGTTAATGTTTCTCTACAACTGAGCAATAAATTGCATTAATGCAACTACAGTGCAACATTCACCAACTAAATATGCTGGGCATGGGGAAGAAAACAATAGTGACGTTGATGATGGTGGCGATGGTGGTATGAGCGTCTTTGCTAAACTTTTAAAATGTCAATCAATTGTCTGCAGGATGTCAGAGTTGTCTGACATCTTTTAAATGAACTGACAAAGACGATTTATGGTTAAACTCTAAGATGGCGTATAGCAAACATACACAACAATTCAGAATCACCCACTTGAACTTGTACTACAAACGGTTACTGATACTCTGCCAGTGCTACTCACTTGACCAGTTAAGATTGCAAAAGAAAGAAAAAACAAAAGGAACACGTTAGATGTGGCAGTACTTTATGCATCACCAAGACACCCAAACAGACTGACAGACAGACAGTTTGTCTTTGTGTAATAGGGTTAGTTGAAGTTTGATGGACATGTGAAATACTTTCTTGTTAATTTAAAATGTATGATTTTTCTTGTATGATTCTTGTATAACAAAAAGTTACAACAAATTTTTGCTACTACAAGCAAAATTTATTTTCTGCCTTTAAGATATGAAATATATATTGAAATAATATATTTGTAATTTTAATTGATATTGACATAATTCAGTTGCAGCTCTCGTTAAAGTGTCAAAATCTGAAAACTATATTTCTTTTACTGCGTTCAATAACATTAACAATTTTATGGCTGCTGCCTCGTAGTTTTTTTTCATATCTTTGATATTCAGCGTCCCTTTCCGCCTTCACAATCATCGTCGTATTCCACGCTCTTGTCGTCATTATCGTCGTGGCTACAACCACTCCCTGCCTACTTGACTGCCATGTTCCTAAACTTTGTTTGCTTTCATTTTTGCATTTAATTTTTCTTTTTGTACCTTTCAGTTTATTATTATTGTTTTGTTTTTTTTTTTTTTGCAAAATTGTTGTATTTAGTTTCATTTAAATGACCATCTGTCTATTCATTCATTTGGAAAATATTTAATTAATTTTTGTCAATATTTTGTATATCAAAACCTGTACAACTTTTATATTCATAATATCGTAGCAGTTGGGGAGCAAAAAAAAAAAACTCACTTTGCAATTATATATCAAACTACACCACACCTACTTACAATACTAAATGCTGGTTTAGTACGCACAATGGCTTGCGTTGGGATACAATGTTGTCAAAATATTCCAACGTTCGTTTGTTATATGGCTCATCAGCCCAGAAAGTTTCTTTCCAACAAAGCTCTTTCAAATATATCAAATAATTTCAATTTATGAAGAAAACTAAATTATATATATAAATTGGTTGCTGTTTTGTGCCAAACAAAATTCAATTGTCCAACCCTGAATTTTAATATTCAATTTTGTTTGATTTTAATACCAATTTAAATATGTTTGATTGCAAAAATTTGATGTTCTATTTAGTTAATTTAATAATCCTTAATAAACTTAAATTTTCCAGCTCCGAAGCTGCCGTTTTGGCTATTATCTTGATATATATAAATAAATACTACATATATCCATATAAAATTGTCCACCTCTGAATGTTAGACATTTAAATTCTAGTATTAAATATGTTCACTTTGTAAAGAAAATATTTTGGTGTGAGTTTTTATTAAACATCAGAAATCTATAAAATGGCATTCCAGAGCTGGAAAGCTCAAACTGATATTTGGTATATAAAAGCATGTTGCTAATGCTGGTTTCATTGTTTAATTAAACCAGTTCATACTACAAAAAAATAAAATCTGCATTACAAATTATACAACTATAAAAATCTAATTCCAGGGTTGAATAATTTAAATGTTCTTGTTCCTAATCCATAAATTTTCCAACTACATAAATTTTTCTTTTTCTTTATAAATTATATATATTTGATATATTCAATAAAACTTATTGGTCTTAGAAATTATACAAGAATAAACATTTAATTCCAGGGTTGGATAATTGAAAAGTTTTTGTTCCTAAATATAACCAACGCTAACAAATTTTTTAGATTAAGGAACACATGCAATACGTCTTACAAAATGTGCAGGACTATGGGTGCAGATATTCCGATTGTGTAAAACCAGCTTTTTTTTTAATTTAAAAAATATAAAATTCGAGCATAAAATTCGAGCAATTCAGTTTTCTTTTTTATACCCTTCCCAAAAAAGTGAATGGGAATATTTAGGCTTGTCATTCCGTATGTAATTTCTTCGATATCAATATTCCACCCCATAAAGTATATATATTCTGAATCCTATTGAAATTCAGATAAATCGGGAAGTCGGTTCCAGAGCTGGGAAGCTTACACCTATTTCTCGACGGAAAATTAACACCAAAAACCAATTACATTTTTGTTTGTTTGTAAATTGAATCTGCTTCATGCATCGGAAAGCCCCAATTGTCTAATAAAAACTAAAAAAATTAAAAAAAATTTCCAGGGATGGGAAATTAACAGTTTTTTTTATTGGTAGATCAGTATTTTGTGGTAGATATAATAACTAAAATGTTTAAAAATTTTAAGTTTTTCATAAATAAAACTGTTTTTGGTATTATGAAGATTTGCACCGTTAAAAAAAAAAAAAATTTTATATTTAAAGTTCTCATCCATAGTTAAGAAATTTAAACATTTTTTATACAATAAACTAACCAAATAGCAACTAACGTCTTTTTTTTCGTGGTTAAAACAATTTTTTATTCTCGCAAAACAAAATTGGCATCAAAAACTAAAAAATCAAAATCAAAATTTCGATTCCAGGGCTGGATAACTGCAATATTTTGTAGTACGTGAATATGACAAAAATGGTTTAAAATTTGTAGTTTTTCTTAAATAAAAACGCTTTATACATTATGAAGATTTGCATCGGTAAAAAATAATTTTCATAAATTTAATTTTCGCTTCCAGGGGTGGGAAATGGAAATGTTTTTGTACATAATAAACCAAAAAGCATTTAACGCCATATTTTTTACTAATTAAAAATCTTTTTTAATTCAGGAAAATCAGTATCAAATATGTTTGGGGAAGAACCCCAAATGTCACATTCTATAAACAGAAAACTGAAGACCGTAATAAATAACATAGAATTTCGACCAGCACTGGTGTCTTATGACATATTGAACGATAATATTTCTTAAGTATAGACGAGCAGGAATTTCACTTAATTGACAATTTGCCCCATTGTGTTGCTCCATTATACAAAATATTTAAATAAATAAATTGCGGTTGTGTTATAATATTTTGTTTGATATGTACAAGAATTCAACATACCTTTTCGGTACGTTAGACACGGTGATATATTAACGCTACCATAATATTCAGGCAAATGGCACACAATCGTGGCAACACATTTGCACTCGTATAAAAACACAAAAACTTGTCGCTCATTTAATGGTCTCGACAGTTTTAGTTTTATAGAAAACTAATGATTTTGATTGTACAAATTGAAATAAAAGTGCATTAATCTGACAGCATGCGGATATTCATTCATATGTGAGTGTGTTTGGGCCAGTATGTGTGTGTGTGCGTATGGGTATGTCAGTTTGATATTAATAACAATAATACATTTTAATAAATCAACTAAGAGGTCAAATTTAATTGAAAGATTTTGACATTAAAATTAGACTGGAAATAATTGGCAGATGGAATAATAACAGACGCCAACTAAATTTACCTCTTTGTGCGAGTGTAGCTGCTGCTGCTGGACTGTATGCGGGAAATTGATGTCATCATAAATTTTTAAAACGAAATCTGCAATTGACAAAATATAATTTTTATATACAAATACATGGATTCTTTCACACACACTAATATATATATTATCAATTCTATTCTAGTGTATTTCCAAAACTTACAAATACAGAGAATGTGAGCAAATCCAAACGTTTGTATGAAACTAGTTGGCAATTATTTTTATATATATTTTAAAAATGCCTGAATATGCATGCCCGCTTTGTAGCAAAAATAAACTTAAAATCACACTGACACACACACACTTACGCAACTAAACACAAAATGACAGCTCATTCGTCAACTATTAAACAAAAGAAGTGCATATACTAAGAAAGAAATGTTGAACTTTTGCATCAACAACAATTTCTTGTTGTTACTGTTGCTGTTGTCTATTTCCAAGACATCTTATTCAGCCATCCATTCATTCATCCAAATCATCCGTTTGTTAGTTTGTTGTTTCTTCCATCTCTTGCAGTCGATCATATATACACACACATATACTCATCCAAACTTACACCTCCCAACAAAAGTCTGTAGACGCCATGGGTGACGTTTGTTATAATATTGATGCGATGTCTTTTACATGGCATCATCTTAGTGGACTTTTTATCTGTAGTTGTTGCTGCACTCTCCGATTTTTTTCTTAATATTTTATTGCTCTATTTTTTATCTGTTCTTGCAATCCTAAGAAAGTAAAACAACAACAACAACAATAACTAGGAACGACTGCTTTCAAATCCATAAAGAAGATCTATCAAACTAAAGATGCATTTGTGCATTGTATGTGTCCTTTGAAAGACATTTAAAGGAATGAATTCAATTAAGGGAATATTTCGATTCAAACTATTCACATGCAACAGCTAACAGATGAGCCAATATTAATTTTCAAAATGTGTTTTTGTGTTTATTATCTGACCAATGCAGCAGTACACACATACAATTTGTGTATTACAATTGAAATCTTACAGACTTTTAAAAAAATACAAGACAACATTAACGTTTTAAAAGGAAAACTTACATAAAAAATTAATTTCGGTGCCTGGTGGCAAAAAGGAAAAAATATTTACAATTTCATAAAACCAGGAACTAAAAATTTTTAATAAATTTTAATAACAGCTAAAATTAATTTAAATACAATTATTATTGGGAAAAGAAATCATCGGGCACTTAAGATACGAAAAACGAACACAAGGCAAGGCGTCTTGTCCTTTTTCGCAGTGTTCATTATTGTTTTCAGTTTTTGAACGGCATCAGCGATTTTGCAATAAGCGGAGAGACACCTATTGAACTCTTGACAAGCGAGCGGAAAAAGTGATAGGATTCCAAGAGGGGCGTTCTTTTTAGTAGTTCTACGGAGCGAAGTTCCAGGACACTCTAGCGATGGCAAAACAGGTGGAGCACAGAAACCACTGGTTTCTGGTGGACGGCGAGGATCATCCCCCACATAGTAGCAGGGTTACGAAGATAATTCGGGAAAGTAAACTACTTCCTGACACAGTTTCTGTCAGCGCATGGATAGTTCCTCCAATTCTCCAGCGCATGTACTGCACCATGAGAAATTTTTGTTAACTGCAACAAGTGGCATGCAAAGCAAAGTGAAGTATATAATCAAATTGCTGACCTTAATCCTGAAAATCGTGGCAAAATTCTTGAATGGAGTGATAAATAGAGAGCTACGTTGAGCTCATTTTACTGGATCAGAATGAGTCAACTCTTTAGATCCTCATTATAATCAACCAGAAGCATCACGACGATTGCGTAAGGCAGAACCAGACGTGGCCCCATTAACTACAGTCCTTTTTCAGGACGTAGCTTCTGGGCCTTAACGACGTACTGCGGGAAGCGGTTCCGTGAAGGCAGAAACCAGGATTGTTTTACTGGAAACACCATTCGACTCAGCCGGCGACGGTCTATTTACGAACGAAGATATTAAGAACCCTCCTTCTTATTAATTTATTTTTAACTTTCTAGTTCATGTAACTTAAAAAGTAAAGAAGCCATTTTTCAAAGTCGTTTATTTTAATACCTTTTTACCAGATCCACACGATTCAAAAATCAATCTTTACATATCACAACATAAATATAAAATGAACGAAAAATTTAAATGAAAACATATAATTTTTAATCCAAAATTATATATCTGATCAATCAGTGTTCTCGATTCGTTTAAAGTAATCGAAAAGTACAGCAAACACTGCTTATCAAAAGGCAATTGATTTAAGCTCAAAGAGCTCAAACCCAAAAATAGCACAAAAGCCAGTTTTGCGTTTAAAATTATCGGTAAGTTGCAGGGTTGGTCTTCAAGGTCAATCGTTATCCATATAATTTGAGTTTCATTTATGTGTCTCTAAAGCGTATAAAAATACTTACACGTTATAAGAAGATAAGAACAAAAATCACACCAACAAACTTGTACGATTACAATATGGCGTATGAGTAACCTTATTAATAATATTAAGCATACGCATGGAAGCACAATACAAGAGGAAAGTTAGATACTTGCAAAGTTGCAAGTGAGGCCAATAAAAAGCGTGTAATGACGACTTTCCAACATTAAATCCTGCCACATAAAGTTAAGAATATGAAAATAAAGTAACTTCCGCCGCAAACTTGCAACAACTGTCCCCAAATTAAATTTAATTTTATTTGCGAATTGTTCGAAAAATATCCTTAAAGTTTATTAATAGTCTTTGCAAACGGCGACTGGGCGGAAAACTGTATTCGTTGGTGTCTAAATGACATACGAGTGGGAGGCTTTAAGTCGCTGAATACTAAAATATCTTCGCTTTCGACTTTCAGTTACAGAAATCATTTATTTCTTTTTCCGCCAAGTCTTCTTCCGTTTCATGATTTCGGTGGATATATAATACGAATCATAATTAATAGAGATCCGACTTACAATCACAACTAATACAGTGGCGTTATTTGTAAATCATGGGAACTCAGAGATTCAGTTGGATAATATATATTGAATTATTTTATAATTTAATTTGAGATCTGATCTGCCACGTTTGGGCAAGTATTTGCACAAGAAAGCGCAACCACTAAATACTGATGAACATCCTTTTAATTCAGACAAGTATTTAAATAGCTTCCACTGTCTTTTCATTATGTGTGAGACTATTTTACTTAATTAACACGCATCTGAGTCAAAATAATTTTATTCAGAGTTTAATGGTCACGCTTTTCGAGGCCAACACTGATTTTGATCGCTCCTGAGAAGAAAATCATATATAACCAAGAATACAAATACAGGTTTCTTAATAAAATTTTGTGAGCACAATTTAATTTAAATTTAAATTTAAGAAAATCAAATTAATGGGTTTTTTTTATGGAATGACACAAGTTTAAATCATAATAAAACAAGGAAATATATTTTTTTATTACTTTTTCCGGTGAAACAACGTAGACAAGTGACTCACATAACCTCAAAGAAAATAATCAAATGAGGTTAAGTCACACGATCCTGGTGGCAAACTATTTGCGCCATTATAATATAATATATTTTCATCAAAAGTTGCTTTGAGTAAATTAATTGTAGCGCCCGTTGTGTGGCATGTGCCTCCTGCCTGTTGAAAACCCACACATCAGCAAGATTAACGCCACGTAATTGACGAACAAAAAAATTAATAATATCTAGGCCAATAAGTCCGCTAGCCCATAAAGCGCACCAAACAGTCATTTTCGGTGGATGTAGTGGTTCTTCGAGAAGAGCTTTTGGATCCTCCTCAATCCAAATGCGACAATTATGCATTCAAACAGAAATGGGTTTCATTGGAAAATTAAATTTTAAATTAAAGAGTTCGATGAAGAAAACAATTATTTGATTTAAATATTTCAACAATTTTTATTCGTCGCTCTGCTGTAAGTCGGATCATAATGAAATTTCAAAGCACACAAAACAAAAAGCTACTATCAGCTGTTAAATGGGTGCTCAATTAAAAAGGTGATGCCAACTAAAAGTTGTGGAACTCTAAACAAAGACGCTGTATAATAATTTCCTTAATATAATTTTTATATATCTGAAAATTAAACGATATATCTAAAGTTCTATTCGCAAAGCAGCTCTGAGTCAGTCAACAACATGCTTGGTTGGCAATTAATTATATTGTAACTGCAGCCCGTCCTCTGATCATTTTCATCTCACTCGCACTGGTTTACTTCTACACCCCAGATCACTGAATAGGAACACAGTTCTTCTGAGAAATTGTTGGTGGTTAACAACGTTGCCACGTCATATGTGAAAGCAAGAGTCGTGTAAAGTCGGTCACAAAAATTTATAGGAATACGGACTAGCAACATCGCCGTCATAAGGTCACAGTCATCTGTCGGTATCTGTGCACGGATATTTTGCCAACATTTTTGAAATAACAGTGAAAATCGGAATGGGATCATATTATATATTTAAAATCCCTTATTCACAACTTTCTAAAACTAAGCATAATCATACATTTACTTATCTGCATATTTGAACAGTTTTCACATATCCTGCATGTGCACAATGTGATGTGGTGAGCAAAAGTTCATTCTGAAAACTTAGTGTACTATAATCTATCTTATGTGTCCTGTATGTTTAGAAAATGCATTCATATTCATTCGTACTCTCGTATAAATACATAAAATATAAGTTTTTTATAATTTTTATTTTATTTTTTTTAATAATAAAAGCTCAACTGAAACAAAATGGAACAGTAAAGAAAAATCTTTATATATTCTTTTATAGTTTATAATATATATTTTTCTTTTAGACAGCTTCAGCGTTTGACGTTGACATATCAATCGACAATATGGCAGTCAATGTGAGGGTCAGACTATGGGTGGCGATGTTGGAATAGTTGTGGTAGGCAATTAATTTCAAATGCACACTACGGATATTTTAAAATAGAGTTTATGAAAACTGCATTTTTGTTATTAACTGCAAAGTCACATGATTTTTAAGAGACCCCAAGTCTTAAAATGTATCAGTGAGAAAATCTAATATTTCTAAAACGAAGCGGTAGATTTTGAAGAAATATTATATTATTTTTGATAAATATTAGACACATTAATAATTTATACTTATTATATTAAGTAAAAGTGCTATAATCGGCTGTGCCGAATCTTATATACCCTTCACCAACGTACAGCTGGCGTTACGTATATTTTTAAGTAACAATCTTGTTCTTCCTAAGTTATAAAATAGCTTTAGTTGGCAAAGAAACGTCTGTTGCCTTTTTTTGGTTACTTTTATGTATAAAATAAATTTCAATTTTCCACTCCTGAAAGAGAAATTTTAATTTTTAAGATATTTTTATCAAACAAAATCTTCATGATGTATGAAGCGATTTTAATTGAAAAAAACTAAAAATTTTTAAACATTTTTCTTATTACATGTACTACAAAATACTGAATGAGCAAAAGAAATTTATTTCCCATCCCTGGAAAAAGTTTTTAGTCTATTTAGTTTTTGATAGAAAATTAATGCTTCCCAAAGCATTAAATAGAGTCAATTCACAAACAAACAGAAAAATTATTAATCTTTGCTATTAGTTTTGCGTCGAGAAATAGGTGAAAGCTTCCCACCTCTGGAATCTGAATTTCAACACCTCTCTATTTAAGTTCATTTCCAATACATCAGTCCAGGAACGAAGTTTCTATCTCTTCTGGGGTCTTGGGAAAACCGATTTTACGTACAGACAGACGGATATCGGTCAATCGTCAACGCTATTCATAAGAATCCAGAATATATATACTTAATGGGTCCCATATTAATACCGAAGAAATTACACACGGAATGACAAACCTAAATATACCCTTTCACATTTTTGTGAAGGGTATAAAAAAGTATCAATCATCTTCCTGAGCGCATTCAGTCTGTTAAGGATTGTTTAAGTTTAAAAAATAAATAGGTTGGCAGGTAATGATATATCTTTCCATGGGAGGCTCACAAAATCCACAAATAGTCCTCGAACAACTACGACATACAAAGGAATTCACCTTATCGCACAGTTTCTGGTCAGGCGACGTCTTTGGCCCGTGTTTTTTTTTAATTGAATAAGGAAACGCTTTCACCTTTTGCTCTATTATTGCATGATGGCTGCTTTATTGTGGCCACAATTTGCTACAGCTTGACGGCGCCACAAGCCGAATTGACGAATTGGGACCATGGATGTTTTTAAGACAATTTGCTTTCTGGTCTTAAGTTAGACTTAGTGAACTCTTCATTATTAACGGCGCTCTTGTTCTAATTATAGGTAATAAATATCAACCAATATGTTGTTAGATTTCAGTGATCTTGTTCAACTAACAACAGAGATCTTAGCTCGTAAGACACTCACTCCTGGATTCATCAATAATCAATTTTCTTTTATTGCAGGCCATAGAATAAAGTAGTCCCCACCCGAAACTTTTAATGTACAAATGTGACATGAGTTTCCATATTGTTCTTTAGAATGCATAATTATCATGCCACAATTAATCTAACAGCGGAGAATAAACCAAAATACTTGATTAAAATATCTACCCTAGCCCTACTCAGCATTGTGGACAGTGTGTCCTTCTTAATAAATTTTAGAGATCCTTTTATCAGCATCGCTACAAAATGAAACAAATTTTCGTTTTCTATTACATTTTATCACGACAAGTTTCCCATAACGATCTAATTCATTAACTGATCTTTTACTCGCATTTTCTGCCCTCTCTTGGATGTCATAGTTTCGCCCACTCAGTGGTTTTAGTACGAACTCCATACGAAAGGAAGGACCAACTTAACATCAAATTTATTGCACTTAAATCGGAACGTATTTCGTGAACTTCGGAGTTTTTTGATCAGTATAAAGACCAAATGTCGGGGTAATCCGTAAAAAATGTGAAGCCATTTGCGCATGTTCATTAAGTTTATTCTGCGGAGAGCTTTGCTGTTGCTCGCAGAGAGCACATTAACCAGTTATCGTAAATGATGTTCGCTAGAGTCAAACGATAACGATTTTCTTGGGGGTAGAAATATAGGATATGGACCTGGGCGTTATATGGTGCCAACAGAAGTGTCCCACTTGCTAGACAGTCATTGAAACAATAGACCTTTTGCACGAGATAATCAATGGTTGTGATATCTCATGTGGTGGAGATTTTATTTGGCCGCCACAATTATCTGATTTGACACACTTCTTCTGCAAAGAGTTATTGAAGTTATGTATTAAAATTTCCTCCTTTGAGGATATTTAAGGGATGACTCAATTCGGCACTTTAACGACACTGAACTTCAATCATGCCCCAGAGTCATTCAAAATATCGGCTAGAACTATGCCACCGATTTTTTCACACACAATGCTTGCTAACACAATAATATTGTTTTCAAATTAATGATCAGAATCACCTCCATATAAAGCATCGAACTAATGGTCAAGGACACCTCCCAGTAAAGTGCCTGGTTCAATGCTCTTGTAATCAATCGCAAACCCAAGCAGGCAAATGACGAATCATATATTTGAAAGCTTTGTAAATATTCAGAAAGGCCATCGCAGTGTATTCCTTGTACTTCAGGTATATTTTTATGTATCCCACTAACGAATTTAGCAAAGTTTCTACTGACAAGTTTGAGTATGATACGATGTAACAAGAAACTCTTTTGACATGATCATATTCGAATGGAAGCCAATCTTTTTACTAATCTAAGACAAGATTCATCGGTCTCAATGGTTTAGGCTGCTTAATGCGACAAAAACTATTCTAGTTTCAGACACTTTCCATATTCATGACAATCAAGATGGGCCTTCTCTACTGCTACAACTTTTTATAGTCAGCATGAGTTTTTATATCACTCCTTCAAGTCGACCTTGACTTCCACAAAAAGGTTTATCGCTCTTCCTTCAACTCTCCCAACAATTGATTTCATTTTATAAATCTTCCTTCTGATACAATTTTCTTACGATTTTGATATATGACCTAGACTGTGCACAGTTTCCACTTGCTGCAAACTTCAATATGTTTTCCTTTATTTTCAATTTGGTCGTTAGTCTTGTGCTATTCACTCATCACCCATATGGACAGCAGCATATGTGAGGAAAAGTTTTTGAATGATTTTTCGTTCTTGCACAATTTTTTTATTCCTCTTCTTGCCACTTTTTCATCTTCTTAGCACCGGCTACTAACTTTCGTCAATTTTTGATATGAGAATAAAGAAAAATAAATATATAGAAAGTTTATCAAACTCGTCAATAGTCAACAACACAGGGTAGTAAAATATATGTGTGCAGTTGTGGGAAGTGTAAAATGTATGAATGCCAGGAAAATAATATGATTTATATGTTGGGCAATGGACGAGTTTTATAAACCTTAAGATTGAACAGACGTTTTTAAATTGAAGGAGTAAAAGAAAAGGGCGCTGGGAATATAGCATGAGAGCGATGGGTTTATATCACACCATTCAAATCGAATTATTATTAACGAATGCCCGGAGAAGACTACTTTTGTTGCAGGTTTACTACGCTTCAGTTTCGACTGATTGGACCAACAGAAAGATGCGAAATATATATTTGCTAATAGGTGATGGTCTTATAGAGCTCTAAGCTTTTTTAATATATAATCTTAAATTGAATTCAGATGTTGTTTTGATTAAGTAGTAGGGAATATAAAAAGCAAGTATTCTTTTTTTTATGAAAAATTTGCAAGGAGTTTTTATTAAGACCAGTGGATTACGCCGATGCTAGAAAGCATGGACACAGAGCGTTGATAAAGACAGATTAAATTATTGATAGTTTTTTGCAGCTATTTTAAAAGGGTTGCAATCGCCCAAAAGGTTCGATTTTAAAGTGTGGTCCAGCCACAATGCAATTAACATTCTAAATAAAACAACAAAGTTTTCAGAGAATTATTTTAATATATTTTATTACAATGGAATCTATGAATCAAAATATCGGCCAAATGCTTGTCATGGTTTCGTTGGCTTACTTCTGTGCGATGGTCCATATTTTTAATGACTCTGAAATACAACTGAAATACAATTTTGTTAATGTAACGAATTATCTCATTCTTTAGTTTTTGAACATATCTTGTCTTATTGACATACAGTTTAAATATTAAAAAAAAAGAAGTCCATGAGTGTCAGATCACTTGATCGCTGAGGCCAATTAACATCGCCACTACATGAGATAACACGGGCATTGAATGTCTCGCGCAAAAGAGCCTCCAAGCTCACATCCCAAATATCTAACCACAGCAGGTCCGTTATCATCATCGCGATAGCGAGTACCGTTCATGGAAACGGCTGGAAGAAGTACATTCCGATAGCGCCGACAGCTTATAACCGGCAGAATGACAAGGACATAGAAAAACTGTATATCTCATATGATTCGAGGATTTGAAAAATCACGTGTATATTATCTAAAGGGGGACTTCTTTGCAGAAAAGAAAACTGGAACTAATGAAAAAATAATTTTTATTTGAGAAAATCAAAACTGGCATAATTCCTTTACCAGAAAGGAGTAACTGCCGCTTCAGTTATGAAATATTCTTCACAATCAGAATTGGCCCATGATAACACTTCTTGATTTTTTAAAATAAGTTTGTAAAATTTCATCATTTAAATCTTAATGGTCTACATCTATTATTTTCCCCTATTGTTTCTCTTACAAATTTTGAATAAGAACAACAACCACAATAACAAAAATTAATTACTTGTATTTATTATAAAGTCTGTGTTCTTTTTTTTTCTCTTTTTATGTTCGTGAAGACACCAACCAACATTAAAAAATGCGACAAGATTGTAACTAAATAAAAAAGAGAAAAAAAGTGCTGTAAAATGACAAAAATTAACAACAAAAAAGTCATTTCCTCTTCTTAATTTTCAGTGTCGCTTCAGGTCTCATCAAACTGAAATGAAAAATTAAAATAAAAGATTTAACACAACAAAATAATAATGACCAGGCGACCGACAGTGGTGCGTAAGGCGCATTGGACAACACGAATAAGAATAAATAAAAAAGTAAAAGGATCTAAGAAAATATGAAAGCAAAAAATATTTATATGCCACGTTCTAAATAAATAAATAAACAAATTTAAAAAATATCTTAAGCTATTAATTCTTTTATCGAAAAGGCTGCACCGCTTTTACAAAAAAAAGGTAAATCTTATTAACCCATTAGAAGTCACTGTACTCAATTGAGTACAGCTGAAGTTTTGCAAAACACAAAAATTACAATCATTGTTCTGGTATTTTGTTTCACTAGAATATTATTAAGAGCTGCTGAAAAGAAATTTGTGTGTGGATTTTTATTTTATATGAAAAATCATCAACTTGATTTGGGGCCCAAAAGCGTGTGGAGCTAAGCCAGATATTTTAATAATATATAAAACTGTAATAATTTATTTTTTGCTCGTTTTGAGTTATTATCATAAAAAATATATCAGTCTATCGTACAGACAAAAAACATTGCTATTTTTTCAAAAGGTAATAAAACTAGAAACGTAAATATTGGACTGTACTCGCTTGAGTACAATGACAACATGCATAAGTAAAACATTTATTTATTTTTGCTAGAGTAGAAATCATTTTCTGTCCAAAACTGCTTCAATGGCCTTCAAGAAGCTGTTGTTAGCATATCATGTAATAGTTGGGCCGAAGAATTTGTAATGGAAATTATTCTACCTGACCCTAGCGCACTAACTGACGAAGCAGAAGGTGTAGATGAAGACATGACGTTATTTGTAGGACGGAAGGACAGCAGTATTTGTACAATGGAAAGCAATTATGGCACAATTGTTCCGCTAGGAAAGGTTAAGCGATGGTGCTCAAACAAACGTGAAAGTATTGATGCGGTGATACCTCAGTTATTCCAAAATTATATCAAAAACATGGGTAGTGTTGACGAGATCGATCAATCAATATCATTATATAGGATTGCTGTATATGGCAAAAAGTGGTGGTGGGACCTATTTATCTATATATTAGATCTTTTTATCGCTAACGCTTGGCACTAGCAAACGAGAGCCCCATAGATCAACTAAATCTTCGACGTCATATGACACGCTATTATCTACGACAAGGTTGGAAGAAGTTGCGACAGTCTGGATGAATAGTTATAGGCTTTTCTGAAAATAGAGCTGTACACCAACCCGCTAATACTTAAAACCAGCTACGGTGCGTTATTTGCCACTCAAGATAGTGCTGGCAATGTAAAAAGGGCCTAAGAATTCTTTGCGTGGAAAAAGAATGTTTCGAAAATTTTCGCACGTAAGAGGTGAGTGTACTCAGTTGAGTACACCACAAAATAACTGTTCTAAAAAAAAAATTTTTAATTTTTTTATTCATTTTTATATTTTTTTTACCTATTTCAAGTAAATAATAAACATAAATTTAAAATATTATAGCCGGTTTTCGTTTGACCTCTAATGGGTTAAGATGAGATTTCCGTGAAAACCTTGTTGGCAATATGATTGACAAGAATTGTACAATTAAACTATTCGGTTTCTACACGCTTTCGGTGAGTAGTAAAGATATCGATAGTTATGTTTTAACAGCAGCGAATGTCAAAATTTGTTAACATCTGTTCACATTTCCAAACAACAACTACGAAAATGACAAACGCTACCACAAATACGCACTATTGTGATTGGTTGTGAAGGCATACAATGTCAATCATTGTGTCAGCTCTGAATTTTGGCAAGACATCACGAACAATATAAAAAACTGTTGACTTCAAAAGCCATCCCAGTACTTTGCCACTAAATTTTAGGCTTACAAATTTCGAAAGCGGCTCGTTGTGCTTTGGAACACATCGAGTTAAAACAGTTTTTTTTTTAAATATCAATATTTTATAACATTTTATAAATCAACCGAGAATAAGTCCTGTAAAGGAAACGAGAAGAATAACTGTAGAGATATATAATAACGGACAATTTCTAGTTAAGCTCTTTCCAACTTTATTATATCACGATATCTCACAAGCTGATTGACTGAGTTCGATCTAGTTTATAAAGTGATTTTTTAAAGCCAGCAGCTGATTATCTTGTGGAATCGATTCGAAAAGCCGCTTGGAAGTTAATTCGAAAATATCTCTTTGAGAAATCTTATTGTTTCTTTTGAGAATTTTGAACATCCTTTGGTCCGAATTGAATCCAGTTCACAGGAATTAAATTTTTTACAGCTTTTCAGAAAATTATCAGTTCGGTTCGAATCGATCAAGCCGCTCACAAGATGTGATAGGCAGACACACATCAACACACACAAACCGATCCACACTCTCGCACACATACACATTAAACAAATAAACATACACACCCATACATACAAAAAAGTGACAGGCTCTCAGAAGCAGTCAGGGAAGCTTTTTCGAATTTATAAAATTCGAAATCTAAGAACAAGTTTTTTTTTTTGTTTAAACACGGTAGAAAAAATTGTCTACCGATATTTGATAATATAAAGTTTTTCTTGAGGGAAGTAAAAAAGGCATTTCACGGAATTCAAAGATCACGTCGTCCATTTTGCGGTCAACGAAATCAGCCTAGTGAGCAGGAGCTACTGTTGACTGTAGTAATTATTCTGTGTTCGACTCAGCGATCAGCCTTGAATTTTTAAGACCTGCCAGACTCTTTTGATTATTGTCGGATTATGGGAGAGCACAGCACGGGTTGCTGAACAATACCGGCAGGGTTAACACCGTCTTGTAATAAAAAAAGCGGAATACAGCACTTCTTCGTCGGAAAATGTAGCAAAATATTCGCCAACGAAGTAAAAAGTAACAAACATCTACTTCATCTGTTCCTTTAACACTATCCTCTCCTTTCTAGTTCTGGCACAATGCACTGCAAATATGAAGGTCATCCCCTGAATTCCAATCCAAAACAAAAAAAAAAAAAAAACTCCAAAAAGTATTTGAACGTCTTTGTACCAAATTAATTCGATTCCAAATCATCAAAGTAAGTCAAATAAATTTGTATAGAGAAGAAAATATTGCAGCTCGACGTACTCGTTGTGGTACGTTTGGGGCTACTGGGAGAATTTTAAATTAGATTGTTATCCTGCGTGTCAATAAAATACAGCTCGAGTATAAATTGAAAAAAAGGTTTATCGCTTAGGTAGCGTCTTATAAACTCACCGAATATCATAATTTTTAATAAAGACTTGTAATTAGTCTTTAATAAAAATTAAAGACTAATTATTTCTTATAAAATGACCACGTCAGTAAGCATGATTGTATACGAGTATATGGAGTGAAGACAATCATCAACCTGTTAACTTTTTATTCTCCAAAATAGTTTTCCACAAACCACAGTTCAAGCTAAAAGTAGACGAATAAACATGACTTTTTTATAAAAACTGAAATAATAAAAAAAGAACTTATGAAGTAGACAGTGAACTTTAAGGATGAATTCATATTCTACTTCACTTTCTGCTAATTTCATTACCAAAATTTGTTGTTATTTTTTTCGCCATTATAGCGTTTGTTTTTTTTTATAACGATTATGACGATGATGGTTTTGTTAAAAACTCTGTTTTGTAGTGCTAATGGCACGTCATCGTGTACATCCTGTTTCAAACATTTCATTACTTTATGTCAAATGTCAGGTTGGGGAAAGCGTGTGGGAAGTCTGAGTGAGTGCGTTATTTGATGTAAAACATTGTTTATAATTTTGTGTTTAAGTTGGTAACTTTTTTTTTTTTTTTTTGCTTATTTATTTAATTTTTATTCAAGTCTCTCCATTCCTTCAGTTTTTTAATGTTACATTTTGTGCGAAAATTTGCTTCCTCTATTGTCCGTTAATTTCTTAATATATTTTGTGAAAAATTGCGGATGGAGTAGAGACAAATTAGAGAACGTGTCCATGTTTCTATATTAAATGATATTAAAAGATTGATGCTCGTGAAGTTATTAAGAAGAGTTGTGCAATAAACACATTCACGTCAGCAGACTGCCGGCTGCATCCCTTAGAAATTAAAATATATGAGTCTATATGAAAACTATTATTATCAGGACAACGTGGCTAATGGTTGTTGTCCATGCTGTTTTTGTGGTTATAGTCAAATAAAGTTTTAAACACAATAACGACAGCAGACTACACGAACACCAACTACAAAAGCCGTTGTCTACAATTGCCGTCTCGTAGCAATTTTTAGAACGACACCACTAAATCAATAACCATGTGTTGTTGTTTGTAGAAGAATTCTCTTCATACGGCAGTGTAGCCGCTTTCATATATGTAATGCTTTTAAATAGTATTGTTGCAATAATATATATATTAGAAATCATTTCATTAGCTTGGATATATAGTTTGTAGTTTCATTTTGTATAATAAGACACTATATTTTCAAGATTACAATAATTGAATTTAATTATTTTATACTGGCAATATTGCATCTACTGATTGTCGCTTACCTAAATAGAAATTAATTTAATTTGACTACAACCACAAAAACATCATGGACAATAACCAGTAGCCGTGTTGAATGTAGTAGTAAAAATAATCATTCTCATATACGCACATGTATTCTATTTTTGGCAAGTTGTAGTCGTTGGCAAGTTGTTTAATGTCTCAAACTAATTTCTATGTTGGTGCTCGACAATGAGTAGATGCAACATAATATAAATATAATATAAATAAAAGAAACAACAACCTATATTTCCAAGCTAATGAAATTATTTCTTGTCTTATATTATTGACTTTTATTGGAATAACACTATTTATTAGTATCAAATATTTGAAAGCGGCTACACTGACGTTTGAAGAGAACTCTACTACAATCAACAACACATGGTTATTGATTTGGTGATGTCGTTTTGAAAATAATTAATGAGCTGACTACGAGGCGACGATTGTAGTCAACGGCTTTTGTAGTCTGTGTTCGTGTAGCCTGCTGTCATTATTGTGTTTAAAGCTTTAGTGAAGACATGTTCCCGATTATATAACATTTTCCAAAGAAAGAGTAACTACTAATATATAGTTATATAGTTTTAAAACATCATTTAAATTGATTCATGGCTCACATCACAGTGAGTGAAAAAAAAATACTAACAAATTGTGTATTTTGAAAGTTGTTTAAATGTGAATGTATTAAAATATTTAAGAGGGCGTTTTTATTAGAGTGTCACCACTGCTTTATTTGAGCCGCCATTTAACAGCTGATAGTTGCTTTTTATTTATTTATTTTGCTTAAACCGGAGCAACGCGCACAAACTGTTGAAATTTTTAATCAAAATAGTTGTTCTCTTCGTCAAACTCACCCATTCAGAATTTTATTTTACGATGAAGCCCATTTCTGGAGGATCCACAAGTTTTTGTCAAAACAGTCACAAAAAATTCCTATCTGGTCCGCTTTATGGGCTCTTAGCGATATTAGCTTATATGTCTTCAAAAACAATGATGGTCAGAAGGTTAATATCAATGGCGAATGGTGTAGGGACATGATATGACATATACTCGTACCTGAATTACGAATCCACATACCATACAGCGGGCGCTACAATTGATTTGTTCAAAGAAACTTTCGATGCACAAATAATTTAACGTAATTGTCCAATTTTTTTATTCAAGTAATCGAATAACAGATTATTATAAAATAAAACACAACGTTTTGCCATTTCCTACGATTACATGGCGCCATTTAAAATTGTTTGTATTATTCAGCACAACGCTTCGAGTGCATTGTTGCACATATTGTGCAATAAAAGTGCATACGCATTAACAAGAATGCGTATGAAATATCACATACTTTTACTCCAGGATTTAACAGGTCAATTTTAATATGCACCCCTTCATTGTACATTAATTCGTATTTACATCAAGAAATGAAAAAAATATTTATGAGTAAATAATAGCTGGCAGTCTAAAATTAGCAAACACTTAACATATTGTTTTAGAATGGCTTTAAGCCCAGTTGCCTTTGTTTTACTAATAAAACTATTAAAATCTGCCTGCCATACCCTGCCCTCTTTGACAAAAATGCAATAAAAAAGCAGGTTTAAATGGTTTGTTGATGGGGTGACGATGATGACAATAACAAGGACGACGACGAAGACCTCCCTATTGCTGATGATGATGATGATGATGGCATTTTACTATCATTCATCGTCATTTTATTGCAATTGTCATAAATTTTAATGTCACTCCAATAACAGTTTGACAAATAATTTTAAAATTGATATGACATGTTATTCATGACAGGGATTTAAAATATGAAATACTTGTACATGAGAGAAAAAAAAAAAAGAAACTTCAACATAAAATAATGCGACAAATGCCAACAACAGGCAAATTATATTCTTTTAGTTTATTATTAATCACAATTATTGAACGGTTTTCTTTAACTTGTTTAACTGCGTTTGCATGTGTGCATTTGTATTAACTCATTTCAAATATATGACAGCTGTCATTTATTAAATCCTCAAAATGTGCATATTTATGTTTAATTTAAATATACTTTAGCCTTGCAAAAGCTTTTGTTCAAATAATGAAATACATCGCGGTTTGGGAGCGATACCAACACAACAAATTTTACTTTAAAATTAAACTAGTAAATTCATTCATATTATCTTGCAGGTACATTAATAATTTTAACTAGTAAAAGTGTTTTAATCGGCTGTGCCGAATCTTATATAGCCTTCACCAACGTACGTCCATATATTTTTAATTACCAATTTTGTTCTTTCTGAGTTATATAAAATCGTCAGTTACCTTTTTGGTTACTTTTATGAATGAAAAGAAAAATTCATTTTCTACCCCTAAAAACGAAATTTTGTTTTTTTTTAATGATATTTAATGCCAATTTCGCATTTCCAGAATTAAAAATTGTTTTAATTAGTAAAAAAAAAACGACGTTAGTTGTTTTTTGGTTACTTTTATGTAGAAAAAAGTTTCAATCTCCCATCCCTAGAAGCAAAAATTTAATTTTTGTTTGTTCTTACAATCAACGCAACTCTCAATGAGGAATGAAATAGGTTTATTTAGAAAAATTAAAAATTTGTAACCATAAACTGCAAGATAATGCAGTTATCCAACCCTGGAGTCGAAATGTAATTTTTTGTTTGTCATTTTTGATACCAATTTTGCTTTTCCTGAACTGAAAAGTAGTTTTCATTTATAACAAAACGACGAACTAATGTCGTTTTGGTTACCTTTATGTAGAAAACAAAAGATTCAATTTCCCATCCCTGGAAGCAAAAATTAAATTTTTGTTTGTTTCTTTTTACCAATGCAACTCTTATTGAGGCATAATACGGTTTTATTTAAGAAAAACTTGAAAGTTTTAACCATTTTGCTCACTTTCATTTATTGCAAAATATTGCAGTTATCCAACCCTGGAATCAAAATTTTATTTTTTTTATTTTTTGATACCTAAATGTTTCCTGAATCGAAAAGTAGTTAACTTGTTGGTTACTTTCATTTATAAAAAATTTTAGTTTCCCATCCCTGAAAGTGAAATTTTAATTTTATTTGTGAATGAGGCATAAAATAGTTTTATTTAAGAAAAATTTTAAATTTTTAATCATTTTGGTCACTTAGATGTACCATAAAACATATCACTTATCTAATCCTGGATTCGAAATATTTATGTTTTTTTTTAAATTGTTGATACCAAAATTTGTTCTTCCTAAATTATAAAATAGTTGCAGTTAGCAAAAAACCTCAGTTGCCACTTTGGTTACATTTATGAAAAAAAAATCAATTTCCCAACCCTGGAAGAGATATTATAATTTTAAAATTATTTTTTTTTCAATGCAAATATTCGTGATTTTACTTAAGAAAACCATGCAATTTTTAAACATTTTAGTTATAACATGTACTATAAAATACTGAACGTGCTAAAAAGAAAAACTTTTAATTTCCCATCCCTGGAAATAATTAATTTAGTTTGTTTTTAATATACAACTGAAACTTCTTAAAGCCTGAAATAGTTTCAATTTACAAACAAACAAAAAGATAATTGGTTTTTGGTATTAATTTTGCGTCGAGTAATATGTGTAAGCCTCCCAGCTCTGGAACAGTATTTCAGATTTTTCTGAATTTCAATACCACTCTATTTAAGTTCATATCCAAGAACGAATTCTCGGGGGCTTAGGAAATCCCTCTGATGGGGTCTTGGGAACTCATACAGACAAACGGATATCGTTCAATCGTCATCGCTATTCGTAAGAATCCAGAACATACTCGTATACTTTATGGGGTTCCATATTAATATCTAAGAAACTACACACGGAATGACTTATCCTTTTACTTTTCTCTGACGGATATAAAAAAGCCAAAATCAGAAGACAATTTCATATTATCCCAGCTTAATGGTAACACTTGCTGAAAATGGTAAGATCTGGCAGACATCCGCTCTTAAATTTAATTTACGTTACACCAGTCTGCATTCCATTTACAAAAACTATTTGAGGTCTCTCTTAAAATTCTAAATCTACTGCAAACGCTTTAAGTTATTTGATAGTGATTGCGAAAATTTGATTTAAGCCAGTCAAAAAATGCTATAAATTGTTTAAGCACTTTAAAGTTTTGTATATATCAACCCGTTCATGTGTACACTTGACAGGTATTCGTGTGTGTTTGGCTGTTGCACATTCTGTGCGATACTAAATTGAAGTAAAACACTAATGAAGCCAACATCTGTCCAATAAGCCGTCACATAAATCTGTCAGTTTATGAGGCAAATATTTGTGAATGACTGACAAGTCGCAAGAATTTGACCAGGTTTGTGATACACACAAACATGGACACACATGCAACCAAACCATAATAACTACATGCATTTATAATACGAGATGTTTTTTTTTTTTTAATTTAAACTGCTGCAGTTTAAAGAACCTGCGAGGTAATAATGGACACATGAAGAGATTTGGCCACAATTAAAGAGATTGTTTAAGTTTTTAGAGTTGGAAAATGATTAGGATATGTGTTGCAATTTTCAAATGATTTTTGAAGAATAAGGGTTTTTGATAAAACACCAATTTTATATATTATTCTATTCTCTTTAAAGGCAAATTTATGGCTAAAATGGTTTACAGAGATGAAACAGTCCAGTCATCAGAAATTGCTCGAGGCAAAAGGTTGGGGGGCATCTTCAGATATGGAAAATCAATTTTTATACCCTTCAAAGAAATGTGAAACGGTATATTTAGGTTTGTCATTCCGTGTGTAATTTCTTCGATATCAACATGCGACCTCATAAAGTATATATATTCGGGATCCTTATGAATAGCGATGACGATTGAGCGATGTCCGTCTGTCCGTCTGTCTGTACGTGAAATCGATTTTGCCAAGCCCCCAGAAAAGCTAGAGACTTCATTCTAACTTAGAGTGATATTGAAATTCTGAAAAATCGGAAGGACAGTTTCAGAGCTGGGAAGCTTACACCTATTTCTCGACGCAAAATTAACACCAAAAACCGATTATTTTCTTGTTTATTTGAAAATTAAACCTATTCATGCTTTGGGACTCCTCAATTGTTCATTTAAAACTAAGAAAAAAAATTCCAGGGATAGGAAATTAATTTTTTTTGCACTTTCGGTATTTCGTAGTACATATAATAACTAAAATGTATAAAAATTTTAAGTTTTTCTTAAATAAAACCGTTTTTGGTAACATGAAGCTTTGCATGGATGGACAAAAGTTTTTAAATTTAAAGTTCCCATCCAGGGTTAGGAAATTTGAATTTTTTAGTACAATAACTTAAGCAAAAATCATCTAACTTCGTTTTTTCCTGGTTAAAATTATTTTTTATTTCGGCAAAACAAAATTGGGATTGAAAATTAAAAAAAAATAAATACAAATTTCGATTCCAGGGTTGGATACTGCAATATTTTGTAGTACATGAAAGTAACGAAAGTGGTTAAAAATTTGTACTTTTGCTTAAATAAAACCGCTTTACACTTTATGAAGACTTGTATTGGTAAAAAAAATTTGAAAATTTAAAATTTCGTTTCCAGGGTTGGAAAATTTTAATATTTTTTTTAAGTAAACAAAAATTCAACTGAAGTTGTTTTTATTTTTTGATAACATAGCTTTATAAGTTAGAAAGCAGACGTACGTCAGTGAAGGGTATATAAGATTCGGCACAGCCGAATATAGCACTTTTACTTGTTTTAATTTAAATATTAATATTCAATGTTATTGAATATAACCCACTAAAACATAAATCTTCATAAATCAAATAGACTGGATCTGTTTTAATGAAATATATTGCTACTAGAAATTAGAAAACATAAAAACAGATTCAGGACTGGAAAACTATTATATTTATCATTTACTATAGTATCTAAATAAAATTATTTATTTTAAAAATCAAATATATTTTATTTATTAGAAAGAAATTGAAATCAGTGATCAAAGTCAAACAAAAATTTAATTCCAGGGTTGGACAGGTGAATCTATTAAAAAGAGCACTTGTGGAATTTGGTACCGTGAGGTCACTGGATGCTTGTGTAACAGCACTAATAAAAAAACTACACGTAAAATTTACGTGGGTTAGCCTTCTAGGGTTAATTAAGTAAATAATTTGTTTTATAATATATATATTACAGATATTTGATATATTCGAAATAAATTCCTTTCAATGATGTAACATGAAAGCCGAAAAACAGCTCCAGAGCTGGAAAATTGAAATATAATTTTAAAGTAAATAACTAAATAAAACTAATATATATTTGCAATCAAACTTATATATAATAGTACTAAAAAGCAAGCAAAATCAAAAGCTCCATTCCAGGGCTGGCCAATTGAAGTTTTGTTTGTTACCTAAAAGTAACCAGCATAAATAAAATGTTAATTTTTCTTTGTAGATTAATCATATTTAAAATAAAAAAATGAAAAAATTATTGGTCCTAGAAAAAAGAGAAGCCAAAATTATAGCTCCAGAGGTGGAAAAATAATAATATTTAATATATTAAAATAAAGTGTTATAACAACAACTACATTTCTTGTGTTTGTAGTTCAACATATTTTATATTTATTCTATTATTATTTATTCTAAAATAAATAATTGATAAAATATCAAATGAAATCATTTCTATAAGAAAAATCAGAAATATATAGTCTCAAAGCTGCAAAATTTAAGCTACTTTGGAAGTGTGCTGGTATGTGAGCCCTCCTCAGACATACCCTAGTATCCAATAAATAAATACTTTTATATCAAGGCACTTTCAAAAAAGTGTTGGCTCCATTTTAAAAAGCAATACAGTGAAGATATCAGTTCCCCTCTTGAATTAAGATATCCGGAATGTCCTTATCGGTTCCCAGTTTGCTATTTAGCCTGCCGTTTGTGTTTCCATTGACCATTTCTCTTACAAACTAAAAAAAAAATTATTTTAAATTCTAAAATGTCATTTTCAATTAGCGATTCTCTGCAGTTTATTTTATCCCCGTACAAATATGGCCGCGTTAATTGTTAAGGTTATTACATATAATTTCAATACTTTTTATAATATTTGCAATATTTGTTGTTGTTGTTGTTGTTACTTGTGTTGTGTTCCCATTATAATAATTTTTTATTAAAACTAATTCTATTTGCATATTATTTGTTGATTTATGAGTTGTTGCCATTTTTTGACAATTTATTTTTATTACAATTTTATAATCGCTTATTGTTTTACTAATGAACAGGCTTAGAAATATAAATAGCACAGTGTTTTAATAGAATATATTAAAGAGACAGCATTCTTCCTGTACCACAGACGGGCATTGTTTGTTCATCGAAATCTGCATTTCAGAATTCGATCACAATTTATTCGCTTTTAGATCGTGAGATATGTTTTTGAAGTTTATTAAAAGTGAATTGTGTATTATAACAATAGTGCTATTGTTGTGTTCTTGCCTGTATAGTTTTGTAGGTGTATTGTGTTTGCATTTGTGTCGTTTTGTATTCCTAAATAGTTATTAATTCAAATTTTATTTTGGGCATTTTATTATAATTACTATTGATATACCGCCATAAAGCTCGCGCATATACAAACACATGTCACACACATATACAACCGCTGCAACCTACTTGACCTGAGACTCAAATTCTCGCTAAAGTGAAGAATTTTCGGTAAATAATTTTTTGATCTAAAACGTGCATGCTTCTTGGTTGTGCCTGATATATAGTTAATGAATATATTGTCCGATAACTGCCAAAAAGGGTTAAGCGACAAAACATATACATGAAAAAAATTAATTTTTAATTATCCTTATTTTAAATTCCAGTAGTTTAGTAATGTTTTTAGGACTCTTAATAAATATATTTTATCCAGCAGAATGCAGGTTTTTAAGCGACAAGCAGCCAACTCTTGTTTAAAAATGGAAGCTAGTTTTGGGGAAGAAATTTTTCTCAGCTCTCAAAGATTCTATTGCAATTATTAACAACATCCAGTTAACTGATTAAAGCTTTAAGTACAATAACGACAGCAGGCTCCACGAACACCGACTACAAAAGCCGTTGGCTACAATCGTTGCCTCGTAGTCAGGTACTTAAATATTTTTAAAACGACAACACCAAATCAATAACCTCATACACCAGTGTGGCAGTTGTCATATATTTAATACTCTAAAATAGTGTTATTCCAATAAAATATATTTAAAGTCAACAATATATGACAAGAAGTCATTTCATTAGCTTAGAAATATAGTTTGTTGTTTCTTTTAGTATAATAAAATATTATATTTTCAAGTTTACAATAATTGAATTTATTTATATTAACTGGCAACGTTGCATCTACTCATTGTCGCTCACCAAAATAGGAATTACTTTAATTTGGTTAAAACCACAAAAACAATATGGACAACAACCAGTAGCCATGTTGCCTGTAGTATAAGAATAATCATTCTATTTTTGACAAGTTGTAGTCTGTAGCCTGCTGTCGTTATTGCGCTTAATGCCTATGCATTAAACACAATAACGACACGAACACCGACTACAAAAGTCGTTGGCTACAATCGTCGCGTCGTAGTAAACTACTTAATAATTTTTAGAACGACACCACCAAATCAACAACCATGTGTTGTTGTTTGCAGTAGAATTCTCTTCATACGCCAGTGTAGCCGCTTTCATATATGGAATACTCTTAAATAGTTTTATTCCAACAAAAAATATTTAAAGTCCACAGCATATGATAAGAAATAATGTTATCAGCTTCGAAATATAGTTTATTGTTTGTTTTTGTATAATAACATAAAATATTTTTAAATTTCAATAATTGAATTTATTTATATTATACTGGCAACATTGCATCTACTCATTGTCGCTCACCAAGAGAGAAATTAGTTTAATGTGATTACAACTACAAAAACAGCATGGCAGCAACTACCAATAGCTATGTTGCCTGTAATATAAAAATAATTATTCTGTATTTGACAAGTTGTAGTCTGTAGCCTGCTGTCGTTATTGTGCTTAATGCCTAAGAGCATATTTTACTTTATAGAAAAAAATTTTTTATTCATACAAATATAATTGAATTGAACAACAGTTTTGAAAGATTTCTATATAAAAAATTGGTAAATATAAATTATAAATAATTAATTGTAGGTTAAGACGCTACTTGGCAGAGGTCTGATCAATTTAATATAAAAATTTAGGTTGGCAAGCCATTGGAAAGGCCTATTGCATCCCCAAACCTTCAGAGTATTTGCAGTAGACGACTCTTCTTAATAAATTTAAAAATTTGTTAGAAATGACATATAAAAATCAGATTTAGTTAAAATCAGATTTAGTTGACATCAGAAACGTGACTTGGGGTTCACTAAAAAGTTGACAAAACAGGATACTTCTCGCAATGACATGCCGTTTTGTAAAGCATTAGAACAGGTGCAGACGTGCATTGCTGCCGGATGATAAGATTAAAAGCTAATCAGCTACTTTGGAAGGTCTTTGTGCGCTGGGAAGGTCCTACTTTGAATACCTCTTTGCTTTAGAAAAAAAAGTCGCGCTCTGAAATGGTGGCTTCTGGCTCTGCGAGTATATAGATGAATTTTTGGAGCTCAGCTGAAAGTTAGTCAAGTGGGCAGGCATATCTATATTCATAAATACATTCACATAAAAACTGTACAAATATTATATTTAAATAAATATATTTACAATTTATTTATTTATGATTTTTTTTTTTTTTGCATTTCACATTTTATTTGATGGTCGTGGCTTTTTTGGTTTCTAAATAATACTTGAATTTAAATAATTTTTTTTTTTCTCGGAATGTATAGATTTAGAAAATTCTTTTTTTCTGTTGCAATAAAAATTAAAATGGATTCTTTTTTTATATTCTAAATGTTAATATTGGTTTTTATATATTGCCCGGCTTTGTCTAAATATTTATAATAATTTTATGTAGATTTTAATACATTTTGACTAATACTACCGCAACAAAGGGAGTCAATTTGAAATAATGCATGACAGTGGATCCGAGCAGAAATAAATAGCTGAAATTTAATACTATATAAAAGACATGATACTTCGATAACTCTATATTAAATCGGCCTCCTGCGATTTTGATGAAACTTGCTCAGACGCTCCCTTTCGTTCTATTTGTTAATTGTTCGAAACGTGTTTTTAATTCAGAAAGACATGATAAATATTCCAAGCCACAAGATTAAATCTACATCAGTTTTATAAATTGAAATTACAGAGCAAAACAGCTTTTTTCGAAAGCCACTGCACTGTTATTATCAGTACTCTTGTGTATTAGTTGTTTATTACCACTTGTGAGGTGGCTCAGTTGAATATGATAACAGTTTCTGTTTGAATCAATTTTATTATGAAAGAGAACACGTTTATAGCACGATTATAGCACACTTCTTATTGTTTGATTGTTTCCTTCATATCCTATTTTCTGATTTTTTTCATGTTTTTACGGTTTGAAATATAATACTATATTATTATTATTATTATTATTATTATTATTATTATTATTATTATTATTATTATTATTATTGTTATAATTATTATTACTTTTTTTGTAAACTATATTAATGAGGAATAAATTTGGTTTATTATAAATTATATATTAATTTATTTAATTTTTGTTCCCGTACAGTCCTTTTGGTCTTTGTGATTTGCAATACACGCAATATGTATAATGCTTTAATATTCCAAAAACGTATTTCAATTACTTCATTCTGGAGGTGACTTATCGGACCTTCTTATATCTGGTTCCAGTGAATTTCTTCCAACATTTTTAAATATGTTTATATGGAATAAGAAAAAGTGCACTTTTGCAAACTAATTTCGGTTATTCAACCCTGCCATATGAAATATGTTGCAGTGCAAAATGTATTTGTTTTATTAAGCTCTTTTAGTTAAAAAACTTAATTTCCCAACTATAGAAATGTTTTTCTTGATTTTCAGCATATACATCGAATATGTTTAATACACACAGAAAAATTTTAAACGGTTTTTGCTGTATGTTCCCGAAAAAACGAAAAAAAAATGAAATATCCAATCCTGATATCGAGTTTATAATCTATTTTATATTTATGCCAGCTGAAACTGTTTTAAGCTAGAGAAACTATTTGCTTTCGTTAATATTACAAATGGATTTTAAGTTTTCCAACACTAGAGCTGTTGTCTTTTATTAAAAATTAAATTTCATTTGTCCAACCCTGGAGTTTTTCTTTATTCTTTATACCAATTGAAAATAGTTTCGGTAGCAAAGCGAATTGTTGATTTAATATAGCAAACAAACTGCAGCCTGGTTTTAACCCCAATAGATTTTAATTAAATGTTTGAAATATGCCGAATTCAAACAAATTATTGATTCTGTTTTCTATTCAATAACAAGTTAAATATTATTTTGATCTAAAAACTCGGTTTATTAATAGATTAAAAGTTATCTTTATTTATACGTTAATATAATAAAAATATTGAAATTTGCTTGACCTCCAAAAGTTATTTCGGATTTAAAACTTCTAATATCAATAAACGTCATTAAATACATAAAATGTGTTTTTTTTATAAAGAAATAAAGAAAAAGAAACATTTGTAGGTAACCTGTTTGTGCCAAAAACGAATTCTAACCCTGGCGTCGTATATTTGATTTTATTTGACTGCAAACGAAAATTAATTTCTTTTACTTTTCTATATAAAATATGTTGGGTTGTAAAAAAGTTTTGCGTAGTTTCTCTAATATTCCAAATATATATATTAAATTTTCCAGCCCTGGAGCTTCTCTTGGCCTTTTCTGATTTTTACCGCCTAAATATTTTATAAGATGTATTTCAGATATATTTCATTTTTAAAGAAAGACAAATTGTTGGCGTTAGTTGATTGTGTGTATGTACAAAAAAAATTTTTATAGTCCAGCCCTGAAATCGAATTTTAATTTCTATATAATTTAAAAGCCAATTAAATTTCTTCTGAAGTCCTTAATTTTATTAACAGAAAAATACTCAAACTCGTTTTAGGTAGTGACTTTTATATGATTTTCTATACCAATCGATTTAGGGCCACTGCCTGTTTATAAATACCCAAAATATGGGGCCGCTTATTAATGTTGAGTAAGTTATACAGGGAATGACAACCCTTTCACATATTTTGGGGAATTTGTATTATCATTTTTACTAGTGAAAAACCTTTCCGAAAATCGTTGTATATAATGAAATTTTTAATTTTAATTATGTTGATTTCTTTATTAATAATTTTCTGCAAATTAAGCTCACTCTTGTCCCACTGTCGTTAGGTGATATATTAATTTTGTTGTCACATTCTATCATTAATTTGTAGTCGTGGCCAAACAAAACTCACTGACAACAGCTAAAAAACAACAACAACAACAACAAAGTTGCAGCATTAAATTTAATAATAGACAAATAAAATATTAAATGTAAAACGTTAGAGCGAAAAAAACCCATTTTAAATAATTTCGGAAATACACAAAGCGGTGGTATGATTATGATATTTATGTTGATGACAATTTTTGTGGCCACGACAACAAAGCGAAACAATCGACTGCGAAAAGGTGAACAAAAATTTGCCCCAAATTAATACGGGAAAGAGTTAACAATCATTTGCATTTAAAAACAATCTTATTTATTATCATTATTTTTATTATTATATTGTTATTATATATTTAAAAATACTCGTTTTGTTGTTGTCATTTTAATTCTAATTGAATTTTGTTTATAATTTATAATTACGAGAATAGAAAAAAAGAAAAGTTAGATTTTACAAATACAGATATCGCACAAAATTATTAGAATAATTAATTTCAAAATACATTTATTAAAACAATTATAAACAGGGAAAAAAAGAAAGAAAATAAATAAATAAACATACAAAACATGGAAAATAATTATTAAAACTCTTAAACAATGCGATTATGCGTTGATTATGCATTTATTAGTATTTTTCCATTTCAGCCGGGGAGAAAAATTTTCGAATTTATTTTCAAATGGAAAAAGGCATATAATTAAAGGATTTTTTGTCCACAGAGTTTAACAAGGATTTGACATTAAAATGTTATAAATTATTTACATACAAAATTTTCTAATTTCATTCCGGCTCACCTGCAGATTAGATGTAATAGAATTAATGCAGCAGCTACAAATTGAATTTTATTTGAAATCCTTCGAACAGCATTTCTTATTATTAATAATGGAATTAAATAATGCGGCTCATAAACATGCGCAGCAATTTTTTATTTTTAAGGAGTTAAGCAAATAGTCGAGAACACTTTCATTACTGAAATCATATAAAAGTCACTACCTAGAACGAGTTTGAGTATTTTTCTTTTAATAAAATTAAAGACTTCGTTCACATATACTTAAGTATAAAATTCAAACCAAAAAAGTTTGACTTAATGTATAATGGAACAAAAAAATTCAGAAAAATGGGACATGAAAAAAATAATCAAACGGTAACACGGGTATTAAAACAAGAACGTGTTAACATCAGCTTGATACAGTTCTCGGATTCTTTTTCACAATAAAATTTGTGTAAATAGGAACTGTTATCACATTCAACTAAGCCACCTAAACAGTGGTGATAAACACATGAGCACTGATGATGAAAGTGTTGCGACTTTCAAAAACAGCTGTTCTGCTCTGCTGTGTAAGTTGAATAAAACTGATGTTGACTTTCCTGTGTGCCTATGAATATTTATCATCATGTCTTTCTGAGATTTTAACTAAGTTAGAAACAATTAGCCTAAAAAAATATTAATATATTAAGGACTTCAGAAAAAATTTAATTGGCCTTAAAATTATATATACAGAGTTGGACCACAAAAACTTTCTTTGTTTTGCAAGCTATCAACTAAAGCAAACAATTTCTCTTTCTTTAAAAATGGAATATATCTGAAATACAAGAAGCCAAAAATTCAATACAGGGCTGGAAAATTTAATATATATTTGGAATACTACACAAAACTTTCCTACAACCCAACATAGTTTATACAGAAAAGTAAAAGAAATTCATTTGCATTTAAGGTCAAATATAATCAAATATACGATTCCAGAGTTGGAATTAGTTTTTTGGTACAAAGAGGTTACCAACAAATGTTTCATTTTTTTTTATTTAAAAAAAACATAGTTTAAGTATTTAATGAAATTTATTGAAAATAGAAGTCATAAATTCGAAATAACCTCTGGAGGGCAGGCAAATTGTAATATTTTTTGTTAAATTAACATTAACAAAAGTATGAATTTCTGTTTTCGACAATTTCATTTTATACTTTTTTCTTGTTTTTAGAGAATTTTTTTCTCTTCGGCCTTCTAAGGTCATTCAAATGAATTAAAATGCAAATAAAGTACAATTTCTTTATTTCATTATAATTATAAAAGATAACCTTTTTCTGTCTAAAATGTTAGTCATCACTATGGGAATCTGGCACCATTAATTGCAATGGCTAAGAATTGATTTTCATTGTGTTAGTGCAGCAGTTCAAAAGCAATTTTAGTTGGGCTTGATTTTCCTGTTCCAAATGCTCATCCTCCTTATCACCTGAATGATAGAAGTGACATGGATCAGTTCCAATTCGGCCAAAGTATGTTTAGAAATTATTCGGGATGATGGAATCACCACTGCCTTGGTGGTAAATCTTGTCACAGTGAATTTGAATTAGCGATACAAAAATATCGCATATAAACCCCTACTCGCTGCTTGAGGCCAAACATTTTGCCACGTCAAATAATCTATTATCCTTCGGCTGTTAATGTGAAAAAGCTCAGAGATTTAGCCGTTTATCTGATCCAGATATTTTCAGGCATCTTTTAACTTTCCACGGAAAAGTTGAAAATATTTAATCATCGGGAGGTTATTGAGACTTCTTATCAGATCTCAAATTAGTCAGGGAAGCTGCCATTATATTTGTAGAGTGAATGTGACCCACTTATACACTTTTGAGCGGCTAAACCGAATCAAACAAAACTGGTAGCGTTCTGAAGGGTGTTCCTGTGCTTAGAATTAACGTAAATTTGAATCGATTCGAACCAGTAAATGTCTAGATAAATAATAAACTAGATTCGAAACGATTTTTTCATAACTTTTAAATGGCTTCACCAATAGATTCTACAAACTATTCAGCTCTCGAAACTTCAACATCAAAATCCCTTAATCTGTTCGTGAACAAAAAGATATAATTTTGTTTTTGAAAGATTCCGAATTTATATAGTTAATCACTAAATGTCCTCCATCGTTTTATGGCGATCGAAAATCTCATCAATCATCGCTTATCATATGGGAATGGGTTGATTTGAAAATTAATATAATAGTTTTTTAGGTCGAGAAGCTCAAAAGCATTGAATAACAAAAACCAGGTTACGATAAATTTGGGGTTAAAATTTATGGAAAATTGCGGGGATGTCCTTCAGTGTAAACCGTTTTCCAAATTTTTTATTTTTTTAAATTTTGTTAATAAGCTATTCATCAATATTTATTTACTTTCCTTTTGTGCAAATTTGATGTATTATTTTAGTTTAATAACTAAAGAAACCACAGATTTGTTATCATAATGGGTGTATTTTATTGAGTGACACAAGTTTATATCATAATAAAATAAGAAAATGTATTTTTAATATCCATGAAACGGACTTTAGTTGAAAGAAAAAATTTATGAATTTAATGTTTAAAAGTGATTTATGCAATGTGGTCGCTACGGCTGGCGCATAGAAAGCATGTTTTCAATAAATTTTCGCAGCATTTGCGGCGTAATTTCGCCGATAACTCTTCGGATGTTCATTTCCAGCTGTTCACTTGTCTGTGGTGTATCAATGTATACAAGTGACTTGACATAACCACAAACAAAATAAATCAAGTCAGTTAAATCACATGATCTTGGTAGCAAATTAATTGGGCCATTATGTGAAATTAGTATTTTATGAAAAGTTTCTTTTAGTAAATTAATACCAGCGCTTGCTGTATGGCAGGATCAGCAAGATCAATGGCACGTAATTGAGGTACGAACAAATTTCGAATCATGTTTCCATTCCATTGTGGCATGTTACTCCGTCCTGTTGGAACCACATATCAGCAAGATATATGGGTCAATAACGCCTGCAACACATAGGGAACAACCAACAGCAATTTTTTGTGTATGGAGTCGTGTTTTGACAGAAGCTTTTGGATCCTCCAGAAATGGGCTTCATTGGACAATAAAATTTTGAGTGCATGTGTTTGACGAAGAGAACAATTATTTTGATTAAGACTTCCAACAATTTGCACTCGTTGCTCTGGTGCAAGTCGATTAATAATAAAATTAAAAAAATAAATAAATAAAAAGCAACCATCAGCTGTTAAGTGGGGGCTCAAGTAGAGCAGTGGTGTCAACTCAAATTGGTGACACTCTAATAAAAACACGCTGCATGATGCCTTCTTAAATATTTTAAATCATTCAAATTTTTACTACTTCCAGCATACACAATTTCTTCGTGTTGATTTCGTTTTTACTCACTGTGATGTCAGCAATCAATCTATTTAATTGCCAAACGTTTACAATTTATAAATTATAATTTTAGCAGATTGACACGTTTAATATGTCATATACATGAAACAAATGACTATAATTTATATGGACATGTTGTTATAAATTAAATTAATTTTTTCCTTTTTTTTTGTATTGATTAATAAATTGTTGACAATGTATTTTTGGTTGAGTGGGGAGGTAAGTAAGTAAAATCTTTGGAGTGAGAAGAATCCACAAGCTTTAGTGCGCTTTATATGCTGGCGGAGTTATTGGCCCATATTGTTTCGAAAACGATGGTGGTCAGCAGGTCAATGGTGAATGGTAAAGGGACATGATTTGCCATATTTTCGTTCCTCAATTAAGTGGCAGGCCACATGTCGGGCGCTACAATTGAGTTACTTCAAAGAAACTTTTGAAGGGATAATAATTTCACCTATTGGCCGAATTAATTGGCCACCAAGATCGTGTGAATGAATTATATTCTTTGGGATTATATTAAGTTACTTGTCTACGTCGATATACCGCAAACAATTGAACACTGGGAAATCAACAGAAAAGTTGTTTAAATCGGTGTTCCAGATTGTGCCTTCTACACGACAGCCATGGCGGCCAAGTCGCAGAAATCATATTTAAACTTTTTTTCCATAAAATTTTCTTTTAAATTGAGACCTTTTCATTCATAACAAAAAATATATCTCCTTGTTTTAGTATGATTTAAATTTGTGCCACTCCATTCAAAACAGTCATTACATTTCGGGCCAGTTGCAGAGCAGCTCCGAGTCAGTCAGCATCAATTCTCATTGGCAATTATTTATTAATCGCAGCAGGACCACTGATCATTTACTCCGTTGCGAGAGTTTTGCCCCTCCCTTGAACTACATTAAACTCTTACAACTCAGAAAACTGTACAGGATTAAAGTTTCTCTGAGAGATTTTTCGTGATTAACTAAATTGCCACTTTTTAATTGTGAAGGCGTAAGTCGTGTGGCAGTCAGTGACAGAAACAGATGAAAATACGTATTGACAACATCGCTGAGATATGGAAACTGTCATCCATCGGCATCTGTGCAACGATATTTCGCAAGTTGATTTGCAATTGAGGCAGATAATCATTCGACAATATAATTTTGCTGCATTTTTATACCCTTCACAAAAAAGTAAAAGAGCATATTTAGGTTTGTCATTCCGTGTGCAATTTCTTCGATATTAATATGGCACTCGATAAGGTATATATATTTTGGATTCTTATGAATAGCGATGACGATTGAGCGCTGCCCGTCTTAACGTCTGTCTGTACGTGAAATCGGTTTTCCCCAACACTAGAAGAACTAGAGACTCCCATCCTGGACTGATGGGTTGAAAATGAACTTAAATAGAACTTAAATTGAAAAATCCGAAATATGGTTCCAGAGCTGGGAAGCTTACACCTATATCTCGACGCAAAATTAATACCAAAAACCTATTATTTCTCTGTTCGTTTGTAAATTGAACTTATTTGATGCTGTGAGAAGCCTCAATTGTCTTTCAGAAACTAAAAAAATTAATATATTTTTTCAGGTATGGAAAATTTATTTGTTTTTGCACATTCGGTACTTTGTGGTACATGAAATGCTTAAAACTTTTAAGTTTTTCTTAAATAAAATCTCTTTATACATCATGAAGATTTGCTTTGGTAAAAATTAAAATTTCTCTTCCAGGGATGGGATATTGATTTTTTGATATATATAAGTAAGCAAAAGACAACTAGCGATGTTTTTTTTTGCCAAATAAAATTATTTTATAACTTAGAAAGAGCGTTAGTGAATATAAGATTCGGCACAGCCGAAAATAGCACTTTTACTTTTACTTCTATTATTTGAGTCGAGCTGAAAGTAGCTCGTTTAACAATTACTTGAAAACAAAAATTAAATGAATTCTTAAATAAAGTTTTTGGAATAAAACCAAATTTCATCGTGTATACTTTTCTCTGAGCATGACGATCAAATATATTTAATAAAACTGCACTGTTTTGAAAAATTTTATCTTATTTCAGATATCGACGTTTTGAGGTCCCAGGCAACATCCCTAACTACTTCTGAGAGTCTGTCGTTATTTCTGTGAGTGTGTGTGTGTATATGAGTGAGTGCGTGTATGGTGGGATATGTGTGTATTTGTAGGTATTTTATCCCCTTAATAACTTATGAACAGCTTAATCGTCTCGAAAGAAACGGAGGGCATTCTGAAGAGTTCTACTGATATTAAATTTTTACTTATAAAAATATAATTGAAATCAAAAATATTTAGGAAAGATTTATATAAAACATATTGATAAGCATAAATAAATATTAATAATTATTTGCTTAAATGGGCGGCATTTAACAGAACGCAGATGTTGGTTGGATATGTAAAACTTATGTTGAGGAATGACACTGAAATGTCTTTTGCGTCAAATAGTCTTCAAAGAATTAGCTGTGGAGGCCTTTTTTTAAATTAATTTAAAGATTTATTAGAAACAACAAACCAAAAACGGATTTTATTAAGATCAAAAACATGACTTCGAATGCACTGAAACGTTGTCATTGTCTTGCAATAACAACCCGTTGCAAAAAGCATTAGAAAAGATCCAGATTTGCACCACTAGCGGATCATTAGTTTAGTGCTATGATGACTTCTTTGGAATGTCTCTTTATAATGGGAACATTTTCTTATTGAAACTTTACATGAGGAAACCGAAGGACATCAGTAATTAATATGGGAACGATGATTCCTGATCTGCGTGGTTGTGTTAATTGTTGTCAGCGTCTTTCAATGATGAGGGGCATTACAAAAGGAAAATCACTACAGCTAAATCTCTCTTTCTCTCTCTCTCTGTTGCTCTCTTCTCATCTGTTTTCTTAACACCATCCACACCTCCATATAATACCTCACATAACAAGGCTAAAAATAACTTCTTTTTTCAACAAATTTTCCATTTACATGAGGATGTAATAAATAGTTCTATTATTTTATTTTTACTAAATAATTGATAGAAATTTACATGATTTGTTCAACAGTGTACATACAATAAATCACAAAACCAGCACAATAAATAATATTATTTCATATTCATGTACATTTAAATCAAAATAATAAAATTTATTGTTGCTAAACATAGAAAACTGATTAAAATAATTCTTTTTTTTTTTCTTCTTCGAATACGTTGTTGTTTTATTAAACATTGAAGCCTGTTAAATAAATCACATCCGTTATATTTTTATGATAAATGCATAAAATCTAAAATATTTTAAAAGTTTTTTTTCAAAATTAATTTTTTTTTTACAGAAAATAGCATAAAACTAATTTTTTGTATGAATTTTGAGGTGGAGACTGGTTGCTGCTACAAATTTTAACGTTTGTTTGTATTATGAATTGTACATCCGTTTCGTCCGTTTCCGTTTTATTTGGCTGCATAAACTATAGGCATAATGCAATTGTATATGTGTGCGTGTGCTGTTAAGTGTATGTATTTAGTAGTGAAGTTATTAGCGATTTAAGTAACTTCCGATTTTGTGTGAAATTTATGGTTTTCATTTTATGAAAGGAAAAAATTTATTTGAAATTGTTGAGAGTATAAAAAAAACAGTCATGGAATATATTTTCACATTTTTATTCCCTCTTTCAATTTACCATTTTTATCTATTTGCACTCATAAAACTGTCTTTATGTGTATTAAATCCTGACTGACATTGAGTGATAGTGTCGACGTATTTCTTTTCCTATATTTCTTTCTAGTGTCACTCAAAGCAACCACAATTCCATCATCATCGTCACCATCATGCTGCCATTATTTGCAATTGAAGATATACATGAGCAAAAGTTCAGCACAATACGAAAGGAAAAACAAATAACATAAAAATAGAAATCAATCAAACTTATTGTAGATTCTTATACAGAGAGCACACATGAATCCTGATGATTCTATTTTGAGTGCAAGTGCAGACATCTAGATTTTTTCAGCTTCTTTTATATTTCAATGAAAACATTTATAGTGTCATGATAACAAAGACTAAAGACGTATCTTCCATCACTTTATGTGTCTCTAATAGAAAGATGGAATAAAATATGGGCTATTCCGTAGAATAACAAAATATCTTTAGTACTCCTACTTATGTGGGATTAAGTGGATAAAAGTATCCTGTTGTAGGCTCTCAAGTGGAAGAAAGCGAAAACTTCAATCTCCAACCTTTTCCATTCACTATCTCTAATCTATCGTCCTTAAAATATGTGGATCCCTGTTAGACATAACCTGGGAAATAACAGGGCAACTAATATAAGAAATTAAAGCATTAAACACAATAACGACATGTGCGTATATACGAATGATTATTTTTACTACCACAGACAACGCGGCTACGATTTGTTGTCCCTGCTGTTTTTCTAGTTGTAGCCAAAATAAACCAATTTCTATTTTGGTGAGCGACAATTAGTAGATGCAAGGTTGCCAGTTATATATAAATAAATTCAATTATTGTAGCCAACGGTTTTTGTAGTCGGTGTGCATGTAGCCTGCTCTCGTTATTGTACTTAATGCTTTAAAAGGAGTAGTTTTGTAATAAAAAAAATTAAAGGGAAGCGTTCTTACTTTCTCCAACAGAACCAAAGTCATTCAAATATTAAGAAACTAAAAATGTTTTGCTTTCGAAGTAAAACCAGTAACAAAACACTAGAGTCACGGGTCCTATACGCTCCACAAAGTAAAGCGAAGGTGTGTGCGTATGTATGTTCTGGAGGAATGTTCTGTAATGATGCTATTCGCGTTTGAACAGGCACGTATGTTCAGTCATGAGTCTCATTTCGTTGCTTCCTCCATGACTATCGGAATACTGTGTGACCAGATTATAAATTATATGAGTCCATGAAGTGAATGCGACTTTTATTGCCAAAATAGGCTGGTAGAAATGTCGAGTGTTGCTTGACAAAGGCTAGTGACATGTCGTGGAAAATTCCTTTATTAAAATAATTTAGTTTCAGACGATATCTAATGAAATCAACGAAGTGATTTCATTAGATATCCCACTTACTATATATCCCACTTACTATATTAGATATTCCCACTTACTATATAAAAAACAGTAACTGGTCAGCTATATAATATCCGAGTTTTTCAAAATTAATCACTTATTTAGAATTTTTCGTTCACGATATTCACGAATTGTTTAACCGATTTTTACCCGGATTGCAGTGATCGAAGTGACCTTTAAATATCAAAAGCTGTCTTATTTGTGGAATCGACCGGTGAAGTCGAAAAGTTATTCTAAAAACACTTTACCGGTTTGAATCGGTTCAGAACGCTGTAAGTTCTGTTTGATTCGGTTGGGCCGTTAAAAACCTTTAAACATGTCATAAACTTCCACACACATACACATACACACATATGCACGCACACACCTATACATGCAGCCTGGTGACGGGCACTGAGAAATAGTAAGGAAAACTTCTCAGGACCTAAGAACGTTGAGATCTGATGAGAACTCCATATATTAAAAACTGAATAACGCCAATAACTTCGAATCTTAAAAGTTAAAAAATGTTCAGAAAATATTTAAATACTTGATCTTGATCTTGACTTGGAAGCTATAAAATCTGGTGAAGACATCTCGAACAAATATTATGATATATTAAAGCCCCACAGGTAAAGCCATAATATCGGGTGTTTCTTATAGAGTGATACAAGTTTAAATCATAATAAAACATAGTAAAATATTTTTGATATTAAAAATATTGCCTTTATTGCATAGAAAATTTTGCGACATTAATGTTCAAATAAGATTTTGGCCATGTGGTCGCCACCGCTGGCGCGTACAAGACATATGGGCCAATGACTCTGCCAGCCCATAAAGCGCACCAAATAGTAATTTTCTGGGAATGTAATGGTGTTTGGACAAAAGTTTGCGGATTCTTCTCAATTCTGTTTATTTTCGTACCCATTCAGCCAAAAATGGGCTTCATCGGAAAATAAAATTTTGAATGGACGAAGTGCACGATAAGTTTGACGAGCAGAACCATTATTTTGCTTAAAAATTTGCACAATTTGCACGTGTTGCTCTGGTGTAGGTCGATGCATATTGGAATGGCGAAGCAAACTAAAGAATAAGCAACTATCAGCTGTTAAATGGGTGGTCAAATAAAGCAGTGATGCCAACTCAAAGTTTTAAGACTATATGAAAAACATCCTATACCTCTCCCTTATGAGAACACTTCTAGGAAAGGAGTAATTTTTACTTATCACCATTAACTTTTGTGTCAAATTCTTTAGAATTTAAAATATTAGTAAAAATGTTGATTATATATATGAAATTTATTCGATGTTTCAATGAAGGTTTCCTTTTACTTGTAAATGTCTGATATCTGATGTATATCAGCGCCTTTTAACTAAAAACTCTATTTAATTTTCATTATATCAATTACTTCTATACGAATGTTTTTTTTTTTTTTTGTTTTTTGTTATATAGAGATTTCAAGGACTATGATTTTGCTTTTGTGATGCCCAAAGAGCTTTTGTAAGTTTGTGCATAAATTGAGAGGTTTTTTTATTTTGGAATTAGATAGTCCACTGATAATTTGGTGAGACAAACAATGAAATCCAGCATTTAGATATACTGAACCACACAACAAGCAAATCAATTACGTATTTAATAAATTGAAAGGAAAAATTTTAAATAAAATATCAATGAACTGAAGATCAGATTTGAGCAAAAATTTTTTTTTATTGATTTAAAAAAGTTTCCAATCAAAATGGAATCTATATAAAATGAAAACACATTCCTTTACGCTTTTGAAGAAAATATTTGTATATATCAATCAAATCAATACATTGAATAGATGTAATTATTTCATTCATTATTAGAGCTGATGGCCAACGTTGCTGGTGCTCTCTAATTAAATTTAATCTTAAGATTACATTCGCAAAGATTAAACAAATAAATTATAGTAATAATTATTATTATTATTTCATTAACTTAAATTATGGAAATTATGTCGTTGCATCAATGAAATTAATCCACAAGACGAAATTTTCATTAAAAAAATCATATATGATAAAACTTTTTTCATCAATCCAACAACACGTGGAGTTGTTTGAATCTTAATTAAATATTTCATTGTATAAATTTATGGAACTTATGACAGAAATTTTTTCAGTGTATGTGCTGTTGAGAGATTAAAAGACGTTGTGGAATTAAATATTACAAACATCTACTAGTAGGGCCCTTTTAGCTCTGCGACGTTTGCCTGGCTTTATATTCTTCAGTTGCTATCGTTATAGCAAGAGCCATGGAAGTATTAACGGTTTAAGGTAGGTCCAAAGATCCCAGTAATCTATGGAACTATTACAAGTAAATCAGTGAAATATTGAATGTGGAAAATATCAAATTAAATAGCGTATGAAAAAATATGCCAACAGTCGCACAAAGATTTGAAGCGTTAACAACAATTTAGTAACGATAGAATTCTCGTATACAAATTTAATGTAGCTGCAGTCACATTCTACCAAGCCGCACAATATGTGATCACTGATCATAAACAATAATGGAAATGAGATCTGATCATGAAGTTGCTCCATGAGGAAAAAGTTAAAATAAATGGAATATTGATCATTTTATAATAACACTTTACGATTTTATTTCCTAATAAGTATATTTGATAAAACATCTAGAAATATATCTTACCCATATTCATAGCAAAGGCTCCTTATAAAAGATATTCATTTTTTATGTCTCAATGTATTTACATAATGATGAATACCACAAATTTGAGGAATCACTTTCGTATGCAAACACACATACACTAAAAAAAAGAAACCTACAAACATTTATTTTCCATTTTACACGCTATTTTCACATTTTTGCCAAATGACTCATGAATCATTGCGGCATATAAAAAATGGCTGAAGAATGATTGAATTTTGATTGGCAATAAAGCTTGACGTTTATGGTGTGCATATCCTGCAGAACGAATGTTCGCCCCTGTAGGAGTTTTTGAAAACGTTGTGGCACCAGAGGGATTTAAGCACAATCAAAAATAAAACAATTATCAACTCAAGGAGTTCAAGGATATTTCTAATGAAATATCTTGTAAATATAAAAGGACGAGTAATATATACAAAAATAACAAACAGATCAATTAATTTTTCTACACTTAATAAGTTTTAAATAAACATTTTAATTTTATCAGTTTGTTTTATTTATTTTAATCCTTAACTGCATTCCCCTGGCGATAATTCTGAGCGACACATTCCTTGCCAATAATAAGTGTTAAAAAATACAAGTTTAATCAAGCAAAAACATGTTGTCTGTTAATTTGCAACTGATTGCAATGAAATCCTCTTGCAAAAACTCCAAGTTTTTATCAAATTAAAAATGTTTATTTATTTTTTGTCATCTAAATTTTTAATATTGTATAAATTAAACTGTTGTAATTTCATTGATTCATTTATTTTAATTGTGTGTGTGTGTGTGTGTCTTTTATTTTTTAAACACTTATTTTTGTAGATTTGTTGCGACAAATAATTATATAACGAACAAACGCCTAAGTGTTGACCACAATGATGGCTGTTGACATTTCAACAATTTTTATAGAAAAACAAAAACAAAATGTGACATGAATAGAATTTAATGAAATTAAAACAAAAAAAAAACTAAATTAATTTAAGTAATTTTTATAACAAAAACAAAATTATTATATAAAAAAATATATTTATAATAGAAAAAATACATTTTATAGTCGTTTATAATAAAAATCTATTTAAAATAGAGTTTAGCTGACAATGACAATAATGCGCAATTTGTTTTAAATGAAATACATATTTTTAAGCACTCACACATAAATAGTTTGTGTATTCATAAAAAAAAACTAACAAAAGTGTCATCAAATAAACATAATAAAACAGGAGCTAAAAGAGACATTTAAATGATGTCTATTGAAATAGAGTGACCAGCTAATAACAGTTGGGCAAATTTTTTAAACGTTTCATAATCAAAAGGAAGATTTTTACCTCTATAGTTATTAACAGTCTTAAGCCTGGTGCGATTATAAGACGGCCATTTCAAAAGATACAAAATACATGAAAGATATAAATACTTTTGTCTCCAACTGTATATCAAACATAAATATGCCCCGAATGTATTCAACAGATCTCAGTTCTCACAATTTATCTTCAACAGACTATTAAATAAGTGATCAAAGAAACGATTAGTTTGTTTGCCTGGTCACTCTAACAGCAACACAATATAATTCTTCTAAAAAACCAAAATTAAAATTTATATATTTTAAACTAAATATTTAATATGAGAAAAGGCAACCACGCAGTGGATGGCTGTCCTTCTTAAAACTACATGAATGCATTTATGCATAAAAACCTGTGGTCAAAGTGACAGAACGCTGTATTTGTGTGCAGTATTGACATGACTGGATTTGATTATCCACATTAAAAATTTTACATTTTTTTCTGAAACGTTTGCAATTTAATAGAAATTATTTCCACTTAAACGCGTTCAATAGTGGCTACAAAGCATTTGAAGATTATGTTGGACATTTCTTTTTTTATATTTAATTTTTTTTGTGTGTCTTGAGTCACTTTATGGGCCATAAATATGATGATTAAGTCAGAAATCGTGTAAATCATATTGGACGTGTATAACGATATCATTAAAGTTATTTTAATGTGAAATTAAAACAAAAAATACAAAAAAATTTCTTACGAGTTGATGTATCAAATTTGTTGCACTAAATACAAGGTGGCGCAGAGTAAATCATCCAATTTCGTTTTTAAATAACTATTTTACTGAATAAAAAGAAGTGAAAAAGCTATATTCCGCTGTGCCGAACAACAAACTAACTTTCCAAGCTAATAAAATGATTTCTTGTCATATATTGTTGACTTTAAATGTATTTAATTGGAATAACACTATTTAAGAGTACTAAATATATGAAAGCGGCTACACTGGCGTATGAAGAGAATTCTACTACAAACAACAACTCAAGGTTATTGATTTGGTGGTGTCGTTTTAAAAATAATTAAGTAGCTGACTACGAGGCGACGATTGTAGCCAACGGCTTTTGTAGTCGGTGTTCGTGCAGCCTGCAGTCGTTATTGTGTTTAATTTTCTCATTTTGGAAAAAGAAAATTAAACGGTAGCATGCTTACCTTCACCCAACAGAACTAAAGTCATTAAAATATTAAGAAAGTAAAAGTGTTTTGCTTGCGAAGTAAAACCTGCAACAAAACACTAGAGTCATGGGGTCCTATACGCTTCACAAAGTAAAGACATGGCGTTCGCCAGCATCAAGCTTCCACGGGTATGTGCGTGTGTCTGTGCTGAAGGCATGCTCTGTAGTGGTGGTGTTCACGTTTAAAGAGGCACGTGCATGTTCAGTCATCAGTCTCATTTCTTTGCTTCCTCAATGACTATCGGATTATTGTGTGACCAGATAATAAATTACATGACTCCATGTCGTCGTTATTGTGTTTAATGCTTTAAAATTAGAGTTTGAACAGATACATAAAATAATTTCTAGATTCGAACTCAGAGTCTGTTCAATAATTTTCAACGCGGTAACTTTACAAACAATTAACTCGTATAATCGATTGACGTATTAGCGAAATTCTTGATCGTCTCTTTATAAATTTCGCGCATAACATATTCTTTTTATTTTTGCCCCTTTTCCAACTCGAATGCTCTGATTTCTTTATTACAATTATTCTCTGTTTTGAAACTCTTACCAAAGTCAGACGTCTGTTATTTGTATTTCCAACTGCTCGTAAATTAAGTGTGTGCTCGTAAAACTGATTGATTTATACTCTCAATATTATGAAAAAAAATTTATATAAATCGGCTTGTATATGAAATCAATCATAACAATTGCCAGCAAATCTTATCATGTATGCGATTTGCTCTTTCATAACATAAATTAGTGAACGTAATTTGGAAACGTGATCAGTTGATTGTTGGAGCTAAAAATATGGCCATAAATTAGTTCGATGGTTTATGGCACCCCAATTTATAAAAAATAAAACCTAAGCTAAAATATTTAAGAGCATTGATTAGCGTAAATGTAGGCTAACCATAGTAAAGGGTGTCTCAGTAAGAAAATAGACATAAATCCAAATTTTCAACACAATTTCAAATTTAATTAGCACGACTAATTTTATATCAAATATTATTAAAAGCAATTTTCTCTATGGTTGTAATATTTATATTGGATTGGAATGACCTGTTCCTGTTTATTATGGAACAACATATTCATTAAATCGCTCCAACGGCTCTGATGAAACTCTTTTACTTTTTAGGAATCCGCAAGGAAAATTTAATATTTTTGAAAGCTTTCCTGGCTACTTCTGAGAACCCGTCTCTACGTCGTGTGTGTGTGTGTATGTATGTGTGTGTGTGTGTGTGTGTGTGTGTGTGTGTGTGTGTGTGTGTGTGTGTGTGTGAATAAGTGTGTGAATAAGTGTGTGTGACCCATTTATAGCTTTTGTTCGGATAAAACTAAAATTTCTAGATTTCAAGAGATCAAAATATTTAAAAGAAAACTAATTATTCAAAGACTATTTCAAGAATAACTTTAAAGGACTTCATGGTTGGATTCCACAAGCTAATCGCCTCTTGACTTTTAAAACTCACGTTGATCACTATCAATCGAGTTGAAATCGGATGACCCGTTCGTGAAATATAGTCAACGAAAACAAGTGATTTATTTTAACTCCAATTTTATATATCTGATCATTTAGTGTTCTCGAATCTTTTTTACAGGGTGTTTTTATAGAGCTGTACAAGTTTGAATCATAATAAAACAAGAAAATATATTTTTAATATCAATGAAACAGGCTTGATTTTAAAGAATATTTTATGAAATTAAAGTTTAAATATCACTTCTGCCATGGAGCAGCCACAGCTATTGCGTAGAAGGCGCAATCTGGAGTACCAATTTTAAAAAACTTTGCCCAGCATTTCCGGCTGTATTTCGGCGATAACTCCTCGAATGTTGATTTCAAGGTGTTCAACTGTTGGTGATAAGAGACTTAATATAAGCCAAAGCAAGTAATCCAACGGGGTTATATCACAAGATCTTGGTGGCCAATTAATTGGGCCATTATGTGAAACTATTTTTTCATCCAAAACTTCTTTGAGTAAATCAAGTGTAGCGCCCGCGTTGTGGCATGTGGCTCCGCCCTTTTGAAATCATATATCAGCGGGATTAATGCCAGATAATTGAGGTACGAAAAAACTTCGAATCAGTTGACAGTAACATATTGACCATCATCGTTTTTGAAAACATACGGCTAAGTGACTCCTGCCGCCCATAAAGCGAACCAAATAATTCTTTGTGGATGTAGTGGTATTTCGATAAAAGTTCGTAAATTCTCCCCACTTTCAAGGCGACAATACTGCTTCTTTACGCACCCATTCATTTGAAAATGGGCTTCATCGGAAAATAAAATTTTGAATGGAAAAGTTGGACCAATACAACAACTATTTTGATAAAAAAAATCAACAATTTGTACGCGTCGCTCTGATATAAGGCGATTCATAATGAATTTTCGAAGCCAACTAAACAAAAAGCAACTATCAGCTGTTAAATGTTTGCCCAAATAAGTTAGTGATGCCAACTTTTAGATACTCTAAAAAACACGCTGTGGTATTTGAAAACTACATCAATCACCATATAACACGTGGCATACGGTTGATTCCAAAACTACAAAATAGTGTTTTAGATCGAAGAGCTCAAAAGCATAGAATAATATAAAAACCAGGTTACGATTGAAATTAGCGGGAAGTTGCGGGGATGGCCTTAAGGGGAAACCTTTTTCCGTGTCTTTTTTTTTCGATTTGTCAATAAGTAATAGAAGTGTTCAAAAATTATGAAATTAATTTTTACTGTTGTGTATTTTGTAGTGTTGAGTAGAGTATTTAAAGGGTACGCATGCGCAGACTGCGCTATTGTTTTATACTCTCGTTCTCGTAAAGATTATATGTAAGGAAGTTTTTTAACTGTGAAGCTCCAGACTAGGATAGTGAGGCAGAGCTTTCAAATTATTCTATAGTCAGTGCTTTTTGACAAGTGAACAAAGTTGAAACAAAATCTGCTTTTACAAAAATCTGCTTTTACATAACACTATTAAAGAGTATTAAATATATGAAAGCGGCTACACTGGCGTATGAAGACAATTCTACTACAAACAACAACTAAAGGTTATTGATTTGGCGGTGTCGTTTTAAAAATAATTAAGTAGCTGACTACGAGGCGACGATTGTAGCCAACGGCTTTTGTAGTCGGTGTTCGTGCGTTTTTCAAAATCGTGGCTATAGGAGTCGTTTAGACATACAGCTAAAGCCAATTAAACGGTTGCGTACACCTGAATGTTTGTTGTTTGTGTTAACGAATTCTATAATTTTTTTTCTTTTGTTAATATGTTTTTTAATTAAAAAAAAAAAAAGATTTCTACAGAAGGATGTAGAATAAAAACCACAAAATAATCAAGGAATTTGATAAGACATGAAGAAACAAAAAACCGATTATACCGTGGGCATTCTTGCATCGAAATTGCTTCAATATTGACTGAACTTGCGTATGAAGACTCATCACAAGTAATGTACAATTGTCACGGCCACATACACCACACAAACTGTGATGATGGAGTTATAGGAGAGCAGTAAGCACGCTGAAACATTCAGTTTATGTTAACTTTCAGTCTCTTTCGTGGAATTATATTCATCTCTAATTCTTTCTGCAAATCAATTTATTTGGAAAATAATTATTTCCATATCAATGATGCGTGTGGTTAAGTTTTTACATGGTCTGCTTGTCGCCTTTATGTTTGGTCACGAACATGATAAAAAAAAAACTATGTATATATATTTATAAATATATTTCACAAAACACATAATAAATTCTATGAGCGAGTGCATAAATTATATTTATAATGAATTATAAAAAAATAATAATTATTATAAAAATCATTCCAAAATTTATTTGTATAATTTTCCAAGCATTCCAATGACAAACCAGTCAGTGACAGTGTCTCACACACGCTCACACATTTTAATTTTTCTATTTGTGAATTTTTAATTAAAATAAATCAATTTTAATAAACAAAATAATAATAAGAATTTTTCAGTTTTATCAAATTGTCATTATGCGTAATTAATTAATATTGTACTCGCAATACACAAATGAAATTAGATTTCCATGTTCGGACGAGTGGGATATTCAGCCCTATTCAGGAAAAAGTAAACGTTTTCAAGAATTCGGAAATAAAAACTCTACAGTATTTATGGGGTACCTCATGAAAAGTCAAAAGAGTCGTCTTTTAAAATTTTGATTACATGACATTTATTAAAATAATGTTGTTATAACCTTCATAAAAAAGTATATATATCCTTCCATAAAGAATATATATTCTGGATCCTTATAAATAGCGATGGGATGGGAAATTAAAAGTTTCTTTTTGGCACAGCCAGTATTTTGTAGTACATGTAAAAACTTGAATGTTTAAAAAGTTAAAATTTTACTCAAACAAATCCGCTTTATACATCATGAACATTTGCATGGATAAAAATATTATAAAAAATTAAAACTTCTTTCCAGGGTTGGGAAATTTAAATTCTTTTTATACATCAACGTAACCAAAAAGCAATTAACGCTGTTATTTTGCTAACTAAAAGTGTTTTATAATTTAGGAAAAACAAATTTGGCTTTAAATATTTAAAAAAAATTAAATTTCGAATTCAGGGTTGGACAAGTGCAATATATTACATCACATGAAAGTGACCTAAATGGTTAAAAATTAATTATTTTTAAATAAAACTACTTTATATCTCATGAAGAATTGCATTGATAATAAAAACATAAACATAATTAAAATTTCGCTTCCAGGGATGGAAAATTTTAATATTTTTTGGTACAACTAACGTCGTTTTTTTACAAATTAAAACTATTATCTAATCCGGGCAAAACAAAACAAGTATCAAATATTTTTAAAAAAATCTAAATTTCTATATCAGGGTTGGATAACTGCAATATTTTGTAGTACATAAAAGCGACCAACATTGTTACAAATTTCTAGTTTTTCTTAAATAAAACCGCTTTGTACATTGTACAGATTTTTCTGTTCACATTCTCTTCCAGGAATGGGAAATTTAAATAATTTTTACATAAATTAACCATAAAAGCAACTAACGTCGTTTGTTGAATAGTTAAAACTATTTTTTAATTCAGGAAAGGCAAAATTTATATCAAATTTTTAAAAACCAAAATTTTGATATCAGGGTTGGATAACTGTAATATTTTGTAGTACATAAAAGTTGCCAAAATGGTTGCAAATTTCAAGTCTTTCTTAAATAGAACTATTTCGTGTCTCATTAAGAGTTGCATTGTAAAAAAAACAAACAAACATTTAATTTTCGCTTCCAAGGATGGTTAATTGGAATATTATTATACATAAAAGTAACCAAAAAGACACTTGAAATTGTTTTTTTTTTCCATACAAATAACACACACAAATAAACAGTTTTTTTTTGTTGATAAACTAAAAAATGTATTATTTCTGAAAGAAGTTTATCGGCACTAGAGATTAGATTAGCTCCAGAGGTGGAAAATTAATATATTTCATGCATCAAAATAAAGTTATATAATAAAACGAATTGCTTTTTGTGATCAAACATATTTTGTAGATTAAAAAGAAATTCAGTGCTTCATAATCAAGCGAAAGCAAAAATATGATTCCAGGGTTCGACAAGTGAAACTTATTTGGTGATTTGATGTATTGAAAATTGAATAGAAAGCAGAAAAATATGCTTCCAAAGATGGAAAGGTTGAGCTTTTCTTGTGGCATATAAAAATAATTTCATAAAACAGGAAGAATTAAATTTATTAAAAAATCAAATAACTTAAAGGAGAGGATTCCTCCACGATTTGAAAATTTCAATTTTCTTTGAACACAAATATAACAGACATACATCGGTGAAGGATATATAAAGGCGTTTTTTTAAGTTTATTTTTTAGGAAATGAGTTCAAGTAAAATTTTTTTATTTCACTTATAAATAGCGGCAGTTAAGAAAGGTTTTAAAATAAATAATTTTTTCATTAGAGACGCTGGATTAAATCCTAATAAATTCTCTATTTTAATTGACAGAATGTTGCCATTTTCTATTAAAATTGTGAGAAATGCAGCATTCTGGTCTAGAAAAGAAATCAATATAAAAATTCGGAATATATCATATTTAGCTGTTATTGTTAATTGTATAATAGAATAGGGCAGATTAGAAACATGAACATGAAGGCTTTGTTAGTAATTCTGTTTTCTAAAAAATATATAAATAAATAAAAAATATTTGTAATACGTCACATCATCGGTTAAGTCAAACCTTTAGAATTGTAGTCATGCGAAGACTGAATTGTTATCACTATTGTCGTTTAATTATAACACAAGTGATGTTTACATATACGCCACACATGTGTTCTGCATATCTGCCTAAAGCATGCAAAGGGTGAATTAAGAAAGCTACAGTAATTAGAATTTGTTAATAAGCCTCTTTGCATACACACACACACACACACACCCATACATACAGGATTCACAAAATATATTTAATGGTATTAGAATAGTGCCAGTCTTGCAATATCGCGGGTGCTTTAGAAATTACAAACAAACAAAAGAGAAAAATGTGCCAACACAAAAAATACTGCAGGCTGTTTAATGCCATATTAATCCTGAATACAATAGAATGCATAATTAATTTTTATTGTCATGACAACATCAACACACATTTACAGTGCACTGCAACTTCACTTCATTCACTTAAACTCCACATTCTGTTGCATACATGCAGTCATTTGTAATGGCTCTTTTATCCAGGTTCGATACAATGATGGATTTAGTTTGTCTGTTTGGCTACTCTTTCCACTACGAATTTTATTATGAACGTACGACTAAGTTATCATCATCACCTCAGACTATGACCAGAAACAGTTCAGGTTAAACACAAATTAACCTCATTTGACAAAACAAAGTAAAAATGGATAATTTGTTAAATAAATTACAAAATGGATGGAAGACATATAATTTTGCATAAATACTTACACGAACGCAGTCAATGTTGTTGTACATCATATTGAAATATTTATTGGGTTTATTTAAATGTAAAATACTTAATATACAGGGTGATCCGAAAAAGCTGGAAGGGCTTGAATTTCCTATAAATTGTTTATTTTGATTTTTTGTTTATATCAAAAAGTTTTGGGGAATTTAATACTGTCCCAGTCCTTGAACTTTATTTCTGAAATCAACAATCCATTTAATTCACAATTTAATTATGATTGACTTGACTCAGTTCCAATTAAGGCCTTATTTATTCAAAATTGCAGGATATGCGATGTTTGTAATAATTTTGGACCACCCAGTATAAAGATAAGATTGATTAAATATATGATGAAACTAGTAAAAGTGCTAAATTCGGCTGTACCGAATTTTATATACCCTTAACCGAAGTAAGTCTGGTATAACATAAATTTTTAAGCATCAATTTTGTTCTTCCTTAGTTATAAAATAGTTTTAGTTAGTAAAAAAAAACAACGTCAGTTTCTTTTATGTTAAGTAAATGTACAAAAAAAATTAAATTTCCCAACCCTGGAAGGTAAATTTTAATTTTTAAAATTTTCTTATAAAATGGTTTTATTTAAAAAAACTTAAAATTTTTTAACATTTTAGTGAAGGAAAAAACATTTAATCTTCCATCCCTGCGTGGCTAACAACTTTTAATAGACAATTGGGGCCTCCCAAAACAGGAAATAGGTTCAGTTTCAAAAAACACAAAAAAAAAATAGTTTCTGATGTTAACTTTGCGTCTAGAAATAGGTGTAAGCTTTTCAGCTCTGAAACCGCATTTCCATTATTTTTAAGCATATACCACTCTATTTAAGTTCATTTCCAAACCATCAGTCCAAGAATGAAGTCTCTAGCTCTTCTGGGGGCTTGGGAAAACCAGTTTCACGTACAGACAGACGGACATCGCTCAATCCTCATCGCTATTCATAAGGAATCAAAATATATATACTTTGTGTTGTACCATATTAATATCGATGAAATTACACATGGAATGACAAACCCTTTCACCTTTTTGTGAATTGAATAACAACCGATCAACTGTTTCATAACAGACCACGAAGTAAAGACTTATCCTACCTTAAGCATTAAACACAATAACGACAGCAGACTACAGACTACAAGTTTTCAAAAATAGAATACACGTGCGTATATGAGAATGATTATTGTTACTACCACAGGCAACACGGCTACTGGTTGTTGTCCATGCTGTTTTTACGGTTGTTTTTGTCTCTTTGTTAATACATAATTTAGTACACCAACACCATTTAAATGAATTAATTTTATGATTGCGGCTGCACTGGCGTATGTACAGATAAATAGTACAAATAGCAGCACATCGGTATTGATTTGGTGGTGTCGTCTTCAAAATAACTCAGTATCTGACTACTGAGCGACAATTGCCGCTAGCGGCAGTTGCAGTCGTTGTAGTCTGTAGCCTGCTGTGGTGAATATGTTTAATGCTCAACTCGTATTATAAAAAGGTGTAAGAGTTTATATTTTAAACTTTAAATCAATGTTTTCAAATAAATCTCTTAAACGCATATGAAAATACTGATGGTTGTTCGCAATAAAACAAAATTTGTTATCGAATTAAAAACTTTCAAATAATTTTTTACATAGATTTCATTTTTACTTCCGCTGTGTGCCTTAAACTATTGAACAAGCTGTTTGTTCGTCATAAATTTATTTATTCCAATTACATTTACACACAACACGTAGTCTTCTATGTACATGCATGTACGTGTGCATGTTGTTCAATATTGTTAATTTGTATTAGTTTGTTTAATTATAAAATATATCGTGGATATATAAAACATATAAAAATTATTCATAAATGCCACCATTAAACCATTTTATTCCCTCCTTTTTTATTTGTTGCTGGTTTTAATGCCACACATTCGCTTTTCACAAATATAACAAAAACAACAACAGCTATTGATTAAATTCATTAAAATTTTAAATACACACGATTAGAATATAGTTTAATATTTATACAATTCCATTTTAGTTTATTTTAATTTATTTTTATATTTTTATAGGCAGTTTTTTTTTGCAAATTACTAATTAAATTTATTATCCAAATAAGAGATCAACATAATTTATTCAACTTTTTGTATTTTTTAATGGCTCTCAATCGCCGAAAACTTTATTATTTTCAATTGTTTTAATTTTCTAAAATTTGTTGTACACACATTTTTCGGAAATCATTTAATTTTCCCTGTTGTTATTGTTGGATTTTTTCATCAATTGTATTTGCATAAAATATCTACAATTTTATTTTTCCTATAAAACATACAATTATTTTTCAAGGCATTTTATTGCCAAATGAACTACAGTGGATGCACATTTTAAAAATTCAGAATTTCTCTTAAAGAATATATATTCTGGGTCCTTATGAATAGGGAAGTCGAATAAGCGATGGCCGTCTGTCCGTACGTCTGATCTTCAACGTTTGCAATGCCCCCCAAAAAGAGCTGCTATAGACCTCATTCATCAATTGATTGAATTGGAAATTGTCTGTCCTTAACAGATTTAATTCCGAGTCAAATATCAGGGCTGGTACACGTAAACTGATATTTGGTTTAAGAAAGTAACTTGCTGAAGCTAATTTGTTTTTAATAGATCTATTTTGTACTTCAGAAAACATTTAATTGATATAAATATTTTAACATAAATAAAAATTCAATTCCATGGTTGGACAAGTGATATATATTTTGGCTACCTAAAGTAATCAAGTAGAATGAACTCAATCTCCTTATCTATCAAATATTTAATATTTTAAAAAAGCAATTTATTGGTATTAGAAATCAGAAAAAATCAATATATAAGAACAGCTCCAGATCTGGAAAGTTTAGTCTATTTTTAAATTATATATATTAAAGTAACAAAATGCATAAAACCAACCTTTCTAGAAATTTATAACTTAAATGATAATAGAATAATTTAAATAGCTACTAAAAATCAAAAATGTGATTCCAGGGTTGGACACTTGATATATTAAAGTGACCAAGAATAGCAAATTTCCTTACAAAATTTTAAATAATTGGTATTTGTGTTTGAAGGAAATTGTTATTAAAAATTAAATAAGCCAAAAAACAGAGCTTCGCAGAGCTGGAAATATTAAATTTATAAGGGAACACTGAAATATTGTATATTGTATTTTTTAGAGAAATTTATCAATAGCAGAGATTAGAAAACCCATAAATTCAGCCCCATGAAATAGAAGCTTGTTTTTATATCTATATATATATATATATATATATATATATATATATATATAGTTAGGATTGTCATTCCGTATGAAATTTGTTCGATATTAATATGGAACCCCATAAAGTATATATATTCTGGATCCTTATGAATTGCGATGACAATTGAGCGATATCCTTTTGTCCGTCTGTCCGTCTGTCTATACGGTGTTCCCAAGCCTCCAGAAAAAAAATCTGGTATACGGTTCCATAGCTGGGAGCCTTAGACTTATTTCCCAATGCAAAATTAGCACCAAAAACCAATTATTTTCTCGTTTATTTGTAAACTTAGCCTATTTCATGCTTTGGGAAGTCTCAATCTTCTGTTAAAAACTAAATAAATAAAAAAATCCAGGGATGGGAAATTAAATTTTTTTTGGCATATTCAGTATTTTGTGGCACATACAATTACTAAAAAGTTTAAAAACTTCAAGTATTTCTTAATTAAAACCGCTTTATACATCATGAAGATTTACATCAAATATTCAAATTTTCCTGCCAGAGTTGGAAAAATAAGATTTTTTTATACATAAACGTAATAAAAAAGGCAAATGACATTGTTTTTTTTTCTAACTATTTTACAATTTATGAAGAACAAATTTGGTATCCAAAATAAATAAAAAATTAAAAATTTCGAATCCAGGGTTGGACAAGTACATTATTGCAAATCTTAAGTTTCTCTTAAATAAAATTATTTCATGCCTCATCAAGAGTTGCATTGGCAAAAAAAGCAAACAAATTAAATTTCGCTCCCAGGAATGGGAAATTTAAATTTTTTAAATCGTTTTTCATCACATACCTGAATAAGATAATTTCAGGGTTGGATAATTAGAACTGTTTTTGATAGATTAATGTATTGGAAATAGTTTGAAATAAATTTTTATTTTAAATTGGGAATATATGGTATATGGTTCCAGAGCTGGAAATTTTAAGCTAATTTTTTGACATATAAAAGAAAGTATTTATAACTAATTTTTGCTTGTTTTATATATAAACCAATTTTTTTAGCTCAGGAACATTCAAATTGGTATTAGAAGCAACGATTACAGGGTTGGAAAATTTAAACTATTTTGATATTTAACATACAAAAAGTGGTGAAAGAAATACAAGCTTCAGGACATTCATTTTTTTTTTCTTTTTATTTGTTTAAATGGATTTGTGGTGATAAATGTTTTTATTTTCCCTTCAAAAGTAATTCTTACCACCAAAAAAGCTCATTTAAAACTTTTCATATAATGAAAAAGATCCATAATAATAAAAGCACGAAATTTGCTCCATTTACACTGAGGGTAATATACGATATATATCCAACTCAATATTGACAATTCTAAGAATTATACAACAAAAAACAGTACAACAATTATTTTTAATTAATTAATTTCCATGTTTACTGTACGAGTCAGTTTTTATTTGGTATATCGGCCATTAATATTTTGGGCAAATAGAAAATACGACAACAACAAAATTTCTAATCGTTTATTAGTTTAATATTTAGTCATTTCTTTTTTCTCTCTATTATAAAAATATTGAACAGCATTTTCATTTGCATTGTTGTCATGTTAACAATTTCCAAAAAAAAAGAAAGAAACTAATTTTTCTCTGCATTGTTCGTTGTGTGTAATTAAATATAATTTATAATTATACAATTTTTATATATTTCATTACGAGATTAAAATAAATACGTTTATGTCCATTGAAGTGGATTTAATTTATTATCAATTTTAGCTACCGAAAGGAAATAATTAAATATTCAAAACAAAGAATTTCACTATGAGGATATGCGTTGTGCAGAAAATATATCTGTAAAGGATTAGCCATTAAGTAACTTTACAACCGCCAGTCCGGCAACGCTGTCAGCTGATATCTGAAGTGTCATTTATTTTGTGATATTCTTGTCACTTACAAATTTTGTTCGTTTGACAACCGAAAAGTGGGGTTAAAATTGTGAAAGTTTGGGGCTTCACACAAGGACTATTACATCCGCCATAAGGGATCTACTGTGCAGCGCTTTGTTCGTTTTTCTCGAAGTTTTAGGCCCTTTACAAAAAAGTGAAAGGGTTTACATGGGTTTGTCCTTCCGTGTGTAATTTCTTCGATATTTATAAGGGACCCCATAAGGTATATATATTCTGGATCCTTATGAATATCGATGACGATCGAGCGATGTCCGTCTTTCCGTCTGTCTGTACGTGAGATCGATTTTCCCAAGCCCTTAGAAAAGCTAGAGACTTCGTTCTTGCACTCATTGGAAAAGTATTGAAATACGGTTCCAGAGCTGGGAAGTTTACATCTATTTCTCGACGCGAAATTAACACCAAAAACCAATTTATTTTGTTTGTTTGCAAATTGAACCTATTTAATGCTTTGGGAAGCCTCAATTGTCTATTAAAAACTAAATAAATAAAAAAAATTTCCAGGGATGGGATATTCAAAGTTTTCGGTATTTATGGTACATGTAATAATTAAAATGTTCAAAAATTTTATATTTTTCTGAAATAAAACCTCTTTCTACATCATGAAGATTTGCATAGATGAAAAAAGATACAAACATATAAATTTCGCCTCCGGGGATGGAAAATTAAGATTTTTTCATACATAAAAGTAAGTAAAAAGACAACTAACGTCGTTATTACTAATTAAAACTATTTCTTAATTTAGAAAAAACAAAATTAGTATCAAAAAAATTTTAAATAAATAAAAATTTCAATTCCAGGGTTGGATAACTGTAATATTTTTTAGTACATGAATATTTTTTAGTACATGAATATTTTTAGTACATACATTTTTTTAGTACAGCTGATAGTTGCTTTTTGTTTAGTTTGCTTTGCCATTTCATTATTAATCGAGTTACAACAGAGCAACGAGTGCAAATTGTGGACATTTTTAATCAAAATAATGGTTCTGTTCGTCAAACTTATCGTGCACTTCGTCTATTCAAAATTTTATATTCCAATGAAGCCCATTTCTGGTTTCATGGGTCCGTAAATAAGCAGAATTGTCGCATTTGGAGTGAAGAGAGTCCACAAGCTTTTGGCGAAGCACCATTACATCCACAGAAAATTAATGTTTGGTGCGCTTTATGGGCTGGCGGAGTCATTGGCTCATATGTCTTCAAAAACGATGATGGTCAGAATGTTACTGTTTGTGAAAATTGGTGTTCCAGATTGCGCCTTGTACACGCCAGCCGTGGCAGCCACATGGCCGAAATCATATTTAAACATTAATGTCATAACATTTTCTATTCAATAAAGACCGTTTATTTAACATTGTTTCACTCTATGAAAACACCCTTCTAATGAGAACAAATCAAAATTTTGATTACAGGGATGGACAACTGCAATATATTGTAGTATATGAAAGTGACCAAAATGGTTACAGATTTGTGGTTATTCTTAAAAAAAATATGTTTTCATTCAAATTTCGTTTCCAGGGGTGAGAAATTAATTTTGTTTTTTCAATTATAAAAGTAACCAAAAGAGCAACTGACGTTGTTTATTTTTTCGCTAACTAAAACTATTTTATATCTTAGGAAGAACAAAATTGTCAGACGTACGTTGGTGAAGGGTATATGAGATTCGGCGCAGCCGAATATAGCACTGTTACTTGTTATATTTCAATTTAACTGTTTTTTCTGCCACTAGACAAGAAAACGAATGCATGTTGGTCTTATAATATCTTTTCATTCAAATTTCTTGTACGCGATGCAAGTTTTTCTGCTGGTTTATTTCAAGATGCAGTACCAGGAATGTTGGCCTTTCGTATCAATAGAAGTATTTCATATATTCACTATTTAAAAATACACAAACGAAACTTACATGCCGCCATATTATTGATGAGACCATAAAAAATGCATGTAATTTTAAAAATTTATTGTTGAAAAACCAAGTGAAATTATCAACTGTCGACAGTAATACGCGCACAAAAACGCTTAAACACCCGAACACCTCCGTTCAAACATGCACTGGCACACACTCACGTTTGCTTGCGTTTAATTTAAAGTGACATTTAATTTGTTTTGGAATAACACATAAACAAACAAGAAAACTACATGTTGCTTGTTTTTTTTTTTAACAAACAATTGAAATTTTTTTATTCGAAATATTCTCACACTTTTGATATCAAGAAAATTTTAATTTGTTGCCTTTAAAGATCAAACAAAACAACAAATTGCAGCGATACTGGAATATGTTGCTTGAAAGATCTTTTCATTCATGCCATAAGATTTTTTAAAAGAAAAAAAATCTGTTAAAGGCAAAGTTTATAAAAATTTATGAATTCATAGAGAGAATATATTGTCTGTTCAATTGATAATTATTAACGAATTTATGCATTCGAGTTCAAAGCAGTTGAATGCGAGAGGGGAATGTGTTAACAGAAAATGAGGAAAAACCAAACACTTATAAAGAGTTAATAAAGTATTAAAAATTGCTTGGAAAAAAGAACATAAAGTGGCGCCAAATAATGCAAACAATAACTTACTAACGAGATAATAATATTTTAGTGCTGCTGCCACCCACAGAAAAATATCAAAAAAGTGTTATTAAAAATATTACACGCCATGCCAAGTGGTTTTAGAAAAATATCATTAAACAAATTTTTTGTTTGTTTTCAATTGCTTAAGCTTTTTAGAAATCTGGGGGACATTATTTGCTGTTAGTATGAACTTTAATTCATCTGACTTATTCCTGGTTTGTGTGTGAACATATTTTGATCTGCATGCTGTCTGAGCCAAGAAGAAAAACTTCTGCAAATCATATATTTTTATATTGTGCTTCTGGAGATCTCATTCCAGTTAACTCCTCAGAATGACCCAGAATAATATACTGGAAGACAGAACTTTTTTGCACAGGCTCAGTCGCAGGGTTTATCCTTAAAAAAAAAATAATATATAATTATGCGCTTGTATCTACGATGATATATCCGATACTTTTTGTATCAGGACTTTTGATTTATGTAGGAAATCGGTGCATCGCAGCGTAGCATAAAACACACGCTGGAATTTTTATTTTATGGTGCTTCATCTAATTTTTATTATTTTAATGTGATCATGGCTCCTGGCAGTGCAAAATCATATATAAATTATTGATATTATTTTATAGAAGAATAAATTAATTGTGTATTAAAACAAGGAATATATCATGGCATGAGTGTCTTAAGCTTTTAGAAACAACATTTGGAAAGAACTAACAACAACTAAAAGTGCTATACTCAGCCGGGCCAAATCATGTACACCCCTGAGGGATGAATGCCTTTTAGTTCGATCTACCGAAACAGTTAAATTTTCCCAATCCTGAATATATCTCTTCATGTTGTTTGATTTTTAAAACCCATTTAATATATCACAATTAAAAGCGCCATATTCGGCTGGACCGATTCTTATATACCCTTCACCAACGTACGTCTGGCGTTACATATATATGTATGTATATAAGTACCAATTTTCTTCCTCTTAAATTATAAAATGGTTATAGTTAGCAAAAAAAACAACGCCAGTTGCCTTTTTGGTTACTTTATAAATGGAAAAATAAATTAATTTCCCACCCCTGGCAACGAAATTTTATTTTTTTTACTAATGCAAATCTTCATGATTAGTAAAGCGATTTTATTTAAGAATATCTAGAAATTTGTAACCATTTTACTCACCTTCATGTACCACAAAATAATGAAGTGTTAGAACCCTGGAATCAAAATTTGTATTTTTTCTGAACTATAAAATAGTGGCAGTCAGCAAAAAAAAACAACATCTATTGCCTTTTTGGTTACTTTCGTGCATAAAAATATTTCAATTTTCCATCCCTGGAAGCGAAGCTTTTGTTTTTTTACCAGTGCAATAAAAATAGTTTTATTAAAGAAAAACTTACAATTCTTAATCATTTTGGGTACTTTCATGTACTTCAAAATATTGTATTTATCCAACCCTGGAATCGCAATTTTGATTTTTTCTTAAATTTTCATACCAATTTTGTTCTTCTTGAATTGAAAAATTGCTTTAATTAGTGAAAAACGATGTTAGTTGCCTTCTTGCTTACTTGTATGTATAAATAATAATTAAATTTCCCATCCCTGGAAGTGAAATTTTTAATTTTTTTGTTTTTTTTTTGCCAATGCAATGAAATAGTTTTATTTAAGAGACACTTAAATTTTTTAACTATTTTGGTCCCTTTTATGTACTATATCCCCAAAATAAATCTCTATTTCCCAACCCAGAAAGTGAAATTTTAATTTTTTTTTGTTTTTATTATCAGTGCATTTCGTTATGAAATATAATGTAGTTTTATTTAAGAAAAATTTAAAACTCTTAACCATTTTGATCACTTTTCAGTACTATAAGATATTGCACTTGTCCAACCCTGAATAAGAATTTCTTGAATTTTTTTTATACCCTATTTGTTTCCTAAATTAAAAAACAATTTTTCTTGGCAAAAATAAAACAACGTCAGTTGCCTTTTTGGTTACATTTATGTATAAAAAAGTTTAAATTTCCCAATCCTGAAAGAAAAATTTTAATTTTTTAATTTTTTATTTTATCAAAGCAAATCTTCATGATGCACAAAGCGGTTTCATTTGAGAAAAACTTAAAGTTCCTAAATATTTTAGTTACTATATGTACTACAAAATACCGAATATGCCATAAATTAAACTTTTAATATCCCATCCCTGGAAAAGAATTTTATTTATTTAGTTTTTATAGACACTTGAGGCTTCCTAAAATATAAAATAGGTTCAATTTGCACACAAACAAAATATTAATTGGTTTTCGGTATTAATTTTGCGTCGAGAAATAGGAATAAGATGTCCAGCTCTGGAACCGTATTTTGAATTTCAATACCACTCTCTTTAAGCTCATTTCCAATCCATCAGCTAAAGAACGAAGTCTCTAGCTCTAGGCTTGGGAAAACCGATTGCACGTACAGACAGACGGACAGACGGACATTGCTCAATCGTCATCGCTATTCATAAGGATCCAGAATGTATATACTGTATGGGGTCGCATATTAATATCGAAGAATTGACAAACCTAAATATACCCTTTCACTTTTTTTGTGAAGGGTATAAAAAGCTATTCATATCTATTGATTTTTAGCCAGAGGGACGTGGGTGTTCACACTCACTAAGTTTTTCTGTATCAACATTTCAAGCGATCCATTGACTACGAATCTTACATGACCGCCTAAACTTATTTTTAAACACATAAAAGAAAAGTTCTATTAAAAGAAAATCGATATAAATACGTTTTTAATTTTGTTAATTCTTGTACTTATTAACGCCTCATAAATTTTAAAGATTAAAAGAGCCGCCAATCAACAACAATCGAACTTCAAAGTTAATTTATTTATATGCCGCTTCTAATTATTTTGTTTAGCATCAATAAGAAATAAAATGTTTCCAATAATTTGTCATCTTGTGGTTTAGCCATTCATCTACAGTTCTTGTAAAAAATAAAGCAATAATTATTTGATTATATTTCTTCTTTCCAAGTGCATTTATGAAGTGACTTGTTAAATAGTTTTTAATCCCATTTTTTAAATTTTCAAAGGTGTGAATTGATACGTTGTTTGTTTTCGATGGAATAATATTAATCTTAATAAATTTTTTACTTCAATCAACATTCAAATCGTTAGTTTCTTGACTTATTGCGATGATCTCTTTGATCTTTGACTGGAATTCTTATGTGGTGTCTGTGTGTATGTTTACGATATATACTTTTATATACCAAAATATAACATTAAAATTTCTAGCTCTGGAAGCATATATTTCTTATAGCTGTTCTACTTTTTATATACTAATCCACAAAAGAAGTTTGAAATATCCAACCCTGGGAAAACATAATTTCGTTTTATTTTTAATCAATTAATATCTTTTTAAAATTGTAAATATCTGTGATTACCAGGAATATATTAGTTGTACCATAATATTTGATTTTAATATACAAAAAAATTTTTCCATCTCTGACCTTTTCTTATCTCCAGTATTAATAAACTTTTTTCAAAAATATCAAAAATTTACGAGTTGTAGCTAAAAACAAAAAATATTTTTAAGTTGGTTACTTTAATGCAACAAACTAATATTTCAGTTATCCAATTCTGCAATGGAAATTTTGATGTCATTTGATTTTCCAATTTATACAGGCTTAAATGCGAAAACTTATTAATTTTATTTCGTTACTTCAATATCGCAAAATACATTTGAGTTCTCCAGCTCTACTTTTCCACTTTTATAATATATAATGGCACCGAATTTCTTTCAAATATATCAAATATATATAATTGATAGAGATTCGAAATTTATTTAACTTGATTACTTGAGTACACAAAAAAAATTTCAATTGTCCAGCCCCGAAATTGAAACATTTTATTATGTTTGATTTTTAGTACTAAATTAAGTTTATTATAATATTTAAAATGTAATTGATTTCTAAAAAATACCATATTTAGAATTTTTAATATTCCAAGACATTTAACCTTCCAGCTCTGGAGCTGTTTTTTTCTAGTAGCAATAAATTGGATTCATAATGAATAAGAAAAAAATTAATATATAAAGAAAAAAATATGTATAAAAATGAGTTTTTTTTTACTTAAGTAATTTAAAACACAAAAAAATAATTTCCAACTCTGGAGCTGTCACTTGTCTTCTCCCGATTTCTAAGGTCAATTAGTTTCTTTCAGAAAATATTAAATATGTGTTATTTGTAGAAAAAAAAAACTTGGTTTACCTGGTTACTTTTACATGTTTACCAAAATATATATTCCATTGTCCAACCCTGGGATCAAAATTTTGCTTTTATTTGACTATTAAAATCACTTTGAATCTCTTTAACATTACTTATATTCTATTTGTTTTTTTGTTAAATTAGTTAGTTTTAATTAATTACTTTAATATTAAAAAAAAATTATTAATTTTCCATCTCTGGATCATATCTTTTTAGGTGTTGGCAAAAACCTTATTAAAATATATAAAATCAGTTTGATTTACAAAGAAAGAGAAATAATTTGTTTTACATGGCTGTTTTTATATATAAGAAACAATTCAGTTGCCCAACTCTGGAATCAAATTTAAGTGTTTGTATAATTTTTAATGCCAACATAACTTTTATCGATATATAAAATAGGTTTAATTAACAAAAGATCTAATACCAGCTTGATCTTGTTACCTTTATAAACCAAAAATCACTTTAAGCTTTCCAGCTCTGGAGCCATATTTTGAATTTTGCTGATTTCTTATACCAAATTTCAGCTCTAGTTGTGTGACATGATAAATTTAAGAATCGATTTTTTTGTTTATTTGTAAATTGAATCTATTTCATGCTTTGGGACTCCTCAATTGTCTATTTAAAACTAAAAAAAATTTCCAGGGATGGAAAATGAAAAGTTTTTTTGGCACATTCGGTATTTCGTGGTACATATAATAAAAAATGCTTAAAAATCTTAAGTTCTCTTAAATAAAATCGTGAGCATTTGCATTGATGAAAAAGTTTTCGCTTCCAGGGGTGGGAAATTAAAATTTGTTTATACATATAGATACCAAAAAGCAACTAACGCAGCTTTTTTTAAAGACAAAATTAATATCAAGTATTTAAAAAATCTTAATTTCGATACCAGGGTTGGATATTTGCAATATTTTGTATCACATAAAAGTTACCAAAATTGTTACCAATTTGTAGTTTTCCTTAAATAAAACCGCTTTATTGGTTATGAATTGGTAAAAGAAATTGGAAAAATTAAATTTCGTTTTCAGCTGAAGCTGTTTTCTTTTCGCTTACCGAAACTATTTCATAAATTAGAAAGCACGAAATTGGTACTTAAAAATATATGTAATGCCAGACGTACGTTAGTGCAGGGTATATAAGATTCGGCACAGCCTAATATAGCACTTCTACTTGTTATTATTAGCTCCTCTTGTATGTTTCTTTGTTTGTATCCTACTTTCCTATTGTGTTGTGCTTCTAAGCGTATACTTAATATTATTAATAATGTTATTCATACATCGCAATGTAATCGGACAAGGTTGTTGTTATTTTGAAAAGAAGTATGGTCACTTTGTGTCCTATTTTTCGTATATCGAGCGCCCGAAGCCTTTTTTACAATAATACCTGTATTTTCTGGGAAAGTCAATATCAGTTTTATATATTCAACTTACACAGCAAAGCAGAACAGCTGTTTTCGAAAGCCTCTATACCTGCATCATCAGTAGTCCCACAATAGTTTCTGTTTCCGTCAATTTTGTTAAGAAAAAGCGTACGAGAACTATATCAAACCGATGGTAATACCCTTTTTTTTAAGTCACTGTGCTGCCGTTTCATTGTTTTTCTTCATGTCCAATATTTCCGAATATTTTGTTCCACTTTTCCTCGAAATTAATTTTTAAATTCTTAAATTTTATATTCTTGAAATTGTTTTATATTTATGTTAAGTAATTTATGTATGCAAAAATTTATGATAAAGAATTAAGAAATATATGATAAAAAATTAAAAAACAATAAATCATCAACTATAAAAAGCAACGGTCTGTTCTTGTAGCTTTTCAATAATACTCTCAGAAACAAGCCTATTTTGAATGTCTCAGACAAATTGAGCTGCCACTGTAATTCTAAAATATTTAACCACTGATTTCCTCTCAGAGAAACAAACCGTAAATTTAAGTTTATTTTCTATCAATATATATTATAGATAAAAAATCGATAATATATATAGATTTTATTTTGCATCATTTGCACACCCAAAACAAATTTCAATATCATTCACAAGCTCACGCTCACTTTTAAATAATTATATTTTTGGCAACAGTGAAAAACTGATTAAGTCAGGTGTTGGCATTTTGTAGCAGAGTAATTTCAAGTTGATTTTCCGCAATAGACTTGTAGTTAAAATAAAAGTGCAATTTCTTTTTCCTTTTGATATAATTTTATATATGTGTATATATATATATATATATATATATATATACATATATATTATACAATTCAATACTTTTAAGAAACATTTTACTACTACACATTATTTTTAAACTTAAAAATTTCTTTATTCAGTTATGCCGAATCTCATATACCCTATTTCGAAGTATGTCTGTTACTTTTATGTTCCAAAGAGCCTTAAATTGTTCAACCCTGATGCCGTCTTTTTGATTTTATTTTTATTTCAATACCAATTTAGTTTCTACGGAAGTATAGATTTAATTAATAATAAAATATAAATAACTAATTTCACAGAGTCTGGGATTTCACTAATCTTCAGTATATTTACAATATATAAATCCTTTTAAGCAAAGTATAAGTTCCCAACCCTGGAATCGCATTTCTGATTTCAATTGATTGGTAGCACCACTGAATTATATTTTATTATGAATATATTAAATATTATTGATTAACAGAAAGAAATGGTTGTATATATTTACATCAAAATACAAAGAAATAGTTCTCCACCTCTGGAACCACACTTTGCGCCCAGCCATTTGATTTATAAATGAAAAACTATTTTAGATTTGATATTCCTATAATATATTGAAACAAAATATCTTATTTTATAAGTTGGAAAGACAGCAGATTAGTGCATTGTTCCGGAGCTACCCGAAGCCAGTATCTTTGCTCACAAATACTTTCGAATTGCAATATAATTTATGTCGACTTAAGAACTTATTGCTCGTTGTTAAAGATGTCTATCATGCAATAATCCAAAAATGTCTGTATCGTACAGTAAAATATATAAATCCTTATATGTGTGCACACACACACACATACATATGACGTACGTAATTATGTACGTATTAACACATGAAACATGTGTGCGTGTGTGTGTGTGTGTCTGCACAGGAATGGTAGTATATAATAGGGTCAAAATCGACCAAACATACCGAATGATGATGATGGTAAAGTGTATTTGACATAACCGATGGATTTAATTTGCATTGAATTGGGAATTTCATTTGACAACTTATTTTTATATGTTTAACAAAAATAAAAAGAAAAAAAAACTTAAAATAATTTAAATGTTTGTTTGAATCTCGTTGCATTATTATTATTTTTTTTTCTGTGGTGTGTAGTCTGTGTGCCGATTATCACTTGTATGACTGTATGTTCAACATCACACACACACACACACACACACACATAGATATACACATTCAATATGTACGAGTGTACATTCCGTGACACATCCGTTTATAAAAAACTCACAACGTCATTTAAATTGAGAGAAAAGACAGTCAAAATGTCACACTGAAATACAGAGCAGTGAACAGCACAAAAAACAACAACTACATGGGGAAACAAAAAAAACAAAAATGAAAAATAAAATTCAGCCAAGCTTTTGGACAGATCTGTGGCAAGTGCGTGAAATCCATTGCGACACATACACATACACACTCACATATACGAACACAAAAGGTAAATGATTCAATTTAAAATCTGTGGTGTGGAATTCAATTTCATCAAATTTTGTATCAATTAATTTATTTATTTAAAATATACAGTGAAATATATTTAATATTAAAGTAAATAATGAAACTGTTTACCAATATTTTTGGGATAAAATTTAACCAACGACAGGTCCGGTTCTTATTTGCAACAAATACATTTAAATGCTCCATAGAAGAGTTTTATTTGTAACGAATTGTTGAATCAGCAGTTCTGAATTAATAGTTTCATTGAAGTAGGAGTTAAGCAATTATTTTCGTAAATCCCACATATGAAAATAAAATGATTTCCGATCCCATAAAGTTTATCTATTCGAGGTCTTTATGAATAGGAAGGAGGAAAAAGCGATGCCCTCTTGCCCGTCTCTCGGTACATGTAACGCAGTTTCGATACCCCCAAGCGAGCTAGAGACTTCATATTATCATTTTACATATTATCCCGAATAAATTGGTATTGAAAAAATTCGAAAAGCAGATCCAGAGCTGGAAAACTCAAACTAATATTTGGTAAATAAAAGCAATTAGTTAAAGCAAATTGTTTGTGTTACCTACAGCTATTTTAAAATTACATTGTTAATAAAAATTAAGCCCATATAATAATTTAATTGCAGGGTTGGACAATTGAAATTATATTTATTATAAAATATATTATCAACTAAAAGAATTTCTCTATATTTCTTTATATATATCCAACATATTTGATATTTTTAGCGAAATTAAGAAATTAAGAAAAGCCAAAAAACAGGTCCAGGGCTGGAAAATATACATATATATTCTCTTCAATATATCAAACTAATATACTATCAATCGAACATGTTTTATATGTTAGTAAACAAATTTAAAGTGTTAAATCAAGCGAAATAAAAAATCGATTCCAGGGTTGAAGAATTGAAATAAATTTTCCTACAAAACAAATATAGCGCATATAAATAAAAGTCAATATATTTGATATATTTAACGAAATTTATTGCTACTGCAAGTCCAAGAAGTCAAAAAACAGTTCCAGGGCTTGGAAAATATATACATCTTCCTTTGATATATCAAACTAATATTTTACCAATCGAACTTATTTTATATGTAAGTAAAAAATTAAAATTAGTTTTAAATCAATCAAAATTAAACAATAAAAATGCTATATACGGCTGTGCCGAATTTAATATACCCTTCACCAACGTACGTCTGGCATTAAATTTATTTTGAAGTACCAAAACTGATCTTCCCAAGTTATAAAAAAGTTTTAGTTAGCAAAAAAAAAAAACATCAGTTGCCTTTTTGGTTACTTTTATGAATAAAAAAAACTTATTTTCCACCCCTGGAAACGAACTTTTAAATTTAAAAATTTGTTTATCAATGCAAATCTTCATGATGTAAAAAGTAGTTTTACTACAAGCTTTCATGTTATACAAAAAATGTTGCAGTTATCCAACCCTGGAATGGAAATTTGATTTTTTTCAAATATTTGATATTAATTTTGTTTTTCCTGAATTAAAAACTAGTATTAATTAGTAAAAAAACCACGTTAGTTGGCCTTTTGGTTACTTTTATACATAAAAAATTAAATTGCCATCCCTGAAAACGAACTTTTAACATATTTAATTTTTTTTGCCAATGCAAATCTTTATGATTTATAAAGCGGTTATATTTAGGAAAATATTAAAATTTGCAACCATTTTGGCCACTTTCATCTTTCATGTACCATAAAATATTGCACTTGTCCAAACCTGGATTCGATATTTTTATTTTGTTTTAAATTTTTGACACAAAATTTGTTTTTCCTAAATTTGAAAATAATTTCAGTTAGTTAATTTTTTGTTACGTTATTGTATAAAAAAAATTTAAATATCCCAACCCTGCAAGAGGAATTCTAGTTTCTAAAATTTTTCAGCAATACATATCTTCATGATGTATAAAGCGGTTTTATTTGAGAAACACTTAAATATTTGAAACATTTTAGTTATTACATGTACTATAAAATACCGAATGTGACAAAAAAAAACTATTAATTTCCCATATCTGGAAAAAATTTAACTGTTTTCATTTTTAATAGACAATTGAGGCATTCCAAAGCATAAATTAGGTTCAATTTACGAACAAACAAAATAATAATTGGTTTTTGGTTCTAATTTTGCGTCGAGAAATATGTGTAAGCTTCACAGCTTTGGAACCGGATCGGATTTCCATACCATTCTATTTAAGTTCATTTTCAATCCATCATTCCAAGAACCAAAGTCTCTAGCTCTTCTGGGGGCTTGGTCCGTCTGTCACATACAGACAGACGGACATCGCTCAATCGTCATAGTTATTCATAAGGATCCAGAATATATATACTTTATTTAATTCCATATTAATATCGAAGATATTATACACGGAATGACAAACCTAGATACATATACCCTCTTAGTATATATATGAAGGGTATAATAATTTAAAGTATTTTAATTAAAAGTTGCTTAAAATAAAATAGTTACCGGAGAATTAATAATATATACATAAATCATGTCCAAATGTTTCCCACGTAGATTAATATCACACTTGTGCGTTTGCTGGGTGGTCGTGACATGCATTATGTTGCTGTAAATATGTGAGTCTTTATGTTAACCTGTTTGGTAATAACAGCTCAATACCAGACAAAATGTTAAATTAACAGATGAGTAAAATTAAAGGAAAATCAAAATGTTAAGTTACATAACCGTTGGAAGTAGGTTAACATTTTGAGAGCATGAATGTTATGAAATTTGTCTGGTTAACAGATGTAAAATCCATGTATGCAACAGAACTGAAACTCTATAGCAAAAATGGTATCGCAATAAGATTTCAATTATTGAACTCCCTAGTAAAACAACTGTCATATTCAGCATAATTCCAATTGTAATTTTTCGGCTTCAAAGTCGAAATTAAAGAACACTTCAGATTTGTGTGTGTGTATTTGCACAAAGGCTACGTTTATCTTGGAAAAGTTTATCTCACAGGCCGTCAGTTTTATGTAATTAATTCACGTACACCCGGTCCTTCAATTGGTCCCAAAGAAAGGTGTTAAATTACAAGAACGAGGCAATCAATTGAAAATGGGTCTCATCACTTGAGATTATTCTGTTAAAGAATGCGTTGCTTTCATTCAAAAGCGTTAGTTTTTGCGGTTAATAGTTCCCAACTTTTTAATAAACAAAAAAAACTGTAGAAGAATTATATTTCATTGTTCTCCTCCACTTCTTTGAAACATTAGGCGGGCTCATAAAACGTAGCTGTTGTGCTCATCTCTTTTGCAACTATTTGCCCCTTTTAAGCTTTACATTTTCGTCTTAAAAACTTTATTCATGTGGAGTATGATAAGGAGATTGGAGTTTAATACTCAGCACTTGCCCCCAGCTACTCAACTCTGCGTTTTCAAGACATATACTCAGTAGCTGCTGAAGTCTTAGATCCCGAGTTCCACTTCGCACTCAGTCATGAATACGGTTTTGAATTTTTCTGACTTGCAGTAGTCCAGGATTGTGTTAACTATTGTCATCCTGTCTCAATGACGCAGGTATAGCACTGATCGCTGACCACTGTCGCATCCTAAGGAGCATAATACAACATACTACTTCGTCGGTTCCTACAGAAAAGAATTCACGTTAGAAATAGAGAGTAAAAATAGTCGCAACGAAACTCTCTATATTACAATCAGTGTTCCTAACACTTCCCTTCCCTGGCACAACCATTAGGTAGCGGTACAAAAAAAAAAATGGTTGACCCTAAAGGTCATCCCTGTAACTTCCCGCTATCGTAACCTGGCTTTTGAGCTATTCTATGCTTTTGAGCTCTTCAAGCTAAAACAATTTATTTCAATTTTCAAATCAAAAACTTCTCACGTGATAAACGGTGATTGATGTAGTTCTCGTTTATTCTATATAAATCGAGAACACTAACTGATCAGATATATAATTTTGGAGTTTTCCAAAACAACTCTCTTCTTTAGAATTTTTTCGTTCGTCACATCTCTCGAACGGATTAGGAGATTTTGGTGCAGTTTAAGGGGATCAACGTAATTTCTATATATCAAGAGTTGTTTAGTTTATGAAATGGATCGCCGATGCCGTTTAAAATTTCTTCTTAAAACACTTTGAAAAATGCTATTCATCACTTGACTATTTGTTTGAATTGGCTCAAATCCACAGATTTTTTTTATGAGTAGGACAAGATCTCAGGGGAAGAGCCCCACATCCGCAGCGCGTCGCGCTTAATTTGTAATGGAGGGGATGGTGTTAAGAGGACAGATGAAAACAGAATAGAGAATTTCGTTGTATATCTTTTTACTTGTTTATATCGCCGGTGAATATTTTTGCAACCGGTACCGGCGAAGGAGGTTCTTGTACTTCGATCCTTTGGACATGTCAGCGACCTGTGCTGTGCATTTGTCATTGAGACAAGTTAAAACAATCCTGCATTAATGCAGATCAGAAAAATGCAACACTATATTCACGACTGAGAGCGTATTCGAACTCGGGTTCTAAGGCATCGTAGTCTTCAGCAACTATTTAGATAGTGTTTCAAAAAGGTGCAGTCATGTAGTTTCGCTGAGCGCTTCCGTTTTATACATAAAACAATTTTTTGCTACCTCTAGTCTACATGACTGAATGAGGTGTCATTTATACGTTTGTAGGAGGTAACAGTGGGGCTAAAGAGTTTCAAAGCAGTTGAGAGCAACCGCTACGTCTTATGACTCCGTTTAATGTTTCAAATGAGTGGGAAATAATGAAATTAAAGTTTTCAATAGTTCTTGTGAATTTTTTCAAAAAATTATTAATATGAAATATATATCAGATCAATCACTTATCACAAGGTTTATCAAAATTGGTAAAGATTTACTTGATATACATCTCCGGGAAGTATTTTTTCCATCACACCTGATTTTTGTAATAAGAAATTAAGAAATTACTTAAAGTCAAATTAAATTGATGAATTCTAAAGAACTGTATACAGTAAACTCTGTCCTAACTAACACCTTACATAACTGGACACCTGCCATAGTCGGACCAAATTTGTAGAACCGTAACTCCCAACAGTTGTTTCATGCTAAGTGTGTTCCCACAAATGGATATTCCCATCACTGGACGATGAAAGTAAATTTAAAAAAATTATATCGTATAATAGGCTGTCGAATACGTTGTTGCAAAAAAAAAATTACAATTTGAAAACATATTTACCGTTGAAATTGGTTGTTAAGCGTATTTTTGTAAAGTACTTAAATATCCTTCGCAATATATATATATATATATATATATATATATATGTATATATTTATATATATGACCGATTTTCTCTCCGTACTGTTTGCGTAGGGCTTATTTATATTTTTGGCAACACTGTTTAAACAGATTACCCTAAGAAGTGATCATTTCCTCTCCAGGTATTATTATGAAATGTTGTATATGGGAGAGTAAATCGCCTGAGTCCTTATATACATATATATATATATATATATATATATATGTATATATATATATATATATATATATATATATATATTCAGTACATGTGGGCCCAAGTCTATACATGCATGTGTGCAATTGTTTACCTAACACATACATATAATGCTTGCAGTGCCGTTATCTTTTCATTATTGCTGGGCTTTTGTATCATATTGAATTTATTGAATTTTTATAGCAAAATAGTAATTTGATATGGCACCGGCCCTTAGTGTTCCAGTTTCAATAACAATCCAACATTAAACATGCTGGCCCGTTTGTTGAGTTGCGTTAATACACTGCAAAACAATAACAATAATACACAGCGAGAAATTCATTACAATACATGTACATAAATGAGCGGTTTTTATTATTTGTTTTGATTCTTTTCATTCTCACAGTTAACACGCGCGATTTATTTTGTTTTTTCTTTTAAAATATTTTTCTTTCCGGTTTCAGCCTTGCGTTATGATTCGGAGCGTTCATTTTACGGTTTGCTGTTGCACCTTACCAACACATAAATCAACTGACATCGAACTCTTAACGGCCACATTAAGTTGTGTTGTTGTTTTGTTTTTGCACGTTTTACTGCTTAATAAAACAGGAACAAAAAATTTCTTATTGCTTTACAGATTCGCATACACATACAAACACACACGCGTATGCATACTTATACTTGAGCATTTGTCTAGCCGTATATTCAAGGCAAACATCAAGACAATCTGTGGGAATAATATATTCTTCTAGTGACAATTTCTGCAATATTTTGCAACAACAACTACAAGTTTAGGAAATTCATTTGTTAAACTTATTGCTCTTTTAGTAATTTATGATAATAAAGCTTAAGTAAAATGTATGCTCAAACTCCAAACTCTTTAAGAAGTAGGAAAGAAGAATAGATGAAGAAATACATAAATTGTGCTTTAGCAGAAAAGGTCATATTGGGTCTTGGCTAAATATAAAAAAAAAACATACTCCACTTCCTCACCTTGGAGTGGTTGAAGGTGTAGTAAAATAAACACACGATATGTGCATTTTTCCATGCAGTACTATTTTTAAAAAGCCGGTAATTATAAAAGAGTGCAAAAGCTTTTTTCTTTTTACTCAGTGAACTAACTCTCAAAATTATTCCAACGAAATGATTTTAATACTCTTTAAAAAATCTCTTCTTACTTAATATTAAATAACTCTTAAAAATTTTAATGAAATAATATTGAGAAGGTTATTTTGAAAGAGTAATAATTGTTAAAGAGTTTACCCCTTATATGCTCTTAGTTTCCACCTGTGGCGTGATATGAGTAATTTCCCAATGCCCCTTACATTTAGTGGATAATGGCAAGGGAACATTTATAAATGCGTACTCAAATTTGGTCTCTTTCAAAGTTCCAAACATTTTCTCTTTTAATACTCTTAACATATCTCTCGATATTGCACATTAAACCATAAATAAATGAGTACTTGTATATGATTTTGCAATTCTCCTTAAGTCTTCGTATACTCTTCTCCTTCACACTCAAGGGCTATCCCCGTTGGAGTATTCAAAATATGAGGTATATCTCTCTCTGTTTAACTGCAGTTTATATTAATATAATAGGGGCGAGAGTGTGTGCCTGCTTATGGCTGATATAAAGCTGTCTGTCTTGTTTAGTTTTGACGTTTATTTTTCAGTTTTCCTGAAATTTCATTCATAATAAATCATTTTGTCAGTTGTGCTGCCAACATCTCACTCTCTCGTTCTCTCTCTTTCTCGCGCTCTCAGTGCCTTGAACATAATATACCATTGAGATTGTAGTAGTGTTAGTGCAATAATCCTAAACCTTTGATATGAAAGGTGGTGGTGCTGGTGATAGCGGTATGAGTTTAGTAGCTTTTCATTTATATATATATATATTATTCTTGGAGTGATGGTGGATGTTTTTACTTCAAATTATATATATTTTAATACAACAAATTTTTTCAATATCTTTTACTTCACTGCAATAATTTCTTTTATATTCTATTCCCTTCGTTGATGAGTGGCACTGCGTTCTTCCCTGTTGTGTTTTATTTTCGAGCTTGTCATTCCATATTCCCATAAATTTCTCTCACACACACAAAACCGAGAAAACTAAAAAAAAGATATGAAAACAATCATTCATTATGTTATTTATTGTTTTATTTTTCAGTTGTTTGTGTACAAAATTTCTTACATATAATTTGTTGGTTAGCGTCAGTGTACATCAGAGTGCGTATGAATTATTAAACATATTTCTTGGGAGCATTAATAATTTAATGCACACCTTTCGTGTGAAATAAAATGATTCTGTTTTCATACAGCCAACACACACTCACAGATGCGTACGTTTGTCCATGTATTTTAGTGCCAGCATGGTTTTAATTGTTTGAAATTTTATAATTGATTTATTGCCGTTCTTGTTGAAGTAATTCTGTAATTGTTTGTGCAGAAATTTGCATTTTGCCGACGGCAAATGAAATGCTGCATAATTTTTATGATTTAGTTTTATAAATCTACGTGATATCTTTATATTAAAATAATTGTTTTCATCAACACTATTAAAATAATGTCGCCAAGTAATGTTTTAAACAGAGAGATATAAACTATTGTATCATGTGAATATATTCAGTGCGAAATTGTGCCCGAGTTTAATAAGGGGTGTTCTATTTTCCAGTTGTTTTAAAGGTTTCAGTACTTACAGACATGCCGAATAAGAGATTTTCTTTTAAAAATCTATTATCTGTCCAGTATCTTTTTAAGGCTCATTACGCTTCTCTATAATGCGTATTCATATATTTTAAATATGGCCACACGGTTTACTTCTTTAGCCAGAGTTTTATTTAAAATAGTTGCCATTCTTTTTATAAATTTTAGCTGCATTATGGTGAATCCTGTCGTTGCAGCGATATGATTTTTGTAGCTTGTTGGGCCACCTTACGATTCCTGTAACTATTTCAATGAAGATTTTATATATTTTGCTGAACGCAAGTGGTTTTTAACAAAATCTTTTTTTAGATTTAGTCCAGCAATATACCAACTATTATTTTCAATTCAGCATGTAAAAGTTTTTTTTATGTTTTTATATTATGATCAGAAAATAAAACTTGACTTTTTTATTTTAATCCGATATTAAAAGGTTTTTGTTGACTTTTATATAACTATTAGAAATTAATGGTTATTTGGCGTACTCAGACATGCATTTTTAATTAAGTCAATTTAATTTTAATTGAGCAATTAAGTCTAGTGTTCACACATACTCAATTTAGCTGACTCAATTATCGTTTCACAGCTGAAAAAAAAATTATTTTTTTATTTGGATGCAAGTTTCGGTTTAAACGAAATTTTACTTGCATTTGTTAAAAATATGGAGTTCTTGGAGTCATTGCGGTCACTTTTTGATTCAAAATTATCAGTGCTTAAAAAATTGAAAGGAAAAAAACAATTTTAAAAAGTTTGAGAAAGCAGCAGCTGTTGCTCCTTTCATTATTCCACCAAAATGCAATTCCAAGGTTACCTCCTTCAGCAGCCATTTCCCTTTCAAAATAAATAAATAAACAAATATTTATTTATTCAGTCTGTTTGAAAATTCAGTTTGTGTTGTTTGTATGGTTGTACTTTTTTTGTCATTTGGCTCGCCATTATATGAAATTTTTCTGCTCACTGAACACAGTTCTTAATAAAAATTTCTCTGACCAGGGTTGCAATTCGAGTTTTAAGCAATTAGTGATACAATTAACTACCAATTGCAAAATTTATTAATTGACTTATTGTATGATAAATTGTGGTCAATTAAGGCCTTAATAGCGAAAAATGCCATGATTGTGCAATTAAGGAGTATGCCTGAACACGGTATAATTCCAACCGATTTATAATAGAATTCTTCACAATATTCCGTGCAAAAGTTCTTGTTTGTTATATTAAATAAATTAAATAATTTTCAGTGTAAAAATGACTTGTTGAATATATACATATATATATATATATATATATATATATATATATAAATATATATATATATATATATATATATATATATATAAATCTTAAAATAATTATTGTTTTCTGATGGAAAAATTAAGGCCAAGAAGTAAATTTTGTTTTCTGAAGAATAACTACAAATCAAAAAATAGCTCCTATAAACTGAGATATATATAACAAACAAACAGGACATATTATCTAAATAATAAACGAAAATTAAGAAACAAATATTGTATCCTGATCGAAAAATAAAAGCCAAAAATAAAATAAGAAATTTTCTGAGAAATAAATAAAAACAAGTTATAACTTTTATTTTTTGATATATATATATATATATATATATATATATATATATATACGAATCAAGATATAATTATTATTTTCCGGTCGATATTTTAAAATTAATAAATAACTTTAATTTTCCAGAGAATTAATAAAAATCAAAAGAAAATCGTGCGAGATGGCAGTTGGTACCCCAATTTATTAATATTGTGCATTGTCTTGATGGAACAATATTGAACTTTATGTTCATGAAGGTGTTTTCTTGGACCAGCAATCAGGAGATGACTCCTTCATATGCGGTGCATTGTGCAAGAGCTAGAGAGAAGAGGATAGTTTTAGAGGACAGATGAAGACAGTTAGAGAATTTCGTTGTAGCTACTTGCACCTTTCACTCCACCGGTACCGACGAAGCAGGCAGCTGTATTCTGCTCTATATATAAAACCTTCGCAGACTGTTACTTTGATGTACCAAAAGATGTTAAAATGTCCAATCCCGATATGGTTTATTTGATTTTATTTTTTCAATACCATTCATCTTCCTCCTGAAGTAAAAAATATGTTTGACAAAAAATAAGCAAAAGACATTTTAGATATGCACTTGTAATATGCCAATAAATAGGCCTAAATACTCCAGCTCGGGGAACGTATTATAATGACTTTTGTTATATTCTAATACATCAATCCACCAACAAGTATTGCTATTGCCCATCCCGGGATCATGTTATTGATTTTGAATTAAGTTTGCATTATCAAAAAAATTAATTTTATTTAGTTACTGACATATGAAAACAAGTTAATTTTCCATCTCCAGCTTTTTTGGATTTTTGTTCATATATGGTATATGTTATATATACAAAAGAAAGTGAATTGCCCAACCCTGACATCGAACCTCTGATTTTGTTTGATTTTTAATACCAATTCAATACTTTTGACTTGTTATACCGTGTTCAGATATACCCCTTAATTGCGCAATAATGGCATTTTTCGCAATTAAGGCCTTAATTGACCACAATTTATCAGACAACAAGTCAACTAGTAAATTGAGCAATTAGTAGCTACCTGTCTCACTAATTGCGTAAAACTCGAATTGCAACCCTTGTCATAAGTGTGTTTATTAAGAACTGTGTTCAGAAAAATTTCATATAATCACGAGCCAAACGTCAAAAAATTATAAACATACAAACAAAACACACTTAATTTTCAAACAGACTGAATAAATAAATAAACAAAAACGAAATGGCTGGTGAAGAAGGTGATCTTTAAGTTGCATTTTGCTGGGATAAGGAAAGGAGCAATAGCTGCTGCTCTCTCAAACTTTGGAAAATTGTCCAGTGTTCCTTTTTTTAACACTGATAATTTTTAACAAAAAATTGATCGCAATGGCTCCAAGAACTCCATATTTTTACTATATGCAATTAAAATTTCGTTTAAACCAAAATTTGCAAACATTTTTAAAATTTACAATCAAGGATATATTCACGAAGCAAATAAAAAAATGTTTTTTCCAGCTGTCAAATGCTAACTGAGTCTACTAAACTGAGTATGTGTGAAAACTAGACTTATTTGCTCAATTAAAATTAAATTGACTCAATTAGAAATGCATGCCTGAACAAGGTATTAGTTCATTTATTGTGAAAAATAAATAAATTGTCCAGCCCTGACGCTATTTTTAAGTTTCAAAAATTCTAGAACTAATAAATTTTATTGAAATATATTCCATATATTTAATTTAAAAAAAAAAAGTAAGAAGAATTGTTTCAGTTGATGTGCAAAAACATTGCTTGTCTAGCCCTGGTATAGAAGTTTTATTGTTTTATAATATTGAATACCATATTAATTATTATTATTATTATTATTATTATTATTATTATTATTATTATTATTATTATTATTATATTATAAAACAGGTTTTTGTTAATAAAGAAATTGAAGTAGTTTTGAAAGCTTACATTTGCTTACCAAAAATCACTTTAAGTTCTCCAGCTCTGGAAAACCATTTGTAATCTCACTGATTATTAATACTAAACTATATAGGACCTTGCCAATGCATCAGTGCGAGAATGAAGTATAGCTAGTCTAGTTTTGGAAGCCTTATTATTCCTACAGACAGACGGGCATCGCTTCCGTCTTCCCTATTCATAAAGACTCCGATTATATTCAGTTAATGGGGTCACATATTGCTATTGAGAAAATTGGGCACAAATCGGCAGCCCATAAATAACTTTTCACATCTTTGTAAATAGTTTAAAAGTTTACTAATAACTATTTCCCTGTATTATATCCGTGATCCTTGTGTGAGGGTGACAAATCTGACTTATCGAAATCTGACTTATTTGTTGACGTTTTGAACGGATTCAAACATCTAAATTTCTATTTCACTACCATAAAACAACTGATTTTATTTGCTAAATATTTTTTTTTTTTTGGGGAAAAATTTATTAAATATAATTAATTTCTATCGGCTAAATGGCAATAATAAATTAAAAGGATTTTTATTGCTTATTTGGCCAATATTTTCCCCTTCTAATAACAGCGCGTTATGATTTAGTGCCACCAAATCCTGTATTAAATAGTAGTTTTGTTGTTGCTTTTCCTACATTTTATTATTTGTTGGATTTAGTACGAATGACTACATGTTTATTCATTTATAAACGACAAATTTATATGTATTTTAATAATATCGTGTCCTTTGTTTTTTATTTTTGTTTTTTATTTATTTTCATTTTTGAAACTCGTTCGACTATTCATGAATTGAAATCTACAATTATTGATGGTGTGGTTTATTGACTTAACAATTTATTACTGCAATAGTTTAACACTAATTTATTTTTATTTATTGATTTCGCTGCTAAAAATTTACCCAAAAAAAGCGCATTAAAACGAATGAATTACAATGTTAGACAATATACCGACTGATCATAAAAAGTGAATTTGGTAAGAGAAACTTTTATTTCAGCAAATAGTGTCGTATAATAAAACATAAAAATTTAAGAGCCAAATATTCGTAGTATGACGTAAAACAGACTAACTGGTTACAAAATTGTTTTATGGAAAGGAAGAATTTTTATTTGGAATGTGATCATTTTAAGATATCGTGCTTATAAGTGCTGCATAGCTGGAGAACTCTTCCCATTAATTGTGGGAACAATTGTTATGGAAACACTTTTAGAAGAGTTACTAAAAATGTCGCCATATCGGTTGGATCATATTATGAAATCTGCTGCAGGAAGATCGATCCAAAATTCAATAAAAAAAACTGTGGCACCAACAACACCCTTATCACACTTCTGCCGACCAGATTTGGCACCCTGCGAACAGTTCCTATTCTCAAGACTGAAGACGCGTTTTGTAACGTTTAAACAGAAAAAAAGTCGATTGACTGAGAGCATTCAAGTACACACCAAAAAGAGTACATCAAAACTGCTTCGAAATTTCGAAGAAAAGCACTCACCCAAGATTATTGTATTTTCGAAAACTATTTTTCCTGTGCATTCTTTCGTCATGACAATCACAAGCATATTAAAACAATATCACGAGATTAATAAAACGAAACCTTAAAAAGCAAAACAATTATAATGAAATATAAAAATTTTATATAGACAAAAAAATAACATTTTGCAAAACTATAAAAATTCATTTTACACCTGATATTTGGACGGAGTTGAATACCAGGGATATTAAAGTGAACTGTACAAGACTGATGACGTTAATGGTCGAATTTTGTATGGGAGTTAAAAGAAGAAAAAAAAACCAGCAGTCAAACAGGCAAACAAAATCTCTGTATGAAAAAAAATATCTAAGCAATTGGAAACATAAAATTGTTTTTATATACAATTATTTACATGGAACAACAAGTGGATTTATGGGACACAAAAAAAACAAATCCAAACCGTACAAAACCGCCTATAAAAAATTTGATGCACGTCAAAGTGATAGAGTCGATTGAATGGAATGGAGGTTGTTCTCTTAAAGTCTATTTCACAATGTCGAAACAAAAGCAACATTTTAAAAATTCGTTTTGTTTCGGGAAGAAAAAACTCTTTCGATACGAGAAATCGAATTGTATTTAAAGTAGTTTTTTTAACCACATAAATCCTTGATTATTTTGGTTTAATAGATATTTAAGCTCTGGGTCTGAATATGCTGCAGTCACAATAATTGATTTCCTGTTCGCTAATTAAAAAACAAGACATGATTTATTCTATGCAGAGTTGCACAGGTCTTTGAAAGTAAGAAATAAAACGATTTTAAGTATGAAACTTCTTAACTATTAAATGAATAAAAATCTAGATGGTTATAGAGAAGGAGTCAGGGGGTTTTGAAGATTAAGAATTTTTGTATTCAAAATAAAACATATCCTTCGAATTTCGGGATCTCAAAATCAATGCTTTTATAAAAAATATAAGGAAAATGGTTGATCCTAAAGGCCATCCCTGTAACTTTCCGCCAGTTTCAACCGGGAAGCTTTCGTAACCTGGTTCTTGTGCTATTCTCTGCTCTTGAACTCTTTGAGCTAGAACTTTAATCTTCATATCAACCGATTCTCAGATGATAAGTGGTGATAGATTTTGTTTTCGATTACTGTCAAAGAATCGAGCACACTAACTGATCAGATATATAATTTCGAAATTCAAAAAATTACATCTTTCCATTTTTTTATGTTTACGAGATCTCACGGTCAAATAAAACGTTTTTGACTCGGTTTAAGGCTATCGAAATGGCTTTTCAATGTTAAAAAATTTTCATGGAATCAATCGTTAAATTCGTTTCCAAAAAGTAAACACTGGAAAAATTCATTTGAAATGATTTTTTGAGATTTCTTGAAATCGATTCAAGTTTACAGAAGCTCTAGCTATAGGAACACTCCTTGGAACAGTGCCAGTTTGATATGATTTTACTTAGCCCTTTAAAACTTGGAAATATATCACTTACTTACACACACATGCACACATATAGAAATTGTGACATCCTCTCAAAAGCAGTCAGTTTCTTGTAAGTAAGACCAGCACTAAGGGGGAACTCCCATATATGCAAAGCATAGCGGTGGCAGGAGGGGAAAAGGAAGTAGCGTCTCCGACTGCTTCTCCAAAAACTAATTCTCGCTGAAATATTGACCAGAAAGGTATGCAGTTTTGCTGAAAAACGTATTGGGCGTCTAAAAGACTGAGTTTCGGGAACAACTTCTCTGATTTCATTATAGTAGCGATAAAACAACGAAATGCATGCCATATTCGACGATGCTCCAGAGAGTCAATAGCAGCTCTTCAAAGGGCTTCCTCCGCCTCTCCTGTACAATGTCGAGTAACTTCAAAATAGTCTTTGACGGTCCACACATAAGAGCTGTACTCCATTTTCGATAGGATGTAAAATGGTGTAAATAATGAAAAGATCATATGAGATTAAATATCTGCTGCACCATCTTAGAGAAGCCCTGTCACTTAAATGCTTCTTTTGCATCTTGCAGGACGTGGTCCGAGAACACGATTTTCGAAAAAAGTGGCAGAACAAATAACTTTCCGATTTATTAAAGCTTTTATTTTTCTAATAAAAAATATCCATCGAAATTCTATAAACGTTCTTTTATTGAAAAAATTTTTAAAATTTCAAAACTTTAAATATTTTCAATATAGAAATTGTTACTTGATATTTTGTATCTCCAAACATTCCCTTTAATATGACATAAGACTAATTTTTTTTTAAATATTATTAATATTCGTTCTGAATTAATTTTCGTGCCCAGATTTTTTTTTGTATAAAAGATTTTGGCTGCAAAAAATTATGGGGGAAAAAGGAAAAGTTTTAGGATCTACAGTTGGCGCTGTTATTAAAAACATTTCAGCCCAAAATCATCTCTACATTTTCTGATTAATTAAACTTTTAAAATTTCAAACATTTGGAGACAGAAAATGGTTTTAAGAAATAAAAATTGTTTTGCCATATTTTGTAGTCCCAAGTATTCACTTTGAAATGCCATGCGAATGATTTTCGTGTTTAAGATGGTTCTTGAGATAGTGAAAAAATAAACGGAACAGATTCGGCAATTTATGAAATTTTGAGTATGAAATTAATATATTTCTGTTGATAGAAGTATTAAATAGAATGAATAAGAGCCTCTGAAAAATCTTCATCCAAATCAAAAGGCTCATGTCCTTGTCGGTATGACATGTTTTAGTGTATTATGAAAAAAAATGCGGCGATTTTTCGATGTCGTAAGACTTATTTCTTTCGTAGAATTTCATATGAAATAAAAACAATTTCAATTCGACATTGTGAAATACGCCTATTTAAGCAATTATTTCAATTAAACAACCTTCAACTTGACTGTAAAACGAAAACTCCTGCGATTAATATAAAATAGCTGGTCAACTTGCCATAACGAATCCACGAGGCTCTGCAGTACATGAATAAGTCGAACAGACTCTAGATAACCTTATCACTTTGCAGCGTATCTTAAACAAAAGCCACTGTAGTATGTGTGCTTTTAAAAAAACAAAAACAACAACAAAAGCAATAAAAAAGAGGCAAATAAAATAAATAAAACTGCAGTCAATATTTAGCGCCCATTTATGTAGGTTGAGTATGAATTCATTTTTCGTTTTAAAACCGACACGAATGGTTAACCGTTCCTGAGTGTGTTCGCCCAAACTATAAACGGCAGTAGTAAAACAATGATTTCTTTTCTTCCCTTTCCACTTGCAACATGCGACACATGTATCTATGTATGAGTATGTAATTGTATGTAATTTTGTTTGCTTTTTTATGTGAGGAAAAGTATTTTATTTCGCCAAATTTACAAATGATCAGTAAATGGAAGTAGTAAAACGAATTAACGATTTACAGAACTTTTTTATACCACAGAAACATTTTTTATGAATACGTACGAACTATTCGTACTCGGAGCACTTAAATAATTTTAACTTAGTAATTTAATGTACAAAAAACTTTAACTAATTAAATAAATTCATTATATATTTAGTTTTCTTCCTATTCCATAACAAACTCTATATATCCAGCTCTGGAACTATTATTTTCTGATTTCTAACACTAAAACACTTTTTATCATATCTTATCAAATATATGTGACTTATAAAGAATATAAACACCTTTTATAGATTGATTACAAAATTCAATTGTCCAACTCTGGAATCTTTTATATGATCTTGTTTGGTTTTAATACTAATTTAAATGGTTTCTTTAGCCATAAAAACTTTTTATTCAAAACAAGTAGTTTCTTTAAGTTACTTTAATATATCAAAATATTCTAAGCTTTCCAGCTCTGGACCTATCTATTTGGCTTCTCTTATTTCTAGTTCCAAATAATGTTTTCAAAACTATTAATTATATTTAATTTATAAAAAAATTCGTCTATTTGGTTGAAAAATATATTTCAGTTGTCCATCCCTGGAATGGATTTTTTCGTTTTGTTTTTCTTTAATACTAATTTAAACTATCTTTTAAAATATAGTACATCTTTGGTTGCTAAAAAACGTCTTTTATTGAATTACATTCTCACAAAAAGATTTTAAAATTGTCCAGCTCTGGATCTGCATTTTTCAAAATAATTTTTTTTCTAAATAATTAAATGCATTTATATATAAAACCAAAATATATTTCTATTTTATTTAAATTTTAATTTATTATATGTTGCACATTTGGTACAAAAACATTTAAATTGTCCAGCCCTGGAATAAAATATTTGATTTTGTTTAATTTTAAATACCCACCTTAATGTTTTTTTTTAACAATTAAAAATTTTTATTGAAAACAGTTACTTTATATATCAAATAAGAAAAAGATATATTTCCATTATCCAACCCTGGAATGGAACTTTTCGATTTGTTTGACTTTTACGATAAATTTAAATTATCTTTTAAAATATATCATTTGCTTGGTTGCCAAGAAATTTGGTTTATTTAATTGCATTAACATAATAAGGTATTAAAATTGTCCAGCTCTGGTTCTATATTCTTCAAAACCTTTTTTTTTAAGAATAGCAAACATATTAATATATAAAATCAGAAATTCTATTATAAATTATTAACTATTTGGTACAAAAACAATTAAATTGTCCAACCCTGGAATGTAATTTTTCGTTTTGTTTGATTTTTAATTTTAAATTGAATTAATTTTTTAAATAAATTATATATGACTTCGCAAAAAAAATTGTTTATATCTTACAACCCCAAAAAAAAAGTTAAAGAAACTTTCCAGCTCTGGGACTATTCTCTTAGACTTTCTGATTTCTATTTTTGTTTTTCTTTCTAAAATATTTATGTTAATTTATGAAAAAGGAAACGTTTTGTAGATGATGATGAAATATAAGTTGTCCAACCCTGCAGATGAATTTCGTTTTTGTTTCACTTTTATTGCCTGTTTAAGTTTTTCTGCAGTTTAAGATAAATTAAATTCACAAAAAGGCAAAAATTTGTTTTTTTATAGCAAAACCTAGTAAAAGTTTTCCAGCTCTGGAATAATATAACAGTTTTGCTGAATTTCAGTAGCCTCTAGATCTTCTGAGATCTTCGGTAACCCGATTACTAGCACAGACTTATATGAATTCCCTATACATGGTATATAAGGACCTACAATATAATGCACTATGGGGTCGTATATTAATATTGAAAATAGTCCACACCGAAAGACAATTTTACTTACTCACTGATTGCAGACACCAATTACTTCTCTTAAATATCCCCAATACCAAATTCCAAGAGAAGCAAATAGCTGCCAAATATTTTTCAATTTCATCTCACTTAATCGCACACCACTGGGCCACACACTAGCGATGGCTGGTGTAGGGTGTAGGAACATATAAAAACGTCATCTAAATGATTTTTAATTTACAACATGAAATTAGGCGCGAAATCAGCAAATTTAGCAACAACAACAACAAAAAATCGCTATTTATTTTATATCTACACCAGAATCGTTAAAATTCTACGAGTCGAAAGATGTTGCAGAAACAAAAATAATAATAAAATATCTACAAGCAGCTAAAAATATTCAAAGAAGGCTCTTAAATCATTGTGATAATGATGGAAAATAAAATGAATTAAACGTATAAATGCATGCATTTTTATTACAACAACAACAACAGCAACAAGAAATAAAAAAAAAAAAGAAACAAACACACTTAAATTATAATGGATATTATGACCCGTGTAACCGAGAACTGAGTGTGAGTTCTTCACCAGAATTTTCTTTTTCTCTTTTTTAAGGCGAATAGTGTGAAGCAGAAGATGGGGCATAAAAAGAATGGAATAGTCGTCTAACGAACATAAAGTTGGAGAAATAACATGTTGTAAAATAGATTTTTATGATGTGTAGCAATTTGTTGTTGGCTGTTGTGTGATGTCTGATGTAGGGAAATTCAATTGAGTAGGAAGTATTGCGGCAACAATATCGAGCATTTAAGTGAGTGTTGCTGTGGCCAAAGTACACATTTGTGGGGTTAAAATGTAAAAGGGATGGGTGCTGTGAATTATTTTAAAAGTGCGTTAAATTGCCTATTTATATATCAATAAAAATGTTGTTTGCGTCTCCACATATTGCCGAGACGCATGAGTATTTGAAGAGCTCCATAAAACAATAATTTTAGGGTAACATATTTTTTTTTTTGGGTGAAGGAAAAATTTTAATTACCTTCAGTAGGATTTTGATCTGAACTATTATATATTCTTTGTTGAGTTCGTGAGTAGTGGCTACATACACTTTAACTTAGAGAAAGTAACAAGAGAAGAAGCTTAAACAGGTAGAGTTTTATTTTTTATAATGGACTTGATATGCCGGGAAATGTATTTTATCAAGTGTCAGCAAGGCCTGAAATCAGTTTCCAATGAATGTAATACAAGTTAAAGCGCTATACTCGGCTGTGCCGACTCTTATATAACCTTCACCAACGTGCGTCTGGTGTTACATATATTTTTAAGTACCAATTTTGTTCTTCCTAAGTTATAAAATATATTTAGGTAGCAGAAAAAAGAGAAACAACGTTAGTTGCCTTTTTCTTTACTTTTATGAATAAAAGAAAAATTAAAATATCCCAACCCTGGAAGAGAAATTTTAATTTTTAAAACATTTTTTCATCAATGCAAATCTTCATGATGTATAAAACGGTTTTATATCAGAAATACTTAAAACTTATAACCATTTTGGTCACTTTCATGTGCTACAATATATTGAATTTACCAACCCTGGAAGTGAAATTTATTATTTTATTTATTCTTATTGTCAATGCAACTCTTCAGGAAGTAGTTATATTTAAGAAAAATTTCAAGTTTTTAACCATTTTGGTCACTTTCATGTAACATAAAATATTGCACTTATCCAACCCTGGATTTGATATTTTATTTTTATTTTTGATACCAAATTTGTTCTTCCTAAATTATAAAACAGTTTTTGTTCGCAAAGAGGCAAATAATAATATATATTCAAAATTTTGATTCCAGGGTTTGGATAACTGCAATTTTTTATGGAACATGTAGGTTACCAAAATGGTTACAAGCTTTAAGTTTTTTTAAATAAAATTATTTCATGCCTTATGATGAGTTGCATTGGCAGAATAAAATTTAACAATTAAAATTTCGTTTCCAGGTGTGCGAAATTGATTTTTTTTTCATTCATAAAAGTAGGCTAAAATCATTTGCCTTTTTGCAATTTTGGGAAACGAAATTTTAATTGTTAAATTTTATTCTACCAATGCTACTTATTATAAGGCATGAAATAGTTTTATTTAAAAACACTTATAATTTGTAACCATATTGGTAACCTAAATGTTCCATTAAAAATTGCAATTATCCAACCCTGTAAACAAAATTTTTAATATTTTTTATTATATGATACCTCTTTAGTTTTTCCTGGAATTAGTAAAAAACCGACCTTAGTTGTCTTTTTGGTTACTTTTATGTATACAAATTTAAATTTCCCATCCCTGAAGGCGAAAATTAAATTTTGTTGTTTTTTTTATCAATGCAAATCTTCAAAACCTATAAAGCGGTTTTATTTTAGAAAAACCTAAATTTTTTAAACATTTTGTTTATTACATGTACTCCAAAATACTGTGCGCGCCAATTAAACTCTTAATTTGCCATCCCAGGAAAAAAATTTTATAATTTAGTTTCTAATAGATAATTGAGGCTTCCCAAAGCATGAAATAGGTTCAATTTACAAACAAACAAAAAAAAATTGGTTTTTGATATTAATTTTGCATCGAGAAATTGGTGTAAGCTTCCCAGCTCTGGAACCATATTTCTAACTTTTCTGAATTTCAATACAATTCGAAATCGTTTTTAAAATATCGTGAGCGTGAGTTCAAAAAAAATTTTTAATTTATTTTTTCAAGTCCGAAATTATATAACTGATCAGTTAGGGTTTTCGATTCTTTTAACGTGATTGAAAACTAAAATAGGGATCGGTTGATTTGAAATTTAAAATAATAGTTTCTTTAACTCGAAGATATATTTTTTTATTAAAGCGAAAGAAATTTGTATATATATATATATGCAATTTTAAAATAAATAGCTTGAAAGCTCTGACATATGCTTATTCCGATTGTTAAAAATGGAGCGCTTTACGGAAAAAATAAACGCTTCGTAGTTCCCGAAAACTCATCACAATATCCATGAGAAATAAATGCAATCGCAACGAGCAGCTGTCTAGTGCGAATTTCGGGGAAGGTGCACCGTGTCAGATGGTGCCATTGTAGACGGCCTAAAGCCATGAAGATAAAGCAACGACTTTGGAACTTGTATTTGTTACGAATATACCCATCAAGTTTCAACTGGGTGTAGTCGAACATTTGTTGCGCCCACTACAGTCATACTGAAGTTGAGTTAGTCCCTGTAAATTGGCAAAATGTGACCCGGTGAGGAGGCGTGATTGGGACTTACTTTTTTCAAAGCAGAGACTTGCAGTGACTGTCAACGACATTCGTTATAGCAACTTGTTGCTTCAATATGACGTCATGTATTTGGACAATATGCGGTGGCAGGTAAGACATGCAGCGTAGGAAACAATCGATTTCCAAAACTTTTTTAAATAAATTCTGATGCAAGTGATTTAAAATCGTGATCTTTTCAATGGGATCTTATACGGATCAGCCAAAGAAAATTTTTTAAATGGAATCCGAGATCCAGCGCGTTATGGGTGAGAAGCGGCCACATCTCTGTGAAAAAGGTATGGAAAATCTCATGATAATAGAAACGGCCTGCCATATAATTAAATAATTTCAGTTACTTTGAATCAAAACATACGAGGCGTGTTCAAATTCCCTGGACCTGGTTCATACGCTGAAAAAAAAATTGCCTAAAAGACGTAGCAATTAATTTCTTTTCTTAAATATTTAAATGTTTGTAGTATTTCAAAGTCTGGAGGTTTTATAAATATTTTGGTAGCATCATCGTCATCAGTAAAAGAGCATCGCAAGGAGCTGAACATTAAGCCATAAATATTAATATTAGCCTAAAATATTAGGCCATAATTTGCCTCAAGTCATTTACTCGTTCATTTGAAAGAGAAAAAAAATTCAAATGATGCCACTTTTGGCGACAACCAGAAAAACATTTTTTTCCCCCAAACGTCTCAAGAGCTGATTTTTTTCCTTCTTTATGGCTTAAACACGTTCGTCATTCAGCATTCCGTTTGCGCTGTACAAGCAAGAAGAAGACAAATTTATACCTTCAAGTTGAAATACAGAAATGCAGAGTAGCAACCAACCCTCATTTAGCCCATTAAACATTTGCCATCCTTCAAACTGCGAAATTAGGCAATTAAAAATATGCCGAAGGCGCACAACGCCATCAACTTCATCAGCAACATTTCCACAAGTAAATGCCTGCATTTTCATGGTTACTTTTTAATACGACGAGCATCTACTTTCATACATATTTACCCATATAAATTTGCTTGTATGAAATTCATAATAAAGTCAGGAAGAGCCAAAGTTTATGTCGCGCTAGGAAATAAATTAACTGGAGCGACAATAACTGCTGGGATAATGTAAATGAGCCATCGTTAGTTATGATGAATGGCTTTTTGGTAGCAAATAAAATTTATTTATGGGCTTGTATCTTCTTATCAAAAGTAATTGTTAATAGCGCTGTAGCCCGTTTTAAACTGCAGCTTCGAAAATAACCGTCACATAAATTCTAATAAAAATATTTTGTTATAAATTTAGCGTCTGTGCGCGCAAATGCAATGGAAGTTAACAAAACTCCTGATCGTTAATTTGCATTAAAGAGTTATTAACTCTCCTTTTAATCTCTTGCAGTTATAATTCGAGTTGAAAACAAGTAAAAAGACTATATTTGGCCGTAGTGGATCTTATATACCCTTCACTGGCGTACGTCTATAAGGCACAACCACATAGTATTCTATTACATATTTGGAGCAGTTTTCCGACCAAATAATATAATGAAAAATAAGACAATCCATTTACTGGGTTACTTATATATAAAAAACAATTCAATTTCCCAGTCCTGGAGTACAAATTTTGATTTTTTTTGATTTTTAATACCAATTTAATATTCGTTTTAATCTATAAGATAGTTGTTAGTTGCTGTTGTTCTTTATTTCTCTTACAACTACAATTAGAGTCAGAAAAGAGCCAACCAATTGTAGAATGAAAACGTAAGAGAGTAATAAAAAAGGAAAAGTTATCACTGAGTTCTTGTTATGACTTTGATATTTGCTTTTAGACTTCTCACTTATTTAAGTGAAAATTTGAAAAAAAAATATCTTTAATTATTCTAAGAAATGCTGGGTCAAGGTCGTAACCAGGTTTTTGTGCTATTCTCTGCTCTTGAACTAAAACGCTATTATTTTTATTTTCATATCATCTAATGCCTACTTGATGAACGGCGATTGATGTAGGTTTCAGTAACTAGAAAAGAATCGAGAACAGTAACTGATCAGGAGCCAAATTACCGCGTTCGATATCATTTGAAATTTCAACATAATTTAAATACAAATTGCTGTCGATATCGAAAGCCGTAATTTGGCCCCTGATATATAATTCCGGAATTTTTTAAGATATATAATTTTTTTCGTTCATGACATCTCACGCACGAATTGACCAATTTTAAGCGAAATAAAGTGATTTTTCATATAGGGTGTTTTTAATAGAGTGATACAAGTTTAAATCATAATAAAACATAGTAACATATTTTTGATATCAATGATGCGAACTTTATTGTATAGAAAATCTTATGACATTAATGTCTGTATATGATTTCGGCCATGTGGCCGCCACGGCTGGCGCGTTTTCGAAGACATATGGGCCAATGACTCCGCCAGCTCATAAAGCGCATCAAACACTAATTTCCTGTGGATGTAATGGTGTTGTGGATTCTCCCCACTCCAAAAGCGACAATTCAACTAAAAATGGGCTTCACCGGAAACTAAAATTTGTAATGGACGAAGTGCACTATAAGTGTAACGAACAGAAGCATTATTTTGATTAAAAATTTTCACAATTTGCACGCGTTGCTCTGGTGTAAGTCGATCTATAATGAAAAACAAAAACCAACTATCAGCTGTTAAATGGGTGGTGAAATAAAGCAGTTATGCCAACTCAAAGTTGTATCACTCTATAAGAAACACCCTATATATTAAAATAATTTGTGCAATCAAACGGTGAAGCACCTTAAAAGTTATTCTAAAGAAAAGACACTTTGAAAAGTTAACGTGCCTTAAGCGCTCTAAACAGCTGATGATTAAACCAACATAAAAATATCTCAATTGGATGTACGTAACCCGTGAAGTTTGAAAATTTATATAATTTTATAACTGTTTAAGAGTTATTATATATGTTATTTAATTATATGTCTGCTTGGGGCCTTATATAAGCCATACCTGCATTGAAAGTCACATATTTGATGGAAAGAAAAGTCAGTAAAAAAAAAAAAAAATTAGCAACCAACCTACTAAAACAGTCATACTGATAAAAGAAACGATGTGAGCTCCAATTCTATTTCCTGCACATTAACACAAGTATTTTATTTGTACATAAATATGTATATAATAACACATAAGAAATTTAAATAAATTATATAAGAGAACGCGGGGAGCGTAGAAGATTAAAAAGCGTACGCAAGGAAATTTAAATGAATCATTAGCAACCCTTATCCTCTGGCACAAACTCACACAACTTTAATTATATTAGCACATATTTACATACAACTCACGCACACACACATACACAGACACACGTTGGAAAAGCGAACATTAATAACTTAAATAAGTCGGAAATGAGACGAAATGAAAGTGTTTAACAAAACCTACGAACCATCATCTTCCACCACCACCGCCAGCATCATCAGCATCATCCTTTCAGCCGGTCGAAACAGGCAACCATCACGAGAAAAAGAAAGAAATCTTCTTTTTCTTCCTCAAATTTCCTACTCTGCTTCCTCAGCTTTTTCGAACAGAGTTCGAGTTTGTATGTAACATTTTATTTATTGTTTGTAAAACGACGTTTTTAGTGTCCTCTTTTATAAGTTTCTCTTGAAGAAAGTAAAAGATCTATGGCTCAGCCCATGAGCATAAAACTGATTGTTTTGCAAAGATATCGACAATAAGATGTGAAATGTAGCAGCATCGTTAAGATTGTTTTCGTTTTACTGTAACTTTCGTTTTAGTTTTAACACCAAAAGCTAAAAGCGTTTTAAAAGGATGGCTGGAAAGGGAATATTATATTTTTGCCAGCTGCTGGTTTGTGTTTGCCAGTGGATTCGTTGCGAGTTGTCAATAAATCGTTACTTCAGCGGGAAAAATATTTGTAGAATTTTTTTCTCCTCTTTTCGTTTCATTTCTTTTCGTCTTTTTATTTATTTGGCTCTGGTAGTGGCCGGCCATCCACCCGCACGTGTTTATTTTCAGTTTGGTTTCGTTTTGTGTATTTTATTTTATTTTATTTGGGTTTTTTTTGTTTTTGTTTTTTTGAAATTTATTGCAAAAGCAGTTTGCGCTGGGTGTTTTTTGTTTGTTTGGTTGTCCTCTTTCTTGAATGATGCTTCTTCGTGCGATAGCAGTTAATGTCAGAACTAGTAAAATATATGAGTCGAGAAACCATCAAGACATTCTTTAAGGGATATTAAATAAACTAGTCAAGGTTGCCATCATTAGTATTTTTAAAGAGAAAAATAAAACAACTTTGAAATAAAATCAAATAGAACAGATTGTTTTAAATGACATAAAATGTTATTAATTCGGAAGATAATATTCTGGTTTTATATTTCAAATATGACTTCAGTCATATGACCACCACGGCTGAATCAGGCATAGTTACTCACTGCATCATAAGTCTGATTTTATTTTAAGCCTTCAAACTAGGGGAATTACCGCCTTGATTGGCTTGGACTTAATCTAATCTCAAGGTCTAATATTCGACATATTTTTATGAATGAAACCAGTAATCAGGGGAGGACCCCTATATATGATAAAGACATATTAAATGATAGGAAATTGATTTTTACTTTTTTACATCGCTGGTGAAGATTGTTGCTGCCGGTACTGACGAAGGAGGGCGTTGTGTTGTACTTTTACATACATGAGGGTGTCAACCGCTGTCGGATATATTCAGCATTACCAGCGATGTAAAAAGTAAAAATCAATTTCCTATCTTTTAATATGTCTTTATCATATGTACTATGCCTTCGTCATTGAGACAAGCCGTGAACAATTAACATAATCCAGCGCTAGCGCGAGAAGAAAAATTCCACACCATATTCATAACTGAGTCCGGAGTCGAACTGGGGACCTAAGACGTCGTAGTCTTATATAATGCTGCTTCAGCCAACATCACTGTCCAACATGTGTCCCATTACCGGCGAATACACGCCGAATATTGTCTTCAAAGTGGTTGAACGTTTCGCGCTTATAGTCGTTGACTAGAGACTTCAAATATTCCAACAGAAAATAGTTTAGCGGTGTTAAATCGCATGTTGTTGGAGGCGCATTCGTGGGTCCGCTTACTAAAAGTTGTTATCGATAGATCAATTGTGGCGCGAACTGTGTGACATGTTGCACCGTCTTGTTTAAACTGCAGCTCGTCGACGTCATGGTGGCTCAATCAAGGAGCGATTAAGTCTCCATTGAGTATAACGTTCTGACGAAGTACAGATTAATTACTTCATCAGGCCATCCCACGAATCACACTAAACTGCCAGTTTTTCTGGGTTTAATTCTGATACGAACCGTGTGACATGATGCACATTCTAGTTGCAACTACAGCTCGTGCAGGTTGTTGTTGCTCAGTTGACAAACGATTAACTGCCTGTTCGCCGATGTCGAAAGCTATCGTTCGTTCGAATAAATAGCATTTAAAACAAAAACAATTTTCAAAACTTGTTTTTGTTTTGAATGTTATTTATTCGAACGAACGATAGCTTTCGACATCGGCGAACAGGCAGTAAGTCACCATTAACTGCAACGTTTTAAACACCATGGCTGTGGAAGAAGTATAAAAATATGATTCCACCAGCCCACCCCATAAATTCCATTAAACTGTCAGTTTTTCTGAACTTAATTGTGACACGAACTGTATGACATGTTACACCGTCTTGTCTAAACTGCAGCCCGTGCATGTCATGGTTATTCGATTAACGACTATCATTGTGAGAGAATTACAGAAAAATCATTATAAAAGCTCGTCCCATAAATCACACTAAACTGTCAGATTTTTTGGACTTCATTGTGACAAGAGCTGTGTAACATGTTGTACAGTCTTGTTTGAACTGCAGCTCGTGCCTGTCATGGCTGTTCGATATACGAGCGATGAGGTCACCATTTACTGTAACGTTTTGACCAGCATCGTTATGGAAGAAGTACAAAAAATGAATGCACCATCCCATGAAGTACACTAAACTGTCAGTTTTCCTGGACTTAATTGTGAGACGAACTGTGTGACACCGTCTTGTTGGAACTAATACTCGTGCACGTCATGATTGCTCAATTAATGTGTAATTAATTAACTGTAACGTTCTGACCCGCATAGTTGCGAAAGAAGTACGGAAAAATTATTATAAAAGCCCATCCCATAAATCACACGAAACTGTCAGTCTTTATGGATTAAATGATGTCTGAGCATGCACTTGAGGATCATCATCGCAGCAGGTTTGTATTCATTCAGACAGAACTGATCTTCACCGCTAAACAGAATTCGCGGGATACGTATTTTGAACAAAACCATGATTTGCAAAAAATATCTGCACAATTTGGCAGGGGTTTTCAGGTGTCAGTCTATTCATGTTGAAGTGCTAAACAAAACAAAATATTGAATCACTTGACAGCTGATGAAATGACCGTGAGTTATATATATGTTTTACACCTCCATATAAAACACCCTTTAGTATAAACTTACAAGGCATTGCAACAGGAATTCGTGTAAAAGATTAATTGAAATTTCGCTAGAAATACCGGCCATATTGTCCTACCGCCACAAGATGAAATAGTTGAACGCGTGTAACTTCTCTGGAATGAAAAGAGAACACATTCAATGCAAAAGTTTCATGACTGGTTGCGAGGAACTAGTGGTTAATTTGAATTTGGAGAACTGCCATTTTTAAAGGACAATCCCTATTCCACTCAATTAAGGTAACAGTTTTCATGGGATTTTGGTAGAATTAAAAACCTTTTTGTTACACATTCTGTGTCCTAGAAATCGCCAAGCTTTCAAATAAATCGTTTGCAATGAAAAAAACTCCAGGATTATTATTCTTCTAAATATCATTTCAAAACTTGGCAACCTCTGAGTGTTGCTGATTTAATGCTAATGACGAAAATGATGACAATACCAACCCAAAATTGATGATATTTCGAACAATTTATTTTTGGGTTTAACGTTCTCGTCAAGGCAATACAACAACTTCAACGAAACCAAACCCTTGAAAGAAATTAAACATTTTTAGGAATTTCTTGTTCAATTTCTATGAGATTTGCTTGCAACGATTTTATTTTCTTACTGCTTTTTTGTTGTAGTTATTTTTATCGTCTTTCTTAACGTTGGCATGCCATCATTTATAGCGATGAGAATTTCTATGAATGAATTATGGCTTTTATGGCAATTCTTTTCTTTAAAGGAAGAACGGTTTCTCTCCATGTGTGTGTATGTGTGTTAGCAAAATTTATAGCACATGAATGTATGGGTGTGAACGATGATTTGCCAACTCCCTCTACTGATTTTCGATTTTAATTCTTTTATTTATTTATATGGGGTTTTATTTTTTGGCAAACAGTGGCGCTTTAAACTTTTTCTTGGGCGACTAAATTTATTGACAAAAAGTATTCATTTTTATTATTTTTTTTTAATATTTTTGGTAGGAAATTTAAGGACAACCTATAATTATATTATCCAGTAGAGGCAGGCGATTTATTACTCATGTTATTAACGGGAGTGGTTTTTTAATAGTTTTGAAATAGCAACCTGATTAATTTATTTAATTATCTATAATTAAATTTTGTTAAAATGTGCTGTTGGTGCTAAAAATTGAATAATATTCCAAAGCCCCGGCACAAAGATCTTGAATGAGTCACATAAATAAGCACATTTGGATTTATATTTGATATGTTCTGCCATGCACATCACTATGACCCCGGTTGAAGGACCATAAAATCGAAACTAGAATGGAATTTGAGCCTGAGCAGTGGCCTTAACTTTAAACAAACAAAAAATTTATTTGATATTAAAAGTGTTCATTGATATTGATCTCCTGCATATAAACACTTTTTTGTTCCCTAGTTTTTATGTGATTGTGTAACATCTTTTATATTCATAAATATATTTTAAAGGTGTGGATGATAATAGTTCTTCGCTGGCACTGCTGCCTCTATTTACACTAAAGATGGAGTAGTGCTGGCCATGATGATGATGATGATGATAATACTGATGGTGCTGCCAAATATATAAAATCGTTAAGTTTTCAATGTTAGACATCATAAATTCTTACATGTTAATGCAGTTTGATTCTGTTGTTAGCAGATCTTTTTAAATATGTATATATATAAATCAAATTAAAGTGAATATCAGTTTAAATTTACTTCATAGTTTAACGAAAAAATTTCATTCGATTTTTTCCACAAACCAAATGGAAATTTCATGAATTTTGTGAAAGAGTTTCATTGGAATCGTTTCTTTATTTTTCAGAATTTCATAAAAATATTTCATTGAATTTATGACAACATATTGTATCTTCTTAGAAACCACTTTATATATAACGAAATATATTCGCTTTTTGCTAAAAATTATTTCAATATCTCTATGTTAAATCAAATTAAGATTCATGGGCTAATTGTTCGAAATTAATTTAAATCTCAGAAAGACATGATGATAAATATTTCAAGGCACAAAGGAAAGTCAACATCAGTGCTATTCAACTTACACAGCAGAGCAGAACAGCTGTTTTCGAAAGTCGCAACACTTTCATCATCAGTGCTCATGTGTTTATCACCACTTTTTAGGTGGCTAAGTTGAATGTGATAACAGTTCCTATTTACACTAATTTTATTATGAAAAACAATCCGAGAACTGTATCAAACTGATGTTAACACGTTTTTGTTTTAATACCCGTGTTACCGTTTAATTATTTTCTTCATGACCCATTGCTCTGAATTTTTTGTTCCATCATACCTAAGTCAAACTTTTTTGGTTTGAATTTTATACTTAAGTATATGTGAACGGTGTTTTCCAATTTTCACTGAGATTTTAATTAATTTCGAACAATTAGCCCATGAATCTTATGTCGATTTCTTTTCTACAAAATAATGCAACATTTTTCACACTTTTTAACAGAAAATTGCAACATGTTGTCTTTTCAAAATAAGGAATTTATTACAAATGAGTCCTACATCCTACACGAAAAATAATTCCTGTTTCAAAACTTTTCCGAACCGGCATTTTTTAAAATATGCGTGAAAAAATGTAACATGTTTTTTAGAAAAGAAAACGCCATTAATTCGATTTAATATTTCAATATCTGTTTTTAAACACAATTAAATATTTTGTTACGGTTATTGAAACTGAATTTTTTAATAAACAAGGAAAACCCTTCACTGACGTACATAATGAAAATCAAAATAAATTTATTATCATGTTATTAGCCCTATTGGCAATTATTAGTTACCTACGAGTGTATTTGGACCAAATAATTGGATCAAACGATTTAATGTTGAAAATATTATATAACATTTTTTTTACATTATTAATAAATAATAAAAATTAATTTCACACGGACTTAATATACTTATATGAAAGTCTTTATAATGTAAGTAAAATTAAATTTTAATAAGTCAAAAATTTGTCAAATTGAAGAAAAAATGGTTTTAATTTGAAAACTTAAAATTGAATTTCATTTCCATAGATTTTATCTATGAATTCATCATTATATTTGGAATTAATTTAAAACTTTTGTTAAATAAATTAACTATTTGACAAACATTGTGCTATTATGATATGAAATTTATTTGTTGGGTGGTTAAGCATGTCTATATGCAATTCCTTGGCGCTTTATACCAAATCCTTAGTAGACTTTAGCTACAGTTTTGAAAAGTTTCAAACTCCTCAACTTGTCAAAAGACTTCCATAAACCATTTGAGAATTTAAATGAAAGCCCACAAATGATCACTTTACTTATTATAATGTGATTTAAATTCTCAAATGGTTTATGGAAGACTTTTGACAAGTTGAGGAGTTTGAAACTTTTTAAAACCCAACAAATAAATTTCATATTAAAAACTTTTATTTATTCAGAACAACTATTTAACTCATAATAAAGAAAATTGTTAATTTAAGATCGAACTTAGTCGTCTAACGAAGCATCGTGTAACAGGAAACACGAATAAAACGCAGCGTACACTTCTTGTTCACAAGAACTTTATAAAAGAGCATAAGCACACAAGAAGAAGCACCGAAAAACAACAACAAATGCACAACTAGAATTTATGTAATATGTAAGCTTACTCGTAAGTATGAGAAGTGCATAGAAGGCAGTGCATTCTATTTAGTAGAGTAAAAAAAAACCTGTATTTCAGCTGTAACTTCTTAACTAGTCAACCGATTTTGATGAAACAAACCATAATGGATAGAAGAGATCACGGGTTCGGTTGTGTGAGTTAAGGGCCTTTCAAGGCTAGTAATTGTTAACTTGCTTAGAACACATATTTTATTTCACTTCCTCATGCTTAAAATTTATGAATAAGATTCCACTCCATTGATCTTTGCACGACAATTTTAAAAATACCTTATTTTATATTAAAAAATTAATTTTAAGACATTGCTTTGACGATTTAACTTCTGAACTGGGAACTCTGTTTTTTAAATGTTGCTCATATATTTAATAATTAAAAGTGTTATATTCGGCTGTGCCGAATCTTATATACCCTTCACCAACGTACGTCTGGCATAATATATATTTTTAAGTACCAATTTCGGTTTTTCTAAATTATAAAATAGTTTTAGCCAGAAAAAATATATAACTTCAGTTGCCTTTTTGGTTACTAATATGAATGAAAAAAAATATTAATTTTCCACCCCTGAAAACGAAAACTTGATATATCTTTAAATATTTGATGCAAATTTTGCTTTTCCTAAATTAAAATTAGTTTTAAATTAATTAAACGACGTTAATTCGATTTAATATATAAACGACGTTAGTTGCTTTTTTGTTACTTTTATGTATAAAAAATTTCAGTTTCCCAGCTCTGGAACCGTCCTTCCGATTTTTCTGAAATATTTATTCTCATTTCCAATCGATCAGTCTAAGAATGAAGTCTCTAGCTCTTCTGGGGGCTGGGGAAAACCGATTTCACGTACAGACAGACGGGCAGACGGACATCGCTCAATCATCATCGCTACTCATAAAGATCCAGAATATATATACTTTATGGGGTCGCATATTGATATCGAAGAAATTACACACGGAATGACAAATCTAAACATATCCTTTCACTTTTTTGTGAAGGGTATACAAACGTAAATGTACAAAGTGCCGGTGTACAGGTCCCGACGGGAGTATTTGACATATTGGCGCAGTTGTTAACTCGTATTTCGATGCGTTCTTGTGACTCTACAAGGGCTTCATAGGTTATTATAATTATTTTATATTCGCAGTGAAAAAAGTTCAAAGAAGTTACTATATGATCCGAAAGTAGTGGGCATCTGAAATTTTTCTAATGCTTTTCACAACGAGTTATTATTTCAAGAACTTCTCTTTTTTTTTTGTTACTTTTTCAGCGAAGTCATAAATCTGATATTAATAATATATGATTCTTATACTTCAATTCTAATAACTTTTTATATGTATAACGAAGAGCCACTTACTGCGAATGCTCTGAAGGTTCGGGAACACAACAGATAAGTTTGATGTCTTAAAATAACTGCAGGCATCTGTTAAACAGCACCCATGCGTATAAATTTAATAAGAGACTTGAGCATATTCATAATAAAAAGCTTTTGTTGAAGTGTGTTTGATAGCATAATTTTCATAAAAAATTTATATCAACGAGCAGTTATACTTTTAAGATGCTTTAAATTAACAGACGTTTAATTTTTCCTTAATACTCCATTGAATCTGTTATTTTCTATCCTTTAAATAGAAATTATAATTCTCTGCACGTCATTTAGCCAAAATCTCTTGAGGATCATTATTTGGAACTACACTTTATTTTGCACAATTTTCACAAATATTTTCCTATTCAAAGTGTTTGAAATTGCAAAAAAAAAGATATTAAGAATAAAACAAAAACCTTGGCAATAAAACTAAGCCAAATCACTTTCACTTATTTAACGTTCTCCCGGAAATTGTTGGCTGAGTGGATGGATGCTCGTTTTTTTTGTTTGTAAATACAAGAAAAATTTATAAGGAAAGTTAAATGAAATCACCCTCCGGGTATAAAACACAAAATCAAGTGCAAATTACACATCGATGTTTCTAGTTATTTAAAGATATTTCTTTAATATTTAAAGGCACTTAAGGAACATTAAGCTCGGCGATTTAATACTTTATTATTTGTGGTTTAAAAAATAAAAGAGTAGAATTGTTTTAGATGTAGTTGTTTTTTTTATATTTTGTTTTTATTAACAGTTTTTCAAATTAAATTTTTGACAATGCCTGAGGTGAAAATAAATTGAATAATTGAATGAATATTTAAAGCAGCTGATCTAAAACTGTTTGGTCCGTGGAAATTTTGTTATGCAATCGGAATATTCATGCCATATTGTTATTAGTCCTTTCAACATTTTCCAATTTCATCATAGAAGTCATCTCCTGAGTTCTGGTCCTAATAAAATTATATATTGATTTAAATTTTGTAGGCTAATTGTTCGATGAGTATTTTTAGTTTAGAAAGTCTTGGCAAATATTCCAAAGCACGAGGGAAAGTCAACATCCGTTTTATACATCCAACTTACACTGCAAAGCAGAACAGCTGTTTTCGAAAGCCGCTACACGTTCATCGTCAGTATTCATTTGTTTTTTTATTTATTAACACTTGTTAGGTGGCTCCGTTGATTGTGATAACAGTTTCTTTTCGTATCAATATTATTATGAACAAGTATACGAGAGCGGCGACAACAAATTTTCTGTTTTCTAATCTGTCCTCTTAATACTGTCCTCTCTTTTCTCTATTCGCATTAGGGGTTGCCCCTGGAAAGCTGGCCCCATTCATAAAAAAAATACCAAAAAACTGTTCCATTTACTTACTTTTATAAACTTACTGTAGTTTTTACAGTACTAATTTATTTCTCTGTAATGTGTAGCATATGATTTAATACTAAAGATATAAGAGATGTGTATTTAATTACATTAACATTCGAAAAAAGTTGTATATTTCCAGCTCGGGGTCTGTCTCTTTATCTTGTTGCATATCATAAATATGAAATATGTTAAATTTATAAAGAAAATCAAACAAGTTTGACAAGAAAATCTTTCGGTTGTCCAACCCTGGAGTCGTTTTTCTTAGGAACAAAAATCTTTCAGCAGTGGAAAGTTGGTTTAACTAACAAGAGGATATAGGAAAGAATATGTTTAGATATTTACTTCTATACACCAGATATAGATCTTGTTTTCCAGCTCTGGATCTATCTCATTATCTCTTCTATTTCCTATAACAACGAATTTCTTCAAATACATCAAATATGTGGAATTTGAAATTCATAACAAATAAAATTGCAAATAAAAAGTTTCAACTGTCCAACCCTGCAATCGTCCATTTGAATTCTTGAATCTTTCACACGATTCAAAGTATATACGAAGTATGAAACAAATATAAATAATAACAAAAATGTGATTTAGTTTATATAGTGAAAATATTACTCAATTTTCCAGCTCTGGTACAGTATTGAAACTTGGCTAATTTTCATTATTAATCCATTTATGACTGTTTCCAATATATTAATCTGACATTGAAGTCTCTAATTCTTTTGAGGGCTTCGGAGAACAGATTTCACGTACAGCACAGACATCCATCACTTCTTCATCTTCCCTATTCCTGAGTACCAAGAGTAAATGTGGGATCGCAAATTAAAATTATGGAAATTACAGACCGAATGACAAACCGACATATACTCTTTACTTTAATATTTTTTTTCAAAGCAAAGCAGCTCTGGGTCAATCAATGTCTAGTCTATTTGGCGAATATTTTAAAGTGCAGCCAGACAACTGATCGTTTTTCCCTTTCGAGAGGATTGCGTGTCTCTCGCACTAGTAAACTTCTACACCACAGATGACTGTAAATGATTACGGTTCTTCTGAGGAATTTTCAGTGGTTACGTAGAAGTCATAAGTTCTGTAAAGTTAGTCATAGAAGCGGATAATTTTAGTGATCAACAACATGGTTGTAGCATGATCACTGTCGTCTGTCGGTATCTGTACACCGATATTTTGCAAATATATAATTTATAAAAAAGTGGCGTGTCTAAGACATGTTCTATTATTTCAGAGCTTTTGATATTTTTTTTATATTGATATTTTTTTATATTGAATTGTTTTCTTAATTTATATATTTGCCGCTGGTTGCTTTAATACTTCAATATAATATAAATCCTGCTGAATCTTGTTTCTCAAATAAAAAAAAAAACTCATAGTGATCTTTGAGGAAATGAGTTGGAGTTCTAAATATATGAAACTCATAAAATCATCGAGTATTTAGCACCACCAACAATTATTATTTTCTCTCAAAACACGCTTTGGCAATCTCTGCCTTCACAAACTTGTTTATAACATAAAAACAAACAACAGAATCCTTTAATGAAATTAAAACATCAAAGTGATAAAAAGTTTAAATTGCAAAAATTCATTGAAAAATACTTGTACAGTGAGAAGAGTGAAGCAATCAACTGCAAGCGTGGCAACAAACCAGCCAAAGAAACGCGTTCAAATAAATTAATTTAAAAACACGCCATGGCCAAAAATAAAAGCAAAAAAAAACTTATTAAATTAAATTTTTCAAAAACATAAAAACTGACTTCACAAAAGATCAAAAGGCATCACAAAAAGTTATGAAAAATATTTGTATGTATTTGTACAGAATCAAAAGTACTCATAAAGACATTTAGACACACACACACACACACGCTCTTCAAGTATATAAACATTTCACTCTTCCTTGCACAGCCACAAGTGGCTGCAAAGGAGTAACAGTTTAACAGCCACACATCACGACAACGCTCGCAACGGAAACGTAACTGCAGGTGTTGTAACAACAGCAGCAGCAGCAGCAGCATTAACAGTAACAGGTAAAAACTGTTACATGGAAGAAGAAGAAAAAGAGCTAAAAAAATCTTACAAAAAATATCTCCACGCATACATTTTAAGGTTATGCAGGGGTAGATTAATCGGTGGCAGAGTAGAAATATGAAACATCAACAATAATTTGTAAAACAGCCCCTGGAGGTGTGTATTATTTAAGAACTGTTGCCTCCGTGTTTTTGTTATCTCTTTTCCTATATTTTGCTTTTTGTAAAAAACCATCCAGATTGATTAACCTCTTCGCCACCATTTGCACAGCAAAAGAGGTGAACTTTGAACAAACAACAGGCGACGGGGTTAAACGTTTTTTTTTTACATTTTCTGTTTGTTTTCTAATAATTCTTTCCTGTGGGTTTAAAAGGAAAATGGCTGAAAGTTACTTGATTGTTTTTTGGAAAAAAAAGTTTGAAAGTATTTAGAGATAAAATATTGTTGTTCAGCATATTTCATTCAAATTTTAAGTTTTTAAAGTACAGTCGAACGCGTTTAGGCGGAAATGAAAATCTACCGGAACTTTTTTCCACTTGTGAGAGACTCTCCATTAAAATAATTCATGATGAGCGAAACCTGTTTCGGTTAAACGTTTTATGTACTAATAAAATTATTCGACAATGTGAATGTATTCCATTAGATACAGAACAGATACAAATGATTTAATTTATATTTCAGATAATTGTATTTTATTATTATGCTCTTCACAAAAATATGAAATATGATCATGTCTGAACTGGTCATTCCGTATTCTCAAAGTGCGACCTCATAGTGCATATATATAGGGTGTTTTTTATAGAGTGATACAACTTTGAGTTCGCATCACAGCTTTATTTTACCACCCATTTAACAACTGATAATTGTTTTCTGTTTGTTTTCTTTGACATTTTATTATGAATCGACTTACACCAGAGCAACGCGTGCAACTTGTGGAAATTTTCAATCAAAATAATAGTTCTCTTCGTCAAACTTATCGTGCACTTCGTCCATTCAAAATTTTATTTTCCGCTGAAGCCCATTTTTGGTTGAATGCGTACGTAAATAAACGGAATAGTCGCATTTGGAGTGATGAGAATCCACAAGCTTTTGTCGAAACATCCACAGAAAACTGCTGTTTGGTCACATATGGGCTGGCGGAGTCATTGGCCCATATGTCTTCAAAAACGATGATGTTACTGTTTGTGAAAATTGGTGTTCCAGACTGCGCCTTGTACGCGCCAGCATAAGCGATGTCCGTCTGTCTGTATGTGAAATTGGCTTTGAAAAGCACGAAAAGATCTAAAAAATTTATTCTTGGATAGATATATTGGGAATGGTCCTAAATAGGTTGGTATTGAAAATCAGCTAAACTCGAAATGCTGTTCCAGAGCTGGAAAGTTTAAAGTGATTTTTAATTTTTAAAAGCAACTAAAAATATTATTTATGTGTTTGTGTTGATTAAAGCTGTTTACACTTCTTGATTGGCCTTGAAAATTATACAAACCAAAAAATTTGTTTTCAGGGGTGGATAATTAAATATATTTTTGCACTTAAAAATAAACAATTGAAATGAAATTGTTTCCTTTTCTTTATAAGTTAAATATATTTGACACATTTCAATAAAATTTGTAAGTAATAGAAATCAGTGAAACCAAATAACAGGTCCAGAGCTGGAAAACTAATTTTATATAACTGAAATATTAAGGTTACTAAATGAAACTATTATTTTTAGCATTTAACATATTTCATTTCAATACATAATCAAAAATATATGGTAAACGATTGACCCCAAATTACATCCCGCTAATTTTGACTGTGGGAGGATTTCTTCGAGCTTAAACACTATTATACCATGTTTAGACATGCATTTTTAATTGAGTTAATTAAATTTTTAATTGCTCAATTAAATCTACTGTTCACACATACTCAATTTAGTTGACTTAATTATCGTTTGACAGCTGAAAAAAACAGTGTTTTTATTTGTTTTGTGAATATTCGTGTTTTTAAATTTAAAAAAATGGATGCAAATTGTGGTTTAAAAGAAAGTTTACTTGCATATAATAGAAATATGGAGCTCTTGCAGTCATTGCAAACGACTTTTGATTTAAAATTATCACTGCTTAAAAAATAAAAAGGAAAGCTTGACAACTTTACAAGGTTTGAGAAAGCAGCAGCTATTGCTGCTTTCGATATTCCAGCAAAATGCAAATCAAAGGTCACTTCCTTCAACAGCCATTTCCTTTTTGAAACAAGTAAATATTTATTTATTATGTCTGTTTAAAAATTCAGTTTGTTTTGTTTATATGATTGTACTTTTTTTGTCATTTGGCTCGCCATTGTATGGAATTTTTCTGCTCACTGAACGCAGTTTTTAATAAACATAATTCTGACCAGATTTGCAATTCGTGTTTTACGCAATTAGGGATACAATTAACTACTAATTGCTTAATTTTCTTATTAAGCAATTGAAAAAAATTCCTTAATTGCGCAATTAAGGGATATGTCTTAACACGGTGTTATTTCAAGTTTTAATGTTTAAATCATGCGATTACTACGTGATAAGCGGTGGTTGATGTAGTTTTCGATTGCTACAAAAGTATCCAAAGCACTAATTGATGAGATATATAATTTAGGAGTTATCAAAACAACGCATTTTTTTTTGCGAAAAATTATGTATTAACCCATTTTGACCCGGCTTACAGTGATCGGTGTGATCTGGAAACGAAAGAGCTGATTAGTTTTTGAAGTTAAGCGCTTGAAAAAGCAACAAATTTCTTAAATCTTTGTGGGATTTAGTTTATAATAAAATAAATAAAATTTACTGGCCCCGGAAATAGAAAAAGCTAAAAAACAGCTTCAGGGCTGGAATGTTAAAATTTGTATGAAGCTATTTTCTAAATCCAACATTTATTTTATATAAGAAATAAAGTAGCCGTTGTCCATGTCACGTCAAGACAATATCAATAATATAAATCCTCTATACATCGGTTTTAAGAGGGTCTTTTTTATACCCAAATCTTTAGAGATCCGTTGTCCACTAGGAGTAGGCAAGTGTTCTATATTTGATATTATCTTGATGCGAAGGTGATACAATAAAGGGGAATATTATTTCTTTTACATATTGAAGCAGAATGGCGTTCGTAAAAGTGTGCAAATCAAGGACCGTAACGTTTCTAAATGATATGAAAGAAATCTTTTTTTTAATAATTTTTTTATGATTTTAAAATTAAAGTTTCATTTAAAACAGTTGTTCTTAAGCGTAAAAATAAAAGGTCGAATGATATTGTAAAAAACCAATTTTTTGCCATAAAATAAAGCTCTTGGAGGAGTTTTATTTTAAACTTATTTAAAGAGTTTTATTTTTATCAGATCACAAATTAAAAATCACTTTACAAAAATTGCAACCCAGTGCTCTTTTCAGTACATATTCCATAACTTTTCTTGAACTTTTCGGTGTTTTGGCAAATAGTTTCGAATGCAACAGAGTTTCTTTGTTAAGTCTGGTGAAAATTTAAATCGCAATTGCCAAAGAGGTTCCGTAATAGAGTTATTCTATCCGTTGCAGTGCGGGCTGTGACTTCATCTTGATGGAACTACAACTGTAGATGGTTTTCTATAGACGGCCTCAAAAAGGTGTCCAACAACGCATTTTCAAAGATATACGGACGAATGATCTTTTTAGACGATGAGCCGCCCAAACTACACTGAAGTGGGTGTGATTGTTGCTATTTTTGGATTCTCCATGGTTCATAGCCTGTAGTTTTTAAAGCTTACGGAACTATTCAAAAGAAATTGGGCACATTAAGGACAAATTTACTGCTGGTTTTTATAATAAAATTCAACAAGTTTTGATCGGTGTTCTATTGTGTATCGTTTCATTTAAAATTCCTCAAGTTTTCTTCACAAAATTCTGATATTAATTAATTTAAAAAGTTATTAAATCATTAAACCCTAAGGGAAGCTTTGTGCTACCTTGCATTATTATTTTAGCCGCATGATCACTTAAAGGGATTATGGAATATTGAAGCCACTGTTGCAATGAATTTTCTTTTATTTTTATCTGGTTCATAATTTCATAAGAATTATTTTAAAATATTAATACCGCAAATGGGTGGGTGCTTTGGTTATAATACGTCGTCCATTCGATCAGTCTAATGATCGATTACTGTCTCTAATATATCTGACATCAGTGCGTCGGTGCTGGTTGGGATATGAGCTTCAAAAATGCTAATTTTTCCGCATAAGCCAGTAATTCAGAGGGGAACCTCAAACGATAATTTAACTAACCAGGCCAAATGTGTAGTCTTCGAAAAGATCTGTACAAAACCGGCCTCGAACCAACAGTAGTATTAAAGGAATTTGAGTGTGAAAATGTAACAAACAAACCTTCTATCACATCTATAAAATTTATAAGCAGAGTGTTTGCTTGATGCCAATAAAGCTTGACTTGGGAAAACGCCTTCACATATCACACATATTGTAGAGGAAGTCTAAGTTTTAAAAAATTGTTCCCAGTTTATTTTCATACCCACAATAACTTCCACTGCGCTTTAACACTCCTGTTTTGTTGCACATGTTTTACGAATTTTTTTAAAACTTTTCGCTAGAAGTGCAAAATTTGTGTATTTCATTGTTTTGCCAAACTATTTCAAATGCCATTAAAGCATTTATTTTGATAACTTATTTAAGATCTTAAGCAACGTATTCAAAGTCTCTATGAAATGCCACTTATTTGATCACTTTCAAAACCAGCAAAAATTGTGTGATCTTCAATATACGAAAAGGAGAAGAAAATGGAATTATAAAAAGAGCAAATACAAAATCACTATAAGAAAGATCACTATCATTCTCGCAACTAAGCAAGCAAAAATAAGAAACAAAAACAAAAAAAGAAAAAGCAACAAAATAACTCACGTAATAACAATAAAGAAGTGCAGTGGACACAAAAAAATCCGGAGCAGAGATTTCCCTCGTCCAACTGACAACTGATAAAATAGTAACGAAAATTTAAACAAGAAACCAACATTGTTGGCGCAATCAACAATAAACCAACACAATACGCGCATATTGGCCAAGTAAAGAAAACGAAAACGAATTCTTTCACAAAATCAATGATACCAATAAATTTGGTTGAATGCAAACGCGTGCGACAGACACTTGACGATGATCGTACGGGTTCTGTTTTGTCTTCCTTTTTCCAACAGGCTTCACAATGCCTCCTGGTGCAGATGCATAGTAGTTCATATATATAGTGGCCATACGCAAAAAGGAAGCTCTTGATACATTTTGATCTGGTTTCTTTTGTTTAGATATACCCTACAGCAATGATTTGGCCACCATTGTGCTAACGTTGCATTTGGTAGGAATATTTAAATGTGGCAAAATTAAAATTTTTATCTCATTTAAAAATGAGATTTTTATTATTTGTTACAGCGTCCGATGAAAGCGGGGAACTTGAGTGTTTCTTTTGAGACATAAAACATGTGCTCAGTCCATCCTTTCATTCCAAGAACATCAAAAGCTTTCGACTTCCCAATACCTACAACACCCATAAAAAGATCCTTTTAAAATGACATAAATGCAGTAGGGATAGAACTGAGTCTTGCTTTACACCTGAATTCACCCTGAACTCATTTGATCAGATCAGATCTGTAGTAACTCTTAGAGTGCGCTCTCGGAGGAAGTTCGATATAATCTGTTTCATTTGGCTGTGTGCGCATGTATGTTTTAATTTTAACCTGCATCCTTGCTCATCCCAATTAGCCATATCTTTAACACATCCTGCAGGAGGGGTACAAAAAAAATCATAAGAGACATATTCACGGCGATTCTAACAAATCGTTGATAACATTTTTGTAAAAATTAATTTAAATTATGCAAACTTTTTGCATCGTATCGTCAATGACTACATTCGAGACAATTTTCCCATCACATCTTTGACGATTACACAAACGACAGTTTTTATTCTCTTCTCTATTCATTCTCAATTCATTGCAGCGTATGTAAGCTCTGCTATTCCACATATATTTTGAACAAACGATTTGAGGACATTGTCTGTCATGTCGTCCGTCGCCCAAAATTCATTTAAAATGTGTTTAAGAAATATTAGCGAGAGGAATAGTGGTACATGAATCACGCAACAATTTGGTCAACTGGGATGTTTTCCTTAACTCTCATTAAGTATTTCGCTGAAAGCCCACAACAGAGGGAAACTGCCAACGTTATTTCTTAAATTTGCATAAATATACTAATAAGGCATTAAACACAATACCGCAACAGGCTACAGACTACAACTTGTCAAAAATACAATACATGTGCTTACAGGTAACTGGTTGTTGTCCATGCTGTTTTTGTGGTTGTAGTCAAATTAAACTAAGACGTTAAACACAATAACGGCAGCAGACTACAGACTACAACTTGTCAAAAATAGAATGCATGTCCGTATATACGAGTGATTATTTTTACTACTACACGGCTACGGGTTGTTGTCCCTGCTGTTTTTGTGGTTGTAGTCAAATTAATTTAATTTCTATTTTGGTGAGCGACAATGAGTAGATGCAGTGTTTCCAGTATAAAATAAGTGATTTCGATTATTGTAAACTTGAAAATATGCTGTTTTATTACACAAAAAGAAACAAGAAGCTATTTTTCCAAGATAATGAAATGATTTATTGTCATATACTGTGGACTTTAAATATATTTTATTGAAATGACACTATTTAAGAGTATTGCATATATATGAAAGCGGCTACACTGGCGTATGAAGAGAGTTCTACTACAAACAACAACACATTTTTATTGATTTGTTGGTGTCGTTCTAAAAATAATTAAGTAGCTGACTACAAGGCGACGACTGTAGCCAACGACTTTTGTAGTCGGTGTTCGTGTAGCCTGCTGTCGTTATGTGTTTAATGCTTAACTTCTATTTTGGTGAACGACGATGTGTAGAAGCAATATTGCCAGTATAATATAAACAAATTCAACTATTGTAAACTTAAAAATATATTGTTTTATTATACAAAAAGAAACAACGCACTATATTTCCAAGTTAATGAAATGATTTCTTATTATATACTGTGGACTTTAAATATATATTTCATTGGAATAACACTATTTAAGAGTATTAAATGCTGACGTATTATGAGACGAGTAGCTGACTACAAGACGACGATTATAGCCAACGGCTTTTGTATTCCGTGTTCGTGTAGCCCGCTGCTTAAAGCTTAAAAAATGTGTGTTGTAGGGTATTCAGTATTCGTTGAAAACTTTGAAAAAATCTTGGTTGCCTATTAAAAAAATTTTTCAGTGTTAGTTGTTACTAACAAGCTGATGAGACATGAACGCAAGCGCGCGTTTAACTAAATTCCTAAATGTCAGAAGTGGAGAAATCACAACGAAACAAAATTTAAGCACACAATCATACTCGCATTGTTGGCATATAAGTGACTGCATATTGTACGATCAGATGAGAATAACGAACGATCGATGCAAAACGATCGACATGTTGGCTTGTTACGATTTTCTTCTCTTTTATATGTTTGTTTTTATTATTAGTGCAGGCAAGTAGTACGCCATTATTTCCAATTGATGATCTGTCTGTCCTCAGCCGTTGCAGGATAACAAACAGCAAACAATTGTATTTGTATTAAAGCAACTTGTGTTGACGACAACATTTGCTATTGCTGCCGTTGCAGCAATACTGATATTTATGTTGTTAAGGTTATTGCTGGCGATGGTGGTTGGTCACATAAAAGTTAGTTTATTTATTCGGTTGGTTGGTTGTTTGGTTGGTTAGACGAGAAGATACAACCAGCCCAGCCAAGGCACAAATGTCGTGTCTCATAAGCTATAAACATAAATTAAAGCACCTTACCAATTTCGAAAACAAAAATAAAATTAAAAAAAAAAACTGAATAAAAAGAACGCATTGTTTTCCTTATTCACATGAGCTGATGCTGTAACACATACTGATGAAGCAACCGCTGCTGATGATACTGATGAGCTGGCGATGCTTTAAACAATTATTTTACCTAAAAAATGTCAATATCGTTCAAATACACTTTAAGACAAATACTTTCCTTCTCTTTTTTTATGGCAAATTATTAGGTTTAACGCGATATATGATGTTAATGTTTGTATTAAATGTTGTCTGAATATATTTTATTTTAATTAAATCATTTAATGTTGAATATTTGAAATAAGAACTTTTTATTTTTAAACTATTATAAAAAATTAAATTTTAATTGAGCTAAAAAAGTAGTGAAGATCTTTATAAAATTAATGTTTATTTAAAATAATTGAAAATATCATATATATTTCTTAAAGAAAAGAAATCCATTTCTTTTACTTGGCTACTCTTAGTAACAAAAAATCAATTGTCCAGCCGTGCAATCGAGCTTCTTCACTTTTCGAACTTCTATCAATAATAAATTTCCTTTAAAATATGAAATATATGTAAATTATATAGAAAATGGAAAAATTTGTTTTAGTTGCATATTTTCTTTAAAGTGATATATAAAAAAATAAATTTTACAGCTCTGGAACTGTCTGCTTTGCTTCTTCTATTTCTAATGCCGATAAATATTTTTAAAAAATATCATATATGAGAGATTTATAGCAAATAGGGAAAAACTTTGTTTACTTGGTTTCCAAAAATATTTCAATTGTCCAGCTGTGGCATCGAAATTTTGATTTGTTTTTTAATATTAATGAAATTTTCGTTGGTATATAAAATATATGTTGGATTACTAAATAAAATATTATTTTATAGTTAAATTAATAATCTAAAAAATTTTAATTTCCCAGCCCTGAAGCCTAGTTTCTTATTTCTATTTAATTTATATAGTTTATTTCATTGAAATATAACATTTATAAAGAAAAATAATACACTATCTATAGTTGATTATTTTTATTAAATTAATATAAAAGAAAAAATTAATATTCCACCTCTGAAACTATTATTTTGGGCTTTGCGATTTATGTTTTAAAAAGAGTTCTTTGAAAACTATAAAATATCTGTAATTTATAAAGAAAGAGACAAAAAAATTGTATTTTGTTTACCTTTATTAACCATATATATTTCAATTTTCCAACCCTGGCGTCGAATTTTTCATTTTATTAAATTTTTAGTATCACTTTAAGCTTTTGATTTACTAAAAAATAGATTCAATTCGCTACTTGAATATATCCCATACAAATTAATTGCATGTTCCAGACCTGGAGCAGGTTTATTTTTTGCTTTTCCTATATCTAGTACAACAAAATTTTATTAAAATATATCATATAAGTATAATTCACAAAGAACAAGAAGACTTTTTGTTTCAATTGGATATTTTTTTGTGCTAAAATTTTCAATGACCAGCCCTGGAATAAATTTTTATATATGTTTAATTTTTAATGCCACTTATATATATAAAATAAAAGAATTAATATATAAAAACCAACAAAAATTCTTGTTTTTGTTACTTGTAAATACCAAAAATCACTCCCAGTTCTCCAGCTCTGAAACTGGATCTTAAAGTTGCCTATTTATCCATCTGTTGAGGACCATTTCCAGTAAATAAATGCAAGGAAGGACTCTTCAGTTTTCCTGGGGCTTCGTGTATTCAATTTCAGGTACAGATAGATTGACACAGACGGACAGCGCTTTTTAGGCTTCCCTATTCAGAAGGCTCTCGAATATATAGATATACTTTTTTTTTTGTAAAAGATATAGAAAAGTTAGTCTAGAGTACGTAGAGCACAAGAGCCACCAATGGGTTTTAAACAGACCTCGCATAAGTTTACTCTTTGGCATTTTACTCAAACTGCCTCACAATAGCTTCAAACTAAGAGTGACCATATCGCGGCTGTCATCTGGAACGCATATCTACGTTTCAGTTAAATGCTATCATTTTTCGTTGTATGGCAGAGTAACCAAAAACAAAATAAACACACGCAAAAAAGAAGACTTAAACTTCAACAATTTAATATTACAGAAGCAGTAACATGTTGCAACTAAATATACAACAACAAGAAGAAGGAAGCAAAAGAATTGAGGATTCCACCAAATATGTACGAGTATGTAAAATTTAGCATAAAATAAAATTAAAACACTGAAGGTTATGCAAAGTTTTCTTCGCTGTGAAGATGTGGGCATAGAAAGAAATAAAAGCGAAACAAAACAGTTTGTACGTTTGTATAGAAACATATTTCGTTAAATGAAAGCCGGCACAAGTCTCTTGCCACTGTCAATTCAACTGTAGTCAATGTGTGTACAACTGACAGAATGCGACCAACCATGCCAAACATACTCAATTCAGCTTATGATCTTGCAGTGGTTGTTGGCTGCAGCACAAGTAAAGCTGCATTGCATTGTTGCAAAAAGAATGTCAAAAGATGGGCGCTGACTGCGGAAGAGGAAGAAACGGAGGCAACTGCATGAATTGCAGAAGCCACTCTTACGGTTACATTTCCACCACAGTCCCCTCTAACCAGCAGTCGCCAGTTTATTGTTCAAAATCATTTTGCATTTGCCGAGATCGTTGTTCCATGTTGCCAAAGAATTGGCTAGAGAAGTGGTAGACGGGTAAAGGTTAACAAAATAAGAAACAAAAATGAATTTTTAGATATATTTTTTCGTTTTTTTTCAGTCAATCGCGTGTGTGTGTGTGTGTGTGTGTGCTTCTGCTGCTGTTGCATGACAGCTACAAAGCACCATAATCATCGGTAGTTTTATATATTTGAGCCACATTTAACCGCACCATTTGCCCTCTACTGGGTGTTGTAAGTTAGCGCATGTGTGTGTATGAGCTTGTGAATGCGCATGTGTGTGTGTGTGTGTGTGTGCATATGCATATATGCTTAAAAGATCGATCGTATTTGATATATTTGCTCCTTTGGAGTTATGGAAATAACAAAACAAAGCAGGCAAATTTTTAATGCTGCTGCATTAAAACGTCCAAACATCGCTTCTGTTGGGAGGTGTTTACACTGCCAAAAATCATTTTTTATTTGAGAATTTTTAGTTTTTATTTTGAGAATTTTTAGTTTTTATTTTGAGAATTTTTAGTTTGTTGAATTCAGGCTTGATTGGGGTTACTATTCAAAAGATATTTTGACTATGAAGCCTTTTTGTTGCTGTTATTTAATATGCCTCCGTTTTGCTCTTTACTGGCATCAGCCCTATCCGAGATATTAAGTGAATCCGAAAAACTTGGATTAACTCTGATCATGGCAAATAATATCGGAGATATTTATATATTTATTTATGAAATAATATTTTAGCTTTTTTATGTCAGCGATGAAGAATTTTATCGTGATATACCGGCCGATACCGACCCATGAAGTCATTTTGAAACACTGAATTGAAGAAATCTGTTTTATCGACTCAACTAAATATTTCATGCATTTTTCTACATTTTATTTGTTAATATTTAAAGCAAATCTGGAAGCACCTAAAAATTGCCCATTATTGTAACTGCCCAGTAGTGCGATTTAGTTCATTTTTAAAAGCAAAATTTTTCTACAATTAAAACTGTTTGCAATTACAATTGTCTGATTCATTAAGTTCTTGTTACCGGCATCTCTATCAATATAAACGAAGAATAGAAATTTTGTATAATAAAACAGTATATTTTCATGCTTAAATTAATAGAATTTTTTTATATTATACTGGCAACACTGCATCAGCTCATTGTCGCTCATCGAAATAGAAATGAGTTTAATTTGACTACAGCCACAAAAACAGCATGGACCACAACCAGTAGCCGTGTTGCCTGTAGTAGTAAAAGTAATCATTCTCATATACGCACACAGATTCTATTTTTGAGAAGTTGAAGTTGTAGTCTGTAGTCTGCTGTCGTTATTGTGTTTAATGCTTAAGTCAATGGAGTTACTTTGCAGTAATTTCAAAATACGCTTAGAGGAACTGGCCCATAACTACAAGCTGTCTTCAATTTCCGGACGGATGTAGAAGTTTCATACAGCACAAAATATTTGCTTAGGGGTTTTTGGCAGATATTACCCTTATTTATATCCTATTTCTGGAATTTTTATAAAGATAATTCATAATATATTTCGAAAATGTTTTTAAAAAGTGGCTTAAGTTTAAACAATTTATATCGAATTAATTATGGTCATTATAAGTTTAATTGTATAGACTAATTGTTGGAAAAGTGTTTTTAATTGAAAATTGATTAAATGATAATTATTCCAGAGCACAAGGAAAAGTAAACATCAGGGGAGTTATTATGTAATTTGATTCGAAACGAAAACCCTTCAAAATTCTGTATTTATTTTCTAACAATTTCCGTTTCGAATCGAAATACAAAATAATCCTCTAGTTCTATATATTCAACTTACACAGCAGAGCAAATCAGCTGTTTTCGGAAGCCGCTAGGCTTTCATCATTAATAAATCGTTCGATTAAAATTACTTAGAATTAAGAAGTAAAAAGGAAGTTAATGACTAACGCAAATTGTAAAACCGTTCAAATGAAGATAAGAAAATTCAAACCAATAAGTTTGACTGAAGGAACATAGAACAAAGAAAAACAGGACATAAAGAAAAACAGTCAAACGGCAAAACAGGAATTAACCAAAATTGGTTTAATACAGCTTTCGTACCCTGTTTCATAATGAAACTGATCCAAATAGAAACTGTTACCACATTTAATTAAATAAAAATATACATGAACACTGATAAAGAAATTGTAGCGGCTTTCGAAAATACCTGTTCTGCTATACTGTGCAATTTAAATATATTAAGTTGATGTTGACTTTCCCTTGTGCTCTGGAATATTCATCGCATCTTTCTGAATTATAAACAATTACAATTAGCAAATAAAAACAATTGGCCCATAAAAATATATTTAATTGAATTCAATGTGGTCTGAGGCTTTAGTTAGGCTGAGGTGCCATTAAGGACCATAATTTAAAGCAGAACTAACACGGTTCCCGCAGGATGTTTTAAACCATCTCGGCAATTTTGGCACTAATCAATTTTCATATAAAATAAATTTAGTTTTTATTGAAATCTTTAAGACCAAGCCTTAACTATAATAATAAAGTTATTTGTGGCTCCCTTCTTATCTCAGATATATCAAATAATGACTAGTGGATTTATTAGGCCACTGAGCTTCTTCAGCAGTAGTTTCCAGCAACAAGGTCAACTGTTTTTAAATAAAATAGATTTGGTTAAGCATGTTTTTTCCAATAATTTATCTTAAGACATTCTATTGTCAGTGTAAACGTGATTTCTAAAAAATCCTTGTTATTTGCCTGCATTCATGTTATTTTTCCGTGTTGCCTTTTTGTTGTTGTTGTTGTTATTTTCCAATGGATGCATTCGACCACAAATATAGTTGGCTGTTGAAAAGCTGAAAGAATAAAGTGGCCGTAGTAAACAAAACTAAAGGTGTTTATGTCGTTTTTGTGAAATATCAGTTGCTTATGTGTTGTTTAGTTTTTAATGTTGTACTTGTCGAAATTGTAGCATACAATGCAACAGAGCAACAGCAGCAGACAGACATCGGTGGGCAATAGCATAATAAAAATTACCGCTGTTTTAGCTTGATGGCTAACGCGCCTGGCTCTATATTCAAACAAACTGATCGTCTGCCCTCTGCTGTCAATGTAAAATGTTACTTTTAGCGCATTTAATGAGTGGCTTTCATGGTCTTAAAGTCTTTAGCAACTATTTGTAACATTTACAATTAAACAAAAAAGGATCAAATTTCAAAATTTTTAACAGTATTAACATGCTGATATGTAATGAGTGTTACAATCATTTCACATATTTATTGCATGCTTTTATCTGTCTTGAGTTTAGTTGGCTTGTAGGAAATTACAACTTCTTTCTCTTTATTTATTTGCCACAAATATTTGCAAGCAGGGGATTTTATTACGTATTTTATTTAATACTTAAATCGATCTTTTTAATGTGGAAAGTATAACAAGATATTTAGGAGGCATCAGATGCAATTTAAGGTATGGAATGGAATGCTATTTTGTTACCCATAACTGTGATCCGAATAATAAATAATATTCTTCTAACATCCATTTATATGCCATGAGATCATATCTAATAATGGTCAACACAATTTATGGTATTTTTCTTTTTAAGCGAAAATTCTTTTCAATTTGTCTCCACTGCAAACATGGTCATCACCGACATCATCATCATCATCATCAAGATCATCATCATCCTTAGCAACAGCAACATTGACTTCTCCCAGCATCATCATTCACAATTGTGACAGAAGTTGGACAAGTCGAGTTGCTAATGAATGATTGATTTATGAATGCAACAATATAAAATTAATGCAAATTAAGAACAAAAAAGACAAAAACTAATAATCTTCTCAGCAAATAAAGCATCAGGCAAATGTACCATAGAGCAGCAAAATATTAAACAAAGAAAAAAAAAAATATATACTAAAACAACAACCATGACTTTTCCAATGTACAACAATGATGAAAATGACCTTGAAGGAGCGAACAACAAGTGGATATGGGCAAAAACATTGATGGATCACATGTGCCATCATTGGCAGCTAAGCACTACCAGCTTAAGCTGGAACATTGAAAATGATGCTCAATAGACTCAACAATACATATTGCGATTGCATACATGTTCACAAACTTTTACAATACACTGTAGAAAATATGTTAGTTATGATCATTCATGTCGTGAATATAATGGGAATAGGTTTTTTGGGAACAATCCAATATCCCCAATAGGTTTGAACACTCCGGCACAATTTTTGTTTATTCCCAGACACCTGAGAATCATTCATCTGGCATAAAATGTACACATACAAGTCGCTTTGTGTGTTTTTGTTATTTTTACTAATTTATTTTCCCATTTTTGCGTGTATGTCCAGGATTTTAGCTGGTGGAAAAACTATGCCAAAACCACTCTCCTCACTGAATTCGGCGATGACTTGTCATTTTATGCCAGCATAATCATGCTGTGTTTACTGGGAAGGTCTTCAGAAATGGGAACCGTCAACATTTTAGGAATAAAACTTTTATTGTGAATGGTTTGAGAAAAAGAGTTGCCATTCTTAATTATTTGTTAAATAGTTTTTAGAGAGTCACAACTTTAAGTTGGCATCAGTGCTTTATTTGAGCACCCATTTAACAGCTGATAAATGGTTTTGGTTTAGTTCGCTTTAAGATTTCATTATGCATCGACTTACACCTGAGCAACTCGTGCAAATTGTTAAAATTTTTTATCAAAATAGTTGTTCTATTCGTCCAACTTTTCTATTCAAAACTTGATTTGCTGATGAAGCATATTTCTAGTTGAATGGGTTTGTAAATAAGCATTATTTTCGCATTTGGAGTGAATAAAATCCACAAGCTTATGCCGAAACATTTTCACATCCACAGAAAAATACTGTTTGCTAAGCTCAATGGGCTGGCGGAGTCATTGGCCCAGATGTCTCCAAAAGCGATGATGGTCAGAATGTTACTGTCAATGGTGAACGTTATGGGAACATGATTCCAAAGTTTTCCGAACCTCAATTACGTGGCATTAGTCTTGTTGGTATGTGATTCCAACAGGATGGAACCACATGGCACACAGCGGGCGCTACAATTGATTTACTAAAGCTTTTGATGAACAATTATTTCACGTAGTCGCCCAATTAATTGACCGTTAATATCATGTGATAAATAACTTTTCCCACGAATGTTGTTCTCCCAGCCTCGATCTTGATAGCAAAAGTTTCTTCTAATAAGTGAATTGTGGCCTAAACTGAATGTGTGGCTGTTGACTGCAGTGTTCTGACCAACATCGTTTTTAAAGAAGTACGGATCAATGATTCCACCAGTTCTTGAAGTACACCAAACAGTCAGCTTTTGTGGATGCACTTGAGGATTATTATCACTCCAAATACGGCAACTTTATATACTGACATATACATTCAAGCAAACCTAAGCTAAATCGTTAACCAAAATTCGCTGATAAAAAATCGGGATCAAAGAAAATCGTATTTTAGGCCCGTTCACCGAATCTAGTCTTTGCTTGGTGATCGTGTGGCTTCATTTGTTGCATGAGTTAAATTTTATAAGCAGCCAAACCCAGATCTTTCGCCAAAATCTTTTATAAATTGGATGGACTTATCCGGTTCTAGTGTACGATGACAAATAGATTGAGTGGGGTCTTTCTCTACCCTTGGCTCTATAGCAGCAACGACTTCCTCTTTTCGCATTGTACGACGTCTCTGTGGAGGCGTATTATTATTTAGAGCAAATAATATAGATAATCGAATTAAATAAAATGACAGTCAGTGCTCGATACGCTTCTCCAAGAGCATCATGATTTTCGAAATAGATTTGCCCAATTTGGAAGAGTGGTTCAGGCGTCAGTCTATTAATCTTGAAGTGCCGAACCCAACAAATCATAAATCACTGACAATTGACTAAATGGTTGCCAGTTAAAAAGTGTTGCCAGCTTAAAGTCTTATGCCTCTATGAAAGAACGAAAGATTATTATCATTCGATGTTTCCATGCAGCTAAAATCGTCCAATACTTTCTCTGCAATACTTTTATGGGTTATTTCTTCTCTTACACACTACCACACGCAGATGAGAGATGTTCTTATCAACGGATTCGGTGTATATACTTACGACACTAGAAGTTTTTTATTCCAATCAACTCACGATAAAGGCCTCAACTGCCACTATATTCACGATATTGATTTTTTGGGACTGGGAATATCATTTTGGCAAAAACTTATTCAGGATGGAACTGTTATGGACTATTTAATTCTGAACTTATCCCGAGTTAATCTGACGACAAAATATCGCCACTAATTAAAACCATTTCTTTATAGAATTGAGCGAAACTCTTAAGGTACGGTCATACTTGGCAAATATTTGCCGAGAAAAGTGTAACTAAGAAACACTAAAGGAAAACATTTTGATTTAGATGCGTGCTTCTTAAACTAAATAGTTTCATTCACAACGAATAGTCAGTAGCGTAGCCATATAAAAAATTATCTGAAGTATTATGCAAATAAATTCAATAACATTTTTCCCTGAGTGTTCATATCATGTCATGATACAACAAAATAAAATTCATACAAATAAATGATCGACAATGAGATCAATGTGAATATAAAGAATTGAATGCAAAGAATCAGCAGATAGAGAGAATAACAAGACTTAAATAAATTGTATGCCACCGTATGCAAAAGTTATGAGTGATATAAAGAAACAAAAAAGTTAAAAAGTCTAAAAGGAAAAATAAATGTGATCTTTGAATTAGTGTTTATTGCGTGAGTAATTAGTCCAATAAGACCAGCCATCAAATGCAGCCAAGAAGATCCAACACTCTATAATAAACTGACTAAACTCTGGCTAAAAAAGATTTGCTTTTCAAAGTGGAGAATAATGCGAAACAACAAAGTTGGAATAAGTAACAGGCCTAACAACTATAACACATCCGGTGATTGATGGCACAGCTAAAATTTGTGAAAAAGGATGCCAGGCAGCTGTCAAGTTGTTGAGAAAAGGATTAGTAACAAAAATGATGACGACGTTGTTCGGTTAGCTTCAAATGGAGCCGCTTGTTTCTGGTAAGTTGGCTCTTTCTGTTTGCTGTGGTTACTAGTGTTGTGGCAGTTGTATTAATAGACGGATGGATGAATGAATGGATGGATGAATATGGATGCATAAATTTTTATTTTAAATGTTTTCTTTTTTAATATTCTTTATAAACATCATTAAGTCAAACATTTATGTTCATACATTTCATTCCAACATGTATGTGCGCGTGCATAAAGACATATTCAGTTGACACATTTGCTGTTGAGAAATAGTCAGGTCGGTTCTGTTGATTTCTTGATGATCATGACAAATGCACAATGTCTTGTGAATAGAAAGTTCATTAACTTGAGATGCAAACTAGAATGCAGAGCGAAGCTAAATAAGGAGTGCTGGCGAATATTAAACATTTGATTGCACATGACATTCAAGTTGTTTATAAATTTTGATTAAACTGACACTTGAAGTTTGTTTGTGGAATTATTACAATTGACCGATTCACGAGTCTGTTTATAAGTTTTAAGGTTGTTTGTGAAAATATTTTATTAATATTCTTTGATTTTAGTTTCGTGCTGACTCTTTTTTTTCCAAAAGAAGAAAGAAGAAATTAAAAGTGATCAATTGAAAGGTTTTAGCTACTTCCCAGGCGCATTTCACTGGGTCCAACAATTGACCCAACAAATTTTTAGAATAACCAAAGATATTTATTTCAAACTTTCACTTTAAAAAGTGAGAAATCTAAAACAAATATTAAAGTCAAGACAAGACCTCAGTGATCATTTTTTATTAATATTTTCTTTCAGTGTTGAGAAATTTAGTTTGAAATCATTTTTTTCCAAGTGCAGCTCTAAATGATATAAAAAGTCTTGCGAGTTGAGCAAATAAATTTCCTTTTAACGCAAAACCATTTTACTTACAATTTTTCTACTCAAAACAGAAATCGGTTGGGCTTTTTAAAAGTTGCGGAATTTCTACCAGTTTTCATTCCCCTGTGCGATTATTGTAGAATTTGCAGTGATTTTCTATGCCAGTGCCCTTCTGTTGACAGCAGAAATTTTGTTTGAAAATTTTTTTTCCAGAAGAAATTTTAAATGGTACGAAAAGTCTTGTTTAATCAAAAAGTATTTTATTTAAAATATTTCTTTAAAACAGTTTATTTCATCGAAAACGGTTGGATATTTTATTTGTCACGGGCTTTTTAGCTGCTTTCATTCCACTGTGCTATTATTGGAGATGCTGTTATAATGATGAGATCGATCTTCTATGCCAGTGCCCTGCCCTAGGCAGCGGGAAGTTTTGTTTAACCCAAAAGTATTTTATCTAATTTAAAATTTTTCCTTTAAAACAGTTCATTTCTTCGAAAATAGTTGGATATTTTAAAAGTTGCGGATTCTTACCACTTTTCACTCCACTGTGCGATAATTGGAAAAGCTGAAATGATGAAGAGATGGATCTCCAGTGTCCTGCCCTGGCTAGCGCAAGGCAAACGGGACTGAGTCCTTCTTAAAAAGATGGCTTGAACTGTCCCAGGATTGCCACCAGGGCATCACAAAGGGACTGAACAAACGGTTCCAAGTGGATTCTCGTGAGACTAAGACAAACTACAAACATTTAATGCTCAAGTTTACGTCAGTACCTGCCTTTCGGTCTTACCTGACGGTGCTCCCTAGCACTCGAGTGAAATTAGGTGTCCACCACCAGCCCTGTCACCCTCAGGGGCCGCACCAATGCAGCCCTCTAGGACTTACACAGGTTACAACTTCAGTCATATGTTTCTGCCATAAAGCTATATTCATACACCTTGCTAAGGTGTTCGGGCCTACCTTAAACCCTTGTTACTTCCGAGGAAAGCATGTCATCAGCACCAAGAGGAGCCAAAGTCGTAAGACTTATCCCTCCTGACACTCCCAGCACCAACAACACATCACCTCTTCTATAACGTTTGCTGATTCGCAGCAGCCCATAGAGACTGCTATCAGCTGGGTCGAACTTCCAGCTTAGTATGAATATGCCGGAACATCAAGCCTTATCTGACATCTCTACCAGCGACTCTTGGTATTAAACCACAGCCACCACGTGGACTCATTGAAGATACCTCAACCAACATCTGGCCACAGAATCAGTTAGACATAGGGGAAGAACGAGATCCGCCACACGCCATCAATTAGATGAACGTGCGTTAAACAGAGCTTCGCCAGTGAAGCAGATGTTTCACACACGCCCAGCTTAAAGTTTACGTGTATGGCAACATCGTCGCTTCACCCCCAAGCAAACATCATCTGTGGGGCTCAACCAGATCCCCTGGCACCAGTATAAGGAAACTGGCTACGCCTTGCAGGCCAAGCCAATATAGGTTTGTAACTAACCTACTATTGATTTTTTATCCTTTGTAATGGCGGGACCCAGGTATCCTTCCACCGGTATTTCTTATCTTTTTCCCAGAAAACACTGCAACAAGGCGGTATGACTGACCAAGTTGCCTATTGTGCCCCCCGGGGGGACACTGCTAACAGTTAAAACAATTTAAAGACCTCTTTTGTTGAAGAAACTTCCAGAATAAAACACAAACTTCCGTATGAACCAAAAACCTAAAACAGTTTCAACTGCACTTCAATGGCAGTTAAAATATATCTTAATCCGCCAGTATTCAGCCGAATTATAATAACTTGTTAAAATAAATACCCACCAAAAATTTTCATGTTTGAAGTCTCTCCGTACGTTACGAAAAAGAAAATATAAATAAATCACGGCTACATCGCAAAACCCATTTCGCATATACGATGTGTCACATGATCAATTCCATTCCATTTGATTTCAAAATAAAATAGTTCATAATTTGCGCTATTTTCATAGCAGGATACCAAGAAAACGGTAGCACATTTAAACGCTTAAATTCATTTCACAGAAATTAAAGACTTCAATAATTATTTCCACAAAATCTATTCAAGCGAAATACTCCCATCAAATCGATACGAAAAAACAAACGTTGATGAGGAAATTAAATCTTGAGAAAAGACACGCATTTGGGTGGATTTTACCTGCTGGAAATAAGCTGGCAAAAATATAAAATTAAAACAAAATAGAATTTAACAGTGTCGTCAGCAGCAAGCGGTTGATCAAGCTGATGATGACACAAATGCTGAACGAGCACGACGATCAGCACGCAAACATCATGTGTCAAGTAAATCACACATCAAGCTTATGTGTGACTGACTGAACGACTGACTGAACGTTTTTCTTTTGCTTTGATTTACTTTTTCCTTGTGGTTTTTTTCTTTTTGGTTGTGGGATTTTTTTTTTTTTATTTAATATTTTGACGATGATGGACACTGATGTCGGTTAGTAACTTCTTCTCTTCTTATCGCTTTAAATGTAAACCGATTTGTCTTGAGTAACCAAATGAGATAAAAAAATGTGTGTTTTTTTCTTATTTTATATCCCATCAATAACTGGACTAAAGTTAGAGAAGCATCCATTCATCCATTTGACTGAAGACAGTACTGCTCGTTTTCTGTTTAGTTTAAAGAGATTTTAATTTTATACGTGTATGACGGAGAGTATAAAAATTTTAAATAAATTTTGTTGCTTTCCAGACGAACTGACATTAAATTAAATTGGATTAGTGTGGCAACAAACTATAGTTCCCTTGTCAATCTTTTCGCTCAAAGACCAGATCATAATATTCTTAAAACATGACATCAAAACGAATATGCGAATACCCTACACTTTACGAAATTGTTCAGTTTTATGAACTTAGCAAAAGACTGCAACTCGATCATGTATAAAGTTTTGCAAGGAACTGAGACTTGATGGAAACTTAGGAAAACGACAAGAGTATTTTGAGATTTGTCTTAGCAAATGTTTTGGAAGGACCGCACGCAGAAGAGAAGCAGAAAATAGCTATCACTTGTGGATTGTAATTCTCCATAATATAATTAAAAGAAACTCCCTATTTTATATAAAGTTATAATTAATCCGAATCTGTATATCACAACAAGTTTTAGAAGTAATTAAAATAAAATGGAAATTCAGGAAAACGACAAAAATATTTTGCGATTTGTATTAGCAAATGTTTTGGAAGGCCCACACGAACAAGTGAAGCTCAAAATAGCCACCACTTATGGATTGTAATTTTCCAAAATTATATTAATAATATATTTCCTTGAAAGTTATAATGCAGCGGAACCTCTTTCGCCAATATTGGGCCAAGCAGATCTTCCTGCTTTTGCCTTGTCACTAAATATTTTTATATCAATTTTTTAATTACACAAATTCTCAGAAATTCCAAGCCCTCTGTTTGATTGCTACAAATGATTGGACTAACCGTTTGTATGCAACCATATTTGTTAAGTACATTAAAATTATAGCAGGAAAAAAGTTTCATTAAAAAATTATAGTGTGTGAATTAAAAACAAAGATTCGCTGTCTGTTATTAACAAACAAAAAAAAGATTTTTCTTTTTGTATGTCTGTGGATATATTTACCCGGTATGGAAATTTAATTCGCATCATTTTGACAGTGACAATGACATATTTGTGACATGTGATGGAATCATGTTAGTTCTTCGTTTCAAAAATCTTTCTTTCTCACCAAAAACACAACTCAAACGCCAGATATGAAATAAAATTAGTTGCGATACACTTTTGATTATGGGTATGTATAAGCAAATGAAGTGAATGGAATGATGAAATGAATGAAGATCGTGGGTATTAGTATCGCATTGTCTTGGAAAAAAGAAATACATGTTTTTGTTAAAAGATGTGTCTTGATAAGAATTAAACTAAAACAATTTAGAGTTTAAGGTCTGCCAGCATTATAAACTCTATCCAAATTGTTGATAGAAAACTTTTTATGAAATATGAACTAAATTAAAAGAGATTTTAAGTTTGATAAATTGTATTAATTATAATGTAAAAATGATAGTGTCAAACTGATTTCTGTGTAATAAAAATCGTACCTGAATGACAACAGCAAACCATTAAAAGCGCCATATTCGGCTGTGCTGAATTCTATATACCCTTCATCTTCTTACACTTGGAGTATATTATATAGTTTTAGCTCTATTGCAATTATTGGTTACCTATGACTGTCTTTGGACTAAATATTTTATATGTAAAATTTTTAAATTCTTAATAAATAATAAAAACTAATTGTAATTGGACATAAAATGAAAACAGACTTCAGTGAATATCTTTTTAAAATAATTGTTTAATTTATATAATAATATTAAAAAGTAGATTTTCCATCTCTGGAGATGTATTCTTCTTTGTTCTCTAGAGCTTATAAATTTCGTTGAAAGATAGCAAACATATATAATTTATTAACAAAGCCAACAACATATCTTTCACTTGGTTACATAAAAAAATATTTTAATAATAAATTTAATTGTCCAGCCGTGGCATCGAACTTTTAATTTTGTTTGATTTTGAATATCAATTTAATCTTGGATTTCATACATAAGAAATGTTTAAATCCCAAAATTATTAGCATTATTTAGATTAATTAATGTATATAAAAATAAGTAATTTACCAGCCCTGAAGCTGTTTCGGTTCCCTACATTCTAACAACAATAAGCTCCATCAAAGAAAACTATATATATTATATATATATGTATATATATATATATATATATATATATATATATGCATATATATATATATATATATATATATATATATATAGAAGGAAAAAGAAAACAGCTCTGAAGCTATATTCTTAGCTTTTGCGATTTCAATTGCCAATAAAATTCCTTTAGATATATTATATATACGAAAAAAATTTGTTTGTTTGGTAACATTTACGCATCAAAACCTTTCAATTGTCCAACCCTGACATCAAATTTTTGATTATGTTTGATTTTTAATACAAATTTCAACTTTTGTTTTACTAATATGTGTGTATTAAATAAGTTTGAGAGCTGAAAATATATTGCTTTAATTGGTTATTTCAATATTCAATCTATATAATTTTCCAGCTCTGGACCAATTTTTTGGGGTTGCTGATTTTAAATACCAATAAATAACATTAAGAATAACGAAATTATATATAATTCACAAGAATTATAAAAAATAATACGTTTCTTTTTGTTGGGTATTTTGAGATACAAAAATATTTTCAATTGTCCAACCCTGCAATGAAATTTTTATTTCATTTAATCTTTAAGACCAATTTTATTTTCCTTGAGGTATCAAATTGGTTAAATTAAAGAAGGAAAATATTATATTAGCATTTGGTAGTTATTTTTATATATTAAAAGTTAGTTTAAGCTTTCCAGCTCTGGAAAATCATATTGAATATTACTGATAGTGAGTAATAATCCAAGAATGAAGCGTGTAACTTGTCTAGGGACGTTCATAACCGCAATACTTGCGAAAATTGTTAAACATTTCAGTTATTACATGTGCTTTAATTTTTGTTTTTTGTTTTTAATAGACAATTGAGGCTTCCTAAAGCATGAAATTAGTTCAATTTACAATTAAACAAGACAAATATTTGTTTTTTGCGGTTGATTTTGCGTCGAGAAATAGGTATAAGCTTCCCAGCTCTTAAACCATATTTTGAGTTATTCAATATCACTCTATTTAAGCTCATTTCCAATCCATCAGTCTAAGAACGAAGTTTCTAGCTCTTTTGGGGCTTGGGAAAACCGATTTCACGTACAGATAGACGGACAGACAGACAGACAGGCGGACATACAGCCATCGCTCAGTATATATATACTTTATGGGATCTCATATTAATATCGAAGAAATTGCACACGGAATGACAAATCGCGCACCGGTAACACTGATTGGTGGATCTGTTAACAATTCGTTTTCTCTACAAGAAACTGGGTGACATATTCAGCTGCCCATCATCTGAAAAGTGTATTAGAACAGCATGACTTCAAAGTGCTGTGGTTCGAACTCTGTTATGCGCAGGCCTTCATAGAGTCCGCCGCCAGTTCAACTAACCTGGCATGTCATCTCTCAAATCAAAACCCCATCTTTTGACGGAATATATAATGAAATCATAATCATTCGGTTGGAACTACTTCGCTTTAAATACAATTAAAACTGTTATTCGAAATCTGTTTAATATATTTTAAATAAATAATGCCCTCAGTGGCACATCAAACTGAAATGTATTTATTTTATCTTGATTAAATGTCTTTTTACCAGTTTAAATAAATAATTTAAAATATTTTGTTTTGAAAATCATTAAAATGTTTTTTGTGTTTTACAGCATATTGACAAGTTAGTTAATTTCGATTTTAATTTTTTAAAATCTTCTTTAATAATATTTTTTGTCCTCTCGATTTCAAATTCATCTGCATATGAATTTTACATTTCCATATTTAATTCAAAACGGTGATAAATAGCATGTCAAGTTAATGATTTTAAACGGTGATAATACAATAGAAAAATGTAAATATTTCAATAAAAATACTCGCATTGTGATTAAAATCTGTTGTTTATTATAAATTTGCTGAAGAGAAGAAAATCGTATGGTGAAACAATGCAGGTTAATGGAATATAATGGCGATTTTTTATATCCTAAATTATCATATTAAATCTATTATTATAATTTCGGCTTTTAGTTTAATGGCGTTTGATTGCTTTATTTCAGTTACTTTCAAAGCATTAATGTTTTATGGTTTTTTTGTAATAATTTTAAGATGTTTTTAAAAGCTTCAAACTATTTTCAACGGAGAGTTGTCATTAAACGAGAATTGATCAATAAAACTTTGACAATATTTGAGAGCACAACAAGTTGGAAATAAGTTTCCAGTTAAGACTTTAATAGTTATTGTCGTCACGTCTCAGTTTTAATGCAGTTCTTCAATTTCAAATAAAATCTTGGGTGTATTCGAGTTGTAATAATTTTGTTAGATCGTAAAAAAGATGTGTTGGATTTAAAGATGAAATTAATATCGATCAAATGGCTCCCACAGTTCTTTTTTATAAAATATTCTATGACTCATTCACAGAGTTTTGATTTTCTTTGAATTTTCGATTTGAATTAAGGACTTGTTTCGGATTTAATCATATAAGCCCGAAATTTCAGAGCAGAGAACACAAAACTAAAAGGCCTGCGATCCTGAGTTAGATTCCACACTCGGTCGTAAACATGACGTCGAATTTTTCTCAACTATTTTATCACAGGATTGTGTTGATCGTTACCGGTTTGTCTCAATGATGAGGGTAGAGTACTGGTCGCTGAACCACCAGCAGTTAATACAGTCATGTACTAAAACATCCAAATACAGGGTCCTGCTTCATCGGTAACTTTAGCAAACAATTCACCGGCAAAGGAAAAATTAATAATAGTTACAACAAATTTTATATTTCTTTATGTCTCTGCATCTGTCCTCTTAAAACTGTCCTCCCGCATATATAAAGGTCATCATCTCCTCACTTCTAAATAAAGAAAAAAATATTTAAAAAAAAATTTGCGAGCTTGAATCGCATAATATTATGGGCCAATCTGGCACAAGAGGCGAGCATCTTTATTGAAGAAGTACGGACCACCGATTCCACCAGATGATAAAGAACACCAAACAGTCAGTTTTTCTAGGAGAAGTGACGTCACAACGCAAATTTGAAGATTATCGTTTTCCATATTCCCACATCGATAAAAAGATTTAAGCTTGAAACACAATAATGACAGCAGGCTACACAAACACCAACTACAAAAGCCGTTGGATGCAATAGTCGCCTCGTAGCGAGCTACTTAATTATTTTTAAAACGACACCACCAACTCTATAACCTTGAGTCCACAATCTATGACAAGATATTATTTCATTAGCTTGGAGATATAGTTTGTTGTTTATTTTTGTATAATAAAACAATATATTTCCAAGTCTACAACAATTGAATTTATTTATATTATACTGGCAAGATTGTCGCTCACCAAAATAGAAATCATTTTAATTTTATTGCAGCCACAAACACAGCATGGACAACAACCAGTAGCCGTGTTTTTTGTAGTAAAAAAAAAAGCAATCTCACATACCCACATGTATTCTATATAACAAGTTGTAGACTGTAGCCTGCTGTCGTTATTGTGCTTAAAGCCTTAGGCTTCATAGCTAAACACAATTCAAAATGGATTTTCAAAATAAATTTACACAATTTTAAAGTATTGTACGGACGTCATTTCATTTTGACATGCTCAATCAAACTAGACATAAATCACTTGACAGCTGGATAAATTTACGCCAGTTAAAAAGTGTTTCCAACACAAAGACTTATCTATATATATACAAATAAGTTGCATTCTGTTAGTAATTGATGTTCTCCGGAATGCCTGAACCGCTTTCGTTTCTGCAAAGTTTATATGAAAGGTGACGTCAATACCAAGGTTTTTATGTACATGCGGTTTGTATGTGTGTTGGTTCATGAGTTATAGCGATTTAGTGAACACTGCAATCATTTTGAAATATTTGAGTTATTATTTTGAAAAAACTGAAATATAATTCGTTTTTAAATTCATTACAATTAAATTTTAGTCAAACCATGAATTCAATTTATATACTTAGATATTCTAAATCACAACTTCGGGGACCTATGAAATAAATTACATATAAATACATCACTAAAAACTTAAATATTTAAAAACATTACGCAATTAAGAAATCTGTTGAAGCTTTGGAAAGATCAATGCATGATCTCCGAGATAACTCAGAGTTGTTTGTTGGTGCCTTGATTTTATTGTCAGGCGATTTTAGGCAAACATTGCACGTCATTTCTAGATCGACAGCTGCCGATGAAATTAACGCTTGCTTAAAGTCTTTATATTTATGAAATGAACCATCTGCTGATAAGTTCTCTAAGCAATTGCTGAAAATTTTGAATGGTGCAATGCCTGTTGATGACACTGGATTGATAACATTCCCAAATGATTTTTGCCGTTTCGTACAGCCAAAAGGTAATTGACTGAATGTATTTCACTAACATAGCACAACAATATACATGCCATGCATGGTTGAGTGCCAGAGCGATTTTAGCGGCAGAGAACAAAGGTGTTACTGAAATAAACATGGCTATACAATCAAAGATTCCTCGCGAAGTGGTGTTGTACAAGTCTGTCGATATTGTTACCAATGAAGAAGATGTTGTTGGTTATCCAACAGAATTTTTTAATTCGTTGGACTTACCAGAGTTTCCTCCGCATAATCTTCAATTACAAGTTAAAGCCCCTATTATTATGCTTTGCAATATCAATCGACCCCGTTTGTGGAATGGTACAAGACTTGCTATTAAAAGGTTGATGGCTTATATAATTGAAGCTGCTATTTTAACTAGAAAATTCAAAGGCGAAGGTGTATTCATTCCACGCATCCCAATGACACCTTTTGATATACCATTTGAATTTAAACGACTTCAGTTTCCTGTTCGCCTTGCGTTTGCGATTTGTGGAGTGAATTTAAGGTATCCAGTTTTCTCACATGGACAGTTGTCCATGGCAAACCATCGGTTTTGTATATTTACACCGAAAATTTAAAAACAACAAGTGTTGTTTACCACAGAGTATTACAATAAAAGCAGTTTATCACTGATTTAAATGAATTCGAATAAATTTTTTTAATTTCTTTTTTGCACTACGAAGTGTGCTAGTGCTAGAGGCACTCAATAAAATACACCCTTTTCAAATATGCTTTTAGTGAAATAAGTACGCTGGTTTTAGTTTTTGATTAATTGCACTTTTTAGCTAAGCATGCCACATATTGCGAACAAATAACTTGAATAGTTTTATTAAGTATTCATAATTGTATATGAGTTAATAAAAAAAGTAGATTCAATTAGAAACCCTGTAAAATAGTTTGGAAGTAATTTTGGGGAAATTACTTTCAAAGATTCCAAAATTGTGTATTTTCGACTTATCAAAAAGCGGTTATTAACAATATCAGGATAATTGATTAAGAAGTTATTACACTTAATAGAAAGTTTAAAGTTATTTGTAGTTTTCGCAAGTTTCACACTTTTACTTACAAAAAAAATATTGGATTTATGCAAACTAAATTTAATTAAAAGAAATTAATGAAAGACGTATATCAAATAAATTGATCATTATGATATAGTTAATAATGTTATATATTTTTAGAGTGTCATAACTTTGCGTTGGCATCACTGCTCTATTTGAGCTCCCATTTAACAGCTGATAGTTGCTTTTCATTTAGTTTGATTTGAAACTGCATTATTAACTGACTTAAACTAGAGCAATACGTGCAAATTGTTGAAATTTTAAATCAAAATAATTATTCTGTTCATGAAACTCATTTATTCAAAATTTTCTTTTCCGATGAAGCACATTTCTGGGTACGTAAATGAGTACAATTGTTGTATTTGAGGTGGGAAGAATCAACAAGGTTTATCGAAACAGGAATATATACACAGAGAATGGATTTTTGGTGCGCTTTATGAGTCAGCAAAGTCATTGGCCAATATGTCTTCAAAAGCGCTGATTATCAAAACGTTACTGTCAATGGTGAACGGTATAGGAGAATGTGATTCGAAACTTACTCATATCTCAATTAAAAGGCATTAATCTTGCTGATATGAGGTTCCAACAGCTACAATTCATTTATACAAAGAAACTTTTCATGAAAAAATTATTTCACGTATTTGCCTAATTAATTCGCCACCAAGATCTTGTGCTTTGGATTATTTCCTTGGGGATATGTTAAATGACTTGTCTATGTTGATAATTGAACACCTGGAAATCAACATTCAAAGCATTATCTGCGAAATATGGCCCCAAGTGATGTGAAAAGTTTTTGAAAATTGGTGCTCCAGCCGTGGCGGCCACATGGTAGAAATCATATTTAACCATTAATTTCATAAAATTTTCATTGAAATAAAGCCTGTTTTATTGATATTAAAAAATATTTCCTTGTTTTGTTATGATTTAAACTTGAATCAGTTTATAATAAACAACAATAATTACATTTTTGTATATAAAATAATATTTTTATTTATAAATATATAATTGAATTAAAAGTCATTAATGAGAGAGTTATATTTTGTTATATATTTTATTAATGGATATAATAATTACTAATAATTATTTGTACGCTGACAAGGGACAGGAAGATGTCCTGCATCCAATTCGCAATCAATTTAAAATATTATTAAAAACGACATGCAAAAGTTAGATGTAACTAAGATAACAAACATGAGTTCAGATTCACTGCAAAGATAATGACAGATAAGATCACTTAAAACGAGCCATTGTAAAAAGCATTAGAAGGGTTGAGATTTGCACCACTTCCGAAACATAAGTGTAGAATTTTTATTGAAATCTGTGAAATGTATTTCATTTTAACTAGAAAGTTTAGAATTTACGTTAAAAAGAGAAAAAACTAAACAAAAACAGGTCATAAGATATCCCATAGGTCCCAACATCAGTACTGATACACTTTACTATTGCGATGATTATTAGAAATATTCTAAATATTGCTTTCTTATAAAACATTTGATATCATAATACATTAAAATCACAGCTCAGCTTAGTTCTGTTATAAAACGTTCTGACAATTTCTCAATTAATGTTGTTTATGAGCTAATAACTTGCACAAAACTATATTAAATTGAACTCTAAATACAACAGTAGGGATCTTAGACTGTCTTATGGGCAATTAAATCTTGCAAACGTTATTGATTAATTTATTGTTGGAAATGGTAAAACTGTAAAAGATAGTCTGAGGACTAGCTGAAGAGATCCAAACAAAAATCCCAACATTTTAATTTATCGATTGGCTGCTCGATAACCTAGAGTTGCTAAGCAAAACATATACACGTAACAATGTTTAAATTAAAACAACATAATATGTTAAAAGTATTATATTTACTACAAAACCAACAACAAAAATGGTTCAACAAATTGCGGTCTACTGTGACAATAAATTTAAAAACAATAACTTTGCCAAAAAGAAAACGTTCCAACACATTCTACATCATATTACAGACAAATTGACCATGTGAAAATCCCTTGAATATCCTTTGAAAATCCTTTCTAATACTTCAAGGAAGCGCACAATTAAACGCCCACGCCTTGACTTATTTCTAAAACAAACAAATTATTTTAAATGTCAACAATAGAACAAAAACTATTAGATCTGCTGCCTTTAACAGAATGCGTAACTAAACTACCTGATTTTGAATTGCACAAAACTTTCACTTTTTACCTCTACTGTTTCATAACAATACATTTTTGAGTGACAGACAACTGTTCGGCATGTGAAGATCTCAGGGATTTTCGCTTTGCGGTATGAACAACGAACATTTACTTTTCTAATCCTGTCATTTTATGCGGAATCCTTCAAGTTTTCGATTGATTTGGGAACATACAAGAGATGTTGGGAAAATATTTGTCAAAATATTTTTGTTTAGTTTAAATAAATGTGCAAATTTAAATAGGACCAGGCGTGCTGTTGACAAGCAAAATATCACTACCGTGTTTTGATCCAGCAGTTTTAGTGCGAAATGGGATTAAGAAATTGTGTGTTAAGGGTAGTTTAAATTTATATGCGAGCATGGCTCGTACGCATGTAAGACAGTTTTATTTACTTTCTTAATCCGCTATTTGTTTTCAGAATCTTGCTGCCCTACTGGCTGCAGTGAGATAAATTTGCATGTCAATCTTAAGTATTTGAAGTGAAAGTTATTTGTTTTACAATAGTTTTTAGTTTAAACTATTTTAAAAATCCCAACACCATAATTTTAAAATGGACAACAAAGAGCCTTTGGCCCGACTGCTCAAGAGGTCAGTAGTTACTGCATTTAGTTGTTCTATCAGTATTGAATACGAGTGAAATAGAAATAAAACAGCAGGCCGTAACCACAAAATGCTCGTAAATATTTTAAAACAAATCCTAAAACTGATCAGCACCGTGTTGAAAATCAATATTGATTTCTTTTCTAGAAAATAATGCAACATTTCATGCACTTTTTAATACGAAATGCCACCGTTCTGTCATTTAAAAATGATTAATTTATTAGAATTCACTTATGAAAAATAATTTCTTTTTTAAAGCTCCTCTGAAATGCTACTTTTTAGAAAAGAAATGGAAAAATGTTGCATATTTTTTTGGAAAAGAAAACGCCATCAATTTGGTTTTCAGTGCTCTGAATTTTATAGTCCAAGATCATCCACAATATTTTAAAGAGTGGCCCAATATAAAATATGAGAGAATGCTGTTGCCTGAAGTAGGGAACACAAGACTACAGTGCCTTAGATCCCGTGTTCGGCCCCACACTCTTTCCTGAATATGATGTCGCGTTTGTCTGAGTTGCATTAGTACAAGATTGAGTTCATTGTTGTTGGCTGGTGTCAATGGCAAAAGTGTAGCCACTGGCCGCAGAACAATACCGACAACAACAGTACCTTACTTCGTCAGTATATGCAGCAAAATATCTACCGGCGACGTAAAAATACCCACACAAGATACTCTATCTTCTAGTCTGCCTTCATCTGTCCTCTTAACACTATCCATCCTTTCTAGTTCTGGTCCTAACATTGCGTATATAGGGGTCATACCCTGACTTCTGCTCCAAGACAAAGAAATCCGATTACGGCTCTACTAAAAATTTTTTAATTCATGGAATAAAAAATAAATTTAAGAGTTCAAGAATCGGGCAACCGAATTTCGATCGATATCGTATGTCATGTCGTCATGTTATAAAACTGACCAACCAACAATAACAATAATAGTTTATTATCTCAAAAAGTCCATTCATATCTTACAAATACCATGCGAGAATCAATTTAAAATTCTAACACAAATAAATAAATTCTAAATAAGCCAGCAATTTCATCATCAATCTCACATAAATTCATATATAATTATTATCAATCTTGAAGAGACACAAAAATTTTATTACCATCCAATTCATCTACATTTTGAAGATTTATGTCGCAGCTTTAAGAAACAACGAATAGTAAAACATTCAAACTAACACGAACGGAAAAGCCATTTTAAAAATATTCATATTCAAAACTTATAGACAATAAATTACAATTAAGCAAATCTACCTCCCACCAAAGACAAAATAATAATTAAAACTGTTCAAGTTTAAAAATGTCGTCAGTGTCATTCATAAATTGTCCGAAAGAATGTGTATTGAAATTGTTGTCGTTGGTGTAGCCAAAGTTGCGTATTTGAAAAATAAAAAATAAAACATACACGCGGACAACTTTGTTGTATAATAAGAATTAGATTTATTTCATTTTCGCAGTAACTCATTTGTAAGATTAGTTTTATTATTATTCATAACAAATACCTCTAGTGTTGAGCAGAATTTTGCTCAAAATTCTACAACAAAAATAAAAAAATAAAAACTTTATAAGACTTGCACATCACAATGAACCAAAAATAAATACATCAGAAATTTACATAAATTTACATTGGAATGATGATGGAAGTACGAGCGTACTAGAGGGGATATATAACGGAATTCAATGGTTATATCTTTTCCACCAAATTATAAAATATTGTAAAGATGTACAAAATAGCTGAAGAAACTCAATTGCGTGGCATTAACCTTGATAATGAGTGTTTCCAATAGGGTGGAACCACACACCACATAGCGGACGCTGCAGTCGGTTTACTGAAAGAAACTTTTAAGGATTTTTTTTTTTGGGATTTCAACCCATTTTATTATTTTCCTTGGAGTTATGTTAAGTCACTTGCCTACGTCGATAAACCACACACAATTGAATACCTGAAAATCAACATGCTTAGAGCTATAGGCGAAATATGGCCCTAAATGCTGCGAAAAGTTGTTGCAAAATGGTAATCTAGATTGAGCCTTCTATGCGCCAGCTGTGGCGGCCACATGACTGATATCATATATAAACATTAATTTCATAAAATTCTCTTTCAAATAAAGCCCTTTCATTGATGTTAGAAAAAACATATTTCCCTGCTTTATTACTATTAAAACTTGTGTTGCTCTATAAAAAGGCACATTATTAAACTTTTATATAAATATATATACTTTTATTTATAAAAAAAATTAATTGATTCAACGAAATACTTATATAAAATTTATAGATTACTATAAATTACTAATCATTAACCCTTAACTACCCAGTATCCTTTTGTAACGTAACTGACCAGTAGTGTCCAACGGACTCATTAGAGTAATTAATGAAACCTAGAGAAAAACAAAAACGGTATACATTGTAAAAATGTTTTATTGATATTATTTACTCAGTTAGTTTTCTTATTTAACTTTAATTAATTATTTTTGAAACAAATATTATGAATAATGTTCAGAACAGACATTCCGTTTGCATTTCTCGCAGCACTGTTCGGAAGTTCTCGATATTTTTGAGCGGCAAATATGACAACGCTTCTTTCATTATGAATCAGGTTCAGACGATTGACCAGGTCCTTGATCAATGGTAGGATCAGATGATAGCACATCTTTGATGGTTGCTAAATGATAGCTCGTTAGCCCTTTCTTGTTCCATCCTCGTAAATGAGACCTTACCAACTCAATTGCTACCTCTCGCGAAAAAAGTTTTCTTTGCATATTCTTTTTATGTTGGTTCCGAGAAGGATGTACATAAGTTTCTCCGTATAACTAGTGATGCGACTCCAACAACATCTATTACATTTTGAAAAAATGGTGTATAACTCCACCAAAGGAGGTGTTGATAAATTTATTTCAGAAGCGAATCTATTTTTTCCCATTGTGGAGTGAAATAGCAGATTTCCAAATAGTTGATCCTAGTACTCCCTAAATCAAACACCTCCCTGTTTGTTGACTCCTATAGACAAAAAATATCCTTCATATGCCCGCATTTCAATTGTGTCTGTTGGCTTTTACCGATTTTGCAGGGCTTTATGGAGAAGTTCTGCTTCTCAGGTTCAGATTTGCATATTGTTCCATCTCCTCTCTTATATGTTTGCTCAGAAATGCATTCCTGTAGCGGAGCATCATCATCCTCACTCCATATCTGTACATCTTCACTTTCAGATGCTGCTTCTGTACCGGCATCATGTTGACATTTCTGAACAGATGTCAACAGCAAAATCTTGTTCATCGCTAGGGATTTCATACCCACAAATAGAAGAAGAAGCAATGATATAAAACTTGGCCGCCTCAATTCAAACAGTATATTAATGTATCTATTGGGCACTTGTGGGTTGATGCTCTGCTTTTTTTGTTTGTTAATAATAAATAAAAAACTATTATGCTACAAATATTTTTATTGTTTATTTCTATTCTCAAGACCGTCGGTGTAGAATAGGTAAAATGGAATTTCTGAAGAATAAATACTTTAGCTTTTTATGAGCAATATTATTCAAAAATGTGTCCGCGAGACATTTTTGGGTAGTTAAGGGTTAATTGGCACATCTCGGTAGTTAAAAGAAAATACAAAACTGGAGTTGGCAAATGGCTCGTAATTGTCTCCAACCTGCAAAAAATTATTGCTATTAAAAAATTTATTAAACTAAATTTTAGTTCTGTAATGTGATTCATATATAAAATATGTGTATTTATTTTAAATTAATATTAAGAAAAGCTAATATTCCTCCAACCTTGAATCTCCGTTCTGATTTCTAGTAACAATAAATTTCATTGCAAATATAAAATATTTGTAATTTATAAGAAAAACATTTATTTTGTGTATCATTTTCATAAAATTAATAATAAAATATATTAATAAATACAATTTTCCAACTCTGGAGTTGTCCTTTTGTCTATAGCGATATCTGTTGTTAACAACTTTCTTTCTAAAATATTATATATGATTGATTTATAAAGAGAGAGAAAATATTAATTTATTGGTTCCGTTTTATGCAACAAAAACATTTCAATTGTACAACCCTGGAATTGAGTTTTTGATTTTGTTTGATTTTTAATACTAATTTAAAATTTTCTTTAATAATTTATTTGCATTATTTACTTTCGGTTGCTAACACAATAGTTTTGACTAGTTACTTCTATATTAAAAAAAAATATTATAATTATAAAATAAATAGATCATCTTAAAGCACTGGATCTGTTTTCTAATTTTTAGTACCAATAAATATCATTAAATTAATTAATAAAGAAAATGAAAATATTGCTGCTGTTGGTTACAATTTGGTATAAAAAATATTTTCAATTGTCCAACCCTGGAATCAAAAATTAATTTCTTATACATTCTAATACATAAAACTTTTTATAATTTTGACTGTCATCTGCCGTAGCGATTTGACCGTTTCATTATGGCATATCCGCCAAACTTTTGCTAACAAAAGTGATGTTAGTAACGCATTGCGTTAATGCACAGGACCGGTTACTCTTTCGGCGTTATTTGTCTTCATAAATTTCCTTTTAAGCTTGTGACATTTTGGAATAGAAGAGCAATTTCGACGACCGTTTAAACACCGTAACTCTCGTTAATTTACCACCTTTAACCCTCCATATTTGTGAGAAGCCTTATTTGTTATTCGCTTCCGATTCATATTCTTATATGACAGATCTTTTACTAAATATGACACTTTTGATGGCAGATATATAACAGTTGAAAGTCGTGCCCCAATAGCGTCGAATATATTACCAGGCCTTGAGACAGTACGAACTTTAGCTTCTAGAAACTGCTCGCACAGAGTGTTGTTATTAATAAATTATATCCTCGTAGTTCGTTATATATCAGATGACGATCTATGAGCTTTCGGTAGCCAGCACAGACCTAAACCTCTTTCAGATTTAAAAATATCATATATCTTAAAATGAAATTTTTCCATATTATCATGCGCGGTTTCTTTTAAATCGCTTGATTCCAACTAAAAGACACCAACAACACGTTTAGTTTAGTTATTAATTTGATGCAGATATAAAAACATATTTAAATGATAATGACAAATTATGATAATAATGATGTTTGCCAATGCGTTAATTTAACAAAATTAGATCACTAAACTTATGAATATGCTGTGACAATTAGCTTTTAAAGCTACCAATAACACAAACAACTAGCAGACACAACAAACGCACACGCACACGCATACACACTCACGCATATACGGTCGCGTATAAATTTCTAAAAAATTCTTGTCGTTATGTGCTTCAGTTTATTGAAAGAGATGAACAAGATACATGACAGAAATATTAAAATTTATTGACATCTTAAATACAACACAGTTTAATGGAAACATACAAACGGACTGATATATTGCAAACATATAAATTTATAGATCGTATAAGCCACAAGCGATTTATAACACTATACAGAGCTGAACAAACTGTGTGACAAAAATTAAATAACATACGAAACGAACTATTTTAGTGTTTGACAAATTTTTTCGTGATACTATTAAATTGAGGGACATGTAAATCCAATGATCCAAATCAAGTCACGATTCTCAATATGAATCCATTAGGGGCGTCAAATCGAGATGCTATTTCAGATTTCTCTTCTTAAGTAAATTGTCCAATAATATTGGGCAGGTTGTTATGCTTTTGTTAAGATGTTTTTAAAGTTTAAAGCATTTACACTCACTCCTACCCAAACGTGCAGCTGTAAAATAAAATTATGGAAGAGAATTTGTTGGCATAAATCACTTGTAAGATTTGTGCTCGAGACATTACCCAACAAACAACTAATACCATTTCATGATACAAAAAGATTTACGAACAATAAACTTATTTTCACAATTCTTTAAAAGAAATTGTCAAATATTTCTTTCATCAACACGAACGGCATGAAATGCTGTCCTCTATTAGGCATCTTTGATATGTTTTTCTAAATTTTGTCACTGATTTATTGGAATCTCTTTAACAAATCTTTTTCATTATTCAAAATTATATGACGTGAAACAACACTAAAACATCTTCAGACAAACACAAACATACAAACACACACACGCACACACATTACAATATGCTGCGTATGCTAGTGAGTGTGAAATGTATAGATTGTGTTAGTCAATGGTGCCAATACTCAACTCAAGATGACAACGAACTTAAATATTTAAATTTATAATAAGAAGCAAACGAATACATTGTTGACAGCATTATTGTGAAGTTGGCAGTGCGTGGAAAGGAATTCATTCTTTTAAAAGATTTTAGTATATTTCATTGTATATAAAAATACTAATTGTTCAGTTTGCAAGATCAGTTGTATTTTTTCAAATTTAAAGAAATAAAACAATTGTTTTTTCGCTTGTGTACTAGAGTTGGCTTAAACATCATCAAACGCTCAGTTTTGTCAAAAACCTTTAGTCAAACCCATTTAAATTACATGGGTTTGATTAAAGTTTTTTGGCAAAACTGAGCGTTTGATGAAGCTCGACCCAACTGTAGCGTACAGAAAAACTCGTTGTATAGTATTTCTATTCCATTATCAAACGTTAGATATTTAAAATCTCCAGTCGTGAGTCACTTCAATGAGGTATGAGAACTCTAGTTTGATTATATTTAAAAAGTTTTAACTATCAAACCCCAGACCTAGAATTAGAGTTGGGTCAAACTTCACCAAACGCTCAGTTTTGCAAAAAACCTTTAGTCAAACCCATAAAATTTAAATGGGTTTGACGAAAGGATTTTAGCTAGAGCTGTACCGAGCTGAATCAAACGCTCTCAAACGCTCGTTTTTGACAAGAACCTCTAATCAAACCCATTTAAATTACATGGGTTCGATTAGAGGTTCTTGTCAAAAACGAGCGTTTGGTTCAGTTCGGTACAGCTCTAATTTTAGCAAAACTGAAAGTTTAATGAAGTTTTACCCAACTCTACCTGGAATACAACTTTTTGAAAACATATACTGCCGTATTCATATAAATTTAGAATTGAAGAGTGTTTTAAATTAAATTTTAAGAAAAAATTATGTTTTAAAGAACACTTCAGTGCTACACTATTTATTATGATTAAAGCAGTTAATGTAAAAACTTATTGTTAGAACACAATTTTATATGATAAACAAATGTCAACACCAAAAAATCCACAATCGTATTATTACATTGTATTATACAGGGTGTCAAGTAACAGAATTATATTTTCAAACTTAAATCAAAAACATAATAATTAACATAAAATGTTATTGAAAGCATTGAACAATAGAATGGAAATGCAGATCATACAGATGTCTTCCGTCGGTCTGAACGCACTATTACAAACGGAGCCTTGTATTCTACGCCACACGCTGTAGTAAACTTGGCTCAATTGAATATTTTCCTTTAAAGCCACAAAAGATAAGGGACTGTCATTATAAAACCCCTCTTTGAGAAAGACTCTTAGAAAAAATTCTTTGGTTTATATCGAGCAACCTCGGTAGCCATGGGATGCCCCCAAAGCGACTGATCATTTTTTGCATAAATCAGTCACTCTCTTCCAGTTCTTGAACGATTTGAATTTTAAGAGGATGGAAGTTCATATCCTATTTTAAAATTTCATTAATAATCACTCTTGGAAGTTCCAGAGAGGCTGCTCTTTTCCATATTAAAAGTCGCGGATTTCCACGTAAACTGCTTTCAATGTTTTCGGTAGTCCTTAGTGATCGACTAGGCCCTACCCGTGGGATATTCATAGCCGAAGCAATTACAAGCAATATCTGAACCCACAAGCGAAATAAATTTACACTCGGTCCATCACTTATTAGCCGAATTCCGAACTTTGAACAAAATTGTCGAGGGCAATTACGCAAGAATTACTACATTAAAAAAAAATGTCACCACAGCGAACGCACGATGCTCATACGACATTGTGACTGAAAAATCCGCACAAACGGCTCCACTCTTCATTTCGCACAGTTTATTACTTTTTCAAAAAATTCTAATTGAAGAAATTGTTGCATATTAGTCTGCACTTCCATGTATATAAATTCAAACTCAGGCTAAGATTATAGCCGGCCTACCGTTCGCAAAGCGATCCATACATTGATAGTGTGGTATACCAAAAGGCCACCAAAATATATTTTCAATAATCAAATTTTTGTAGTAAATTTATGAAATGTAGTGGCGTAGTGTATCAATATCATCCCGCCCGTAACAATAACACTCAAAAACTCTACGCAACTGCTGCAATTCGTTCGACCGACTATGGCGCGATATATACCAATCTTATGTGAAACTTCTATTTCCATCGGAAAAATATTCTCCAGTAAGTACTTTCCTTCGGATTGTTGGGACTAGATCATCACTCGGAGCACATGCGGTATTATGTATTAAGTTACTTACAAGAAATGAGAATTATTAACGGAACTTCAAGCAAGTCGCATAATTTGAAGCGTCGATGTGTTTATGATAGTTCGTTGGACCGTTAAGGTGTTCTGACGAACGTAGCGTTTTCAAAACGTCAACCGCATCAAAGAGATAAAACGCATTTCAACATGTTCTAAAAGCCTCATGATCCTATAGTAAAATCTGCCATTATTCGAGGGTGTGTTTGAACACGAAAAATATGTGTTTTATAGTGTTTTCGTACTAAAAGTTAAAATCAGTTTTTAGCAATAAAATCATAAGCCTGTTATTCTACGTTCACACTGTAGACTTAGTAAATCCAGATTTAGCTCACAGGTTGCTTAACAAGCTTAATCGCAATATATATTTTTTTTCCTGATAGAAATTGGTGAATATATGTATTGTAATATTTTCCTCGACGTTTGATAACACTTACTGCACAAATTGTTGTGCAGTACATATAAATTGCGCTTTTTAATAGGAATTGTTTTATATTGTGTGAATTAATATATTAAAATTATGGATATACAGAGTGAAAAAATGCTTCAAATATACTTGTTTCATATAAAATCATGCAAATTCTGAAGGAAAAAGTTAAGATGTTGGGGCTGTTTTTAGTGCTTTCTTCAAGCATTATCAGCTGTTTTCAATACATAACTTGGCAGCACTGAGCTTAGGACAGCCAAAAATAGACAAAAACAAAAATGCATTCAAAAGTGGTTTCAATTTGGTATTAACAATATAATTTTGTATGGTTAGGCCAGGCTTTTACTGTTGTCTTAACGGAGTTTATTACAACCATGTCAGTGCGAAGAGACTATTATCTCAGAAATATATAAACAGACAGATAAGCTTTCAATTTAAATGTCTTCAATATTCCTGATTGCTAAATTTACTTTAAAAAGGTACTAGTAAAACAATCATAATTAAACAATTGAGACGGACTATTGAAAATTTTAAAGTAAATTTCAAATCGTAATCGTTTTTTATTAAAGTCCAGAAACACTGGAGCACTACTTGTCCTACTGTCCAGCTTTTAACCTAGTCAGAATACAATCAAAGATTATACAGGAGGTTGAATTTCTTAGGGGTTCTAATTGGAGGGACTTAGGAAGATACATTGAAGAAACTAGGTTCTTAACGTAATCAAATTCAGAGGTTTCCATGGTGTCAGTGGAGGCTTCCTATAGTAGAACGGGAACTCCTTATAATAGAGCGCACAACAGGCCTATGAGGCCTAAGTTTAATCCTGAAAGGATGGGGAAAGCTTATGTCCCTCTCTTCAACCTAAGCTTACCTAACCTATTTAGTATTTAAGGAATTTAAGAAAGTTTTCTACAATTAGAAGGAAAACGTGTTGAATTTATGAGTCATTTAATTTTTCCTTATGGGCCAGTAAAAATGAAATACAGCACAACGTTTCAGAATACCAAAGCGGTTTCAAAACGCCTAGTTTTCTACAGCTTTTGTTTGCCAGAAAATCTATTTGGCGATTTCAAATCGAAATCACCAACTTTAAGCGATATACGTTTTTCAGAATATGAGTGGAATACCCCCATATCACATACGAATTAATTAATAATTAATCAATATATTAGAATTGAATTTATTACATAAAACCGCAGCCAAATTATTAAAAATTTTGTCAAGCTGAAAGAAGCCAAAAGTTATTTGCTTTTAACAAATAAAATATAATTGTGATTAAAGAATTCATTATATGAAAGCCTGTATTTTATTACTGCTGCAATAAACCAAAAACCAACAGCATTTCCTCTTCGTTGTTTTTTCTTTCTTTTTGTCATAAACCTGCCAAAGATGATGATGCTTGCTGTATGGCAAAAGGAAATGGTATTGCTGGTGCTGTTTTTAAAAGATGGTTGATCGTTGTTGCTTCTTTGTGGAATGTTCTTTGCGAAAGACAGCAGAAATCTCTCACCGGGGAGGGTGTAGTCCAACACAATGTGGACATGTGATAATATTTTATACACAGTAAATTATTTCTTTTTATATATTCCAATAAAGAAAAATAAAACAAAGATTTTCACATTTTCCTCTACCTATTCCGTAGTATATAAATTATTTACACTTGCAGAGTGGTAAACAATCGGTCCACAATTCAGGCAAGAGCAGAGCAGAGAACTGCAGTTTTGTTGGCCTGTTTTGTTTCGAGAGATTTGCTGTAGTGGTGAATGTTTTACTCGTGTCACTGTTGATTTAGCGATTTATTAGTTCATTTAATGCTGTCATTTTTAAACAAAATTGCTACAAAATATTTCAATGTATTCTGCTATTTAATTTTGTTAGATTGTTTTTTTTTTATTTTGAATATCAATTTGAGTTTGTTGCGGCTATTTTAGTTTTGGGAACGATCGACTTTGTTTAAATTTTATATTTTATCTCTGTGTGTTGCAGTATGGATGTCATGGTCTATCTGTAGTAAATTGAAGGCATTTAGTTGTTTTATTAATATAAATATATATATTTTTTAAATATGTAGCAAAAGAATTAACAAAATGAAGGTGTTAGTCTGTCTAATGAGAAGATTTATTTAAACGAATTTTCATGAATGACCACATTAAGCTTAAATGGAAATAATTAATTCTCTTTTTAATAGCAATACAAATCAGGGAGCTGTAAATGGAATTAATTATGCGTCAATTTTTTTTATTAAAAATGTGCATTTTTAATTCATGATTATATAATTATTACGAGTTGTTTAATTTTGTAAAGTTCTGTGCGAAGCATCCATCAATGAAAATTCACCTTTTCTATTGAGCAGATCTCGTATGTAAGGATGTCAAATATCTTGTGTCACTCGTAAAGATTGTTTGAAATTTTGATTAAATACACACGCAGCCCCTCACTTAAGTATGCTTATATGTATGTATAGTTTTAAGTATGTGATCAGCTGCCGTAACTGCTGCTGTTGGCTTGTTTAGTATGTTCAAAATTAAACTTTATGCAAATTAAGCTGAAGTTGTTAGAGCAGAACGAATTGAAAAATCGTTTTGATTAAAGAAAACTTTATAACTGACAACGCGTTGAAGACCACTTTTATTTTTATATATTTTGTTTATAATGAAAAAATGGTGATTGCTGACAAAGAAGACCCATTTATTTCAATATATCGGGTATTATTTTTTGCTACACGCCAGCAACCTAACAAACCAAATAAGACAAGCCGAATGTCGTTAATACCCATGATTACTAAATTCATTTCAAATTTATTCGATTTGTCTATGAGACTAATAGAACCGTCAACATATTAGGGTCTGTTACATGGCGGTAAGTGAATACTCTATGAAAATTTTGGAGCTTATAACGTTGGAATATTTGCAAATTCAATAGCTTCAATTCACATACAAACATAAAAGAATTTCTTGCAATATTAAGGGGTGTACGGAGACCAGGGAACGAATTCGGAGTTATTTGAAGTATAATTGGAACCCTAATATTACTGTGGAACTTCAATAATAAATTATATTCAATATTGAAATATTCCTTGTCAGCATTTTTTCAGTGAAAGTTGTCAAAATCGGTTATTCGATTAAATTTTGATAGACCACTTATTCGAAAGATATTTTCAATTCAGAACAACAGGATAAATATTCCAAGGCACAATGCAAGGTTCGCATCAGACTATATAATCAACAGCAGAGCAGAATATCTGTTTTCGAAAGCCGCTACACTTCAATCATAAACATTTTTTATTGCCACAGGTTAGGTGGCCTAATTGAAGAGCAACAGTTTTAGAATTAAAAATTATACAACAACGGCATCAAATCGATGGTAAAATGATTTTTTGCTAAGTTCCCGTGTTGCCGCTTTGGATTGTTGTCTTAATGTTTTATAATTTTCCATTCCATGTTTCTTATGCCAAACGTTTTTGCTTAGAGTTTACTTGAGTGCACAGGAGCATTTATTTTTTGCTCATTTATGGGTTAGCAAAAGTCATAAGCTTTTATTTTTCTTTTATTCACACTGTAGTCATAAGTCATAAAATAATAACACTAAATATATGACTAGTGTGAACAACACTTCATAACTTAGCATGCTATTTTAGAAGAATATGTAAATCAACTTTCAAGTATAAACTAAAACAGCTGCTGCCTTGGTACGAGCTGAATAAATTTTTTTTTTGAGCTGCGTACGGAAAAACGTTCAGTGGTTGCCAGTGACTTAAGGTACACCAGAAAGATTTTCACGTGTATATAATTAGTTTTGGCTATTTAATTCTCTTTTATTATTTTTTTTTTAATGTTATAAAATGTGATTTAATGTACAGAAATATGAATATATTTCTAGCCGTTTTTTAGTCGTGAATCATGTATAAGTAACGACGGCAAACATAGACCATCGCCGTCTCGCCTAAAGATTTTCAGCCGTTCGACTCAGATCTCTAGAGCTACTTTATTACTAAACAAAATCATACCTGAAAGAGTGTTATTATTTTAATACTTTTTTATTAGCAGCACAACAACAACTTTTTTAAACAGGCCCAAAATATTATGACTATGACTATAGAACTAAATAGCACACAGTGTGAATACCCTAATTGATTTTAAGTATTTTAATTTCTCATTCTTTAACCCGCAATATGTAGGTCCACAGCACATCAAGCATAGTGATTGTATTAGTGACTATGCTTGATCAAAAATTTAAGAATTTAGATATTTGGCATGATTGAAGAGTGATTTAAATGAATGTATTGATTTTGCTCTGAAAGCTTCTGTATTCCCTAAAGATCTCGATTGAGAATTAACAATAAAATATTGTGCTATTAAACTTAATTTTTATGACATAATATTTCGATATACGTTCGTAATTCAAAACGACATGATAAATATTCCAAAGTACTAGGGAAAGTCGAAATCATTTTTATATATTCAACTTACATAGCAAATCAGAACAGCTGTTTTTGAAAGCCTCTACAACTTCATCGTCAGTACTAATTTGGATTTATATTCATTGCCACTGAGTGGAGTGTGATAACAGTTTCTGGTTGTTCCAATTTTATTGTGAAAAAACGTACAAGAACCTTATCAAACTGACGAAAATACACTTTTATGAAGTCCTTGTGTTGCGGTTTGATTTTTCTGAATTTTTTGTTTTAAGTCTCTGAAGCTAAACTCTTTTCGTTTAAATTTTCTTAAGTAATTTTGAAAGTTTTTGCTATTTTATTGGGTTGTAACCCATTCTTCTTATTCTCATTACTGGCCTGGTCTTGATACTTCTACAACGCCCACACACATTCCAGATGGGATTTGATCTGTGTATACCATAAGATCATTAAATATCATGTAGCCCTTTGGCTATGAAATGACGTGAGTTGCTTGCAATAGTAGCTGTGCATTTTATTACACTCCGGCTAATTCCAGTTGGGCAGGTTTCTTGTCGCCTCTTTAAAGATGTCGTTGGTGTTTACACTATCAGTTGCTGGTATATCAGGGGAAATATTTCTACAAGCAGCATCGATCCAAATATGTGATAGGTTCTTTGTCTGCTTTTGGTTTCTTTCCAAAAGTTTTCAATATCGTTGTTATCAACTTTACTAGCACGTGCTGTTGAGTTCGCACCTGGCCGGTTGTGCGATTAATTTGTAAAGGACTTGGTTGGGTTTCACTGTGATATAACTTTTTATTCCTTCTATATATTATGTGAGATTTTCCTGGATTGTATCTCCTAACTGTTCCATTGTATAACTAAGTGGATCGTATTGCGTGTGCCAGATGTCTTCGCTCAATATTCAGCAGTTTGGTAAGTGTTTCTTGTCGATCAAGTGAGGAGTTTTAGCTAGTTCCTATTCGCATTTCAATGAGGCTAATTCAGATCATCAGGAAACCTTTACCCAACATTTCTTAGAATAACTAAAGATATTTATTTCAAACTTCTACTTTACTAAGTGAGAAGTCTAAAACAAATAATTGAATTCATAATAAGAACTCACTGATCACTTTTCATTTTTTATTTTCTAACTTTTATGTTTCATTCTACAATTTGTTGGCTTTTTTTCCGACTCTAATTGTAGTTGCAAAATAAATAAGGAACAACAATAACTAACAATTGTTTTAATTAAAGTTTTATTTAAAGAGAAATCAACGTTAGTATTTCAAAAGGTGCAATTGTGATCTTGTGTCTTAACAGACTTTCGCCTTATGTTGTTTCTCTATGCATGTAGAAGAGGCCTATTAATTTTGCAGAAAAATTCTGAAAATAAAGTTTACCCGATATAGAACTTTTTTTCGAACTTTTTCTTTTTTTTTAATCTCGCTCAAGCGCAGCAATTTTGCTGCCACTTTCTATTTCATCTTAACCGAGTTCGACTGTAGTGTCATGTCTGCTATTAAAAAATCTTCCATGATTTCATATAAAGTCATGCCTGTATGACTAATTAAGCGAAAAACTTCTACGACATTTTCTAATTATTAAAAATCAACAAAATTATAATAAAAACTGCATTGATGTGTTTATATGCCCGAGTGCAAGACATAAACCTGTCCATACCCATTAACATAAATCATGCATCACCCATTATATTTCTCGTGTCTCTACTATTTATATGTTTATATTCTATATTAATTGATGTTTCTGTCGCCGTTAAAAGTCATCACGGAAAACATGAGCGGGCGAGGAGATTCAACGCCACAACCAATCATCCCATATTATTTGTCTTTTAATTACCAAGAATTCATAAACGTCCAAAACTCGCAGCAATTATCGTAAAATTTACTTGAAGTGATTGTCAAGGCGAAGCAAAGAAAATTTTACAAAAAAGCAATTTATTCCCGAAATATTATATGAATTATGTACAAAATATGTATGTATGTGTGTAAGTATATATGTATGTGTGAAACACTAAGGCCTATTCATATTTTTATTTGTTGTGAATTTATTACCCAAAATATTTATAAACAAAATGTGCATAAAAAATATGAAATTCATTTAAATCATCAGAAAAAAAATTAAAGCGAAACATTTTTTTGGTGGGGTTTTTAGGGCGCGGCAAGGAAGGATCAGTTTTTACAGACAGGGGGCAATCATAAAAGACAAACAATTTAAATTATGATAATGGCACTGTTCACCCGGTTACCGTAAATTTCGTTAATGTTTTGGAAAAACAAGTGTAGGATTTTTTGATTTAAATTGACAATTGCAATTAAAGCAGCAACAAATTTATATTTTCATTTTCATTTGTATTATTTATAAATATTGTGTGTTTAATAGCCCGTTTCTGCTGGGACAATTAAAAGTGATGAATGTGATGAAAGAAAGACGCAAATCACAAGCAACAATTTTAATAATTAAAAAAGATTTTTTATCCATATTTTCCATTATTTGTTTGTGGGCTAAGTGTGTCTATATGGTTGGGTTGTTTAACCATAAAAGCACTTGAAATTTTATAAAAAAAAAGCTTCTTCAAAACCTCTTGGGTTATGCACAAACTTGCACAAACTATTTGAGAATTATATAAGAAAAACATGTTAAATGAAATACGTTTTTTTTGTGCCAAATAAGGGATTCGAGTTTATTAATCAAGCGAAATAAAAATTTGTAAAAATTAAACTGTTTTCACATTCAAATAAGTCACAAGAGTATCGATGAGAAGGTGTAGCAGCTTTCGAAAATGGAGCAGTTCTACTCTGCTAAATTGACAATGATGCGTCTACTAATCCTTTGATCCTGTTGTCTTTGGAACACTCGCCTTTTAATTATAATTTTATAGTCTTCATACCCTGTACCAAAAATATTAAAGAGTTTAAATAGTCTTATCATTCCGTGCGTAGTTGCCATAAATACGACCTCAAAAATATACATTCCGTATCCTTGTGAATGGAGAATTTTCTTTGTAAATATTTTTATAGACACCAACGGAGGAAGTGTTAATCCCTGTCGCTAATGAATAAAAAGCAGTGCTATGAATCCGTGATTGACCCCAGCTGACAACAACCGACACCATATTCACGACTAAGCGTAGATTGCAACTCCAGATCTCAAGCATTGTAGTGTTGTGTCAGCTTCTTCATGCAATAGCACCCTTATTGGAGTGCAACGCTAGCGTTGCTATTTATCAGACACAGTGGCCAATTGATGTATTGTAAATATTTCAATATGAGTTTGTAATAAAAGTCATCATATATCCAGTCTACGTAGCCAGAGATGGAGTCTTAAGTTATTTTTCTTTTCTAAAAAAGAGTGAAACATTTTTTACACTTTTTGATAGAAAATGGCAGCATGCTTTCATTCAAATGTAAAGAATTTATTAGAAGTTTGCCCAGCACTCCTTAAGAAAAAAAATATCTATTTTGAAACTCTCCCAAACTGCCGCTGTTTAAGAAAAAAAAGAAAAAATTTTAAACTTTTTCCAGAAGTTCCAATTAATACAGGGGAATCGGAGTTTATAACACTTTAGTTTCGTGCTGATTGTTTTGTGCCAAAATGTTTTTAAGAAATTAAAAAAAAAAATTTTTTGTTAATAAATTAAATATATTAATATAATAAATGAAATAAAGTTTTATCATATTTAAAAAAATTCCTCGCCTCTAGAAATAAAAAAGCCTCATGAACTGGAAATGTTAAACTTTTTTTGATGGTAGGAAAATAATTTAGAAAAAAAAAATAATAAATCAGAATTAAAGGAGAGAAAGATATAAAATACAATCATGTTTTTGTTTTCTTGGCTTATAAAAGAAGCACAACAAAACTAGTGTTTGGTTTAATTAAACATAAAGAAACATATATTTAATTAAACCAAACACAAGTTTTGTAAAAGAGATTTTTATTTAAGAGTTTTTTTACTTCTTGCCGGGATGATCACAAAATTTAAAAATCAATCATTGGAAGAAATCGAGTTTTCAGTTATTCTTGATTGCTTTCAAGATGATGTCGATATATCTGCACGTACGAGTATGTGTGAAATTTATATAACTGATAATCTGATGTTCGCAACTGTTTTATTGTAATTGAAAACTACTTCAAACACCGCTGATCACGTGGATGTAACTTAAATTATTGAAAACTTATAGCGGTTTAAAAATGTATATCAAAGGTCTTTACTTAAGAGTATTTTGACTTTCCGCTATGAAAATTGGTTACTAGTTTAATTCTGTCGCGTTCTCATCAGATCTCTACGTTCTTAGTCACGTCCCCCTTGTCTACTTATGAGAGGATATTACAGTCCGCATGAACGTTTATGTGTGGATGTGTGGTTGTGTGAATCGTACTAAATTGATAAGGTTTTAAAAAGTTTCACAAACTTGCAATTTTGTGTGCTTTGGAACCACTTCGGAGTGGTAAATTTTGTGAAAATCAAACAAATATTTTTTTTAATATGTTATTTATTTAAATAATATTTAAATGATTGTACTGGATTATAACAAAACCTATACTGCTCTGAAAATGTAAACAACGTCCATCGTCCTAGGCCCAGTCCATATCTGCTAATCTATTCATAAGATATCGTGTGAAAAAAAAGTTGTATAAAAGTGATATACCTGTACAATAAAATTCGATTTTAAATATCAACTGCTTGATATCGAATGGAATTTCTATTTATAATGTACTGAAATTGCGATCGATGTCGAATTCGCTGGTTTGGCCCCTGATCGGTTAACGTCCTACATTTTATAGAACTTGACAACTGCATTAATCACCGCTTATCGTGTGGGAATCAGCGGATTGATTCAAGAGTTAAGAAAATTGAAATAAAATTGTTTTAGCTCGAAGAGCTCAAAAGCAAGAAAAGCACAACAGACCACGGTACGCCAGCTTTTGGGATCTATCGTTTTAACTTTCTTATACTCTTCACAAAAAAGTGAAAGGGTCGCCATAAAGTATATATATTCTAGATCCTTATGAATACCGATGACGATTGAGCGATGTCCGTCTGTCCGTCTGTCCGTCTGCCCGTCTGTCCGTCTAGAGGCTAGAGACTTCATTCTTGGACTGATCGATTGGAAGTGAGCTAACTTAGAGTGGTATTGAAAAATCGGAAGGACGGTTCCAGAGCTGGGAAGCCTACACCTATTTCTCGACGCAAAATTAACATCATCAACCGATTGTTTTTTGTTTATTTGAAAATTGAACCTATTTCATGCTTTGGGACTCCTCAATTGTCCATTTAAAATTAAAAAAAAAAAAATCCAGGGAAGGGAAACTAAATTTTTTTTTGCACATTCGGTATTTTGTGGTACATATAATAACTAGAATGTTTAAATATTTTTAAATTTAAAGCTCCCATCCAGAGTTAGGAAATTTAAATTTTTTTATACAATAAGCTAACCAAAAATCAACTGAAGTCGTTTTTTCCTGGTAAAAATTATTTTTTATTTCGGAAAAAAAAATTGGTATAAAAAATTAAAAACAAAATCAAAATTTCGATTCCAGGGTTCGGCACTGCAATATTTTGTAGTACATGAAAGTAACGAAAGTGGTAACAAATTTGTAGTTTTTCTTAAATAAAACTACTTTATACATCATGAAGACTTCCATTGGTAAAAAATAATTTTAAAAAAAGTTAAATTTTCGATTCCAGGGATCGGAAATTGAATTTTTTTACACATTCGGTATTTCGTGGTACATATAATATTTAAAATGTTTAAAAATTTCAAGTTGTTTTTTAAATAAAACCGTTTTATACATCATGAAGATTTCCATTGATGAAAAAATTTTTCGCTTCCAGGGGTGGGAAATTGAAATTTTATAAAAATCAAAGAGGAACTAACGCAGTTTTTTTTATTAATTAAAACAATTTTTGAGTTCAGGAATAGACAAAATTTATATCAGGTTAAGTATTTTTTATATTTTTTTTATTTCACTATTTTGTATAACATGAAATTTGCCAAAATAGTCAAAAATTTATAGTTTTGCCTTAATAAAACCGGTTTACACATCATTTTGGTAAAAAAATTTAAAAAATTAAAATTTCGTTTCCAGGCGTGGGATATTTTGAGAATTTTTTGAAGTTGTTTTTATTGCGCTTATAAATTAGAAAGCACAAAATTGGTACTTAAAAATATGTGTAATGCCCGACTTACGTTGCTGAAGGGTATATAAGATTCGGCTTAGTCGAATATAACCCTTTTACATGCTTTAGCCACAATATCATTCATTCTTTATAGTTTCCAACGAAAAAAATACTCATCAAACTTTGCAAAATATTAATACAAAACATTTTCTCATTAGAAACTTATTTTAAAAAATTTTCCATAATTGTCGTTTTTGTGTACATTTCATTTTGTGTCTAAATAAAAAAAAAGAATGAACAAAATGTTAAATATATCAGATGTCAAATTTTTGCAATAGTCATTTAAAACATGTCTAATTGTCACACAAATACATACAATTGAAACGACCCCATACAAATGGGAGCACATGTACATTCTTTTGAATGAATGAGTGTATGAGATTTGAAACAAACAAACCGAGACTTACACTTTTATGCGTTAGTGTTCGAGAGTAACCGATCGGAAACGGATATTATAAATAGAAGTACTTGTACATAAATAACACTTTTCAGAGGCCAAATTTAGAATGAGTACAGTAATATGCTCTCTTTGATTTTTAAAAACGTTTTTCAATAAACAGATATGCGGTTGCAAATACATTCAAACTTTTTTGTAGACAATATTTAGAGCCGACTAAAATTCGTTATTGGAGATTAACAGTTGCTTATTCGTTGTAGAAAAGAACTCCACCACTGCTGATGTAACAAACAGCCATCAACATCATCATCTTGCAGTGTCACACAATATCAGAATTTGACTAGAAAAAGTGGAACGAACGTAGATTAACAGAGCGCAGGGAATGGTGTGGCTGCAATATAGCAAAAATGTGAATGAATACAACACACTCATGCCACAAAAGCCACTTTCCCGGGTCTCAGTTGTTCGCAAAAAATGTATAAAAATTAGAAAAAAAATTTTACGAAAATAAAGACACAAACATACAATCGCAACATGTTCAAGTGTAAAATATTAAAAATCACAAAATGATTACAAACTTTGTCGTAATTTTGCATGCAGTAGCAAACATTCCCTTCTCTTTGTCAAAAGTTTATTTTTTGGCACGACACCCTCCCACTTTGTAATTCCTGATCATAAAGGGGTGTACAATAATTACTTTTGACAGTATGAGTATTTTAGAACTAATAAAAGTCCAATCTTGTAGTTGTGTAACTGTTTAGGCTGTCATTATAATATAACCGTACAGTGTGCGCCATAAGTGTGTGGGTGTATATTGTGAATTAATTTTGAATAAAATGTGAGTTTCATGGGCTGCAAGAATCAAAGTGTCTGATTTGTATAACTCTGTTGTGTACAGCAGACTAAATTTTACAAATATCGGTCGTCATATTCAAGTTATTTAAAAAACCACTTTGATATACCCGATTCACGGGTTCGGATCGGTTCAAAAAAGATTAGAAATGCTCCAGTTACATTTTATTCTATTCAGCCTTTTTTTAGTTTTTTTTCCCAGCTAACGGTCATCGACGTATTAAGAAGAGCCTTTTAAAATGTATTCCACTCTGAAAAATGCCTCTTTTTTATACATTTTTTGAGATACCCATTCGAATCAAATTGAAAAAAAAAACTAAAGTTGATTTCTTTTTTAGTAGAAAACGGCCACACTCTGTCATTTGACAATAAAGAATATATTCGAAATTAATCCAACATCTTTTACGAAATGTAAATTCTGTTTTAAAGGTCCTCCAAAGAGCCAATTTTTAGAAAACAACTGAAAAAGGCAAAGTTTAGCCAGAAAAGAAAATGTCATAAGTTCAGGATCGCTCTTCAAAACGATTCGGTTCAGCCATTCAATATTTTCTTTCATGGTTGTTGTGAACGATTTAAATGAGTTTGATCTGGTTTTACGATGATCGACGTGCTAAGAGTGGGTTATTTTTGTGGAATTGATCAGAAGGGCCGTTTAAAAGTTATTCCATTTATTATTTTATATCGAATCGGTTTGATTTTAAGAAAAATCTGAGTGCGGTAGAGTTATTCAAAAGTTATAAGCGGGTCACGTAATTACACACACACACATGCGTACAGATAATAACGGGCTCTCAGAGTTAGTCAGGGAAGCTTCTTCGGACCTCAAATCGTATAGTGATTTGATGATTTTTTAAAGCGTGATAAAAGCAATAACTTCTCGATTTTTTTAAATATTCAATTTATTTAAGCGGGAAGTAAAAAAGTAAAATTTTACGAAGTTTTGCAAGCCTGCTAGTAAGAGATCCGTTTTAAAAGAAGTTTTTAATATAAACTTTAATACAAATAATTTTATGGTTAATTTAGTTTTACAATTTTTCAACTACAATTTAAAAGTGTCAATTAAATGATTTCTGCTAAAGTTTGTGTATTTTCAAATAATGCAAATTTTCAGGAGGCTAAAATACTTTATTTAAATTATTGCAAATTCTAAATTTAATATTCACAGTTGACCATTTTTTCCATAGACAAGTGTTCAGACGCACCCAATATTGAGTTAATTGTAATTAACAGCTCAATTATTGATCTAAAATTTTCACATAAAGTTTCAATTAATTTATTGTTCAATATATACATGAAATTCATTTAATATTGAATAAAATTATGAATACAGCACTACTAAAAAGTATGCTTAATGAGAAATATACTATTGATAGAAATATTCTATCAATACCGCCTATTGATATACAGGTTAAGTATGAAGCAGCCCTGGCTGCTACAAGATTGATGGTGATGGATGAGTAGCTGAAGAAAGAACACTTAACCAAACACCAGAGCATAATACACGTCTTACCGAGGAAAAATGTTCGCATAGTTCTGTGCGACAGAATTCCTATAAGATATGTACAAACACACTGCATCACCATAATATCGGAAGGTATGGAATGGGAGAATGCGGATACAACGAACTCCATGACCAATCTGTACACGGACGGGTCGAAAATTGGCGACCGATCGGGTGGCGGTTTCTATGACATGGGTCGTAACTATCGCAAATACTTCCGTCTACCAGATCATAACACAGTATTTCAAAGTGAGATCGCGGCTATTGCGGAAGGGATAAAATGGCTAAAGGAAATCGATAACGGACTACCGGTTCGTATATTCACGGATAGTAGGAGAGTTATCGAGGCCCTAGGTAATCATGTGGTTCAATCTCGGTGTGTACTACAATGCAAGGATGAGATAAACTCATACACGCGATGTGGGAGCATAGAGATAATATGGATTCCAGGTCATCAGGGAATACCTGGAAATATTGAGGCAGATAGGCTAGCTAAGATGGGAGCATTAATGGCAAACATCACACGAGTGGGCCATAGAATTGCATACAAGAGATTGGCAGCACTCTACCGTAGGTAGGGTGACCATAATTCCATGGGGTGACGCAGATGGTAAAGGGACAAGAGAGATCCTAATATTGAGAAGCCCAGTACTGTGGAAACTGGTTCATTTGATAACAGGACATGCAGAGTTGAGGACTCACCTGGCACGCATGGGTATCGTTGTTGATGTAACATGCAGAGCCTGTCAGGAGGAGAACGAAACACTGGAGCACTACTTGTGCCACTGTCCAGCTTTCAACCAGGTCAGAAGACAAGTATTTAATCAGGGGATAATACAGGAGATGGAACTTCTTAGGGGCTCCAACTGGAGGGACTTAAGAAGATACATTGACGAGACTAGATTCCTAATGTAACCAAATCCTAAGGTTTTTTTTTGGAAGGTACAAAGGAGGTCCCATAGAATGCTGACTCCTAAGTATAGAGTGCACAACAGGCCTATCGCGGTCTAGGTGTAATCCTTGTGAGGATTGGGATGACTCATGCCCCTCTTCTTCAACCTAACCTAACCTAACCTAACCTAATGAGAAAAAACAAAACACAAATTACTGAGCAAAATAATTTTGCCAAAATTAGCTGAGACTTGTAACCGAAATTGTAGAAGAAAGACCAACAAAACCGCAAATATAATATATCGTGAAAATTGTAGATGTGTCTCTTAATATTATGATTTTATTGTATTAATTAAAAAAATAATTAGATCAATATATATATATATATATATATATATATATATAAACAAGTTAAAGTTCTATATTAGGATGTGCCGAATATTATATACCCTTCACAAACGTATGTCTGGGGTTACATATATTTCTAATTACCAAGTTTATTCTTCTTAAGTTATAAAATAGTTTTAGTTAGTAAAAAAAATAACATCAGTTGCCTTTTTGGTTACGTTAATGTATAAAAATATTTAAATATCCCAACCCTGGAAGAGAACATTTAACTTTTAAATTTTTTTAACAATGCAAATTAAAAAAAATTTTAGTTAGTACTTGTACCACAAAATATTGAATGTGCCAAAAAAAATTTTAATTTCGCATCATTGGAAAAAATTTAATTTTTTAGTTTTTAATAGATAATTGAGGCTTCCCAAAGCATGAAAGAGGTTTAGTTTGTGACCAAACAAAATAAAGAATTGATTTTTGGTAATAGTTTTGGGTCGGGAAATAGTTGTAGGCTTCTCAGCTCTGGCACCGTATTTCAGATTTTTCAGAATTTCAATAAAACTCTATTTAAGTTTATTTCCAATCCATCAGTCCAAGTCTGTAGCTCTTCTGGGAAAACCGATATCACTTACAGACAGACGGACAGCCGGACATCGCTCAATCGTCATCGCTCAATCGTCATCGCTATTCATAAGGATCCGACTTTATGGGGTCGCATATTAATATCGAAGAAATTGCACACGGAACGACAAACCTAAATATATCCTTTCACTTTTTTGTGAATAATATAAATAGATCCTAGATTTGGATTCTGATGTATTTTAATATTTTAGTTCTCATAAGACAATTAAATCAAATTAAATGTGCATATTTGAACAGAAAATTAATTAAGTCATTATAGTAAATATTGACTGAATTAAAAATGTGTATGTGTGAACACAGTATAACAGCTTTTAAATACTCACAAAATATGTTTAACTAGTTTTTGTATTCATTGTTTTGCTGACAACATATTTTTATTTTGAATTCATGTTGGATTGTGTTTCTGCCATAAGAATATTTGTTTATATGTGTGTGTATAAATGGGATATATTCTACCAAAAAAATTTTTTAACACAAAAATGTATATTTATGAATATAACTAACATACAACAATGCCAAATATGACAGTCAAGTGTTGCAAAATATTTTATTTGTATGTTTTCGCTTTGTTAAAAAAAATCAGAATATTTCTTGTTAATATACTAAATGAGCAAATATGTTGAATGAAAAATGTGTAGAAAAAAACAAATACTTTTCATCGTTTCCCCGGTTTTTCTTTTAATTTTGGTTTTGTTTTGCATGCCAATCTAACACTTCATGTGTGAAAAAGCGTCAAAAAGTTTTCAACTCACAATTGTTTCATGCACATCCTTTTATTTTATATTTTGTGCTTTGTTCATTATTCGTGCGATGTTTTTTCTATGTTGTGATGTTAGTGATATATCGGTTTCGGTTTTAGCCAAGTAGTTGCCAGATGTGCACTGCGATTTTATATTCAGAAAAAGTCGCCACTTCTGGCCGCTGTAATCCGATTACGATGGATCTAAAGCGATCATTATTGAGAAAAATTTTCAGAAGTTTTTATAGCACTTCTGGATTGTCCCTACATCAATAATACAAATTTGTTTATTTAAAAAAGCCATTTAATATAAAATGTGCTAAATTTGTAGTAATCCCGGATCTAAGTTACAGCATTCGATAATTCGTTCGAAATTCTTATTTAAATTCTATTGAAATATCTCTCACTTCCATATGCAAATTCATAAATTATAGTACGAGTTTTAAAAAATTAGGGGTATGAATTCTATAATTAAGTTGCTCTGAATTTATTAAGACAAATTTAGGGAAAAAACAGACTCAAAATAAATTAAATGGTTCGCCAAGTGCACCTCATGGTTTAGCTGGACCACAGCGCACTTTTCTCAACATCTGCTTTTGCCCAGGCAAATTTATCTGTTCAAATTTTAAAAAAGTGTACTTTACTCGTCAACAGAGAATGTTGAAGTTTACGATAGTAAACGGTGCTCCCAAGCACTCGAGTGAGATTAGGTGTCCACCACCACCCCTGTCACCCGCAGGGGCTACACCAGTGCAGCCCCCTAGAGCTTACACAAGTTGCAACTTCACTCATATGGTTTTGCCATTAAACCATATTCATACACCTTGCTAAGGTGTTCGGGCCTGTCTTAAACTCTTGTTACTTCCGAGGAAAGCATGTCGTCAGCACCAAGAAGAACCAAAGTTCAAAGACGTACGACTTATCCCTCCTGACCTTCTATAACGTCTGCCGATTCGCAGCAGCCCATAGAGACTGCTATCAGCTGGGTCGACCTCCCAGCATAGTATGAATATGTCGGAACATCAAGCCTTATCTGACATCTCTACCAGCGACTCTTGGTATTAAACCACAGCCACCACGTGGACTCATTGAAGAGACCTCAACCAACATCTGGCCACAGAATCAATAAGATATAGGGGAAGAACGAGCTCCGCCACAAGCCATCAATTTTATGGACGTGCGTTAGACAGAGCTTCGCCAATGAAACATCTGTCACACACGGCCAGCTAAAAGTTTACGTGCATGGTGGCTTCACCCCCAAGCAAACATCATCTGTGGGGCTCAACCAGATCCCGTGGCACCAGGTCAAATCAATATAGATTTGAAACCTGCTATTGATTTTTAATCCTTTTTAATGGCGGGACCCAGGTATCCTTCCACCTGTATATCTTATCGTGAAACATATTCAAAAGCCTTTTTACTTTTTATACACTTATATGCACTCCCGTTGCTCTGCTAATTCAGAGGTAAGGCAGTAACAGGTTCAGATAAGGACTATCGGCAAAAGCAACGTCATAAAACCGATAGCCCTTTTCCCCGAAGAGCACTGCAACAAGCCGTTACGACTGACCAAGTTGCCTATTGAGCCCCCCCGGTGCTTTACTCGGCAACAGTGTTTTGTTGTTTTTTTGATATATGTAAGTCAAAATCTCTATAACTAAGACGAAATCTATAAAAAACTATGCAAAGTAAAAGCAGCGATGGCTTTTTTATACGAGTATTTTAAATATCGGATCCATCAACAATTTTTTCTAACACTTTCAGCACCATGAGCAAAAAATTTATAACAAAGAAAAAATATATATCAAAGAGCTGATCCTAAAGGATACGCCTGTAACTTCCAGCTAATTTTAACTGCAACCATATCGTGGCCTGGCTCTTTTGCTGTTCCATGCTTTTGAGCTCTTCGAGCTAAGACACAATTTTTTAAAATTTTCAAATCAACCAACGCCCCCATGATAACTGATAATTGATGTAGTTCTCGATTACTTTAAAAGAATCAAAAACACTAACTGATCAGATATATAATATCGAGGCTTTCCAAAATGAATAACTTTTTTACAATTTTTTCATTTACGATATACCACGAAAGGATCAATGGATTTTGACCCATTTTACGGTAATCAACGTGGTTTATATATGTCAAGAGCAATTTAAAAGCCATTTTAAAAACACTTTTTTATAAATGATATTATAAAATCTACCCATTCGAGTCCTTCCAAAAGCATAGATTATTAATGTTTAAAAACACTCTATAGAACTTTAAAACAGCGTCACATATTTAAACACTCATACACATACAAACACACACAGTTACACGCAGGCATAGCCGCGGGCTTTTGTAATTATTCAGGGAGATCTCAAAAATTTATAAATATTTGAAAACTTTAAATTTTTTCTTCGCAGGAAGTTAAAAAACTTTAACAAAAAACCCGATTTTGCTACAGCAACTGCAGCAGCGCTATGGGCCTTTAATCATTGCAAGTATTTGCAAGAAGTCATATTCCAATTATATTAAACTTATATAAATAATTATCTCTCCTTTACGTATTGTGCTGGTGATTTCTATCCCAGTGGCGCCAAACTACGAGGTGAACTTAGTGTTGCAAATAGAAAGAAAATAGGCATCCCTAGTAAATCATATATTTGAAAAGTTCGGAAGCTTCTTAGTTAATGCAGCAGCTCTCAGAAATATGAAACAATTTAATTTGAGATTCGTTATTTAGGCTCAGTATAAGATATACGATTTATTTTACAAATTAAGCTTTAAACACTATGAAGACAGCAGGCTACTCTAACACCGACTACAAAAGCCGTTGGCTACAATCGTCGCCTCGTAGTCAGCTACTTAATTATTTTTAAAACGACACAATCAAATCAATAACCATGTGTTGTTGCTTGTAGTAGAATTCTCTTCATACGACAGTGTACGCACTTTCATGTATGTAACACCCTTAAATAGTGTTATTCCAATAAATTATATATAAAGTCCACAGTATATGACAATATATGAAATATATGACAGTATATGAAATCATTTCTTTAGCTTGGATATATAGTTTGTTGTTTATTTTTGTATAATAAAGCAATATATTTTCAAGTCTACAATAATTGTATTTTTTTATATTATACTAGCAACATTGCATTTACTCATTGTCGCTCACTAAAATAGACAGAATGGAAAACAACCAGTAGCCGTGTTGCCTGTGGTAGTAAAAATAATCATTCTCATATACGCACATGGATTCTATTTTTGATAAGTTGCAGTCTGTAGCCTGCTGTCGTTATTGTGTTTAATACTTTACTTTTTTGGTTTTTTGTATTGAAATGTTTTATTATATATACCAAAAACACACTTAGAAATAGTTACAGTGGGCACTGTTATTTATACAAAAGTATTTCACAATAGACAATTTCTAATCGTTTTATATGTTCTGTTAATGAGTTAATTACTTAAATCAACTAAAGTCCATATTACAAAAATATTTATATAAATAAAGGCGAAAAATTCCAAACACGATAGAAGTAAATAAAACTAATAGGCAGTTCAGTTGTTGCTAAAATGCAAACTGACACTTATATGGTAGGAGCCCTGATATATTGAAGAGGTATAACAAAATTTAGCTCTATTACAATTACACATTCCTAAATCTTTGGCCTTGAAATTTATTGTCTTCCCACGCTAATCGCAAGTCAATATCGTTATGTGGCAACATTTCAAGCACTTGAGTTGAGTTTTTAATTTGGCTTGCACTCATATTTGGGATAAGTGTCAAATCATAATGCCCGACATGTTGTGGTGGAGTAAAATGTTTACAGACGTTTTTAATTTTTCATTTGAATCATCTGGACTTAATTGAAATACATAAAACTTTAGAAGAATGGGAACCAACAATATTCTTACAAAAGTTGTGCACTTGTGTGTTGTATACGAGGTTGTTGTGATAGTTTCGTATTATATTTTGTCTATAGAATTACGCATTATTTTTATGTAGAACCACATGTCCTCCGATCCATATTCGTTCAACTACGGCAGAAAAAACTCGGTTAACATGGTCCTATAGCGCGCTGTGTCCATTTTTGTCGCGTCGATGTCTCCTCCAGCGTGAACAGCGCACCATGCAGTCACTTTGAGCGGGTGTAATGGCTCCTCGTGCATCACTCGTGGATTTTCGGCGCACCAGAAGCGATAGTGTTGCTTGTTCACGTACCCGCTGCAGAGGATATGAGCTTCATCGCTCATTATGATTTTGGTCGGAAAATCGTCTACTTGGTCCTCGAGATTGAGGATGGGATTGTAACACTCCATAGTTGTTCACTTGTATTCCACATCTGAATAGTTCACAAACGTCAAAACAGATTTAAAATTGGCCGCTATTTGCAAAAATAATATCATCTTTCAATAGCGTCATTTCTTTTGACCCACCTTATACATGATGGTGTTAATTGCTGTCGGTAATGTTCAGTGACCAGTGCTATGCCTTTGCCATTGAGACAAGCCGACAACAATTAACACAATCCTGCACTATTGCAGATTAAAATAAGTAAAAGTGCTACATTCGGCTGTGCTGAATCTTATATACCCTTCACCAACGTGCGTCTTGCGTAACATATATGTTTAAGTATAAATTTTATTTTCTTAAGTTGTAAAATAGTTAGCAAAAAAAACAACGACAATTACTTTTTTGGTTACGTTTTTGTATATAAAAAATTTAAATTTAACACCTCTGGAAGGGAAATTTTAATTTTTTAAATTTGTTTATCAATGCAAATCTTTATGATGTATAAAGCGGTTTTATTTTAGAAAAACGTAAAATTTTTAATCGTTTTAGTTATTAAATGTACTACAAAATACTGAATGTGCCAAAAAACTTTCAATTTCCCATCCCTGAAAAAATGTTTTAATATCTTACTTTCTAATGGCCAATTGAGGCTTCGCATAGCATGAAATAGATTCTATTTACAAACAAACAAAAACTTTTCATTCAGAAATAGTTGTAAGTTTTCCAGCTCTGGAACCATATTTCTGATTTTTCAATATCACTCTGTTTAAGTTCATTTCCAATCCATCAGTCCAAGAACTTCTGGGGCCTTGGGAAAACCGATTTCACGTACAGACAGACGGACATCGCTCAATCGTCATCGCTATTCATAAGGATCCAGAATATATTTACTTTATGGGGTCCCATACTAATATCGAAGATATTACACACGGAATGACAAATTTTTCACTTTTTTCACAAGACAGAGGGCTGAGTGGAATTTGGGATGTAAAGCATCGTAGTCTTGTGTTAACTACTTAAGCCAACAGCATTAATTTGAGCGTTTCACAGGGACTACATTTCGATATCGAGAGAAGTTTTAATACAATTTATATACAAAGTTCGATCGATGTCGAGGGTTTTAATTTGCACTTCTAGCCAAAAATTTTTGACAACAATTGAAAAATATTTGATCCCACTTTCAGTTAACTGAATGAGAAGTTTCCATATATTTATAGATCATAACAAGAACTCAGTAATAAGTTTTCCTTTTTTTTTCTCTTTGTATGTTTTTTTTTTTACTTCTGAGGAAAGAGTTATTAAATTTTTAAAACCCATGGAGACTGCAAAAATATGTTTCGAAAAAAGTTGGGAGATATATAATTTCATTTTTTATAAAAAGAATTTCTAATTAAAAGTTTCTTTGATTATAATTCAGGCAAACTCATTCTTACCTATTTTAATAGAAATAAGATTTGAGGATTTTATTGGAATATTTTTAATATATTCAATAAATGCTTACGACAATAATATGTTGATTAAATATTACAATTCTCATTACGTTCACAAATTTCATATATAGCCCTTCCTTTCACTATGGAATAGCATATAATTATAATTATGATATCAATTTCTTTTTAAAATGGAATACTTTTAATCTCTCTCGAATTTTTTTTGCATTGAATATAAATAAAATTTGCCAGCACAGAATTCAGTACTTGGAAAAACTTCTAAAATATGTAGTCAAAAGTGCAAATACACCATCGCAAATATTTGACGAAGAAAAAGAAACAACAACAACAACACATAAATTTAACAGTTAACATCAAAATTGCTTAAATTATGACTGGTAGTGTTTTCTTTTCTTCCACTACTTGATTTTATTTTAGTAGTCAAAAGGACGAGAAAAGACAGTCAGGAAACACACAAAAATGTACTAAATAAAACAACAATGAAACATTCATAATCAAATTTATGGCGAATACGAAAAATGTTCAGATACAATTTGAAGAAAAAAGTATAACAATAAAAATAAATAAATACATTTGCCATGTACACAAAAATGATCTAAAGTAATGTGCAGACGTACAGTGCAGGGAATTAGAGTATATGCGAAAGGCTCTGTTGTAGTTTTCACTTGTAATGAGAATTTCAATTAAATTTTTACTAAAAATAAATAACAGATTCGAAGTGTTTGTTGGTTATTAATCGATTCCGAATTAATGAGAGAAGCATCGAAGAGTTTTATGTTGGTACGATATCCTTCCCGTATTTACATCTGCAGCACTGTGGGACTCATTTTGACTACAAGAAGATATATAAACCATAACTATGAAAGTATATGAAGGATATAAGGACGAAACATTTAAACTGCAGAAATAAAGAAGAACAACAAATAAGAGGATGAAATACATGCCAACATTCAAACGGTAGTTTATGGAGTGGGAGTAATCGTTTTGATGGTCGTGGTCAGCAAAAATGTTAATATTTACAACATGCAGTAAACAAGAAGAAGAATATATAAAAATATTTTTTGGGAGAAGTGGAATAAAATTATTAAACATCAGAAGCAAATAGAATTTATTTACATAAAGTCGTAGACCGACAAACTAACACATCAAAATATTTAAGCACGGGGATATAAATTCAACAAAATATCGCATTTATTTTTATATTTACACAGAGAAATGAAAATGATGGAAAGAAAAATATTGAAAAGGAACTCAGAAAACATATTATTGAAATTAGAAATAAGAATAAATAAAATGTCTTCCCAGAGAACAGTTTTTAACGGATTTAAAACAGACTTCTTAATCGTGGTTTGGCAAAAAGAAAAAAACTTGTTTCAAAAACTTTAATTCAGTAGAATAATATTTTGTGGTAATTTTTTTCCAATTTAGTTGGTACAGAAAACTTAATTGCACGTAATCTAAAGCTCTCTTTAGCATCGTTAATGGGGACCAGTGAAAAGCGTAACACTTTATAACTTTCCGCTAGAAAAACTTAATATCTTAAATCACCAAAAAATTATTGGCTGTACCCCGTTTTAAAAAATCAAGTTTTCATCAGATTTCTACATTTTAGGATCTGAAGAAGCTTCTCCGATTAAATTTGAGAGTAAGTCACTCTGTCTAAATGTAAGTATGTGACCCGCATATAACATATGAGCAGTTGAACTAGTGACGTTCTGAAGTGCTTTATTGAACTAAGAAATTCTATAAACTTCAACCGATTCGAGCCGGTATATTTCAAGATTTTCAAATTGATTTTTAAACAACCTTTTAATCGCTTCACTGATCGATTTTAAACTTATATGTTCTCTGTATTAAAAAATCACGTCGATAATTGCAAAGTGACTGGATATCGGTTAATCGGTTCGTGAGATATCATGAAGGAAACAATTCGAAAAGAATAATTTAAAAACTCCAAAATTATAGTACATATATCTGTGCCTCGTTTTTGCAACTGAAGTGAGAACTTCTCGCATCGAAACAATTGTCGTCACTCTGTGAAACACAGAATGAGTCAGAATATATTTCTTAATGCAAATATAATTTTGTTAGGTTTTCATAATAATCAACATATTATTCTATGGATAACCCTATTTATTTAAATATTTAGTTTTTCGATGCGAGAAATTCTCACTTCAGTTACAGAAACAAGGCACTGACCAGTTAGTTTTCTTGACTCTTTTATGGCAACCGAAAATTACATCAATCACCGCTTATCACGTGGAAATCGGTTGACTTGAAAATTAAAGCATGTGTTCCACTCGAAGAGCTCAAAAGCATAGAATAGCACAAACATCAGGTTGTAGTAGCGTTATGATTAAAATTAGCGGGAAGTTATAGAGATGGCCTTGAGGGTCAACTGTTTTCCATATGTTTTTAATTAAGTTGTTCCAGAAAAAAATGCCACTTGTCGTCGTACGCAAACTAGAGGTCTGATTTGTGATGTTAATTGGGACCAGTAAAAGTCGAAACGACGCCAATCGGCATATTTGCAGCATTAATTACATTCAGCTGACATAACGATTTCTGCATTCATCTACATAAATCACCTTTAACATTCAGAATCCAACACTATTGGAAGCTGTTTCACTCATTATCATTCGGTGGTTACGTGTTTTTGAGTAAATAATTGCCGACTGTGATCGTTTCTTTAACGATTCGTTCAAATGAAGACACACTTTAATCAATTTTAAATGTTTTTGATCGCCATATTTCCAATAGAATATTATATCAGGATCTTGATATGAACTGACAAACAAATAATTATATATGAACTAACAAATTGTTTGATTTGTAAGCCTCTTGATTACTTTTGGCCTTTTCTATACAAAAGCTAAAATATGCCTGCAATTTATTTTGTCTGAATGGTGATAATAATTTTAGTGTTCAACATATTCACTTGAACCCAGTGAAATATATAGGTAATTTTTTAAAACGTACTTTTTTTTACTTCTGAAGTATCAATCAGTTTTTTCGAATTTTTGAGAAGCGAAGAACATCCAGCTTATTGATCACGAATTTTCTTTTACTTCGAGAAAGTTGGAACTTATTTGTAGTTTTTGCAAGTATTGCATTTTTATTTCTAAAGAAATGTTTTTGTTAATATGAAATACAATTGGATTCAGAAACATTAATAAAACTTTTTTATTAAATAAATTGTTATATGTATGTACATAAAACATTAATAATTATTTTATATATGCTTGCTTTTTGGCAGAAGTTTACTGTTGATTTCAAAAATGTTCCTTATCAACTAAAAAGCTACTAGAGATGACATACAAAAACCAGAATTAATTAACATCAGATATGACGAATTCACTGAAAATGTGTTAAAAATAGAACCACAACCTTTGTGAATTGTCCAGATCTCCACTTCTTCCGGATCAGAAGTTGATTTCTTTGGAGTGAGCTTTTTAATAAGATTAAAACAATATTATATTCTTATATATATTTCTAATTATATATAATTACAAGTAGAGCCACAAATCGTGTACAGTCACAGGGACTGATGGAAATTTGCGTTGACATTATCTACTATATAACATAAGGTCAAGTAACCCCATCGGCATCTTTGCAACCTTCTTTGCAATATATTTTTGAAATAAATTAACAAGTAAACAAATAAGTTTTTATTAAATAGAATACGCAGTTCGGCAGTTAAATCGTAGAAACGAAGTGTTTTTAAAATAAATTTAACAATTTTTAATACACGGTCTTCTTAAAATCAACGAATACAGAACAACGGAATCTTTTTCATAAAATTTAATCATGAGGATGTAAAATAAAATATGTCTTTTGAGAAAGTTAACAATTATTGGCTTTTAAAGGTCCTGTATAGCTACGGCATAATAACATAGAAATATTTCAGAGAATTGGCAAACGACTTTTCACAGTCAAGTTAAAAAGTTATTAGAAAAGATATAAGAAATAAGATTTAATTAACAGAAAAAAATTACTTCGATTACACTGAAAACGTGGCCAAGAGAAATTCTTGCAATAACGACCGGTTGTAAAAAACATTGGAAATTAATAAAATGCCATTACTTCCGGGTCAGAAATTAAGGATCTTATCGAATTCTTTGCCTATTTTTACTAGGATTATATTCAAATTTCTTATTATTTTTATATATTAATAATTATAAATAAATATACAGGAACAGAGAGAAATTCAGAATAACAACATCGCCGATACGACGTTGAGCTTTCCTGTGCAACGAAACTATGCTGATTTTCTTTGGAAATTATTTTTGAAATCAATGAACAACTAAATAAGTTGTTAACAAACAGAGTCCCCAATCCAGTAGTTAAATAGTAAAAAACATTTATTGAAAATAGTTTCTCATATTAAATTTTCTTAAAATTACCGTGCATAGAACAACGGAACATTTTTCGTAAAATTCACGCATGAGGATGTGAAACAGAACATGTCTTTTAAGTAAGTTAACAATTATTAGCTTTTAAAAACCATCAATAGATACGGCGTATTATAAGTTGCTATTGAAAAAGTACCATAACCGAAAACTGCGTGGTTTCTTCTGTCCATTATGATTTGTTTCATCAAAATCGGCTGACTAGTTAAGAAGTTACAGCTGTTTTTACCACGTTTTTATTCTACTCTGCTAAATAAAACGCGCTGCCTTCTACGCACTTCTCAAACTATCGCTTAAACTTATAAAGTAACTTACAAAAATTGTTGTTGTGTATTTGTTGTTATATTTTGCTGCCTCTTCTTGTGTGCTTATGCTCTTTTATAAAGTTTTTGTGAACGAGAACTGTACACTGCGTTAATTGTGTTTCGTGCGACATGCTGCTGCATTAAATATTTTCTTTATACTGACTTAATTGTTTCGTAAAAAAATTGTGATAGAAGATAGTTGTTCTGAATAAATGAACACTTTTAAATTAAGTCTAGATATTATGATGAATTGCTTGAGGGCTTTTTATGTAAAAAGTCGAAATAGTATAATCAAAATTTAAAAAGAAGAAAATTTAAGATATTTTAAAGAACTTATGCAAGGAAAAAATCTTGACTGAGGCTTAAAGTCCATATTAGATTCAAATCACATTAAGGTTAGCAAACATTTGGCCTAATGCAAAAACAGTTTCCTAAATTAACAACAAATTGTTCGGCATGTTCACAAACTATTTTGCAGTTGACAACGTGCAAACATGAATACAATTTCCTTTTTTATAAACACAATTAAATTGTTTAACAAAGTTTCTTTAATATTGACCAACAGTAGAAATAATTTAGTGTTCCTTTTGACAACCAGCAGCATATTTAAAATATTAAAAGTAATCAAGAGCCTTCATTGCATTACAAATTAACCCAGAGACTACCAAACAAACCCCGGGGCATTTTGAGTTTATGCAAATCAGCATAATTTGTTCACTGGGAATGAAACCATAATAAACGTCCATCCTGGCTAAGAACATTTGAAATTAACAAACCGTGAGGTTTGGCTGTGGATAGAATCCTATTTACAATAGATAAATGGATTAAATATATTCTAAAAATGTTATAAGAATAGTTACAAATAAAAAAACCAAACAATTTTAATAAATAAACAAACAAAAAACTCAAGCCAGAGACAGAAAACCATCAAAAACATTTTTTATTTTTCCGAAATGTCAAACTGAAATGAATGAGAAAGTTTACTTATGCCAAGAAATTTCCGAAAACAAAAATCGCCAAAAACATTACAAACCAACAGCAACAAAACAACGTGAAGTGATATACGACAATAAGTTTAAGTTAAAAATAATAAGTTAAATAAGTCCAGGCATATTTGTTATGCCTGGACTTTTTGTTGCTGTTGCCATTCAAGTGTACAATTTTGGATACGCTACATTTGGCAACGAATATCACAGATCATTTGATAGTATTGTTTAAAGCACTTATTAATAGATTTTATTGTTCTTATTAAAGGGCACATTTCGCCAGATATCAAAGAGTACAGAAACTACGGTCTCTATATGGATGATAGAGCAGTTTTGGCGTCAGAAACTTGAGGTCAATCAATCATTCAATTCAACACTTTGCGAATTGAATGACAATTCGGAGTCAATAACTACTGAAAAATGCTGATATTTCTGCTTCAGATCATAAATCATGACGATATAGATAATTCAATAATCTGAAGTGAGAGAATTGTATGTGCAGAAACGGATTGAGTTCGCAGTAGGGTGATCACTTAATCGGTGTTTTCTTTTCATGGTTTAATTTATTAATTAAACTAACGAGGTTTTGTTTTAATCAAGGTCTATTTTCTATTCGATTAAAAGATAGCGTTTCATGTACCAATTTATTATACCTTTAATTTCGTGTGTATATTTCTCACTATCAATAGGCGACCCTCTCAAGTGTCAATATTCTAGATCCTCATGAAGAGAGGAAGCCTAACAAGCGATGACCGTCTGTCTGTAAGTGAACCGCGGTTTCCAAGGCCCCAGACGAGCTAGAAATTGCATTCTTGGACGGAAGAATAAAGGAAATGGTTTATAATAGATTAATATTAAAAATCTGGGAAATTAAAAATGGCATTCCAGAGCTGGAAAACTTAAACTGATTTTGGTATATACAAATAACTACTTAAGGCCGTTTTTAGTTTTTTATATTAATTTTATACTTCAAGAAAAATGAAATAGATAATAAAAATTTTTAAATAAAAATAAAAATAAAAATTTAATTCCAGGGTTGGATAATTAAAAAATTATTTCGGGTCTAAATATAACCAACTGCAAGAAATTTTTCTTTGTCAATATATTAAACCGATTTAAAATTTTAAATTATATTTGTTGAAACTAGAAATTAGAAAATCAGCTCCAGGGTTGGAAGGTAATTTTTTTTTGTAATATCAAAGTAACTAATTAGAACTATATTTCTTAAAAAATTAATTTGAAATATACACAAATTTTGGTAAAAATAAAGAGTTTAAGTTTGTATTTAAAATCTAACAAAATAATAAATTTGATTCCAAGGCTGGACAATTGGATTTTTGTCTTGTGTGCATCAAATTAACCAAGTATATTAAACTTTTTCTTTAGTTTACACATCACTAAGATTTCATATTTTTGAAAGAAATTTATTGACACCAGAAATCGCAAAAGCCAAATCCACAGCTCCAGAGGTGGGAAATTTCAAATATATTTGCTATTACTTTAATAAATGTAATAAATTAAAATACAAGTTTTCTTATAAAGTTTAAAATGCATTTATTTTTACTAATAAACAGAATATGAAAAAACAGCTTCAGGGCTGGGAAATTAATTGTATATATATATTAGTGCGAAAATCAAATTTTTGTTAAAGTTTCTATATTCTTTTTTTTCATAGAGAAGTGATATAGACAATATCAGGAATGTAAAACTCATCGCACGTCCAGCTTTATGAGGTCTGTTAAGAAAAAATTATATTTTGGCTCCATCACAGTAGGACTCCTCAGCTATAATTCATTCGCTTGAACGTTTGTTAATTCATGAAGTAGCTCTAATATTTAATTTTTCTTATATCGTAAACGATTTAATATTTTTATTTTCTTAAGCCTCTCAAAAATCCACCCTTTAATGTCTCTCTTAAGTGTCGGCAGCATTAAAAAGTTTTAGACGGCCAAGTCTCATGAGTACGTTGCCTGAGGCATGACTATGGTTTTGTTATTTGGCCTGAGAGGACATGTTTGCTTTGGCTAATATAAAGCAATTTTGGAATGCGCTCAGCTACCACATTTTTTGTACGTCGCGCGTAAAATTTCAAATATCACCTTCTTTTCTTTAAACAGGCCGCATATCTGGCATATCCCAGAAAAAGGAAATAATTTTTATATAGAATTTTGAACACCTTTTTCATTAAATGTGTAATTATATTAACGTAACTTTATTAATACGTTATCTTATAACGATCATTATTTATCGTTCAGAGAATAAACTTTCGAATGGAAACAGTTATCGTATCAATCGAAAATCTGTTTGGAGTACTACAAAGTTTGCCAGGTATCGCAGTATAAAACATTAATTTCTTTGCAACTAATAAAACAAATAATCCTGAAAATAGCATTAATAAAGGTCTACTTGTTGTAACAATTGCTCGTGTTGTTTTACAGTTTCAAAAATTGTTTTGGCTTGGTTTCCTTGGCCCAGTAGAAAAGAAAATTCAATAAATAAAATATAATACAAATTTTTGGTCCTTAATTTACAGACACAATGCTCTGACTTAAGGCTGCCATTTTGGCCAGAGTGTTCATTTACAGCTGAAGTTGTCTTAAAAAAGACTCGTCTAGAGTTAGCTGGCGTTCGTTATAGCTAAAAAAGGACATCAATAGTGTTGAAAAATTATTCTAAAAATATATTTCAAATAAAAGAAGAAATAGAGAGGAACAAAGAAATGTCATATAAATTGATTGATGTTTATGATTTTCATATTAATGGTAGTCATTTTCTTTTTGGCATTTCATTGTATTAAAAATGCTGCTACTTAAGAGTCTCATTACAAAAACAAATTTGAATTTTTTGGTAAGATCTCGGGAAAAAGGGAATCAGCACATAACTAAAATGAAAGAGGTTTGAAAACAATAATTCCCAAAAATATGTACTAACTTCTTGATTAATTATCTGGATATTTTTAATAATCATTTCCTGATAAGTCAAAACTTTGGAAGTAACGAAAAATTAATTGCCCAAAAATTACTTCTATTTATTTTTTCACTAGGTATATTTGCTTTCTGCAAACGGTAACGTATTGACAAAAGCAAATACTATTACAGAAAATATATATATTAAAATTGTTTAAGAAACAGCGACTGGGCAATATTTTAAATAGAAATAATGATGATGGCTTCATAAACAATTCAAATTTATGCCAACTGAATTCAATTAAGTAACAGGAATAACAAACAGAGCAAACAATACGTGTAATTAAATGTATTCTGGTGGGAGATACACACTTGAGCGTGAGTGTATGAGTGTGTTGGTATGGAAAACAGTTTGACGAGTGCGATCGCAAAACTTAGTTTAATTACAGGAAGTAAATAATCAACCTAAATAAGCACTAGAGATATTTTAATTTTTCATAATGGATTCCAGTCAAAGTAGTCTATTATAGACGTGATAGAAATCGATTTCACAACGATTCCCAGTAAAAAAAATAGATTAGAAGTCATATATGGGGAAGTACTTCCTCTCTACTTCTAAACTATCAATTAGTTTGTATTCTCTTTCGACTTATCTGGAAGCGTCTATTAAAAATATTCAGATAGTTCATTGAGAAGTGTTTTCACAAAGTTAAAAGCTATTTGTAGACGTTGAAAGTATTAAATTTCTATTTTCCCAAGAATATGTTATTTATAACAGCATAATTCAATTAAAAGATAATAATTAAATGTTTGAATGAAAAATAAATTGATCAAAGCGTAAATGAATATGCGTACTACTGGGCGTCCAATGTTAGTGCAAAATTTTCGATTACAAATAATCTTTATGTAACGATTTTTCTAAAGTAAAATATTTATTCAATAAAAATAATTATTAAGACATCAATTAAGTAAAAAGCTTTGCGTTAAAGAATTTTGTTATAATATGAAGAAACAAAACCTCTAAAAATATTTGAAATTTTATTTTTTTGTACGCAATTTTCTCAACGAATAAACTTACAGAAATTCCTTCATACATTTATACGTTCGAAAATACTTTAAAATTCAGAAAGGCCTGATAAATATGTCGAACCACAGGGAATATTGAGCATCAGTTTCAAATATTCAGCTTACAGAGCAGAACAGCTGTTTTCGAAAGCCGTTACACTTGTATCATTAATACTAACGTGTACTTTTATTTATCAGCACTTGTTAAGTGGTTCAGTTGAATACGACAACAGTTTCTATTTCTCTCAATTCTATTTTTTTAGTGATACTAGAACTTTATACAACTGATGGCAACAGTGTTGCTTCTTGAGTGTTTTCTTCATGTCCAATTTTTTAATGCTTTGTTCCTGGTGTCTTAGGCCAAGTATTTGTTTACATATTCTTAGAACTGCCTTCCTTTTCAGTTACATCAATATATATAAACTGTTTGCAAGCCTTTCGGGAAGCCTACTAATTCAATATTTTGACAAAGACTTGGGGAAGCTGAATTATGAAAGCAGAAATGTCAATAACTGAGAGATAAAAATTTGGGCTTTCTTGGCCAATTTTTCCAAACCATATGAGAGAAATTTTCGTTCGTAAAACTAACTCGATAACTTACTGAGTTACTGTATGATTATTATAGCAGATTTTCAGAGGAAAACATTTTGAAAAATTTTAGCTAATGCAGATCATCAGGGAGCCTTTACCCAACATTTCTTAGAATAACTGAAGACATTTATCTGTTAATTGTACTATTATAATATGAAACTTATTTGTTGGGTAGTTAAGCAATGTCTATATGCATTTTATTGCATAATATTGCATTATGATTTTATAAAATCATCACATAATCTATTATATTTTTCTACACCTTTGTACAATTAGAAAATAGAGTCATATCGAATAAAAGTTGTTTGTTGAGTTTAGGTTTTTATAAGTTTCATAGCGTACTACACTTATCACAATGTGATTTTTGAATATCATTTGCGAATTTTTATAGTTAATTTATTAGAAAAGTTCTTAGATGGCTTAAAGATTTATAAATAAAAGACTTCTTTTAAAACGCTGAGAGGTTTGAAACTTTTCAAAACTGTGGTTAAAGTCTACAGACGATTTGGTATAAAGCGCCAATGAAATGCATATAGACATTGCTTAACCACCCAACAAATAAATTTCATATTAAGGACATTTATTTCAAACTTCCACTTTGATAAGTGAGAAGCTTAAACAAATATCAAAGTTATAACAAGAGCTCACTGATCACCTTGCCTTTTTAATTTTGATCACTTTGAATTTTAATATACATTTGGGAAAAAAGAATCAGCACGATAATAAAATTTGAAGGTAATTAAGAAGTTATTTTAATCACACAAAGTTGGAGCTTATATATAGTTTTTAAAATGATTACATTTTATTTATAAAAAACCTATATTTTTAAGACTTTGATGAAAGATTTGCATAAATCAAATGAGAAAGTTATTTGTAAATATGTATGTTTGGCTTTAGTCGGAAGTTGATTTCATATATAAAACTTACGTTGGCAAAGGACACGAAAATGATCACTGTGTCCCCTTCTTCAGAGTATTTGCAATATAAGTAATCAAAAGTTATTAAAAGCTACATACAAATATCAAATTTGTTTAACTTCAGAAACATGACTTCGTAGTCACTGGAAAAATGAAAAAGAATAAAACTTCTTGCAATGACAACGCGTTGTAAAAAGCATAAGAAATTAATAAAATCGGCACTACTTCCGGGTGAGAAATTTAATATCTATTCTATTTCTTTGCCTATTTTTACTAGGATTATATTCAAATTTCTTATTATTTATATATATTAAGAATTATAAATATACATATATATATATATATATATATATATATATATATATATATATTTACAGCAACGAAAAAAAAATTCGAGTTAACAACATCGCCTATACAAGGTTGAGCCTTTCGTGTGCACCGAAACTGTACCGATTTGCTTTGAAAATTATTTTTGAAATCCATATGCAACTAAATAAATCAGATTTTACCAAACAGAATTGGCAGAAAAACACTTAAACTGTCAAAACAATATATTGAAAATTGTTTCTCATATTAACTTTTCTTAAAATCACTGTTCGTAGAACAACGAATGAGGATGTAAAATAAAATATGTCTTTTAAGCAATTGAACAATTATTGGCTTTTAAAGACCTTTAACAAATACGCTGTATTGTTAATTAAGAAGCAACACAGCCGAAAAACCCGTAATTTCGTCTATTCAGTATAATTTGTTTTATCAAAATCGGTTGACTAGTTAAGAAGTTACAGCTGAATTACCATGTTTTTATTTTACTCTACTAAATAGAACGCACTGCCTTCTATGCACTTCTCATACTATCGCTTAAGCTTACAACTTTACTCACAAACTTCATAGTTTTGTATTTGTTGTTGTTGCTTCTTCTTTTCTGCTGTTTCCCTTTTATAAAGTTTTTGAGACCTTTTTTTGGAATTTAAAATAATGTGAGTTGGTCCCCTTTTACACCCATCAGTTTCACATGACCAGTTCGTTTTTCGCATGTTTTCTTTTGAACGTGGCTTTACCCTCAAACACAAGCATTTTGTTTCATCAAGTTTCATTTTCTTTGCTCTTATCTCAAACTTAATGCTACAGCCAGGATTGTATCCCTTTCCATTCTCATCTAAGCCTTATTGACGAGTCAAACTTAATGTGTGTAAAACTTAAGTTAGGAGATTCGAGTATAAGCCAAGAATATTAATATACTGGGATGTTTTGAAAATCACTTTATTTTGCTGTCTTGAACGAGCACGCATTTTGCAGTACTAGAAAGGAGGGGAAAGTGTTAAGACGGCAGATGAAGACATATAGAATTTTTTGTAGTTAATTTGACTTGTTTACCTCGCCGGTGAAATTTACGTTACTGGTAGATACCGACGATGGAGGGTGTTCTCTTCTGCCATTTACAGCTCTCTATTGATATTTTAAAAATGTAAAATATTTGTCAAAAAACTGTCTCTAAACTTTGTTTTCTTAAGAATCCCCTTTTTGATGGAATAAATTAATTGAAATATTTTATAAATTTTGAAAAGGTTGGGTGTGTTTATGACAATAAGTTTTGTCAATCTTGTTCTTTTAATCAGATATTCACTTTAAGCTGTAATTGCACTTCATTGAATTTTCATTAAAATTTTATATATTCAGTAGTTAATAAAAATATTAATAATAACAAATATTTAAGTGCTTATTTCCGTTGATTTTTGTAAATTACTTTTTATTGGAATCTAAAATTACAACAAGCAAATCATACTTAATAAAGCGATATTTTACTCAATTGCAAACAGCAATTAATTACCAAATATGATGCTAATTTTACTCGAATGCACGCTGGCAGAAGCCAAAATTTTAAGAAAAATATGCGAGATTATTTCTTTAGGAAAGAAAAAAAAAAACAATTAAAAACACTCGAAAATTAAGTAGTAGTTACGTGGCTTTGAGCAATATATATCACGGTTATTGTATATAATATCATTCGGTCTTTGTTATCCTGTCTTGATTGTTGTCAGGTCCGTTTGTGTTGAAGTTTCCAACAGGGACAACATACAAGAGCAATTAATAACTGAATATTGTATTGTTTCTTTAGTTTTCAATGACTTTGCAAGGAAAAATTGATTTCTAAGACACGGTTTCCCTTATTAATATTCTGCAGACTGAGATATCAAACCCGCAATTACCTCCGAAGGATGCTCAACACTTTTATACCCCTCGCCAAATATTGTAAAGGGTAGCAAAAGCTTTGACAGTTCATTCCCAAATTGCTTGCCAGTGGCACAACATTTTCAAGGAACTCCGATAAGATATGAATGATGCTTTATATCCTGGACGTACCGGCACGTAAAATATCGATGAATATGATGACAAATTGGTTTTATATTTCAGCATGAGGAGACTGACTAGTGAATAACACTTCGTAATTGTTTATATTTATTTTGATATTAACTATTCCGCTCGAAATACGTATGGAACGCTACGTCCATCTTACGGTCAATATAGCCTTCAGTCAGAGCAATTAAAAATTTAAAATTTTTTTCACCATTTTTAATAACACGCATCTTCAGAGATGTTGTGCGTGCGTACAGAAGAAGTCAGTACTGCTGTAGAACGTATCATAAATGAAGACCCAAATCAGTTTATCCAACGTCGGAGATAAGAATCGAAAGAATGTCCCTCTACTTTATGGAAGATTTTTCGGACAAAACCAGGCTTGCGTGCTTACAAAAATCAACTCGCGTCTCAAACAAAACCACACGATCACCAAGCAAAGAGTAGAGGCGGTGAATAGGCCCAAGCCAATATTTGTATTGATCCCGATGTTCATCAGCGAATCTTTCTTAACGATTAAGTTTACGTTTGTTTCAATGAATATGTCAATGAAAAAAACTGCCGCATTTGGATTGACGATAATCTTCACGTGTATATTGTGACACCATTTCATCTAGAAAAACTGAGTTGGGGGATTCATCCATCTATAATTCCCTAATAACGATGCTGTTTAGAACCCTATAGTCAATGGTACCGCTATAAAATTAATGCCTTTGATATATTTAATAATCAATTGAACACCCATGATGTGAAGGAACAGTGGTTTTTACAAAACGGCTCAGCATTTCGTGCCACTATTGATCTATTGAAGGAAACATTTCGGAACCGTGAATTAGCTTCCACGATCGTGCGACTTAACGCCGCTAGTCTATTTTCTATAGCGATTCTTGAAGTTGCTAGTCTATGCCAACAAGTTCGAAACGATTGATGACCTTTAGGACAGCATATAACGCACAATCGCCTTATCGGCAATAATAGAAATAGCAGCTGGCTCGGGCGTAGTCCCGACGGTCACTTGGCCAAAGTCATATTTTAATTATAATGCCAAAATATTTTCTTTCGTATCAATTTAATTTCACATCAGTTTGAGAAATTCATCTCATTATTATTATATATCAAGATTCTCTACCTCTTTTAAAAACATCCCGTATTAGAGAAGTTGCGGAGGATCTGCTCTATAGAGCGTGTGACAGCGAAGTTCCTTTCAGAGTTGCTGAATTTTCACATAGAAAAACCCGTGATTTTTGGCCAAAAAGAACAGCACAATTGTTCCTCAGCTACCAGTTTCATCATACTTTTCCCCTACAATATACTCGTCTGGTTAAGAATGAAGAGAACCGTAACTGAAAGACGTTTTTCAACAATGGACGGGATTTAAATATATAAAGAAATAAATATTTTTGAGAAAAATGGAAGGACAGAATGATGGATTTTCATAGGATTTTGAGCCACATCTTCCGAAAAATTCTATGTTTCACAAAATTACTTAAATGAAAAGCCAGCGAATGATTTTTATGATGAGTATCTCGACAATGAGGCGGAGCCCAGATAACTGAAGTTCGAATCCTATAACCAGGATTTAGGATACCCATAAAGGGATGCCGAATAAGGGAATATTTTTTGAGAAAAAGTAGAAAACAGGATGATGGATGGTTGTTGAAAGACATCTTCGACAAAATTTTATTTTTAACGAAATTGATTTCTAAGAAACAAATAATTTTTAAATAACCTCAATTGTTTTGGGTCTAGTTTCCCCTTCCTATTTGATTAAATTTTTATAATAAAAAAGGGCAGAAAATTATGTTTTTTCCAATATCCCATAATTACAATTAATTTTATCGTGAAACTAAATTTTATCGTGAGTGTAATTCTACGAATGGCACGTAGTGATGTGAGAAGACTATAACCAGACGTCCACATCGACGACTATAGACAGACAGAAGAGCAGACATTCCCATTCAATTTCGCTAATAAGTGAACGTAACGTACTAGTAAATTTATATTTCTTGTATCACAATATATAAACAATTAGACAGACAGACGGACGGAGAGATAAATGTGTGTTCGTGTTCAATATTTAAATCGTATGCAATGACACGACCACTTACATATTTCTTCTATTTAGAAATTGGGGGCTCAATTTATAATGGTATGACAAGCAGGCAGTCATGCAAGCAGCGTTTGCAATCATCCGTCAGTTTTTAATATTTTCCATTTGTTTTGCACTTAATAATTTATTGGGCGAAAGGCATGCGAATTTTAATCAAATCGCTACACAATAAAAAAAAACATCCGCAGAGTCTCCTACTGCGCTACAAAGTGAAAGGTAATTAAATATATTTATATTCAAAATATTTTATAACACCGTTTCTATCATGAAGACGAGTGGACGATTGAGTATGCGTATGTGTTGATTTGTTGTAACTGTACGAAGAATTTTAATTTGTCGTCTTGCATGTCTTTTACGTGGGATGCCATGGCGGTTTAAGAATAGAGTTTTTTAACAGCAGCTTAAAATCCAGGTTTAATTGTAAGTAAATCCGCTGGTTTCACTCAAAGTACTACTTTTTAAGTGCTTTTGTTTTTGAATTTTTGTGATCAATTTGAGGTTCATGATAACGGGTGTTTTTTTTTATTGGAGTTACTCAAGTTTTAATCATAATAAAACAAGGAAATGAATTTTTAATAATATTAAAATTTGCGGCCGCATTTCGCCGATAACTCTTCGACAGTTTATTTCCAAGTCTTCAGTTGATTGTGCTTTACCGACGTAGACAGATTGTGTCTAAGGTTAACGTCGGCACCTACCAATACGACGATAGTCTCAACACCGGGTGAAATTAATGTTCACCACCACCCCTGTCACATTCAGGGGCCACCTGAGTGTCCCTCGAGGACACAAAGGTTGCAATCTTAATCATTTAGTATCGTCATATATACCAACTTCATATACCTTGCTAAGGTGTTCGCGCCCATCTTAAGCCCTTGTTACTTCCGAGGTAAGCATGCCATCAGCAACAAGAGAAATCAAAGGTAAAAGTCGTAAGACTTATTCCTTTTGACACTCCCATATTCAACAACACACCACCACTTCCGTAACGTCTGCTGATACGCAGCAGCCCATAGAGGCCACCATCAGCTGGGTCGAAGTCTCAGCATAGTATGAATATGCCGGAACATCAACTCTTATCTGACACCTCTCTCAGCGACTTTTGGTGTCAAAACCACAGCCACCATGTGGACTCACTGAAGAGACCTCAACCAACGTCTGGCCACAGAATCGACCGAAGTTTCATCTGTGGGGCTCAACCAGATCCCGTGGTACCAGTGTAAGAAGACTGGTTACGCCTCGCAGGTCAAACCAATGTAGGTTTGCCACCTCTTATTGATTTTTGATGCATTGAATGGCAGGACCTAAGTATCCTGCCACCTTAATTGCTTATATTTTCCCTAGAAAGCACTGCAAAAAGCGTTTCGATTGACCAAGTTGCCTATTGTGCCCCCCGGGGGAACCGACTTAGACAAGTGATTTAACACAAACATAAATAAAGTAATCGAATAAAAAAGCATCTCTCGGCTGTTAAATGGGTGCTCAAATAAAGCAGTGATGCCAACTAAATGTTGTAACACTCACAAGTAATAGCTCGTTATTCCTCTGAGTCTAATCTTATATCACTACCCATTACCCATGTACGTGATTAAATTTTATGAACCAAGAAATTTAAAAACTTTCATCTCTGGAATTGTCTTTTTAATTTTGTTTGACTTTTAATAAATATAATTATTTCTGTTATATAAAATTTGTCTTACTTGAGAAAAGAAGTCTCCAAAATATTTAAATATATAAAAAGTTTAATGCCAACAGATATTATTAGCTTTGGACCAGCACGCAGGGAATGACCCTTAATATGTGATGCATTGCTGCAGGACTAAGCAAATGGAGGATAGAGGGATGTTCGATATGAACTTCCCCAAGTTAAACGTGGCGGGAAAGATCTCTGTAAGAAATTTGTTCTACGTACAAACCGTTCCATTAAAGAACGACCAAAGAAGTATGCGTTCTATGTAGAGGACATGTCACCCGCAAAAACAATCGGTTCTCGGGCACAAGCTCCCTCTAACGTCAATTGGCCGTATTCCGTTTTAATATCGGTAGAATACTACAATAGTAGGCGAGTGGTCGGAAAATTCAATCTAAGTCCAGCATATTTCACTGATCGAAGTTTAGTCACATTGATCAATAATATATCTTTTAAGAGAGATATTTAGCTTAAACTAGACAATACTGGCGCTCATTAGGCAGCTTTTAAATGATTCACGTTAACTTTTTAACGGCTATACCGGGCTAAAGCGAATTAACACCATTCGGAAAAACGTTCCTGAACTTAGATTCCTATAATTTTGAGCTGATTTGAACCAGTAGCATTCAATATATCTCATATAAACGCTTAGAAAATAACCATCATTCAAAAGAGTTTCCTAACAATTTTTCAATTGCTTAACTGATCGATTGGATAAAATAATCAGCTCTTTAAATTTAGTAACCAATCGAAAATCGATTCAACATCATATCCTTAACGAAAAAATTCGAAAAAAGTGTTTATTTTTAAACTCCGAAATTATATATCTAACCAGTTAGTGTTGTTGATACTTTTAAATTATTAAGAAGCTGTCATTCCCAAAGTTCATTTTACTTTAAATTTTAACCGTTTCGAACCAGTCAATCTCAAGATATTTAAAAAAACTGAAATAAGCATTTTTCAAAGTGATTTTTTTAGAATAACTTCTCAGCGGCTCCACTGATCGATTCCACAAACAAGTCAACTTTTCAAAAAATAAAAAAGACCTTGATCAACTAAATTGGTACATTGCCGTATAATCCGTTCATGAGATATTGTGAACGAAATAAAATCTAAAAAAGTGATAAATTTTGAACAACTTCAGCCCCGATTCTATTATAGTAATCGAAAACTACATCAATCATTTGGAAATCTGTTGATTTCAAAATGAAATAATAGTTTCTTAGGTCAAGGACCTTAAATATGGAATAGCATAAAAACCAAGTTCCGTTAGCTTTGCGATTTAAATTAGCGGGAATTTACAGGGATGGCCCTTAGGTTCAATCGTTTGCATTTTATGAATGTCGTAGCCCTGATCGTGGCTCCGATCGTACTCTGTATCGATCTCAATTGATTTATTAAGGAAGCGTTTGGTAATCGCGTTTCTCACTCGCAAATTAGGTTCCAGAATTTTGTGAATTAACTCCGCTAGAATATGATATGCTAAGTCGCTATTCTACGCCAATAGACAAAATTGATCCGTCACGATTGATCGCGTGGAAGAAAACATTCTCGACGTTATTGCCGATATACGGCTTCGTGTATTGAAAAAAATAATCGAAACTTGGACGTCCAGATTGCACAGCTTTCCAGCTAGCTGTGGCAGTCATATATCAGAAATCATATATGAATTATAAAGCCGGAACGTTTTATTTCGAATTAAGTTAATTTCATATCAATTTAAAAAACTTATGTTCCTATATTTTTATACCAAAGTTCGATTTCTATAAATAATTTAAGTATATTGCGACTAACCTGCAAGTGTAGGGTGCTCGCATTGTTAATTTGCTTAAGGAAAAAACATGAACACCATCAAACACGAAGCAGATAAGCAACTGCAGTTGTTAAACTATTTTCAGTTGCTGAGTCTGAGCAGAGATGTACGCAGCAACAGCATCAGCAGTCCCAAGCAACAACAACGACAGCGACATTTGTCTCATGTGTTTTACCAGGAAGATTTGACAGGTTCTTGTCACTAAACTAAACTTTCGTCTTGGTCGTTTTCTATATTCAATATATTTTTAAATAACGTCTGCTTAATAATTGCGATAGTTTGCTATTGCTGGCATATTTTGAAACTGTCAATGCTGCTGTTGTTCATATAATTTTCACAGAAAATTACAAGAACAAAAATATATGAATACAAATAAAAAAAGGGAAAAAAATTAAGAGAGAAACAGAAAATAGCAACACCATCAAAACATGACGCTTCGTTGGCAATTAATAAAAATTATATTTGTCATTTTCTTTTTGGCTGTCGTAGCATTCAATATTCTTGTGCTCCTACTGCACTGATATTCCGCGTATATGGCTGTAGCATTGAGGAATGCGGACATGCGTCTCATCGACAAGAACTTATGAGAAATCTGCAGTTGTTTTTTTTTTCAATAACGCCTGTCTTTGTCATCAAAAATATAAAGTATTTCATGATGATTTTACGAAAATATTTTCATATTTTTGCACACATTTTGCAGTTTCCTTTAAGTAGACTGAATGTGATTTAATTTCAATTTTAATTTCCCATCATGCTGCATATCGAAAAAGATTGTTCCCGTCATTTTTAAAAAATAAGAATAAAACATTTTGTAATTACTTTTTTGTAGACAACAACACTTTTGTTGTTATTGTATGTATAAAAATACATACATACATTTATATATATACATACTTAAATGTAAATGTGTGTTTGCACTAAGCCAGCAAAGTAGTCCGAAATTGTCTGAATCAAACATGTTTTGGAAATGTCTGACTTCATATAGATTTCTGTGGGATATTCAAAACAGTCAGTGGGAATATGAATGGATACGGATGCCTTCATTTGTATATACAACACCTGTTCCGTTCTAGTCTCTTATTGGGGAAGGTCTCCTATTGAATTTAATGTATTCGTTTGGTCTGGCAATTTATATATAAAACAAAAGAAAGTTATTTACAGTTCAAGGAACTGTCTCAGACTTTTGTAAGAAGTTTGTGCATTCAGTCGCTTAGAATTGCATTATATATTAATTCATATATTCATCTGAAAAATTGGGTAAACAATTACAATTTTCCAAGATTTCCGTAAAACTTCTATTAAAAAACTAGACATAAAACTCACTAATTTTCAGAAATTTCAATGACTTGCCTGTCGTAATTCGTGTGAAGGAAAGTAATTCTTATACGACTCGGAATTTTTAATTAACTCTTTCATTTGACACCAGACAGACGTTGGGCTATTTTGGTCATTTAGTATGGATATGAAGAGGTTTGTAGAGGGTGTTTCAATGCACGATGTTAATTGTAATATCAGCGAATTATCTTCATAGTTTTTATTATGTGTGAAATAGAATATCGGTTAAATGCTTCCGTAGCATACTTTTATCCGATGATCTTCATATTCAATGACTCTGGGTTTCAATTGAGGCTCAATGACGTTAATGTGCTGAATTATTTCATCGTTTTGCTCTTGAGTTGTCCTTGCAATGTTAAAGTACACGGTAACTTTTAAGTATTCCTGAAGAAACAAGTCCAATAGTGTTGGTTTACAAGATCGTGGCGGCCAATTGATAACGGTATGAAGTGAAATAAAGCTGCAGTTGAATGTCTCTTCCAATAGAGCTTTCGCCGGTTGTGTGGCAAGTGGCAGCATCCTACTCGTATCACATATCGTCCAAGTTCATATCTTTAATTTGAGACCACAAAAATTTTTAGTAATCTCTCTATAGCGAATATAAATCATGGTAGCTGCTTGGACGATCTCACTTTCAAAGAAGTGCGGTCAATTACGCCGCCAATGAGTTTCTCGGGACTCCCATATCATCCAGATCCGTATTCTCAATTTTGTCCTAAAGAAGTTCGTTAACAGAAAGAAGTCCAATGCTGATAAATAAAATGATCGTAGTGGCGAATTAATATCGCCACCGCGTGATATCATGCGAGCATTGATTTACTCCCTCATAAGATCTTCATTGGGAGCAAAGCAAGTGGCATCGAGCCGCTGGAACTCTATATCGTTTGGTTTCATATCGCTAATTTCTGGCCTCAAGAAGTCCGTTATCATCACGCGTTAGGGAGCACCACTCAAGCAAACTGCTTGACCGACTTCATACTCGTAGAACCACATAAGTCCTGATGACATCAACCGTGAGAATGTACTGGGCTCCCATACATAGATTTTTTCACAAATTCCTAAGGAAAACGTTTACAGAAAGTTCAGCAATAATCTACCGATTGTGGACACATTTGGGCGATAACGATAACCGAAACAATTTAAGAAATGCATTTGAATTAAAAAGACCAGTTTTGTTAAAGGCTTCAACAACCTCAACGCGTTGCTCAATTGTGAACCTCTCCATGTTTGAATATATCAAATACTTCAACAAACAACAGTTAACATCGAGCACAATGGTTCGACCACACTTTATAATCGACAAGAGTGTTTTTATTTACATCACGCTATTGAAAATAACATTTAAAATTTTACTTTTATATTCAAGTTGTACGACACAAGACTCTGCACTTAGTCATGAATATGGTGTCGAGTTGCATTGATGCAGGATTGCGTTAATTATTGGTGGCCTGTCTCAATCACGAAAGCATAGCACTGGTCGCTGAACACGACCACAACGAAATTCTCTATCCTCTATTTGGTCTTCGCCTGTCTTGTTAAGTGTATCCCCTCCTAATCCGGTTCCAACGCAATGCCCTGCATACGAAGGAGTTCGTCCCAGAGTGCTGGTCCTACTCATAAAAATAAAAATTAACAAAATTTAGTTTATTTATTGATAAAAAGCGACTTTTTCACTAAATCGCATGAAAATCGAAAAAAATTTGACAACGCAACATGCGTGATATGAATTTTAGTTGCATTAATAATAAGTAAAAGTGTAATATTCGGCTGGGCCGAATCTTATATACCCTTCACCAACGTACGTCTAACGTTACATTTAATTTTTTTTCGATACCAATTTTGTTTTTCTTGATTTCAAAAATATTTTTAATAAGGAAAGAAATACGTCAGTTACTTTTTTGGTTACGTTTATGCATAAAAAGATTCCTATTTCACAACCCTGGAAGGGTTTTATTAAAGAGCAACTGGAAGCTTTTAAATATATTAGTTATTACATCTATTACAAAATACTGAATGTGCAAAAAAATACTGTTACTATCCCACCCCTGGAAAAAATATTTTTATTTTGTATAGTTTTTAATGGACAATTGACGCTTCCCAAAGCATGAAATAGGTTCAATCTACAAAGAAACAAAAAAAAATATTTGGTTTTTGGTATTAATTTTGAAACGAGAAATAGGTGTAAGCTTCCCAGCTCTGAAACCGTATATCCGATTTTGCTGAATTTCAATACCACTCTATTTAAGTTCATTTCCAATTTCACAAACAGATTAACAGACGGTCTTCACTCAAACGTCATCGCTATTCATAAGGATCCAGAATATATATACTTTATGGGGTCGCATATTGATATCGAAGAAATTACACACGGAATGACAAACCTAAATATATCCTTTCACTTTTTTGTGAAGGGTATAAAAATAGTTTTTGAATCGTTATATATATCATTTGCAATGTTTCACTTGAGGTCTAGATTTTTCAGTTGTGAAATAGTTTTAAAGGTGCACACACAAGCATTAAGAATATATTCAGAACATTTTTGCTCATCTTTCTTTCTTTCTAGAACATGCCCCAGCAGTTAAGCCAAACTCTGCCTGTTGCACGACCACATTAAGAATTATTAAGAATATTTAAGTTAATTTTTCTTTAGCTTTTGCATTTTTTAATATCAGAAGCTACTGATGGAATAATTGTTGATCACACACCAATTGCACTAGCATAATTATTAGGGTTCCACAATGGAACTATTGAAGCTAATTGGTTTCAGTCCTGGAGTTTTCCTGTGTTCTAGCGGACTACAATATAAAGAAAATGCTACTTGAATTTAATCGTGCTAACTTGTTGCTGAATTAATTCCCCTTATGAAATTTTTAATATATTTCTAATGAAAATAACTTGACACGCACTGCTTGGCAGTCTTTTCTGCCTAAACATTTTCTTAATATATAATTCAAAACTTAACGAAATTGAAATAAACGCATTTAATATTATAGAATCTCCTCTTTCAATGTCATTTCAGTAAAAAAGACACACACACACACATTTTATAGTCTAATTAAATTCAAATGCATAGATATTAAATGCAGACGAAAGAAAAAAAAACAATTTAAATAATCGCTCTGCTAATGAAATAACTTACATCTGTTGGTCTTTTGTCTCGCCAAACGTTAATTTGACGTATTCACTAAAGACATACAAGACATTCAATTAACAAGAAAGATGACAGACAGAAAAATATAATCAAGCAGAGAAATATTTATATATACGAAACGAAAACCATACTGATGACATCTTGTGATAATTTTTGGCTAAATTTATGTTCATGAGAATGTTACAAAAAGAAATGAAACCATTCAGTTTTATACTCTACTAAAAGCAGCAGTGCAGCAAATGCAAATTAGCATTCAAGTATCTACACACATATTAAACAGCCTGATGATGTGTGGCAACTTGTCATAATCCGATAATGAATGAAAACTTTTACTAAATGTGCCACATCCAAAACAAAAACAGCAACAATAAAGTCTTGTTTTTTTTTTGTCTTTTTAACCATAGAAATCTTGTGTTGCAAAAGAGACAATTGCAAATTGAGTATTCATCTGGATTTTGGTTTTAACAAACCAAAAACATGTACCACATGACGGAAGAAATAGACTTTGAAAATTGGACTTCGAGTATAAAGAATGACAACTGCTTCGTATTTCGCTACTTTTCGAATTGTCTTTGAATGTTGTTCTGTAATTAGAGATTAATTGTTGTACTCATGCATGATGTATGAAATTGTGTACGAGTACATGGAATCATGCAGCAATTTGAATAGATGAATGAATGTTTCGAAAAACTTTGCCATTGAAGCCAGCCAACAACGAACATTCTGTTGTAGTTCTTTGCCATTACAAATTTGGTTTATTTCATTTGCTTGCAATTGTCCTTAACCGAAATGCAAGAAAGCTGCCATAAACAACTTGTGACATTTTTATCTCATTCATTCACTAAATTTTATGACTCACTTGTCTAATCAGCATTCTGCCATATTTTTGTGTCGCAACATCTAAAACACTAACACATTTCATTCAGCTTCTTATTTACCATCGAATCGAATTTTAAACACCCTGTTGTATAACAACTATATGTGCAGGGGGTTTTTTTAGAGTCTAATAACATTGAGTTGGCATCACTGCTTTACTTAAGTAACCACTTAACAGCTGATAATTGCTTTTTGTTTGCTTGGAATTTGTTATAATTTTTGATCAAAATTATCAATCTATTCGCCAAACTCATCCATTTAAAGTTTTACTTCCCGATGAATCCAATTTCCGGGTACGTAAATAGGCAGAATTGTCGCACTCGGATTGAGGATAATCCACAAGCTTTTGTCGAAATGCTGTTTTTGTGGTTGTAGCCAAATTAAACTAATTTCTATTTTGGTGAGCGACAATGAGTAAATGCAATGTTGCCAGCATAATATAAATAAATTCAATTATTGTAAAATTGAAAATATGGCGTTTTATTACACAAAGAGAAACAACAAATTATATTTCCAAGCTAATGAAATGATTTCTTGTCATATACTGTGGACTTTATATGTATATATTTTAATACAATAACACTATTTAAGAGTATTATATATTTCAAAGCGGCTACATTGGCGTAGGAAGAGGATGCTACTACAAACAACTACTCACGGTTATTGATTTGGTAGTCTCGTCTTGAATATAATCAAGTAGCTGACTTCGAGGCAACGATTGTAGCCAACGGCTTTTTTAGTCGGTGTTCGTGTAGCCTGCTGTCGTTATTGTGTTTAATGCTTTGTATAAAATAATTTTGTTGTTCAAACTCAACTAATCATATTAATTTTGTAAATATATATATATATATAAATAAGTTTCAATAAAATAAAAAAATATGTAAAATTAATAGTGAAATATGTCACATTGTCCTTTAACAATTATATATTCTGTGGCTAAATGAAAAAAGAGTTCACGTCAATTTATTTAGGTTAAACGTTAAATTAACAGCTATTTTAAGTAGTTTTTTAGAAAAATTTTATTTATCATTTATCATTAATATATTTTATATATTTCGAACACAACTCTCCCACCATAAAAACTTAATGTAATAATAACTTAAAGATATTTACCATCTAGAACACAAATCACAGACAGCATGGAACATGACCTATTGTAGTGTATCAAACAATAATATTTTAGAATTACAATAAAAACTCTATTTTAATGACTTTATGAAGAGTTGTGACAAAAATATGACCAACAAAAACAACACATCAAATTGGACACGTTAGACTCCACTAACAACATGTCAAGTTGATCAGAGTGATATCTATTATTAAGCACTGCAAAGATAACACACAAAAGGAAAGCACTGCAAAAAAGGTGAGGATTAAATACTGGAGAGCAGAGACATGCGAAATTCTAAACAAAATGGGAAAATAGTCAAAAGGTTAAAGTGGAGTCTTAATCGCAGTTGAAGATAAGAATTAAGAATTTACCATAAGTTGATAGTAAAAATATCATGAAAACCAAATTATTATTGCTACACTGAGAAAATTGCCTTCATGAATTCTATGAATTTCGGACTTTAATAACGAGCGCAACCAAAATTCTACATCTTTTCAATTTAAAAACAATTTTACACAAAATTTAGTTGTACTAAACAAGACCCGGGGGCACGATAGGCAACTTGGTCAGTTGTAACGCCTTGTTGCAGTGCTTTCTGGGGAAAAGAGAGAAATACAGGTGGAAGGATCAAAAATCAATAGTAAGTTACAAACCTATATTGGTTTGACCTGCGAGGCGTAACCAGTTTCCTTACACTGGTGCCACGGGATCTGGTTGAGCCCCACAGATGATGTTTGCTTGGGGGTGAAGCGATGATATTGCCATACACGTAAACTTTTAGCTGAGCGTCTGTTTTACGCACGTTTATCTGATTGATGCAGTGTGGCGGACCTCGTTTTTCCCCATTGTCTTATTGATTTTGTGTCCACGTGGTGGCTGTGGTTTAACACCAACAGGCGCTGGTAGAGATGTCAGACAATGACATATTCATACTATGCTGGGACTTCGAGCCAGCTGATAGCAGTCTCTATGAGCTGCTGCGAATCAGCAGACGTTATGGAAGGGGTGGTGTGTTGTTGGTGCTGGGAGCGTCAGGAGGGATAAGTCTTACGACTTTGAACTTTGGTTCCTCTTGGTGCTGGCGACATGCTTTCTTCAGAAGTAATTACTTTTAGAACGAAACCACCAAATCAATGACCATGTGTTGTTGTTTGTAGTAAAATTTTCTTCAAACGTCAGTGTAGCCGCTTTCATATATGTAATATTCTTAAATAGTGTTATTTCAATAAAATATATTTAAAGTCAACAAGAAATCATTTCGTTAGCTTGGAAATATAGTTTGTTGTTTCTTTCTGTATAATAAAACAATATATTTTTCAATTTACAATAATTTAATTTATTTATATAATACTGGCAACATTGACAAGTTGTAGTCTTTAGTCTATAGTCTGCTGTCGTTATTGTGTTTATTGCTTGAAGGTCAATGAATCAATTCCGGCGAAATTATTTAGCGGCGATATTTGTTAGCTTTTCATTAGATTTGTAGAAAAGGATGTATTCGAATCGGTTAGCCTTAAAGGACATCGTTGTGACTGACAGCAAAGCTTTCGTAACCTGGTTTTTGTGCCTGTAAACTGAAACTCTATGCACTTAATATTCCATTCTCAAGTGATAAGGGGTGACTGATGTACAATTCATTTACTATAAAGAATTGCGACCACCAACTAATCAGATATATACTTAGGGATTTTAAAAATAAATCGCTTTTTTCAATTTTGTCGTTCACGAGCGGATTAACCGATTTAAAAAGAGAACATTGAAGTTGCCCCGAAACCCTTTTGTATAAAAAACATATATGACTTTGGCTGATAAAAATCTTGCCAATTAAATTAAAGTTTAAAAGTAGAATAACGTTTAAAAAAAATCTCTTCATTTGCCAATGACACTGTGCCCCAAAGAAATCCACGCCACTGTTCTAAACACAACTGCAGCGACAGGCAAGTGTGCTGTTACTCCTTTAATAACTAACTGTCCGACGATACACTTTCTCTCTGTCACAAGACTTTTATGATGATGACTGCTACGACAATGATGATGCTCAAACATGCACAGAATGACAGAGTGTCTGACTGATGTGATAACTCAGTTCGTTGCCCAACAATAATAAAACCAAACAGTTAAGAGCCATAAATATTCGCGCACTTAGCACACAAAATAAAAGAACACGAAATAAACTGATGGACCCATAAGAGCAGCAACTTAAACATGCAACGAACGTATGAATCTAACTCACATGCCAACAGTGGAATCAGGCTAGAACTTTATTAGTATTCCACCGAACAATATCCTGTAGCATCTTTGCATGCATATTTATTTTATATGTGAAAAAAAAACAACCTGGAATTGTGTACTAGAAATATTTGCATGTTATGTTTCGCATGCTGTTCGTATGCATAAAGCTTCTTGCTGTGCCTAAATTTCACTACAAACTTTCATTACAGTCAACAACAGTTGTAGAATTGATGTCCTTTTAAAAGTGGGGGTATGCCCGAAGACAAAATACATTTTATGATTGTTGCCCAATTAAAAGCAATAAGAAACAGCTTTGGCTCAAAGAATTTACAGTTTTCGAAAGCATCATCCAACACAGTCGTATGATAGAATAAAACTTGTCTCTGTGTGTGAGTAGACTTGTATGAAATCAACTTCCTTTTTGCCTTCAGGCAGATGGAAGAAAAAAACTTGTGCACAAAAACACAACAATAAACTCCCCCTTGATTGTTTGCGGACTGGCAAAACAAACTCATCTGCAGCCCATCAACATCGCCAGGCATTACATCATTCGGTGACAGTTTATACGAAAACGAGTGACACAAGCAACAATACCAAGACTGAACATGGATGTGCAATTGTTGCTCTGGGCACTGCAGCCAATTGTGATGAGTAGCTTCCAACTAACCATCACTATGATTTGATATGAATTCGTTTTGTTTATTTAAAATTTTTTTTATATATATTTTTCCCAAAAAACAAAACATTTTTGCTAACGGAAGATGTCGCAACATGCATGAAGTCATGCACTCAATTTATCATTTGATAAATGTTTCACTTGGTTCTTCCTACAATGACAACTGTCCGCTTCTATATGCGTTGTTGATGATGAGTGTGATGACGATGCAGATGTAACGTTACATATTAAGTATTCATATGACAATATGATACACCATTTCCCAGCTTCCGACGTTTCTATCTAGTTGAAAAAGAATAGTTGATAGGAAGCGTCCCTGACTATTCCAGGGAGGGTGACGCTAAGAGTGTACGTAAATGCTTGTTTGTGTATTTTTATAGTTGTAAGTGTGTTTGGGAATATGTGTATGTGTGTATGTTACTCGCTTATAACATTGAAACAGCTTAACCAGTGATATTCCAAGGAATTTGACCAATCTTGGATTTTCTATAAATTGGAACCGATTCGGACCGGTAAGGTTTGAGAAATCCCAAAATAGCTAAAGACCGATTCAGCTGTTCGTGATGTATCCGTAAATGGAAGAAATTCGAAGAGAAGGATTTTGTTTTTTTAATATAAAACTATATATCAATTGTTGTTTCAATTATTTGATTATTAATTTATTCAAAGCCAGCGTTAATTGCCATTTAGCACAGAGAGTTCGATTGATTTATCCAAAAGTTAAAGCAGTTTTAAAATTTAAATAATCGAGAACCCCTAATGATCAGATATATTTCGGTGTTGAAGAAAAAATAAACACTTTTTTTCGAATTGTTTCGTTAAGGATGTCTCATTAATGGATTTTACGAAATTTACCCTAATTACGGTGATCTTTTTTCTAATATCTAGAATTCATTCCTTTCAAATCTTTTAAAATTCACAGAATTTCTTAGTTCAGAAATGCTTTTCAGATCGCTATCAGTTCGGTTTGATTCGCTGTAGTCCTTAAAAATTTTTTTTTTTTTTTTTTTTATATGTATTCTTTATTTGCAATCTATCTTAAGATATTAAGCAAATGTGTTAAAATTTTAAAACTATCACTTACATATTGATTTTCATTAAAACCAATAATATTATCTATATACATTTTTACAATGTTTTTTGTTCATTTATAATCAAAATAAATAATTATATGTATATACATATGTACATTTAGGCAACTACGTTAATTTAGTGTTTATAAGATATGAGAATTAACAAACATTTAGGTATAAAGAAGCAAAGGTATTTATATATAAATTTAAAAATTTTTTTTAAGGATTTGTCATCTAAATGGAAGATCTAAAATATGAGCTCTTTTTAATCTTCGAATATCCTCACTTTCATCTAACAGTGAAATGGCCAGAGGGTTGATATGATCACTTAACCTTTGAAGGTATCGAGTGCTGTACTTATTTATCTCTTCTTTTACTTTCGAAATATTAAGATCTCTATGCAAAGCATTATTTGTGATATACCACGTTGCGTTAGCTATCGACCGAAGCGATTTTGATTGAAATCTCTGGAGAATTTCAATATTTGAATTACTGGTTGTACCCCAAAGTTCAATGCCGTAAGTCCAGATTGGCTTTATGATATTTTTATAGAGGCGGATCTTATTTTCCAAACTTAATTCAGACTTGGCACCAAGTAACCAAAACATTTTTTTGATCTTGTTCTTTAATTGCAACCTTTTTGCTTTAATGTGTGCTTTCCATGTTAATCGTCTGTCTAGATGCATACCTAAATAGTTTACAGAGTTGCTTTTAGGTATTTGAGACCCATTCATATTTATTGGTGGACAATCACCGCGCCGTAGACCAAAGGTCATATGCATGGATTTATTTTCATTAACTTTTATATTCCAACAATTTAACCATGTTTGAAGTTCATCAATTTGTTGTTGTATTAAATTGGAAGCTTCTGCTGGTGATGTGCTCGTTGCCAAGAAAGCAGTATCATCAGCATATGTGGCTACTGTGACTTCATCTATATGAGGCATATCGGATATAAAGATCGTATACAATAGGGGTCCCAAAACACTGCCTTGTGGAACTCCTGCTTCCATTTTACAAAAATCAGACGTCTCATTATTAACTCTTACGTAAAAGTAGCGTTCGCTCAAAAATGACTTCAATACCAAATAGTAAGGTGCTGGTAATAGTCTTTTAATTTTATAAAGCAGACCACAGTGCCAGACTCTATCAAATGCCTGCTGAACATCTAAGAAAACAGCAGAACAGTATTTTTTTTCTTCAATTGCTTGTGTAACTTCTTTTACTAATCTGTGACACTGTTCAGGTGTACCGTGTTTTTGACGAAATCCAAACTGATATTCCGGAATTATTGAATATTGCTCTATTATACGTGATATTCTTTTAAAAAATAATCTTTCAAATATCTTGGAAAAGGTTGACAGCAAACTAATAGGTCTATATGATGCGACGCTATTTTCGGGTTTATTTGGTTTATGTATCATTATAATCTCAGCACATTTCCACTGAATAGGGAAATATTGAAGCCTCAATATAGAATTAAAGATAATTGTTAGAAATACTATGCCTTTGTTTGGTAAATTTTTAAGTACGGTGGAATCAACCTTGTCATATCCAGGAGACTTTTTTATATTTAGCACTTTAATTTCATGATGTACTTCCGATGATGTAAAATTTTTAATTGGTAAGTGCATCTGACAAGCAACATCTAGAAAGGATTTGATTTCGCCGTCATTTGTATTGAACATAAAAGGTTTAAATGTTTCTTTTAAATGAACTGAAAAAGCTTCAGCCTTTTCTTTATCAGACTTGCACCACTGGCCACCAGAGTTTTTTATTGGAACGTTCCTTTTAACTGGTCTTTTTAAATACTTAGTGGCTTTCCAAAGACTATGTTCACTTTTTGAAGTGTTAGCGTCTAAATTACGAAGGTAACTACCTATTTCGCGGTTCTTGTGCTGCGAGAGCTTTTCTTTTAACAGCCTGTTTGCTAAATTAAGAATAGTTTTATCTCTAGGGTTCCTAGTTTGATGCCAAACACGACGTAGTCTTCTTTTATTTCTAATGAGATCTCTTATTTCTTGAGACACATACACGTTTGAGGAGTTGAATATAGGTTGTGTTTCACATGGTGTTGAGAGGAGAGCAGATTCATGAATTAGATTGGTTAACATTTCAACAGAATTTTCTATTTCGTCAGGAGTTTTAATTGAGATTTTCGTATCTAAATTCTTGTCGATCCAATAACCGAAAGATCTAAGGTCAGTTTTAGGTGACAATACCATAAATCTTTTGTTGACAAGTTCTATTGCTGAGTTAAGGTTAATTATTAAGGGGGTATGGTCGGAGCTAAGATCATCATCGTTAACTATATCTAGTGTTGTTCTTGGAATTCCATGAAATACTGCAAAGTCCAGAAGGTCCGGGATTTTGCCTGGGTCCGTTGGCCAGTAAGTTGGTCTTCCTCCTGATAAGCAACTAAGGTTGTTATTATTTATGCATTTAAAAAGTTCTCGACCTTTAGGGTTGACTAGTCTCGATCCCCACCAAGGGTGCTTAGCATTAAAATCTCCTGCCACTAAAAATCGTCGACCAATGTTGTTAAAAAAGTTTTCAAAGTCACTACATAAAACGTTGTGTCTAGGTGGTAAGTATACTGCGTAAATGGAAAGATTGTTGTTGTTGCATTTTATTTTGACACCAGCAGCTTGCAAGAATGGTTTGCTTATCTCTTCGGCTATTTCATAACTGATAGATCTTTTGATAAGTACAGCTGCACCAGCATGACATCTGTCATCTGGATGATTAGCTGTAATTAAATCATATCCATTTATCTTAAAATGTGATTTTTTATTAAAGTGAGTTTCGGAGATAAGAAAGATATCAATATGTTTAGTTTTCAAAAAAAGTTCAATTTCGTTAAATTTTCGCGAAATACCATTTGCATTCCATACTGCTATCCTAAGATTTATTTGCATAGTTTGCTTATTAATAATGTTAACATTCATGAGTTGACTAAACATATTTTCAATGTTTTTCAATGCAGACGTTTCTGTATCTTTATTTTGTTTTAATATTTCGGAGTATGATGTTCCGGAGGGATTACCATTATTATATGTGTTTTGTGGATTTCTAGCATGATAAAATTCATTAGAATTCCTATCTAATTGTTGACGGTTGGCACGATGATTTAAAACTAGTTTTTGTCTTAATGCCTTGTAAACTTGACATCCTTTATAATTTGCCGTGTGATTTTGAAGACAGTGGACGCATTTCGGTGGAACATCTTTAGACTTTCGACATTCGGCGGTAGGATGATCCATTCCACATTTGACACAAATAAACGGTTTTTTGCAATAAGCTTTGGTATGTCCGTATTGTTGACAACGGTGGCATTGTACAATATCGTTCGATTTACGTTGAGGCTCTATGCGAACTACTGCACTGTTAATGTATTTTACATCATAAATTTTTTTATTATCTGGTGATGGATCGAGGTCGACAAAAAACATAGGTAACGGTTGTTTGGATACTTGGCTTCTTACATTTGTTACACATCTGACTTTATGACCCATTGCAAGCAAATCAGCTTTTATGTCAGAGACTGGAGTTGTATGGTGAAGTCCTTTGAGAACTACCCTATAAGACCGCTCGTTCTTTATTTGATACGTATGAAAATATTTATTATTATTTTCTAAGTATTTTACAATTTTTCTATAAGATTCTATTGTTTTAACTTGAAGTTTTATTTGACCATCACGTAAAGATTTATAATTAAAGTCTGTTTGAGGAACAGTGCTTGAAAAACATTGAATCATTTTACTAATATCATCAACCCAAGGTATAAATATTGGCGGCGGTTTAAGGGTATTTTCTTCTTTTGTTTGGTTGTCGTCTTCAACATCAAGATCAGAAAATCTGTTGGAATTGGAGGTAGTTGGTTCTACCTGCCTATATTTTTTTTGAGTACTCATAAATGTTGTTTTTTTTTACGTTTACTGCTATTCATCACTTGCCAATTCATAACACTGTCTTCACTGCTTTCATCATTATCAGAAGTCATAATGTTTGCTTTTGCTTTTATTTGTTTTTGTTTTTTTTTATTTTACTATTATTGATTTACACTTTGTGTACAATTGTTTTTGGTAACAAGAATTTACAATTGTTTTTATTAACAAGAATTTACAATGTTTATTGTTTTTTTGTTTTTATATTTTTAAATGTTGAAATAAAAAGAAAAGAGAAGCGCACAGAATTCGTCTGTTCACTATCAGTGATCAACCGCGACTCCTTAAAAATTTGTAAGTGGATTCTTTGAAAACGGGACAAGTCCAATAACTTCTGGATTTATATATATATATATATATATATATATATATATACATATATAATACATTAAACAAAATAAGGGCAGCAGGCTACAGACTGCAACTTGTCAAAAATAGAATACATGTGAGGATATGAGAATGATTATTTGTACTACACAGACAACACGGCTACTGGTTGATGTCTATGCTGTTGTAGTCAAATTAAACTGATTTCTATTTTGGTGAGCGACAATGAGCAGATGCAATGTTGCCAGTATAATATAAATAAATTCAATTATTGTAAACTTAAAAATAGAATGTTTTATTATAAAAAAAAAACTATATGTCCAAGCTAAAGAAATGATTTCATATATCGTCATATATATCATATATTGTCATATACTGTGGACTTTGTATATATATTATTAGAATAACACTATTTAAGAGTATTAAATATATGAAAGCGGCTGCACTGGCGTATGAAGAGAATTCTGCTACAAACAACAACTCATAGCTATTGATTTGGTGGTGTCGTTTTAAAAATAACTAAGTAGCTGACTACGAGGCGACGATTGTAGCCAACGGCTTTTGTAGTCGGTGTTCCTGTAGCCTGCTGTCGTTATTGTGTTTAAAGCTTAAATGTATATAAAGTTAAAAATACAAAACTTGACTTTGGTACTGGAACGGAATTTATGATTTTTGCTGATTTTCAATGTCATTCTATTTAGTGGTATATGCAATATATCCGTTCAAGAGTGGAGTCCTTAACGCTTCCAAAAAACCGGTTTCATGTGCTCTTTCCATTTCATTTCCTCTTCCCATCGACCCTGAATATTAATTTTGAGGCATTGACACACAGAGTGACAGACATGTTTGTGAAGGTTATAAAACTAAGAATTAAAATTTTTTAAATAATATAAAAAACAAACTTTAATCATTTTCATTTAGTATATGATATATAATATTTTAAGTGATTTATATAATTTTTTTAATGTGGGCCAATTTAAAATCTTTTCTCAGATGTAGTACGTGCAAATGTCGCTATAGAAATGTTTCTGTTTAATAGAATGTCGGAGGCAAAATCCCTGCCTTAAAGAACTCGGGAGGCAATCAGCTGATGTATGCGGGCTTTCATATTATTTGAACTAAAATAATATATAATATAATAATTATTAGAGAAATCCTATAATCTTTTGGAAATGGTGTTCATTTGAAGTTGTTACACTAGTGTCGTTAATTTATAGTGGCCATGAAGTCCTTGCCGAAAAATTTAGTGCTTTTTCGATAGAAAAAAAAAATAAAATAAATAAATAAACAGAGAAACAAGAACTGATGATGACTGTGATGATGATGGCGTCGTTGGACACATTTAATGGTCATTTGAGCACATGATAAACGTCGCATTCTGCTGCTGCTGCTGCTGCTGCTGCCTGCTACAGTTGATATTGTAGTTGTTGATTCTTGTTATTCACTTTTCCACAATGATGGAATGTCGTCCTTGTTATCGTTTTCAGTTTATTATTATTTTTTTTTCTCCTCAATAAACAATTTCAATGATGCACTTCTTTTTGCTGTTATTTCAAATGAATTTATGTCATGTGTGTTGTCTAGTGTCTGTTGTGTTATTGTGCTCCAGTGCTCAAAGTCAATGTTGTTTATGCGTTAAAACACATGCCATTCTTTCTATTTTGTCAGTGGCTCAATTCATCATGTTGACTTTTTGCAGCAGCAATCAAGGATATTGTGCGAATAGTTTTTTGTTTGTTTTTGTTTTGCACAGATTGTTAGTCTTTATAAGTGAATTATCTTTTGTTGGCTTAAATGCTTTATGTACTGGCCAACGTGCAATGTTTAGTCTTTATAGTTGATGAAAAACTCATTTGCTATGATTTATGATTCAAATATTTGATAGGTCGCAATGAATGGCAAGTTTGAATGAGTTTTTCCTTTTGCTCTAAGAGCTAAAGTTGAGAGATAAACTATATACTCCTGGTATTTTAATAATAGCTATTTTTTACAATCATTAATTCATAAGCGATTACTTTTCGCATAAGTTATTTCTTTTTGTATAACGCTCAGCCTAAAAGAATATGTTCTCTACATTTTTAAAAAATTTCATTGTTATTTCTCCATCTGAAATCTTCAGTGTTAATTTGAAGGCATTATCAGCATTTCATTCTTAATAATGAGAATGACCAACAAAAACCAATTATATGAAGACAAATACACAAAACAAAAGCAAAAGAAAAAGATTAATAGTGGCCCCACCCACTACACAGCAGACAAGTCAAGTGTGAATTATATTCAAATTATGTTGATATAAAGCAAATGCCCCAGCAAAAAATAACAAAAACAAAAAATTAAATAAATAAGCTAAATCCGTACAGCATGTTGAAATGAAATAAATTTATATCCATGAAATGGATTTATAAAACATACGAAAATTACTGAAATGCAAGAGAGAAGTAAAAAAATAAAAAAAAACAAATAAATAAATGAGAAAGAGTGAAAATATGTAAGAAAATAGATTATTAACTATATTAATAATATATATATATATATATATATATATATATATATATACAAGAGCTTTTTACGGCTGAGCCGAATCTTATACACCCTACGTACAGGAGTAAAAACATTAACTCTGTTGGAATTATTTGTTAATTACGGCTGTTATTCCAACAAATAATTTGATGAAACGATTTCATATTGAATATTTTGAAGACGAATTTCTTACTTTCTTAATAAATGATAAGATTTAATTGGTACTCTTACTTTGATATTTTTTTTTAATATTGGATTTTGTTTGATTTCTAATACTATATTAATTTCCATTATCATTAATGAAATATCAAAAAAAAACATATCAAAACAAAATTAATTTTCCCGCCCTGTAATAGTTTTAACACTTTTCTGTTTTCTAGTAACAACAAATTTCATTAAAAGTATGAAATTTGTGTAATTTATAAAGAACAAGAAAACATTTGTTTAGTTAATTATATTCTCTGAAGTAAAATAAAAAAATTTCCACGTCTGGATCTTTTTTTTTTTGGCATTTGTGATCTCCAGTGCCATTGAATTTCTTTCAAGAATGTCATATATAAAAGGTTTTTATAGAAAAAGAATATATTTGTTTTATTTGGTTACAAAAAATTATCAATTATCCAGTTCTGGAGTCGAATCTTTGATTTTGTTTGATTTGTAATAGCAAATTTATGTGTTTAATACTATATGTGTATTAAATAAGTTCTCTTACAACAAAAAAACATAGTTTTGATTAGTTACTTGAATTTTTCTGGAGTTGTTTCTGGGCTTTTTTTTTTATTTGTAGTACTAAAACATGAATAGTAGCAAATATGTTTAATATATAAAAATAAGAAAACACTTATAATTCGCCACAAAAATATTCTCAATTGTCCAACCCTGGAATAAAATTTAGATTTTTTAATCATTTATTTTATTTATAAACTTCTTTTTAAGTATAAAATAGGTAAGATTAACAAAAGACAACTAAAACTAGCATTAGCGTGTTAATTTTATATACTAAATATCAGCTTAAGCTTTCCAGCTCTGGTATGTCACTTTAAAGTTTTAAAGTTTTTAATATTAATACACTCAGTTGAACGAATAAGGACTGGTGGACATTTGGTTCCAATAGGACATGCAGCAGCGGCACACACTGCACGAGCCACAACCGATATTTTAAAGGCCCAACAACATCGGATGACTTCTTTTGGCCCCACTTGTACAGAGGAATAGGCGAACAGACAGAGATAAGGATCCAGATTATATACACTCTTTAGGAACTTTCATATATTTGCGAAGTGTAAAAGAAAAGGGGTATATCGGGGTGTGTCGAATCTGTTATGGGGCTTATATACGAAGTAGTTGGGGTTTATATCAGCTGGCCGAATTTGGATATCTCAAACTGAATTATGATGAGGTGTTTGCATACTATTATATTCTGATTAAGTGTTTGTATTTTATGGTTTATGACTTCATGGCTGCAGTTTGAAGTCCCTGAATCATTTTTGGGAAGTCAAACAACCCATTGTGCAAATACACCAACTACTTGCAATATATTAACTTGTAGTGTATCCAGTATTGTTTCATATTGAACACTTGGTTTTTTAGCCAGAGACAGTTATCAATGTACAACTTTGTATCCAAAAAATATGCTTCCAAAATCACATTCAAATATTCTCATAAAATTAAAATAGTCTACCGCTGCACAACTACTTCAAAGAGCAATAGAATTACGTGCAGAATATAATCACGGCCATATCTTACAGTCAGAACTGTATGGACCTACACTGGCGCGACCCCTACCACAATGAATATATTAAAGAATAGAACTGCATCTGCGGCATGAGTTAATTACAAAAAAAAACCAAAAAACAAAAATGAAATAAATAAATAAACAAACAAAAATAATAAAAATGATTTGTAATGGCGTATGATAAAGGAAGAGTATCAACTTGAGTGTGTAGTCAAATCATACAAATCGTTATAACATAATCTCTCTTACAGCCAACCACTGTTAACCTGACTTGCTGGTGATACCACAAATTTACAGCAACAACAAAATATATATACTCATGCTTGCATAAGCACGCCATTTATATGAAGAAATACTACATGAAGAAACACCCTCCCGGGCAATGATTGATTGCTCATCATATTTTATTCTTAATGAAAATGCACCCTGCTGGCAGCTAAAATTCACACATACACACACACACACACACACACACGCAAATAGATATATACGAGTATATAACTCTAAATTGTTAATGTATCTTTCTACAATAAACAATGTGGCTGAAAGCGTGTACGTGCCACAAAAACCACTACACTAACAAATCATCTTGATATTTGTGTATCTCCATCTTCACATTTGCAGTTAATACAAGTGAGTGAAGACGAATCAGCTCACCTGAAATCTTAAGGCCAACTTTATGTTGGATGTTTGTCAGAAGGAATGTTTGCGACTGTGTGAATTGCAACTTATGGCTTTTATGAGGAAGGAGTTAGTTTTTTTTCTTAATTGTTTGCAGTTCTTTTACTGGCTGCGAATTATGATCCATACAAAAATGCTCTGGAACAGGAGAAGTTCATAAATATTATAAAACGTTAATGAATGAGAATTTAGGAAATTTATTTTTTATACGTACATATATTATATTTGAAATATTAACATATTTTGTTGAAAAGTTCGAATGTTGTAGTTGAGTTCGAATGTTGTAGTTGTTTCACTGTCAAACCCGCTTAATTACAATTATAAACAGAGTTTCGCAAAGCTACCACTAGGATTTGAATAATTCACAACATTTTAAAATTATTCTAATTACTTTATTTTTATATGCAAAGTGTGTAAACAAAACTTGGGAAATTCGAAGAACGGAATAAAACTTGTTGAATTTTATTTTTTATTTTCTGGTCGTTTTTTATTATTCCGCGTACTGGACTTTCAGGACCAACAATAAACCGCCTGGTTGAATATTTTCGACGATAAGGTACAGTGAGATATCTTTTATGTACCGGAAGACCACATACTCTCTATACAAAAGCAAATATCCAACGTGTTGTGGATAGTGTACAGTCCAGAAACATCAACAAGAAGACTTACGGCACAACTAGAGGTATCGCGAAGGCTGGTTCACAATATTTTGGCCACATTGTGGCAAAATCCTCATTGTGAACCATTTCGAACCAGTTTAGGGATCGCCTTTGCAAGAATTGAAGCGATTGAATGAGCGATGAAGCCCCTTTTCATTTGAATGGTTTCGTAAATAAGCAAAATACCGGGATATAAGCTACGGAGAATTCTAGAACAGTACATCAGCATAAATTACACCATTTAAGTCTAGTGTTTGATACGGTGTATCGTCTGAAAAGATCCTTGGCTTATATATCTTTGAAAATACTTATGCCGCCTCAGTTGCAATTAATGGTGCTGAATATCGCACCATGGTGCATGGGACGGGCTATAGGAAATTCTCCGCAGTTGTGGTTCCAACAGGATCGATCCGCAGCCTACACTGCAAGTGATACCATTGCGCTGTTACGGTTCCTCTTTGTCATACTTCAACAGCCAGCGACAATACCAAAGCTAAAACATATCATTCGCGATATTGAAGCCAATTCACTGAAAATTTTCAGAAAATACATGCACGAATTTGCAAAACTGAAAATGGCCAACAATTGCGGGATATAATATTTCATACATAGATAAAAACATTCCCAATTAAAATAGTTTATAGCAAAAATAAAAAATAATAATATAATTTATGATAATTAACCATTAAATAAAAGCAAAAGTCCTATTCTCAGCTGTGCCGAATCTTAGATATCCTTCACCAACGTACGTCTGGCGTACGTTCTAACTTATAAAATAGTTCTTTCTAACTTATTAAATAGTTGCAGTTAGCAAATAAAAAACTCAGTTGATTTTTGGTTACTTTCATGTATAACCCCCACCCCGGAAGAGAAATTTTAATATTAAAATTTTTTTATCATTACAAATCCTCATGATGTATAAAGCGGTTTTATTTAAAGGAAACCCTAAAACTTTTTAACATTATTAGTTATTTTAGTTAAAATACTGAATTTTCCAAATAAAAGCTTCTAATTTCCCATCCCTGAAAAAATGTTATATCTTTTTTAGCTTGTAATAGACAAATGAGGCTTCCTAAAGCATAAAATTGGTTCAATTTACAAATAACCAAAAAAAATAATTTGTTTTTGGAATTAATTTTGCGTCGAGAAATAGGTGTAAGCTTCCCAGCTCTGGAACAGTATTTCGGTTTTTTTTTGTATTGTAATGTGTAACTCATAAACCGTCCTTTTAATTTTAATATCACATCACTGAATACAATTTGTTACGCCAATTTAATAATATTCTCTTCCCTAGCGGAATACAGCATAAGAAGTAACCACCGAAATAGCAACACTAACATCGAAACTATTAAATATATTAACTGAGGGTTTCTAATTATTGTTTGAATTATAAAATTCTTGTCAAAAAATAATCATATCGTTAATACGAAAACGAAGAGAATGTTGGCATTCCAGAACTAGTTTTTAAAACGCTTGATATGCGGACATCTGCCATCAAGAATTTACTACACACGTGTATGTGTGTGTGTGTGTGTGTTGTACAACGAGTGGAAAAATAACCAAACAAAAGCTGATATATTTTATTATTATTGTTTCATTCTCTTATTTAAATATTCATCTTCAACTAATAAATGAAATTGTCAGAGTTGTTTTTTTTGTGTCTTCCCAAAAAAATTTATTACCTGGATCAATATGAAATCAACAGAATATAACGCCCCAATCAATAGTCATAAATTACAAGTGGAGAAAAAGTCTACAGCATTTGTTTTACTTTTGATTTATAAAATTTATATTCCTCAAATCTGTGCTTGAGTCAAGGAACAGACGCTTAACAAAATATTTAAAAACTACCTCATGTTTCATTTTTCAGACATAAAATAAATGAGTTTAATAATAATAAAAATTCAAATCGGTTCTGAAATCTTCTATTTGATTTTTCATCTTCACATAAATACACGCTCCTAAGCACACAAACACACACTCAAATAAATACATACATATTTTAATACAGAATTTTGTACATCTTTAAGATTACCAATCAAACGAACAGCCAATAGTTGAATTAAATTTATTTCCCATGTTGTCTTATATCATCAAGAGAGGAGGGGGGAAACAACAACAACAACAACAACATCATCATTCTGATTTTGACAACCTAAAAGATTTCACGATGGGACATTAAGTCGAGCTTCACTAACGAAAATTTATGACTGTAGTTCGTTATATTTGAATATTTTTTTAGTTTGATGAGATGACAGCAACCAACCAGATGCATTTGAAAAAGTAACTTCTTTATTCAGAATTCTGGTTTAGTTTTAAAGTTTCAAGACTAATGAAATTTCACAGCTGCTATTGTTTTAAATATTTAATTTGAGAAACATTTCCAAGCAGTTAGATAATTTAAAATTTTATTCATTTTTAAGGTAATAAAACAGACTTTATGGAGAGGAGATAAATATATTTTCAAAATACAAATTTCGAAGATATTTTACCAATAAAGTACAATTAAAATAGCATTAAAGAATAATATATTGAAGATCCAACAACGTTTGCTTCCAGTTTTTGAACTCTTACGAAATTCAGATGCATTTTGTTAATTTGATAATTTTAACTGTTGTTTAGGTCCGTTGAAAATAACATTCTTTGGCAGACAAATTCGAAAACACCAAATTCCTCTGCGTACAAAATCATAACGCAGAAGACTGCAGTGCATTTAGCTGTTTTGAAACTCAGACAAATTGAATAAATTTAGTTAAAACGCATTAATAAGACACTTTTTAGTAACATTAAACTAAAATAATAGGCTTAAAACCAAAATTAAAGCGTTGGCCACTCGATATAAGAAATTTCAAAATAGTCAAAAATAATAAAATTGTGATTGACTTGCCTTTTTAATCACTTAAGTAGAAGTTTATCAGAAGATCTTTAGTTTTCTACAATAATTTGGTTAATAGGATGCCTGATTATCTGCATTAGCCCCAGTGCCAGGCTCAAAGAAACTATCTAAAACTTCCTTTAATTATCTCTTTTATGTATCCAAATTTTTCTAAACTAAAATTTGGTGTTGAGCAACAATTCTCTAGTTCAAATTTTCGTGCGTTTTCTCTAACTCCTCGAACTCACTTCATTCATTTTAACACACGAACAAACCGAATATTCTACATTGAAGCGTAATGACAACAATGCGTACGTGAACAAACTAGAAGCAACTGGCGCTCTAAAAGATGCAATTTGTTGGGAGGACAGCAGCTTTGTTGCAAAATGTGCTTCAAATATTTGTGAAGAGAGCGGACGTCAGCCAACGTGCTATAAGTGAACATTTCGGCGACATTAAACATTTAAGTATTAATTCTCATACGACAACAATAAAACAGAATTTGATGAAAAAAGTAAGTGTTTTAGAGCCTAATTAACTCCTAAACTAAAATTTGCCAAACCTTTACAAATAACTTCCGATTATGTGTAAGAAAAATAACTTCTTAATAAATTATATAGATATTGTTAACGATCTCTTTCTCATGAATCAAAAATACATAAGAAACACAATGCAGTGCACTAGTGGCAAAGTTTCTCATATTCTTATGCAGGGTGGGCCAAAAGCTACCATGGGTTTTAAGAATTTAATAACTTTTTCGTTTATATATTTTTAAATATTTTTTCAGATTTATAAATAACTCTTGGAGAATAAATAATGGAGAGATTCACAACTGCACAAAGAACCAGACAATAGAATTTTATTATTTAAATCGGAGATCAATTATTTTAACCCAAAGAGCATATCGTCGACGTTTCAACGTCAGAATTTTGCCATTTGAAGCAACGATTCGTTGCTGACTTGCTCGTCATCACCAACATGGCACCGTAACAGATTTGCCTCGACGCGGTTGGCCTCGTTTAAGTCGTACTGCGGAAAATATTGAACGAGTATAGCAAAATATTAACAAAACACCAGAAAAATCTGTCAGAAAACGTTCTGCTCTCGTACGTCACTACGGTGCGAGGTTTAAACCCCCCATATCGTCGGCAACATCTAAATTTTGCAGTGAAATTCCAACAGTTGGCCAGAAATGAAATCAACTTTATTAAAAATGTTATTATGAGCGATGAAGCTCATTTTCATTTTAATGGCTCTTTTAATAAACAGAACTGTAGATTCTGGGGTTCTGAAAATCCAAGAGCCATTCATCAACGCCTATTGCAGCCCCTTAGGTGCACAACATTGTGTGGTATCACCTCTGAACGAAGATGGAAATGCTACTTCGAGAATGAAGATGGAAATGCTGTAACTGTAAATGGAGAGCGGTATCGGTTTATGATAGAAAATTTTTTATGTCCTGCTTTTGAAAACAGATCTGATATGTGGTTTCAGCAGATCGGAGCCACTGCACATACTGCCCGAGACACAATAGCACTTATGAGTCAAATTTTTGGAGAGCGAATAGTATCCAGAAATTCGGAAATTATTTGACCAGCGCGATCGATTGACAGCACCTGACAATTTGCTTTGGGGTTATTTGAAGTAGCGAGTGCATGTAAACAAGCCGGAGACAATCCTTGAAATTAAGGCAAACATTGTGGCAGAAATTCGAACCCTGCAGCCACAAATTTTGAAAGATGTTCTAAAACGAGCCCATCAGTGCGCAGCTGAAAACCGTGGTCATTTAAGAGACATTATTTTTCAAACTTCGTGTAAGAAATTTTTCATTTTGTATATTCTGAGAAAAAAAAAATTTGTTTTTAATAACAAACGAAAAAATTATTAAACTCTTAAGGCCCCATGATAACTTTTGGCCCTCCTTGTATAATAAATACTTTATTTGAAAATTTTTTAAAGTTTGAGCCCCGCCGGAAAACACTGCTTACCAATAGGTTCCTACTGTCCTGCTTTTTCAGATCTTAAATTCTCTTGTTAGAGTTATTTGTCAAAGAAAAAAAAAAGCCAAATCAAACCTTAAATGAATCTCTTAATTTAAGGTGCTTTTTATAGAGTGACACAAGCTTAAATCATAATAAAACAAGGATATAAAGGGTGTTTTTTATAGAGTGATATAAGCTTAAATCATAATAAAAAATTATATTATATTTTTGATATCAATAAAATGGTCTTTGTTGGATAGAAAATTGTATGACATTAATGTTTAAATATGATTTCCAGCATGTGGCCGCCACGGCTGACGCGTACAAGGCTCAATCTGGAACACCAATTTTCGCAAACAGTTACATTCTGACCATCATCGTTTCTTAAGACATATGGGCCAATGACTCCGTCAGCCCATAAAGCGCAGCAAACAATAATTTTCTGTGGATGCAATGGTGTTTCGACAAGAGCTTGTGGACTCTCTTCACTCCGAATGCGAAAATTCAGGTTTTTTACGAATTCATTAAACCAGAAATGGGCTACATCGGAAAATAAAATTTTGAATGGACGAAGTGCACGATAAGTTTGACGAACAGAACCATTATTTTGATTACAAATTTCCACAATTTGCACGCTTTGTTCTGATACAAGTCGATCTATAATAAAATGTCAAAGCAAACTAAACAAAAAACAGCTACCAGCTGTTAAATGGGTGGTCATATAAAGCAGTGATGCTAATTCAAAGTTGTAGCACTCTATAAAAGACACCCTATATATGTTTTTAATATCAATATAACGGGCTTCATTTGAAAGAAAATTTTATGAAATTAGTGTTTAAATATGATAGCTGCCATGTGGCCGTCAGAAAACGCAATTTGCAACATAAATTATCAGCAATTTCGCGCAGCATTTGCGACCATGTCATGTCACATGATTTATTCGTTCTACTTAAATATGATTTTATCTTAGTTTCCTTGTTTTATATCGCCGATAACTTTTCGAATATTGATTTCCACGTGTTTAATTGTTTGTGGTTTATCGAGGTAGACAAGTGACTCAACAAAACCCTAAATATAATAATCCAATCACACGGTTTCGATGGCCAATTAATGGCCGCATTACCTGAAATTATTTCTTCATCAAAGTTTCTTTGAGTAAATCAGCTGAAACAGCTGCTGTGTGGCATGTGGTTGTGTCCTGTTGGGACCACATACCGGTAAGAATAATGCCATTTAATTAACCCTTTCGGCCCCGACGTTGCTTGTGGGCAACTTCATATGTTTGACGACTAACGGTCAGCGTTGTTTTTGTTTTTAGTCGTGTAACCATATGGATATTGAAAGCTACAAGTGTTCTCTTTAATTTGAATAAAAGAATAGCTAATTTAATTGTCAATTAGCAAAGTTATTTATATTATTATGCGCGTGTGCCAAGGCAAATATATTTACGAACTCAGAAAGAGGTTTTTTTACATGTGACTTTTTTTTAGAATATACAACAAAAATTTTAAATTTGAAAATATTAAGCAGTGCTTACATTTCAATGAAAACAGCCAACAACGTAGAAGGGTGATTTAAATTATGACAAGCTGTACAAGATACGCCCTTTGCTAAATATCCTCAAGGAAAACTTCAATAATATACCTCAAGAAGAGCATCAAAGTGTTGATGAGCAGATTGGGATTATCTTCGGATGTTGGCCTTTATCCGGGCGAAAACCTTCCCAAACAAAATAACTATAAACTTTATTTCGACAACTGGTTTACATTAGTAAGTATTTTTATTGCGTTGAAGGAAATGGGCATATTTGCAACAGATACTATACGTAAAAGTCGGGTAAGCAGTTGTCAGTTGCTTTCAGATGCTGAGCTCAAAAAACGGGAGAAGAGGATCTTTTGATGTTAGATGTGAAGCCAATTATAATCTAATATGTCTGAAGTGGTTTGACAACAAATCTGTTTTGCTAGCATCTTCGTGTATAGACCACCAACCTGTTGATGTTTGTAAGCGTTGGAGCCCGAAGGAAAAAGCTTATATTGATGTTCCAAGACCTGCTAATGTTGCTTCCTATAATAAAGGCATGGGAGGGGTTGACCTGGCTGATATGCTTATGAGCTGTACAAGGTTAACCACCGCTCAAGAAAATGGTACATAAGAATCTTCTATTGGTGCCTAGGAACATCCGTTGCTGGTTCCTTTATGGAAAACATCTTCGTCTACTTCAACCCAACCAGAAACATATTCCATTTATACAATTTCAACTGGAAATTGCTAATGCACTTTCGCAATATAGTTCCGTTTGTGAAGAAAAAGAGGTCTGCCATCAAATTTGGAAAAAAATTATCCAACATCTTCCGATGGTATCTCTTCCTCGAGCAGTATATTTCGCAAAGCACCAAAAAGTATAGGTTCCAACCGAACCGGATGTAAAACGGTATGATAAAGTGGATCATTGGATAGTATTTGGCGAGTAAGGTCGCTGCAGATTGTGCAAAACAGGAACTCCAATGTCCAAATGTATTAAATGTAAAGTTCATCTTTGGTGTAACAATAACAAAAATTGTTTTTTGTAATTTCATACTTAACTTATCATATTTAATTCAATAAAACTTGATACGGCTATTATTATAAAACAAAATTTTTTATATACCACAATTGCCCAATGTTGCTCACAAGCAACTTTCTCTACGCCCAAACGAATGGGCGTGGCGGCTTGAAATTTTGGCCAAACACTCTTTAAATGACTACAAAGTAATTAAAAGTAAAACAAAATTTTTAGGGATACAGAAAAAAAATTGGGGTCGAAAGGGTTAAGGAACGAAAGAGTTGTAAATCATGTTTTTATACCGTTCATCATTGACAGAAACCTTTTGATCATCATCCTTTTTGAGGACTTATGGGCAAATGACTCCGCCAGCCCATAAAGCGCATCGAACAGTAATTTTGTGTGGATGTAGTGGTGTTTCGGCTAAAGCTTGTGGATTTCCCTCCCTCCAAATACGACAATTCTGGCCATTCAGACAGAAATGGGTTTCTTTGGACTATATAATTTTGATTGGATAAAAAATTAACAAAAAGCAGTTATCAGCTGTTAAGTGGGTGCTCAAATAAAGCAGTGATGTCAACTCAAAGGTATTCCACTCTAAGAGAAAATACGATTCATGTGAGTTTGGTTTTGCAGCCATAATATGAAATTCATTTAGGAAGTTTTAATTTTCCGTATAAGGAAAACTCTCCTAAAAAGAATCTTCTATTTCTCTTAAAAAGAGAAATATATTTTCTAATTTAGCCGTGAAAAAATTAAATTCTGTGAATAGTTTTATATGTCTTCGAAGAAAATATAAAACTCCTCAGAACAGTATATCATACCCATTTTGTCCATTCATTTTCTTGTTACCTACAATTTTTTTCGGTCGAGTCCATGTTATATTTAATGGAATCCAACAATAGGAAACTGTTTGCATACGAGTAAAATTGCAAGACACGATTAAGTTAACTTTCCCTGCTTTTTGTCTCAATTCTTAAAACGTTTATTTTATGTTCTGATGATTTGCGAATTTTAAGAAAACAATTAAAGTCCGCATCACAAAATTCTTTGTTATATAAAACAAGGAAACTAAGATAAAATCATATTTAAGTAGAACGAATAAATCATGTGACATGACATGGAGGAGGTGCAGTTACTAACTACTTTGGCACTTAAGCTGTTTTAATAGAATGAGTATCAGTTTCTCTGAAGATGAATAAAAAAAAATAATTATGAACTTATTTATTTATAAGGGACAGTGCTTGGTAATAGTATTGAGATCGCCGGCATTCTACGAAAACTTTCGCCAAAGTGCTGGTCTGGTATATAATTCCATTTCACGCTAAACCTGCAGGAATATCCTTGAACATCTAAATAAACTACTGAAAGGCAAGGCACTTATAATATTACCTAGAAAGAATATTCAAAGCCTCTCTTCTGCTATACTTTGCTCCCCAACCAAAGACTGTATTTTGTCAGAAACAAAATTTGTTCTTACAACACTAACACACTCTCAGGGAGGTTGGTTTATGATAGATGTTCCCAACAAACTCTGACAATGAAAAAATAGCAAACGAAAAAACATGTCATGAACAACAAAATATTATGACGGAAATGTTGTCTTTCCAAAATTTTGTGGTTATCATCAACTGTTCCTGAGAAGATGCCACATTCATTCCCATAATGAGGGTGTGCTTTTAAAAGTATTTACCAGGCAACCATTTTCTTTCCTCTCTTATGCAGGATTTACCATTTATTTTATGCGTTCTTTCTTCCTTCTCCTCAATAGATGTTTGAAAGGATCTAGATTTTTGTTAACTACCCAAATAAAAATGATTAATGATAGATTTTTATAGACTTTGCAACTCAAACGGAGACAAGAAAATGTACATTTTTGTCTATGACTGGTAATAAATATAACCAAATAACGCCATTTTTGTTTAGTTTGAAATGTTTTATTTATTCGAATTTTTTTCTGCAACATTTTTAGTTATTACACAAGATTTATGTTGATAATATATTTCTATATATATATATAAATATTTTTTTGGGTACTTAACAGTTTTTGTATATATTTTAAGTACAAAATAAAAATATGTTTATGAAGACTCTTGCAATTCTAGGACGTTGTGACGTTGGGAATACTTTAAAAAGCTTTTAATTATAATTTATAGGAAACGAAAACGTAAAATACACGAGACAAGCTGTTAATTATGAAGGTCTTAAGCCGTAGAGAGCATTAAAGATTTATGGTGAAGAGCTTAAAGGGAAGATGTGCAAAAAACTTAATTTTCAGAGATACAAGTAAAAGTGCTGTATTCGGCTGGGACGAATCTTTAGTACCCTTCACCGGCGTATGCCTGTAGATTGTAATTATTTAACCAAATTTGGGTTATCTAGCCTTGGAATCATCCTTTGGACTTTTTTATTACTAATAATACCAATTTAATTCTTTCTTAATTATAAAATAGTTTTAATGAACCACAAACGAAGCAAAACTAGTTTTTGTTATTTTTATATAGCAATTATAAGCTCAAATATTCCAGCTCTGAAACCACAACTTTAATTTTCCTGATTGACAATAGCCATCAATTTATAACTATTTGCATTACATTAAGCCAAGACCGCAGTCTGTGTCTCTTGTAAGGTTAACTACAGACAGTCAGACGGTGTCATCTGTAATAACCATTTAAATATAAACAAACGTCGTTATGAGAAAGTCCAGAGTCCTTCCAGGATATGAAACCTATAATCTTTGCCGCTTCCAGAGTATTAAGTTTCGAAGAAATAGCCAGGCTTAATGGAGTATGAGTCTAGAAGCTAAAATGCCCACTGACAAGTGCGTCAAACAGAAGGAAAGATGATATTTTAGAAGATTTGAGAGTCATTCCAGCATATCGAACTTATAATCTTTGCTGTGTCTAGAGTATTAAGTTTCAAAGAAATAGCCAGACTTAGTGGAGTATGAGTCTAGAAGCTAAAATGCCCACTGACAAGAGCGCCAAACAGAATGAAGGATGATGTTTTAGGGAATTTGTTGCTGAAGTTTAAGACATCGACATTCAAAATATCATATAAAAGGGCAACAATACTGTAACCCTCTTCTCAATCTTTGCGAGAGCAGTGTTCCACTATTTAATGGATCTCTCTGATGTACAAAGAAAAGGAAAATCTGAGGAATTTTCAATGAAATCTGAAGTGCTCATCACAGTGACCAAACATGTCTCTGGACGATTCGCAATGGACAGCGAAAGAGGTGCAAAACTCTAAATCAAAAAATTTTAAATGTCAATGTGTTTAAGTAAAACAAAAACTTATTGTACTGGAAAATTCGCATTGAATACCTCAATTGTACTAACATAATACTTAACACATTTTGCGTTTGTGGTGACGATATGTAAAACTTTTCTCTTACGCAAATTTCAGTGCTAAAAAAGTCGTATTAAAAAGTTTATTATAATAATATAAAAATATTTTTTATCTAACCCAACTAACTTATCAACTACTATTTTTTTTAATTAATTAAGAAACCTTCTTCTCATTAATAAATTTTATAATTATCTCTCAACATCTTTTATTTACATTAAAAGCCGATTATATTAAATATCTTCATATATTTACAATAAATTCAATAAGACGTAAAATATTTGTATATCAATTAACGTACTTACAGACGTCGCATAATTGTTTATTTTCATGATTAAATTAATTAATTGTTTCAATTACTTAATAAACCATGTAAACACTGGAAAACAAATATTAAGAATATTTCATGCACATATTCTGTATAAAGAAAAATTAAACTCAAACTCAATCTTGGTATTGTGTGGCGGCATATCTTTTACAAACAATGAAAATAGATAAAATTGAAATAATATTTAGAAAAAACAAATTTAAAATGTCTTACCAGTGTATCTATTGACGTTAGGCAAATACGGGTTTTAATTACCAACGCATGAGGGGCTATAAAAATATATATTTGGATTTATAAGACACACTCGAAATATTTGTTACCACATGAAATAAAACTTGCCGCTTGCTGGTTGCAAGTAAAATAGTTGAACGTTAAAATACAAACTTCAAATGCTCCTAAAGAGTAAACAGAAAAGTATTCAAATCGTCATGTCGTACAAAAGTAATTATATTGTTGTTGTTTGATAAATAAAATAAAATCTAAAGAAATATAAGCGAACCAATTTGTATTAATAAAAATCTATTACAAACAATCTCTTACTTGGGGTATGATTTTTAAAATTTTTTAAGCGAGAACGAGTATTTTTTCAATAGCTTGTTGCTCGATTTTTGCATTCACTGACATAAAAAATTTCGTATGACCTCTCAGATAAAATAGGTTGGTCATTCCGTGTATCAATTGTACAATAGTAACATGCGGCCCCTTAAAATCCTATTTGGTTCTTATGAATATGGAAGACGAATAAGCGATGCCTGTCTGCACGTGAAATCGGTTTTCCGAAGCCTGCAGAAGAAAGAAACTTCGGCCTTGAATTCTTGTATTAGAAATAGTCCTAAATAAATTGCTATTGAATAACATTAAAATGTGGTTTCAGAGGTTTAAAATTTCAATTAAATTTTTTTTGGTACACAACTAGGAAAACCTATTTCCGTTGATAAATTTTCTTATTTTATACTTGAGGAGGAATTAAATTTTATTAAAAATTAAATAATATCAAAAAGACCATGCCAGGGTTGGGCAACTGAAACGCTGTTCTGGTATATACAACTAACCAAATGAAAAAAATTTTTGTTCTTTAGACATCATACATATTTGATATATTTGAAAGAAATTAATTGTTGATATTAAAAATCATAAAAACCGAAGATACACATCCAGAGCTGGGAAGGTTGAATATAGTTTTATAAACTGAAGTAACTAAATAAAATTTATACATTTTTGCAATTAAACTCATCTCAATCCGTATAATACAAACCAGCAAAATTTAAAAATCGATTCCAGGGCTGGACAATTAAATATAAGAGTAATCAAATTTAAAAATGTTTCTAGTTTTCTTTATATATTGAACATATTTGATATCTTTTGAAAAAAATTTTCTGGTATTAGAAATCAGAAAAGCTAAAAAGAAAACCACAGAGATGGGAAATCGCAACATGTTTTGAAATATTTATTTTCTTATACATCCCCGTTGATGAAGGGTATATAAAGTTCACCACAGCTGAATGTAACACACCAGCTGTTCAATTTCCTTACCCGGCAGTCTCTAATAAAGGCAGCATTTATATTTATTGATTGTATGAGAATCTTCCTTAAATTCGACAATTTTGTGTACTCATGAAGTGAATCAAATGGAAATTTGCTTCATGGGCATATAAAACTTTTTGGCTTTCCGCTAGAAGAGTAGCACAATTTTAAAAATCGGGAATGTATTGTTTTTACTCCGTTTGGAAAAGGCTGAGCCTGTATCACATCTCGATGCCGTGAAGTCTTTTCACCATTTCTGAGAGCTTTTCCGCATGTCTGGATGCATGTCAATGTTTGTGTGGGTATATGAGAATGTGTGTGAGCATGTAAGCAAGTGATCTACTGACAACCTTTCAAAGGTTTGAACGCATCGAACCAAACTGATGAGTTCTACTGAACTTAGATTTCCTATGAGTTGGAACCATTTCAGTCTTGTACATTTTGAGAAAAAAAAGTAGGACAACATCTATACTTTTAAAGTAGTGTTTCCAAATTACCTTTAAATGACTTCTTAAATCGGTTCGACACGCTGATCAGCTCTTGACATAAAAAACCACATCGATCTGCCGAAGTCAGAACTGCTTTTCTCAACGAAAAAGATTTAAAAAAATCGTGATTTTTATGAAAACACACAATATTAAAAGTAGTTTGAAAATTAAAAATATAGTTTTTAAGCTTTGCTAAAGCTTGTGTGGTAGAAATTAGAGAGAAGTTGCAGGGAGCGCATTTACAGTCAACGATTTTCTATATATTTTAACTTCCCGCAAGAAAAATTTATAATTTTCGCATAAAAAATTTAACTCCCATCAGATCTCCAACTTATGAGGTCCTAGGAAGTTTCCCTAACTAATTTTGAGAACTCGTCACTATGTTTGTATGTGTGTGTGTGTTTGTGTGAGTGTATATGTCTGTGTGTGTTTGTGTGAGTGTATGTGTCTGTGTGTGTGAGTGTGCGTGTAAGTATGTGACCGCTCAAAGTCGGTTAATCGGTTTTTGAAACATCGTGACTATAAAGATACGATAAAAAAATATTTTTTCTTTTAAAACTCCGATTCTTTAATAGTCAACTACATAAAACACCGAAAAGGAAATAGTTCTTTAGATAGAAAAGCACAACAACCAGGTCACGATAACTTTGCGTTTAAAATTGGTGGGGAGTAATAGCGATGGTCTTTAGGGTCAACTGTCTCAAGTATTTCTTACTTTCTTTTTATTTTTGAACACAATTTGAATAATTAATTAGTTTGATTTGAGCATTAAATTCTGTAAGTAATAATTTTTTGCACAATCAACTCCAACCTTGCCTTCATGATCGGTCGTTGGTTCATACTTAAGGTCAATGATTCTGCCATCTACTTTTATTTCTCATAAAGTCATACCGACGCTATTTTAATGTATAACGTAGAATATAAACTTAAACAAATTAAGCCTCAGATCTTATATATGTTTTTATCACAAGTAAAAACATGCATAGAAAAATCACAGTTCAAAAGTATTTTCAAACTAAAACTTTGCTTGTTAAATTGCCTTTTCGCTTGTTCCATAATATAATAAATACTTCTAACGTAAATAAAATAAAAATAAGAAAAAAATACCTGACAACAATGAAAACATAATAAAAATCGAAATACCTGTCACTGACAACATGTCAATACTACAGCAAACGCACTTTATGACACACGCATTGTCACAAATTGTTGCACAAGCAAATCGACAGTTCTAATATTTAAAATCAAATTCACTGGCGACAAACACAAAACTGTTTTACACAAACGTTATTTAAATACTGCAAAAACTGCAACAACCAACAGCAATCTACGGCATTATTCGCATTGTCATGACATGTGAATTGCTTTGAATTTAGTTGTCAAACTACACAATGAAAAGTCATAAATTGTTAAAATGTGTCAAAGTACGCACAATTGTTGCAATAGAAACAGAAGAAAAACGAGCGGAAAAAACGGGAATAAAATTGTGAAAATTGTACATGAAGCGAAAGAATACATGAACGTTTCCTTAAAACAATGAAGGACAGACACATTAACGGATGCGGACATGTAGAAATAAACTGTTAAATACAAAACTCTGATTTAATAATAATAAAAAATTTATATTCTTTTATGAACACCAAACACGCGTATGTGTAGGTGCATACACACTTATTAGATATTTATATAAATGAATTATGAAAAGTGTAATTTATATCTTCGCCGATTGATTTTTGCCCTGCTACAAAAGGGCTTAATATTAGTTTTTATTTCATGTACAAGTTCATAATGAATAGAGGAACTTAGAAGATCATGTATATATATATATATATATATATATATATCTGATTCCATAAAACTCTCTCACTTTTGAAAGGTATTAAACACAATAACGACAGCAAGCTACGAGCTACAACCTGTCAAAATTAGAATACACGCATTGATATGGCAATGACTGTTTTAGCGACGTCACAGCCAAACGACTACCGACTACCGTTGTAGCTGTAGAACTCCGTTTTATAGAAAACGAAAACATTATCAATCACCGCTTGGGAATCGGTTGATTTCAATATTAATATAATAGTATTTTAGCTCGAGTGTGGCATAGGATATAACAGGATATAACAGCGTTTATAGGATTGCCTTTATGGTCAACCGCTTGTCATATTCTTAAGCATTAAACAAAATAAGGACAGTAGGCTATACGAACACCGACTACAAAAGCCGTTGGCTACAATCGTTGCCTCATAGTCAGCTACTTATTTATTATTAAGACGACACCACCAAACAATAACCATGAGTTGTTGTTTGTAGTAGCATTCTATTCAAAAGCCAGTGTAGCCGCTTTCATATATTGAATACTCTTAAATAGTGTTATTGTAATAAAATATATTTTTAGTCTACAATATATGACAAGAAATCATTTCATTAGCTTGGATATATAGTTTTTCGTTTCTTTTGGTATAATAAATTAATATATTTTCAAATTTATAATAATTGAATTGATTTATATTATGCTGGCAACATTGCATCTACTCATTGTCGCTCACCAAAATAGAGGTTAGTTTAATTTGGCTACCACCACAAAAAACAGCAGGGACAACAACCAGTAGCCTCGTTGCCTGTGGTAGCAAAAGTAATCATTCTTATATACGCACATGTATTCTAATTTTGACAAGTTGTAGTCTGTAGCCTGCTGTCGTTGGGTTTAATGCTTAAGAGTATGATAAGGGGTTGACTATAAAGGCCATCCTATAAACGCTGTTATATCCTGAATTTTGGGCTATTCTATATCAAAACGATCTAAAAGTAGCTGATTGGTTTAAGTTGGTGATTGGTTTAATGCTTTATAAAATTTTTGGTTTAATAAATTCGAAGTCAAAAAGTGATTAGATTTGCGTCGTTTTTCTCTTGTGTTTCTCTTCACCGGTCCCCACTAACGACGCAAATCGGGTCTCTAGTGTGAACATATGCCACAGATTCCAAGTATATTAAATTAAAACTACATAAAAAGCGATCAATCTCGAGTATGACACGGGACAGTTTTTCCTGCAGCAAACTTGATTTTATAGGAGTGCGAAGGAGAGGAAAGAAGAGGAGAACTGACTCGTTTGTACTGAAAAAATTACTTCAATCGTTATTTAATTTGTAATAAGGCTTCGTATTAGCTTTTGGCTAAAATATTGAACACAGACTGTCTGCGTGTAAACAAACAAACAGTTTTAAACGGAATTGAATTGCTTCAAGTAAAACTGCCTTGTCTAACACATGACTTACAGGCACACAATAAGACGGATTTGGTGACTTGATTTTGTTTTGTATCTTGTGAAAAGTAGACCAGGGAAATGAAAATATGTCCAGTACAGAAAGTTGTTTACTACACACTTAACCCCTACAATTCTCTACTAACAAATTTCTTCCGTCTACCCATCAATTTTACACTTGTAAGTCGGGACTTATTAAGACAATCTGTGCAAATATCTTATGGGCAAATAAATATTTTAGTATTAATAAAATTTGATGAAAGCTATCAGTATTTCGGAATTCTTAAGCAATAACTCACAAAAAGTATGAACAATTTAGTAAACGAATAACTCAGAATTATAAATGAATGTTAACAGCGTCAGTGTTGTTGCAGTTGCAAAACCCAACCCAATAAACACATGGACGCAGAAGTAACGATTACCGGGAGAAGCTGGAATGCAGAAAGCAGCCTTAAAAAGACATGTACACTTAATTTGCATGACACATGTTGTTGTTCAAAAAAAAAAAAAAAAACATATACTTCAATCTAGCAGAGCCTGGTGTTTCAAGAAATTGCACGATGAGCAATCAGGCTTCAGCAAATGTAGGTGCAACGCAATTCAGTCAGCGTGTACTGACTCGTTGACCACAATATAAGAAATATTTATAAAGTTTTATTTATTCTAAAGATGGTTTGCTCTTCTGCTTTGTACAACACCTAAATGCTGCTTGCTACTTTTGTTGTTGTTGCCTCTGTTATGCCTGTTTGCTGGCCAATATAGAAGCAACAAACTTTTGTTGTTGGTTTAGAAGTTGTACAAGTTAACGATTTGTAGTCCAGTCACTGTAAGCATGTTTTAACAAATGACACCTTCACACCATGTGTTAATGCCACTCTTAACCCTCTCTACCGGCTTACATGAAACAATGCAGCAACAACAACAACAACATCCAGTTGTATGTATCCTCATATGCATGCAACAATATGTGCCACCATAAAAGGCCTATTTCAATATTATGGATTCTGTAGTTTTATTTAACTTTTACCTAACGAATGTGCGTTTACTTACACTTTGCTTTTAAGCTTTAAATAATATTGAAAAAAAAAACACACACACACACATACACACAAGGCAAAACAACGCTCAGGTGTTACATTTTGCCACCATTACCAAAACCAGCTATTGCATGCAGCAGCCAGCTCATCACTATTATTACAAGCATCTGCTGTGCCGCTGACTCAATGCTGGTGCCAGTAACTGGTAGTTGTTCATAAATCTGCTCTGCCGTTGTAATTTAGCCTTTATAACGGCCTTCTTAACCCATTTCAGTTAAACTGAGCGTTCTTTAAATGAAGAAAGATTATTAAATAAAATATATGTTGACCCACTTGTAACACGAGTTTCTTAGCTTTTGGCCAATTCCATGCGGTTGAACTCTTCGCGCTAAAACACTATAATTTTAATTCCCAAGTCAACCTATTCTCAAGTTATAATAGTTGTGATCAGTTATATAATTTCGCGGTTTCTAAAAAGAAAACAACTATTTAAAGTTCACAACTATTTAAAGTAACCGATTAACAGCAGATTTTTATATGAAATCGATCGGCGAAGCCATTTAATTATTTTAATAAGTGTACTTTTTTCAAATCTATTTTAAATAGCCTACCAGTTCGAATCGGTTAAAATTCAAACGATGTCCAAAGTTTCATTTTGTTCGTTTCAGCTCTTAAAAAGTTATAAGCGGATAAAACAAACAGATATTGCCTTTTGGAACTAGTCAGGCCCTAAAACGTGGAGATCTGATGAGAAAACGATATTTTCTCGGTTGTTGAAAGTTTTCCAATTTTTTAACAGGAAGTTAAAAAATTAATTGCAGCAGCACTTGTATTTTTAAGGTTGAACTATGATTTAATTTTTACTATTTCATAAGGACCAACGTTTTAATTAAAACTACGCTGTTCCGAAAAAATTTTTTGTTCTGTAACTCAAAAACACGTAGGATAAAATAACTTTTCAATGTGGTTTTCTTTGAAAAGCTTTTATTCGGCTTTAACGATCAATTCTACAATCAGCTGTTGACATATAACAAACCACGTCAAACACCGAGTCATAATCGGGTCATCCTTTCGTGAGATAAGAATCGGATAACTATATATCTGATCAGTTAGTGTACTCGATTCTTTTATGGCAATCGAAAGCTATATCCATCATCGCTTATCGGTTGATTTGAAATATAAAAGGATAATGTTTTAGCTCGAAGAGCTCAAAGAATAGCAACAAAAGGTAGGCTGCAATGGGTTAAAATTGGCGGGCCGTTACAGGTATGGCATTTAGGGTCAACCATTTTCGATATATTAATATTTATATAGGCTAATTGTTCTAACTTAGTTCAAATCTCAGAAAGACATGATGATAAATATTCCTAGGCACAAAGGAAGTCAACATCAGTTTTATTCAACTTACACAGCAGAGCGATATATTTTTTTGGAACTGTGTATATTTTTAATTCTTAAGCCTTAAACATAATAATGACAGCAGACTTGTCAAAAATACAGTAAATGTGCGGATAGACGAATAATTATTTTAATTCTACAGACAACACGGCTACGGGTTGTTGTCCATGTTGTTTTTGTGGTTGTAGCCAAATTAAACTAATTTCTATTTTGGCGAGCGACAATGAGTAAATGTAATGTTGCCAGTATAATACAAATAAATTCAGTTATTGTAAGCTTGAAAATATATTGTTTTATTATACAAAAAGAAACAACAAACTGAATTTCCAAGCTTATGAAATGATTTCTTGTCATATATTGTGGACTTTAAATGTATTTAATTGGAATAACACTATTAATAGTTACTATTACATATATACTCTTATTACATATATGAAAGCGGCTACACTGGCATATGAAGAGAATTGTACCACAAACAACAACACATGGTTATTGATTTGGTGGTGTCCTTCAAAAAATAATTAAGTAGCTGACTACGAGGCGACGATTGTAGCAAACGACTTTTGTAGTCCGTGTTCGTGTAGCATACTGTCGTTATTGTGTTTAATGCTTTATGCCTTCTTTTAGATCTTTCTGAAAAATTTAAAAATTTGGAAACTCCTCAAGTATAAGTTTTTATAGCATTAGCGAAATACAGGGTTTTTGTTAAATTTTATGTAAGAAGTAGCACCATTAGAAGCCCTAATAGTCCAGATTTTATATAGAACACGTGGCCAAGATTTTTGTACTGCGAGTGTACAGTTGGCTTATTAACCAGACATCCTGTGGTCTTAAATTCTGTGTATTATTTACAAAATACAATAAGGCTTGTTCAACCGTAATAAACTGCGCGATATTAATTGCGGGTCGCAAATCAACGTCAAGTTTCATGTCCAACATAATATGACACTTTTTTGTTCGACAGTTTCAATCATGGGAAGGCAGCCATGCTAAAGAGCTTGAATCCTTTTACGAAAACGGTTATTCAATATTAAAATGAATTTCCGGCACTTCGTGATTATTTGATCGGCATAATCGAGGGAATATGTCCACAGTGGGTTCTTAGTACATTCTTTATCAATCGGGTGCAACTTACTACACTCGATTTCGATTGAAATTCGTATATAAATTGTATGGAAAATTTGATCGATATTGAATGCGATAATTTAGCTCCAGATTTGCCACATTGGGCAAATTCGAATCCACGGTTTTACAAAGAGAAACTGCTTCTGCTGACTTCTGCGAAAGTGAGGTCAATCAAGAGGTTAAAGCGAATATTGTTCGCTATTGCAAGATGATTAACGACTTCTGATGGCCAGAAATAAAGGATATGCTTAAGGATATTGTGCTGGATAATACGTGGTTGCAACAGGACGGGGATACTTACCAAATAGCCAACGAGACAATGCCTCTTTTGCGTAAGAAAGTTAATGGCCGTGATATCTCACATCATGGCGATATTAATTATCTGCTACCATCATTTAAATGGACCATCTTTGAACTTCTTTCTTTGGGCGTAATTAAAAGGAAATAAGTACGATTATCAGTCGAGAACAATTCAATAAATAAAAGAAGAGATGATACGGCACATGAACTACATTGAACGTGTGGGCTGAGGAAGTTAGCACCACAGTACAATGCTTCAGATCACGAGTTCTACTCCACACTCCGTCATGAATATGATGTCGAATTTTTCTGACCTACATTAATGGAAGACCGTGTTAATTGTAGTTGTGTTGTCTCAATGACGAAGACATAGCACTCACTGGTCGCTGAGAATTAATGACAGCTATTAACACCATCATGTAGTGAAAGAGTAGACTGCAGCACCACTCTTCATCGGTATCTGTAACAGAAAGTTTACCGGCGAGTTAATCAATTTCCTATATTCCAACCGTCTTCATCGGTATCTTAAAACTATTCCCGTCTCTCAAGCTCTGGTGCTATTCACTGCATACGTAGAGAATTAAAATTATGTCCCGGAGTCATTAAAAAATACATCAAAGGGTAGAGGTAATGCCACCGAAACCATGCCGACCATTTGACCGATAATTTGTGTCTGACATAATTGTCATAAACCCTTTTACCACAGTAACAAAAAAAAATAATTCTGTGGAAGCCTTTTGTTTATTTTAAAATTAAACCCTCTCATTATGCCTGGACCACCCTTTGAATATTTCCTTGCTGTGCTCTATTGTAGCGCTGTGTAGTTGATTATACCAGAGAGTTATTGTTTCACCAGTTTCACTATTATGATTGTATTTTAGCATCCATTACCAACCATTTGTTGCATGCAGTGTTTTCTTTTCTATACATTTAAAATAAATATGGATGTGCGAGTATGCATTTATACAAACTTGCCAAGTAGGAATTGTTGCTGTTAGATGATGTTCTTTTTTTTCGCCATGTATGTAACGTTGCAGTTGCTTTCTAGCGTGGCTTTGCTTTTGTATAAAATGCTACAAAGAAAAAAATAAAATACAATAAAGTAAACGACCATATTGTAACCTTTAAGCAAAAATTAACCTGTTGCCTGCTGCCACTACTGTTGGTTGTCCTCGCGTGAATTTTAACACGTTTTCATGCCGCAGATGCCCTGCTTGTTTCTGTGTGTTTATTTTTAGTGTTTAAATTTCTCCACACTTGCATATATACACATATTTAGGCATTAACTAAAGATGGCTAATAAATATATGACAAGGAAATTATGTTTACTTTGTATACAACAGCAGGGATATTATTGAAAAATTACAGATTTCTTAGAGCATGTTGCAGTATGTGAGATGGCTTTCTATAAGTGATGCAGACAAATGGGTTAGTGAATTTGTTTCTGCAGAAGAAAATTATATAGTTAAGGGTATTGCATGCACTTTTATCCGCCTCTTGCTACGAAAACCACTTCATTTGTTGTCTTAAATAAGTTCGGACTCAAGGGAATTAATCTTATTGCAACTTTTATTATTTTACTTTTAGCTGCAAGTAATGCGTGGTAGTTAGGGCTCTTCATTATTTAATGGAAATGTGACTCATACTAAAGATATAGTATGATACCTTCCCTGCACTTGGCCCCGTTTAACAACGATTAACTGAAATCGATATATAAGTTGCAATAGCGAGAAATTTATGGGTAATTCCTTATCAAATCGGCAAAGAGTTAGACATGATCCCCGTCGATGTGGTGAAATTCGTATATTATTCTACGGAAAAAGTTTATTAATTGTTTGGCAAAAATATGTCATAAACCAAATTTGGCAAATCCACCTCAAGCATTAAACACAATAAGGACAGCAGGCTACACGAACACCGACTACAAAAGTCGCTGGCTACAATCGTCAGCTCATAGTCAGCCTATTAATTATTTTTAGAACGACACCACCAAATCAATAATCATGTATTGTTGTTTGTAGTAGAATTATCTTCATACGCCGGTGTAGCCGCTTTCATGTATGTAATACTCTTAAACTCTTTAGACTTTTGACTTTATGACCACAGTGTGAATCCAACAATAATAAAAACTTATGGCTTTTGCTAACTCAAAAATGAGCAAAATATAAATGCTTTTGTGTACTAATAAAATATTATCAGACATTAAGGAAACAATCTAAAGCGGCAACACGGGAACTTAACAAAAAAAAATTTGTCATCGATTTGATACCTTTCTCGTATAAAATGTTGATCTTATCACATTCAATTACGCCACCTAAAAAACGGCAATAAAAAAAATATATATCTAGGGTTATTTATGCTTGAAGTGCAGCGGCTTTCGAAAACAGCTATTTTGCTCTGCTATTGATTATATAAAACTGATGTGAACTTTTCATTGAGCCTTGGAATATTTATCCCATTGTTGTGAATTGAAAATATTTTTCGAATAAATGGTCTATCAAAATTTGATTGAACAACAGATTTTGACAACTTTCACTGAAAAAATGCTGACAACGAAGGAAACTGACATTGTTCATACTTCAATATTACACTTCATTTATTATTGAAGTTCCACAGTGTTATTAGGGTTCCAACTATACTGCAAATAACCCCGAATATTGAGAGAAATTCTTTTATGTTTGTATGTGAATTGAAACTATCGATTTTGCAAATATGCTAACGTTATAAACACAACATTTTCTTAGAGTATTCACTTACCGTCATGTAACAGACCCTAATATGTTGACGGTTCTATTAGTCTCATAGACAAATAGAATAAATTTGAAACGAATTTAGTAATCATGGGTATTAAAGACATTCGGCTTGTCTTATTTGGTTTGGTAAGTTGCCGGCGTGTAGCAAAAAATAATACCCGATATATTGAAAGAAATGGGTCTTCTTTGTCAGCAATCACCATTTTTCATTATAAAAAAATATATAAAAATAAAAGTGGTCTTCAACGCGTTGTCAGTTATAAAGTTTTCTTTAATCAAAACGATTTTTCAATTCGTTCTGCTCTAACAACTTCAGCTTAATTTGCATAAAGTTTAATTTGAACATACTAAACAAGCCAACAGCAGCAGTTACGGCAGCTGATCACATACTTAAACTATACACACATATAAGCATACTTAAGTGAGTGTGTGTGTGTGTATTTAATCAAAATTTCAAAGAATCTTTGGGAGTCGGTTTAATCTGTATGTTAATGTTGTGTGCGTGTGTGTGTGTGTGGGGCATTGCTTTGAATCGAATTGTCGGCGGCAGTGCTAATGTCTTATAACGATGATTTTAATCAAAATATCTTATTGAAACAACAACAAACAAGAAATGCCAATAGACACAAATATATAAATAAATAATCAACAACAAAAAGTTTAACATACAACTCAGGCTATTCATTATCCGATGGATGGATGAGCTGTCTACGCTAGGATTGTTGTTGTTGGTATCTGTTTTACTAAAGCGGCGATATGTTGTCGACATCATCAATAAGAGAAATAGAAAAAAACATGGCGTTTTTATTCATTTGATGGATACAACAAAAGCAATAACAACAACATTTACTACAACTTTTACTATCGTAAAATTTGAATTCGTTAATACAGCAGTCAGTAATTTTTATCTGGACGTTTTTGGTAAAACCTAACATCACTTCTTATAATGAATAGTCAGTTTGTTTTGTCCGCTAGTTAAGTTGTGAGCGTGATATTCAACAACAACAACAACAACAACAACTACAACAACGGCACCACTAATAACAATAACATTAATAACGAAAATGAAACATAAGCAACTGTCAGCAGACCAAATGATTTGTATTTATTTGAATTTTATTTGTAAATTATTTTTCATATACTATTCGTTGTTTTTACAACTGGGGCATTCAAATGGCCGTCATGTGTCATATAATAATAGTACAGATATATATGACTGCTGAGTGTAGCACATCCTGATCTGAAATACTTACAAATAAAGAGTGGGCAAAGTTGAGGTTAGGAAGTAAATCATCGTAAGAACTAAATTATATTCGATATATTCAGTTTTACTGATACAATCATAAAGTCGATAAATGAGAATATATAATGGAATATCATATTGAGCCGATTTCTATCTATAGCATGTCGACAGATGTCCACTCTTTTCGAAGCTTTGAAAACTTGGTTATCTCATTAATTCAACTCCAAATTTTATCTTTCAGATCGTCAATTGTTTGTGGTTCATTCACGTAAGTCCAGTGTATTCAATGACCACAGAGATCATAATATAGAGGCGTTGAATCACAAGAATGAGACGACCAAATTGAAAAATTACGCGATCGAGAAATTTCGCATGCAATAACTGAATTGCTTGGCCGGCAGTGTGAATTATGTCACCATCTTCCTGAAACCAAAAAAAGTCCCTCATGTCAGCATTAGCCGATTGGACCCAAAAAATATATCAAAAATCATAGTATAACAAGAATACAAGAATAAGTTTTCTTAATTAATTTCCACCCGTAAATATTTTAAAATTAAGAATTTATATAATTTTTTGATTTGCTTATATAAAACATTGTTGTTGTTGAAGCCAATTTTAATTAATAAAAAATTTTCAATAAATATTTTTAATTATATCGCACTTAAGGTCCAACTGAAACGTTGTGAATAATATGATTTTTAATCAAAATGTCAATAAATTTCATAATATTTTATTATTAAAAAATAAAATATAAAATAAAAATAAAGGCCAACCCCGCAACGTTGCAAAGCTACTGCAGCGTGTTTTTTTGTCCTGTTCTCTGCTTTTAACCTTTTCGAGCTCAAAAGTATTATAAGAGTTTTATAAAAAAGCTATTCTATTAATGTTAAAACTGCTATAATTAATGAATGAATCAACCGATCAACCGTTTCTTAGCCCTTTGAAAGTATCGAGAAGGAGGAGTTAAGTTTAACAACTTCTTGGAATCTTTTTCTTATTCGCGATATCTCAATAACACATTAACCGATTTTAGCTCAATTACTGGCCATCGAAATGATTTTATAATATCAATCGATCAGTAAAGGCGTACAAGAGTGATTCAAAAAAGCCCCACAACAATTTTTTGTTTGTTTTGAGATTTTTCGAAACTAGTGTTCCGAAATGTTTCCAATTCAAAGGACAGTCAAAATTGGCTGTCAGTTTGGTAAAGGCATTCAAAAGGGGTAACCAAACCCACACACGCACACACACGTTTCCTCTTAGAAGTAGTCAGGAAAAAGGTAATGAAACCAATAACTTCCCGAATTTCTATATTTTCAAATATATTAAAAGGATATTAAAAATAAATATGACATATAAAAACATCAATAGCTATTCTGCTAAAAAAAATTATCTTCATATTAAGACTGTTGTCAATTATACACGAGGTCTGTTCAAAAAACGAGATAAATTTTCACATTCGACTTGCTTTGTTTCTAGCTCCCCTCCAGAAAAATTTAAAATTTTCAAAAATCAGGAAGTTATAAGCTTTACCCGTTTTGAAAATATCGGTTTCTCATTAGATCGTCACGCTATGAGGTCCAAAAAATTTCGCCTGACTAATTTTGAGAGTGCGTCACTGCGCGTGTATGTATGTACGTGCGTAGGCTACCCGCTTATAACTTTTGAACAACTGAACCGAATTCTGAAGAGCCTTTCGGAACTTAGATTTCCTGTAAACTTGAACCGATTCCAACCGGCAGATTTCGACGTAATTTACTCAGAATAAATTTTCACTGTCTGCACCGATCAATGTCACGAACTAATCAGCATTTAACATTTAGGTCAAAACCAGTATTCCTTTCGTGAGCTGTCATAGACAAAAAAAGTCGGAAAAAGTGATTTATATAAACAAATTTCAAAAATATATATCTGATCAGTTAGTGCCCCCGATACTTTGTACGAAGCGAAAGCAACATTAAGCAACGCTTATCACGTGGGAACCGGAGGATTTGAATTATAATAACAGCGTTTAACTCGAAGAGCTCAAAAGCATAAAATAGAACAAAATTCAGGTTGCGATAGCCTTGAAGTTAAAACAAGTGGGAAGTTACAGCCTTAAGATTTTTGCGTGCTCGGCAGTTTTCGAAAGTTGAAATATATAAAAACAAATTTGTCTCAAATTTTCTAAATTTTCAAATGGTTAGACTCTGAAAAGTTCTTGGTATATTGAAGGAGTCATATGATGATCTCTCTCTCTTATTCAGACAATTCCATGAAAATAGTGAAGATATATCAAAAACGATTACCAAGATGTTAATAACGATACTCGTGATGGATGCCCCAGCATCTCAAAAATTCATGAAAGTGTTACAAAAGTGAAGGAGTATCAAGATAAAAGAAGTTGCTGAAAATGTTGACATGTCGGTTGCCTCATGACACTGAATTTCAATTTTCAATTGTTAAACTTGGACCCAAAGAGCTCTCCATCTATTTCGAACAGAATGACTTTCGAATTCATTTCTGTGTCCAAAAAAAACTTATTCATCTTCCCAATGAAACAGCTCATAAATACACTCTTTTATTAGTAGAAAATTTTCGTTAAACAACACCAAGTTCCCAGAGAGCGAGTGTGGCTGTAGACAACAATCGATTCGCCCTTTCCTATCTAATAACAAATAATTGGCAGCAAAATAAACTGCATCACAGCAAATAAATCTCATTAAAATACACGATTTTTAACCAACGCGACTATTGCAAAGTTTTCTTTAAAACATGTACTCTATTTCATATAAAACCAAACGAAACTATTCAGGTGCGCCAAAGAGACAAGTGTGTGTCTATAATAAATAAAATAATAATGGAAAACTTAACAGATATAATAAACACAAGTTAATCAAAAAATTTGTTAGCTAAAGCAATTGCTAAATATGAGAATAATCTCTTAAGCCAACAGCTGAAGTTAGATCGGTGCAAGTTAAGAATGAAACGAAAGCAAATTATTTGAAGGAAATATTATTAAATTAAGCGGCTCAAGCGAATTTTATTCACCCAGCATGGAAATTGTTTATATTAAAAATGGTTTTACTCTGATAATAGTTATTAAATAATAAATTTAGATCAAATTTTTCTTGGAAAAAGTACTTTTGAAAGTCATGATTTTGTTCGAAATACGTTTCGTGCGAAATTTGTTTAGGAGTGACGCGCACTTTTGTTTGAATAGATTCGTCCATAAACAAAACTCCCGTAATTGGGCTGTTGATCATCTTCAAGCGTATGTTTCATCCAGTGAAATTGAATGTGTTTAGGGCTTTATGATTTGGTGGAATATTTGGTCTATACTTCCTTACAAACGATGCTGCTCAGAACGTTACAGTTAATAGTGACCGCTACAGAGTCATGATTACCAACTTTTTCGTACATCGATTGAATAACCCTCATGTGCATCAGCTGTGGTTTCAACAATGGCTCGAAATATCGCGCCGCTCGTGCCACAATTGAGGTATTGAAGGAAACGTTGGGTAACCGCATAGTTTCACATTTCGGACCCATGAATTGGCTTCTAAGGTCCGGCGACTTAACGCCTTTAGGTGATTTTATGTGGTGTATTGTAAAATCGCTGATCTACGCCGTTGAGCGCGAAATTATTGACAATTTCAAAGACAATATTCACCGCGTTATTGCTGATATACTGCCAGATATATTGTGAAAGGTCTTTGAAAGTTGACCTCCAGATTAGACTACGTCTGAGGCAGTAGAGGTCTACATTAGCCAGAATTAATATATAAATTGTAATTCGAAAGATTATCTATCAAATCGATATCACTATCGTTCAAAATTTTACAGATAATTATTAAATTTATTTCAAACTGTTGTGGGAGATCAGTGTTACATATGAAGTGACAAATTCAACGTACTCATAATTATGTACCACTGTAGTTATAAGAAATAGAAAAAATAAATAAAGAAACACGCCCATATACAATTTAAGTTTATTGGAATAAATAAAACAATCGTATCTAAAGCAATTAGTTACAAAATCTTACGAAATTATTGTTCTGAGATTTTTTATTATAATTTTGTTTTTTTTTTGGTTGAACGAACAGAACAACATGCAACAATATTTGGACCAACACACAATGGCAGCCAGACAACATCGAACATATAAAATAAAAATATTGTTAATAAAAATGTAAAAAACTCGCTTGAATGCAAAATGACATTTAAAGCAAAATTACAACAAAAAACTATAACTGAAATGGAAACAGAGAACTCACATAACAAATTTAGATAAAAATCATTGATTTGTTGTTCTTGTTGTTGTTAGAATTTTTATTATTTATAATAATATTATGTACTGCATCAAACAGTGCTTGTTGTTGCTATTGTTTTTTCCCTCCAACAATTCTTGTGCTAATGCAGTTTAAACTGTTTTGTTGTTTTTTGAAATGTTGCCATAATAATTGTCACAAATTGAACTCGTGTCATGATTTGCAAGCCAGTTGTCATGCAATAATCGACTGACAGGTGCAAACTATGATTTTTAAATTGGTTTATTATACGGGCTTCCTACTTCTGTCGGTTAAAATGAACTATAGACTTTTTATTTATTCTATTTTTGCATTTTAGTTGGACGTAGAAAATTTACAGATTTTTTTTTAGTGCACAACAACATTTTGAAATAGGGATGGGGTACATCAGTTGCTGTGCAGTTTAGTTTGATTTCTTGTTGAGCACTTTGATAATTATCAAAATTATAAAAAATATTATAAAAATTTCTTAAACAGCTAATTATAATCAGCTGTTTAAGAAATTTTCATAATAAATTATAAAATTAAAATTTAGCAAATATCAAGTCTGAAATATTTTATGTTTGAATTACAATCTCAAATCATAAAAAATGATGTGATATATACCACTGTTACGTTCTACGAAAATACATCACGATCAACGCAATGCAATGAAATAGCGTTGACTACAGTTTGTAGTCTTCGTTTATCTCATCAAATTTCATATATAAGAGCGTCAGTTTGTTCACGCCAACCCATTCCTTCAAATGGCCCAGAGAATGGCGTTATATAACAAGAATCAGGCAAACGGACCTCATCTTTTAAGGTGTTTTGATTGAAAAAATTCGTTGTTTTCGCTTAGAGCGCATATCTCTCTATACTGGGCAGGACTAGCATGTCTTGTCTTAACGGGTGCTATAAGATCAGGACCCCAGGCCAGTGTAGCGGTAATGCTTCAAGTATCTCGTCTTGAAGTTTACATGAAGTGCATGTCTGCAAGAGTTTTCCTTAGGCAACATCAGGCAGGACGGAGCAGGACATAGCATCATTCTAAAAGAGGTAGGAGGTCGGATGAACAACTTGATTATACGACTACCGTCATGACAGGAAGGAAAATCCTGCAACTGGAAATAATGCAAATTTGGCCATTACAAGCGGCTCGAAAATAGATACTGGCACTTGCACAGATGTCTCTTTCGATGACCTCTACCTTTTGGTATCACTCAGCCTTCTCAATACCTCAACTGTTTTCAAGGGGGAGATATAAGCCACTAACGAGGCGGCATTAGAAACTGATAGGCCCAATTGGGAGACCAAAATTATAGACGATTGGGCAGATAGTTTCGCAGCAATTAGGTTCCTGGTTTCAATGAGGACAAGATCCAACTCCATGCATTCAATCTTCAATTTCAATTCGACTTAAAGGATTTGGTAAGCAAGATTGTTTGGATTCCAAGGAATGGAGGCTTTCAGTTAAACTAAAAAGCGGGCGATTGCGTAAGAGCATGTTCGGCAATGGATGAAACAATCTCTTGTAGGGATATTGAACTTCCTTCAGTTAATCAGCGACGAATGCGACAATTATGTGATCAACAATTACCACTTGTAAAACTATGGATCTTCACTTGGCAGGGTTAAGACTGAACAGCTTTTAACTTTTAGATAAAACTCGGTTAGCATGGTCCTATAGCGCGCACCGTCCACTGTTGCGGTTTCACCAGCGGCGTCTCGAAGAAAATGGCCCGATGACTCCTCACGCTCAAGAGAGCTTGAACAGCGCAACATGCAGTTACTTGGAGCGGGTATAATGGCTCCTCGTGCATCATTCGATGCCCCAAAAAGGTAGTTTTGCTTGTTCACGTACCCACTGAGGTGGAAATGATTCATCACTCATTATGATTTTGGTCGAAAAATCGTCCACTTCCTCTTCGATTATTCCGCGTTCTTGGGGAGTGTATCGCTCCATGGCTTGTTTACTTCTATTCTACATCTGTTTAGTTCACAAATTTCAAAACAGATTTAATATTGGCCGCCATTTGCAAAAATAAGAGCATCTTCCAATAGGATGATTTCTTTTGGCCCACGTTGTACATGAAAATATTGATCAGTGTCGACAGTATTGAGCGACCAGTGCTATGCCTTCATCATTGAAACCAGCAGACAACATTTAACACAATCTTGCATAAGTCCTGATGAGAAAAATTTTACAACATATTCGCTACTGAGTGTGGAGCTGAACTCGGGATCGAAGGCATAGAATCTGGCATGTCACGTAGATGACATGCCTACTTGCACTTAGGAAATTATCGTTAAATACGCATGTGCAATGCCACAACTAGGAAGAAGAAAACAGTGGAAAATGAAAGTAGATTAATAGATAGAGAATTTCGTTGTAGCAGTATTTTCATGACTGAGTGTAGAATCGATCTCTGGATTTGAGGCATCGTAGTCTTTTATTCTCAGCTGCAGCCAACACCACTCTCGATTTAGTATATTCCAAGTGTTGAGGAGAACTCTTAAGCGGTGGCTTTTTGGTACGATTCGGGAAATAGGAGCTGATATAACCTCAGAGATCAATGACATACCAAAAAGTGGATTTCAAAATTAACTCGAATATTAAAAAAACTCTCTATATCAAGTTTGTGAAATCTTTTAAGGGGGCGATATAGAAAGTGATGAATAAAGAAATCCTTTTTTCTAGTCTACTAAAATTTGGGCTACTGCATTCTGCTTGTTATGACAGAAAATCCAAAAATGATAAAGTGATTCGCAATTCTTATTAAATTTATTTAATAATACGAATTAATATATCTCCTTTATATTATCACCAGTAAAGCTTATTTAATATGTAGAGCATTTTCAATTCGTTATTACTAAACAAAAATAATACAAACCGTTTTAAACATTTTCTAACTCACATATAAACTTGTTTTTTTAATATGAAAAGGTACTTGCAGACAATATATTAAATAAATATTTCGCTTTTTTCTCGTAAACAGAGTTAATTAAATTGGCTAACTATGACAATGTAATGCAATACAGTAGTGTGATTTATGGCCGATTTTTTAATGGCCGAGGATTTATTATCAAAGTGGTGCCCTTAAAACGATAGTTAATCTGGATTGATAATGTTTTATATAAAAAATATATATGCACGATTTGCCAAATATAGTAGAAAGCAATGAATCCGCGTGAAGATCATCAAACGAATAACAATAATCTGCCTGACACAAAAATTACTTCATTAGAGGCAGCAATTTTCGCCAACACTATTAAAGTGAAATTCCATTTCCAGCTGCCACTGATCACAGCAATTTCGCAAATATTTTCTACATCTTTTTGGTATCTTTTAATGAAATCTTTTTTTGGTGTCAAATATTTTTCACCACTTGCAAATAGTGTTTTTTTTTCCTCTCCAATGACCTCTTTAACTGCAACAAAGACGAATTTGCGTGTTCAATCAATTGTTGTTGTTGTAGCAAATAACTCATATTGAAATAACAGCAAAAATGTAAAGACTGATGTAGACGCTGTTCTTCGTTTATGAGCACCTACGAAACCATAAACGACTGCCAATAACAGCAGCAACCGGCCAACCATTGACTGCCACCAACCACATAAACTTAAGAATACATCCTAAACACACACACACGCACACAGACACACAAGCATACATACACAAAACAAAAAGTTATTGCATGCAGCATGTCTTCGTGCTCATAAAGCAGTCAGTGGCCGTCACTCAACTGGCCAGGCAACTAAAGATCCAGTCGAAGAAGAACAGCACATTGTGAAAAGCATTTACTAAAGTGCGATCACCTCTTATTCATTGGCAGGCAGGCAGTACCAGAAATTGGAGAAAACAAAAACACCACCATGACTTCAAGTGTTCGCTGCAAGAGTGAAGGAGAGATAACAGAAAAATGAGGGAAAATAAATAAGGAATTGATGGGTCAAAAACATAAGCACGGCATGGCAGCAATAGCTCATCTGTCAACGAAATCGAATTGTGTCTGAGTGCGTCGAAGATATTGGATGGTGGTGGTGGTGGTGGTGGTGATATTGTGAATACTCACTGGTACATGCGAATATATTAATTGGATTTTGAAATAGTTTTTGTATGTAAATCGAATATATAAGATTGCATGTTGGTCTTTAGCTGATTGCATTTTATTGGATGAGAGAATAGATTATTTCTTATAGTCCAAGGAAAATAAATGTGTTTCCAAATCGAATTTATATGTTTGGGAATTGTTGTACAAAACTTAAAATTTTAATATAAAGTTTTTGCAAAAATATTTTAAATTCCTGTACGCACTTGACTAGGGCTAATGAAGATCATCAAGGAAATTAAACCCAAAATATCTTATAATAATTTAAGATTTTTGGGCTATTCACACTAAGCACCATTTAGTCATATTGTCTTAAGGTCATAACATTTTTAATAAGTTTAAGAAAGTTTTTGTTGTGCTCCATTTAAAAAATTTATTATACAAGAACAGGCATATTTTTTTTGTGGCCATAAAAAAACATTACAAATCTGAGTTGAAAGATTGAAACCCTTTAAGCGAGACGGCAATAGTTTACCTTTGCCGCCGTTATTTCGTTATGATTCATGAATAAAAATCGCTTAAGGACGACTCATACTTTTTTATCTGGACATTAGATTTCATGTATTCAACATTAAAATAAGTACAAGAATAATAAAACATAAAATCTTAAGATATATAAGCGACAAATTTTACTCGCTTAAATTTTGATTGAATAGCCTCTTGTTGAGCGATTGCGATCTGTATGATATATTTCCCCCACCCAATAAAAATGTGTAGATTATTTACAATTTTATTTGTTTAAAAATTAAGCTCCTACATAAAACTCAGCCATATGAAGCACTATATCCATGCCCTGTAGGAAAGGACAATAGTGAAGCACTACTGATTCAATACCAAAACTCTATAGGCTTTGCAACGCTAGCAAAACAAACAAAAAAAAACATGTGTATCTCATAGATAATGCTAGAGTACCACGATTACTGCAATAATATTGCACTGTGTGGTCGTCTGCAGATTTTGGAACTAGATAATCACTACGGATACTGAAACTATTGATCCAGCACTTTTCATTGAAACAATATATTCAGTTTTATTTGACTGATTCAATATTTATTGCTTGATTTAAATAGCAAGTGTAGTGTTGAAATTTGTTATATTGTATTGCCACTCTTAAATATACCAAATTGTATGACATGAGCAAGTAGTTTGCAAGGCAAATTTCTAAACCGACATACGTCTGGAATATATTCAATTATTTACATAGTCTTAGCTCTAATGCAATTATTGGTTATGTAGGGCTGCTTTTAGACCAATTAATTTGATAAGTAAAAAGAAACTTAGTTATCCAGCCTTGAAATCAACCATTATATTTTGTTCCATTTCTTAAAATAAAATAATTTTCGTTCTAATATATAAAATATATACGATTTCTTAAAAAAATCAGTAAAATTTTGTATGGCAAACAAACCTGAAATGTTCTAGCCCTGATGCTGTTATTTCACTTTTCTGATTTCTAGTAACAATCAATTTCAGTAAGAATATCAAATTTGTATATTTTATTAAATAATATAAAATATTTTTTGTCTTTTATTATTTTTTCATTGCAGTAATATTAAACATATAAACTTTTCCACCCCTGCAGTTATCTCTTTGACTTTTGCGATTTTGCTGTCAATAAATTCCGTTCAAATATACATCGTATATAAATAATTTATAAAGAAAAAGTCAAAATATGTTTTACTTGGCTGCGTTACAGCAACAAACAAATTTTAATTGTCCAACCCTGGTATCGAATATTGGATTTTGTGTGATTTGCAATAGCAATTTCATGTTTTACTAATACTTGTGTATTAAAAAAGTTTGGCTACAAGAAAATATAGTTTTGATTTGTTACTTGAATATTCCAAATAAAACAATATTTATTTTCCATCCCTGAAGGTGTTTAACACGCTTTTCCGATTGTTGGTACCAATAAATATCTTTAAATATAGTATATATATTTACCGCCTAATTCATAAGCGAATAATAAAGTTCAAGTGGCTTTAAAGTATGGATTTTGTATGGTTATATATCCCTTAAAGCATTCATTAAGGTACAAACGCTATGTTAAATTTTCCAACCCTGAAATCAAATTTTTATATTTTCTATAATTTTTATTATGAATTTTATTTTTATTAATAACTTGCTTTTATATAGCAAAAACCAGTTAACGTTTTCCAGCTCTGCAATGTGAACTAGAGTTTTGTTGGACAATTTCCCAGAAGAAAATTCTTTAGCTCGTCTAGGGCTTTCGCAACAGCGTTACAGTTACCGACAGATGGACAGACGGATATCGCCTATTAGGCTTCATTATTCATAAGGATTCAGCATATATAATCTTTATAGGATCTATAAAGATTATATATAATCTTTATAGGATGCCGAAAATCAGCACAACTCAAGAAGACACTCCAGAGCTAGGAAACCTTTCGCTATTTATAAGTAAGTTGCTAATAGTTTGGAGGGTATAATAAATGAATAAGTTATGACGTTTCTTTTCTGAAAAAGAGGCAAAATTTTTTCACTTCTTTTCTAAAAACACAAAAATTGTAACAATTATAAAATAAAAGCTATTTTCCGCAAGGGATGTTGTTTTAATTTCACATCAATAATTCACTGTTTTCATTAATTCAAAATATTGCCTTTTTCTATAAAAAGTGTGAAAAATGTTGCATTCTTTTCTAGAAAAGAACAGAACCTAAGTGAGGCAAGTGAGAGAGACTTTTTTCGAAGAAACTAAATAAATAAATAACAATTTTTAGAGCATCGTAAGTAGAGTTATAAGTGTTGTATTTGCATTAGCTTAAGTGTAAACGCATTGTTGACATTTTCACCATAAATGCTCGACAGATTGTTGACTTGCCTACACTAGTGCTTAGGCTCCCTTGACCGTATGCACGTTTGAATGTACTTGTGTTGTTGGTTATTGTTGTCGATTGTACATATTAAAACTGTCAGTCAAATGCACTTTTCCATCTCTTTTCTTATTCACTCCACGGAGGTGCATACACTGTGTAAAGCTTCTGGCTTTGAAAGACTTGTTGTTTGTGAAGTTACTCGTTTTTTTTTTCTTTTAATATTTTCTTATTGCTGACGACGATGGTGATCAAGTATAAGATCACAACATGAGAATTGTTGTAGTTTCAGTATGGAAACTCTATCAAAATAATGAAATGGTTCCTGTTGTTGTGTTTCTTCGTCTTTTTTTTTATATCAACATGCCTCATATGATGCATTCGTGTCTGCTGAACAACGTGCATGTGTTGGAATTGTTGGCTGGTTAGTTGATGGAATTGAAATATTTATGGTGTTTAATGGTAGATGGATGTTGTTAACTTTGATGCTTCGTCTCTGGCTGCTGCTGCTGTTGTTGCTACTTCTGCTGTATGTGTTGTTTTGGTCGTTGGTAAGCGATACATATTATTATATGCGTAAAGATATTTGTGTTGTTTGGCATTTTATCATTTCCTCTCTTTCGCTTGTGTGTGTGTGTGTGTGTAGTCGTTTTGTAGCTACCTGTGGCTCTATAAGTCATAAATTAGCATTTGAGTAAATTGCTTAAATTCGTTATTGGGAATTAGGATCGAATGCGGCCGATGTTTATATAATATTATTCCAGCTTATGTGTATACATCCATCTGTAAAAAATGGCTCGAGTTCAATCAAGTTATGGCTGTTGCTGCAGCGCGTTTTGAAACTGCCCGATATGCTTCATTAACACACACATTCATCGTCATCAACATCATTATCTGCGAGTGTATGTATCTCCAGTAGTTTTGATATTTAGAATAAACCAATTGCATTTTCAAAAATTCCTTGTTGTTGTTTCTTTCTTTCGTCGTCGCCGTGTGGTATACGCTGGGATCACTTCGTCACCACCGCCGCCATAATCTTGGCGAGTTTCGTATTGCTGATTGTCTGCTTGTTATTATTTCTTGTGTTATTTTTATTTTTCATTCATGGATGCTGCTCAATTAATCGTTACTGATTGATTTATTTCTATTGTATAGTTTGCATTTTTTTTAATGAACAACTACACTTCTTAAGAAAGGAGTTTAATAAACATTTCGCATTTGTTGGGCATTTGGCATCGTAAGCGTCTTAGAGAGGGCGGTCGAACCATAGTGCACGATATTAATTGTGCGTGAAACTGTTTGCCCAACTTAATTCGAGAGGAACACTATAGGGCAGCGATTTTAAATTGTTCAAGAATTTTACGAAAAGGGGCGTGTTTATTTGGTTAACGCGATCGTTCGAATGTGTCCACGATCGGGAAAACCGTTCGCAAATTTCAGGAAACGAGGTCTGTTGTAAATGTAAAAAAAAACTGTGAATGCTTGTTCAGTTTGTTTCCCCGAAAAAATTCCAGTTGTTCACGTTAGTGTGGGCAGAAAAGCCGTCAACGTTGACTCGTTGTCGAGTTCACTATCAGGGGCTGACACCGGACTGTTTGTGGTCTCAAGCTGAGAATATATGGGTCAGAAAGATATGTGGTTCCTAGAGGATGTTGCCACTTGGCACAGAGAGAATGAAAAAATTGCTCTTTAGAGCAATAAACTCAACCGTCGTGTTAATCTCAAGTAGTAGTGATGTTAATTGACAGCTACGATCATGTGATTTGACACCGTTGGACTTTCTTCTTTGAGAATAATTTAAAAAAAAATGTGTACATCAATAAGTCAAGAACAATTCAAGAGCAAAAGTTTGAGATAACTCGGCACATTAACAAGATATAACCGTAAACCAACACAACAACTGCTGTCTGAGGTTGTTAGAAAGTTGCCTACCTAGCCGTAGGTAAAGGAAAGGGCTCACGTACACAGCCAAGAATATTGTGTCGAGGATTTTTTAACAGCAATCAGATGATGAATCCTATATTTACAGTTCATTGCGCCAGAGGTAGGAAGGAGGAGACAGTCTTAAGAGAACAGAAAAAATTAAATTTGAACATAGAGTTATTTTTACTTTGCCCCTGAATTTTTTGCTTCTGGTAAGGACGAAACAGAGTGTTTTATTCCTCTTTTTTACTGCGTGACAGTGGTCATCGGTATAGATATTTACCTATAGTGACCAGTGCTTTGATATGAGGCGAAAGTTATTAACACAATCTTGCATTATTGCAGATTAGAAAAAGTCGACAGCATGACTCATGACTGGATGTGGCATCAAGCTCAGTATCGAACCCCAAGGGTACGATAAATAACTTACACTGTGTGCTTGTACGCACCAGGAGAGTAAATAAATCAGGTTTCCCAGACCTTTATCTCTGTTGATAACCTATAAAAGCTTTGGTGCTATTGCCCAACTTCTGATATAACAGAGTGTCGAGAAAGCACTTAATCATCTGAAAGAAAATAGGTTCGCTTAAGACTGTTTACTAGAAGATGAATCAATTCTTATAATTCCCCATATACAGAAATTGTCTTTCTACCAGCAACGGTGTCATGGAATCTGGTATGTCTCGCAAACGCTATGCCACTTAGAGCGTTATTGCATATTTTTCCTGGACTTGCTCTAAGGTAATGATCGCTAAAAATGCACTGAATGTTGATATAACTAAAAAAAAGGGGACAGTGTAAAGGGCAAATGAAAACAGACTAAAAGTGAGAGAATTTTGTTGTAATACTATATTCTCCCGACTAATTGAGGAGTTGAACTCAGGATCTGAGGCACCGTAGAATTCATTACGGCATTTACTACATCTGCCGACATCACCCTAAACGCAATATCAGCAGTCTTCTTGAAAGTGCTGGTGCTTAGACGCTGCTAGTGGTTGTTTGGACTGCACTCCTACCGACAATAGGAATATCATGTTGCAGCTGGGATTTTGCACGTACTCTCAGATGATTTTTTAAGATGGACCTCTTTACTGATTTCACTCAATTTCAAGGATGCTGTGTCATTATATTGGTGAGTCTCTTTCAGGAGCTTACGCAGCAGCTGTTGGCAGCGAAACTCTTTGGGACTTTATCACGAAGTGGTGCCCATAGTGAGTGGTTTATCCGATAGTGTTTTATTGTAAAGTTATGAATGTACAGCTCTCCTTGGCTTTTGTACGCGTCTGCCTCATAGATGATTTCTCAGTAATTGGGGGCGTGGCATATATCCAGTGGAGTATTCAGATGTTTAGATGGAACAGAACACCTTAGCACGGTGCCTGGGAGGAAAACAAATAAATGAGATCGACTGGCTTATTTTCGAAACTTTAGCTCTAATTGAAAATCAGTCAATAAATAACTAGATCCATTAAATAGCAAACGTTTCCACGGGTCCCATAGAGAAGCCTCTATGAAAAATGTCTGTAATAACTGGAACTCCCATTGCAAATATAAAAAATGTTTAAAATCCTACATACCAAAAATATATCTTTGTATACATCATTTCATAGCAAACTACTGCAAACATCTTTAACATATTTAACTACTTTCAAATGAAAAAATAAACAACATTTGGCCATCTGTCTGCTAGTCACATGTCTGTCCATCTGCAAACCGCCAGTTCAAACAAAGTGTGAGAAAGTTATTTATGGAATGTTTTAAGGAGTCTGCTTCAAGTTAATTTTTTATTTTTTTTTCATATATATTTTTTAAGAAGTTGGCTATTTATTATAAGATTTCAAACTTAATAATGATGGAGTTGGCAAAGACAATAATGATGGTGCTGGCAGACGATGCCTGCAATAGTCGCCATAATTCTATGATGGCATTTTGCTATTAAATTCAGTTTTAAGTTTCTGAAATGGAGGTCATCATGTTCGATTATTAATCATAAGATTTATGATTATTTTCAAGATGTTTTTATTACAATAAACAATTATTAATTAATATAATCATTTAATGTTTGCGTGTTTTTATTTATGGAACTTTGCATCACAGAAGCTTCATTATTATTTTATTATTTATTAAGTGAAGTATATAATATTATTCTGTGGGGCTATTTGGCTTAAAAAAATTTGTAATTTTTGTGATAGAGGAATTTTATACTCCCCAGCTTTAACAACAAGTGGTTTATGATAAGAAGTTATCACGCAGCTTATCACCGCAAAAGTTTTCTGAAAAATGGCATTATAACAATTATGAACGAATAAAAAAATTTTATATTATAATTGTTTTAGAGTATGCGCCAAAGCAAATCATTGGGATAGCTTTACCCAAAATATCTTATTTAAAAAGAAGTGTTTTGTCATCGGTTTGATACAGTGCTCATATTCTTTTTTATAATAAAATTAGAACAAAAAGAAATTATTATCACAAACAACTAAGTCACCTAAGAAGTGGTAATAAATAAGTACTGATGATGCAAGTGTAGCGGCTTTCGAGAACAGCTGCTCTGCTCTGCTGTGCAAGTTGAATTTTTTAAGGACTGTGGTAGGCTTTCTCTTGTGTTTTAAAATTTTACTAAATTAAAATCCCATTTCGAACAAGTAATCTGTCAAAATGGATTATAATACAACAATACTTAGTTCGTTACAAGATAATGGGTGTTTTTTATAAAGTGACTCAAATTTAAATCATAATAAAAAACGGAAATATATTTTCCGTTGTATGACTTCTACCACGGCTGACGAGAATAAGGAGCAATATGGAAAACTAATTTTCAACAACTTACCGCAACATTCGCTAACGTATTTCCCCAATAACTTTTTGTTCAATTGTTTCTGGTTTATCGACGTAAATATGTGGCTTAACATGATCCCAAAGAATAAAATAGATTGGGGTTAAATTGGGCCATCATGTAAAACAATTTTGTTTAAACAAAATTTGTCCTGTTAATACCACACATCAGCAAGATTAACGCCACGTAACTGAGGTGTGAAAATTTTCCAAATCATGCTCCTATACAGTCCATCAATGACAGTGACATTCTGACCATCATCGTTTTTGAAGACATATGAGCCAGCCCATACAGCGGACCCAACATTTATTTTCTATGGGTATTGTGGTGTTTTGACAAAAGCTTGTGGATTTTCGTCACTCCAAATGCAACAATTCTTATTAAACCAGAAATGGGCTTCATGGTATAAAAAAATTTTTTTAATTAAAAGAGCAGACATGTCAAAAGTTTTACGTTAATACCGGCCTATTTGCTTAACTTGACAGTGCTCAACAACGGGGAAAATCAAATGTTCACCACCACCCCTGTCACCCTCTGGGGCCACACCTGTGTTGTCCTTGAACTTACACAGGATGCAACTTTATTCATATGATCCAGCCACAAAACCACAATTATAAACGTTACAAATGTGTTTGGGCTTATCAAAAATCCTTGTTACTTCCGAGGACATGCATATCGTCAGCATCAAGAGGAAACAAAGGTCAAAGTCATAAGACTAATCCTTCCTGACACTCCCAACATCAACAACATTCCACCCCTTCCGTAACATCTGCTGGTTCGCAGCAGCCCATAGAGGCTACCATCAGCTGGGCCGAAGTCCCAACATACCGTTAATATATTAGAACATCAACTTTTATCTGACACCTCTCCCAGCGACTCTTGGTATCAAACCACAGCCAACACAGGTTACGATCTCCTTGAAGAGACCGTAACCAACATCTGGCTACAGAATCAACTACTCATGGGGGAAGAACGAAATCCTCCACATAAAATTATTCGAATGAACGTGCGTTAAACAGAGTTTCGACATTGAAGCAGAAACAATTCACACACATTCAGAAAAACAATTCCGTGTATGGGAACATCGTCGCTTCAGCCCCCGATATAATATCATCTGTCGGATTCAAAATCCGAAAGATCCCATAGTACCAGTGTAAGAAAATTGGTTACGCCTCGCAGGTCAAACCAATTTCGGTTTCTCACTCTTCTATTGATTTTTGATCCTTCTTTTGGGAGGATTCAAGTATCGTTCCACCTGTATTTCTTATCTTTTCCGCAGAAAGCACTACAACAAGGTGTTACGATTCACCAAGCTGCAATTTTTGCCCCCCGGGGGTTGACGAATAGAACAATTGTTTTGATTAAAAATTTCAACAATTTAGAAACGTTGCAAATTCTGGATTTAGAATGAATTTTCAAAACAGACTAAACAAACAGCTTTTAAATGAGATGCTCATCTAAAACAGTGATGTCTACTCAAAGTTGTGGCACGCTAAAATCAAATACTTGCTGTACTTGCAATTAAAAAATTGGTATAATTTTGTCTCATTTGTTTTTTGCTGCTGAAGAGAAATGCTAATTTTCTTTTAAAATTTATTAACAAACTTTCAGCAAAATTATCTTCTTCGACTCAAGACTTCGGATAGAATTCTGTGCTGAATAACTGTTGTACTTTCATATATGTATTAATAATCACATAACCGCCCGGGCTAGCATCAATCTAAAGGTGATATCCCAATAACCGTAACTATTTACCAGGAGCAAACAACTCCAAATCGACAGCACAATGATCAGCACTTGTTTTCCAAGTGTCAATTAAATTGTATTGTGTGTAACGTTAAATTTTGTAGACAACAATAACTTGTTGCAGCAACAACCCGTAGAACGCGGACGTACATGCATGTGGCTAAAACAAAAAAAATCTCAGCTTTCAATGGTCTCGTACGAAATTCAATTTGACACTTGGCAAAACGCGAAATATTCAGCTGAAATACCACGAGTCAATGTTGTGTTTTTTTTTTATCTAAAAACTTTTTCATTTCAACAAATGCAACAGCGACAGTAGCAGCAGCAACAATAGCAAACGCAATAACAGAACAATGAAATTTTATATTTTGCATTACTGCACATGGTTTTTGTTCTAGTTGATATGAGTGTGACACAAGTGAATGTGGCATGAAGGAAGGAGCGACCATATGATATTGTAACATGTTGCATTGAAAATGTCTCTCACTCTCTCTTTCTGTTTTCTATATATTTTTTGCTGCTTCTGTCATTGTTATTTCTATTGTTGGAGTTACAATAATAACAAATAATGTATAGCATTAAGACGGACTCACAATAGTCGTCTTTGTCGACACATGTCAAACCATATGTGTGCCAGTTGCCTCAATGCTACGTTGCAACATTAACCCTACAGCGTGCATGTACTTAAGCATTCGTTCTAAGTTATATGGTCCCTACTATGGCCATCCTATTTGGCTTTTATGCAAATGTTAAAGTGTTTTTTATTATACGTTGCGCCAATGATAACGTATTCGCATAACTTTGTTAGAAAAAAGAGTTCAGGTTGAGCTTTTATTTTGTTCGGTTTTGTTGCAGCGTTATATTTTAGAATCTGTTAAAAAGGAACTATTTTGAATTGTCATCGCTTTTGTGTGCTTTACACTGGTATTGTGTTGCGTTTTAATTGTTGTAATCAAAACATGTGTGTATGTGGGCATGTTTCAAATTTGACCAAGTTAATGCTGATTGTCGGTGTGTTAGTATTGTTATAGTTGTATTGTATTATGCAGCTGCTTTGTAGCCTTCAATGTTGCAGGTATTTAAAGGTAAAACTGTTTTTAAAGAGCATAAGTTGACATAAAAAAAACAACTCAATTCTATTTAAACAAAATATGCTAAAAAGTTTACCCTATTGGCTATCCCTGTAACTTTCCGCTAAATTAATCGCAAACATATCATAACTTGGTTTGAGTTCTTCGAGCTAAAAAACTTTATTTTTTATTTGCAAATCAACCAATTCCCACATGATAAGCGGTAATTTATGTAGTTCCCGAATACTGTAGGGTGGGCCAAAAGTTACTGTGGTGTTTAAAAGTTTAATAACTTTTTCATTTATAAAGTTTTTTTAACTTTTTTTCTCAGATTATAAGATATACGAAATGGAAAATTTTTTATGAAAAATAATGTATCTTAAATGACCACCGTTTTCAGCTTCCAATTGATGAGCTCGTTTTAGAGCATTTTCCATAACATCTATCAAAATTTGTGGTTGTACCGTTCGAATTTCTGTTTGCCTTGAGCTCAAGGATTGTGTCTGCCTTGTTCACATACACCCGCTCCTTCATATAACCCCAAAGAAAATAGTCGGGTGCTGTCAAATCTGGCGATCATGCTGGCCCAACTAATTGGCCACCAACATCGTGCGTTTTAACTCCAATTGATTATTTTCTTTGCGGTCATATTAATTCACTTGTCGACGTCGATAAACCTTAAACAATTAAACACTTGGAAATCAACATTCGAAGGGTTATCGGCGAAAAACGGTCTCAAATACTGCTTGAAGTTGTTGAAAATGTATGTTCCAGATTTTGCCTTCTGGCGGCCACATGGCAGATATCATCTCTATATAATAATTTCATAAAATTTACTTTCGAATAAAGCCTGTTTCATTTATATTCAAAATATAGATATCCTTGTTTCATTGTGATTTAAACATGTGTCTCATTTAAACTCATTTGAGTTCTTTCTTGTTTTTTTTTTTCTTTGACAAATAACTCTAACATGAGAATTTAAGATCTGAGAAAGCAGGACAGTAGGAGCCTATTGGTAAATGACATTTACCTATTGGTAAATGTTCTCCGGCGGCTCAACCATTAAGAAATTTTCAAATTAAGTATTTGTTATACAAGGAGGGCCAAAATTTATCATGGGGCCTTAAGAGCTTAATAATTTTTTCGTTTGTTATTTTAAAAAAATTTTTTTTCTCAGAATATACAAAATGGAAAATTTTTTACCACCGTTTCCAGCTGCGCAGTGATGGGCTCGTTTTAGAACATTTTTCAAAATTTGTGGCTGCAGGGTTCGAATTTCTGCCACAATGTTTGCCTTGAGTTCAAGGATTGTATCCGGCTTGTTCACATACACTAGCTCCTTCAAATAACCTCAAAGCAAATTGTCAGATGCTGTCAATCGATCGCGCTGGTCAAATAATTTCCGAATTTCTGGATATTATTCGCTCTCCAAAAATTTCAGTTAAAAGTGCCATTGTGTCTCGGGCAGTGACTTCGTCCTGCTGCAACCGATACCGCTCTCCAGTTACGGTTACAGCACTTCCATCTTCATTCTCGAAGAAGTAAGGCCCAATGATATATTTAGATGTGATTCCACACCATATTGTACACTTAAGGGGCTGCAATTGGCGTTGATGAATGGGCTCTTGGATTTTCAGAACCCCAGAGCATACAGCTCTGCTTCTTAAATAAGCCATTCAAACGAAAATGAGTTTCATCACTCATATTCAAATTTTCAATAAAGTTGAAATCATTTCTGGCCAACTGTTGATATTTAACTCCAAACTTTAGACTTTGCCGATGATCTGAGGGTTTTAATTCTTGCACAAATCGAGTCATTTTTTAAAATGCGCCGTAGTGACGTACGAGAACAGAACGCTATCTGGTAGATGTTTTTGCTGTACTCTTGTTCAGTATTTTCCGCTGTGCGACTTAAACAAGGCCTGCCGGTTCGAGGCAAATCTGTTACGGTGCCATGTTGGTGATGACGAGCAACGAATCGTTGCTTCAGAGGACGAAATCCTGACGTTATGTGATGTCGACGATATGCTTTTTGCGTTAAAATAATTCATCTTTGATTTAAATAATAAAATTCTATTATTCTGGTTCTTTGTTCAGTTGTTAATCTCTCCATTATTTATTCTCCAAGTTTTATTTATATAATCTGAGAAAAATATTAAAAAAATATATATAAAAAAATCTTTTTAAATTTTAAAACCACATGGTAACTTTTGCCCCACCCTATATAAGAGAATCGAAATCACTAACTGATCAGATAATAATTTCAAAGTTTTTCAAATAAAATTACTTTTTAAAAATTCATTTCGTTCACATTATATCATGTAGATATTAACAGATTTGGATGCAATTCACAGCGATCGACGTGGTTTTCGTTGGGTGTTATTAAGTTACTTATTTTTTGCTTTTAATTCCTTTAAGTATCTGCAAAATAATCCTCATATTCATTGTTGGACATTTCTTTAGGTGTGAATAGTAAACATGCAACGTCCAATATATTGTCGTTGTTGTTGTTGCTGCTGGTTTTAAGTGTGTTATTAATAAGTGTTGCTAAATAAATGAATGAAAATTCTGTGAAGGTTGCGGGTATTTCAGTAAAATTATTTGTTTGTTGTTTTATTTTACAACTCTGCTCAGGAGTTGTAGTTTTTCTCATATTTTATCTGCGTGAGTTTGAAAGTGCGAAGAATATGACATTGACTTTCTTTAACCAAAAGGACTAAGAAAATTATAGGGCCAACAATAAATATTTTTTAGTGGTTGAATGAAGTGCAACTACTAGGAAATAAATTTTTAAAAATAAGAAAAAAGGCGTAAGTAAATATTTACTGTTAAAATACTTGTTTTATAAACGAGTTTAATAACGTCTACTTCCTGCATTTAACAAATTGTTTTCTTAACAGTTCTTGTGTATTTATAAAAATTGATTTAAATTAAACGGCATCAGCAGTTCTTCTAACGGAAAATTTGATACGAAAACCCACTTTAATATAATGAAATCTATCTACACATCCAAGATTTACAACAACTACAATAAAAATCGCATTATTTACGCCTTCCGATGCTCTGAACTATAAAAGTACGCATACACAATGCAAAACGACTGACAGACACGCTTAAATTTAATGGCACTTAAATGCATCTGATACTGAAGTCAATAAATCGACCATCAAGCTGCAATCAATTGAAGATTTATTTTCCATCATAATTATCGACTGAAGAAAATGAAGCAAAAATTACAACGAAGTGTTTACACACGATGGTGATGTTGAGGATGATGATAACGAAGATATCAACTGTGACATAGAAGCACACTACAGTGATTCGAAGAGATATTAAAAAATGAAGTTTCATAATACAATATAAGTTTTTAAGTATTTTGTAAATATATATTTTAGTAATTTGAAGATCACGAAATATGTGAAATATTAAATTGCTCTCTTTAAGCGGAGGAATCAATTTCCACTAAGAACAAACCAAACTGGTTTATGACAACATCAGTTCCGCCAATGTCCCATTTTATTCTGTTCTAACGGAAAAGCATTTTCAATATGAAACATTTTTATTTATTTATATTTTCAATATCAGTACGAATAATATCATATTCAAGAAACTGAATGTTATTTTTTAAAGCTCTAGATTCAAATATAAATTAATATTTCCTTGTCCAACCATTGGAGACACATTTTTAGTGTCTAAAATTAGGAGAATCACACAAGGTAGTATTATGTCCTATTGTCATAACGTCTTTATAGTTTAGAAGAGTTTATAAGAACCTTACTTTCGCATAATAAAATATTTCAAAAATGAAAAACTTTTTGATAATTAAGCATCAAACACAATAACGGCAGCAGGCTACGAGCTACAACCTGTCAATATTAGAATACCCGCATTGGAATGGGAATGACTATTTTAGCGACGACACAGCCACACTACTACCGACTACCGTTGTAGCTGTAGCCGAAATTCGGCATTAAACACAACAACGACAGCAGGCTACAGACTACAATATGTCAAATATAGAATACATGTGCGTATAGACGTATGATTTTTTTAACACAACAGACAACACGGCTACGGGTTGCTGTCCATGCTATTTTGGTGGTTGTAGCCATATTAAACTAATTTCTATTTTGGTGAGCGACAATGAGTGGATGCAGTTTTGCCAGTATAATATAAATATATTCAATTATTGTAAGCTTGAAAATACACTGTTTTATTTTATAAAAAGAAACAACAAACTATATTTCCAAGCTAACGAAATGATTTCTTGTCACATATTGTTGACCTTATATATATTTTATTATACAATATTTAAGAGTATTAAATATAAGAAAGCGGCTACACTTTCGCATGAAGAGGATTCTACTCTAAACAACAACTCATGGTTAAAGATTTGTTGGTGTCGTTTTAAAAATATTTAAGTACCTGACTACGAGGCAACGATTGTAGCCAACGGCTTTTGTAGTCGTTGATTGTGTAGCCTGCTGTCGTTATTGTGTTTAATGCTCTAAACGTTATAATTTTTATCGTCTACAGCACATTTAATTTAATCGATCTTAGCCGCTTTAAAAATTGAACATATATTATTACCCAACTTTGGCGCTTCTATACCTGCTGTAATTAAAATACATCCTTGTTTGATTTTTATATATATTTTAATGACCATCTTGAAATGGCATTTAGATATGGAAAACTGATACGCTATTTATTGCTTTTCAAAAATTTTATGTCTTTATATTGTTCGCCGATTGGCTGAGAAGATATTTTTATTAGTTCCTCATATTAAAATACGTGTGATAAATCTAACATTTTTATGGATTTGTTATTGTGCAACACTAGTTTTTACTAATCAAAATCGCTTTTCAGTAATTTTTAGAGCAACACAACAACTCTAGTATTTTTCTGGTATACTAATATATTTATTGCCTGGGGCATCTTAAAATAATGAATCACCATTTAAATTACTGTACTTAGGACGTCACTTTAAATTGAAGGAAAAGTTTTGGTTAAACTACGTTTAGAGTTGAGATACAAATAAATAACTTTACCAAACTGTTATTCTCTATTGTCAAAAGTAGGCCGGTGAAAACAGCTTCTTAATTTACGCTGTTAAAATTGCTCGTAATATAATTAAAGTGGAACCAAGTAAAAATTCAGAATTAATATAAAAAATTTTTTCAAACGAGATAACAATTTTTGTTGCTCAAGACTGTTCTTTGTGTCTTCAAAAATCATTTTTCTACTTAATTTTTTGTAAATGGCTTGGCAAATAGGTATAATAAATTAGCCAATAAGGCCTTCAACCTTCAAAATAATATTTAATTTATTTGAATCGAACTATTTATAGCCACATTAAATTTCAATTTTATTGGCTAATTGTTCGAAAAACAGCTACTTATCTAACTCAAGAAAGTTTGGCTCACGAAACATGGAACAAAAAATTTACCTCCTTATTCATAAAAACTATCGGAGTCTAATAACAGCGTAATAAAACAGAATTTCATATGAAATTTGATCCATTATACTCTTAGAAGCCTCTCATAATTTTTATGAGGAAGGGGGTTAGAAAATAGGACATGAAGACAAAAATCAAACGGCAACACAGTGACTTAGCATAAGCGTATTGCCATCGGTTTGTTACAATTCTCGTATGCTGTTTCACAATGCAATTGGTGCAAATAGAAAATGTTATCACATTTAACTGAGTGATTCATCTTATAAATAAAAATACATGAGGAATAAATAAGAATGCACATGAGCACTGCTGATGAAAGTGTAAAGGCTTTCGAAAACAGCTGTTCTGCTCTGATGTATAAGGTGAATATATACAAAATTTATGTTGACTTTCACTTGTACTTTGGAATATTTATCAAGTTTTTATGAACTAGAAATCCTTTGCGAGCAATTAACGTATAAAACTAAAACTTAATTATATAATTATATGTTAAAAGCTTTTTAAGTTTTTTAAAGTTCAGTTCTTTGTTTATTATAAACATATAATTCCTTTTTCTTTTATATTGTCTTATTGTTAATAAAAACAATAATCAACTAAAGCTTTTAAGTCATTCGAAATAATTTAAGTAAGTTTAAGTCGTTCAAATATTCCATAAAAATTGTAAATTATTCGCCGGTTCAAACGGCGGTTATGATATCTTATTCAATCGATTATAGAACGCGAATATTTAACAACTCTAGTAAAAATCAATGAAATGCAGCACATCATTGAAATTGTGTTGTTGTATCAATTAAATTAGTTCAGGAAGTTTTCATTAAATTAATTTTAACGAAACTTTTTTTTATTAATCCAACGAAGCGTGACGTTCGTTGAATTTCAAAGACATTTTTCATTGAAAATATGCCGAAAGTCATAGAATCTATGAAAAGTTTCTAACAGATTGCTGATCCCGCTTTTCTTAACCGGCAAGTTCGTTGTGCTTTTTTATACTTTTGAGTTATTCGACTAAAACACAATCGTATTAATTTTGAAACTGCGATAACTTTTGGATAAAAGATATGATTCTCACGTTATCAGCTGTTACTGACGTATATTTTTATTTCTATAAATTAGTCGAGAAAAACAACTGATCGTATATATTAATTTAAGAACTTTTCAAATAAATCACTTATTCGATTATTTAATCCACGAAATCTCATGATCAAAGTAACCAATTTCGCAAAGATCGTTGAGATATTTCAAACGTGATTAGCTTTTAGAATTGATCGATAAGGCTGTTTAAATATTAAATAAAAATAACTACTTTAAAGGATGTTTTTTATCCAAGTATTTTAGGATGGACGTAAATCCTTTTCTCAGCCCACAACATATTTATTTACTTTATGGGGTCACATATATATATTTGAAGAAATATATATAATTGAAGAAATTTCACGTTGACCTTGAGGTAGATGAATTTGTTCTCGGAACAATAATTTTTATATGTCACCAATAATCATATACAAAATGGAATGGATTGGACCAACTCTTAATGCAACATATTTTTTTTTAAATCAACATACGCGTACCAGCATTGTAGGCGACCATCATACATTATCCTTTGTGACAAAATATTGAAAAAAAAGTCCTTATTTCACGTTTTCCGTCAGTGTTAAATCAATCTCATTCTTGCAAGTTTTATAGATTTTAAAGAGTTCAACCATTTGGAATGGATGTTGTTGTGGATGGTGTTCATGATACAGCTTTTGATTCTTTTTTTTCTATCTAGAACCAGACCTCTTTCATTTTGTTGTAAAAATATTTTATGACTTTTTCTCCATCAACTTAACGATTTCTAAATGTTTTCGTTCATTATTTTGGAGTTCGTTCGTTTGTTTTTTTTTTCTCAGCATCATCTAGATTTTATTATTTTCTTTTTGAAGTTGTTGTCGCCTAGATTGTCGCCTGTGTCAGTACAGTGCAGTAACTATGAATTTTGTATTGTTTTTGTTGCAGCTACTCTCTTGTCCATACACAGGCAAGACTTAAGGCTTGAAGAGAGTGTATGTGTGTGTGTGTGTCTTATAAAGTAAATGGTCAATAAATTCGTTTGATTTATATTATCGCAAGCGATTAAATTGTAAGTTATTCGTTGTCTTGAATGTATTTACAAAAGTATTCGATTCGTTTCGTTTTATTCTATCATCCCATTGGTTTGATTTAGGTTTATTGATTGAATTTAAAGATTTTTTTTCTTTTATATTGAAAGATTTTTTATGGCTTTTAAAAACGATGTCTTTATAGTTATTTTAAGATTGAAGATGTAACGTGGTGTTCATGCTATTTTGATGACTGTTCACATAATTAATTCTTTTATCTAAAAAAAATCCAGTTTTGATGATGATGATGTTGGTGAGTTCATTGAAATCTACTTACAAGAGTCATAAAATGTTCGTGTCATTTGAATATAAAAAAAATTTTGTAATATTTTTTAAATATAATTATTAGTTACTTATTTTAATGGATTCATTATAATATTGACACTTCATGCCAAATTCAACACCAGAAGTTAATTATTAAATCCAAAGTCTATGTCGGCTATTATAAAACGTTTTGTTATAACATACAAATTTCAGGTTTTAATATGAAATAAGAACCTGAAAGCAATTAATTAAATTCCGCATTAAACAATTAATTATAAAAAAATGTTTTAGGTTTTAAATAAATAAATTAATGCTTGGGCCCAAATTGACTCATTCGATATCGATTGATCAGACTTTTGTTTTAATCGCCACATCGGTGATCACATCAGCACATTCACACGCTGTACCTTTTCAGGTAAAACAAATCATGAAATGAAGATTCTTGGAGGTTTTCGAAACATCACTTCCAATTATAGTAGAGTATCCCAACAAGGATTTACGAATTATGGCGGCCATCTTGTTGTAGCTACACCTGTAAAATTAAATGTCATTTACTCAGTCTCCTTTTCTAAATAACCAAGGGTGAATGTAGCAATAAAATTGTGGTACAACAAGTAAAAGTGCTATATTCGGCTGTGCCAAATCTTATATGCCCTACACCAACGTACGTCTGGCTTTTCATATACTTTAAAGTACCAACTTTGTTCTTTCTAAGTTTTAAAATAGTTTTAGTTAGCAAAAAAAAAACAACGTCAGTTGCCCTTCTGGTTACCTCTATGAATAAAAACAAAATCAATTGCCCACCCCTGGAAACAAAGTTTATATTTTTTAAATATTGTATACCAAAGCAAATCTTCATGGTGTTTAAAGCGGTTTTAATTCAGGAATAATTACTACAGGTACTACAAAATACTGAATGTGTCAAAGAAAACTATAAATTTCCCATCTCTGAAAAAATATGTTCTTTTTTTAGCTTTCAATAGACAATTAAAGCTTCCCAAAGTTATATAATATCAGTTGAATTACAAACTAACAAAAAAATGGGGTTTGGTATTAATTTTCGATCGAGAAATAGGTGTAAGCTTCCCAGCTTTGAAACCGTATTTCGGATTTTTTTGAATCTAAACACCACTGTATTTAAGTTCATTTCTAATCCTTCTGTCCAATAACGAAGTCTCTAGCTCTTCTGAGGGCTTGGGCTTGGACTTCGCGTACAGACAGACGGACAGACCTACATTATTCAATCGTTATCGCTATTCATAAGTATCCAGAATACATATACTTCATGGTGTCCCATATTAATATCGAAAAAATTACACTCGGAATGACAAACCTTAATATATCCATTTACGTTTTTGTGAAGGGCATTAAAATGAGTGCTCTATGGGTGTAATTCATCGCACCCATGTTTTCGGACACCAAAACAGTCCTACCAAGTGGTGGATTTATTGAATCTACTGATTCATTTAGCGACCCACATGGCCGCTAGTCGGATGAATGAGTAGGAGAATGCGAGGAAGTTGGCCAGGCCATCACTCTGAACGGCGTGCGCTGCAGATCGATGATACCAACTTCTTCTCACCTGCGTTGGGTGATCTGTCTATTAACGACATGTGTTTTTAACAGGACGATTCTACGTGCCCCATAACTACAGCCACAGACAACTTTTAGTTTTTAATACGAAACAAGAACCTGAAAGAAAGTCTATTCCAATTCATTTTATATGGTGGCGATGTGATGTGACCATCGAGATCATTCGATCTTACCCTGTGGGACTTTTTCTTTTGGGTCTTTCCTTAAGTAGCACGTATATGAGACTAAGACCACTGTGGTCCTCGAAGCCAGCATAACCCATGTCATCGTTGAATTCAGCCTCATTCATGCTTTTGATTAATTTTAGTTTATTTATTTCCTTCCCTCTATTTGACAAAAAAAAGAGTTCTCATCAGATCTTCACGTTTTGAGATATTAGGAAGCTTCCCTGACATATTCCGGTAAACCGTCACTGTGTATGCTTGTATGTATGTGTGTGTGGGTATGTGTGTGTGTTTGTATGTGTATACATTTGTTTGTAGAAATGTGATCTGCTTATAACTTTTGAACGGCGAATTAAACTGCTCTGAAGACAAACCCTGAGATAAGATTTTCTGCGAATCTTAACCGATTCGAAATGATAGATTTCGCAATATATTAAGAAAATTTAGTAGTTTACATATTCCTTGGAACAACTCCTAAACGGCTCCACTGCTCAATTATTCCACATGCTAAGCAATTCTCAACAGTCAGCGCAATCAGTTTAAAATCGGTTAAGCCGTTTTTGAGGTATTTTGAACAAAGAAATTCGAAATAAGTTATTTTAAACTCCGAAATTTTATATCTCATTCGCTAGTGGTCGTGATTACATCCATGACCGCTTGTTACGTGGAAATCGATTGATTTGAAATCTAAAATGATACTGTTTTATCCGGAAGAGCTCAAAAGTATAGAAAAGCTTAAAAACCAAGATAAAATAGGTTTGCAGTTAAAATTTCGGGCCAGCTACAGGGATGGTCTTAAGAAGTTTTTATTATTTTTTTATAAGGATCAGATATAGACTTGAAACTGTAATAATAAAATAATATTCCAGTTATAAAATTGCAATCATACAACATCTGTGATTTTAAACTTGTTTTGTGTCTTTGAAAAACAAATTTTCAAATAATATCTAAAAGAATTTTTAATGCAATATTTTATATACTACATGTAAGTTACTATATAAAAACAATTGTCAATTAAATAGACGAAGATCCCTTGAAAAAGTGAACATAAAATTCTGGAAACGTCGGGATAAATATGAAATAAAAATTGCATTTTTATTTACATAGAACATGGTAGGCCAGTAGCTAACAAATTACTTTCAACTAAAATTATTTTCTTTGCAGAAAAATGTGCACTAAAATCGATACAACCGTAATGATCGATACGATCATAATGATGATGTTTCTATATCATTTTTAAAAGGAGTTTATTTTTCGAAAAAAAACTTTGCTTTATGAATAAAAACACGACTGGTAATATTCTTATTCAATTCATATCCTGCCTGCAGGATAACATGAACTCTAGCATTTTGTTAACGATATCCACACGGTTGATGGCCGTTAAAAATCAGGCATAATTTTAATTATCCTGTTTGACTTTTTCATATTTTCTAACGCCACAGCAAATGAAAATAAACGGGGTGGTAAAAGAGCACCCATAACTCATACTTCTCAGCAGTCCTTTTACGTTGTCCTTTTTTTTTAAGTAATTTATACAATTGAGTGATTTATTCATGTCACAGAGGGAAAGAAACTGCCGTATACACGTAAATGGTGAGCGTTTGTTGGTGCATTTTAATATAAATTGAAAATTATGGTGGCAAAAGTTAAAAAATCAGCGAAAAAAAGAAGGACTCACAATGGCAAGTCATACAAAAGGATCCTTTTTTGCCGTTTAACTTTTGAGTTGTTGGTTTTCCTTTTCGTCATTATTGCTGCGACTTTTGCCGTTTGTTTTTATTCATTTTACTTGTAATTTAACAACGCCCCAAGTTGAAAAATGAAATTCTACATTAAATTTCTTTATTGTAAATTTTGTTGCTTTTTTGCTTTTCTACATTTAGAATGTCGTTGTGTTGTTGCTGTCGTTGTTGATTGTTTGCTTGGCCGTTTTTATAATTCGTTCAGCTTCGTCTATCATCGTTACATTTCCTAACGTCTTGTATTTTTATTTATTTATTTTTTTGTTGGTATTAGATTTGTCGTTGTGTTTATGCATTTGATACGACTACGTAAGCAAACTATACCGTCATCTTGGTCCTGGTGACTGACAGTCGCCGCGGCCATGATGTTAAATGCCAAACTTTATATTTGATGTTGACTTTTGTTAGTTGATGTACGAAAGAAGACAGACAGAGAGACAGACGTAAATGATGGCAACAATGATTTTGTTGCTGTTGAAATGGTTGGTGAGCATGACGTTGGTAGTGGTGTTTTTCTGTGTATGCGAGGATGTCTTGACGTTTTAGTGAATATATTGTTGGTGGTTGATTCTGCATATTTCTTGCTCAACTTCTTGGCTATTTTTTCCACAATTTACTTTCCTTAAATGAGTCTCGCTCTCTCTCTCACTCTCTACTCTGTCCAGGCTTTATTTCGTCGCTTCAGAGCGCTATAGAGCTGTTTATTTTTCTTTTTTTGTCATTTGCTTTTGTTTTAGAAATTATTTTATGTCTAAATAAATTAAGAATGTCATTTTGTTGTATTCAAAATTTATTCCTAGTTATCCTTTAGGGCATTTTGTGTATGTTTGTTTGTTGGTTGAGTGTTTTTTAATTTGATTCCAATTATTTCTTACGACCCATTCCAATTACTGTTTTATTATGCCCGATGTCCTGTAATAATATAACGATGCTTGACTTCATTTTGAATCTTAAAATTTTATTCTGTTATAGAACTTTTTTTGTGCAGGTACACAACTTTACATTGGCGGCCCTTATGCCAGTTGTCAAGTGATTTACGTGTTGTTTGATTTGGCATTCCAGCATGAATAGACTGACGCCTGAGAGACTCTTCCAAAGTGTGCAAATAAATTTTTTAAAACACTATTCTGCTCGATCGCGTGTTGTGAAAAATATCATTATAGGTAGATTTTGTTTTTGAAGCAAAACTCTTTTAATGTGAACATGAATCATATTAATTTATCATCTATTCTTTTAACTACAGTTTAAAAAACAGATAAGATGGAACTAAGGAAACAAATCTTTGTTGTCCATGCGATAATGATAAATCACAAATATTATAACAATTATAACAAACATGTGTTCCAACTGCTTCACTTAAGACGATGCTAATGAGTCGTTAATTTTTCTCTAGATGCAGCTTATCAACTGCTTTTAATAAATCGAAATGATTTGTTTCTATTAAACCTGAAAGAACTGAATCTTTGTAGGATGTCAGCATAATAGAAAGACGATGATGATAACAGGCAAACGGAAAGCATACCCTGGCACATAAACTTATATAACATAAATCTGTGAAATCAATATGAAAATATATTTTATTTAAGGTTAAGCCTCTTTTAAAACGACTATCTTAAATTATAAATAATAGGCTTTAAAGGATGTCTCAGTAAGAGTGGATACACCTTTTCATATGGAAATAAAATAGCATTAATTTATTAGTTCATCTGTAGTTTCGTTAAAGTATATAATAACTCATCCTTCAAATGGCCCCACAATTTTGATGACAGGCCGAATATATCTCACAGATCTGAGGTTGCATCTCATTGATGATGCTTGTCATATCAGATTTAAGCTCAGAAGTTGTTTCTGATTTATTAGCCTACGCCAGAGATTTCAAAAAACCCCTAAGAAATATATAACACTGCATTGAATCGCATCATAATTTTATAAGGTAATTTTCAGTGAAAATTATTGTTGCAATAAATCAATAAATTCATGCGCGGTACGGCGGTAATCAGTGTCGTGCTGAAGCTACATGTCGTGCAGTTTCATGCCACTCAGTTGATATAATAAGAACTTCTGTAAAGAGCTCGTCAACAGGACCATTCTCGCTACTAGTTCAATCTCCTCAGTGTCTATTCCCATTTTGCAAAAGTCCAGCTTTCATTAGATCTCGACATTTTGAGTTCCTAGAAAGCTTTCTTGACTAGTTCTGAGAGGCTGCCACTGTGCCTGTATGTCTTTGAATATGTGTGCGTATGTAGGTATGTGAGTGCTTGTGTAAATTTCTGACCCGCTTTTAAAAGTGAAAAGCTTTTGCCATCTTACCATTCTTACCATCTCTGTATTGACATTAACAAACCACGTCAACTGCAGGGTCAAACAGGTTCGGTATCCGCTGATCCATTCGGGAAATATCGAGCTCGAAAGAAAATTTAAAAGAGTGGTTGTCTATATCAAACTACAAAATCGTATATGTGATCAGATATTGTTCTCAGTTCTTATATAGGGCCCGAAAACTACATAGGAATCGGTTGATTTATTCAAAAGTTGTAGCTCTTTGATGAAATAAATTTTGACGTTTTATGGAACTCTCATTAGAAGTTGGAGCTCAAACAGCTCAAGATCATAGAGCAACCCAATAAGCCGCGTTGCATAAGCTTTCTTACTAAACTTAGCGGATGAAAGCAGCGACCACGTTTAGGATCCAATTTTCTTTTTAAAAAAGTTTGATTTTTAATTTCACTCCTATCCATTTGACCAAATCGCTAGTGTTTTCCATGCTCTGCACGTTAGAACTCCTGTGGAAACTGAATTTTATACGCTTAAAGGTGAATGTCCCACAAAACAGCGGCATTTGCTTTGACATACTGAAATTTCAGTGTTCATAACCGACAAAGTTTCTTAAATTTTTTTCCATTCTTCGAATTGCACACACTAAACATTGCGGCACCTTCGCGACTAAAGATTCTTCGAAGTTTTGCACGTTGTTTCATTAGATTTTTCCAAATGCTTGTCATTCTCCTACTGTAAATCTTGTACCAATCGTCATACAATTATATATCATATGCGACTGACTGATGAAAATCGGAATGGACATATCACACAACTAAAACTAAAATGCTTGCCAAATTTCCTCAATCATTGTAACATCGGAAAACATATAATATTTTGCAGACTCTTCCAGGGTAGTTTTATTACCGATTTTTATGTAACTCTAAGTTTGACTGGCATTAAGGAAATCACAACAGGACAAATACGTAAAGTTTAGGCCTCAAACCTGTCGCCGAGTATTTCAATTACGTAAATTGACTCTCTCCAACTCAAGATGCCTGTAAAAGTTACCAGAACCTCTCATGTAAAATAAGTAAAACGCCGACATTGGAACCAGTTGCTACTACCTTTGAACCAGTCACGTGGTGTGACTTGTGACAGGTCCTTTTTCTTCTAAGAAATTATAATGAATTGCTCTTTCGTATTGTTAATAATGGGTATAAATATAAATCACAGCTACGGGACTTCAGAGTTTTTTAATAATTTATTTCTTTAATTTTAATAAGTTATTTCTTACTGAGACACCCTTAACGTTAATGAGTCTTGAAAGATATTCGTATTAACGTAGCGTATCCTTTTTGGACGTTCATGGCAGCGATAATAATAACCATCACATGACAAAGAATTTGATTTGTGATTTCGTAATACCAAAAATGAATTATAAAAATATACAAAATATGAGCTGCGTACGGCAGACATACAAACTTACAAAAAATTAGGCAGAGCAAATAAAACAAACCCCTTCTTGGAGATTTTATAAAATTATTCCTTCAGTTACTTTTACTGAAATATTTGTCAGCACTATTTATTTATTGGTGACAGTTCACAGTTTTTATTTTCGCCAGTCAATTCTTCTCTTCCAAATGTCTGACAGTCGGACAAATGCTCGAATATTTTATTTCTCCATTTGCACAAATAATAATATTTATCAACCCTTAATGCGCATAAATAATTTTTATTACCTGTCATATATTTTTGGTTGGTGAGGGTGGGGAGTCGAGAGCACATTAAAATACAGGGTTAGAGGTTCAAATATGATTTAGTATTATACGCAGAGAATGGTCATACTCTAAATCAGAGATATACGCACAAAAACTGTCTAAAATATATTTTAATAATATGAATACAACAGATATTTGTGCATTATATTTTATTTTAATTGTCAAATATCAGATATATTTGCAAATTTCAGCACGAGAAGAGTTTCATTCTCATACCACAGATATTATTTATAGCGTGGTAGTTGTTGTTGGTGTTGTATCGTTGTTATCATTTATAAATAGTACATTTTTATTGACAGCAGATTGAAGATATTTATTAACGTTGTGTTTTTGCTTTATGCCAATAGGGATATATATTAAAGGGTGTTTCTCATAGAGGTATAAAGCTGTAAGTTGAAAACTTTTTTTATTGGCGGCAATTTTTTCAACGGCCAATTGATTTATGTTTAATTTGATTTAGCAGTTCAACAGGAATACTCTAACATCTAAGCAACGCATCCAAATTGTGAAAATTAATTTGAAAATCATTATTTAGCTCGAAATACGTATCGCGATAATATTGTTTATCAATGTATTTTTGACTTTAAATTAATAAGTCAATAAGCAAAACTGTCGTATGTGGAGCCATGAGAATCTTCACATCAATGTTGGGATACTCTAATATCCGGAAAATTTGACTGTTTAGTTTATTTTAAAGACTGCTGGAATTATTGTTCGGCAGTTCTTTGCAAACGATGCTGGTAAGTCAATAGCAACGGATTATAGAGCCATATTGAATTGAACATCTATGATTAGCGGCAGCTGTGATTTCATCAAGACGGTGCAACATGTCTTACAGCTCGTGTCGGATTTGATTTATTGAAGGAAATGTTTGGTAACCGCGAATAGTACTCTTCAATCGTATGATATAAGGCCGCTAGATCAATTTCTCTGTGGAAAGGTTAACCCGCTTATGTATGCCGATAAGCCCGAATCGATTGATTACTTTGCCGCGCCATTGCTGATATACAGTGAAAAGAGACAAGTTGTCTGAAATTGGACCTCCAGATAACAATATATCCGACTCACTAATGGCGGTCATATGCCAGAGGTTTTAATTGAACTATAATGCCAGAAGATTGTCTTTCGAATGAAGTAAATTTTCGATTAATTTATAGAAACTCAAATTTGTTTTATTCTGTTACAAAGTTCTATACCTCTATAAAAACACCCTTTAGGTATTTTATATTAAGCAATTTTACAAACTAAATTTAGCTTTATACCTAAAAGAAGTCATTTAGGACGGACGTTACTTCGCATCATGATATTTTCATTCCAGTTTCACTTTCTTTTACAACAAGTCAAGAAGAAGGATTACAGGAGAGAGCGTTTAGTGCAGCCATTTAAAATTTTACTTGTCCAAACAAGATAACTATTGTAGAAATAATACAATTTTGCTCTTTAACTTTTCGCTAGGAAATTTTAGATTTAAAAATATAGGGAATTTATTGGGTATATCGTGCTTTAAAATATCAAGTTTTCATCAGATCTGCACGTCTTGAGGTCCTAAGAAGCATCCCTGACTAGTTCTAAGAACCCATCACTATGTATGTGTGTATTTGTGTGCGTGTAAGTGTTAAACGCGCTTATAATTTTTCAAGGGCTCAACCGAATCCTATTAAACCTGTTGCGTTCTGCAGAGCGTCTCTGAACTTAAATATTCTACAACCGATTACAAACCAACAGATTCCAAAATACTTAAAGAAATTTAGAAGCAAAGCATTTTTTAGAATAAGTCGGCCAATCAGTTCGTGAGATATCATTGAGAAAAGTAAGCGAAATTATTTTTTTGTTTGTCTTGTAACTCTCAAATAATATATCTGTTTCGTTAGTGTTATCGATTGCTGTAGTAATTGAAAACTACATCAATCACTACCTATAACGCGGGAATCGTTTGATTTGAAAACTAAATTAATAATTTTTTATCTCGAAGAGCTCAGAGTTATAGAAAAGCACAAGATCCAGGTTACGATAGCTTTGCGATGAAAGTTAGCGGGGATCGGAGGAATGGCACATGGAGTCAACCGTTTTCCATATATGACAGACAGACAGATGGAAGATTGGATTTGCTGTAGCCATTTTGTATTTTACCTTACCGCTAAACTTTTGCTACCGCAATGTCGAATGAAAGCACAGGGACGGTGAGTTTGGTACAATTGTGCTCTTTTCATACTCGAAATCTACTGCAGTACTGCAATAATATTTTTAGAACAGCATCAGCCAATTTCCAATATTTTAATTGAACATATATGAAGTGGACCAGTTTATTTTTGTATGCAAACGTTAAATGTATTAAAATGATTATCTTTTTTAAGCAACTATTTCATATCGTTCAGACAAAGACTTCTGAAGCCAAGGAATTGTATATGTGAACTTCTTCGGGAAAAACGCTTCTCCCAACTGAAGATGTGTTCAAAGTGATAATGTGTTATGAAACTTTAAATGGCCTATTCTCAAAACTTTATTTTCACACACTAGGACAATTTCCTCGAAGAAAGTCACATACATTTAAAAAAATTACTATCATGGAAAGTCGATACAGTCTTGATTTAAACTCTAAATATGGAATATTAAACTCAATAAGACTTGAGTGTTCGTAGAAGGTCAACCTTCTTCTGGATTTAATAGCAGATTATAACCAAATTATATCTGCCTAAATATATATTATGATCACCCTAAATTGATATGTTTTGAGTAACTCCTTATATTGAATCGCTTGAGCTCTTAAAACTTTTAGAAAAGTTTTTGAAAAACATCAAATAATGTAAAGAAATACATCTACTCATGAAAGAAGATTTAACCCTAAAAGGCTAACCCACGTCAATTATACATGTAGATTTGTTATTATATATGTGTCGCAAGCAGCCAGCGACCTAACTACATAATACATAACAATACTTCATGAGCAAACTCAAGGAGATAAGCGAAGAAATTTTAGTCGTAGAAGCACTTTTAGAAAAAGTAAACGTGTTTAGGTAAAAATTAGGTAGCGTTAGTCTTAAGAGTAAAATTGTTGCACATAGAATTTACGTGGCGTTGCAATGGAGCACTTAACACAATAACTGGAAAACCAGATATTGTGTACCCGTATAATTCCACAAAAAAAGCGGTGACCTGACGGCATAGAACATACGCTGTTAACAAAACACCAAACGACCCTCTGTTTCAATTTATAATATGCCGATCTTTACATCGCTTAACTCTTAAACTTATAACCATAACACAGAAGTTAAAAAGGAAGTTTGATATATTTTGTTAATATTAACCTGGTTAAAAAGAACCGGAACTTAATGTAAATAGTTCCACTATTGCCTAAAGCCTTTGAGTGATGTCAGTATTCAATTATTATTTATATGCGTTGGTCTTCTAGGGTTAAAGAGTAGATATATTATTAAAAAGCAGGTAATTCGCCATAATAAGTGTTAGACACGGAATTTGAAGAAGTCTTAAGGCAACTATTTCCTTCTCCAGCTATAACTTTAGATCGAAAATAATTTTGGAATAGTCCACGATGCCGGGAGAGTTACTCAACTGTCTTTACGACCACATTAAACTATAATAGTCGTATATTGAATTAATGAATATATCCCAGAACACATAAATTCAATTGAGAGCATAAACTGTCGCTTTCTGTATTTCTACCCTGATATACTCGCACCATTCCCTTCCTCTTTACCCCCACCGTTCGGCCATTCATTCCACTAAAAAAGAAAATATATCTTTTCAACAAAGAAGAAAATCATGTTCTAAATTCCAATGAATCATTTTAAGTAGTAAATAATGTCCTTTCCTTTGACACTTTTAAAATGAAACCTTATCAAGCTCGCATCACCACATTAACGACTCAAACACATACAATAATATACATATACACACACACACACACATGCACTTGCACATATTCCAACAGCTAACAATCAAAAGGGATTCTCAGCCATAAACTTTTCGTGAGCACTATTAACCCCAAAAAAACCCAAAACCATTTGATAACTTAAATAATAATAACAACAACAACAACAACAGCAACAACTTTGGCATTAAATGAATTGAATGGCATGATTTAATGTTTTCAATAAAACAGCAAAAATGTATCCAACCTTCCACATCATTTTAAATGGTCTCATATTCGTTCAACAAACTTCTGCAGCAAATGATATGAAACGTGTTTAATGTGTAAAAGAATTTCGACAATTTCAAACTCACACCCAAACTTGTCGCTTTCGAAATTTAGATTTAAGTTGTACGGCCACTGACAATATGAAGATGAAAATAAAGATGGCTGCTGTGTACTAAATAAATGCCATTAAAACGGTCATTCGCATGTTCAAATGACATTTAATGTGTCAAATAAGGGTTACACTCTATGGATTTTTATTTTCCATCCACTTGCCATTATCGAGATCGTGTTTGTTTGGGTGTTTTTGTGTGTGAATAATTTTTATTCGGTGATGATTTTTCTATGTGATTCGTCTGCTTTATGTCATAACTTTTTTTTTTGTCCTTTACTTGTACTTACAGTGGGTGGCAGAAAAAAGTTCTGGCCCTACAATATTATTAAATACTTTACCTCAACTATTATTTGAATGTAACTCATTCGAATTAATTTGTTTTCCAATCTTTTCTGCAGTCTTTGACTCGTTATTTGAATTTCTAATTTTATTCATTGAGTTCTTAATGCCGTATCAGGCTAAAATATAATTTTATCCACGACAGTTCTACTGGCAAATGTATCTTTTATATGACACAATTTCATACCCAACATTTTCAAAAATGTTTCAGCGTGTTTTGCCATTGGATCAAAGTATTAACAGGCCTCTGAAGTTCTCTACAGTTGCAGGCTTCTTCAGTCTAGTATTAATTTCTCCACTGAAAATGCTTTTCAAAAACTCGTGTCACATCCTAAAACTTTTGACGAGTACGCAAATATTCTGTAACACAAAGCTTTTGCTTGCCATCATGCGTAATAGTTCTAACACACACACACACAAAATTAAATATTTTCTTTAAATTTATTTAAGTGATTTGACAATTTTTATGTGAAACTGATATCCGGTTAAACTAGGACGTCTAAAAACTTATATATCTAAATATATGAAAGTACAGAGTATATATTTGTATGTAAATTCACAAGACCTCAGGCAGTATCGAATGGGAATTCAGAAACCCAAGATTATGCACAGACAGACTCACATACAAATAAAAGACATTTCAATAAATCATTGAAATACATAAAAAAGGCACAAATTCTACGATGACAGAAGTAAAAGATATTTTGAAATTTAGATGATATTCACAAATAATTTTTTTAGGAATATATAAAATGAATGTACTCTTTAGGTTGACTAAAAATGGTTTGACCAACCTCATGGGTCACTACGAATTCTATTAATTTTCACCCGCGCAGAAAAACATATCATATAATTATTTAAATTTATTAGCAATGAAATACATTCCATTACTTTGTCAATTGAAAAGAACCTGAGAAGAATTTGCAAAAATTTTAGTTTGATGTCAATGTGTTTCTCTTTCTTCCAAACAACAAAAAATTATATATAATAACATGTCAGTAGTTTTTCTGGTACGTCGTTTTGATGTTTATCATCCATCAATATAAAAATAGTATATTTTGTTTGACAGGCATTTTTATCTAGATATGCACAATATAAAAGTGGCGGTAACTTGTTAGCGCAAAAGTATTTTAAAAAAGCTTTAAGTTTTGCCTAACTTTAATCGGAAAATCTTTGAGTATATTTAGTTACTGCTAAGTACTGGTGAAATAGAAACAGTATTTTTGGCACTTCATTTAATGTACGACGAATGAAATGATAGACTTAAAGCTGAACCCTTCATGATGTGATCGAATTATTGCATCAATAAGTTCCACAACATTTCCTATTATGAATAGTTTTGAATGAAAATATATTTCAATATATGAAGAAGTTCCTCAAGCTAGTCCGGCCTAACATATTCAATGTTAATAAGACAAGTTTTTACCCAACGTTTCGTCAATTGTTTGTTGACTTTTTCAGGGGTTCTTTTGTCTATTTAAATTTAAAACATAACATAATTACAATTTGGAAAGTATTTTGAATTAATAAAGTTATACTCACAATTTTATAGTTATTATTATATTAGATAAATATATTTTGTATTAAAAAGAAAATAGGCACATCTTTTAAGCTTTCAGGAACTTTGAAAATTACCACACAAAAAAAAAAAAAATATATATATATATATATATATATATATATATATATATATAAAGAAAAACTTCAAGGAAATCGCCTACAGACTTTCAGTTCACATATTCACGGATAGTAAGAAAGTCATCGCAGCCCTAAGAAACTATGAAGTTCAATCTCGATGTGTATTACAATGTCAGGATGGGATAAGCTCTTTTACGAATTGTGGAAGTATCGAGATAATATGGATTCCAAGACATCAAGGTATACCTGAAAATATTGGGGCAGATAGACTAGCAAAGATGGGAGCATTAATGGCAAACATCACACTATAAAATCCTAAACTATTTCAAGTTCTTAAAAATGAACTAAAGAATTACATACAAGAGCTTGGCAGTACTCTACGGTAGGTAGAGTGACCAGAATGGGGTAACCCAAATGCAAACAAGACAAAGAAAATCCTAATATTAAGCAGGCCAGCATTTTGGAAAGTGGTTAATATAATAATAGGACATACAGGGTTAAGTAATAACCTGGGTCGCATGAAGAGCCTGCTAGAAGGATGACGAAACACTTGAAAACTACTTGTCCAGCCTTTAGTCAAATTAGGAGACAATTACGTAATCAATATATTATACCAGGTTTGGAATGTCTTAGGGGTGCTAATTGCAGAGACTTAAGACGATACATTAAAGAAAATAAGATCTTAACGTTACCAATTTTACAGATTTCTATAATTATAATGGGAACTCCCCAAGATAGAGCGCACACAGGCCTATGAGGTTTAAGCGTAATCCTGACTGGGACAGCTCTGTCTTACGTATTGTTGGCCCCTCCTTTTAACCTAACCTAAGCTAATCTAATTTCGTTGTTTAAACTCATTCTCAAAATTTTAAAACTTTGCGTTTATTTATGTTTTAAAAATATATAATTTTTTTTATATTCTGCAGCCCCAAATCCTCGCTTTAAAATGACATAATAATCGTTTTAGTGTTTGAGATGGTTTTTGATATATTTGAAACAAGTAAGAGTACTATAAACGGCCAAGCCATATTCAATATATCCTGTACCGAATTATGTCTGTTAATTTAAGTACCAAGAAAGTTTAAACTTTTCAATCCTTGAACTTTTAATGTTGTTTGATTTTTAACAAATTCAACTCCTTCTGAAGTATTAAATAGGTTTAATTGTTATATAATAAAAAGAGTTTGTCGTGGCTATAAACCACATTTTTCTATTAATAATTAATCAGTGCATTAAAAAAAAGTTGCAATTGTCCAACCCTAAAATGATATTATTGACTTCGTTTGATATTTTATCAATGACTTTCTTTTTTAATTAAAAAGTGTGTTTGATTACAAACGTCATATAATAGTTTTATTATATAATTTTAATAATATAATATAAGATTAATATACAAGATAGTTAATTTTCCATCCCTGGGCCAAGTTCTTTTTTGGCTTTTCTAATTTCTAGTACCAATAGATTTGGATATCATAAATTGAACCTATTTTATGATTTGGGAAGCCTCAATTGTCTATTAAAAGCAAAAAACATTTAAAAAAAATTTCCAGGGATGGAAAATTAAAAGCTTTTTTTTGGCACATTTGGTAGTTTGTGGCACATGTAATATATAAATTGTTTTAAAATTTTACGTTTGTCTAACATAAAACCACTTTATAGGTCATTGCATTAATAAAAAAAAACAAAAATTAATAATAATTTTCGCCTCCAGCGATGGGAAACATAATAATAATAATAATTTCTAAACATAAATGGAACAAAACAGACAACTATCGTCGGTTTTTACTAACTAAAGCTATTTTTTAACTCAGGAAAAACACAATTCGCTTCAAATATAAAAATTTCGATTTCATGGTTGGATAACTGCAATATTTTGTGGTACATGAAAGTGACCACAGCTTTTCTTAAATAAAACCGCTTTATACATCATAACGGTTTGCATTGGCAAAAAAAAAATTAAAATTTCATTTTCAGGCCTGGGAAATATTTTTTTGTTCATAAAAATAACCAAAAAGACAACAGACATCATTATTTTTTACTAACTAAAACTATTTTATAACTTAGAAAGAACAAAATTGGTACTTAAAAATATATGTTAATTCTTTTGTATAGCAAAAATCAGTTTTACTTTTCCAGCCCTGGAACAGCTGTTTGAATTTCACTGATTTAAAACTAATTCCAAGACATCATTCCAGCTCGTCCGTAGGTTTCGGTAACCGCGCTAGATCTACAGACAGTTGCGCTGACGGACATCGCTTGTGTGGCTTTCTAATTCGTAAGGATCCAGAACATATACTGCCTGTTCGCCGATGTCGAAAGCTATCGTTCGTTCGAATAAATAACATTCAAAACAAAAACAAGTTTTGAAAATTGTTTTTGTTTTGAATGTTATTTATTCGAACGAACGATAGCTTTCGACATCGGCGAACAGGCAGTAACATTGAGGAAATTACACAAACAATAATTAATTATGTTATTACCTTTAATTTGTTTGTTGCTGCCGCCTAAGAGTGGTTGTATTTTTAATGGCTGATAGACTAATCATCAGTGAAGTTCAAACTAATTTCAAAAAGTTACAGCACTTCTAGGCCAACTGAAAAATACGTAAGAAGAAGCGTATCGCGGATTGATTACTTTGTTGGGACATCAAAAGCAGCAACATATTAAACTTGATTAACAACAGGAGTAGAATAAATCATTTCTTAATCTGAATTATTAAAATAGACCTCTACTATATTAAAGGACTTCTCCAGCCTACCCTCGATATATGTCGTGTGCGTGTAGTATATCATTTTTGTTTGATGTGCGTAAAGTGAGTGCATGTGTATGAGTGTGTATTGTTTAATATACATAAATCTGTCACTTTGCTTCTTCTATAATTCTTCTTGTTTTCCACATTTCAGTTTATTCTTTCATTTCACATTTCATCCTGCCTTTCATTTAACAATTGTTTTTGTTGGTTGGAATGTTTTGCCATATTCTATTTTTTCTTATTTTGGCTCTGTTTTTGTTGTTGGTTTTTTTTTTGTATATTGTTTTAATACATATTTGTGATATGCCTGTTTATATTTTTTTTTTTCAAAAGACAGTTTGACATTTGTGTTCTGGTAAGTATATTTGCATCTGTGTCTGTGCCTGTTTTGTGCGTTTGGTTGTGAGGACATGTGTGTGTCATTGTATGTGTATGGTGGTATATTGTATTGCGACACTGCGCCTGTCAATTTATAACAAAAATTATGATCCTGAAAAGTAGATTATCCTTGATTTATCGTCGCATCATTTCAAATGAAATGTTGAAAGAAAATGATATTATACCTACACTCACATACACATATACCGGGGTAAAGTGCGTATGTGTGTGTGCGTGTGTGTATACCATAGAGTGCTTATTTATTTTCATTTTGTTATAAAGAAACATGCAATTATTTCTCTTGCTATTAGTGGAGTTTGTCATACGCAGCTCAATATGATGAGGGTATGCGTATGATTAATTTCAGAGCTGGTTATCAGCCAGTTGAGAGGGTGTTAGAACTAAGAGATAATGTAGTTGGTGCTTTCTTTTCTCATTATTAATTTCTTTTATTATTATGTTAATGCCTAAAGTCTGTCTCTTTATTAAACTATTCAGTGTAAGTGGAGCAAAGAAATGGCAACAATTGCAAGGATAACAATAGTTGGATATCAAAGTAGGGTATAACAAAAAGGGTTTCCCCACCCAGGTGTCCTTCCCAAGGCGACAAGGCAATATAACACTCTCATCTAGAAGATTCCAGACAATTACAGGAGGACGATTTTCCAGGCATTGAATGTTTATCATACGAGATATATATATATATATATATATATATATATATATATATAAGGGGTCTCGATTAAATTAAATAATAATTTAATGAAAGCGCACTACAGGCCTGTACTTTTGAAGCAATGGGATCCACTGATCTATTGTTAGCTTTCGCTTATTTAATTTTTTTTTCTTTTGATAATTTTTATTTTAACATATACGATATTATAATATGAAATTTATTTGTTGGGTGGTTACGCAATGTCTATATGCTTTTCATTGGCGCTTTTTACCAAATCGTCAGTAGTTTCAAACTTCTCAACTTTTTAAAACAATTTTATAAACCATCTGAGAATTCTGTTAATAAATTAACTATACAAATTCACAAATGATTTTAAAAAATCACATTATAATAAGTGTAATAGGCTATAAAACTTATACAAACCAAACCCAACAAACAACTTTTATTCGATATGACTCTATTTTATTTTTCTACAATTAGAAATCCTTTGGATAACAATGAAAGTATCTATAAAGCAAAATGAAAAATAAAATCTCAATATTGTTAATAAATTAACTATTTGACATACTGTCATTGTACTATTATAATATGAAATTTATACAAGTCTTTTAATAAGTTGAGAAGTTTGAAACTTTTCAAAACTGTAGTTGAAGTCTACTGACGATTTGTTAAAAAGTGCCAATGAAATGCATATAGACATTGCGTAACTACCCAACAAATAAATTTCATATATCAATAGTACAATGAAAACAATGTCAAATAGTTAATTTATTAACAATATACGATATTTGCCTATTGTCTTACTGTCGTATTGTTAAATAAAAGATATTGAAAATAGTATATCAGTAGTAATTTCAATCAGGTATTGGCAGTCTAGTAGGATGCTAAGTATTTAATATATATCTCACAATAAGCAATTTGGTTTGAAATTCTTTAAAATCTAATTTAAAATGAATTAAATAAATATTTGGTTAGCATGGAGAGCTTATTTTCTGCTGTTAGTTTTTTGATATTTTAATAAATCAAGTTAAGGATTAGAATTTCGCCAGACGTGCTCTGAATACAACCTGTTTGTGTAATTGATGACAGATCTTCTCGCATCGAAAAAAACTGTCTTCATTCTGTAAAACACAGGATGAGTCACAATATATTTTTTTATGTTTTAGGCCTGTAAATGATTTTTATAATAATCATCGTATTATTCTATGAATCATTCCGCAATAAGTATCAACACAAACAAAAATTATTTAATATTTTTAAATAGGAAAAGATCACACATCAGCTAGAGAAGCGAGATACTGGAGTACATATAAAATTCATGCCTATTATTAGAGCACTCTTCTGTAAGAAATTTACCAACAACATATATACAACATTATATTATTATATAACTCGACGAGTTAGACATCGTTCAAGCCAACTTTTAAATTGAAATTTTTTATTTTTCCAGAGCAACTAAAACATACAAATTATCAAAACTAACAAATCTTAAATCTTATAGCGATTTGATATATATCAAATCTAGAGATGGTGTTTAGCGTACTACGTTTATTTCAATCCAGTTTCAGTTGACAAACAGACTTATAAATATTCTCAATGATAAAAACTATACCAAAGAAGTTTCAGTTAAAGGATGATCTTGACGCTACAAAAATAGAGCGACAAGGACAGCAAATGAAGCCATATATCTTGCCGCTCTTTTAACATTTCTCTTTATTAAGGTTTGCCATTTTGTTATGGAAGGATATACGAGGCAACAACGAGCCGAAATTATTAAAATTTACTACCTAAAGTCGGAGTGAGTGGCCTCAACGTTAAGACCGCTACGTCCAATTTATTTCTGGCTGAACGGCTTCGTCAATAAACAAAATATGCGTTATTGGTCAGACAGCAATCCACACGTACTCCATGAGTCATCATGGCATCTCGAAGAAATTACGGTTTAGTGTGGTGTATGGGCCGGCGGTGTCATTGGGCCGTACTTCTTCCGTCATAATCAAGACCGGCACCTTACTGTGAATGGGAATCGCTACAGTTCAGTGATAACCGAATATTTTTGGCCCCAATTGGATGATATGGACTTGGAGGACATGTGTAGTTGCTTTTTTGTTTAGCTGACTTTGGAATTTCACTATGAACCTACTTACACCAGAGCAACGCGGGGGGATTGTTGCAATTTTTAATAAAAATAATTGTTCTATTCGTCAAACTTGTCCTATTAAAACTTTATTTTCCAATGAAGCCCATTTCTGGTTGAATGGGTATGTAAATAAGAAAAATTATTGCATTTTGGAGGAAGGGGAATCCACAAGCTCTTTCCGAAATATCATAACATCCACAGAAAGTTTCTGTTGGGTGCGCTTTAAGGGGCTAGCGGAGTCATTGGTCCATATCTTCATTGACTCATATGGTAAGAGTTTTACTGTCATTATTCCAAATTTTTTCGGACCTCAATTATGTGGCCTTAAGCTCACTGATATATAGTTCCAACAGGACGGAGCCACATGCCACATAGCAGCCGTTACAATTGATTTACTCAAAGAGACTTTTGATAAAAAATTAATTCCACGTAGGGGCCCAATTAACTGGCCACCAAGGTCACGTGATTTAACCCAATTGAATTATTCTCTTTAAAATTATATTGCCTACATAGATGAACCTTAAACAATAAAACTTGTGGATATCAGCATTCGAGAAATTATTGGTGAAATTAGACCGCAAGTGCTGCGAAAAGTTGTGGAAAATTAGTATTGCAGACTGCGCCTTTTGCGTGTCTGCCCTGGCATAAGACATAATTAAACATTAATTTTATAAATTTTTTTTAATAAAAGCCTATTTCGTCTATTTTACTATAGTATTATTATGATTTAAGCCTGTGTTTGTCTATAAAAAAAACACTCATTATGATGAGTGTAGAGTGTTGCGGTTTAGGAAAATACAATTTTTCGTTTCCGCTACGCAGACTTGAATATTAATTGTTAAAAATATGAACTGAAATTTTCCTAATTTATTAAATTTATCACACTAAAATGACACAACTAACTCTCGTTTAAAACAAATAAAAGTCCAGCGTATAACTTTTAGAAATCTTTTCTTTGGATTTTATAAATAATGAAGTCTTTTGTATAGACCCGTCAATCTCTTGGGCATATTTTTTTTTCATCCACAAATTTACTACCACTTGGACATGTTTCTTTTAAACATTTCATTTTTATTTATTTCACATTAATCTTGTATTCTAGCCCAGAGCAGGTATTAAAAAACATCTGTAAATAAAATTCATTCTGTGACATCCTTCAGCAACGCATGTCTTTCTAGAGCAGCTTTACTAAAATTCTTTTAAGATAACAAACAGCACGATGAGTGTCTGTCAAATAATTTAGTTAGTATTATTAACAGATCTTCGTGTGTGTTTGTGTGTGTGTGTGTTGTTTCTAATAAATATAAACCCAAAAGGTTAGTTTAAGCAACTTAACAAACTGACTAAAAGAGATATTTTTTGTGTGGGTCTCATTTTTCCAAAACGTATCAAAAGGTGCGTTTGTATTTGTGCAAAGTAATTCAATGGCCTTCATTTTACCAACACCATCATCATAATCAAAGATGTGAACAATCATTGATTTGCTTTTAAAACACAAATCAATAATTTATTGTTTTTAACATTTTAAGTGATTGAATTATGTGCGTGAGAAAGTGAAACATGTGAGCGGCATTTGTACTAAAATGTTTGACTATGAATCAAAGGTACGGCTGGCTGGCCTTCCATAGATTAACATCTACAAAACACATGAATGAAATGATTTAAGAAATTCCCCGGTATGCTAGTAAATATCGCTCAAAATATATTAAAACAAAGGCAGTGTAATTATCGGCTTACAAAAATATCATAATAAATCATGGAAGACGAATAATATGTTCCATCTTTTATTGTCTCTCATTAACAGTTAATTTCAATTATTTAGGCTTTGAATTTTTGTTGTTGTTAGAATTAAATTATTATTTAATTTAATCTGTTTTTCCTGGAACTTTATTCATAGTTTCCTTGTAGTCATAATTAGATACCCGTCGCCAATTCAAAAAACCCCAAAGAATTATTTTTGTTAGTCATAAGCATTTATGACGTCCGTAGGCATAAAATCTATATAATTTTCTTATTAAATACACAACATCTTTAATCAATAAATTTCAAATTTAAGCGTTACAAGTTTTAGATTGAAAATGTATAGGAGATGATAAGTTGTAAAAATTAAATTAAAGAAAAGCAGAGTTTCTCTAAAATTACGTTGATGTTTTTAATGACAAAAGATTCTTGTGAACAGAGTCAAATATTAATGGATTGTGGTCATATTGACATCTTACTTTTTGAACTTTCCGCTAAGAAAATTTTATATATTCAAATATCGGAAAGTTATTGGCGAGTTCTCATCAGATCTCCATGTATGTGTGAAGCTTAGCTGTGTGCGTGTTTGGCTGCGTGTGTGTGTGTGAGAGAGTGCGTAAGTACCCGATCCACTTCTATCTTTCGAACTGCTGAACCAAGTTAAACTAAACTGAAAAGCGTTCCGAGAAGCATTCCTAAGCTTAAATATTCTGTGACTTTAAGCCGATTCGAACCGGTAGACTTAAGAATATTTCAAAAAAACTTAAAAAAAGAATTTTTTACAGGAATTATTTTTGAAGTAACCTTGAAACAACATCCTTATCGACTTCAAGAAATAATCAGCTTTAAACATTTAAAAATCATTTCGATAAGCGCAAATCGGGTAACTCGGTTAATCCCGTTGTGATATATCTTGTAAGAAAAATTTTAAAGTGATTTTTTTACAACTCCGAAAGTATATATCTGATTAGTTGGTGGTCTCGATTCTTTTAAAACAATCAGAATAAGAGCGTTCGAGTAGTTAGACTTCCTGTGAATTTGAACCGATTCGATCCGGCAGAGTTCAAGATATCGCACCGAAATTTAAAATATCATATTTCATACTGATGTTTTTTTTTAAATTTTTAAGGGCTCCACCGATTAATTATACAAACTGATAACGTCAATCAATTCGCACCGTGTTGAGATCGGTTCACCTGTTCATTAGATATCGTGAAATATTTTAAATGAAAAATTTAAAAGTGATTTTTTTTCAACAACTCCGAAATTATATATCTGATCTAGATTCTTTTATTGCAATTAAAATAAGAGCGTTCCAGTACGCTATATGAATTTGAACCGGCAGACTTCAAGATATCTCAACATAACTTAAAAAAGCATATATCATACTGATGGCTTTTCTAATAAATTTTTAATGGCTTCATCGATCAATTTCACAAGTTAATCACGTCAATTAAGTCGCACCGTGTTGAGATCGGTTTACCCGTTCATTAGATATCGTGAGATATTTCGAACAAAAAATTTTAAAGTGATTTTTTTTTCAACAACTCCGAAATTATATATCTGATCTATTGGTGATCTGCAATCTATTAATCAAACTGGGATTGTGAATCTGAACCGTTTCGAACAGGTAGACCGCAAGATATATCAAAAAACCTAGAAAAAATAATCACTTTTTTAAGTGATTTTTTATAAGTACTTTTCCCAACAGTTGAAACGTACAAATGTGTCGAGCCTTATTACGGTAACCCTTTTTAAAAAGCTTTGCAGACCACTGTAACAGAAAATTATGGCCATTAATGGTATCGGTTATATGAAATCGACAGATCTCAAAAGTTATGATTAATATTTTATAATTACAACAAATTGATAAAATAAAAATACAAACACCACCAAACCAAAAAGCATCCAAGAAATTTTTATACAATAAAAAAAAACTCTAATAGCATTTCGTATGTTTTATTGATTATAAAAACCATAAACACCATAAATTTAATAATTGAGATTGACATTTAACGAACTTGTAAATGAATATGAGGAAATCATATTCGTATAAGTGACTCACACACTGAACCATATAAAAATAGAGGGAACTCAAAACAAAATATAATTTAATAAAATAGAAGAAATTTTGTACATAAATCTATCACAAGTCTTTTAGGAGAAAGAAGAAAAAACAAAATATTAGAAAATAAAACAATAGACACAACAAACTCATGTGGCCAATGAAAAGGTCGATTTTAAAGTGCCAGGAAATAGGCCTCATAAACAAAATTTTCTTGTTGCTGTTTTTGGAATCGATGTGAAGAAATACATTTTAATTTTCAAGACATTTTAAGAGTTCATAAAAAATTATTATAAACGAGTGAAGATAAAAGGGAAACATGCCGTTTTTTTCTTCAACCAATTGATGATCACAAATTTGATAAATTTCAAATTTCATATATTATCTAAACAGTTGCATATGAAATATGTATTTCATTATAAATTTAATTTCAGAGCAAACCAGATCAATAGTTTTACAAAACAATAATTTTATAAATATTTTCTTTTTAATCGAGCGACTAGAGTTTTTAAAATTTGGGCCTATTTTGAAGCAATAAATCATCGGAGATCGGCATTTACCAAGGAAAAATATTTATTATATATTTATGATCATTATGATCATGATATGGTCGCGTTCTCCTCATTTTTTAACTTCTTGCAAGGAAAATTTTAAGTTTTTTAAAATCAGAAAGTTATTACTTTTACTGCATGTTGAAAAAATCATGTTCTTATCAGATCTTCATATATTGAGGTCCCAGGAAGCCTTCCTGATTAATTTTGAGAGAACCCTACCGCTTATAGCCTTGGAAAAGCGTTCGAAAAATTGTTTCTAATCTTAGATTTGCTTCCAATTTGAGTCGCTTCTTACCGGTAATTATTTACCGTATTTTCATAAAAATTATGAAAGGCTTATATAAGTGCAATAGAGCAAATTTTATATGTAATTTTGCTTTATTACGCTGTTATTAGACTTTCATAATTTTGTTAATAAGGGGGTTAATATTTAAAACAAGTTAGAATGAAAACTATTATTCAAAGTAGGGTGTTCGAATAACTTTAAGACTCGCCACTTCCATAAACTAACCAGCTGCTGCCATTTGAAACCCGGTTGAAAATCGGTTAATTCGCTCGTGCGATATCGTGAACGATAATATTTCCAAAAACTCAGAAACTATATATTTGATCTCGATAAATCTTCGTTTAGCATATAGAAATCGGTTAATTGAGATTTTAAAATAAAAATGTAAAAATGTAAAAATTTTCAAAGTATAGAATCGCATACAAACCAGGTTACGATAGTGGTGCGGGATGGTCTTTCGGGTTAACCTTTTTGAATTATATTTTTATTTTATTTTTCCTTTATAATTTGACCATCACGCGTGATCCCGCTTCTACAAATAAAAAAATTTAAGCGCAACTGGTATAATTGTTTGAGGTATAATAGGCTTAATTAGGCCCAAAGGACAATAGTGCTTAGCAGACATACAACTTGGGTCTGTTGATTCGGTCATGTCATAGGAAAGTGTGATATTTTGATGGCTTTTGTCCGCCACAACACATCTTTTAAATTGTTCAGTAGTGACAGAAAGCGAGAGACCAGATACAAGAGTAAGATAATAATAATAATAATAATAATAATAATAATAATAATAATAATAATAATAATAATAATAATAATGATAATAATAATAATAATAATAATAATAATAATAATAATAATAATAATAACAATAATAATAATAATTATAATTATAACAATAATGATAAGAAGGTAAATATTAAAAAAAGGAGTTTCATGTTCTTAATTATATAGTTTAAGATTTACAACAAGTTTCTTATTTAATAAGATGGCCGATGTCATTGGTCGTCGATATACGCCCAACAAGTTCAGGCCACAACTGAACCAGTTCAGCTGCAACCCCTTTGATTTGTTGGAGTACGTTTTACGACGCAAATTTATTTGACGGCTGGTTAATCAATATTTTTATGTATTTTATTGATGTCTTTAACAAATCATCAGTAGATTTCAGTTACAGCTTAGAAAAGTTTCATACTCCAAAAACTTTCAATTATATTAAAAATCATATTATAACAATTGCTCTAGGCCCTGATGAACGAATATGTTGGCCCTAAATTGGTCGTAGTCAAGGGTGCGATACGTAATTCTAGCAGAGCCATAATTTTCAAAATAAATTTGCTCAGTTGAAAGGAGTTGTTTACTTGCCAGTTTAATCGTATTGAAATTCGAAACCAATTTTTATATAAATCTCCTCAACAGCTGACAAATTAGCTGCGTTAAAAAAGGTTGAAAAATTTATAATAGAATCTTATAACTCTGTAAAGAACACCCTTTACACAAGTATATTTTGTGGTCCGTTTCTTTGCAGCTCTTTTACAATTTTTAGTTTCTTAATGTTTTTTTCTTTTAATTTTTTTGACCCAATTATATGATAATAAGATACAAAATTGAATGAAATTGAATATATATATATATATATATATATATATAAACAAAATATTTCGTAAAGCTCTCTTCAAAATATATACAAACTTTATTTCACTCTTTATATATTTTAATAAGGATTTCTTTCTCTTCAACATATAAAATAATAAATTTGATTACAGTCATATTTTGACTGCATTTTAGTGAGTTACTTATATATAGCAAAATAAGTTAGAATTCCCCAGCTCTAAGGCTCGGTGGATTCCCTCTTTTGATTTATTTTCTCAACTTTGATTTACAAAGAAATAAAATTGTTTGAAATAAGAAAAAGTCACTGTGAAACCCCTGAAATCATCTCTGCGATTTTGTTCAATATTTAATACAAATTTAATCCATCGTGGCGAATGATATCGGTTTCATTAACAATCAAATAAATATTCGGATATGATAAATTTCATATGTCAAATATAACACTACACACATTCATAAACATAATTTTAGCTGTATATCAATTATTGGGTAGTTACGGCTGTTTTTTCGATCAAATAATTTGATAAGAAAAAAAAAGATTTTCAATTATTAAAAGCAAAATATTATATAGTTTAATCAATATTCCAAAACAATATATAAAAATTAATTTTCCAGCCCTGAAAATGTTTTTTCACTTTCCCTATTTTCACTAACGAAAAAATTTCTTTTAAAATATCAAATTTGTTTAGTTAAAAAAAAGATTAACTTAAAACGTTTGCTTTCGTTTATAATTTCCATTAAAGTAGTAATAAGAAAAATTATTTTTCCAACCCTGGATCTGGGTGATATGTGGAGAAAAACAAATATTTTGGTTAACTTGGTTACTTTTAGGCAACAAATATGTTTCAACTACCCAACCCTGAAATAGATTTTTTGATTTTCTTTGGTTTTCAATTACAACTTAAACTATTTTTCTAATATATGTGTGTTATATATGATCGGTATTTAAAATAATTAAATAGCTGCTTGAATTTTTCCAAAAGCATACCGTTTGCCATCCCTGGACCTGTTTCTTTTTTGCTCTTCTGATTTGTAGTACCAATAAATTTCATAAAAAAATATTTGATGTTTGATTTTTTAATATTAATATAATATAAGAAAAAGAAAAAATTTTTTGCAGTTAGTACATAAGAAATTTTTAGTTTTCCAAGCCTGGAATAATATTTGAATTTTTGTATAATTTTTAATATCCTCTTTATATATTTTGAAGTATCAGATGGGTTTATTTAAAAAATATAATAATGGCTTGCTTTTTTTTACCAAAGATCAATTTAAGTTTTCCAGCTCTGTAATTCCATTTATTGAATATTACTGATTTTCAGTGCAAATCTATTTCCGATCATTTCCAATACATCAGTTCAACAATGAAGTCTCTTGAACGCAGACTCATGGCCATTGTTTATTCGACTTTCCTATTCATAAAGATGCAGAATATTAATAAATTTATTTGGTCGCACATCAATCTTGTGGAAATTACCCTTTACCAAGATTTTTGGGAGGGATAAAAATCTAATAAAACGGCTTGTTAATTTTCAATGTCTTTTGCTCAAAATTTTGAAATTTTATTTTTCCGTTGTCCTGCTGCTTCATTATCTCGTCTTATGAAAAAGTTGTAAATCATAATAATTTTCATACTTTCCATATGGCGCACACACACATGAAAAAACAAAAAAAGTTGCATCCACGAGATTCCACATGTATGGAACACATGAATTTATTTTCTATAATTTTCATTATATAAATATCTTGTGCATTTTGAAACGCACAAGTAGAGAAACTAATAAATAAATAATTTCACAACAAAAAAAAAAGTCATGCCAAATTAGAAAACACAAAAATTTCCATCTTTTTTGACAGTTCATGTAATTTATGTTTGAGTCTTGCTGAGTTGCATCAAATGCTGTGCATCTCTAAGCAGTCAGAAAGTCAATTGTTTTTGTAGTTGTTGCCAACCAGCGAAAGTGCAGTTGCATACAAACACAAATTTTCACTTTTCCTTGCAACGCCGTTGTGTCGTTGATTAACATGCCTGCACTCGATAAACAATAAACGTGTGTGTTCATCTTTTGACTAAAATCTAATTTCTTTTTGTGTACACAAAAACGGCCGGTCCATTGTGAGCTGCCTGTAATGCAGGTTCGTAGCGGAATATGTAATAAAAATTAAACAAAATTGCATGTAAATTGTCAACAAAACCTCAAACTGCGTAGTCAAACAGTCACAGTCGAATGTTGTCTTTTTCTCTGAAGGTCGTTTTGAGTTTTTGTAGGGTATTCAGAAATGTAATTGGATGTATCTAAGTTGAGCGCTACCACGATATATTTGAAGGGCTTCTTTGCCATCGGGCTTCTTTAGAACGTGACTTTTGCGTCTTTGTCTTTTGCCTAAACGACTTGAGACCATTAACTGCAGGGTGTGTTTGAGGATTTAAAATGTCATTAAATAGATGTGACTAAAACTGGGGTTGCAATGCTGAGATAATATTTTGTTTACTAACTTTAGCCGATATTATTGTTGTTCATGGAATAATTTTAAGGTTTTTGCTAATTTTTGTAACATGTGATCAATAATTTAGTTGTCAAATAAACCAGAAGTGCAGTAAAAGCAAGAAGTTGTTGCTCCTTTTATAAATAAATGCTCAGAATAATAGATTGCTCGTTTACTTCAATAGTGTAATAACTAAAAAAAAAACTTGTTTTGTCTAAAATGATTTTCAAGTTTTCAATTTATTAATTTTTCTCTCAAGGCTAGTATCAAGTAATTGAATGAAGTTTTTATACAATAGCAACAACGATGTGTTGATTGAATCTGCTTCAAGAGCTCTGAAAATGCATTTTTTTGTAGTTACGATGTTGTAGAAGTAAATGAGCGGTATTATTAAAGTCCAACCAACAAAACAAATTGTTACTATTGAACATAAATTCAAATATATATATTTAATTAAAAGAGGCAAAGCAATTCCGACTCAGTAAATATATATTAAGTGCAGCGAGGCCATCGATCGTTTACTCTCTTTCTAGACTCTTGCGTCTTCCTCGCACTAGTTAATATCTACTCCTCAGATAACTGTATAGGAATACGATTCTCCTGAGGATTTTTCCGTGTTTAACTACGTTGCCATTTCCAATGTGCAGGCATAATCCGTGTAAGGTCAGTCACAGTAACAAAAAAAATATGGGTTAAAAGTATCGTATCATCCCATATTTGCAATATATATATATATATATATATATATATATATATATATATCTATATATATATGTATATTTCCGGGTTATATGAAACATGATGCTGACTTTCTGCAACAGCTGTAGATCTGTTTCGCTTATACTCAACCCCTATTCAGAACTGTCCCCTTGGATAGCATGCAATTTATTCAGAACCTCGGGACATTGTTCACGTATACGATCGAAAGCTCTCTTTCTTAAGCAGTTCCAAACGTTCTTCTATGCTGAGTGATTTCTTGCCTCTCAGCATAACGTAGAGAGTTTTAACATTTGGCGAATGTCGCAAGAGCTTTTCTATTAAAGCTTTGCCCAAAAATCCTTAAAGCGGATCATATTTTCTTCTCGTTTTATATCTATTTGTTTTGTGAAAAAGTTTTATATTGTGTTCTCTTACCTGTTGCGCCTGTTAGGAACACTTCCCGATTTGCGTAAACCTCATTTATAAGCTTTTTTGGTAATGATTTTAACAGCGAACTCTGATAAAAATAATTAATATATGAAACAATATGTTTTGAAACCATGTTTTGAGGTCTTGAAAAGCTTCCGCAACTTATTCTGAGAGCTCTTCTCTATGTCTATATGTAAGTATGCAAGTATGTGTGTGTGCATGTTTGAGTGCATGGATGTGTGCGTGTATGTGTAAGTATGTAACTCCTTTAAATCCTTAAAATCGACTTTTCAAAAGGGAACTCGTTTGAACAGCTAAGCCAAATAAAGCGTTATGAAGGACGTTTCTGAACTTAGATTTTCTGAAAATTTAAACCGATTGAAACTGGTAGCTTTCAAAATATCCCAACGAAAAAATCTACTTTTCAATGTGGGCTTTTTCTATAACTTTTAAGACTCTTGATTGATCGATTCTAGAAGTCAAAAGTTTTTCAGCATAAGCCGGGGTCAAAATCGGCTTGTGCGTTCATGGGATATCTTGGACGAAACAGTTCCGAAAAAACTATATATCTGATAAGTTTGTGATCGCTTGTTACGCGTGAGTCATTTAATTTATATATTTAAAAGATAGAATATGAGCTCGACGAGCTCATAAGCAAATAAGAGCACAAAAACCAGGTTACAATATTCTTGCAGTCAAAATAAAGGTTGTAACTCCTCTAGGGTTAACCTTTTTCCTTTGATATAAATTTTTATTTTCAAATACATTAACTATTGACACAAAATTATGACAGCGATAAAATGCCGATACAAATATTATTTGCATTACTTGTGTGTTTAATTAAAAACATGCTTATAAATTTCATCAAACTTATTTGAGATACTCTCTAGAATTTATGATTGAAAGAAAATCTATGAGAAACATTAGAATCATAAATAAGAGTCATAAAGAAGTTCATCTCCATATTTTGGATAAAACAACCAGATAAATAATCATCTTTTATAAATATCAAGTTGTATTTTATTATTGGCTCTGATAATATCGTAGACCATTAAAATAATTTTCATATAACAAAGTGGAAATGTCAAGAAAATTATGAAATTTATGTTTAAAAAATTTATGAAGTTCTTAAATAAGAATTTGTTTCACCAGAAAAAAAAGAGAAAATTAAATAAAGAAAAATGACAACCCATTGTGATGTCAACTGAAACGAATTCCTTTCCATAATCATCTCTTTCACTGTATGATTAACTTTACACAGATACACAACACACACAAACACACACTTACAACTTGCAGGGTATCATAAACAACTCCAACCATAAATACATACATACTTTCTATATGCATAAATAATTGTGTGTATGTGTATGTGTTTTTGTATTACTTTAAAACAAATTCATATCTTAGGATTGTATCTAATATATTATACGACGATATCTGAAACAAAATTGGATGAAAACAAAAGCCAACAGCAAAAAAAAAGAGAAGAGAAAAGAATGATAGACGAAATATTTTGTCCGTCTGCTGCTTGTAAATCACTCAAATTTTGACATTTTTGTTTTAAATTGCGTGACATTGTTTTATTACGTGTGTGATGTATAGTCACTTAACTAACACATACATACAAAGGCAATGTATGTGTTTGGTTTTTCTCACATTTAAGGGTAGAGTTTTTGTTTTAAGCGTCCAAAAAAGAACTGATGATTTCAAAAACTCCTCCTTCTTTCATTTCAAATATATTTTATGGATAACAAATTTTTCTTTTCAATGCTTGAGTGAATCGTTGGTTGTGGATTTAATTTTTTCTATAAACTATAAATTTGATAAGTTTGACATGTTTCATTTTCCCTTTTGCAGCCGCCATTCATGCTCCCAAACAATATTCGACTGTCAACTTCATGCTCATAAACTCTGTTGTCTTTCTTAGCTTTAGTTTCTTCTCCAGCTCTATGGCTTATCGTCAATGACGTCGACATCTCTCCGTCGTCACAATTGTGTCTGTCTGTATTGTTAAGAAGTTACTTTTCTACGTTTTTAATATCATTTTAGATTTGGTTTTTTATGACCGAAATAGGTGGATTTTATTGTCAAAATCCATACTTGATTAGTTGTTTGTTGGTTTCCTTTTCTTTTAAATTATCATGTCTCATAAGATGAACACACAAATATGTTTTTATGTATGTACATATGTGTGTGTGTGTGCTTTAGTAAATGCCCGGTTTTCAATTGTATACTGGCATATATTTTTATACCCTTCACAACAAAGTGAAAGGGTATATTTAGGTTTGTCATTCCGTGTGTAATTTGTTCGATATCAATATGCGACCCCATAAAGTATATATATTCTGGATCCTTATGAATAGCGATGTCGATTGAGCGATGTCCGTCTGTCTGTCTGTCTGTACGTGAAATCGGTTTTCAAAGCCCCCATAAGAGCTAGAAAATTCGTTCCTGGACTGATCGATTGGAAATGAACTCAAATAGAGTGGTATTGAAATGCAAAAAATCCAAAATGCAGTTTCAGAGCTGGGAAGCTTAGACCTCTTTCTCGACTCAAAATCAATCCCAAAAACTAATTATTTTTTTGTTTGTTTGTAAATTGAACCTATTTCATGCTTTGGGACTCCTCAATTGTCTAAACCCAACCAGGGATGGGAAATCAAAAGTTTTATTTTTGCACACTTGATATTTTGTGGTACATGTAATAATTAAAATGTTTAAAAATTTCAAGTTGTTTTTAAATAAAACCGCTTTATACATCATGAGGATTTGCATTGATAAAAAACAATTTTTATATTAAAGTTTTCTTCCAGGGTTGGGATATTGAAATTTTTTTTATACATAAATGTAACCAAAAAAAAAACTGACTTTGGTTTTTTTTGCTCACTAAAACTATTTTATAACTTAGGAAGAACAAAATCGGTACTTAATAATATATATAACGCCGGACGTACATTGGTGAAGGGTATGTAAGATTCGGCACAGCCGAATACAGCATTTTTACTTGTTTTGATTGCTTTTATTGGCCTGTATCTGTAAAAATAATGATATTTTTTGGTGTTTTGCATGATAACAGGGTTTTAATTCATTTTATTTAATATTTAACGGGTTATTAGTTCAGTGGTTTTAAAACTGACAGTGGGGCCAGGCAATCATCTGGTAAAGTGTAAAGTATATTATGAATATTTTGCATACAATTTGCCATTTACGCCTATGGATTTTATATGAACTGAAGCACGTACGGACATGTTGATCATTACAGATCGTCATTATCATTATTATGATAATGATAAGATTATAACAAAACTTCAGGACACTGGAAAGGTTCGAAATATAATTGGGCTGGTCTTAATCCAGCATTTAAATTAGGCTCATGTGGTTAAAATTTCCAAAGTCGGCTGTTAAAAAATGGGTTTGCTTACATTCAGAAGCTTTGAGGTCATGCTCATTTTTTATTTTCAAGTAAATTAAGAGTGAAAAAGATATTGTAGCCTGTTATATTTAGCCCCCTTTGATCCTTTCTTTAGCACCAACACCACTCACTGGCTTTGATTCTGTTCAAACCTCACATTTTTAACTGAATCGTCCAGAAGTAGTCATATTTTGAGTCCACAACTAACCAAAACTTTAACCGTATTTTGCAGCTCTGAAGGCCGATAAATTGTAAAAAGATACATCGTCCTCTGAATCTAAAAAGTTCATGGTGACATTCTTTTATCGATTTTAAAACGTTTTATTAAGGACATGAAAACGTTCTCTCAACTAACGAAGAGCATTTACTGTCAATTTGCAATATTATCAAACCGGAGTGCGCTTGCAAGCATGCGGAAAGTATTTTTACACTTCTTTATATCATGGAAAATTTGGTGACCAAAATTTGCTTCAAATAGGCCATGAACATTTTAATTTTTTCAACTGTCATGAGTCAATAAAATCTTGTTATAACTCAGATGTTCTTTTAAGCTGCTGACATATTTAAATTGAAGTTGGAAATAATATCTTTAGTTATACTAACAAATGTTGGGTTAAAATCCCTGATGATCTGCATGAGCCCTAGTAAAATATGTATATGAACCAGTGAAAACCCCTCAGTTGATCAATTTAAATCTTTAAATAAAATTTTGAGGAAAAAGGATCAGTATATTTAAAGTTGAAGAGTTAACAATGACCAAGACAGTATGAATTCAAATAATGGAATGTTTTTGCATTAGTTAAGAGTCAAATCGAAGCACTGTGCAATCGGTCATATATCAGAGCATTCATAACTTGCCAAAGATGGTGGCAGCAGCAGTTGCTTTAGAGAAGATGAAGAACAATTAGTTAGTAGAGCATCTTCTCTGTGACTGCCAGGCTCAGACATTTAAGCTGTTTTTTCCTGCGGGATATACACCACCTCAAGGATGCGCCGCTGGCTGTCCTGCCAGACTTCGTGAGAAGTTATGAAAGGTTCTCAGGCACCAGTACTTCACAGGATTGTGTAGGGTGTAGTCGTCTAGCCATCACAATGGGCCTTTAAGGCCTCCGAATGTGTCCTCGCTGACAACCAAAACAGGATATTTCACATGAATAACACCAACTCGAACGGCATAAGTACAACTTTACAAATAATAACAAAAGAAAATATTAATAACTTTAAACCAAAATAATCTTGATATATAGACATAGAAATTCCAACTAAAAACAATTTCTCGAATACTACAAAAACAAACTCCAGACACTTAAATAGAACTATTTATTTATAAAATAAACGAAATACTTAATAAAATCTTAATAAAAGAAACAAGTGACATGTTAATTTTTCCTTTATTTGTTAAAGTAACAATAACAAAACACGCACAATCAAAAGCCAACAGGCATTGTATCTAATGCCAGGCTTTAGATACAAATAAAATGCAACCATGCGATGAAGAAATGAATAGAGGAATAACAGGCCAGATATGAGCATGAAATGACTATAATGGATGCCCATTTAAAGTTACAATGGAAACGTATTATTCAAAATAAAAAAATAAGAAAAATAAAAAAAGATTTTGATAAATCACAAGACAAATACGAAACTGTCAAAAGCCATTTTTCAAATTGTAATTACAATATCAAACCTGCAGCAACTAAACGCCAACAAGGAAAACGCTTAACCAAACAATTGAGTTTCTATTTTCCTTACACTAACAAACAAGGAACATACTTTTAAAGAAGAGAGAGAGAGAGAGAGAGCGACAGAGACAAAATGTTGAATAATTCACCGTAAAGATGTAAAACTAGTGATGATGAGGTTGTTTCGTGATCATGAAGATGATAAAAATGAAGGAACAATTACACAATTAATCAAACCAAAGAATATATAAAAAAATATTCATCCGCTCTGCTCATATGGCGGATTGAAGATGAGGCATACGAACAACAGATCTTTCGGTATGTGATCAAGCGAGATGTTAAACACATGGGATATTTAAGACTTTTACAAAAGGAATTCAACTACCAAATGATACACTAAAACGTATTGAGTTTTAAATAGAAAAAGATGTTAAAGTAAATAATTGAAATGTCAAAAAGAAAAAGATCCTTAAGAAATGATGGCGTGCTCAGGTTTTCGCCAAGTCAGGTACAATTCCTAACACAACAATACTTCAAATGCATTCATGTATACTCGCATACGTGTGTGTTTCTACTGAGCGCATATGTATGGGAGTGTGTGCGTGAGTGTAGGAGTTCCACAAACAAACCACTTACATGCTGTTGCAAGAGCTAAGTGAATTGATTGAAATTTTTAGCCGAAAATTAATTACTTGTGAAAGCAACTAATTTAGTTTTTGAATTCTCTACAAAATCAAGCCAAATGTTTGTGAAGATGTCGTTTCTTTCTTAACGGCATTATTAATATCTATAAGATATTAAAATATTTAAACGTATTGATAGAGATCATTTAAGTTTATAAAATCTTGAAGTAAAATAAAAGTGGTTGTTCAGTGTTTGACAGCTTTTAAATGACTGGAATTAATTAAAACGATAACAGCTTGTTTACACGTGGGCTAATGAAGAAAATGTTTAAAAAGTGCTTAAAAACTGTAAAAAGTTTGGAGAAAAATATATGCATATTTAAGTTAATCAATTGGCTGTTTGTTAGCCCAAACAGAGGAAAGTAGCAACGTTAATTTGTAGATAAGAATTCGCTTCCCCATAGTGGCTAGTGTAAACAGCTACTCAATATGTCTTATGGAAACAACATTTTAATATATGGTGAGACCACACAAGTTGACAACTCTAACAACAAAAAGAGTCTTCGGTAAATAAGCGAACATTTAGTGACAACTTCATTTCCATATCTTATTACTCCTTCATGCGACTTCACGTCTCTGACTGAGACTCTATTCTGTCTGGCGATAAACCAGAATTTAAAGTCAATATTCAAGCCACTATCGATGCCATATTGGCAAATTTATCGGAAAAGAATTCAAAAACTGGACTGATTCGAATGAATCATAGAACTTCTAGCAGCTGCGGATAGATGCCAGAGATCTTATTGATACAGCAGGGGCTAATTCAAGGCTGGAATTCAAATTGTCTGTCAATTGGTGAAATATCACCTTTGACACATATTAAGTCAAAAGTTGGGACGTTTGAGCCAAAAACATTCCAGCCTTCATCAAGACTTTATAATCTCGAAAGTTTACTACTTAAAAAGCTGGAAAAATAAACGAGTATATTAATAAAATTGTCTGAACTGATGTGGCCCATTTTCAATTAGGCGGTTCTGTAAAAGCACAAATTGTCCTGCAAAATTCACTACATCCGAGGAAAGTGATATTTTGAAGCGGTTTGTTCCTCAAGCGGCATGATCGAACTACATATTTTCTAATATGAGACAGGAAATGACATTATCGTGAATTCATTGTGCTACCAAACTACGGTAACCGATGTTTTGTGGCCATAACTGGCCATTTTGACTTCAATGATCCTTAGTTTCAGCAAGACGATGTCACACAGCCGACCAAAGAATTTAGTTATTACACGATAAACTTCCCGGTAAATCTCGATTTGGCAGAGTCAATTGTCCTCCTCTTTTTTGTGACTTAACGATGCTGGTTTATTTTGTGTGGAAACATTTCACAGGCTGATCTTTCGCGAACAAACTCCAACAACTGAAGCTCTGGAAAATAAAACTCCGAGCTGCATTGGCCAGATAAGTGAAGTTTTGTTGCAAAATGGGGTTTAAAGTTATGTGAAAAGAATGGAAGATTGCCGACGTGCTAGAGGTAGACTTTATATTATTTCCCCCGGGGCCACAATAAGTAGCTTGATGAGGCGTAACACCTTGTTGCAATGCTTGCTAGGGGAAAACGCTGTTGGTTTTACTGACGTTGCTTTTGTTGATAGCCATAGTACTTATATTGTTACAGCCCTATCTCTGAATTAGCAGAGCAACGGGTAAGAAAATGAAAAGTAGTAGGCTTTTGCTTATGTGTCAGGATAAGAAATGCAGGTGGAACGATACCTGGATCCAGCCAAAGGAAGGGTCAAAAATTAATAGTAAGGTAACAAAGCTATGTTATTTTGACCTGCGAGGCGTAACCAGTTACCTTACTCTGGTGCCACGAAATCTGATATTGGATCGGAGGGTGAAGCGACGATGTTGCCATACACGAGACTGTTTACCTGAGATATTCCTGTGTGGAAGATCTGCTTCATTGTCGAAACTCTATTCGACGCATATTCATTCGAGTGATTTCGTGTGGCGGACTTCGTTACTTCCCCCATGATTGGTTGATTCTGTGGTCAGGTATTGGATTAGGTTTCTTCAGGGAGTCCATGTGGTGACTGTGGTTTGGTACCAAGAGTTGCTGGGAGAGGAGTCAGATAAGGGTTGATGTTCTGGCATATTAACAGTCTATTGAGACTTCGGCCCAGCTGCTTCGAATCAACAGATGTTACGGAAGGCACCGTGTGTTTTTGGTGCTGTTGTTATCTGGAGGGATTGGTCTTATGACTTTGACCTCTGGTTCATCTTGGTGCTGACGATATGCATGTGCTCGGATGTAAGTTACATCATTTCTTCACCTTTCAAAAAAATAATCTATTTACTAATTATTATAATTTTGGGTAGAATTAAACACCTTAGCAAAGTGTGTGGGTATGGTTTGTGGCGGAACCATATGAATAAAGTTGCATCAAGGTCTACACATGTGTAACCTCTGAGGGTGGCAGGGATTGTGGTGGACATCTGATTTCATTCGGTGTTGGGACCACCGTCAGGTTAAGCAGCAAGGCAGGTACTGACGTTAAGCTTTTGACATATCTGTCATTATTATTTTTCATATTTCTACTCTACGCTGATATCATAACACTAAATAAATAAAGCTGTAGGAGTCACGTCAACCTCTTCTCGTTGTCGTGCCCAAGAATTGGACATCTTACAAACATCATTGATGCGAATTTTGAACTTTTTCGTGGCCACAACTTGCGGATATTATCCCGCACGATATGTGGTCCGAACAGGATGTTCCCACTTGCCAACTAAATAATAGCGTTTCGCGAGAGGAAATCAATGGCCATATTATCTGACGTCATGGCGATTTTAATTGACTGCCACAACAAAAACTGTACTGTCAACGAGCCAAGAATACTTCATAAATTATAATAATTAATAAATAATGTACAGGTTAGGTTATTAGGGCCATTGTTGAGACAATGTACTTGAGTCCATTCATTCGGTCCCGTTGTGATATCCTTAAGCATAGGAATACTTATGAGATGTCCTCTAACGCATTAAGATATCCTGTGTTCGCTAGGAAGGCCGATATTCTAACAAGCTCCACACTTGCCAGACTATCTAAGTCTGGAGAAAGTTGGAGCGCAGTGCCACCGTCCTTATGCTATTTAGGGCAGGGCACTGCGTAGAAAATGAAAAACAGTTTCCTCGTCCTCTTCATTATTACAGCTTCTACAGAAGTCGTTGTATTCTAGGGCCATTCTTCTTCCATGGGTCCCAAAATTACAATGTCCAGTTAAGACATTCACAAGTTGCCGCAGACGGACCTTGCTGAAGTTAAGAAGGTCGCATGTTCTACGTGGGTCATAGCGGGGTCAAGTGGCCCGTGCCACACGGCAATTGCTCACGATTTCCCATCTTATATGAGCGAGTTTATATGATTCATACTGAATCAGAAGCTTGTAGTGCGATAGGGGAAAGCCTGTGAATTGACAGATCATAGAGTTGTTCAGCTCTATCCCTTCCCTGGCAATTCCGTCAACAATAAGTAAAATAACATATAAATTATTGAACCTCAATTGTGTGTCAGAGTCATTGAATATATAAACCATCTGACAGAGGTATTCCACTGACAGTTAACAGGGTAGGACCTCTTTTATAAATCACGATTTCTGCACAGAAATCGCTGACATGTTCTACACTTTTCTGTTCATTCTAATCTTATTGTCTTAAATGCCTGCTTTAGGCCTTCTGGCAGTCTTAACTCCCATAATTTTATTGCCAAGATTGCAAAGGCTATATAAGAATTGTGAACCATATATCCAACCATCTTCCCGACGAGACTCAACTACAACATTTAGCTACGCAGTTTCCACAATCGCATCCAAGACATGTATGTGCGTGTGTGTGTGCATTCATCTGCTAAGACATCTACCATTTTACATTAACTGAACAACGAACAAGTAAGAGAATCCCATCAAAGTCAGTGCTTGTGTTTGAAAATGGAATGCTGTTCACAAATCCAAAAGCACTTGTGTAACAATCGTTGGCAAAATATTAAGAACGAATCCTTTCATGTCAAAAGCAAAAGCATTTTGATTGGTTCTTTCAAATTAAATACACATACAATAATACAACGTAGCAAGACTCTTCCTTCCTCCGTCTAAACCCACTGCCTCAACCAACACAGGCTGCAAGAAGAAGGAATGAACAAGAAGTGCCCATTTAACAATTTCATCAACTGACATTTTGATGGGAGACATGACTTGACAGCTCAATGAAAATGCAACAAAAAGTGTGTGAATGTATTTAAATCGCTTCAGTTTTCTTATATTTGTATGAGAGTTTTTGTATATGTTTGTGTGACTGTCTATTTGTTTGCAATAGGGAAGGAATACACATTCAAGTTAACTTCGTTGTTGTTTGGTTGGCTCAAACTGCTTTTGTTGTTTAATCTCTTGAATTTGTTGAACAATAAAAAAAGAGATCCATCAATTTTTATGTTTCTTTTTATTGCATCTAGTTTTTTTCCATTGTTAAGTTTCTTCAATATCTTGGCTGCCTGCAAATGCAAATCGTACACAAGCCTACATACACACGTAAGTAAATGAGTATGTATGAGTATTACGAAAATTTTTTTATATTTTTGTTTTTATTACGTAGAGGTTGTGACCATTGTGCTCTTACTTTGAAAACTATTAACATAAGAAATACCCTACATTATGACCACGTTCGTAATGTTAGTTTATACTGTGATCAGACATGCATTTTGAATTGATTCAATTTAATTTTAATTGGGCAATTAATACTCAATTTAGCTGACCTATTTATTATTTCACAGCTGAAAAAACATTGTTTTTATTTACTTCGTGAATATTCGTGTCTGTAAATTTAAAAATATGATGCAAATTTGGGTTTAAAAGAAAATGTACTTCCATATAACTGATATATGGAGCTCTTGGAGTCATTGCCATCGATTTTTTATTAAAAATTATCAGTGCTTAATACAAAGAAAAACATGACAATTTTAGAAAATTTTAGAAAGCCATTTCGTTTTTGTTTATTTATTTATTGCATTTCAGTCTAGTCTGTTTGAAAATTCAGTTTGTTTTGCTTATATGTTTCTACATATTTTGACATTGAGCTCGCCATTATAGGAAGCTTTCTGCTCACTGAACACAGTTCTTAATAAACATACCTACGACCAGAGTTGCAATTCAAATTTAGGCAATTAGCTACTCAATTTATTAATTGACTTATTCTATGATAAATTGTGGTCAATTAAGGCGTTAATTGCCAAAAATGTCCCAATTGAGCAATTAAGGCATACGTCTGAACACGGTATTAAGCTTTAGTTTGTGGTTTTGTGTTAGTAAAATATATATATATATATATATATATATATATATATATGCAAGACAGTTGAAACTAAAGGACATCCCTGTGATTTACTGCTAATAGTTTTCATTACCTGATTTTTGTGCTATTCTATGCTTGAAGAGATCGATCTAAAACACTATTATTTTCATTTTCGAATCAACCGGTTCCCGCGTAATAAGCCGTGACTGATGAAGTTTTCGATTACTATAAAAGAATTAAGAACACAAGCTGATCAGTTGTGTAATTTCGGACCTTAAGAAATATGTAACTGTTGTCAAATTATTTTGTTCATGATATCTCATGCACGAATTGACCCATTATAAACCGGTTCAATATATCACGTAATTTCAATGCAATTTGTAGATAAATTTCTTTCGATTTCGATTTCAATTGCAGTAATTTGTACCCTAATTTCAAAACGTTTATTTCATATGAGTGGTTCGCTGTTATAGTTAAATTATTTATAAGAAGCATTATCATATAGTTTTGCTTGATTTATATTTAACGCTCTCAAAGCAGAGATATACGAAAATACTGGACAGTGTCGGGCACATACTGTAGGGAACCGTGAACTGTGAACGAACTTTAAGGGTATCTTATTTATGCAATTCTTGGCATAGTCTTAGGACTGCGATATCCTCTAGTTTATTTCAATATTATTCAGAGGATGACCTCTAATCATGCAATACATTGCGCCGGATCTATAAGATAAGAAGAGCTAGTGTTTAGAGGACTGTGTATTTAGGCGGATGAAACGAGAAAAAATTGTTTTATTTCACAGGAGAAGCTCTGCTGCAGTACCGGCGAAAGACGGTGTTTTATTGCATCCTTCAGTAGAACGTTATATCAACCGCAGGTGGTACTCTGCAGAGACCAGTCCTATGCCTTCTTCACTGAAGCAGGTCGCACAATAATTATCGCGCTCATTCATTTAAGTAGACTTCAACTGAGTATTCGATCAAGTCTCAGCTTTAAAGTTTCGATCCAGCAGCGCCGTCAGTGGTAAAATTTAGTACTGAAACAACATGCAAATAACTTTTGCATGTTTTTAACTTTTTTGAAGGAAAATTTAACATGTTAAAAAAATCGGGAAGTTATTGACTTTACACCTTTAAAAAATACTACAGTTCTTGTTAGTTCTCTACGTTTTGAGGTCTTAGAAAGCTTCCATGACTTAGTTTGAATGTCCCGCACTGTGAATGTGCGAATGTGTCTGCCTGTGTAAATTTAATTTTGTGTGTGTGTGTGTGTAAATTTAATTTTGTGTGTGTGTAAGTATGTGAGCCACTTATTAACGGCTGAAATCAAACAAATCAAACTGATTTCAAATTACCGCATTCGATATCGATCGAAATTTCAATACAATTTAAATACAAATTTCGATCGATATCGAGTATTATAATATACCCTCAGAGGTAGCGCTCTGAGAAGTGTTCCTGAATACAGATTTTCTGTTAATTTGAACCGATTACAAACCGGTAGACTTCAAAATATCTAAGAAAATTTTGAAAAACACATATTTTTCAATTGTATTTTTTTTTTCATCGACTGTCAAACATCTTCGATGATCGATGCCACAAATAAGTCAGCTCTTGTCATTTAAGAGCCATGCCAATCACGGAAAATCGGGTCAAAAGCGGTAAAACCGTTTCGCAGGTTTCGTGAACGAAAATATGCAAAAATGTGATGTATTTCAAAAACTTCCAAATTATATATCTGATCAGTTAGTGATCACGACTAATTTATAGTAATAAAAAACTACCTCAGTTACCTTTTATGACGTGGAAATCAGTTGACTTGGAAATTGAAATAAAACTGTTTTGGCTCAAAGAGCTCGGAAGTGTCACAAAAACCAGGTTGCGAGAGCTTTGCTAATAAGATTAGCCTTGGATGTCCTTTAGGGTTGACCATTTTCCATATATTTTTTATTTTGAATAGTCTGATATGTGGTCAATGTTATGCCATAATTATGTGCGGTTGTAGCTAAACAACCGTGCGCCTTCACTACTCATAATTGTGATCTCAGGTTGTTATTTATCCTTCTCTCAGCTGCAGTCTCTTAGAGATCCAAAGTGATTGTTATTTTACTTTTTTATTCGTAGTATTTGGTTGCCTTTTAGTTTTTATTTATTTTTTCTTTTTTATTTAAAATATTTTATTTCGTTTATTTTTTCATCCAGTTTGTCTGTTATGTTTTCTGCCACAAAAATTCCACCCCTTTTTCTATTGTTCTGTCCATCAAAATTGCACACAAGTTTTAAGAAAGATCTTGGCTGCTTTACTGTTTTTGATGTTTTTGGTTTAGTTTTTCTGGTGAATGTTCGTTTCAGCTTTGAAACGTTGGTTGCATGATGGTTGGTTTTAAGACCCGACTATTTTTTGTTGTTATTATTATATTTGTTCGCTTTGTTTCCTGATAAAGCTCTGCCCTCTTTTACTTCGATTTCAAATGTGATTGTAGGATACATGTCTTTGCATGTGTGTGTGCGTGTGTGTGCATTATTTGTACTGCTACTACTCTTTCGAAGGTAGCAACAAAAGTACATGGACATGGTCATTGAATTTATGTTATGGACGTGTTGTTCGTATTCTTAATGTCAGCTATATCGTTCAGTTGCATCACTTGTACTCTTATCTGCTGATGCTTTTTGACTATTTTTAAGAATTTTTTTAAATAAATTTTTATACGAAGTTAATCATTACACTGGACCGAAATAATCTTCCATATATATGTACTTAATATTTCAGATATTGCGGGAAACGAAATGGAAATATTTCTGTCTACTCAATAAATTTCGACGTATTCCGATTTTATTTTAATTTCTACAATCTCATTTGAGGTGTAATTTTGGCTTGACAAAAAAGCTGATATTTTTTGTTCAGCTTTTACTCCAGTTAAAAATAATTAACTTTTTATTGTTGTTCGGTTGATCAAATATGTTTTACTTTATAAATTTAATTCTTGATTATGATTTACAAATTTATATATATTATTCTTAAGTTTAATAAAATTTTTAAAATGCTTGCAGACTTTTTTAAATAAAAGCTAAGTGATTAGCCTTTTATATATAATTTCCCATCTAAGTATCATGTATATGGTCTTTAAGGACTAGGAGCCAGTTCCAAATTCGAAAATGGATATGGGAAGTACAGGTAACTTTTCCAAGTCGTTTTCATTGAAGGGGATTAATTGACATAATTAAGACACTCGGAGACGTATTATAGACTCAAACTATTTCAAGAATATTAAATTTTCCCAGCTCTGGAGCTATCTCTTTGGTTTTTCTCATAACAGGTGCTGAAAAAAATTCATTAAAATATGTCATATATATTTAATTTATAAAAAAGAGAAAAAACTTCTTTAAAGTGATTAATTTTATGAAAAAGAAACTTTCAATTATCCAGCCGTGGAATCGAACTGTTTATTTTATTTCATTCTTAAAAATTATTAATATTCCAAAACGAGTGTAGCTCTGCAGTCCTGAAACGGGTCTCCTAACACCATCCCCTCCTTTCCCAGTTGCAGCGTAATGCTCTGAATATGTAGGGGTCATCCCCTAAGTACTGGTCCTACTTAAGTTTAATAAAAAAAAAATTACAGAGTTATTTTTTAATAGAGCTAATTTGCATTTAATTAGAGCTAATTTGCATTAGCTTCGGTTCAGCTGTTCAAAAGTTACAAGCGGTTCCCATACTCATACACTCCTACACACATCCCTTCACAAACATATACACGTACACATCTACACATACAGACTTAGGGATAAGCCCTCGAAATCAGCCAAGAATGCTTTCTAAGGTTCCAAAAATTCGAGATATGACGATAAAACAAATAATTTCCCCGATTTTGGAATATTTTCAATTTCCTTGCAGGAAGCTATAAAAAATTAATTGCAACATTCATATTAAAATGTCAATTGTATATGAAAATGTACATCAAAGCCTCCATAACTTTCTCTGTTATCCATCGATTTTCTCATTTTGTCCCATTTTATTTTAAGAGTACTATTTCCACCTTCAAAGCAAATAAAATAAAGTGCCAAAATTCTGCTGTAATCAAAAGTTATAGAATTTTGACCGCATTATTTTAAAATGTGCCACTGTACGTTGCCCGCTTGCTTGGCGGACGAGGTCGAATCGCCTTATGAAGTAGTCTAAAGCAGGTGTTCGAAACGATGATCTCTACGGAATGGGCTTTTCTTCTACTGGAGCTAAAAATATGCGAAAAAGGAAGCTGGATCGTAAGCAAATGCATCGTAGTGTAGGCGTAGAACAGTAGTGGACCAGAAGTTTCTATGATACCTAATCGGATCCACAAATTAGTGATCATTGAAATTCGGCAAGTGATATCTATAAAAAATAGATGATGAGTTAAAGCCAATTGTCACTACGGTTCACGCAACATCCCCTTCTTTGGCTGCCAAAACCTTCAGTCCTTGCCAGGAGTATTAAGATATTTTTGAAGGACCTTCTTACGTGACGCATTTGAGTTGCTTGATACAATTGTCGGCGCAAGTCTACTTCAACCACCTGCCTTCTAAATGGATCACCATCCTGAATGGGATAAGTCCTTGTACGTGAATATATGCGGCAGCTGGAGTTCTTGTTTATCTATAAATGCGGTAAAACTGAAGTCAGTCTGTGGTCGCTGGAGCGTTACTCACAGTAGATTTGTGAAATTTATTAACACAATTTTCTCCGTTACAGAATTTGCTAAGAACATGAGAACAAGCTATGAGTTTCAACTAAATGCCGGTAATAATTGCAACTCTTTAGTTGAGATATAATAATTCTATTAAGTTTATTTTTAGGAATTTATATTTTAACCTCCGCCACCGTGTTGATCATAATCAAGTTTTCTATAGTTAACCAGTTACAATTTTAATATTATCGAATATAAATAATTCACTATGATTAAAACTGTGATTAGTTTTATACTTCTGCTGATGACAAATAGTATCTTCGCGCGTCTTTTAGCCCCAGCTGTTGCTTGTAGTGGTTGGTTGAGCACAAAGTGTTTCGTACCACTTAAGGCCTTCGCGACGTATTCTGCGATATCTATGTTCTCAAAATCATCTTTGACTCCATAGATGGGTCTGCAAATAGAAACAATCAATTAGTTAATGTCAATAAATTTTCTTTAGGTATGAGTATGTTAGCGAATTACGCCAGTCAGCCTAATTTTATAGAATATCTCAAATACAGGATCTGTGGAAGACAGCAAGTATGACTGAGTTGTCAATCAACCGTTTGGTTTGTAAAATATCCGAGTGAAAAAGGTTCAATATTAACTTGCAACCTCGCAGAGTATATAGATTCTGGATACATCTGAAAAGCGAAGTCTAATAGGCGATGTCTGTCCTTTCACTATTGGACTGATGTATTGAAAACGATTGCTTAAAGGATTGTTATTCATATTAGCACTCCAGAGCTGGAACTCTTACACTGAATTTTTACATATCAAAGTAGTTAACAATAATTAGTTTTAGTTTTCTTTTTGTTGGTTAAAACTATTCTATACTTCAAGAAAACTGAAGTTGATAGTAAAATTTATACAAAAATAAAATTTCAATTCCAGGGTTGGCAAATTGAAAATTAGTTTTTACTATTCAACAACAAATGTCGTTGTTAAACATGTATAACAATATTGTTGCAAAGTTTAACACTTGCAGGTCTCTAATGAATAATTATTGTCTATATGACTTTCAAATAAATTGGAGTTGTGGCGAACTTCTTCGCACGCGTGCTTTTTGCCAAAAACCTTAGGTCAAAACTTTGTAAAATAAATGGATTCGAACAGAGGCCGTTGTCAAAAACGGGCGTTTGATGGAGGTCGGCACAACTCTAGAATAAATTTTAACTTACAGTTCAGTTTTTGGTATGTAATTTTCCAAATCCAGCATATTTTTCTGCATCATGTCGTAGCTTTTGAAGACATAAAATTCAATAGCTTTTGTGGCATAAACAATACTACGAGTCATTCTTATCATCATGGGCTTACGTTTCATGAAACGCAGAATTGTGTCCGTTACAATAGAAATCGGTATATTCATAACGAGGACCTGTAAATGTTAACGAGGATTAAAAATTTCAATATTTTTAGAGAGTAATAAACCTTAAATAGGAAATTGTAGTAACAGGAAGTGAGCATTGGATCATCAAAGTTCCAGATTGTATTTTCCGTGGGGTTCTCATCTGTTACTCTTTTACCTAGTTTTGATGTTGTATTGAAATCTAACACTAACAATTTATTCGCTACACAATGTATAACATCTAAGCCATCAGGCAGGTGCTCTTTTCTGACATGAATATAAAATATAGAAAATATATTTTAATAAAATTCTTTTGCTAACCTCAAATGTTGCATGCCTCGTTTGTAGGCTGCTACGATTGTGAGTCTTGTAACCAAATCAACGGGTACTGAATCAGGTCCTATGTTGCCGTTGCAGTATGAAATAGGTAAGAGACCAATACTGAAAGCCAGCGCAAACGATATTGGACCGTTTAGGTTATCAATCCAACCAGGTGATGGTTCTCTAATGGCATTTACTACTGCATATATATATATATATATATATATATATATATATAGATATAAGAATCAAAATATGTATGTTTATTAATAAATTTTTGTTAAAAAATTTTATATGATTTCGATATAAATAAAATAAGTAAAAGTGTTATATTCGGCTGCGCCGAATCTTATATACCCTTCACCAACGTACGTTGTGCATTACACACATTTTTGAGTACCAATTTCGTGCTTTCTAATTTATAAGCGCAATACAAACAACTTCATTTGCATATTTTGGTTACTTTTATAAATAAAAAAATATTCAAAATATCCCACGCCTGGAAACGAAATTTTAATTTTTCAAATTTTTTTTACCTATACAAATCTTTATAATGTGTAAAGTGGTTTTATTTAAGCAAAACTACAAATTTTTAACAATTTTGGCAACTTTTATGTTATACAAAATATGGGAATCAAAATATAGATTTTTTAAGTACTTGATATTAATTTTGTCTTTTCCTGAATTAAAAGATAGTTTTAATTAATAAAAAAACTGCATTAGTTGCCCTTTAATTTTTATTAAATTTCAATATCCCATCCCTGGAAGCGAAAAGTTATTTCATCGATGCAAATCTTCATGATGTATAAAATGGTTTTATTAGAGAAAATCTTGAAATTTTTAAACAGTTTATTTATTTTATGTACCACGAAATAGCGAATGTAAAAAAAATTCAATTTCCGATCCCTGGAAGCGAAAATTTAATACTTTTTTTAATTATACTCTTCACAAAAATGTGAAAGGGTATATGTAGGTTTGTCATTCCGTGTGTAATTTCTTCGATATCAATATGCGACCCCATAAAGTATATATATTTCGGATCCTTATGAATAGCGATGACGATTGAGCGATGTCCGTCTGTCCGTCTGTCTCTACGTGAAATCGGTTTTCCCAAGTCCGCAGAAGTGCTAGAGACTTCATTCCTGGACTGATCGATTTGAAGTGAGCTAGCTTAGAGTTTCAGAAAAATCGGAAGGACGGTTCCAGAGCTGGGAAGCTTACACCTATATCTCGAAGCAAAATTAACACCAAAAACCGATTATTTTTTTGTTTATTTGAAAATTTGACCTATTTCATGCTTTGGGACTCCTCAATTATCTATATAAAATTTAAAATTTTTTTTTCCAGGGATGGGAAATCTATAAATTTTTTTTGCACATTCGGTATTTTGTGGTATATATAATAACTAAAATGTTCAAAAATTTTAAGTTTTTCTTAAATAAAACTATTTTTGGTGTAATGAAGATTTGCATCGATGAAAAAAAAAATTTTTAAATTTAAAGTTTCCAACCAGGGTTAGGAAATTTGAATTTTTAATACAATAACATAACCAAAAATTAATTAACGTCGTTTTTTCTTGGTTAAAATTGTTTTTTATTCTGGCAAAACAAATTTGGTATCAAAAATTTAAAAAAATCAAATTTTCGTTTCCAGTGTTGGATACTGCAATGTTTTTTAGTACATGAAAGTGACAAAAATTGTTACAAATTTTAGTTTTTCTTATATAGAACCGCTTTAAACATCATAAAGACTTGCATTGGTAAAACATTATTTTAAAAACTTTAATTTTCGTCGCCAGGGGTGGGAATTTTATTTTGCACATTCGGTATTTTGTGGTACATATAGTAACTAAAATGTTTAAAAATTTTAAGTTTTTCTTAAATAAAACCATTTTTGGTATCTAGAATATTTGCATCGGCTAAAAATAAATTTTAAAATTTAAAGTTCCCATCCAGGGTTCCGAAATTTAAAATTTTTTTTATACAATACATAACCAAAAATCAATTAATCTCGTTTTTTCAAGTTGAAACAATTTTTTTTTTTTCGATAAAACAAAATTGGTTGAAAAAATTAAAAAAAAATAAATATTTCGATTCCAGGGTTGGATACTGCAATATTTTGTATAACATGAACTTGGTAACGTTCATGGTTAAAAATTTGTACTTTTTCTTAAATAAAACCGCTTTACACATTATGAGGACTTGTAATGGTAAACAAAATTTTAAAAATTAAAATTTCGTTTCCAAGGGTGGGAAATTTGGAATATATTTTTTGAGTAACCAAAAAATGCAACTGAAGCTGTTTTTATTTTTTGCTAACTGAAACTATTTTATAAGTTAGAAAGCAGGCGTGCGTTAGTAAAGGGTATATAAGATTCGGCACAGCCGAATATAGCACTTTTACTTGTTTTTTATAGCGGAAGAATATGAAAAATGTTGTTTATGCTACACCAACTATTCCAAAACAAAAGGCTGAGTTGCTTACAAATAACGGTGCGTACAGGATATAACAGAGCACATTTAACAGTTTGTAACTGTTTACAACAATAAAAACGGTTGTGTTAGTTGTTGTTGACCAGTTAAACTTTGGTGGCTACTTAATAGATAAATGAACCATGGGCAAAGCATGTTGATTGATTGCATGATATGAGGGTGAAGCAGGACTGGGAGGGTGAAGTAGGAATTTTTACGACCGTGTTTTCTATAGAGCTAGATTTTTTGGATCACGACATTCTTGGAGCATCATAATAAGCGATAAAATTTAGTTTCTATAAATCACTTACCCACTGAAGGTCGGAAAATGCACACGGGTATTATGTTTGAGTGCTCCTTGAGAAGTTGTTCAGAAAGATTTTTGGTAAACGTATACGTATTGGGATAAAATTCAGTATATCTATAACAAGAAATTTGTAAGGAAATATATAAAAATTAATGAATAATAAATTATACTTGTAGGATAAAGCGTTCATAGTGGCATCATCATAAGTTTCGGCTATTTGAATAGCCTTGCGCCAGTCCACATTCATGGGATAAACCTTAAAAAAAAATTGAATATTCTCAGCCATTAACCAGAGACATTTTATTAGTTCTTATACCTTCTCTTCCACTACATCTACATAAGGATTACAAAATGCTGTAGAGCAGTGCAAAAAGACAATCACATTTTTAAGATTTGCAACAATTTTTACCAGCTCATATGTGCCGCGTGTATTGGTCAAAATGGAATCTCGCAAAGGATGATCAAATCTGCGAAGGTTATGAATCATTTTCAAATATGAGATACGAGTGACTGATATTCCTGTTTATTTACCGGACATTCGCTGCCATGTGAAAAACGATGCTGACATTCTGCAACAGCTTTAGATCTGCTTCGCTTATGCCCAAGCCCAATTCAGAACTCTCTCCTTGAATAGCATGCAATTTATTCAGAACCTCGGGACATTGTGCGCGTATACGATCAAAAGCTTTATCTTTCTTAAGCAGTTCCAAACGTTCTTCTATGCTGAGTGATTTCTTGTCTCTCAGCATAACGTAAAGAGTTTTAACATTTGGCGAATCTCGCAAGAGCTTTTCTATTAAAGCTTTGCCCAAAAATCCTTAAAGCGGATCATATTTTTTTTCGCTTTATATCTATTTGTTTTGTGAAAAAGTTTTATATTGTGTTCTCTTACCTGTTGCGCCTGTTAGGAACACTTCCCGATTTGCATAAAACTCATTTATAAGCATTTTCAAAGTTATTTAAGTTGCTTTATTAGGAAATATATATACTTATCTGCGACGCAAATGGTACCAAATGTCAGCTGTGGAAACCTTAAAATGAATAATTATTAAATTTTTATATTATAGATCGACTGCATTTAGAATATATCGCATGTCAAAGTGACAAATTTGGTCACTAAAATGCGTGGATTCAGCGATCATTAAAAATAACTTCTGATGGCTTTGAAAACCTTGACGAAAAACTCAACATATAGACATTAGAATAGGGTGAAAATAAAATCAGCATTTAAAGGGAATGAATATGAGTGCAATAAGACCGCCAGTTGTAGCCGTCCCAAGCTAATTTTAATAACTAGAATATTGATCATATCGGTTGTATTGTTTCTTTTATGTTAGTAAACTACTCCCGAATATACATTCTGAATTTCAGCTATTTAGTGTGGGTGTTGTTGGTGAGAGCTATAAAAGTTGTAGATGTCTTTCCTGATCAACGATTTTCTGCTATGGAAAAGGTGCTCTGAAGTGCTTCAAATTTGGCAGAAAGTGAAAAAGAATGTCTAGAGCCTTGTATTATAATCGTATTTAATACTCGTAACTACTCAAGAACAGAGTCTATTCTTTCCACTTCTATAAAGTCCATGAAATCGTTGGTGGCTATAATTTCTACACTAACTATTAGCACGCTATTAAATTTAAGTTCCCATTAGGGTTGACTTTGGATATTGTAATTTAAAGAAAAGTTGTTGGAGTTTTTGTTGAAATAGTTTTAAATTTATTATACAGGGTGGTGTTAAACTTCCTCTAGAGTGTGAATGTTTAATAATTTTTAAATAATTTTTTTATTAGATTTGACTCAAAATAAAAATAAACGTTGTTTGTTGGATTTTGGTTTGTATAAGTTTCAAAGCCTACTACACTTATTATAATGTGATTTTTTAAAACCATTAGTGAATTTGTATAGTTAATTTATTAAAATTATTCTCAGATGGCTTATAAAAGTCTTTTAATAAGTTGAGAAGTTTGAAACTTTTCAAAACTGTGGTTGAAGTCTACTGGCGATTTGGTAAAAAGCGCCACTGAAATGCATATAGACATTGCTTAACCACCCAACAAACAAATTTCATATTTTTATATAAGATTTTTGCTAATATTGAAAAATTTGAAACAGAACAAAATACACAACCGAACAGCGATCACGACTTTTTGAACTTTATTTTGAAAATATACGATCAACTGCTTTGACGCAGCGTGTTTCTCGTTGTTTTCTAAACGTCCGTAGTGGATCTTCAGCACCAGGAATAAATCATCTAGTTGAAAATTATCGACAATATGGTACAGTAAGACACCTTCCATTTAGCAGAAGACCACGTAGACGAAAGAAAATGTCCAACGTGTTGTGGATGGTGTACAGGATAGTCCAGACACATCAATAATAAGACACACGGCACACCTGGGGCTATCGCAGAGGATTTCGGCAACATTGCGCATGTCCTTAATTATTCCGTTTCATTAAAAAAAAACAGACGAATGATGAATACCATCTCTATTTGAATGGTTTCGTAAACAAGCGCAATTCCAGGCCATGGAATACGGAGAGTCCAAGAACAGTTCATCAGCACAATTACACCAAATTCATTGTCCTATTTGGTGCGGTGTATCGTCTGAAAGGATTGTTCGTCCATATTTCTTTGAAAATGCACATGACGCCTCAGTTGGAATTAACGCTGCTGAATATCGAAGAATGCTGCACACTTTTTGGATGTCGGCTGTAGAAAACCATCCACAGATCGAGACCCCCAGCCCACACTGTAAGAGATACATTGGCTGCATTACAGGACCTCTTTGATAAACGCATTATTTCGAGCAGAAGCGAGTTCAATTGGCTCCCACGTTCACCGGATTCAACAGCTGCGGACTGTTTTCTGATTTCATTACGACACAAATATAAGGATCTTTATCCTGGATAATATTCTTTTTAAGTTAATAAATTAATTAACATTAACTTGGAATAGAATAATAAAAACACCACAATTGCAAAAAAAAATCGTGCAAGTTTTATATATTATTTTTTTGCATTTGGCCTAAGCATTTCGCAGTTTTTTTTTTATTAAAGCTTTCGACGATTTATAAGAATCTAATATAAATTTTGAGATATCCTGTTGTTGTTATTATTTTATTACCTTCGAAAATCAAATTCAATTGCCGAATATATTTAATTATTTAAAACACTATTTTGTATTGTAAAACCTTAACACTTTTCCAAATTAAAACCGAGTTTTTTTAATATTTTAATTAAGGATATTAAATATTTAACAAATAGAAAAGCGTCCTTTAAAATATATGCATGCACTTCCTTAAAGATTGATTTTGAACTCAGAATCCTTTTATTGCTAAAAGCCTTTTGTGTACCGTCCTTGTCAAGCTCTACCGAAAAACTAATAATTTTAATTTAGTTTTCAATGAAGGAAGTTTGAATATTTTGAAAAATTATATATTCAGTCATATTTGTTTTCATTGCGTAGCAGAAAGTTCATAATTTTACTGCCAGAAAAAATAGGAGAAAAAAAAAAACACTGTTCTACAACCGATTTTAAAAACGTTAGTATCTGGCCTGCTTTATATATTTAGCCACCACCTGTTACATTTTTACACTTGAAACAGAACTTTGAATAGAGAATTGTTAGTACAACTTTTATATACATATTTTCTCAACTGGTCCAATATTCTTTACGAAGTGTGTTTTGTAATTAGCTTATAAGCACAACATATTTTTTATGAATAAGCAACTTAAAATTGCTTGCAATATACTTACCAAATAATGTTGCATAAGTACTACTCTGCTCTCATTAAGAAATACATGTGAAAATAACCTGGCAGCATGTTATTCAGGAAGAAACCTCTATCATGGTGATATATATATACATACATATATATATATATATATATATATATATATATATACAAGATGATACCGCTACGCCAGATTACAGTTTTTGTCGCAACCATTCTTCGGCTGCAATGATTTGCATTTTTCTTTAGAATAAAGGACCGAATAAATTGAACAAACGGTTTGGTAAACACGACTAAATAATCCTGCTGCGTAGTATATAAGCGCCATGGTCGATTTTGATAAACTTCTAGGAGAAAAATCCAATAATTTTTAATCTAATTTTGTAAATAACTTTGCGTCAGTGAAATTTCAAAAGGGCAAAGCGCACTACAACATTAGATTCCTAGATCTTTTGGATGTCATATTGAATTGTTCACAAGCTGCAGGGATAATTTTGTGCCATTAGATTGGTGTAGTTCCCAGTGAAATATACTGGAAATTCCTTTCTTTTCATAATTAAATACTTAATACTTGCGAATTTGTATACGCAAAATAAGCTCTCAATAATTGTCTAAATATATATAACAATTGCTTGCCGATAAGTCGGAAAGAAGTACTTATTGATACTTTGGAAGTAAAGAAAAAGTACTTCCCCAAAACTGAGTCCTAGTTTTTTCAATTGGATTGTTATTAATTTGAAAAGAGTTTCAAAACATGACTGTTCCGCCAAGTTACAAGAAGAATTACCATAAAAATTGGCTGGGGAGTATTAAATCTTAAAAATTTATGCAACACAATTCTTGTTTGTATATATAAACGCAGGATCAAAAGAGAATTCATGACAAAGCGATCCAAATAAAGTAACTACGTATATTGTTTAGTACAAACTTTATTAACAAACAATTTGAAATGAAGTGAATTGTTTTCCTAAATCTTCATTACAAATGAAATAAAACAAATGCGATAAACTGTGATCACATCCATCAAATATTTGACGAAATAAGGACTACCACTATTGTTTGACAAACGATCATTTAACATTTAGTATTTATAACCAGACAAATGATACGGTAAAATAAAAAAGTGATTGTATATTGTAAATTTTACTACACAGGTTTACTATTTTAAATAGGTTATCTTGGTTACGTTTAAATCGTCAAATATTTGATATTATTGTTATTATTATTATTATTATTATTATTATTATTATTATTATTATTATTATTATTATTATTTCTGTTTTTATATTTTTTTTACATACGAAGTTTCCATTATAGTTATATTAGTTGTTTTAAATTTAATACAAACCAAACAAAATCAATATGCATCAGTGAATCTTCCCCATTATTCCTCTTATAAGTAGTTGTGCATATATCGGCTTAAAAATGCATACTTCACCTCTGTTTTATTAGATAGAATACTTTTCAGCTTAGAATTGGTTTGATTTTGTTGAACCGTGTTGTATGCAAAACACTCCAAGCATTAATGCATGAGTAAGTTAATAATTATATTCAAATATGCCAATGTTTTGAACATTATTGCGTTACATACATAAATATATGTACATATGTATATATATATATATATATATATATATATATATATATATATATGTATATATATATATATATATATATATATATATATATATAAATATAGAAGGAAATTTATCACGCTTATGCAAAACACACTTTGACCTGCTAAATACACAGTGAAAATTATAAGAAAAATATTTAAAAAATATGATCAGCCAGAAAGTTATATAAATGCTTTGCTGATTTATATAGGGGTTTCCTACCGAATGATAATAATAATAATATGATTCTATTGCAATAAGAAGAATTTTCAGAACAGAAACTTTAGGGGAGGGTGATATGGGCTGAACTAGTACGACACAAAACTACGATCACTTAAGCTCCGAGTTCGACTTCTCACTCAGTCACGAATATGGTGACGAGTTTTTCTGACCTGCAGTAGTACAGGATTGTGAGAACTGTTGTTGGCTTGTCTCATTGACGAAGGCATAGCACTGGCCACATGACGGTGATTAGCACCATCGTGTACTAGAGGAGCAGAGCACAACATCTTCCTTCGTTGGTACCTGTAGCAAAAACAATATATATTCACCGGTGAAGTAAAGAGTAAAAGTCTTGTAATGTCTCTTTATCTGTCTTCTTGACACAATCCACTCCTTGTTCAGTTGCGGTACAATGCACTGTATATGTAGGAATCAATCGTCCCCTGACTGCTGGTCCTACTCATAGAAAAGTGGATGTGTCTTATTTAGAATATCGTATATAGAGATGTTGTTCTCATAATAATTTATAATATTGTTAAGCCTACAGTGAATAATGCATATAATTTCGGCCATTAATACGGGAGCCACGCCTATAAGGGTTTTCTAATAGGTACTTGACAACTTTGAATTTAATTTGTGAACGCGCTATTTTACTGATCTTCTAACTGGTACTTTCCTTTTTATCAGTAAACTCAACATTTTCATCAGGTCAAAATCATCTTCAGTGACGGAGGTGATTTTTGGCTCGATGAGGTGGTCAATAAGCAAAACATGCGTTATTGGTCTGGTGCAACCCCACTTCATGAATAACTGTTTGATGCGGCATGCCGGCGGAATCGTCGGACAATTTTTTTTCGTCGATAATAACGATCGTCGCGTTACTATGAATGGCGATCGTTATCGCACCACGATTAACGATTATTTTTGGCCCGAAAAACATGGACTTGGATGACATGTAGTTTCAATAGGACGGTGCCACAGGCCACACAGCACACGTTACAATCGATTTGTTGAGGCGTAAGAATAACCTGTGAAGTATTTATTGAAAAAGCAGATATATGAACGGTGTGAATAGGCATTCCTAATGAAGTGTATTCGTACTATTTTAAAATTTGGTGGGGTGATAAGAAAATAATATATTTGCAATTAGTTGATACCAAAATACAAAAACCAATTTAAAATGTCACCTAACAACTCATCATTGGAACTAATAGAATAAAAGACAAGACAAGAATCCTTATTCAGGCGCAAGTTCAAGCCTGCAAATGCTCAAATTATATATTTAATTTTGTATAAAAATCTAGTTTTTTTTTTATTAAAAGTGGAATATTAAAAATGTTTATTGCAATCGTCATACTAGCAGAACGGCTCAATAATGATTTGCCTACTTAATACATATTCAATTACACAGACAGAAATTTTTAACAAGAGAGTATTGGAAAAATTGTAATAATATTCATCAGGGTTAGGGAGCTTGATTTAACCTAGAGTAAGTTAATTTAAAATAAGACTATAAGAAATTTACATATTAAATATTCGTTATATTATTGGTTAAATAATTGATATTCATAATGGATATTGTCACCGTGAAGAGTGGCCAATTAAATACAGAACATTGATGACATGGTGTAGCGGCCACGAAATCGGTACTGATCTTCTCTGCTAGTTTGATGATTAAAATAAAAATTCTTTATATTCTGCTCTAAGTAAATATCTCGAATTTAAACAAAAAGAATATATATTAAAGTTCGTGGATATCAGCCACTCCTTTCAGTTCTATATAGATATTTTATGAGAAAAAAAGTCACCCTATTATATGACTTTTTAAAATAATATGATTTTATGACAGTATGACTAAATAGCACATAGTGTGAATACCCCAAATATATATTCTAGCCGCGTTTTCGCAATAAAGAGTTGCTGAGGGTTCTATGCAAGAGTACGAAGCCTCAGACCCCATGTATTATCATGAATTTGGTATCGAATTTTGTAGATCGTCATAAATGTATGGTTGCATTAATATGCTGGCAGCCTGCCTCAATGTCAAAGGCATGGGAACTGGTCAAGGAACATTACCGACAGCGATTGAAAAACAAATCAATATTTATCGGAACATTATAATTTAAAAACCGCTACAAGAAAATTTTCTATCTTCATCATCTTCTTAAAATTACATCTCCTTTCCAGTTATAGCACAGTGCACGTCCAAGACAAAAAAAAAATTATAATAATAAGGTACATTTTATCGTCCATTTATCTCTTTAATATGATCCCATCTTGTCTAGTACCGGTACAAGGCACAGTGTGAAAGGGGTCATCAACCGAATGCTAGTACTAATAAAAAAGAAGGTGATCATTTATTTTTAATATTCTTTTTGGATTCTTTTGTTTTGTGATTTGTACGCAAATAGTACTTTTTTGACGTGTATATACAATTTTGAAAAATACACTTTTGGAAAAGATACATTTTTAATATAACATCTTTAAGAATGTACACTATTTGGCCTATGTTAAAAGCTTTTTGCTGAAAAGGTACTTATTGAAAGAGGTACGTCTTGAAACGTACTATTTTAAAGAGGTGTTTTTCAAGAAAACGTATATTTTGGAAGAAATAGGCCATTAAAAAGGTAGTATTTCAGTAAATATTTTTCAGGAAAACCACTTTTAAAAAAGTAGTTTTAAAGTACTTTTCAAAAAAGTAACTTTCTTTAAGAGTACTTTTTGTGAAAAGTACTTATTTGATAAAAAAGCAGTGGTATTTAAATGAAACCTAATTGTTTAATTGCCGCCTTTTGAATAAATAATTTTTGAAAAAAACACTCAAAACAAAAAACAAAAGTACATTTTTGAACTTCACTTTAATTGTGTGTTTGAGTGATATCGTATTGAAAGCTCTCTCAAGTACTCTCAGTCATATTTCAGTACCTCTTTAATGCGCCACTAATGTTTGATTGAGAAAAGCTTCTCTTGAATTACAGTTAAAGAAATAATCTACGCAACTTGAATATCGTTAATATATTTACAATTTTCGAATTTTTCATAAGGTTTGGAACAGCAGAGGAACCAACCCGGTTTTTCGAACCAAAACTTTTTTCTCTTTTCTTAATTGTGTCATTTGCGAAAATATTTTTGTGTTATATAATTTATGTAAAATAGGTTATGTAAACATCCGAAAAAGGTACAGCTTGTACGATGTACAAGGTACATGAAAAAATATTACCTTCAAGAAAAAGTATTTACGGAAACAGGTAAGAAGTTGATTTTTTAACAGGGAAAAGTACCTAAATAGTCCTTATGCAAAGAGTACTTTTTGAAAAGGTACTTTTTCGAAAAGTAAACTTATTGAAAAAGCCTGTGTATGTCTAAAGAGTGGTTTTTTAAGAAAAACTTTTGGAACGTATTATGAGTGATTATTAAAAACTCCTCACTATTGCCTGTGTAGTTTCATTGAATTCAGTAAATGGCTAGAAGTGCTTAATTGAAAAATTATCTTGCAATGAATTCTATATTTCATAGATTTTATTATAATTTCCAAGAACCGTCTTATTCAAATCAAAATTTTGTACTGTTAAGCATTTCAAAATCTTAGTACTTTCGAATATAAATATATTACAAATAATGTGACTGTGATAAGTTTTATACTTCTACTGATGAAAAATATTATCTTAGCACGTGTTCTGGCGGCATCTGTTGCAATTAGTGGTTGCTTTAGTACGTAATATTTCACACCGTCTAGGGCGTCCGCGAAGTATTGTACGAAATCTATGTTGATGATATCTTCTTTGACTCCATAGATGGGTCTGAAAAAGAAACAATCAATTAGTTAATGCAAATAAATTTCCTTTAGTAGATGCTGGATTGTATTTCATTTGTTTAAGTGAAAACTAGTCATGGAATTTATGCATTTCAGCCCACCGGTTGGTAGAAGCGAATCTTAAAGTGGTTAAACCTACTCCACAAAGGATCTGTGTAGGGCAGAATAACTCCGAAGTATCAATGAAAGAAGAGGAGAGCTAGAAAGAAGCTATATATAATTTAAAAAAGTTGATTTCTATGAAATCATTTTACAAATATAAAGTACAATTATGAATAGTGTGTGGATTTACCATAAGAAATCTTCATTGGCCGATTCAATACATTCATAAGATCAATCAAAAGGATTTCAAATATTTGCAAAGAGCATAAAATAAAATAAATTTTATCATCAATAAAAACATGTCCACTTCCATTGTTTAAGGGTGTGCTAAATTATAGCAAAAACTACTCTGACATTTCAACTAAATTTATTCGACTCTGTCGTCAGATGTCGTTATCAATTTTGTATAGTCGTCACTACAAGAATTGGCGATTGCAACATGTCTTTACTTGTTGTAAAGTTCAATACTTGCAGGCCTCTAACGAATAATTATTGTCTACATGAGTTTCGAATAAATTAGAGTTGTGCCGAACGCCTTCCTACGATTCTTTTTGCCAAAAAACTCTGTAATTTAAATGGATTCGAACAGAGGCCGTTGTCAAAAACGGGCGTTTGATGGAGGTCGGCACAACTCTAGAATAAAGTTTAACTTACAGTTCAGTTTTTGGTATGTAATTTTCCAAATCCAGCATATTTTTCTGCATCATGTCGTAGCTTTTAAAGATATAAAATTCAATAGCTTTTGTGGCATAAACAATACTACGAGTCATTCTTATCATCATGGGCTTACGTTTCATGAAACGCAGTATTGTGTCCGTTACAAAAGAGATCGGTATATTCATAACGAGGATCTGGAATTGTTAACGGAGATCGAAAATTGTTACTTTAATGTCACGCATGATCAATATTTTTAGAGAGTAACAAACCTTAAATAGGAAATTATAGTAACAGGAAGTGATCGTTGGATCATCAAAGTTCCATATAATATTTTCCAGGGGATTTATGTCCACTGCTTTTTTAAGTAATCTGGAGGATGTATTGAAATTTACTGCCAACAATTTATTCGATACACAATTTATAACATCTAAACCATCAGACAGGTGCTCTTTTCTAATATGAATATAAAATATAGAAAATATATAATAATAATGTTCAGTTGCTAACCTCAAATATTGCATGCCTCGTTTGTAAGCTGCTACGATTGTGAGCTTTGTAACCAAATCAACTGGTACTGAATCGGGTGATGTGTTACCGTTGCAATATGAAATAGGTAAGAGGCCAATAGAGTATGCCACCATAGACGATATTGGACCGTTTAGGTTATCAACCCAACCAGGTGATGGTTCTCTAATAGCATTTGTTACTGAATGAATAATGTTGTTAATAAAAAATCTTCTTTTTAAAATAATCGTCTTCTATAAGAGCAATGCAATGTAATTGCCGTATAAAACTTACCCACTGAAGGTCGGAATATGCACACGGGTATTATGTTCGAGTGCTCCTTGAGAAGTTGTTCAGAGAGATTTTTGGTAAACGTATACGTATTGGGATAAAATTCAGTATATCTATAACAAGAAATTTGTAAGAAAATATATAAAAATAAATGAATAATAAAATATACTTGTAGGATAAAGCGTTCATAGTGGCATTATCATAAGTTTCGGCTATTTGAATAGCCTTGCGCCAGTCCACATTCATGGGATAAACCTTAAAAAAAAATTCAATATTCTCAGCCATTAACCAGAGACACTTTATTAGTTCTTATACCTTCTCTTCCACTACATCTACATAAGGATTACAAAATGCTGTAGAGCAGTGCAAAAAGACAATCACTTTTTTAAGATTTGCAACAATTTTTACCAGCTCATATGTGCCGCGTGTATTGGTCAAAATGGAATCTCGCAAAGGATGATCAAATCTGCGAAGGTTATGAAACATTTTCAAATATGAGATACGAGTGACTGATATTCCTGTTTATTTACCGGACATTCGCTGCCATGTGAAAAACGATGCTGACATTCTGCAACAGCTTTAGATCTGCTTCGCTTATGCCCAACCCCAATTCAGAACTGTCCCCTTGAATAGCATGCAATTTATTCAGAACCTCGGGACATTGTGCGCGTATACGATCAAAAGCCTTATCTTTCTTAAGCAGTTCCAAACGTTCTTCTATGCTAAGTGATTTCTTGCCTCTCAGCATAACGTACAGAGTTTTAACATTTGGCGAATCTCGCAAGAGCTTTTCTATTAAAGCTTTGCCCAAAAAACCTAAAAGTGATCGTTTTTTTCTTTTAATATAAATTTGTTGTTCGAACTTTTATAATGTGTTCTCTTACCTGTTGCGCCTGTTAGGAACACTTCCCGGTTTGCATAAAACTCATTTATAAGCATTTTTCGTTGTCGATTTAATAAATAAAGTGTGTTTGTTTATATCTATTTACTAATTTCAAATCTGTTTTAATGAAGAAATAAGACTATAGAAAAAGTACTAATTGATGGGCCAATTGAAAGCCAGTACAACTATTGCACCGAGAATATATGGGATATAAAAATCACGTTTGAGACCTATTTTTTAACAAGGAGTAACATCCTACCAGTCTCATTATATATATTAGTATTTGGTCATAATTGATGATCTTGAATAGATAGTAAATTATTTAACAGAAATGAGCGATTATATAATATAAAATAAGTTAGTTTTCTTAGCCGGCTTTTCCGAAAGATTCAAAAGCTTGATGAATTGTTCCACTGTCAATGTTCACTTGCATATCTCACAGGTTTTTCTTAATACATATACAAAAACCGTCTATATTAGAAACAAAGTCTGAAATCAAAAAAACATAATATCGTGTTTCGAATTCGGTTAAAATATATTCCCTTTCTGTAAGATGTTCAGTAGAATGAATTCTATTTTGAACTTATTTTTGTTAGTTGAATCTCTTTGTAGAGCAAATTTCTGAATTGAAAATTATTTAACTGTCAATAAATGCAAAAATGCCAGGGGCAAATAGTTAATTTTTTTATTTTTTCAAATTCTCATTTTATTGGGAGTGGAATATTTTGAATATTCCATTTTAGTCATTAAGCCAGAAGAACAGGTCATCATTATATTCGTTAAACTGATTTAGTACTTTTATATATATTCCAAAAAAATCCTTCATGGCTTTAAGGAAATATCAACAAAATAATGTATTATTTTGCACATACTTGCGGTATTCACACTGTGCTGTAGTCTTAATATTATTAGCCCACATAGATTGTTCTGCCTACAAGAAATCAAAAGTTAACTTTTAAGGACATAAATAGCGGGTAATATATAAGAATGCACAGCAAAGTTAACAACGTCTGCATATATTTTCTTTCGCAATTTGCATTTTATGAAAAACTATGTGATATCCAAGTGACTATATTTCATATATGATTTTGTTTTTTCTGAATTAAAAATAGTTCCAGTTAGTAAAATAACGACGTTACTTCCTTTTTTTTTTGTTACATTTATGCATGAAAAAATTTCAGTTTCCCATCCCTGGAAGTGAAAATTAATATTTCTTTGCTTAATGCCAATTTTTTGCTGAAATTAAAAAATTATTTCAGTTAGAAAAAAAAAAAAATAACGACAGTTTGTTTTTTGTTAAGTTAATGTATAAAAAATTTAAGTTTCCCAACCCTGGGAGCAAAATTTTAAAAAGTGAAAGGGTATATTGAGGTTTGTCATTCCGTCTCTAATTTCTTCGATATCAATATGTGACCCCATAAAGTATATATATTCTGGATCTTTATGAATAGCGATGACGATTGAGCGATGTCCGTCTGTCTGTACGTGAAATCGGTTTTCCCAAGCCTCCAGAAGAGCTAGAGACTTCATTATCGGACTGGTGGAATGGAAATGAACAAAATCCGAAATACGGTTGCAGAGCTGGGAAGCTTACACCTATTTCTCAACGCAAAATTAACACCAAAAACCGATAATTTTTTTCTTATTTGAAAATTGAACCTATTTTATTTGGGACTCCTAATTTTAATTGGGACTCCTCAATTGTCTATTTAAAACTTTAAAAAAATTTTTTTCCAGAGATGGGAACTTAAGTTTTTTTTGGCACATTTGTTATTTTGTGGTACATATAATAACTAAAATGTTTTAGGTTTTTTTTAAATAAAACCGTTTTATACATCATGAAGATTTGCATTCTAGTTTTTCGATGAATAAATAAAACTTTGAAAACAGATTTTATTTTCTAAGTAAAAACACAAAAACACAAAAGATCAGAATATACACGATTTTCAATGTTGGTCTATTTGTGATTTAAATCTTGAATGTAGCAAATTTGCGGTGTGAACAAAAACATCATGCTTCTAAATTTGAAAGCAGATTTTAACGTTCCACCGAGAAAACACTATAACAGAATTAAAGCGAATTTTAACGAGCTCCAGTCCGCTTTCCATTCCGTCGAGTAGAGCATTTTTCATTATTAATATCCTTCAAGGGTAGTTGGCACTTGTATTAGTTTTTCTTTAAGGAACAACAACGAATAGAAAATAGTCCCAAACTTGAATTGGTTTTATGCAGTTGGTCTACACTGATTGAAGTTTTTTTAAGTATCAATATTTTTTTATTTATTATTTCATAATATATTTTATTACTTTAAAAAGAGAATATTTATTATCAGGATATTTTATTACATCTTTTCTTTTTTTTAACTGGAAACTTTATATATTTTATAAATCAAACCTGTAGTGACATCTGTAGTAAATTATATATTTTGCCAATAATTTCTATATTGAATTGTTGTTCTTTTATTGATAACAACTCAAAAGATTAATATTTTTTTAGACTTTTTTATTTATTAAAACACTGTTTCATCAAAGTCTTTTTGAATCCTCATATATTTTAGAGATAACTATTATTTTCGTATCTATTTGCTTACAAAAGTTTAGCGGCCGCGTTTGTCAAGCTCTGCGGAAAAACTGACTCTTTTATACGTTCAGTTCCTTATTAAATTTCATAGATAATGTATTCTTTCCCATTCATTTGCATCACTAATCAGAGAATCCACAATTTTACTGTGCAACACAAACACATACAAATCATATTAATAATAATAATACCGGAAGCTAAGCCTAAAGCTTCTACGTACAGGTCGTTGCCTTAAAAGCTCCCATCCAGTATTCAAGTTGTATATAAAACGGACCAGACCCGTAGTGTTAATATACAATTATTATAATTTTTATTTTATTTGAAATTATCAAGAAATCATTTTATTAGAATATATTATTTAATTTTGAATTATTTTTATACCCTTCACAAAAAAGTGAAGGAGTATATTTAAGTTTGTCATATCGTGTGTAATTTCTTCGATATTAAGATGCGACCCTATAAAGTATATATACTCTGGATCCTTATAGATAGCGTTGAGGATTGAGCGATGTCCGTCGTACATCGAATCGGTGTTCCCAAGCCCCCAGAAGAGCTGGAGACTTCGTTCTTGGACTGATGGATTGAACTTAAATAGAGTTTTATTGAAATTCATAAAAATCGAAAATATGGTTCCAGAGCTCAAAAGCCTACAACTTTTTCTCGACGCAAAATTAACATGAAAATACCAATTATTTTTTTGTTTATTTATAAATTGAACCTATTTCATGCTTTAGGAAGCGTCAAATGTCTATTGAAAACTATAAAAATAAAAAAATAAAAATTTTCAGGGATGGGATATATTTTTTTTATTTTTTTTTTTAGTTTTTGCACATTTAGTATTTTGTGGTACACGTAATAACTAAAATGTTTAAAAATTTTAAGTTTTTCTTAAATAAAACCGCATTATATATTATGAAGATTTGCATTGATGAAAAGAGAAAATTAATGTTAAAAATTCCCTTCTGGGGTGGGAAATCGATTTTGTTTTTGCATTTATAAAAGTGACCAAAAAGGCAACTGAAGTCGTTTTTTTTTTTTTTTTTTTGATAATTAAAACTATTTCATAACTTAGGAGAGACAAAATCGGTACTTAAAAATATATGTAGTGCGAGACGTACGTTGGTGAAGGGATCAGGAGATAAGAATTCGTATTATTCTCTAATTCGCCTTTGAATTTGTTGCTTCAGTACATGACGGTGTTAATCGCTGTCGGCAATGTTCAGCAACCAGTGCTATGCCTTCGCTATTGAGACAAGTCGACAAGAGTTATAGCAATCTTACATTAAAGCATATTAGCAAAACCCAACAACATATTCATGAGTGAGTGCAAACTCGAACCCGGAATTTCAGCGAGAACGAAAGTGCATTAATTGATTAAAAGCCTTTCAAATGAATATATTATTTATTGATTTGATTTAATATGCTTTAGTTTATACAAACTTAAGCACGTGGAATTCAAATGCTTGGCACTACATATAAAACAAAAAGTTTATGGAAATTAATATGCATATAAAAATGTTGTGAATTAAAGGATTGATCAAAACCAAATATTCTATATCAAAATATTTAACAAAATAGCACTTCAAAAACAATTTCATATTATTTTCGTTTGCTAAGAAGTATATGAGCCGTAAGAATCAGCGGTATGTGATAACTCGTTTGGAAAAAGAAAATATTCAGAAATATTTATGTCATCAAGAATTTTCTGTTGCACTATAAAAAACACCGATTAACAAGTTAATCGATTAATGATCATTTTCGATAAATTGATAATTAAAAATGTAAAACTTTTCATAAGTTTGGCAACTTTTAACTGCTCTTAAATTAAATCGCAAAGATATTCACGAATACGTACTGATAAGAGCAAGCAAAAGTGCCGAGTCTTATAAATCCTTAACCGGCTTACAACTTATGCTTTTATGTAAGAAAAAAAAATATAGTACAATTACCCAACTCTGGAACTGATTTTGTTAATACCATTTAAACTCTTTTTAATATTTAAATAAGATTTGATTGCAAAAATTAGTTTTTATTTAGTTCCTTTAATATTCCAAAAACAATTTTATTACTCCAGCTCTGCAGCTTTCTCTTAGACTTTTCTAATTTCTAATGCAAATGCAGCTTTTTAAAATATATCTTATATGCTTAATTTATAAAAAAGAAAATATTTTAGTTGGTTGCTAATATGTAACAAATAAATCTCAGTTGTCCAACCCTGATATTGAATTGTTGACTTTTATTTGGTTTTTAAAGACCCTTGAAATTCTTTCTGAAGTATAAAATAGATTTACTTAATAAAAATGGGTTTTATGTAGTTGATATCACATGTCAAATATAAGTTTACATATTCCAGCTCTGGCTGCAATACTTTTCAATAGCAATCTAATTAGGACTAATTCTATATAATCAGTAGAAAAGTACCAAATGCACATCGCTTAGTCATTTTATATATTCATAAGGACTACGAATGTATGCACATATCGTCACCTAAAATGCAAAAGGGACTAGTATCACTTTTAACAGATTCAAAACAGAGACTTAAAAGTTAGTCATATATAACCACAATATGGGTTTTTGATACGAAAAATATTTTTTTATGTTCTTTTGCAATATATTTTTAGTCCTTTTTTTAAGCACGTGTTACACCCTCTTTTCTTTCTGATGACAATGGCCTTGGTATTATATAGAAATTACATACGGAATGACAAACGTAATATTTTGGGTGAAGGCTATGAAAACATTTTCAAGTCAAGCTTTTTAAAAACTCAACAAAATAATTGTTGAAGTCCTTCAAGTGTAACGCAAATAATATATCAAACAAATATATTGCAGCAGTCCTGTTTGAATTATTTAATAGTTGATCTCCTTTCCCACTACGGTGATAAAGTAGAAATTTATGAACAAAAAAATATATAGTTTGAAAAGGAAATAAATCCACCCTTTCTTACAATAATCCGCATTAATTTTTACACTATCAGAGTTAAGAAAACAGACTTAATTTGGAAACCCCAACTACTTATATAATATATTATTTTTATGAAAGTTGCACTGCAGTACTACGCTTAATAATTACTTTCATTAATTAATATTTTCTGCATATTGAACTAAAACATTTTACGTATGCACATGTTTTACAAGCCTTACAAATTGTTTATATGCAAGCATTTTAAAGCAAATTTACATACGAAATGTATTAAACTATAGAACGAAATTGCTTAAATATAAAAGTCACATATGCCTGTGCTCATTTTAAAATTGCTATTTAATTATTTAGTACTTGAATTTCATAAGCATTTCTATTTTGTAACGAATTTGAAAAGTGAACGCAACACACTTTATCATATATAATAGTTGCATGATAGTGGCAAAATCAAAGTCGCACATGTCGCAATAATAAATGAATAATTTTTATAGGGGAATACTAAAATTTCAAACAGACTGAAGCTGGGATTTTCATAAATCAATTGGGCCGCCATTTTTGACGACACAATTTAGTTTTGCTTAAATTGTTGGCATTTAATGAAAAGAAAACAAGTAAAATTGCCATAATCGGCTGTGCCGACTCTTATATACCCTTCACCAACAACGTCTGATGCTATAGTAATTTTTAAATACTAATTCTACTATAAAATAGTTTTAGTTAGCAAAAAAAAATAAACAACGTGAGCTGTTTTTTTTTTTGGTTACTTTTATAATTGCAAACAAAATAATTAAACTTCCCACCCCTGGAAACAAAACTAAAATTTTTTTTTGGTTACTTTTATAATTGCAAAAGAAATAAATAAACTTCCCACCCCTGGAAACAAAACTTAAATTTTTTAACCAATTTAAATCTTCATGAATCATGATGCATAAAGCGGTTTTATTTAATAAGAACTTAAAATTTTAAACATTCTGGTTATAACATGTACTACAAAAAATTGAATGTGGCAAAAAAAATATTTTAATTTCTCATCCCTGGAAAAAAATTTTATTCTCTAGTTTTTAATAGAAGTTGAGGCTTCCTAAACTATAAAATAGGTTCAATTTACAAACGAACAAAAAAATAATTGGTTGTTGGTGTTAATTTTGCGCCGAGAAGGAGGTGTAGGCTTCCCAGCTCTGAAACCGTATATCGAATTTCTATTTAAATTCATTGCCAATCCATCAATCCAAGAAAGAAGTCTCTAGCTCTTCTGTGGGCTTGGGAAAACCGATTTCACGTACAGACAAACGGACAGACGGACATCGCTCAATCGTCCTCGCTATTCATAAGGATCCAGGATATATATACTTTATGGGATTCCATATTAATATCGAACAAATTACACACGGAATGACAAACCTTTCACTTTTTTGTGAAGGGCATAAAAAAGCACAAAACTTCAAACTACATTAAACTAAATCCGTATATAAAATTTAATTCGTATAAACTTAATCCATATAACAAAAGCACGCTCTTAGAATTTGTTTAGTCTTAGACTTTAAAAATTCTATTGCTGACATTCGGTTTTCTATTTCTCAGTATTTGTTTCTTCAGAGAATTGACGAGATTACAAATGACGACATTAAAAATTTCCTGTTCTACGGGGAAGATAAATTCGCGTATGTTTTTCAATAAAATAATAACAAAATATCGGTTAATTCTGTTAAAAGAAAGTTTCTTCTGTTTTCAGTTCATCATCTAACTCATGTCTTGACAATGCTCAGCTCTGCAGATTTTGCCGAAATAGTTTTTTTTTTCCGAATTCCTAAATTTCTGTTTTTATTCTTGATAAAAGTTGTTTATTTAAAAAACTTATTCGAACTCATCTTTTTACTGCCTTTTCGCCGATGTCCAAAGCTGTCGCTTGTTCGAATAAATAACGTTTAAGACAAAAGCAAATTTAAAAAATTGATTATTATGCGCTAATACCTTAAAGCAACATACGCTAATCATTGAAGGAGTTTTTGAAGTCACAGGTTTATATAGGGTGGTTTTTATAGACTGATACAACTTTGAGTTGACATCACTGCTTTATTTGACCACCCATTTAACCAATTAACATTTAATTTGCTTTGACATTTTATTATGGATCGACTTACAGCAGACCAACGCGTGCAAATTGTGGAAATTTTTAATCAAAATAATGGTTCTGTTTGTCAAACTTATCGTGCACTTCGTTCATTCAAAATTTTATTTTCCGATGAATCCCATTTTTGGTTGAATCCACAAGGTTTTGTCGAAATACCATTACGTCCACATAAAATTACTGTTTGGTGCGCTTTATGGGCTGGCGGAGTCATTGGCCCATATGTCTTCAAAAACGATGATGGTCACAATGTTACTGTTTGTGAAAATTGCTGTTCCAGATTGCGCCTTGTACGCGCCAGGCGTGGCGACCACATGGCCGAAATCATATTTAGACATGAATGTCATAAAATTTTCTATCCAATAAAGACCGTGTTATTGATATCAAAAATATAATATAATATTTTATTATGATTTAAACTTATATCACTCCATAAAAAACCCCCGATACGAAGAACAACCGCTCAAGTCACCCATTATGTTTGGCCTAAATTATGCGCAGACAGCCATGAGAAGGTAAGCTCAGTAGTCCCAACCCTGGCGGACATTTGAAATACATATGTGACATTCACTACATGGCGAAACTAATAGATTTCTTCATTCAATAAAATATTCTCGTGATATCTCACACATGATTTTCTTTGTTTGAACCTAAAAATAAAAATCGTTTGAAAACACCGAATGGCTGCGAGCGGCAGCCTTAGATGCCAAGTTTGACTCCACACTCAGTCATGAGCTTGGTGTCGTATATGTCTGTCCTGCATTATTCTCAATGACGAAGGCATAACATTGGCCGCTGAACAATAGCGATAGCGACACTCTCATGTCTTAGAGAACATAAGAATCTGCCACTTTAACCATGGCATCTGGTTCAGAGCACTATAGGGCTCGTTTCCTTGGTGCTGGTCCAAGACAAAAAAAAATATTTCTGGATCATAGTTAATATCAGATTGTTGCAGATCAAAGAATTCCAAGAAGGACTACGAACCTCTTGCAACAACCGGCGTACTCTGCAGAACTGGAAAAAGGAAATAAGTGAAACTGAATTGAACGCTGGACACCGCAGGATAATATGTTACCATTCGATAAGTCATTAACAACAACTCTGATAGAAATTCAGAGGAAGACTACATGTCATACTGCCACAAAATGCAAGAAACGTACACACACACACACACACAAGTCCATAATTGGAAATGTATAACACACAAAGAGAACGAAACTGTCTTCAGCCTACTTTTTTCTTTTTATGGAAAAAGAAAAAAAACATTTCCTGCAGAGTTTTGTTGAATGTTTTCTTTGCCAGCGGCAGCCAAAGAAGTTCTTAAGTAGATGAAAGTACAAGAGATAACCAAATAAAATAAACTCTAGGAAAAGCAAAAACAACAACAAAACAGCAGCTCTTAACGGGCTCGTCTATTTCGATGGCAATAATTCAAAAAATTTTGACGGCTCGATAGTCATAAATCTGTCAAAAATCCATTTTTGTATTTGGCATTTCCTTCGTCGACTAAAAATACACATGCAGTTACATACACACACACACACACACACACACACGAATGTGGCCTGAATGTATAGGCAAGATATTGTTAGTGAGTGCTTTCTAGCGAGAGAAATAAAATCAAACAATTGAGATTGTGAGAGATTTAAAGGCACTGGAAAAATGATTGAACCAGACAATCAATGAGTTACAGCGGTTGGGCGATAAGTTTTTTTTTTGTTTTAATTATAATTTTTCGTATTAACAACACAGTGTGAAAAAGAAGAAGTAAAAAAGCCTCTGAAGTCCTTAATTCAGAGTCGTACATCCCAATTAAGCCGAAAAGCCTCTGAAGTCCTTAATTGGGATGTACGAAAACGGTTTGCTCCATTCCGGTATCAGAGTGCACTTAGTCATGAATATAGTTTGGAATTTTTCTGACCCCTGCAGTAGTGCAGGATTGTGTTAATTGTTGTCGGCTTGTCTCAATGATGAAGGCGTGGCACTGGTCGCTGAACATTAGCGACTAAAACCGGCATGTGTTAGCACACTCCTTCGTCGATGCCTGTAGCAAAAGATTCACTATCGCGAAGTAAAATTAAAAATACCTGCAACAAAATTCTGTACCTGCTAAAATGTCTTCATCTGTTCTCCTAAGAAAAAATCCCCTCCCTCCAAATTCTAGCACAATGCACTGAATATGTTGGAGTCATGCCATGAGTCGTAGTCCAAGACAAAAAAATAAAGCCCTTTTATAAACATTTTTATTGCGGAATATGCCTGCCATTCCCGCAATTTTTAAAATCTATATTTTTATTATCGTTTAGCTGAAAGGCGGTTTAATTGAATTATGCTAATAGTCTGAATGAATTGTTTACTTTGTAAAGTGTGTTTTTTAGAGTGTCGCAATTTTGAGTTGGCATCACTGATTTATTTAAGCGCCCATATAACAGCTGATAGTTGGTTTCTGTTTTGTTTGTTTTGAAATTTCATCACGAATCGACTTAAATAGTTGAAATTTTTAATCAAAATAGTTGTGCTATTTAACACACTCAACTGTTCTGGTTGAATAGTTACGTACGTCGCATTTGGAGTGAGGAGAGGTGACACGCTTTTGTCGAAGCATCATCACACCCACAGGAAATTACTGTTTGGTGCGCTCTAACGACTGGCGGAATCATTGGCCTGCCCGTCTTCAAAAACCATAATGGTCAGAATTTTACTGTCATTGGTGAACGGTATAGAAACATGATTCGAAGATTGTTTAGTACCACAATTATGTGGCATAAATCTTGCTGATATGTGGTTTCAACAGAACGGAGCCATATGCTAGACTGCAGGCGCTACAATTGATTTACTCAAAGAAACTTTTGGAGAAAATATAAGTTCACATAACGGGCCACCAAGACCGTGTGCTTTCACCCCATTGGATTATTGTCCATGGGAATATGTTCAGTCACTTGTCTACGTCGGCAAAGGACCAACAATTGAATACCAGGCGCCTTTTACTCGCCAGCCGTGGCGGCCACATGACAGACATCATATATAAATATTAATTTCATAATATTTTCTTCCAATTAAAGGCCGTTTTATTGATATTAAAATATATTTCCTCGTTTTATTATGATTTAAACTTGTGCCCCTTTAAAGTGAAATTAACAATTAGGAATGTTACAGACATTTTAGTTGAAAGCTTTTGTGTCTGTTTAAGTTTTTTTATCACAAAACGCATCGTATCTATGAAATATAAGAAAATCCAATATATTGTGCGAATTTCGGAATACACGAAAACGCATTTAACATCATTAACGCGGTTGGCGTTTTGAAAACGCTGTATTTATCGGAACAGAGGCGATAAAATATCAATGATCTGACACCATTTATCATGTTATAATATATATATATATATATATATATATATATATATTAACATATTTTTAAGTTTAATTTTAATTAAAACAAAAACACCGATTGTTTATTTTAGCCGCACTGCTATAGATCTTCGAAAACAGCTACATTGACCCTGGAGGAATATTGTGGACTCTACAAAGCATCACCATCTAACAAAATTCGCAACTGTTGTCATATAAAATACATAGTCATTTTGATTTTAGGACTAGAAAAATTCATCCATTCGAAGAAAACAGCAACACTGTTTAGACAAACAATCAATTTTATAGAAACACGTCACTTAGTTTAAACGATCGCTACTTGATGATGTTTCTGGAAGATCAAAACAACAAGTTTTTATTATATTTAAAATATATAATTTGAATACAAATTTGACTGCCTGCTAAAACACATCATACTTAAAGTTACATCAACAACAGCAACAAATATTAAAAAAAGAAACCTTAAATAGCATAAAGTGGAACAGATCAGATTTAATGAATTTTCAATAGAATTAAACGAAAGATCCCTAAAAAAAAACCTCTTCAAAGTGAATAAAAAATATGAAAAGAAAATTATTTTCTGGAACTCATCATATGCGAAGTCATAAATTATGAGAGAAATCTATTGAAACAACAAAACATAAGAAAAGTAACAGCAACAAAAAGCCACGCTAAGTGTAACGAAATGGTCTCCAAAATAAATGAACAATTTCTTAAAGAATATATAAAAAAAACCTCTTCCTAAATACTACAACACACTGTGCAGCTCGTACAAGGAAAATTTCAATTTGCTAGAAAAGGATACAAGATGAAGGGCAAGATGCTGCATATGAAGAATGAATTATGACAGTACTAATTGACTAAAAGATGTTCGTAGATTCATTAAAGCAACAACAAAAATACACAAAAGTTGAGTTTAAGTGGTTGGTGGCCTGTTTCGATGCCGGCCTGTTTTTCGTCATAAGCCAGAAGATAAAATTGTGAAAGAAATATTAAAAATGCGATAATTATTTTGAGATAAATATATGGAAATAATTGGCATCAAGTATTGAATGAAATCCCCACATGAATGGAAATTCGATATTATTAACTTTTGTTTATTTCTTATTGTTTTATTTAATAAGCTTTTATTTTTTAATATACAAGTTGTTTAATTGGAAATACTTTAATATATTAAAAAAAAAAAAGACAAGTAAACGTGCTATATTCGGCTATGCCGAATCTTATACGAGTATACCCTGCATCAACGTACCCCTGGCGTTGCATACAATTTTGTTCTTCCTAAATAATAAAATAATTTTAGTCAGCAAAAAGAAAAATAAAGTCAGTTGCCTTTTTGGTTAATTCCATGAAAACAAAAATTTTAATTTCCCATCCCTGGAACCGATATTTTAATATCTTTTGTCTCTTTTCACCATGAAAAGCATGAAACAGTTTTGTTTAACTTTGTAAAACTTTAAGTTTGTAACCATTTTGGTCAATTTCATGTAATGTAAAACATTGCACTTGTCCAACTCTGGATTCGAAACTTTCCTTTTTTTAACTTTTGTTGCCAAATTTGTTCTTCCCAAATTATAATATAATTTTACTTAGCAAAAAAGGGAACAACAACGTCATTTCCTATTTTGGTTACGTTTATGTATAGAAAAATTTCAATATCCCAACCCTGGAAAGAAAATTTTAATTTTTAAAATTTTTAATCAATGCAAATCTTCATGATGGATAAAGCGGTTTAATTTAAGAAAAAATTAAAATCTTTAAACATTTTAGTTAATACATGTACTACAATATACTGAATGTGTCAAAAGAAAACTTTTAAGTTCCCATCCCTGGAAAAAATATGACGAAACGCTTGAAATAGGTGCAATTACAAACAAACAAATAAATAATTTGTTTTTGGTATTAATTTTACGTTGCGATATAGGTGTAAGCTTGCCAGCTCTGCAACCGTCCTTCCGATTTTTCTGAATTTCAATACCACTCTATTTGGGTGCATCAGGCCAAGAAGGAAGTTTGTTGCTCTTCTGGTCGCTTGGGAAAACCGATATCACGTGCAGACAGACAAACATCGCTCAATCGTCTTCGCTTTTCATAAGGATCCAGAGTTAATGATCATTCAAAAATAAAAGTTTCATTCCAGGGTTGGACAACTGAACATATTTTTTTGTACAACAAAATAATCAATTAAAATATATATTATCTTTTTTGTTCTAAAATTAAATATATTTCAAATTATTTGATAAAATTTATTAGCACTAGAAATCGGAAGAGACAAAATGCCAGCTCCAGAGCTGGAAAACTTAAATAGCAACTAAGTAAAGTTGGTATTCAACATTGAGACCATTGAAAATATTATATATCTTTAAAACAATTTTATTGGCAGTAGAAATCAGAAGAAGCGAAACAACAGCTCCAGAGCTGGACAATTAAATTTGGTTTTTGGTATAGAAAAATATAACTAAATAATACATATTATTTTGTTACATAAAAGTAGCCATATCAAGCGAATTTTTGTTTGCATTTCATCAATTATTCAAACTTTAGAAAAAATTAAATTGAAACTAAAAATCCAACAAAGTAAAAAAGCCGATTTCAGGGTTGGAATTTTTTTGTATTAAAGTACCCCATTAAAACATATATTTTTTAAACAAACACACATAATATATTCAATGAAAATTTTCGGTGTTAGAAACAAGAACAGTTCCAGGGCTGGAAAATTAGTTTGTTTTTATATATAAGAATAACTATATAAACAAATTTTTTTTAGCAACCGAACACATTTTATATAGATAAAGCAAAAAAATTAATTTGGTATTAAATATTGCACAATATATAAAATTAATTTCCAGGGTTGGACAATTTAACTTTTTTTTTGCAGATATAATTAACCATGTAAAACATTTTATTTATTTATCTATATGAACCACATATAAATAATATTTTTGAAAGAAGTTAATTGGTATTAGAAATCAGGTATATTTAAAAAACAGTTCCAGGGTTGGACAATTAGATATTTGTCAAGTAACTATATCAGACTATTATGTTTTCAAATCAACCATATCATTAGAAAACTATATAAATTAATATTAAAGAGCAAATCAAAATCATGATATATGACTCCAGGGCTGGACAATTGAAAAGTTTTTGGTGCATGAAAGTAATCAAATAAGGCTATTTTTATTTACTTTATAAGTATATAAAAAAATGAATGAAATTGTTTCTTTGTTTTTTACAAAATATATATATTTAGAATGTTGATAGTAATTTATTTTTACAACAGATTAAAAATTACATAAATTAAGATACAGAGCTGGAAAGTTTAGTTTTATTTTTCTTTGAAACATCCAATTAATTCAATAAAATGTATTTTTGGTTATCATATATATATTTTAAGGTTAAAAGGAATTAATTGAGTAATAATTAAGAAAGAAATCAATAAAAAGTTTCCAGGGTTGGCAATTGAAACTTTTTTTTATTAACTAGATATATTGAACTAGGACAGATATTATCAAAATATGCTTCCAAATGTGAAATATTTATTTATCATAATTGAGCAATTAATTAACGTAAATGGTATAGGTTAATTGAGTTCAATAGTTATATTAATTGCGATAATTTCAAAAATGTTGAGTTCCGTAACACCATGTAACGATCGGATATGCCTAGAGCGTTCTCAATAATTTTGCAAAATTCATTTTGCAATTTTCAAAATTTATTTGTGGCAACAAAAAGCTAATTTCTTGACTAACGATTTACGTTTACAGCCGATTTGTAAGCCATTGAAGATATTTTGTTGTTGCAACAAGAGTTAATATTTTCAAAGTATTGCTTTTTCTGTGTTTTATTTATTTATTTTTTTATTTTTTTTTTTGCCAAAATTAATAACAAATTCAATCAAAAAAAGGAAGAAGGGAAATTAGAATTTATGTTATTGACAAGTCATGAAAACCCATACATTAAAGATGCTTCCTGAGAGTTGGCGACATCGACGATGATAATCAAATATTATTTGGATTATGGAACGCTTGCAAGTAACCAAAAAAATAATATTAATATTGTTGCCTATTTTATTACGTTTTTTTATGAATAAATTTTATTTATTTTGCCTTAACTTTGTTTGTTGGCTTTTTTTACTATGCACGAGACAATAACAACTACAACAATATGCAATTGTTATAATAATGTTAAAAAGAAGAAGAGAAAAATGAAGAGGAAGAATAGTATTCGCAGCAACGCATTGGCATTTTCTTTTTATAGTTGACTAGCCAATGAATCACCCATCGACGACACAGCCAAAAATGGTTGAAACACTGACATTTAAAACAAGTTCAGATGCAAAACAATGGATCATTATCCCCCAGATGCAGATGCAGTTAAAAAGATATTTTCCACAGCAACAACAAGAACAACAACAAATAAGCAACAATAGCATTAAATGCAACAACAACAACAGATCCAGCATCATCAGCCGCAGATAGAAAATTCACTCAAATCACCATATCGAACATGAACGCAAGGAATCACAAACGTACAACAAAACAAACAAACAAACAGAAAAAATGTATATTTAACAACGAAAATTCGTAAAAAATAAGGAAACATATTCCCATAGGTTACATTGAGATGGTTTGGACGTTTGGTTGGTCGGTCGGATGCCTACCCGGCCGACTGATTTGGTTATGGCTGGGTTATTTGAACATTTTTATAGTTTTAAGTTTGTTGGTATGGCCGGTCTATCGATTGGGTTGCTGTGATGACGCAAAAAAATGTTCGTGCATATAAACAAACATATATATATTGATGCAGTCGGTGTTGTTGTTGCTGTTGTGTTTTTCCAATCCCAGTTGCATTATTCGCTGACTTGTCAATTTGTGCACTTAAAAAAATTGTGTTGAAATGGAAATATTGTGAAATATATCTGGCAAAGATATGATACTAATTAATGTCAAATATCTTCTGTATTTTTAGTTAAATTTATTTTAAATTTTAAAAATTTTCTGCTACATCAAACTTATGAAATAATTTTTGAACAAACTTTTCATTAAGACTGTTGTTTTGCTAGAGTTGCATATATTTGCAAATAACTCTGAAGAAGCTGAACATTTTAATTAAAAGATATTTTAGTCTTGTTCTCAAATCATCCAATTTTTAAGCGACCATAAAAAAATTCTCTTGCAACAGCTATTTTCTGATTTTCAAAATTAAAACTTCCATTTAAAAAAGCTGTTTTTTCACCATCATAACAAGAAGTCGGACGAAATTCTTGACAACAGAGTTTAATTTTGCCGTCATAAAACCATTTTAAGGAGTTTTATTTTATCACTTTATCCCAGTAAAATAAGACATTCGAAAGAAGTCGATAAGATTCCAAACTCCTTATCCAGAAGTAGTGCAGATCTGTGATTTATCAAATGCTTTTTACAACGGATTGTCATTCCAAGAAGAGCTCTTGCTTGTCACTTTTCCATTAAATCAAATTTTTATGTGCCGCTGGTAGCAATTTTTTCAATCGAATTAGGAAAAGTCACCTACTGTGGATTCTAGAATATAAAAATCACTAAACTACATCACCTTTCCTCCCCAAGTCGGTACTGTAGCAGAAAATTCGGTCGCAGTAACGCATAAAATAGTTACAACTAAGTCTTTAAGTTTCTTCCTCTACCATCCCAAAACTATTCACTCCTGTCGTAATTCCGGCACAATGCGTTGCATCGACAGAAACCATATCCTCAGAAGAAGAGAGTAAAACAGTTGCTATGGATGCATTATCGTTCAGAGGATGTATTACTACAAAACATTTGCAGCCAAAGCCCAATTTAAAAGCTGCTGCACTACAACATCGTCTTGTCAGCCAGGCTTCATTTCACAATACAAGTAATAAGTTTTAATTAACGTAAATTGAACATGAGACGATAAAATACTATATATTTAAGTTAACTTACTTTTTGTTAGTACGATATTTTCCAACCCTGATGATGATAACATGTATTCGAGATTTTTCTTTAATATTTCCAGCCCGATCGGCTGCAGAGATCGCTAGCTCCGTGCAATGGAACTTATACTTAGATACCAATTAAAAATGATTGAGTATATAAGAAGTGTGCTCTCCCGGGACTGCATAATATATATAATATAAATATATATATATATATATATATATATATATATATATATATTGTTTGTTTGTGGTAACACTGGTTTTAATACATATCTAGTTTACTCAAATAACTTTTTTATAGTATATATACTCCCAATGATATTACAGTATTACAAAAAGCTTTCGTTCAAAAAGCTTTCTCAGCTTCTTAAAGTAGACACTAAACTGCAGTACAAAAACTGCGAATATATATGAGTACTAAAATTTTAATATAAAATAAAATCTATAGAAATTACTAAAAACATTTATATGCTTAAATAAATACTTTTAATTATTAATTTTTATTCACCATAAAATACATATATTTCCTATTCACTTAAAAAAATTTCATTTGTGGTAACACTGTTCGTGAACATCTAATCATTTGCTTAAATACTTTTTTACTAACGCCTAAACGGGAATTACATCGAACATGAAATTCGTTAGCTTGAATTGCATAATCTCGCTCACAAAAGTTTACTTAAGAGAACAAAAAAAAAAAAGCAACCAATCAACGATGACCTCGAATGATGTGTAAAAGCTTAACTACAACTATGAGAAGTGCGTAGTAGGCATTTTGACAGATGATGGTACTCATTGTGGTTATTGAGTGTGGTAATTAAATGGTTTATATTACATTGTTGGGTATGACGAAATATGACATATTATATACCATTGGAAAGGTAATTAAGTCTACTTTTCATTTCTGCACACATTTTTTGCTGCGCTAATAAATTTGTTTTTACTTTTATGTATATATATTGTAAAAGAAATTTTTTTTTGTACACATTTAGTTTCAAAGGAATTGCTTTAAAACAAAATCAATACTTTAGCTTGCGAACATTAGAGAGAAACATGTTTACTGCAGTACTTGGTGGGAACCATTATATTCAGGTGGCATTATTACAACTGATGAGAGTTTTTTGCTTAATTTTTTGCACTTTGCTTTAGTCTGCTTTTAGCTAAGCAAGACTTTATACCGGGTGTTTTAACACTGTTTTTATTGTGAGTAACACCTCTAAGTTGGCTTAATATGACATTTTTTGTTTCACTGTTTAACAAATTCAATTCATTGTAGGGGTACACAATTGAGAAGCGCTTTAAGGTTTTTAAATACTTTCACAAAAATTAGTGTTAAAATAAAAATTAATTTCTAGCACTGCATGCTTTTTTGCAGCAAAATGTTGGGTGAATTGCAGCATACCGGGTGTGTAGGAAATGTGAAAATACGTTTTCGGAAACTCGTTCTGGGGAATATGTTTTTGCTGATAGTCGCGATAAAGTAGCAGAAGAGCCTCAATTCGTTGTCATGATCATCAACTGAACATCTCATGTGCATCGCTGATGCGAATTTGAGTAGAGATTTAAAATTAATAGCGTACAAAATAAATAGTGATCAAACCCATGAATTAACAGCAAATCAATTGTGTTTTCATTCTATCATTGTGAAATATTCCCAAAATCAATTAGTTTTTGGTAAATTTTGATATCCAAACGACCGTTGTTCCCCATACAGGGACACCCGCTTTTCTAAAATACCAGCAAATAGTTAAAACTTTTTAAATGAATTCCTTTTGACTTTCCTACACTAAAGCAATTAATGACAGTAAACAAATTTTACTGCCAGTTTCTTTTTGGGCGTCAATGCTTTAATACTTTCATCAATATTTCATGAAAAAGTTACTTTAAATATTCCCTGAAGCTCGAAACAAAAATGCATGCTAATACATTTGTTCAAGAATAGTTTGATATTTGAAAAAAATTAAAAAAATTACGCCGAAGAATCAGACGAAGCTTCCAAATTAAATGAAAAGATGTTAAAAGAAGAAGAAGAAGTAAAGGTGCTATATTCGGCTGTGCCGAATCTTATATACCCTTCACTAACGTACGTCTGGCATTACATATATTTTTAAGTATCAATTTTGTTCTTCCTAAGTTATAAAATAGTTTTAGTGTTTGGTTACGTTTATATATAAAATAAATTTCAGTTTTCCAACCCTGGAAAGGAATCTTTAATTGTATATATTTTTATCAATGCAAATCTTCATGATGTATAAAGCAGTTTTATTTAAAAAAAAAACTTAATATCTATAAACATTTTAGTTATTAAATGTACTACAAAATACTGAATGTGCAAAATAAAACCGTTAATTTCCCATTCCTGGAAAAAACTTTATATATTTTAGGTTTTAATAGACAATTGAGGCTTTCCAAAAGCATGAAATAGGTCAATATACAAAAAAAAATTGGTTTTTGTTATTGATTTTGCTTCGAGAAATAGGTGTAAGCTTCCCAGCTCTGGAACCGTATTTCAGATTTTTTCGAATTTCAATACCACTCTATTTCAGTTCATTTCCAAGAACGAAACCTCTACCTCTTCTGGGGGCTTGGAAAACCCGATTTCACGTACAGACAGACGGACAGATGGATATCGCGCAATCGTCATCGCTATTCATAAGGATCCAGAATATATATATGGGGTCCCATATTAATATCGATGGAATTTCACACGGAATGACAAAGCTAAATTTACCCTTTCACTTCTTTGTGAAGGGCTTAAAAAGATTTTGAATTTTTATTTGAACAAATATAAGACACGAACAATTAATAACACTAACATATACTCACAAGCTGTTTCATTTAGAGATGATTCTAGTGAAAGCTCTTGACAGTAGACCTGGAAGAGCCAATTAACCAATTAATTCTTCCGATCTCAAATATTTTTTAACGTGTATTGAAGACATACAAATACATACACATTAAGTGATGTTTTCCGTAAAGTGAGTGGTGGAGTATTGCAGAAACAACAACAACAACACCAATATACATATAACAACAAATACATACTAACAAATTAAAAAATAAGAATAATAAGCTTTTCTTTTGCAGCTTCTTGTGGCAGAAGATGACGGTCAATTGTAACGAATGTTATGGCTGTTATTGATACGAATTCTATTTTTTTTCTTGTATCAGCTGCTGCTGCCACTGATATTTTCTGTTAATGTTTTTCTTATTCTGGCTTTTGTTGTTGTTGTTGGCGTTGCTGTTGATGTTACTGCTTATTGATTACATTCCTATGGGCCATATTCGGTTTGAACTAAACGAAATAATAGTGCAACATCAGTTAAGACAGTTGCCACCATAAGACATTGTTGCCTGCTAGTGAAGTTTGTTGTTGTTGTTGCTGATATGGTTTGAATATATATAAAACCTTAAGGTATATTGCCGATGATATTGTTGTTACTATTGTTGTTGTTGTTGTAGTTGTTGTTGTTATTGTTGTTTTAGTTACTCTTGCATGCCAAACATGTTCCAGCTTTTTGTTGATGTTGCCATGTTGTTATTGATCGGTATGCGAAGAATATTCACAGATTTCTTTCCATCGTCTTCTTCTGCCTTCTCATTTTCTTAACATCGGACGAATATGTGGCGATCGTTGGAGATGAGATGATGTTGGATTTTATTTAGATTTTTACAGTTCTTTGTTTGCGTTACTACTTCTGCAATTGTTATTGTTGCTGTTGTCTATGTTAGTGATGGTGATGAGGCTGAGCATGAGGATGATACTGCAGCTCGTGGTAGCTGTTTTGCTTGCTATGGTTTTTGTAATGATTATGGTTGGCTATTTTGTTATTATTATTATTATTATTATTGCTGAGCATCAGCTTAAATGTGACGCTGCTGAATTTTTTGTTACTTTTCGCCCAGGTAGGCTCTGCCTATTCCGTTGGTTGCACAAAATTGTTCAAAGCTTAAGCAACATGAAACCCATTATTGCTTATGCACATGTTTAGTTACATGGACAAAAGACTCTTAAATAAATGTTCTCTAATATATAGCAGACCAGGACAGGGTCGTAGCACATCTACAATCATATATTCAGCCCTAATGTGAACATCCAGAAGACACACACATACCACCGCATTAATGTGGCAAATTAACAGAAAGTATTTGTTTTGGAATTCATTCATTCATGGCAAAAATATAAATGCAGCGGAAGCAGACAATATTTTAGAATTATAACGATATTGTTTTTAATGCACTCCGAGAAATGTACATCTTAATGGTTTAATTTCCTGTTCAGTGCCTCGTTTCTGTAACTCAAGTGAGAACTTCTCGCATCGAAAAAATTGCCGTCAGTCTGTGAACCACAGGATGAGTCAGAATAAATTAAAAAAATTTAATTAACATATTATTCTATGGATAACCCTATAATAAAGAGCATGACAACCAAAATTATTTTGTTTTTCGATGCGAGAAATTCTCACTTCAGTCACAGAAACGAGGCACAGGTTTTAATAAGGCCCAGCAACGTGCACACGCATTTGAAACGAATATATATCCTCCATTAGTAGACGATAACTTATGAACTCACCGTATGACAACGTTAAAAGCGGCTACCAATAGCTGAAATATTTAAGGAGTCAAGTCGTCTAAAGGGTGGTCCATGATGTTGAATGTGTGTCACATCTTAACGTCAAGTTTTCTACTCAACTTTATTAAAAATTTTTTTTCTTTCAGTGTTTGACATATTCAATCAGTGAACGCCATACAATTGAGCAGCCTTTTACTAAAAACGGGCGTTGAAATCAAGAAACATTTCAAGCACTTCGTGAATTTCCTTTCTGGTCAAAATAATCTATCAAATGGCTGCAGTACATGCGCAAACACCTGTACAGGCTCTCCCAATTTGATCTAAGGAAAACAATACTGTTGGTCGCTATGAAGTTGTAGAGGACAAGTTAATCTAGATTCGTCGTCGTGTTCAATAATTGGAATCTAATGAACATCACTGATGTGAGTTTCGGGCTCTTCTGTGACCCAACATTGGGGAATTGAATGTGCACGATATGCAGTTCCAACAGGATGTTGCCACTTGCCACACCGCGAAATAATTGTTCATAAGCACCAGAAATTTATTGGCCGTGTTATATCACGCCGTGACGATGTCAATTGGCCCGCCACGATCATGTATTTTGACACGGTTCATCATCTTTCTTTGGGAATATATAAAAGAAAAAGTGTCCTTCAGTAAAGCAACAATAATTCCCGAACTAAAGGAAAAGATAATTCGACATATTAACGACATTGAATCTACTTTCAATTAATTCAGGGTCCTTAAAAACATGGACAATCGGATATAAATACACTATAAAAGCCGTAGCGATCATTTAACCGATATTTCGCTTCAGATATATTTTACAGAGCAAATATATTGAAAATATTCTCTGGAATGTTTTAGTTTCATTTACAATTAACTTCGGGCAGCAACCACACCCTTTAAATGGAAACAAACTTTACTAACCAAGAAAAGATTTCAGCCGATAATAATATCTAATTTTGAACTCAACTTTCCATTATGAGAAACAAGTAACTCGAACGTCTTTGCACAGATTTTCTCACTAAATGTGCATTTTTTCATTTCAAAATAATTTTTTTGAAATAATTGTGATATTTTTATTGGATTTTAATTATATACGAAATGAGATATCCGTCAAAACAGCTGCGATAACAGGCCATGAAAGTTTCCATGACATATTTCATAACTTTTTCATAGTCCAAAATTTGCACCAGACAATTGGCCTTCGTGGTTGCACTTGCATCTCTGGAATCACATGAACATTTTCAGAGACTTATATACGATAATATCCTGCATTCACGAAACCATGACTATTTTCAATTAATTCGCATGGACTTCACTTGGTTTCATAGAGAACTTGTGCTGAATACCCAAAAAATTAATGTGTACCATTAAAAATATATTAAAAACAGTTGATCCTAAAGGACATCCCTGCAACTTCGTACTAATTGAAAGTAATTGCAACGTGGTTTGTTGTGCTGTTCTATACCATTGAGCTTTTTCGAGTTCAAATATCATCTTTTTAGTAAATCAATCGATTCATACGTAGGAAACGGAGATCGAGTCCAATAAAAGAATCGAGAACACGAGCTGATCACATATATATAATCGGAGTTTTATAGATATAACTTTTTCAAATTAGTTTTGTTCACAATATCTTACAAACGAATTAAGTGATTTCGTCCAGGCTTTCAGCTATTGACGTGGTTTTGTAATGTCAAACGCTGTTTACTTTGAGAAATCGAATGGAGAAGATCGTTAGAAATATATTTGAAATAAAATTTTCAGAAGAAAATTGTTGCTTAATTTTTTAGAGACTTTTTAATATCAACTTTTTTCCTTTTCTTTTCGGGAAGGACTCTTACACAGGAAAGGCGTTGTGCCATAACAAGAAAGGAGGGCATGGTGTCAAGAGGGCAGAATAAGAAAAGGTAGAAAATTCTGTTATTTCTCATTCTGCCGGTGCATATATTGCTACAGGTACCGATGAAGGCGGTTGCTGTATTCTGCCCTTTAAGTTCATGTTTATCGCTGTCGGTAATTTTTAACATCCTGCGCTGTGCTTTCGTCATTGAGCCAACCGTTAACACTTAACGCAGACACATACTGGTGCAGATCGGATGAATTCGACAACATAATTTTGAGTGACCTGAGGCATCGTTGTCTTGTATTCACTACATCCGCTAACAGCACCCGAATTCGTAGTCAAAAGTTATAACCAGATAACATACACATACAAATGTTAACGCATATATATACACACACTCATACATTCAATTGGACAAATTAATATACAGACATAATGACAGGCTCTCATAAGTAGCCAGGAAAACTACCCAGGATTTCAAAGCGTAGAGATCTGATGAGAACTCGATTCTTGTTTAAACGGCGTAAAATAAATAACTTCTGGATTCATGAGAATTTTGAATTTTCTAACGGGAAGTTAAAAAAGTGTTAGTTATTTTACACACATTTCACCCACAAAAATCACATGTGTCTTTTACGTAAACCATCACTGAATATGAAAATAAAACAACTAAAATTTATGTATTTCCATGCTCAATATGAACAGGTAAGAAGGTTATTATAAACTTTAATATTCACCTGGAAAAAATTACTTCTTAACAACTGCACTACGTCCCTGCCAACAAGCTTCGATTTTCTTTGCTTTTAGTAAAATTTCTATTATTGTTTTACAAAATTTAAATACAAAATATCAGAAAAGCAAAATTAGCATTTATAACAATAGCGAATTGCTTAAGAAATATTACGGAACCCGAGCTGACCTCCAATTTCTATTTGTAGATGTTGTTCTCTTTCTTAATGCAAACAATACCAAACGGCAGCACTACCACTAGCGATGGAAATTGCAGCAACAAATGGCCCAACAAAAGAAGCAACAGGATACAAAACTTAAAAAAAATAAAAAAAATTCTATGAATAGAAACAAATAAATATCGATGGGCATTTAATAAAAATTCATAGGAAAAGCTTAAAGCATTCAAGCAACTACTGTTTGTTCAAGTCCCAGCGATTTAGGTGCTCTGTTGCCAGTACGAAGGAATAGAGGCGATTCTAGGGTAAAATAGAAAAGGAGAGAGAGAGAGGGAGAGATGAGTTAGAGTGCATGTGCAGGCAGGCTGGCTGCTGATGATGACAGCGATGTTTCTTGTTCTGGTTGCAGATTTTTTGTTAGAAAGATTTCATGGCTATTTTGGCAATAGTGGGCACTAAATTCCTTTCGTTGGTATTGGCAACGTGTGATGTCGTCTGTGACGTTTATTTTATATGCACTTTAAGCTTCTTCTGCCAACCAAACATTCAGCCATCTTTTTATTGAAATTTTCGTGTGCTCAACTTTGGTTGCTTTGAGAATTTGTGTGTGTGTGTATCAATTCTTTATATACTGCTGTTAACAAAACTTAAACATTATCGAATTGTACACGTTGTTTCGATGACAACAGTGTCCCTCAGACTGCTCTCTGTGCCGTAATAGTCCACATATTTTTCTTTATTTTCCCTACCTTTTTTTCCGCGCCATATTTGTAACATGTTTTTCACTTTTTGTGCTCGCGTATTGCTTTCCTATTTTAATTTATCTTAGATATAATTTTTTTGTTTGTTGTCTTTGTGCTATTTGTATGTGTTGTTAGTTCGACTTTTGGAGCAAATCGTTGCAGCGCCACACAATCATTTTGTACGTTTCAATATAAAATTTCTACTGTTTTCTTTACAATGCAAAAACTGTTTCCATGATATTCCATCAGGGTGCTTAAGGAATAGCCAGCAATTGTGTTGTTATGTACGTTTGATTGTTGCTTGTGTGTGTGTGTATGAGAACAAAGTCTCAGTTTATTACAAACTTTGATATTTTATGCGAACGCGTGCTTAGAATGATCGTTTGAATGTTTTTATTTCGTTTTCGTTTTTTTCTTCTTTTGTTTTCTGACTGCTACGTTTCATTTGGAAAATGTCGTAAAGTTGATTTCGAATACACAACAAGTAGAAATCTATAGGAATTGGTTTCTTTAATACCGATTACGTATGCGAAATTGTAATAAAAAGAAATTTGTTTGCAGCGGTGGGGAACCTCAACACTTGTAGGGTGACAATGTTAAGGCAAACGGTTAGGACCATACAAAATCCTTTCTTGATTCAGTTTTATATATATTTTGCCAGCTTTAAAAAACATACCCGGGTATGTGGAGAAATTTTATATGGAATTTCTTGTACTGACAAATTTATTTTCGTGTTGTGTTGGTTTACCTTTTGTTTCGGTTTATGTTTTGCTCATATTGTTTTATTATTTTTGTTATCTTGACTCAAAGTTGATGGAAATTTAATTTAACAAGTTTAAAACTTGAAAATTTCAGGTAGCAAACACGTAATATAAATAGATTTACATATATTTCATTATACATACCCAGGTATGCAACTGTTGATATAAGAGAGAAGGATGCAATTATGGATCCATTCACCAAATTTCAGCTTATTGCAATAATTACTTTCTGATATGCAGCGTTTTAAGAACACAAAACATACCCGGGTATGTTTTAGCTAATACATCTGTATTAAGTGGGCTTTTTGACAGACAAACTTTGTTTATGACTTTTAACAAATACTACCGAACTAAAGATTCGAAATATCTAATAATATGAAAAAAAATGGGTCGTTTCATCTACTCTTTCTAATTTTTCCTTTCAGCACCTGCTTGAAATTTTTAAATGAAAAGTGTTCAAATCACTTTTTTTCCTTAACATAATTTAAAATCTTTTAGAAATTGCTGTATAATATTTTAATTCTTTATACAGACCATAGAAATTGCAGAGTCTTAGAAATACCTGCTATAAAAACTATTTTTTAAGATTTATTAGACAAACTGTGTGTTGTGAACATTATATATTTGATTTTGTTGCGAACTTCATATCTAATTTGACCAAGATTAAATGGTTGTGGGGATGACTTTCATAGCTCCAAATGATTTGTATTCGAAAACCTAGAGTTTCATTCACAATGGGGCGATTTGCATCTAGTATTAGAAATGCTGCGCATGTGCAATCTGAGCGAAAGTGGTATCAAAGTTGATGCGATGTTTCGCTTATTTCTAATTCGTTTTGAAAGTCAGAGAATGAAAATACGAGAGCTGGTATTCCAGCTGAGCGACTACAACACATTACGACTATTGGGGCACTAAAATCTGATTCGCGAGAATCACACACAACCATAGTCAGCATTGCGAAAGTATATAAATTGGGCTAGGACCTGCTATTGTATCCATAAAAAGAATGATGGGAGTTATATAAGAAGAATATATATACTTTTACAGACCTGAATAAACATAATATAACAAAAAATCTCCCTTTTCTTGGGCCCTGAAAAATATATTATTTGGAAGGATTAAAAATATCTGAAAACCCCTGGACTAAATGTATTGATCTAAAAAAACATTTAGTTGAAAAATTAAAAGAATGACAAAAAAAACTGTATATAAATAGCAAATAGCTGTCATATCATACGACTTCTGAAATAGCAGAGCTGTAGACGTCCTTTTATAAATTCAGGGGGTGTAGATTTGCCGGCACAGCTCTTAAGTATTAATGGAAATTAGTCGTTAGAAATTTAAAGACTAAGCAGAGGTTTTCTTCCGAGACTTAACTCCGGCATGCAGGAAAGAACACTGACGATCCTCGTCTTTAAAATAGGGTGAGTTTTTTATAAAAAGAGCCTTGAAATAGACTAAAACAAAGAGGACTTATTTAAATTGACTCCATTCGAAGAATTATCTTATGGTATTGTAAATAATATATGGCGTATGGCAAGTAACCATCACGACAAGTCCGCACGTATTCTATGCTGGACGTCTTATTTTCGATGAAAGTTTCCTCCAGGTGGTCAATAATTTCGGGTTTATCGACCTAGATTAGAGACTTCATATATTGTCACAGAAAATAGTCTAGTGATGTTAAATCCCACGATCTCGGAAAATAGTTCCCAGTTTATTGCAGCAATTGGCTCCCATGGGGGGCACGAATTGCAGCTTGGTGTGGCGTAACATCTTGTTGCAGTGCTTTCTGGGGAAAAGATAAGAAATACAGGGGAAGGATACCTGGATCCCGCCAAAAAAAGGATAAAAAATCAATAGTAGGGTGACAAACGTGTATTGGTTTGACGGATTCCATTCTTCCCCCATGACTAGTTCATTTTATGGCCAGATGTTGGCTGAGGTCTATTCACAGCAAGAATCGCTGGGAGAGGTGTCAGATAAAGGTTGATGTTCTGGCATGTTAACAGTATGGGTCTGTTCGTAAATGTATCACTGCTGTGCATCATATGAAAAAACTTTACTATGCTAATATAAGTTCTCCGATGATATATTATTAAAGGAGCCACTCATGAAGTCCGTATTTAAACGTTAAAAAGACATAATCCGCCTCCGCTACACATTTTAAGGCAGTTACATTTTCATTTGCAACGCAGTGATGCATTTACGAACAGGCCCTATGTTGGTACACCGGCCCGTCTGATGTTGGCCTCTATGGGCTGCTGCAAATCAGCAGACGTTACGAAAGGGGTGGTATGCTATTGGAAGTGTCAGGAGGGATTAGTCTTATGACTTTGACCTCTGGTTCTTCTTGGTGCTGACGACATGTACGTCCTCGGAAGTAACAAGTGTTTTGAACTAGCCCGAATACCTTAGCAAGTTGTTTCATTATGGTTTTGATGTGGACCATATGAATGAAGTTGCAGGGTGACAGGGATGTTGGGGAACATTCGATTTCACCCGGTGTTGAGAGCACCATCAGGTTAAGCCAAATGACATGCACTAACGTAAAACTTTTGAAATATCTGAAGCAATTGCCGTGATCGATGATTATGTTTATCAGCAAATGGACGTATATTGAACCGAACCATGATTTTCAAAATAAATTTGCACAATTTGCAAGAGATTTTCAGAAGCCAGTGTGCTTATATCGAAATGTCTAACCGAACTACAGTTACTAAAATGTTGGCAACTAAAGTTATATACCCCAATAAGAAAAACCCTTTATATATTAATAGAACGTAAATATGTCCAGCGCGATTTTTCTAAAATTATATATAACAAACGCGTCGAATAAATTCAAGTAAAAGTTCCTTTAACTCGGTTACATATAAAAATATATATAAAATCGAGGTGCCAAATGTTGGCCAGCACCAGCATTTTATATATAGAAAATGTAAATACACGTTTATTGTTTTCGAAATAATATAGAGAGAAAAGCAACAAATGAAATTTAACGAATTGAAATCTTAAGCAAATATTTATAAGGACACCAAAATAAGTCTCCATATAAAAATTTACAACTTCGATCTATTTAAACTTAATAAACTGCAAAAACTCTAATACATAACGAAATAAAAGCAATTGTACAGAAATGTAATAAACTTTATTAGAAAAATGCAAATTTTAAGTTAAAATAAATTGCAAGAAGAAATAGAAATACAATGAACGAAATGCTAACGAAAATTTACTTACTGCTTGGTCACATTCAATAGAATAATGAGGCTGTCGATTGCTTGGCAATTTTCAAATGAAAAACTATTTAAAACAGTTTTTAAGTGACTAAAATGTACATCTTTGGCAGAAACGGTGTAACCAGTACATCGATCAATACATCCTTCGTGCTTAAGAAGAGCACTGAAACAATTCATCCGTAACTTCGCACTCTAACATGTATGAACTGATTGTTAATGCATCTCTCGGAATATCGGATTATTGTGCCATATCCACACATGCTTTTCACTGTCAGGACTTTGCTCCAAGACTATACCTAAGAAAAGGACTCTGATGTAGATCTAAATGCATTCTTTTGCCCATTAATTAGGAAACCCTCTTCTCTGGACAATAATTTCTATTAAATCATGAAGACGTCTGTCCGTAAATATAATTCTGCTTGGACTGAGTGTCTTTATTTTATCCAAGTTTGAGAAGAAAATAGTCAAAATGATCGTATGCCAAAGCAGTAGGACGTGCAACATTTTTACTTAAGCAGTGATCCATATGAAAGTTCTTACTGCGATTTAACGATAGAAAGCGATTTTTTTTGTTTGTAAAAAGCGTCAAGGATATTGAGAGTTTCAAAATTCATGGATTTTTCAAAGACAGCCAAATACTGGGTGGCGCACAACACCCGTTAGGGCTTGAATATTTAAGGCATTAAACACAATATCGACAGCAGGCTGCAGACTACAACTTTTCCAAAAATAGAATACATGTGCATATATGAGAATGATTATTTTTACTACTACAGGCAACACGGCTACAGGTTCTTGCCCATGCTGTTTTTGAGATTGTAGTCAAATTAAACTAATTTTTAATGTAATTATTTTTACGAACATTTTATATTGCTATGTTAAATTGAATTAATATTCAGAGGAAAAACCGTTCACATATACTTAAGTATAAATACAAGCCATAAAAGTTTGACTTAATGTATAATAGAACAAAAAATTCAAAAAACTAGGACATGAAGAAAATAATTAAACGGTAACACGGGTATTAAAACAAAAACGTGTTAACATCAGGTTGATACAGTTCTCGGACTCTTTTTCACAATAAAATTTGTGTAAATAGGAACTGTTATCACATTCAACTAAGCCACCTAAACAGTGGTGATAAACACAATATACACATGAGCACTGAAGATGAAAGTGTAGCGACTTTCGAAAACAGCTGTTCTGCTCTGCTGTGTAAGTTGAATAAAACTGATGTTGACTTTCCTCTGTGCCTTGGAATATTTATCATCATTTCTTTCTGAGATTTTAATTAATTTCGAACAATTAGCCTATGAATATTATTTCAATTTAACATAAACAAATTTTTATTTTGGTGAGCGACAATGATTAGATGCAATGTTGCCAGTATAATATAAATAAATTCAATTATGGTAAACTTGAAAATATATTTTTTATGATACAAAAAGAAACAACAAACTATATTTCCAAGCTAATGAAATTATTTATTGTCATATATTGTTGACTTTAAATATATTTGATTGGAATAACACTATTTAAGAGTATTAAATATATAAAAGCGGCTAAACTGGCGTTTGAAGAGAATTCTACTACAAATAACAACACATGGTTATTGATTTTGTAGTGGTCGTTCTAAAAATAATTAAGCCGCTGACTACGAGGCAAGGATTGTAGTCAACGGCTTTTGTAGTCGGTGCTCGTGTAGCCTGCTGTCGTTATTGTGTTTAATGCTTAATAATTTTTTATTCATTATTTAACTATCTCTATTTTTATTATACCATTCACAAAAAAGTTAAAGGATATATTGAGGTTTGTCATTTCGTGTGTTATTTCTTCGATATTAATATGGGACCCCATAAATTATATATATTCCGGATCCTTAAAAATAGCTATAACGTTAGGAAGAACAAAATCAGTTCTTAAAAATCTATTTAACGTACAACGTAGCTTGGTGAAGGTTATATAAGATTCGGCACAGCCGATTATAGTACTTTTACTGGTTTTTTTGTTACAAATTACTTTAATGGCGAATAATTTTGGCTTAATTATGAAAAATTATATCCCACATATGTTGGCTATTTTCGGCTTCGTAAATTCGTGCTCTTTTCAGTGCGTTTTGCATAACTTTTCATTTGAGGCTTTGCGCTGTTACGGTTTAAATTTGATTCTGAATATTTTAATTGAATTGGGATAAGATCGCAAAACAACCTGTTGCTATTGAATACGGTGAAAGTGGAAGTCAATTGAAATCGCTTCTGCTTAAAATAACAATTCATTCGCCAAAAAGATCCCACAGTTGAGCCTTTGAATACCTTGAAGTGTGGTTTTTGACTCCATGTTGTTGGAACCACAACTGTGGAGGTTTTCTACATCCCATCTCAAAAAATTGTGCAGCATCATTCAATATTCGGCACCATTAACTATAGCTCTGAAAGATATAACTTTGAAAGTTATAAGAACCAACGATCTTTTCAGACGTTGTTCTTTTCAGGCTAAACACTACAATTAAGTGGGTGCAATTGTTGCTGATGAACTGTTCTTGGATTCTCCGTAGCCCATATCCTGGAATTTCGCTTGGTTGCGAAACCATTGAAAAGGGATTCATCGCTCATTATTAAATTTTGAATGAAATCGTGGTTTCGGATGCATATTGTCAGAATAAAATCATCTAACGCCTCCAATTCTTGCAAAAGCTGAACTCTATAGAGGAGTATTTACAAAGAGGACGAAATCCTCTATATGGTTTTAAGCGATAGCTCCAGTTGCAGCCAACGTCTTGATGTTTTTGGACTGTCATGCTTCTTTGTAGAGGGAACTCGGTTTCTGGTATATTGAAGATGTCCTACTGTAACATGTTGTCGACATATTCCATCAAGGCCCTTTATTGTGATGCTGCGGGTGCAGTAGTCACACAAAAAAAAATCTCTATTTTAAAAATATTGACTGTTAATTTTCAAAACGAAATTCAAAAAATTTTGATCGCTATTTTGTTTTGTATTTTGTTCTATTTCAAATTGCCCAAGCTTTCTTCACAAAATTCTCAAATGAAAATTAAAACAAATTAATTAATATAAACAGTTATTTAAAATCCAACCGTAGTTTTGCGCCAACCTGTTTTTGGAAATAAAGCTAACCTTGTGGCTAAATAATTCTCAGATAGGTTACACATGCCCGTGTTCAGAAGATTATTTATAGATATGCCAAAAATATTTCTTACCATCGCATTTAGCTTAAAATACTCCTGCGGACCTTCACATAGAGAAACTACAAACGAAAAAAATTACACTGCAATTGATGAACATATCGAAGACAAAGTGTTTTCGAATTTGGTGTCTAACTCGGAGGACAATGCACACCCGGGAACACAAGCTGATCAGACATATAATTCCAAAGTTTTAAAAAATAATCACTTATTCGAATTAGTTTTGTTCACGATATCTCACAAGCGGATTAGCCGATGTCGACCTGGTTTTCAGCTATTGACGTGGTTTTTAATGTCAAAGACTGTTTACTTTGAGAAATCTAATAAAAAAGATCTTTAGAAATATATTTTTCAGAAGAAACTTGTTTCTTAATTTTTTAGGGACGTTTTAATATCAACTTTTTTCCTTTTCTTTTTGGGAATAACCAATACACATGCAGGGCATTGTGCCAGATCAAGAAAAGAAGACATATTGTTAAGAGGGCAGAATAGAAGCTGGAAAATTCTGTTATTTCTCACTTTGCCGGTGCATATATTGCTACAGGTACCGTTGAAGGCGGATGCTGTATTCTGCTCTTTAAGATCATGTTTATCGCTGTCGGTAATTTTTAACGTGAAGAAAATGTGTGTTTGAATTTTGTGTCTAACTCGAACGATGATGCCCACTCAAAACATGAATATGAACAACCTACGAAGGCAACGAGATCATCAGAGCCACCAGAGTCAAGTTCAACGTAGACTGTTATTTACAATAACTAAAAATGTTCTTAATTTGTGTTGCCCCGTGTAATTATTTGTATATATTAAGCCGGCATTTCGAAAAGTGGGATCATGTCGCGACTTTAGTTTTAATCGTGTAGATGTAAAATTATTTTTTGCTCTTACAAAATTATACTTTTGCGAATCATTTTGACGATCGTGGGAGGAGTTAATTTTTCGCCGTTTATATTTGGGCGCATCGCAAGATTGTTGTCAGGGAATATTCGTATTTAACTCTTCCAAATCATTATGCAGCAAGTCATTTTGATAAGCGTTGGACAAAGATTTTTATGTCGTTAAAGCATTCTGACGACCACGGCGAGATTATTATTTTAATAGTATTTTATTTTTCTAGATGTTTTTTTATGTTGTTACAACATAAAATTTCCTTAACTCTCTGTGGTGGTTGCTTATTTAATACGGGAATAAGAGAGCCCTACACGATTATTTTAAGCAAATCGCTGATGTTTTGGCACAGTTTCCCCCGTGACACTGAACTTCCCCGATTGTCTAGCAATATCGCGTACTGTTAATTTAATTATCGCTTCGATCGTGGAAGATTCTCCTACGACTATAAATGCTAGCAGGATATTGAAAGTAATTGGTAATAGTCTGCAGTTGATTTTATATATAAAACAAACGTTGGCACATGACTTGGAAATGTCTATTGTGTTCACGAGTCTCAGAGAGTTCGCAGTGGGCGACTTTTCCTAACTCTATAAAAGTAATGAAACATTAATTTAATTTAATTTTTTAAAATGATATATAAAAATCAGATTTAATTAATATCAGGCATGTGCCTTCGAATATAGTTTAAAGGCGACTAAAAAAAGAATTTATTACAATAACAAAAGCATCTCAAGGATATTATTGACTTGTTTAAAAGGAAATTTTTAACTGGGCATCGAAGATGTAAGGAAATTGTGTAAAGAAAAATGAAAAACAACAAATTAATTTCATTAATATGGGAATAAATCCAATATATTGAACCAGGACATGTCCCTGGCATATGGAATTAAGTTTGCTCCAATTGGGAAAATACTTCTGTTAAAAAGAGGAGTATAGGAATTGTAAGTATTTAATTTGAACCTCCCCGAAAGACTCCTATAGTAATTTTGTTAGTTTGATCGATTGTCTAGGCAAAATCTCTTATCTTAGCAGGCCTGTATTTCTGTATTTCTGTAATTTCGCAATTTTTATTAAAATTTCATTTACAAATCAGTTTTTACGTTCTGCATCCGAAACTTTAATTTCTTTGAAAATATTAATAACTTTTGGCAGAGTATGAAATCCACGTAGTTAATTATTTGTGTTAAACGGTTAAATGCGATCGTATCTGGAGAATCCTTAACACAATTTAGAAAGAAAAAGAAAAACAAACTCTAAACGTGTAAAAGCATTGCAATAGAGATTTTTTTCTCCTCCCAAGTTGCTAAGGTTGCAACTAATTTAATTTGTTTGATACACCATCACAATATTGAAGCAAGTTGCTGCCATTGCAGTGCCATACTCCACCTCCTTTTTGGAGGAAATGCACTCGCTCGCATATAGACGAACAATAATCACACATATAATATTTAAAGCTAAAACAATATCTAAAACAACAACAACAGCTTCAACATGATCTAAACAAGTACAGAGTAAAATAATTTTGTTTTGTAGTTTTAGAAGTTTCTTTGTTTTTTCTATTTATTTTTTGTATTTCATTTTGAAATGAAGTGTATACGAGGATGCAGCGCCGGTGCCTCAATTTGCTGTTCATATCAGTTTCATGGAACTATGGTCACGATTCTGTAATAATGTTTTCTTAAATATTGCCATTCAACTAGTGTACGAGCTAAAAGTATTGAACTGAATGTCGGACGGTATGCGGCACTAAATAAACCAACATCTCAACATCTTTACATATTCTTTCGTTGCGCGTTTTTTGCTTTTGCTCTTTACAAAAGCACAGTGTAATGAATTTTAAGAAATTCTTTTTATAATTCTAACATACAAAATGTAGTTTTTTTTTCAATTAATTTAATTAATTATTAAATCCTTTTTCTATTAAACGGGAGTGCTCAATTAAGCTCTAAGGTATTGGGACAGTCCTTAAGGCTAGAACTTTCAACAACTTTGGGTCTGATTAAACGACAATGCTAAGAAGCCTATTGAATGTCAAGTGGGTATATGTGTAGTTATACGAGGTCTGCTAACAATGAAAGTAAACTTTCAATAGTTTAAACTAGTTTTTTAAACAAATCGCTTTAACACTTGTCACTTGTACAAACGTCTTCTTAAAATATTATTTCTTAATATGTTATATTCCCAATAGCAATATCTATCAGATATTCACATATCACACCAACTGTGTGACCAGCGTTGCGTAAATGATTGTTTTATTAGCATACATTCGTTGTCTCTGCTAAACGTTCAAATATAATATTTTTGTAATTTCTAAGCAAACGGGCATGTCGTCATCAGTTTTAATCATTCAATTTAAACAGCTAAGCAAAACAGCGGTTTTCGAAAGCCGCTACACCTTCAAAATCATTACTCTTATGTATTATTAGTTATTACCACGTTAGTTAAATAAGACAACAGTTTCTATTTATACCAACAGGTAGAAATAATTAAAAATACACAAGAGAACTAATAATAAAAGTGCAGCGACCTTCGAAAACAGATGTTGTGCTCTGCTGTGTAAGCTCAATATATAAAAAATGCTATAAATTTAGTACAGCAGAAAATGTATCGATACAAAAATATTTTTAACTAAAAAATAATTTTATTAAAAATTCAACATAATTTAACAACATTTTCGCCACTTCCTAACCACTGTTATTGAGTATCTTATAAACATACACAATTTATGCGCCATGCTCCCGTACATGTTGCCATAGGAAATTGCGATTTTGTGAAGAAACAAAATAAAATAAAAAACTTTTCTTTAAAACTCTTCTTATTTTTGTTAAATTTCGAATAAACAAAAACCACTGCAACAACTACAATATTAACAATAATAACGCAAAAAAGACCAGAAACATTCATTTCTGGTGTAAGATTTGCTTAACGGATAAAAATAAAATTGTTCATTTAAAGTAGCTGCTGTTCGATTGGTGTTACTGCTTCTGTTGATAATGTTCAATATGAATTTGCTGCTCATTGCTGTTGTTGTTTTCTGTTATTGCAACAATATTAACAGCAGCAACAACAACAAAACATTTCAATTGCCCACCCCCTTTACTTACTTAACAGCAATTTTATGATTATTTATGAGAGCAGTAGCCAGGCAAAATGTGCTGGGCAATTTTCATTTAGTTGTATTTTTGTTTTTTATTTAACTTTTTTTCTGCAGTTAAAGTGACTAAAAATTGTCTGACAGCGTTTAATTAAAAATAAAACATAATTTCATTCGAATATGTCAATCACTGGTTCAATTTGAACAGTTCAATCGAATCGTCTAATAAAAATTATTTTCCAATAAATTATTTCTGCACAAGCGAAGCTCTAGTGTTTAAGCAGTACAATTGTTCTACAGGGTGGCGCAACATTAATCACTATATCCCTGGAAAATTTCTTTTTTTTTTTTAGTTTTAAATGGACAATTGAGGAGTCCCAAAGCATTAAATAGGTTCAATTTTCAAATACGCAAAAAAATAATCGGGTTTTGGTTTTAATTTTGCGTCGAGAAATAGGTGTAAGCTTCCGAGCTCTGGAACCGTCCTTCCGATTTTTCTGAATACCACTCTAAGTTAGCGCACTTCCAATCGATCAGTCCAAGAATGAAGTCTCTAACTCGGCTTGGGGAAACCGATTTCATGTACAGACGGACGGACAGACGGACATCGCTCAATCGTCATCGCTATTCATAAGGATCCAGAATATATGTACTTAATGGGGTCGCATATTGATATCGAAGAAATTACACACGGAATGACAAACCTAAATATACCCTTTCATATTTTTGTGAAGGGTATAAATATGCTTTATTGTTCATTGCTGCTGTCGTAATTCATGAAATTATTGAATTAGAATTGACGCAAGTGGTGTTTGGAGGCGGTTGAACTGCACATGAAAATCCTATTTTAAGGGAGCGCAGCTTTTGTTGTGTGGGAAGGCGTTTGTGGCCGAATGCTCTGAATTTCCGTCTACATGATCGTTTTATAATTACGTGAGATTTCTAAATAGCTAAATAATATGACTTTCTAAAACTGCTGACATTTCATTATTTAAGAAATTTTCCACCACAAGTTTTTTTTTTGTAAACCCTAATAAGTCACTTGTCATTTTTAAAGCAGAACTAAAAGTCTTGATTTTATTGCCAAAGCCAAAATATATAAATCTTCACATGTAAATCCTAGCACACCTAAAATATAGTCGCCAAATATATTGTGTTTTGAATATTCTTTGAAATCTTTTGATATTAAAAAGAATTTTAAAATGTGTTAAGATATGCAAACAACAATGCCAATAACGAAATAAATTCTCTTGATTTTGTTAAAAACCTACAAAAACTACATGAATATTCCAACATAATAAGGGAAGAGATACCCGAGATAACCGAGGTTCTCAAAATATCAACAAAGTTTTGCAAATAATTTCAAGAATTGCAACAAACTAAATAAATCACTCAAAAACCTACCGAAAAATGGATACAAAATATTTCAAACAATCCAAAACAGCACATGCAAACAATTCAAAAACAAATAAAAACGATTCAAGAACAGAATAAAAAGTTAAGAGAAAAGATCGTGCAATACTTGTCTTTTGTGTCAGTTAAAAGATACGAATATCTTTCACACAAAATCATGGTCGCGTTGACAATAACGATCAATGGGTTGTTGTTCAGATGCAGGCTAACAAGACTAACAAACAGACAGACGGACGTGAGTATTCGTACAGTGAGCATATATTAAGAAGGGGTTTTTTATGTTAAACGTCATCAACTTGAACTATCACACACACATATAAACACATTTAAATGCAAGCGATATTGGTTACGAATCTGTGCGGTGATAAACGACAATGAACAATAAAAATGGTACTATTGTTTTGGATCCCTTTTCTTTGTTTTTTTTTTTTTTGTCATTTTGTGAAAAGATGTCCTTTTCGTACAAGTTTGTTTGTGTAGAATTCCTTAAGAAATTTTGCATGTTCAATGTTATTTAAAGAAGACAAATAGTATCAGTTTATTGTAAACGAATCCAAAAAGTCCATGTTGATATGAATATTTGAAAGTCACAATTTGTGTTTTGTTCTCTTTGTGATATTTCATCCAAAATTTGTGGCTCTGATCATCATAAGTTTTATTGATTTATGGCTTTGTGAAGCCACAACTGACTGCAGCCAATAAATGGTTCTGTCATATATGTCATTATGAAAGTGATCAGTGCAGTTCTCGTATACTATTTCCTTGACATAAAAAAAAACAAACAAAAGTGCTGAATTCCACTGTGCCGAATCTTATATCTCCCTCGACGATGTACGTCTGCGAAATATTTGTTATCTGCATCAGTACTTGGTTGTGTTCATTATTGTCAGCCTCTCTCAATAACGAAGGAATAGCACTGGTCGCTGAATATTACCGCCAGCGTTTACTACCTTCAGCAGCACACGGCGAAATAAATAGCAACAATCGCAACGACATTCTTTATCTTTTAATTTGTCTTGATCTGCACTCTAAACGCCATCCCTTCCATTCTAGTTTTTGCACAATGCACAGTATATGCGCGGTTTTCTCCCTAAGTTCTGGTTCGAGACAATTTAAAATTTTATAAAAATCGCGATGTTGTTGGTTTCACCCCGTTTTGCCAAAATACTTATTAGATTTTGATCTCGTTTTGAGGTCCTAGAAAGCTTCCCTAACCACTGCTAAGAGGTTGTCACCATGTCTATATATATATATATATATATATATATATATGTGTGTGTGTGTGTGTGTGTGTGTGTGTGTGTGTGTGTGTGTGTGTATGTCGGTGTAAGTATGTGCGTCGCTTATAACTATTGAACGCCTTAACCCAATCAAACCAAACTACGACGAAAAGGTGACGTTCTAAAAAGTTCTGCCGATTTTATATATCATGCCACGTAAAACTAGTTCAAGTTAGCAGGTTTCGGAGAACTAAGAAAACATGTAGAAGTAAATCTATGTCCAAAGGTTTTTTTAAAGAAACTATTAAAAGGTTTTGATGATATATTCCACAAAACAATCAGCTTTTGACTCAAAAAAAATCACCGTAAACCGGGTAAAAATCAGTCAATCCGTTCGTGAAATATCGAGAGCAAAATATAATCTAAGAAAGCGATTTAAAAAGCTGGTCTGAAATTGAATATTGAATCAGATAGTGTTCTTGATTCTATTAGAGGAATCAAAAACTGCATCAATCAAAATATCTCTTTCATTTGAGGGAAAATAGAAATATCAAGAGTACTTCAATAAATTTACTGGATGCAGAGATTGTGCGCAGCAAACGTCATCAATAAAAACAACACAAAGAAATGAACAACAACAATGACGGTAATAGGAGTTGCAACAATATGTTATTATATAATCATACCTTGGATTATGTTGTAAGTTCTCGTATTTTTGTTATTTGATGCATTTGAACTACTAAATAAATTTCTTGAGATATGAAATTGTTATTGTAACGTTGTTGCGTCTATTCTTGTCTTACCTAGTCTGCGTTTAAACAGGGAGACATGTGGAAGAAAAATATTTGGAATCCTCTTACATATCATTGGCGTTGACACAGGAGCACATGTTGCCCGCATCATTCCATTTTTATTGTTAATGAAGCGAGGTAAATTTCAACAACAAATAAAATGTGAAAAAAGCGCCGAGTACCGAACACAAATCCGATTTTTCTCTTCCTTAACCATAATTTGCTACAAATTAAATGTTTCCCATCAAAATATTGCCCTTTCTAAGCGCAGAGCTATAAAAGTTGTTCATGACTTTGCCTATTATATTATACCCAATAATACCATGAAAATTATTGTAAAATTCAACTGGGATTGCCTAAATATACTTTCACACTTATCAAATATTTGACCGAAAGAGCGTAACAACTACCTGCTACTGAAAAGCCTTTTAAATCGGACAATTATTCGTTCAATTAAACACTTTAATATAGTATTAGATTCTACAAAACTTTATATTTATGACAGTGTTTTACTACATAAGAAAAAGTATTTGAATATTAATATTTTTCATTAGCGTTTATAATTTTTTGGTAAATATTCGACAAGTGTGAACGTAGCACCTCTAGAATAAGCAAGAAAAAGAAAATCCATTGATATTGGGAATGAACATTCCTTTGATTCCTTTTACAGAATGAAGAATATGTTAAAGTTGTTCATATTTGATTTAATTGGTTGACACAATATAATTACTATCCATTATCAATAATTGATTATACATCTCCGCTGCACTATGAGGATTTTACTGGAAAAAAGTCTCATTTCCAATGCACCTTTACTACAATACGCTACGATATTTTTAGATGTCGGAATAGGAATAGCTCTTAGAATTAAATCAATATTAATTACTTTGATTTAAGTTTTAATATATTTTAAACTGTTTCAATTTGATTACTGATATATTTTGTTGAAATTATTGATATATAAATATACAATTTCAAGAAGCTCAAATTTCATATCTCTTTTTTTTCTTTAAAATATAATAATAACCAAACTTGGAAAAAAATTAAATAAACACTGCTGAGTTTTCGTTTTAAATATTCTTAATGAATGTTGAGCTAAAAGTCCTATTTCTTCAAATCCCAAATTTTATCTACAAATGCTTACAGTTGAAAACCACTTCTGAGAACATTTTAAAATACTTTCAAAAAATTTTAGTGAAATGGTATACCTAAGAATCAAACCAATAGAAAGAAAACATTATATATTTTGCAAAGTCTTAGTCTACTAAGGAAACACGATCTGAAGTGAAACACGATTTCTGGAGTTTAGACAAGGCAGTAACAGCTGAGCAAAAAGTACACAACAAAATACCTACGATAACGACGTTTATTGCAGAAATTGCGAGGCAACTCTATGGTATGAGAAGTGCATAGTAGGCACTGCACTTATTTAGTGGCATGATATACAAGAATGTTCGATACAGCTTTTACTTCTTAACTACTTAACCGATTTTGATCGAACAAATTATAATGAATAGAAAATATCACACAGAATGCAACTATTATAAGTAGATATATTATTCTGTAATACACGCTTTTTACTAGCGGCTTTAATTTACTAATTACAGCAAGTTTTACTTAAAAGATATATAATTAATTTCTTATAAATGAGTTTAAATAGTTTCATTAATAACTTAATTTAAGTTGCTAAGAAATATATTAAAGACATTTTTTACATTTTATGCATAAGCCAAGAGATTTTGTTATTGTTGAATTAGACTGAAGTCTACTAATTATTTGGTGTAGGAAGAAATAAAATGCCGGCGTATGGGCATACTGTACCGCAAAATATACATTACCAAATATATATATATATAACCAAATATATAATAAAATTTAAAAAAAATTATATTATCACCCAGCAAAAATATATTAAAATTTAAAAGCAACAAAAGCTGATGGAAACAATGCATTGCTTTCTTTAAAAAAAGTTTTCAGTGTAACAGAAAGTAAGACAACTATTGTGCGTTTAATAACGTTTTTATCATAAATTTCATGTGCTTTAAAAAAGTGTTCATTTATTAAAAATTATATAAAAATCGGTTGCACCTGATATTATGATTTTTCTCCCTTTCGAAAACTCTTCTAGGGAAGCGGCAATTTTTGCCGTGTTTTGTTGTTATTTTAAGCTTAAACCGTCACGGCTGTAAGTTTGATTTTATATATCACATATTAATTACTATTTTGCGAATTATATTTTTCACTTAGAAGTTAAAAATCATTTTCTGAGTTCTACTTATTCCGCAGATAATATGATTTTTTCTCGTTTTTTATTATTTAATTTTAGGCATATTAAAAATTATTTCTTAATGTTTATTTTCTCGCTTGGAAAAGAGTAAATTTTCAATCTGAAAACATAGTAAAATATATGGAAAACAGTTGACCATAGAGGACACCCTGTAACGTCCTGGTAATTTTAGCCTTAAAGTTATAGTAACCTGGCTTATGTGCTATTCTTCGAACACTATTATTTTAAATTCGAAGACTCCATTAATTTAATTTTTAAATCCGCCGATTCCTACGCGGTGATTGATGTAGTTGTTGATCACATTAAAAGCGTCGAGAGCAATATAAAATAGTTTCTTGGAAATTTGTCCTTTACGATGACTAACAAAGCGCTTAACATATTTCGACGCGGTTCAAGGCGTGGTTTTCAAATGTCAGAAGCTAATTAGTTTGTGGAATCAATCAGTGAAGCCGTTTAAAAGTTATTATTAAAAATAAACTTTTTTAGAATTGCTTTTTTCTAAGTTATTTTTAGATGCTTAATAACAATCCGAATCGTTTCAAATTTACAGAAAATCTAAGTTCAGAAACGTTCTTCAGTCTTGTTGGATTGAGTTCAGCCTTTGGAAGGTTATAAGCGGGCCACAAACTTACACACACGCGCACTCAAACATGCAGACATAATAACGGGCTTTTGGAATTATTTAAGCTTTCTAGAACCTTAATTCGTGGAGATCTGATTAAAACTCTTTTTTCAAATCTAAATAAAAACTTTAAAAAGTAAAGAGTGATATTTGCTGAAATATTGACTATAAATTCCTCCTTGTGGTCTTTAATACCATTTGCAATCCCAAATATTATCCCCTCCTTTACATAGATAGGGAACATCCACTGAGTACTGGTGTAATAATGAACAATTGTTTATTGCAGCAACAAAAATTATATGGTTATTACAACAACGCCACTACCGTATTCTAATATACACTCTATCTTCAACTTAAATCTGAGTGTCATAGTTTTGATCAAAATAGTATTTAATATCTTATTAAACACCACAATCACTTCTATTCTTCAAAAAAAAAAAAAAATGCCGACGTTAGTCAAATGATTTATATATAAAGAATTATTGTCAAATCGATTAAATGATGAACGCGACTTTAAGCAGTACACGAGTATTAACATGCATATTTGCAGTAACGAGTATAAAAGTGCATGTTTTGCGCATATAAACTTCCAAAAAAATATAGAAAAAAAAAACTCAACGGACAAGAAGTTAACGTCTTTACAGCCTGTTGCTGCTGTTTGCTACCTTTACGCCATTAACGTAAAGAAAGAGATAAAAATAAAATTATTATTATGGTGGACGACATGTTATGGCACAAACAAAAGCTTATAAGTTTGCCAGCAAGTCACGTTTTATTTTACTCCAAACGTATTTAAGCTAATGTTGGCTTAAAAAAATAAACTATCACCATCATTATTTAACAAGTTTTCCTTTATTGTTGTGGTTCGTTGCTGGTTTTCTGCTATTTGCCAAGTTGGTGTGTACGTTTTGTCGTTAGGACAAGTACTTGAATGAAAATGTTCAATGTTTCATATGAAATTGATGTTAAAGTCATCATTTTCATAATCAAAGTTGTTGTTGCTGTTGCGTTATTTTATTATACAATATTTTCCAATGCTATTCGCTTTTCTTCAATATCTCCCTCTTCTAAAACTCTTTCAGTTTGAGTGAAACCCTTTTTTCAACTTGCCACAAACTATTACACAATTGTCGGCAATTTATATGCAGCAAAATTATACAAACATCGCCATCAACACCGCGTTAAAATTTGCAGCGCTATACAAAAATATCTGTGAATAAGTTAAGGCTCATCAACAGGCTGCATGTCTATTTGCGTATACACGCTGCACTGAATATGCATAAACATGTGCTTCGGTTATTCAATAGTGTTGAGCCTTTTGTATACCGGGGGGTACTATTGCAAAGGAGAATATAAGAAAAGTACTTTTACAAATTTTAAAGTCCCACAGCTAAGAATTTGGGTTCCCTTAGGAGACACGGAACCATGAAAATACTAGTCGAGGAGTAAAATCCATTTAACTAGATCAGGGGTAATACTTCAGAGGATGTTATAAATAAAAAGGGGGAATAAATCAGAGGTTTAAAATGCCCCTGGTCCCCGTCGTACTTTCAATATATTTTTTGAGAAACAAAATTTTTTTGATAATGCAGCCCTAAATAATTCCTTTGACATTATGTTATAACAATATGCCATTATATTTCACAAGTTTTTTGAGCTATCAAAAAAATATATTGAGCAAATTCGTCGAAATTTTGAATATTAACTTTGGGGCAAATATTAAAAATTTTTTTATCCCTTAAATGAATTTCAGCTAAATCTAAAAGTCAAAATTTCAGTCGATTTTATATGGAACCACCCATTACAAATACATATGCGCTCGTGCATATCGCCAAAGGTTAAAAGACTGTCATAACTCAAAAATATTATATTTGAGTTAATGATACACATTTAATTCTCGTATGCAATAATTCTTTATTATTAATAAATTAACTATTTGACATACTGTCATTGTACTATTATAATATTAAATTTATTTTTTGGGGTAATTAAGCAATGTCCATATGCATTTCATTGGCGCTTTATACCAAATCGGCAGTAGACTTTAACCACAGTTTTGAAAAGTTTCGAAGCCGAAATGGGTTTCATGGGAAAATAAAACTTTAATTGGATAACTTTGTTGAAAAGAGTAACTATTTTGATTAAAAATTTCAACAATTTAAGTCGGTTTATAATGAAATTTCAAAATAAATTTAACAAAAAGCAACCATCAGCTGTTAAATGTGTGCTCAAATAAAGCAGTGATGCCAACTCAAAGTTGTGACAATCCAAAAAAAATACATTGAAGAAAGGAAACAGAGACGCGGTGATAGAAAATTCATTGTTGCTTCTGTCCTTTCGCGCGAATTTATGCTACAGCACCGACAAAGTCTGTGTTGTAATTCGGTTCTTTGGGGCATCATGACAGAGTCAGCGGCAAATTTTATATGTCGTCATACGCTATTTTAGATGACTGAGCCCGGAGTCGAAAACGAAAGCTTTAGCTTCGGGGTCAACTACTTCAACCATTTCAATAATCACTTTTGTTTGTCTAAGATTAAAAAATTCCACTTCATAAATGCAACGAAACATTTTAATTATATAGTTTTTTAAAATCTTTTTAACATATCACAAATTTTTTTTTAAATGCTGTAGGAATTGCTTCGAAACTATGAATTTTTGTAAAAACATTTTATTGTTTTAATTAATTTTGTATCTATTTTGAATCCGTTGCATAAAAAAAATATATTCAGTTTTTGCTTAAATCTGTTTAAATATCTATCTTTTTTCACACAATTAAGTTGTCTTTAATATTTAATAGATCAAATAAATTATATGATAATATTTTATATCTGAAATATATCCACTGCTTCAATGAAGATTTCTTATGAAACTTTTATACAACAAGCGGATGCACGTATCTGATTTATAAAAATTATTTGGTATGAACATTTCAAAAGAGAACCACTCACTCCAGTAAAAAATCTGCACATTAAAAGTACCATTTTACTAATATAATTAGTACCCTAGTGGACGTATCTAATTGATAAGACACACATACATACATACACGACACATCAACTGTGTCGCATACAAACATGAAAACGTTACACATGATTCATAGTGGAAGCCACCTTACAAAATCAACCACATGGTTGCCAGAACAACATTGATTTACTCTCCCTTTTGCCTCACGCCAACAACAACGAGCAACCAACCGACCAACCGACCGACCAACTAACCCGTCAATCTGCCTGACTGAGGCCGCCCTACACAGCGCTCCAAATCAACATTTTCAAAATTAAACGTATTTAAAAGCGAAGAAAAAATAAAAGAACGCCCGAGTTCAGTTTTAGGGAACAGGTATTTTTTTCACAATTTTTGTTATTATTAAAGCTGTTGCGATTTAAACTTATTTTACAGGTTTTATTTCATTTTTTTATGTTATTCTCGTAGCTGTTTATTGTTTTTATTATTTATTTATTTTTTTTCTTTGCGCTTTACCGTCGGCAAATTGCATTCTTTTTCAGCTGGGAAAAGATATACAAAGAAAACACGTTTGTATCTGTTGCATTTTGTGTTGCATTTTTGTGTTGTTTTTATTTTCTTTAACGTTTTCTTTAAAAATGATTAAAAAGTTTGCGCTAAAATATTTAGATTATTCAATTAAATTGATTAAAATTGAATTTTTCTTAAAATTAAATTCAACGATAAGACGAAAGACTAGTTTGTCGTTGCCATGAAACCGGGGACTCACACAGTGTTTAAATATGTTGATGGCAGGACAGAAGAGAAACGTTGTGTATAACATTTGCAAAACATTAAAATTAATTGGTTGGACAAGATGAAAACTTAACAGAGTCTTAAAGGTAACTATTTTAAATTAAAAATATATATTTAGAATCTGAATTAAAAAAAAAACGAAACAAAAGAGTTGACAGCTCAGACGTGTGATCGCCTTAATGTGTGCTTTAATGAGGTGGAAAAGAAAATTATTTGATGGCTACGCGTCAGCAGGTTTAAACTTAATCTGGAAATTAGTAAATATTTTCGGGAATACATGATGAAATATATTTGCCGCTCATTATAAATATTTACTTAACGAAGCCAGCTCACAGCTGATGATGAACGTAATCCAGTCCAATTGCAGCAATAGAAAGTATCTCTCAAGCGTATTCCTTGATTCTGTTGATGAGAACCAGGAATGATCATGGGTCGAATTTTTTTTTGGAACTGCACTAGTGAAAGACTGTAATAATTGTTGTAGTGTCTGTACTGTTGCAAAAGTTCACCGGCTGTTCATAAATGGTTGCTGGATCTTACAATTTTAGCAAAGATCGGGCAGCATAGAATCGTGCATCACATGAGAAAACGTTGCTTCACAAATCGGACATAATTTGGCTGATGCTATTTTGTAAAAATGGAAGCAGCTGTTTTTGGAAACTTTGTGAGCTTGAAATGGTTGAAAAATAGGATTATTAAATTTAATTTTATATAAGGTAATTGTTCGAGAGGTTTTTTCATTTAGAAAGACGTGATAATTAATCCGAAGCACGAGGAAAAGTCAACACCAGTCTTTTCGTTAATTAAGTTAGACATCAGAGCAGATCAGCTGTTTTCGAAAGCCGACACACTTTCATCTTCAGGTAGTAGTGTATATTTTTATTCATAACCGCTTGTCAGGTGGCTTAATTAAAAGTGATAACAGTTAATATTTTCTTAAAATTTTATTATAAAAAGGATACGAGAACTGTATCAAACCCATAGTAGTACAGTTTTGTTAAGTCCCTGTGCTACCTTTTGACTATTTTCTTAATTTGTCTTTTGTTGCATGTTTCTTAAGCCAAATTTTATTAGTTTATAAGATTATTTTAGATCTTTAAGATATCAGTGCTATTTAGGCATTAACAAATATCGGCTTGCACTAGGCTATATATTTTTTAAATCCAATTATAACACTTTTATAAACTGGATATACGCCATTAATACATACAACACTCTAAACAAATGGTTTTTATATTAAAACAATTATTACAACTACAATTTGATTCGAAAAGAAGCCAAATAATTGTAGAACAAAATCGTGAGAAAATAAAATAGGAAAAGTGATGAAAGAGTTCTTGTTATGACTTTGGTTTTGTCTTAAACTTCTCACTTATTAAAGTGGAAGTTTGAAATAAATATCTTTAGTTATTCTAAAAAATGTTTGGTAAAGTTTCTCTGGTGATCTGCATTAGCCCCAGAGAAATTCACTTTAAAACTAGCTAAAGCCCTACAATTGATCAATTGGAATTTTTTAATAAGATTTTGGGAAAAAAGTCAGCAAAAAATTAAAATCAAAAAGTTTAAAAAACGACAATTCCCCTAATTTGAATTTAAAACAGTTTTATATAATTTATTTCTAACTTTTACTCTAAATAGTAGTAACTCTCTGATACAACACACTCGAGCCTAAAAATTTAATAATAATAAAAACACTTTAAATAGCCGCTTGATGATGGGGAATCATTCTCCATTCAAATAAATTATTGATTATATCCAACAGCTATAAAACAAAAGACGAGAACCACAAAATACATTTTCTTATTTGCCGACGGCATATTTAAGAAAATAATTATTGCTTGCATGTGTGTGTATATCAATTGCAAACTTTGCAAAGTTGCTTGTACAATGAAAATAAATAAATATTTAATAAACGATTTATTTTATTCAAAATAAATTCATGTTAAGGCCATTATTTCAGCCAAATATTACTTTCATCAAACACAATTTTTTCTTATATATTTACAAAGAAAAACACACTTTTTTATACACGCAAATTCAATTTTGTTTATGTAAAATACAGAAATCGTCAGCACAGAATATTGAATATAATATTTTTTATTAAACTTAAACATTTTTATATGAATTGATCATCAGCGACACTTTGGGTTGGGATGGAAGCGATCTTTTTCTATTTTAGCACAATATCAGTTCTACTACTTGAATGATTTTAAAAATATTCAATGTCACACGCAACAAAAATTATAAATTTAACATATTCATAAAATTTTTTGCTGATCGCAGATTCGAACTTAAGTTCTGTTAAATAATTTTCAAGTTACTGCCTGTTCGCCCGTGTCCTAAGGCATCGTTTTATTGAATAAATAACATTTTAAACTAAAACAATTTTTGAAATTTGCTTTTGTTTTAATTGTTTTTCATTCCATTCAACGATAGCTTTTTAATAAACCAAATTCGTCGTTTTTTCCTCCGTCTGAATTTTAAATTCCTTTAGGTGATATTTAAAATTTTCAAACATCGGAGAGTTATTTTTTAACCCGCTTTGAAAAAATCGTTTTGAGCTCTTAGGAAGCTTTCTTCACTAAATCTGAGCACCCGTCACTGTGTCTGTATGTATATGTGTGTATTTGTGTATGTGTTTGCTTTTGAACCGCATTAAACCACTCTGGTAACGTTTTGGGAAGCATTTCCCAACTTAGATTTCATCCCAAGCTTGAACGGATTCAAGCTGGCAGATTTCAAGTTATTTGAAAGAAACACAAGCATTTTTCAAAGAGGTTTTCTTGGAATAACCTTTCAACGTCTTCATCGACCGACTCCATAAAGTTATAAGCTCTTGACACTTCAATATCACGTCAGTCACCGCAAAGTGGATCAAAATTGGTTAATCCATTCGTGAACAAAAAAAATTCTCAAGAAGTGAAATTTTTTTTGGAAAGCTGCGAAGTTGTATATCTGATCAATTATAACAATCGAAAATAACATCAATCACTGTAGTATTTTTGCCCGAAAAGTTGAAAATCAGAGAACACTAGCGGGATTAGGGTCAACCATTTTCTATATATATTTTTACTGACATGATTTATTTAGGAAGCTTTACTAACTGTGAAAATCTTGCTGGCATAACAAGCAATGTCTGTCAGTTTTCCGAATTCGCACAACAGCATTTAGTGATTATAGAGTGTGTTTCTTATAGAGATATAATTCAGAAATAGTTTTTCAAGTGGCAGCAATTTTGTTTCGGCATCAAGTGATTTATATGAAGTTAAGTTTGACATTTCAAAATGCATATACTGATGCTTGCAAAAAATCTTCCAAATTGAAAATCATGGCTCCCTTCGAAAAACTTATCGAATTTTGATTAGCGTTGAAGCTGACTTTTGTTTGAACGTAAAATTAACGTAAAAGGAGTATTTGGATTGATCATAATTCTCAAGTGTATTTACAACTGACAGTGTGATGTTCTTTATGGGCTGGTGGCATCGTTGGTCCGCACATCTTTAAAAATGATGCTGGTCAGAACGTTACAGTATATAGTGACCGCTAGAGATGCACGATTACAAACTTCTTCCTTCATCAATTGAAGAAACAGGACATCACAACGTCTCACTCAGCTTGTGCTACAACTGATTTGAAAAGCAAAAGTTTGGTAACCGCTAGTTTCGCATTTTAAAGAGGTTAATTGGCTTCCAAAAACGTCTCTAGATTATTTTCTGGATACGTGATTGCGCTGATAATTGCAAAGCGATAGACCACGGTGGTCATATGCTACAAGTCCTATATAAATTAAAATGCCAGATCATTATCCTTCGAATTAAATTTAACGTCAATTGCAAAGAAAATTATCTCTGTTCTATTTAATTTCAAAACTCTTCACATCTATTGAAACACCCTATATTTTGGTTCGTGATATTCGTTTTAAGTTAAGTATTTTAAACTATTTGAAAAGTTGTTAAGTTAATAACAATTTCAAGTTTGAAATTCTTCACGTCACGCATCGTAAGTGACATTAACGTACCGAAGGATAAGTTGGGCACAGTGATTGTTATCACATGACATGTTGTCTAATTTATTATTGAACTTAAATTTATTTATTTAATGAAATATATTTTACGTTATAGATTTTTTGTTTTTTTTTTTTGATCTGGCACCAGCACTGCGCGGATGGCTTCTGCATATGCGTAGCTTTGTGACGCAACAAAAAAGACTATGTGTTGCAGTGCTTGTGGGCCACCGATTGGAAAGACCTGCATAGAAAGTTCATTCTACATACAAACCTTTCAGCTGCAGAACGTTTTCTTTCTGTACATGGACGAGCCCTGACTAAAGAACTTGTAGTTTGTGAAAATGATCGGCTTTCTATCACAAGTTTCCTGCTATAATTTGAACACATCCCATTATACAGAGTGCTTTTTTTATAGTGTCACAACTTTGAGTTGACATCACTGATAGTTGCTTTTTGTTAAGTTTGCTTTGAAGTTTCATTGGGAATCGATTTGCTCCAGAGCAACGTGTGCGAAACGTTTAAATTTTTAAGCAAAACTCATCCAATTAAAATTGTATCTTCTGATGAAGCCCATTTCTGATTGAATGTGTACATAAATAAAAAAAATTGTCGTATTTGGAGTGAGGAGAATCTACAAGCTTTTGTCGAAACACCATCAGAGAAAATTGCTGTTTAGTGCGCTTTATAAGCTGAGAGTTATTGGCTTATAAGTCTTCAGAAACGATGGTGCTTAGAATGTTACTGTGAATGGTGAACGATTTAGGAACTTGATTCGAATTATTTTCATATCAACAGGAAGGAGCCACATGCCACACAAACGCTACAATCGATTGCCTCAAAGAAGCAAATAATTTCACGTGATGGCTCAATTGTTTGGCCAACAATATCATGTGATTTAACCCTATTGAATTATTTTCTTTTGGATTATGTTAAGTGATCTGCCTACGTCGAGAAATCACAAGCAATTGAATACTTGCATATCAACACTCGAAGAGTTATGGACCAAATACTCCCGCAAATACTGCGAAAAGTTGTGGAAAATTGGTACTCTAGATTGCGTCGTCTACGTGCCAGCCGACTACATGGCAGAAATTATATTTAAATATTATTTTTTTGAAATTTTATTTGAAATAAAGCCCATTTCTTTGGTATTAAATATATATATATATATATATATATATATATATATCTTTGTTTTATAATGATTTAAAGTTGTGTCGCGCTATAAAAAACCAGTCGATGCTGCAGTGAATCTGCACTCTTTATTATTATCACTTTACATTAAAATAATTATTAACTGTTGTTATTTTCTTTATATCTCGTAACTACAAATAGAGTGGGAAAATAACCAGCCAACGTAGAACAATAACTTAAAAACATATTAAAGAAAAGTGGTCAGTGAAATCTTGTTATGAATTTGATAATTCTTTAAACTTCTTAATCAATTAAGTATAAATTTAATATAAAACCAGTATCTTTAGATATGCTGGGTAAAGGTTCCCTGCTGAGCAGCAGTAGCCACTGTGATATGCCCATAGGAATTAGCTGGAAAAACTCCTCAATTGATCACTTTGAATGTTTTGAAATATTTATTTCTTTATTTTTTTAGTTAATTGTTAATTTTATTGTGTATAATCAAAAGGGCTTATCAGTAAGGCAGCCTGAAATATATATCAATTGTAAAATTATTACCTAAAAACAAAAATTTATGTATATTTTTATTACACCAGCACTCAAAGGAATAATCCCTACACATGCATTGCACGGAGCCAGGACTAGAAAGTAAATAAAGGACGTCAAATGAAGGACAGATAGAAAATAGAATATTCGTTGAGGCTATTTTGATTTCTTAATTCGCTAGTGAATTCTTTCGATATTGAGACATAAGCTGACACTATTTAATACAATCTCTCACTTATGAAAGTCAAAAAAACTCGACGCCCTATTCATGACTGAGTAAGCAGTCGAACTCGAGATTTAACGCATCGTAGTCTTGTGTTAAAGACGATGTTCCCAATTTTTAAATGAAACTCCTTTTTTTTAATTTAAAAACTTGTCGCTTTATTTATTTGTAATCAGTTTTTTTTTTTGATTTATGATTATTATTTATGAAATGTTTAAAACATTACTTTCTGTATTTGAAAGATAAGAGTAAATAAATATAATAAATTATTTTAAATAAATTTTTTTTAAATATATGAATTATATGAATAAATAATATCATCTAGTAGTTAATTTCAATTAATTGAACATGATTTCCGGCATGTGCCTGCAGGCGCTATGAATCCCATGGTCCATTCGATCAGTTTAATCCTTGACTACTTTTTCCACTAAATTTGGCCTTAATACTGATTTCCAAGGCTTTGAGAGATGGCCTTACGCCGCCATAAAAAGTGTCCCAGAGCTATTAAATCGCACGAAAGAAGGAGCCAGTGAAGAGGATCAGTTCGGCAAATAAAGTGAAGCGATTGCCAAGCGTGCTGTATGGCAAGTTGCGTCGTTTTGTTGGATCCAAATATAGTAGATGTTTAGCTGATTCATTATCACAAGAAAACTTCAGCCGGAATAACATGTTATTATTCTCTGTAGTGGCGAGTCCTTGGTCATTTTGAAGGATATTAAGGACGGTGATACCGCGCTGTTATATGCACATTTTAAGTCTTATTATTCGATTTCAATCGCGAAGAATAAGAGTAATAGGAAATCAACAGCCGCAGGTATTCTTTACTTACTAGACTGACTATGGGGAAGTTAATTATGATCCTCGCGAAAGGATTTAATTATTATTATGTTTATTATTATTATTATTATTATTATTATTATTATTATTATTATTATTATTGTTATTATTATTATTTTGCTTATTATAATTTTACTTGTCTAAGAATTATTATTGAGGCTCAATATCAAAGTGTTGTTTTGATCTTAGCAGCCGATGGCTCTGAGACAACCTCTGGAAAATGGAATGTTTGGAATAATAAATCATTAGAGTTCGGAAGTTGCGTACTAACCGAAAGTGAGTAGCCATATACCGTGTTCAGACATATTCCTTAATTGCGCAATTAGAGCATTTTTCTCAATTAAGGCCTTAATTGACCTCAATTTATCATGCAACAGATCAATTAGTAAATTGTACAATTAGTAGTTAATTGTATCACTAATTGCGGAAAACTCGAATTGCAACCCTGGTCACGGGTATTTGTCACGGGTATGTTTATTAAGAACTTTGTTCAGGGAGCAGAAAAATTTCGTATAATACCGACCCAAATGTTAAAAAATGTACAAACATATAAACAAAACAAATTGAATTTTCAAACAGACTGAATAAATAAACAAAAACGAAATGGCTGTTGGAGAAGATGAGCTTTGAGTTGCATTTTGCTTGAATACTTAAACGAACAATAGCTGCTGCTTTCTCAAACTATGTATGTAAAATTGTCAAGTTTCCTTTTTCTTTTTTTAAGCACTGATAATTATAACTTTTAATTAGAAATCTATCGCAATGACTCCAAGAGCTCCATATTTCTATTATAATCAAGTAAAATTTCTTTTAAACCAAAATTAGCATCCATTTTTTAAATTTACCAGCACGAATATTCACGAAACAAATAAAAACAATATTTTTTCAGCTGTCAAATGGTAATTGAGTCAGCTAAGTTGAGTATGTGTAAACACTAGATATAATTGCCAAATTAAACTTAAATTTGCTCAATTAAAACTGCATGTCTGAACACGGTATTAAAAATGTATGTAAGAATTATTACTTCTTATATTCTATTTCGTTTAATATATTGATTGAACAGTTGATATTCCTACAGACCAGTATAATTTTGAGAAGTAAAAATATCTGCAAAAAAAAGCTGAAGATGTCGGGATAAAGTCTCGAAATCACTTCTGCTTTCTGATTACAATAATTACTCTATACATTCCACACTTAATAAAAATTAAAACTAATGTAAATTGTAATTTAATTGTCAATTCGTGGGCTTTAATTATGCCTAAAGCATAATTCTTAGTTTAACCCTAGAAGTTCGTGTAATAATATTACATTCAAGTATTACTTTTTTAAAGCAGGTTTTCACATTCATGGTGACTTGGAACACATTTTTGAAAAGAAATATCAACACATTTCATTACCAACACTTTAAAAAAAAGTTTCTTGAGCTTCCACATTTTGAAGAAAATTAAAAGAGTCTGATCGATTTTTCAATTTATAATTAAGTGAATTTCATGTAAATATTGGCTGCATCCTTCGCAAGTCTCATGGAAGTCCTGGTTCACACACAGCAAGTTCGGCTAGTCATTTCTATAGAATTGGAAGAGAGAGAGAGAGAAAGAGAAAAGGAAAATAGGTAAAGACTTCACCGTACCAACCAGTTGTATATTTTTCAAATGGGAACAAGATTCCTGTAAATGAAAGTTGGAAAAAAAGTATTTAACAAAAATGGTGTTGCACAAAAATTGTGGATCTCTCTTTGATTATGTAATTGGTAGCCCTGAAAAGGGCTGTATTTTTGTTTTTTTTTGTATTTTTTTGTTTTGTTTTTTGTTTGTTTTAATTTTCAAATCCATAAAACTGCAGATTTGTGGAACATCCAATTATATAGTGGCAAGATTGTTTACATTCGTCATATCGTATAACTGATTAATTTAGGTATCCAAATTTTTGAGAAATTCAAAGGTAAAAGTGGCATCAAAGACACGAGTTGTTACGTCCAGTAAACTGAAAATGGAAACAAAAAATAGATGGTATTAGAAGAATCAGATGTTTATTGTTATTCATAAACATAAATTATATACTAAAAACAGACATACATATTTATTGATATATTGTGGGTGGAGGTAATCTCTATGCCTGCATTACAGGCGTAAAGTTTTCTTTGTATTTTATTTACGGAAAATTATGTTTCTAACAAATACATTTTTGCTGAGTCTAAAGTTGATTAATTGTTAAAAAAATTTAATAAAAAATTTGTTGTGCTTTTCGATATCAAACTTGATTCTCATTAAGATTAAGGTAACTCTCATGTCCCGAGAGAAAGTTTTTGGGATTTTTAACAGATTTCAAAACTCTTCTTAAACGAAAACTTAGGATTTTGTCGTTGATTTGGGATTAGGACTAATGAAGCAAAGGCTTAGAGCTAATCTTAACCACAACAAATAAATATTGTCGAAAAATAAATTCTGGTTCCGCACAACCAAATAGGAAATTGTTACAAAAATATTTTTAGTTCAAAAAGAAATGATAGATATTCCAAAGCACTAGGGAAAGTCAACGTCAGTTTTTTTTTATTTATTTTATACAGCAGAGCAAAACAGCTGTTTTCAAAAGGCGCTACACAGAGATTGTGAGGTGACTTATTTGAATGTGTTAACTATTTCTATTTGTAGCAATTTCATCTCCTAATTTACTGATAGTTTTGTTCCATTTTTCTTCCGACAAATTGTTTTGGTTTGTCTTAATTTGTTTTTGTTCAGAATGATACCTAGTGAAATTGTGGGACAAGCAGTAAAAAGACCAGTAAAAAATATATATTTAAACTATTAAAACTTACCCAGAGTCTTAGCTGCTCAAGGCTTAAGGGGGTTTAAGTCTTGTTGTGGGTGATTCGATTTTATGGCTGTTCGAATTTTGTTGCAACTGGCAGCGGAAATCCTTTGCAATAAACCATAAAGACGGTTTCTAATATCCAGTCTATTTATTATTTTCTTTATAATCCGCTTTCCGCTGCACTCCTTTCCTTACATTTCTTTAGCAAATCTCTAATGCACACTCGTCTGCTAATTCTTAGCACTTTGACGAGTTTCTTTTCCTAGTCCAGAGCCCTGCTTTCGTTTAGTCGCAGCAAAGTCTTAGATCTCGCTTTCGCGTTCAAAGTTTCCAGTGGAAGCGATTTCACTCTCTCACACTGTTGACCAACACTCTTGTATATAAAGCAGACGTGCTTTACTTGGGAGATATTTCTGAATTATTTTAAATGGTGGCGAGAATATATTTTTAGGTTTTTTTTTTTAATCAAAAATCGTTGAAGACACACACTTGTCTTTGTATTTATTTATTTATTTATTTAGTTTGTTTCTTAACGAGCTGCTAAAGAGCGTTGTTTTGTAATAAAACAGAAATCATAATTTCGCAGTTGTAACTGTTCTCCATGCAGATGGCGCGGGACGTGTACCAACGAAATTATATAGCAAAAACAAAAAATATGTTTTCTCACTGTTTCCCATAATAGAAATGAAATAAAAAACGAAATAAGACGAGAGCGTTCTTAAGCAGTTTTCTCTTTCTTAATGCAGAATTGACGTAAAGCGGCTAACGAATTGGATGTCGTAAGATTTTCGGGAGAATCGATTTTATTACTCAGCACAGCAGTATTTTGGGGCTGTGGACGATTGCTAATCGTAGACGAGTTGGTGGTGCTGCCCAAGGAATCAAACATGGAGGAGAGAGCATTAAGTGAATCACTGGGGTATTTCTTTTCACCACCATCGTAGGACTTAATACTGGAGGCTGGCGATTTGGGTGTCATCGAACGGTGGCTGTCAGTGGGGCTGCGTGGTGGCATAGTACGTTGCTGAGGACTTAGTGTGGTTTTTGGCGACTGAGCGTTGCATTCTTTGGTGTTGTTGTTGTTATTCATGGAATAGTCGGTGCCGTTGGTGTTAACATCTCTTTCAGCAGTGCGGCCCTGAGGACTATTGTTTTCATTTTCCTCCTGCTCATCCTCCAGTTCCGATTTGATCTCCATTTTGATGTTTGGCATTGGATCTTCCCGCTGATGTTGCCGGGGTGATGAATGTATTTTTTCCATTTCCGGTTCCTTTTTAATATCAACATCATAATCCATTTTTTGTGCTGCCTCTTCGACGTCGTTCTTTTCGGGAGTGGGATTTTCCATTTTTCTGGAATCATTATGAGTCTCAGCACTGCACTCACTGGCACTACGCTCGCTGCTTGTATAACGATAGTGCTGGTAGTAGGGGTCATTGGTATCAATCAAGGGCTTGTTGTAGTCAACATTTTCATCAATGCCCAAACGTTTAAGTATGCTGGAGGCTACAGGCGAGGTATTTTTAGTGGACGAATTGGAAGGGCTGGTGGCTGGCAGAGCAGCATGTCGAGTGGGCGTATCGAAGCTAGTGGTAAACATTTGTTCTATGGCACTTAAGACAGAGGAAGAGCCCTGAGTTGATTTGGTAGCACCATTTTTAGGAGACTCCATTAATTCTGGCGATTTAGTTTTGCTAAGTTGGGCCATGGCATTCATGTTGTTTTTGGCAGCCTCTTCTGACTTGATGCCCGATATATACTGACGCATGCGTTCCGCAAATAAAGCTGCCTCGGTTTTATCGGAGCCAGGTCCTATTCCAGCACGTTGCTGCATTTTCAGTTCCATTTCGGGCTCTGCCTGCTCTTGGGTTCCTTTCATTTCCAGCAGCTTTCGAACTGGCAGTGATTTTTCCCGTTTTTTAGGTGCTGGTCTTTTACGATTTCCAGCCGTCCCCATGGACTGCATTAATGGTTCGGCATAATGATTATTTTTGGCCATATGATTGCTTAGGTCGCCCAAAGAGTTGAACGCTTTGTCGCATACCTTACAAGTTAGCACGGCACTTAGAGTGCGGCTCTCTTCAGAGCTTAAGCTGTTCTGGCCTTCCTTATTATCTCCGGCGTTGGAGGATGATTTCATTGAGATCGTTTGTTCTTGAGACAATATGTTGGTATAGTGCTGAGTCTCTTGCATGTGTTTTGTCATTTCGTTTAGGGAGCGGAAGCTCTCACCACAGCGCATGCATTTTAGAATTTGCATGGCCTGCTCGACCCCTTTACCAAGCCAAACATTTTGACCTCTAACGAGTTTGCGCGGCAGAGGAGTAGGTTGATCGCCACGGTATTGGAATGCATTTTTGGCCGCCTGGGAAGGACCAGAGTTATTGGATTTATTCGATTGTTGCCTATGATGTGGTGGACCAGCTGGTGCTTGATTTTGTTGCACAGTGGGTCGTTCATTGGCCGTGGGCAAATTGCCAAAAGGCGGTACATTGACACCGCAATGCTTGCTGTCTTTCATGTGTGTAGTCAAGGTTTCCAAAGTGGCAAAACTTTGTTTGCACCACACACAACGGAACACTGAGCTGGCAACTCCTTTATTTTGCCAATGCGATTGCCAAATATTATGGCGTGTTTTGGTTATGCCCTCGTTCGTAGCTGGCAACGGATTATTAGCCACTGTTGATGCGGCTTGTTGATTCATATTTTGTTGCAATGCTGGCGCATTGTGCTGTGGCACCATGGCGGTTCTAGCCGGTTTCTCTTTACGTGACCCTTTAACTATATCCGACATTTTTTCTAAAGGATCTACCACCAAATCACTTTTGCCATTCCAGTCGGGAAATTGCCCAGACCGAAATATGTTGGCTGCAGCTACAGCAGCTAAATAAGGATTAACGCCTGGCATTAAGGGATTAGGAGGAACTTGTGTGGCATTTGGCTGCTGAGAAGTCAAAGGGGGACTGTCGGATTTGAAAATTTTCTTAACTTGTATTTGGCCTATACTGGCATCCGGTTCCGACTCATCATCTGCCGATCGCTTGCGTGTGCCCACCGACAAATCCAAAGGGTTATTAGCATCATTCTGCTCTTCTTCCTCTTCGTCCTCATCGGATGCTGGCGGCTCTGCAGAATTGGTGCGGTTAAACATATTCGTGCGGAAATCTAAAGCCTCCGAATGGTTACTAGAGGCCGTGGGTGAGGCTTGTGGGGGCAGTTTGAAAGAAGCACCAGTATCTGTGGGCAACGGCATAGGCAGGCGGGGACCAGCAGCAGCTGCTGCGGCCGCTGCACCTAAGGGAAAGCCATACTGTTGGGCAGCAGCTGCCACCATATGCAGATAAGCTTCCATAGAAGGTGGCTGACCGGGCAAGTTTGGAATGCTTGGAAATGCTGCTCCGGGCGAGCTGGGCAAAGGCAGAATACCCGCGGGCAGCTGATTTATACTATTCTCACGATGATCTTTACCATTTTCCGAAGAGTTCGATTCGTGCGAGGGGCAACGTTCACTGGAATTTGCTGATTCTGTAGACCGTGGCCGTGCTGTGGGCAAAGCCCTGCAAAATAACAAAAGAAAGTCCCATATTTAATAACACGCTTTGCGGTATTTGTAAAAAATATTGCAATAAATCTTGAAAGAAATTCACGACAAACACGCTTAATAATTCACTCCTACTCTTTTGTTAAGGCAGTAAAAACAAAACTAGAAAAATAAAATGTGTAATAAAAAATTAAGCCCATTAAGTTTTGAAAAATGTTTTCTATCATCACTAAATGATTTCGACTAATCTTAAAAATAGCTCACGATATGTCAACGTTTTTATTTGTTATGCAAATCAAGCGAAACGAAATGCTGAAAAAACTATATTTTTATAACAAAAACATTTTATTAATCTTCTATTTCTGCTTTGTGGCTTTTTTATTGTTATTTTATAAAACACAAATAAGAATAAATAAATATAAAACAAAAACGTGCGGCCAACAAAAGGCACAGTGGCACAAAAGCAAGAGAAACTTGAACAAAATGAAAATTTTGAACTGTTTCTGGGAGAATAACAACAAGTTTTTAACCACTTAAAGTCTGTTGCGGAGCTGCCACTGTTGCAGCGGGTAATTAAAAGTTATTAAACAATAAAAATGAATTTATCAGAGATCAAGACAACGATCAATGAATGTGGCACAAACAAATTCAAAATTTATTTGTTTGTAATAAGCAAATTATTATTTGACATTCACTAGCGAAATAATAAAAAGTATAAAACTTTGTTTGACGTTTTTTGCTGGCTATTGAAAACATTAAAGCAAATTTATTAAGAAACACTTGCGTCTATAACTTTTTTTATTACATTTTAATAGGCGCGTTTTTTTTTTTGTTTCATCAAAGTGAAATACCTTGACGTTTCTCTGCTCTTTAAGTGTCAGAATTTGGTTTCGAAAAAATAAATTTGTTTTAATGTCAAACAAAATGGTTTTTATTTTGTCATGGGGAAAACATGCGGATGAGTTGGTTGACGGTTCGAGATTTCTAGATATTTCTCAGGAATATTTTTGTGGCCAAAAAGGCAGGGAAAGCTCAAGAGTAATGAAATAGTCTTAAACTATCATTCTGTTTGCGAAAGCAGGTGCAGAAGAAAATCCTGAAGGCACTGCATTGGCAGAAGTGGTTAACGCGATGGCTACGAAGCCGAAGGCAATTTTTTGTTGAGTTATACTATTGTGAATGAGTATACATAAATTTTCCTTTCTGTGTATAATTCTCTCAATATTAAGAGTAACTAACTTAGGTCTTATTGAATAAAGAAGTCGAACAAGCGAAGTCAGTGAGTCTGTATTTGTAGCGCGATTTCCGAAGCTCCCAGATGAGCTACAGACCTCATTCTTAGGTTAAGGTATTGGATATGGTCCGCCCGTCTAAACTTCTAACGCTATTTCCAAAGCCCCCAAACAAGTTAAGGACTAGAATAGAATACCAGAGCTGGAACATATTTATAAATTTTTGGTATAAAAAATCAAATAGCTTGAGCTAATTTTTTTTATTATTATTAGTTTTTTTATTAACCCTATTCAATAAAATATTATGTTGGTATTAAAAATCAAACAAAATCAAAATTTCGAGTCCAGAGATGGCCAACTGAAATATTTTTTGGTACATAAAACTCACTTACCTAAAAGTGATTTTCGTTTTCTTTATAAACTAGACATATTTTGTATCTTTGAGAGAAATTTATTGCAAAAAGAAATTATAACAACCAATATGACAGTTCCAGAGCTGGAAGTTTTTTTCTACGCTTTATTAAAATATGTAAATAATACAATTTTTGCTTAAGTAAACATTTCCAATATTTGAAAGAGCAGATTTTATTTATTATTTAAGCTGAAAGAAAATTTTCAATTCTTCCAGGGTTGGAAAAAGAAATTTTTTTGTTCATAAAAATAAACGATTAATAAAAACTGTTATTTTTCTTTATATATTAAATATATTTGTAATTATTGAAAGAAAGTTATTAGTACTAGAGGTTAGACAAGCCAAATATAAAAATCCAGAGTTGGAAAATGGGATTGGCTTTTTTTTATTAAAGTAACTAAATAAAACTGCTCTTCGTTTCGAATCACATATATTTTATAGATTAGAAATAAATTTAATGCTTAAAAAGCAAACGTAATTAAGAAGGTGATTCCAGGGTTGGACAATTGAAACTTTTTTTTTGATAGATTGATTAATTGAAAATTTAATTAATCGAAATTTTATAGATTAGAAATAAATTCAATGCTTAAAAAGCAAACATAATTAAAAAGGTGATTCCAGGATTGGACAATTGAATTTTTTTTTTTTATAGATTGATTATTTGAAAATAGTCTTAAATAGATTGCTATTGAACATCAACAAAATATGAAATACGGTTACAGGGCTGAACAATTTATTATTATTATTGTTATTATTATTGTCGTTTTTTTCAATAATTAAAAATTTTAAATAAGTTTCCGTTTTTTATATCATCCATTTTGTATGGTCATTCTTTCAGGTATGTTTTTGTCTTGTGATAAAATAGCTTTAGAAATCTAAGTCAAATGCTAAAAACCCGTAGAGAAAGACGGCGGTACTAAAAGTAAAAGATAATGAAATTGTAGAATCTAAATATTTACAAGTGAAAATGTTTTTTCGAAAGAACGTTTTTCTGTTTGCCGCCGCCAACAAAATGTTCAACTAAATCAGCTGATTTAGTTGAACTTAGTATTTCTTGTAGTACTTCTCTTCAAAAGATAATACGATGCTATATTGAGAATAAAATAATAAACAATTATTATAGTGATATTTTCAGCACAAGCAAGTCAGTATCCCTCTTCTTTCTTCTTCTCCCGCAGTCTTCTATAAACTCAGGTTTGCTTAAAGCAAAGCTGTCCTGTATAAAACATAACTATTCATATTTTTCGGGCTCTTATATGACTTAGGACTACAGTGTGAGTCCCCCAAATATCACCACGATTTAAATTCAAAACTGTAGTGTTTGAAAGCAATTCTTCAAAATATAAATTTATATAAAATATTTGATTTATACCCTTTTTTTTATAAAAAAGGAAATAACTAATTCTAAAAACTCTATATTTATGATTATTTCTTAAATCAGATTTATTTGATATCTCTGCTTTCCGTAAACCTATTAAATGCCTCAGATGCGTATTGATATTAGAACAAACAAAAACAAAACTGATTTCATATAATTTACGCAATCTTAATTGGACTCGTTAGAATTTATTAGACATGTTTGAACTTGATTTTATTTTTAAAATGGACGCAGCCACACTCACATGCACACTTTGCTTTCATTAACATACACTCGTTTCATATATATATTTTATAATTTTGCGTTAAATATCTTGTTAATTGAATTTATATGAAATGTCAATTTGTTTTCATCTCTTGACTTGGCAAATGTATTATTTAACAAATTGAGAGACAACAAGAGCGAATGTTTTATTTGAAATAACTTTAATTTGTTTTTATGAGTGTAGGAAAAATGCAAGTTTAGGATTGGCTTCTAGGCAAAGTTAAAAAATATTTATAATAAAATTTTAAATATTTTAAACTGCAATTAAATTGATTTATTACACATAATTAGTTGTTATCAAGTATTATTTTAATATAACAAAAAAAATATTGTAGAATATTTAAGAGAAGTTGATTACAGCCAGACTGACAGTGCTGCAGTAGAATATCTGTGCAAGACATTTACCAAATGGAAGCGAATATATTGAGACCGAAATCCACTCGCACCATCAAAGCATTGGAAGGATCAACGATTAAATCAAGCCTAATGCACTCTTCCTCATCATCATCACAACTGATACAGAATAACCTCAAATTATGGCACCTAATCAAATACACATCAGAACGAATGGTGAAAGTGTAGCGGCTTTTGAAATCAGCTGTTGTGATCTGCTGCATACGTTGTCCTATTGAAATCAATATATAACTAAAATTATTTTATAAATCTCAGGACTTTAGTGAAAATGTATAAAATATGCGATCCGCGAAGGAGGTCCATATTTTTCCCATAATTGTTTCAGTCGCAGGCGGTACTGCGATCCGATTGATATGCCATTGGCATTTAAACAGGCCAACAAAAATTATATTATAAAAATGTTATCCCACATAATACGTACTGGGCTGAGTATAGGATCAATCTCACAATCTTCGACTCAGTCTTCAGCATCAACTCCTTCAGCCAACAACAATTGAAGTTGAAAGTCTATGAAAAATAAAATCGGTGATTCTTTATTCAGAGCCTTCACAAAATTTAATATAGAATATTTATTTATTCAATATTACGATATGCAACCTGCAAATATATATTTTTTTTCCGGGACCCATTCAATAGAGAAGTCGAATGAGCGATGTCGGACACAGCGCACGTGAAATCGGTTTTCCTCTGACTCCAGAAATATTCGAGACTTCATTCTTGGACTGATGCATTGGATATGGTCCGCTCGTCGAAACGTGTAACGCTGTTTCCCAAGCCCCCAAAGAGCTAGAGACTTCGTTCTTAAGCTGATCAATTGGAAATGAACTTTAATAGAAAAATCCGACATACGGTTCCAGAGCTGGAAAGCCTACACCTATTTCTCGACGCAAAATTAACACCAAAATGCAATTATTTGTTTGTTTGTTTGTAAATTGAAAGTATTGCATGCTTTAGGAAACCTCCATTGTCTATCAAAAACCAAAGTAATAAAAAGTTGTTTTCAGGGATGGGAAATTAAAAGATTTTTTTTGGCACATTCGATATTTTGTAATAACTAAAATGCTTAAATATTATAAGTTTTTCTGAAAGAAAACCGCTTTCTACATCATGAAGGGCTACTTTGTTCAAAAGATTTTAAAAATCGAAATTTCGAATCCAGGGCTGGGCAAGTGCAATATTTTATACCACATGAATATGACCAAAATGGATAACAATTTGTAATTTTTCTTAAATAATACCACTTTATATCTCATGAAAAATTGCATTGATGATAAAAACAAACAAAAAATTATAATTTCGCTTCCAGGGCTGGGAAATTTAATTTTTTTTGGTATAAACCATATATTGTAGGACATGAAAGTGGCCAAAATGGTTACCAATTTTAAATTTTTCCTAAATAAAACTATTTCATGCCTCATTTACAGTTGCATTGGTAAAAAAAAAACACACACAAAATTAAAATTTCGCTTCCAGGGATGGGATATACAAATTTTTTCTTATACATAAATTAACTAAAAAGGCAACGGACGTATTTTATTTTGCTAACTAAAACATAAAAGTAGCCAAAACGGCAACTACCGTCGTTTTTTACTTATTAAAACTATTAGAATTTCCTTTCCAGGGGTGGAAATTAATTTTTTTTTCATTCATAAGAGTAACTAAAAGGGCAACTAACTAAAACTATTTTACGAAGAACAAAATTGGTACTCAAAAATGCATGTTATGCCAGAAGTACGTTGGTGAAGGGTATATAAGATTCGGCACAGCCGAATATAGTACTTTTACTTGTTTTGTATCAACTTTTCAGTGGCTTTAATTGACCGATTTTACAAATCTATCAGCTGTTAACATATAAGAACCACGCCGATCTCCGTAAACCAGAGCAAAGTCTGTCAATCCGTTTGTGAAATATCGTGAAAAAAATATTTTGAAAAATTTTTTTTTATTATACTACGAAATTATATACCCGATCAGTTAGTGTTCTTGATTCTTTTATGGTAATCAAGTGGGAATCGGATAATTTCAATAGAAAAGCTTTTGTAGAGGATTTAACTTGGCAAATTAAAGTGTCTATATTGCAAAAAGAATTTTTTTTTTGAAGCAACTTATTTCCAGATGCAATTTATTTGCGGAAGGAATTCAATTGCAGAATAGACTTATTTATAGAAGCAACTTATTTGCCGACCATTGCTGTTACTGAATTCATCCAATAATTTTTCTTATTTGCCAATTTATTCTTTAAGGCTTCTACACATTTCCATTTAAATTAATATGTTTCGAAAGGCTGTTAGTTTTGTTATATAAATCATTAACAATATTTTAATAATTTTTTTTTTATTAAATTACATATCTCGTTTTTACCACTTGTTAAAATTTAACTTTGTTGTTAATAAAATATGGCAAACAACAATATTAAAATATTTATTGGTTATAAGGTCAGACGAAAATGTGTTATTTTTAAACACCAACTACGTACATATTAAACGTGTATTAGAGCGCAAATAAAATTCTAATCTCAAATATATTGTGGATATCATGCAAGTGTTATTGATTTAATGGCTCATAAATTAAACAAGTAAATCATAAATTAAAATGTAAAAGACAAAAAAATTATAATGATAATTAAAAAGTCATGTATTAGCGACTACTGGCAGAAACATTATTTAATCAATATATTAGACATTTTTACGCAACTCATACAGATTAGCCTACACCAAAAGTATTTTGCTTTATAAGTCCAACAACACCGATTTCATTAAGTTCGTTTGCTAAAAATTTCACGATCTTTGTGAAAGAATATCGTTGAAATGGGTTCACAGTTCTTCATAGTTTTCTAAAAAAATATTTCATTGGATTTCAGACAACAATTTATGTATAAAGAAAATTATTTCAAAAATTAAACAGTTAACAACTGTTGTAGTGAATTCTTTAAAACTGAAAATATTCATCAAAATCTATGAATTATGAAATATATTCATTGTTTCAATCAAGATGTCGTTGAAGTTTTAGCGCTTATTAATCATATATAATATTATATGAAAATTTCACTGTATTTGTGAAATAATTTTATTATATTTTTTACACAAAACCCCTGGAAGAATTTCCTTGGAAGTGCTTCAAGGGTTTTCATAGTTTCGTCAAGATATTTCTTTGTATTCATGACAACATCATTTTTTATGTTTTTAGAATTCGTTTTATATATAAAACAAACACATTCAAATCTTTTAAAATAGTTAAAAAGCTGTCCCTTAACACAATTAAGTTTTGTATTCTTTATAACTGAGAATATTAAAAAAACTTTCCAACTTCATAGTATCAACGAAGTATATTCGTTAACTCAATGAAGATTTCCTTGAAGTTATAAAAGTCTGATGGAATAAATCCAAACACATTTTCTAATTCATTTGAGCAGCTGTAAGAAAATTTCGATGTATCGGTGATATTGTTTCATTGAATAACAATCATGCTTTATGAAATTAATGACAAATACAAACGTTGTGCTTTAAAGTCATTGCTTTTGCCTAATAACTCTCAAATGGTTTTTGAAAGTTTGTGTATAACTTTCAAAAACCATTGTGATAATAAAATTAATTTAAATCCTACGGATGATTTGGTGTGATAACCAATTTACAATAAACCAAACATTTAACTATTTAATAAATTGACTGAGAACAATAAAAAACAATTTTTATTACATATCAGTGCTTTAATTGAATCACTGAATTATGTTCACCGTATCAATGATATTATTACATTGAACATAAACAATTATTTCAATCTATCGATGAAATTGCTGTCTTATATTTCTGGAAATTCTATCGTTGTATCAATTAAAATATTTCATGGCATCAACAAATATATTTTACTTACTTGACCAGGCTTTAATTAAACTTATTTTATTGAAGCTTGTTTCATTAATCCAACGAAGCATGACGTTGATTGTATTTCAATGAAGCTATTCATTTGAATAACGCCAAAAATTGTAGATATTACAATATACAATATTTAAAAAAAAATAAAATATTTAAAAATTCCGTACTCGGCTGTGCCTAATCTTGTATACCTGAAATTATTCACCTGATCAGTTAATGTTCTCGATTCAATTACCGGTTATAATCTGGGAACCGGTTGATATGCAAAATAGCGTTGTAGCTCGAAGAGCTCAAAAGTATAGAATAGCACAAAGCCAGGCTACAAAAACGTTTCTGTTAATATTAGCGAAAAGTTACAGGCATGTTCTTAAGGATCAAGTATTTCATATTTTTTTTTTCAATAGTATGAGTATTCAGCAGATGACCCCTACACATAGTCCTCCTAAAAAGGAGGAGAGTTAGAATGCGCCAGCAAACTTTTGTAACATTAAATACATTCAATATCTTTTTCCAAAGCAACAATAAATAGAGGTGGCAACTTGGAACCAGAACCACATATGCCTCTTTTTATAGTTGATTATGAATAAGACTCAAAAGGACTAAAAATTAGACATGTATGTCGACATCATAAGACGTTCACTTACATATGTATTGATGACTGTAGTCATAAGTCATAAAATAATAGCACAAATAATATGGCTAATTTAGGGGATTCACACTGTAGTCATAAAGTCATAAGTCATAAAATAATAGCACGAATAATATGACTACTGTTAACAACCCGTCATAACTTGTTGTGCTATTTCAAAAATCGATCAGCTGATAAGAAAACAACACACTTAATATGAGCTGAATACATTTATTTTTTTGCGGCGGCATATGGAAAAACCTTCAGGGGCTACCAGCTGCGTAAATTAAACGAGAAAATTTTTTCACTTTATATGTATTTAGTTTTTGCGATTTAGTTTTCTTTTAATATATTTTATGTTATAAAAATGTGCTTTAGCGTACAGACACACATGTATGAATAATCTTTTAGCCGCCTTTTAGTCGTGAATCATAGAAGTAACGACGGCAAAGATAAACCATCGCTGTATCGTCTAAAGATTTTCAGCCATTCGACTCAGATCTCTAGAGGTATTTTATGACAAAACAAAAATATATCTGAAGGAGTGCTATTATTTTATGGCTTTTCTGTATGAAGCACGACAGCAATATTTTTAAACTTGTCTAATATATTATGACTTTATGACAATATGACTAAATAGCACGCAGTGTGAATACCCCAATTATGTATGTTCACTTTCGTTTTAAATTAAAGTATTTATATTGAACTATTTTTTTTTACTTGACATGTTTATTATTCTTTGCCTTATCATAAAGATTAGGAATTTTTTTTTTTAATTTTTCAAATTTGAATAGGCATTAATTAGAATCTAACGTACAGTCTTATTCATACATACATAAACACTTCTATACGTCTGTTTATTAATTTATTAAAAAAACTTTTAAATTTAGCCATTCATCATGAAGATAGGGAACATGGTTCCTCACAATAAACCATCATTATTTTTGCTAAATAAGTGACAGTTTTATTATGGTCACATATATCATCAGCGTCATCATCATCATCATCATCATCATCATCATCATCATCATCATCATCCGCAGCCATTATTGCTTCACTCATCGTTATATAGAATATGTCAAATATTTTTGATCTATAACCACCACCATCAGCAAGAAAGTCATGGTCATCATTATAAATACACTTAGTTTTTTGTTTTCTTTACTTCAAAGTTAGAATAACGAAAAAAAAACACAACAACAACAAGAACAACAAATGAATGAGCTGTACGCCATATTGATAGTAAATGATGTTAAATAATTATGGGGTGGAATTTCAAAGAAACAATTTTATTTCTTTCTGTTTTCATGTGTTTTGTAAGCCAGTAGCAAAAGTATTTATAGAAAATATATTATATCTATGTATGTTAAATTAATAATAAATGATTTATGTATTATTGAATTGATTGTTGATGTTGACTTAATTCATTTTTAAATGGACCAGCAGACAAAGACGAAGGATCACTAATATCTGCTGTCTTGTACCGGAAATAAAAAAAAACAAAATGGTTACCGGTAAATGCACATACAAACTGTGTGGGTGGGATTTCAATTTTAAGATTTTTAAATTCAAATTGATAAGAAAAGCCGCGACATGGTAACTAATCATGGTGTTGTCAATTCTTGGAATACAATTTCATAATATATTCTTTCGAACAGCCGACTAATTTTAAACTTTTAGTCGAATAAAGAATATAATATTACTTTCGAATAGAAATTGAATTTAAAACGAATTGTTAATTAAATTTTTTTATTAAACATTAAATTAATACCGTGGTCAGACGTACTCCTTAATTGCAATTAAGGCCTTAATGAACCACAATTTACCATACAATAAGTCAATTAATAAATTGAGCAATTACTAATTAATTGTATCACTAATTGCGTAAAACTCGAATTGCAACCCTGGTCATAAGTATGTTTATTAAGAACTGTGTTCAGTGAACAGGGCAATTTCCTATAATGGCGACCCAAGTGTCAAAATACATACAAAAAAAAACAAACTGAATTTTCAAATGGACAAAAAAAAATTCAATAGCAAAAAACTTACATTTTTGCAGAAAAAAAGCCCGCAATGGGTGTGTTAACGCAAACACACTTGCAGGCCTAGTGCTGGAGAGCATTTTCATCCATTTTTAAAATTTGCAAACACGAATATTCACGCAACAAATAAAAATAAGGTTGTTTTCAGCTGTCAAATTACAAATGAGTCAGCTAAATTGAGTATGTGTGAACACTAGATTTAATTGATCATTTGAAACTAAATTGACTCAATTAGAAATTCATGACTGAACACAGTATAACGGTGAAGAAGTGCACACCAGGCAACGATGCTTTAAGTCCCGAGTTCGAATCCACACTCTGTCACGAATATGATGTCAAATTTTTGTGATTTGTACAAGGGCGTTATTGACGGCTTGTCTCAATGGGGAAGACATAGCACTGGTCGCTGAGCATTACAGACAGCGATTTACACCGTCTCTGAAGCAAAACGTTTTGCCGCGAAGTAAAACGTAAAAGTAGCCTCAACAAAATTCTCTATCTTCTAATCTGTCGTCATCACTCTTCTTCACACTATCTATTCCTTTCTAGAGATCAACCCCCGAGTTCTAGTCCAAGCAAAAATATAATGTTAATATAACTCAAAACATTAAGGCACTAAACACATTAACGACAGCAGGCTACATGAACACCGAGTACAAAAGCCGTTGACTACAATCGTTGCCTCGTAGTCAGCTACTTAATTATTTTTTAAACGACACCACCAAATCAATAATCATGAGTTGTTTTTTGTAGCAGAATTCTCTTCAAACGCCAGTGTAGCCGCTTTCATATATTTTATACTCTTAAATAGTGTTATTCCAATAAAATATATTTAAAGTCCACAGTATATGCCAAGAAATCATTTCATTAACTTGAAAATATAATTTGTTGTTTCTTTTTGTTTAACAAAACAGCTTATTTTCAAGTTTACAATAATTAAATTTATTTATATTATACTGGCAATATTGCATCTGCTCATTGTCGCTCACCAAAACAGAAATTTAGTTTAATTTGACTACAACCACAAAAACAGCATGGACAACAACCAGTAGCCGTGTTGCCTGCAGTAGTAAAAATAATCACACGCATGTGTTCTGTTTTTGACAATTTGTAGTCTGTAGCCTACTGTCGTTATTGTGTTTAATGCCTAAGTATTAAGCTGAGAATTATTATTGAGGCTCAAGTTCAAACCTGCAAATTTTCCTACAATTTTTTTTTATTTTTTATTAAATTCGAGTTTTTCATTAGAAGTGAAATAGGAATTTTAATGATATTAATCACACCAGTACGGCTCATTGGCGATTTCGAAGCCTACTACTATGTTACTAATGTATTAAAAATTGCCTCAGTTCCGCAATTCATACAGTGTTGCTGATACATTAATTTATTAACGCGCTAATTTATTTGAAGTTTCTCTAAGTCAATTTATTTAATAAACGAAAAAGATGAGTGGAAACTGCTATTGCGATACCAGGGTTGGCTGGTATATGCCAGCACTTCAACAGAGGCTTTTGGATAAAAACCCCAACTAGAGAAGGTTGGGACTTGCTATTATAGAAGTGTGGGGAAGATGGAGAATTTTTAAAGCGACAACAGGGAAGGTTGTTGGTACCAGCCAGAGTATTACCAGATACGGCTAAAGATGGCTGGGAAATTTTGTGAATAAATACGAATGAAAAACACTAGATGCATTCAATTAGTCGACTTTATGCCGTAAATGGTTAGTCACTCGATTAATGCAGGGATATTTTGGTTAAATAGAAAAACGGACAAATAATCTGATCAAACGAACTGTATGTTAAGGAAGTCGGTTTGAAAGCATGTTTTAGATGGAACTGTAATAGTACAGGGGGATAGTTATTTATATTAATTTATTTAATTTAGCAACTGATGATTATTAACATGCTTCCATGTTTAAAAACGATCATCTTGTTCCGCCACAATTAAGTTTTTATCTTCTCCCTCCTCTTGTCAAAGTATTTTTACATATAATTATTACCAACATGTTTATGTATATTACAAGTGTGTGTGTGTGTGTATACATATTAAGTATTTACAATATATCATATATTTTTAACGTTTGCTAATTTAATTGTTTTAATTATAAATTTTTTACATGTTTTTATTTCTTCGTCTGCCTCATTTGGCGATGTGAAGAAGTGCAATTAATAAATTTCTTTCAAAAACTTATTTTAGCGTGTGAATACTGGCGGCTGGTATAGAAAAATAAATAGAATAAAACAATGACTACACACATACATAATGATTTCATTCATAAATATTTATAAATACAAGAGATATAACATACAAAAATACAAACTATAATGACTCTTATGGGTGTTTAACATGAAAATGTACAAAATGGTTTTTTATGGTTTTTGCTAAATCAAACAATTTCAAATGCGAGAACGCTTAAAATTAAAATATAAGAGAAATATTTAACTTTAAATATCGTAAAAAACACTTGCAAACTATGGAAAATTTTGTAAAACCGATTTCGACTTGACGCCTAGAAGACAGACATTTAATAAGAGAGTTATAAACAAGTGTTTTTATATGTGAAGTCATCAGTTTAATTGATGTTCATGTCATAATTTATTCTTTGAATTTAAAGATGATTATGAAATTTGGTTTTATAAAGAGTTTAAAAGAACTTTAAGCAAATAAGTTGCATGTGGGGCAAACGAAGCTAAGGGTTTTGAATACTCCTGGTAAACAACTTCAGTGTTTTAGTTCGCTTTTCTTTTACATTTCAACTGATTTTAAAAGGAATGAAATATTACAAAAATGTACTGGCTGGTTAGTCGTAATGAAATTATCTTGATGATTAATTTTTTTGTTTTGTTTTGGAGCAGCACTCATTGGATGACCCCCACATATGAAGTGCACTGCACCAGAACTAGGAGGGAGAGGACTGATGAAGACTGATTAGAAGATAGAAAATTTTAAATTAGTACATATTTTGGGGAATTGTCTTTTTAATAAGATTTTGGGAAAAAAGGATAAGCACATAATTAAATTGAAAGAGGATAGAAAATTTTGTTGGTGTTGTATTCTGCTCTTTTAGTACATGACGATATTAAACACTGTCGCCTTTGAGACAAGCCACGCCCCAATAAAGATTAGAAAAATTTAGCACCAGATTCATGACTAAGTGAGGACGGAAGGCATCGTAGTCTTGTGATCACATGTATCCGAACAGCCCAATGCACTGCCACAACTGGTATAACAGTGGGGAAGTCCCAATTCACTGTGCTCAACAGTAACGTTGTAGAATTTTATAAAGGACAACAAATTGCACTTTAATTAAATATTTTTATTAAATTTGGGAAACTGACCACACCCTTTTTTCTACTTCCCTGCACCCGCCCCAATTTAATAGACAGTATAATTCTAAATAAAATAATCAGTATAAAAATGCGATACAATTTAATAGAGGGTGCATTTGAAACAGGCAAATATAAAAAAATAAATCTGCTGTTGCCACGCATTCTCAGGACGTCAATAGATTGTTTACAATCTTTGTAAGAATGCCCTTTAAGCACAGCTTTAACTTACACAATTGTAACTTAAATTACAACAGAAACTTTATCAAATAAAAACGTAGGAAAATAAAAAAGAAACGTGATCAGCATGTTCTTGTTATGACTTTGATATTTGTTTTAGACTTCTCACTTATTAAAGTGGAAGTTTGAAATAAATTTCTTTAGTTATTCTAAGAAATGTTGGGTAAAGGTTCCCTGATGATCGGCATTAACCCCTGTGAAATGCGCATGGGAACCAGCTTAAACCCCTCAATTGATCACTTTGAAGTTTTTAGTAAGATTTTGGGGAAAAAGAATCAGCACGAAATTCAAATTAAAGAAACTTTATTGATTATAAAAGAAGCTGAAGTTTGCAAGGGCTTATAAATATACTATTTTTGAGGGCTTTTCGCAGCTGTGGAAGAGTTTTAAAAAAAGGATTAACATTCTGAAAGCTTGGAGATGTGGGGAGTTTTTTGTTGTGTTCCCCATGTTTTACCACTCCATGAACTGCAGGGTAATTAAGAGTGCATATTTATTGCAGTTTTATTTATTTCATGGTGTGATTTATAAACAATTAATATGATATTTTATGCATCGCCCTACACAAGATAACATGACAAGCATAATTAGGATTAAATTTTTTGAGATTAAAACTTTTCGTTTGTTACAGAACATCGGCAGAGAAGATTATAGAGGAGCTATCGAATATAGAACAAGATTAAAATTTGGAATATATCTTGTGATAGTAGTTGCCTAATAAATTCTCCAAATGTTTTAATTTCTAAAAGTTGTTTTCCACTTAAAATGATAATGATATAAGAACCAATTTGGTCCTCGGGATTATAAAATTTGAATGTTATAATTTCTAAAAAAAAATTGTCCCCTTAAAATGATAAAGCAAACTAAAACTGGCTGTTTTAGAAAAAAAAATAAGGTTTTTTTTAATTTTTCACTCCTTTTAGACATAAAATCAGATAAGTTCCTGTACTTTTTTTAAACTCGATATCACAAGATCACTACGAATTCCTAAAAGGTTAGACAACATCAATATATTTTAACAGCAGGAATGACAGGTGCGCCATCAATTGCTTCCGCGGTGCATCCGCCTGACGCTCTTTTATCAGATTCAACCCACAAATATGATATATTTTTTTACTTCTTTCTTCATTAGAAATTTTCATAAGCTTCTAAAGCTTTAAACACAATAACGACAGCAGGCTACATGAATACCCACTACAAAACCCGTTGGCTACAACCGTCGCCTCGTAGTCAGCTACTTAATTATTTTTAAAACGACACCACCAAATCAATAACCATGAGATGTTGTTTGTAGTAAAATTCTCTTGATACGCCAGTGTAGCCGCTTTCATATATAAAGAGTATTACATATCTATATAGTGTTATTCCAATAAAATATATATATAAAGTCGACAACATATGACAAGATATCATTACATTAGCTTGGATATATAGTTTGTTGTTTCTTCTTGTGTCGTAAAATATATATTTTCAAGTTTACGATAATTGAGGCTATTTATATTATACTGGCAACATTGCATCTGCTCATTGTCGCTCACAAAAATAGAAATTAGTTTAACTTGGCTACAACCACAAAAACAGCATGGACAACAACCCGTAGCCGTGTTGTCTGTAGTAGTAAAAATAATCATTCACAAATACGCACATGTATTCTATTCTTGACAATTTGTAGTCTGTAGCCTGCTGTCGTTACTGTGTTTAGTGCCTTAATCGTAACCATAGGAGTTTTCAATACATAATTCGCTACAACAATTTAAAAGTCAATGTAATTTTGGATCTTGGATTTGTATTGGAGAGTGAGTTAAATTTCAATGCCCATCTGGATTTTCTAATACTTTAGATCCTATTACTTTGAGAGTTCTGTAAAGCGTTTTCATTTCCTGTAAGTTAAACTATTTGTAAAATAAGGTCTTAATAAAATATATAAAATCGTGGGGCATCAACATCCTTTTATGCTTTTTCCTTTTTCATTTAATAAGACTATTTATTCTGTTACGATAACTTATAATTTCATTAATAGTTTCATTGATTGTGGATACTTTTTTTAATTTGATTATTTTTGTTAATTGGTCTGGTTTTTTTGGCCTCTTTTTAATTAACAACATTCACTAATATTTTTAGGCCTAAGGTCCCTTTATTTAAAAAAAATTGTAGTTTGTTTTTTAAATATTTCATCACTCCTTTGTGTGACTTCTTCAGAAAATTAATTTTTTTTAAGCAAAGAGAACTTAAGCTTACAAATATTAGTGAATATCGATTATGTTTGTTGTTAAAACTTTTTTGGGCTTCGACACATGCTACCAATCATTCCATGCGTGACCCTAAAATACGAACTTTAAGTGCTCGGAGTTGTACTGCCTGCAAGGGATGGTAGCCCACTGCCTTAAATAAATTATGATATACAAGATTAAATCTTGAAACAGGAGCCAGATAGTTTAAAATACTTCTAGAGCCTTAACAGTCGAATTTTATAAATCACTGTATCAGATAGTTTACTATGATCCAGCAGGATCAAAGGAGCCATCACAGTACAATGAAAATTAGATCTGAGATCTTCAGCAACAACAACTAAAGCAGTAATAAAACTTTTTGATTTTATAAAATGAAGTCTATTAATATTTCAGATACTTTTTGTTAAATTAGTACATGTGAACAGACTAACGAAGTTTTTTATTGAAAGAAAACTTTCATATAACATTTTGCGGAAGTTTAAAGAGTCCCAATTAAGAGGTTTTAAATTTTACATATGAAGGCTTATTCACAAAAATTATTTTACGCTTATAAGCTGCTTATGAAACAAGTTTTCTATAATAAATTTGTTTTATAAGCAGGTTATAAGACAAGTTTTTATATTAAATGTTTCTTATAAGCAACTTATAAGACAAGTTTTCCATATTAAATTTGTCTTATAAGTAATTTATAAATGAAATTTTCTATATTGAATTTGTCTTATAAGCAGCTTATAATTATAAAACATTTTTTGTGAATAAAGTCTTCAATATTTGCACATTTACGAATTTTGTTTCAGATACACGGATTTCCTATTTTCATATATAAAATATTTACTTTCTTTATATTCCTGTCTCTTATAATGATGACCAGTGTTTAGCTAGAATTCGCTGGCGAATTAAAGTAAACATTTTCTATCTTCTCATCTTTCTTTCTCTGTCTTTTAATCACTATTTCCTCGTTTCTAGTTACAGCATAATACACTTCATATGAAGGAGTCATTCCCTGAGTGGTGGTTCTAACAAAAATATTTTCATAGTTTTAAAATTTTCTTAAGTAAAATAGAAAAAAAAAATAATAATTCTATATTCAGCTCGTGCTGCTTTTACCATTCAAATGCTAAGAGTAATGAAAAATAGTCCTTTGAACTCTTTTAACTTCCATTTCTTAATACTGACATTTCAAAATCTTTATATTTTTTATTAAATATTTCGATTAATGAATTGTGAATGACTTGTAAAGTATTGAATACTTTAGCGCTATCAAACATGTGTTAAGAAGTCGTATTCAGTAACGTACATTATTTTGTGTTTGACAGAAATTCAAATTTCAATATTATCAACTCAACCACTTTCTTTTTAGTGGTTAGTGCAACAACACAGCGAATATAAATTTATACGAATATACGGAACTAAAACTAAACTTCTTTTCAGTTACTTTTAAAGGGCTTTTCCAACTTCATTCTTTCAAATATTTTAGTAAATTAAAAAGTAAGTGAATTGATTGCAGAAAAGAAACTAATAAAATAGTTTGTTCCCGTAGAAAACATTTATTTGAATAGCGAGTTTTTTTTTTATCAGTAGCAATTTTTTATTCTTCTCTATTTTATATATTTTGTTACTAATTTTGGGAATTCCTTTTTAAATTCTGTAATTAAAGTATAAAAACACACATATTTCGGCGAAAAAGGCCAAGGTTTGCTTTAATATATCGCATAATTTTGAAAATCAAATGAAAAAGTTAAAAATAAGTTTTAAAATGGGCTTTAAGTCACAATGAACCATAATAAAAGTCTTATTATGCAAAACAAGCAAACGGGCGCTTGATATATATATAAAATAGGGCACAAGGCGCCCACCCTTTTTTCCCCAATAGGTCATGTATTGTGGTTTATTATTGTCTGAATCTATTTTAGGAATCATTTTTAACTTTTCCATTAAATTTTCTTAAAAAGCGTGTCTCTTTATTTTATACTTTAACGCACTTCGAAAACGTGTAAAACTATTCACATATTATGAGAAGATAAGAACATGAACCACATCAATTACCTTGAACGAGTACGATGTGACGTATGAGCAACATTATTAATAATATTAAGTATACGTGTTCAAATATAAGACAATAAGTGAGTTATAGAGTTTTCACACTGCGAGTTAAAATCTGGTTTTAATTTTAAAACCGTGAACATGTTGTTTTGGATCCACTTTTGAGATTTAACAAATTCAGGTAGATACAAGTAGTCCCATATATGTAATCAGAATATATTAAATTGTTCAAAGAAGTAGATGCATTTTATTTTTATAACACTTAATTTACAAACTGTACTGCCGTTGTTTTTGTTTGTATGCAAGAAATAAGATATTTTTCACCACACTCTAAAATAGGAATTCTGTTATATTTTGCAAAAAAAAAAGAAGCAAATTCTGTGGATTTATATGTGTGTTTTCTGTGTATATTGACAGATGTTTCCAATACATAGGATGTTTTTTATAGAGTGACACAACTTTGAGTTGGCATCACTGCTTTATTTGACCATACATTTAACAGCTGGTAGTTGCTTTTTGTTAAGTTTACTTTGACATATTATTATTATGGATCGACTAACACCAGAGCAACACGTGCAAATTGTAGAAATTTTTAATCAAAATAATGGTTCTGTTCGTCAAACTTATCGTGCACTTCGTCCATTCAAAATTGTATTTTCCGATGAAGCCCGTTTTTTGTTGAATGGGTACGTAAATAAACAGAATTGTCGCATTTGGAGTGCAGAGATTCCAGAAGATTTTGTCGCAACATCTCCACATCCACAGAAAATTACTGTTTGGTGCGCTTAATGGGCTGGCGGAGTCATTGGCGCATATGTTTTCAAAAACGATGATGACCAGAATGTTACTGTTTGTGAAAATTGGTGTTCCAGATTGCGCCTTGTACGCGCCAGCCGTGGCGGCCACATGAGCGGAATCATATTTAAACATTAATGACATAAAATTTTCTGCCCAATAAAGACCGTTTCATTAATATCAAAAATATATTACTATATTTTATTACGATTTAAACCTGTATCACTCTATAAGAAACAGCCTTTAAAATAACTAGGCAGCACTCGTCTTAGCATGGACAATAACCAGCAAAGAGAAGGCTGCAGTTCATAACAGCTACTTGAAATCAGTTGAGCAGTTATTTTAAGGTGGTTATAGCAAAACCTTTTTGTGTGATAAAACCAGGTTTGGACAGTTGGCTTTAACATTAAAACCAGAATTTATTGAAACCAAGTCAGTGTGAAAACACTATTAGAAACAACCAAGTGAAGTTGATAAACAGATTATAAAATTGTTGTTGTTAATAAATTGTGTTATTGTAGATTTCAGAGCAGGTAAAACCATACAATAGATTTTCGCATGTATGGAATTTCGCTTACTTATAAATGCTTTATAAAACTCTTTTAACTTTTCATGAATTAGACCCTTAAATTAAAACTCTTCTCTTTTGTTTAAAGTGTTCAAGCCATTTGCTAATTTTTTTATATGCTTCTGGTATGATTGTGTGAATTTTATTTAAAATTCGATGCGAAAATAAAATTGTTGGTATTTGAGAATACCAATTGATTGATGTGTGTGACAAATTTAAGCAAATCACTACATGTTTTGGCAATTGTCCCCTTTACACCTCTTTAATTTTGGAAACTTTAGGAAAAAGAAAATCAGCACGAAAATAAAATTTAATTAAATCATATTTTCAATTACTATTCCTTTTCAGTCCGGTGCGTACTCCTTAAAGGCTGTCCTAGAGATTATTAATGGCTCAACAGCTTTCACCTTAACACTTTTTTGTTGAAGCTGCACTGCTGAAATAGATTTCCTTAAGCTGAGCATTTTGTCTGCCACAACTTTCTCAGGCCACATTTTGCTCTCTTGCAAATACGTGCAACTAATTTTCTAAGCTCTCCATTTCCGCCAACAAAAACAAAAATAGGAAAATCATAAACTAAGAACACTTTAAATACTCCTACAACATTTTGAATTGTTGTTTTTTTTTTCTTACTTACCCAGCGTTTAAGGCCTGACGATAGATTTCTAACATTAAAGCTTCGTGCAACATTTTGATTTGTGTGTAAGAATTTGTTGTTGTTTTAAATAGGGCTTTGCTTCCCAGACACTAACACACAATTTATTAATAATTTATATTGTTTTATTTTTAATAATTTGGGGAATATTTTCATACAAAAAACAAAAGAAACAATAATTTTGTTTACCAATAATTTATTTGTTTTAGGAAAACTTATAATCTTATATTTTGTTCTTCTAATTTATTATATTTCTTCGGAAAAATTTATGATTTAAAAACTTTTTTTTGTTGATTTATTTTGTAGAATATTTGAGTTAGTTTAATTTTAATTAGTTAATAAATATTTGTTTGCACTAAGTACGCGTATAACTTGTTAATTTAATTATGAATTTTGTTTATTTTTAGTCGTATAGCTAACGGTATTTGTTGTTGTTATCGTTTTTTTTTAATTTTTATAATTAGTTTTGAAAATATTTGCTTTTTTATGTGTTTTAAAATAGGTTTTGTTTTCTATATATTTAAGTTTTAATAATAATTGCAATGATTCGTATACATTAAGTTATTTATTTTTATGTTTAAAGGTAGTGGGGAGCTATTTTCTAGTTAAATAATTTTTTTATTTCAATATTTTTGGAAAATGAGCAAAATCTTGTTGATTTCTTTTGATTAATTTTGAAAATTTTCAGTTGTTTTGCACTTGATTTGCTGAAATAATATTCATGAATAAATATTCTTTGTAGGTTTTTTAAGTTTATTTTTAATTTACGTATACTTGGTTAACAATATTTTATTGTTTTTGTTGTTGCCGTTAAAGTTGAGGTTGTTGTTTTATATTTTTAGTATTTTTCCTTTCAAACAGTTTTTAATTTGGTATCAGTCTTTTTGTAAATTTTTCCATTTTCTTTGATTTGTTTTATTGGCTGCCAAATTTATTTGTTGTTTAAATATTTGACTAGATATGAATCCATTTTGTGTTGTTGGTTTTTTTCTCTCTTTTAGTTAATTTAAAATATTTATTGTTATTAAATATATCACATGAAAACTTTATTTAAGGTTTTGCTTGCTAAATGAAATAGACGTTTTTTGAAATAATTAATTAAAATGAAAAAAACAATAAAAGAAATTTAATTCTATTAATTCCCGTTTTTATTGTTGGAATCTAATAATTTTTTGTGGTTTTTTTATGAAATATGCCGTTATATTAAAGTAACCGTCGTTAACCGTTTGAGAGTCAAACAGCGAATGTCGTCACTTAATCACAGATATTGTACAATGCTGTGCTGCCTGTTATTTTGCTGCTGACGTTGACGTCGTTTATTGTTGGCTGTCTCTTCGTTGTCGTTTTGAAATCAGTATGTGGTATGTGAATGATATCAAACTCAACTGTCATGTACTCAAGCGGCAGCAAACACACACACACACACACAAACTATAAACAACTTGGGTTAGATGGATGGATGGATGGATGAGTAAAACAAAACACGGCCAAAAGCAGACTTATCACTGAAACAGCAACAGCAACAGCAACAACAACAATAATTATCTCACTGCTGAGAAATATAATAAGAAGTATCGGCAGCAGCCAGCAAAGTGTACGAGGTCTTTTTTTCTTATTTTTTTTATGGGTAAATGATGCTCTGCTTTGTGTTTTACTCGTCAATTTTTGTTTTGTCCTTTTTTTCATTTCCTTCAATGACTCGGTTGTGTTTATCAAACTCTTGCTTATGCATGCATTATATGTTGTTGCTGTTGTTGTTGTTGTTATAGCCTTTTTATTTGACTGCTGTAAGAAATTGTGTCTTGTGTTTCTCTATATTTGTTGTTGGTTTAATACATCTCCTCGTGTGATGATGACGAAGCCATGTCTCGCGTTTATATTATGTATTCTGCTTTTTTTTCTTATTTTATTATTTTTTTCTTTTGTGTGTGTGAGTGTGTTTATTTAGAGAAGAGCATTAAGCACGCGTTTTTATTAAAAGCTTTAGTTGTACGTTTTTATTTGAGTGGTTGGGGGAGGCGAAATTCGTATGTGTGTGCGTGTGTGTTTAGTACATGCGTGTGGTGACTTTTGCATGTGTGAGTGTTAAATTTTGTATTTTAAGCAACTGTTAATAAGCAGACTTTTTAATAATTGTTCAGACAATGGCTTTTAGATCTACAGATATCAATCAAATTTAAAATTTTGAACCAATGCGTTAAGGCTATACATGCATGCATGTGCATGTAATACACATAAGTGTGCTATTATTTGCAAATACTGTGAGATCTTAAATTGCAAGCAAATCTTTGAAACTGGAAATTAAATGTTTTCGAATATATTGTAGTTTTTTATTTTCTAGTCAAAATTAAATTATAGACTACTTTCTGAAACTTTTGTTTATATATAGAAATTTTCAGAGAGTATTTTACAATTTCTTATTATTGTTATTTTTATGTGCTGTTACTTTTAAAAATATTTCAACATATTTCACAATTTTATTATGGCTGCTCGCTACAATTTTTTTATGTTTCCTTAAATTTTGATTATTTTTTACTATTTTAAATGTAGCAAAAATATACGTTTATGATGTAGTAATTAAGTTTTATTTTATCACATTTGTTTTTTATCATGTTCATTTCACTTAATTATTTTATTTACTTCTTTTGTAAATTGAACTAATTTTCATATATCTTCCGCGTTCGTCTTTTTCGTATTTAAACTTTTGTATACTTCATGTATTCACGTATTTTTGCGTTTTCAACAATTTCCATCCGCATGGCTAAACGTACGCGTGATGTCTGGCTATTAGCACTTGATATCGCATAAAGCTTGTTGTGTCAAGTTAGTGCACGTTTGTGATTATGTCACATATACAATTCCCGCAAAACACTTTAAAGCACATTTTGAATGCGCTTACTCTGTGCAACAAAAGTACTTCACAGAGCAAAACTCTTTTGATATAATAATATTTGCCTTAAAGAAAAATCCTACCAGCTGTCATAAATGCTAAATACTTATCACTCTTTAGAAATTCTTTGCTCTTATCACTTGAAAGTTTAATCGTATAAAAGCTTTAAGGGACTCAATATTATTTTATCAAAAAGGGAACAATTTAGTATATATTAAATGAACGGCGGCTTTAATGTTTACAATGAAACCGCAAACACAATTTACCGCTACTTTTCGTTATATTCAAATCAATGATCGCACAATTACAAAGCAACACAATAACTAAAATAAAAAACGGCCTTATGCTCTTATAAATTTTTTAAAGATAAACAATAAAAATAAAAGTTCTTTCCCCTTAAAATATCCCAAGTAAATGAAACAACAAAGAAATCTCTTTTTTTATATTAAGAAAACTTGTAAAGAGAGAATATTATATTCTCCTCTTTCAAAAAACAAATATGAGGGAATTTATTAGTAGTTTTAAAGAGGTAACAGGTTTTTGTGCTCTCTGTTATATTAACTTCTCTCTTTTTACAATTGTTAGTTAGCCTGGCCTTTGCTATATAATTTGGTCAACAGCATACTCTTTTCATTTCATTCCGCATCTAAATGAGTCTCAGTGTCGGTGGTCTTTGCTTGCTGCTTAATAGCTTTGATGTGAAATTGACGAAATGCTGTTGGAGTATAAAATTGAAGCTCATTTAAATGGATTAGTAATAAGATTTTGGTAAGACAAGGAGGGACTATGGCATATAATATAGCCGGCTCTATTTGACATCAATCAATTTTAAGCAAATCCCCTTTTGTTTTCTATTCAATTTTGTTAACGAAAAATAAATCTTTAAAGTCTCATTTAACAAACAGCAGATCACAGAAAAGTTTTTTTTGTCATTTTATACAAATTAATTATATTAGAATATTCACTTTTGCAACTCTAAAATATCAATTTGTATGTATTCATCTCTTAATAATATAGATTTTGTTGTTTTAATTGCATGCGCTTTTTAAATTGTTTTGTGTACTTGTTCCATCATGCAATTAAGGTTTATGACAACTTATAAAAAAAGACATCAAAGCACTACCAAGGCCCCTAATAAAAACAACACTACTAGCAACAATAATGATATTGAAAAATATATTGGCTTGCGCTCTTCAAATTAGTTGTTGCTATCTTTGTTGTTCGTGCTGCCATCTCGTTTCAATGTTTACTTGTTCCTTTTTAGAATGCTCTCCTTTAATTGAATACTCTCCGGGTTTGTTTACCATGTTTTTATTTTATCCTAGAAATGTCATTTGTTGTATGAAAGGCAGCCACTAACACACGCACACGCACTCTCAAATTCCAACATTTTTAACAAACTCTAGTATTTGTTGTTGGTTTTTTTTTATATTTCATCACTTTGTTATTTTGTGCTCATCAAAGAGTGCACATGTATTTGTTAGCTGGTGCTGCTGCTACAAAACTTAAATGGGTGTGAGAGCGTGTGTATGTGTGTGTGTCACATATTTAGCTGCATGTCAATTTGAGTTCCGTCGGCTGATGTTTTCCAATCGGTTGCTGTTCGTAGTTGTCTTCATGCAAAAAGTCCTGTCACTTTTATGTTGGTACATTTTGAATTTTGTACATGCATATAAATTTGTATGGGTGCATGTGTGTGTCTACTTGTTAGTTGTTCTTATTTGATTTTTTTCTCTCTGGTTTCTTAAAAGGCATGATGTGCTTGAAAGTGTTGGTAGTTTGTTTATTCTTTTTATTTTATTTATTTTTGACTTCTCAAATGAGGAATACTTTTCTCTCTCTGTTTAGGCAGGGCTTTATTATGTTGTTGTTAATTTTTTCATTGTCATATTTTCCCTGTAGGAAAGTGAGCTAACCATAAGCTAACTTATGGTCGACCAGAAATGAGTTAGGGGTGACTCACGACTGACTCATTTGCTATGCTAACGCTGCATCAGTTTTAACATGTAATGTCCTAGGGAATGAGTGCACTCGCTTTGCATCAGTTTTCGACTACCCATAAGCTAGCTCATTTTGAGTTAGCTTATGGTTAGTCGATTCTTGACTAACCACAAGCTAGCTCATTTTGAGTTAGCTTATTATTGATCGAATACGAGTGCGTCACGAGTTAGCTTTAAACTGGTTGGTTATTTGCTAGTCTCATATGAGTTGACTTAAGGCGGATATAAAATGAATATACCTATGGATAGCTAAGCTATTGCTTTAGTTGATTAAAATGTATTTTTTTATATTTTATCTATTGCATTTTATTTAAAATAATATTATATATTTCTCTTATATTTAACTAATTTCTCTTATATTTAACTATGTTTGTTTAAAAATAATATCTAGTTCATTTAGATTATAATACTAAAAAATCGTTATTATATTATAAAAAGAAAAGTTTTAATTTAATTTTTTGTAACTTTGTATAACAATATGTTATTTATAAAAATAATAATGAAAATATAATTTTTATTTCATTTTAATATTATTGAAAAACTAGTTTTAATTATATTATATTAAATAAAATAAATAAAAAAATTAAATAAATTAATTAAATAAATATAAATAAATTATATATATATATATATATATATATATATATATATATATATATGTATATAAGTCTATTAATATATTACTTAATATTTTTATGGGAAACTATTTTTTTTTTAGTACACAATGTTTGGAAATGCTGCTTTTTAATCAATTTCATTGCATTTCTTAATGCTTTTTCCGGATCTTCAGCACCGTTATTGCGAATTGCACCTAGTTAATGATAAAAAATTTATTCAAAATTAAAATAATCAGTTAAATCAGATAATTATCTCACCTTTTAAAGTATCAAAAAACCTGTTAAATTTTTTAAGTGGTAACTTGTCGTGTATTCCGTCTACGTTAGATGCTATAATTACTTTTGTGGATAGAACTTCTGTCAGAGTTTTAGATGTTTGACCTTTCATCAATGATGTCATACAACGTAACTGAAATTATTTGTTAGATTATGTAATTACTTTTGTATTTGAAATGGTAAAATACTTACATAAGTGGAATAATTTTCATCATTAATATATAGGGAATAGGGAAGAAATTTCAAAATTTCCTGTGTATATTTTCATTTCCTAATAACTTTTCGGTAATTACTTTTTGTGCGGCAAGAGCTTCCATTATCGCGGTGTTCTGCTTAACAACGGTATCTAATATTGTAAAAAAATAGAATTTGGACATTAATATATTTCGTAAAAATTTTGTTGTTTATAGATACCTGATAATCCAGCGATTGCATCTTTTAGCTCCTTAATGGACTCTGCATTAATATGAATAAATAAGTAAAAAAATTATTTCGTTATATACATACATATCTCATGTACATACCTGTCAATTTTGCATCCTTTGAACAATTGAGAGCGCTTGTTGTATCTGTAATATTAAATGTTTTATTACCGATGTGGCAATATATTCCAGGAACAACCTCTTTCAAACTCAAGTGTTCTTTTTTATTTTCAAAGGATTTTGCACCTTTTGGTACGCTTAAATTTTCTGCTCTTAAAATACTTAAAAGTTCTTCAAAGCTTTCTCGACTTGGTCGGTATTTAAAATACCAAACACCTAGCTTTTCTGCAGTTACGGTATCTGCACTTCTATCTTCTAAGTCATCTTCGTTACTAATCGAAGTTGCACTTTTTTCTTCTCTCCTTTCGCAATTTTCCTGCATTAATTTTTTAATGTAAATATTTTTTTCTTTCTTTATTAATCTTCTTAAGTTCCTTTTACTTCCACCTCTAACAATTGAAGACATTTTAAAAATATTATTTATAAATACTTAGATATGAATGTATATGCAGGCAGGAACGTTTATTGTTATCTTTTTTTTTATTTTACTCAACTTTCGTATGCTCAATCCTGTAGCCACTGATGAAAGAACGCAACTGAAGAAATAACAAGTTCTCTTCTTGCTTTTATCTCTTTTTTGTGTGTAAGGAGATTATTTTTATTCTCATGTGCAAAAATGCTATGTATCTCTTGATGGCATATGTACATACATACATACATATATAACATGCACAAATATGTATATAAATGTTTCCAAAGTCTTTTTAGACCTTTATAGTTTCTTTTGGAAATATGTAAAAAGATACATCTAAATTCAAATTAATTAAAAATATAAATTTAATATAAAAAATCAGGATATTTTTCGAAAAATAATATATGTATGTATGTATATTTTTTTTCCAACAAAGTTAATTTCAATTCCGGGGTTGCCAAGTCTCACTTGAGACTCGGGAAGAATTATTTGTTTATGTATATATAGGATTGATATATGTAAGTTAACAAATAACTTTCATAACAAGGCATGAAATCTGACTATTTATCTTAAAAAATAAGACGCATCTTTTCAGAATTAAAAAAAAAATCCGAACTTGCCTAAATTTATTGTTTCTAAAAAATAATTAGGAAAACTCAAATATATTTTATTAGGATTTCATTCATAAAGGGTTTTTCCTGACAAGAAAGAAAACATTCCAAAGTTTATATTATTTCCCATATTTGCAAGACTTTAAGATATAAAAAAATTCGGAAATTTATTTTCCAAGAATTAATAAACACCATAATCCTTTGATTGAGAGTGCATTGAAAAATAGTGATTCAAATAACAAGCGCTGGTAATTTTTTCAACAACATCACAATAATGAAAACGTCCGACTTGCATTTCATTGCAGGTAGTTTCATAAAGGGTTTTCCCTGACAAGAAAGAAAACATTCCAATGTTTATATTATTTCCCATATTTGCAAGACTTTAAGATATAAAAAAATTCTGAAATTTGTTTTCCAAGAATTAATAAACACCATAATCCTTTGATTGAGAGTGCATTGAAAAATAGTGATTCAAATAACAAGCGCTGGTAATTTTTACAACAACATCACAATAATGAAAACGTCCGACTTGCATTTCATTGCAGGTAGTTTCATAAAGGGTTTTCCCTGACAAGAAAGAAAACATTCCAATGTTTATATTATTTCTCATATTTGCAAGACTTACAGGTCAACTAGAGAATAATTGTAACACTTTCATAAGGTAACAAAAATGAACCTAAATTATAAAACATTACAACCTCATTAATATTTTTTAAATACCTTACAGAAAAGAATTTTTAAAACATATCGTTTACAAAGATAAAAAACCCCTTAAAAACATTTACTTTAGGAATTGGCAACCCTTTCATAGGGGAATATTCGTCACGTATACGTTTGCTTTGAATATTATAATGTTACAAAGAGCAACGACACCTAGATCACTTCTGCATCAGATTTTAGCTAGCTTATGGCTAGTCACAAATGAGTTAGCTAATTATCAACCATATTATGAGCTAGCTCACAATTTTCCTTCAGGGTTGTTGCTACTGAAGGTTTTTCATCTATATATATTACATGTGTATGTGTGCATGTCTATCTGTTGTGTTAACTGGCATGATGATAACAATTACACGAGCGTGTTCATTGTGTGTTCGCTTGACGGTGTCAAATCTTTTGGGGGGATGATAAGCGCCAGACATCCCTCTTTTGCATGCATAAACATATATTTTTTGAGCACAAAAAACTCCAAAATAGAAAATAATTCAGGAATAGTTGATAATTTGTAACATCATTTTTCAACCTGCAGCATATGATGGAATGAAAGGGACGATTTTTAATGAATGTATTATTGCAAACACGCGCCTTATTATCCCACTAAAATTAAAATCTGAACGATTTTTTAAGGTGCTGCGAAGAAATCGGGCTTTGATATACGTCTGGCTGTAAGTGTACCACACTTTCAGACTGCACTTTATTCTTGGACAGATGAAAATGGTTGTAAATAGATCAATATTGAAAATCAGCTAATTTAAAGTGCTTTTCTAGAGCACTTAAACTTATATTTGGTATATAATAAAAGTAGCTAACTAGAGCTAGTTTTGAGTTTTATTTGTTAATAAAACCTATTTTATAATTCAAGAAAATTTTAATTGGTGATAACAATTATACGAAAACAAAAATTTGACTCCAGGGATGGACAATTTAATTTTTTTAATATCTAAATCGAACCAACAACAACTAATTTATCTTTTCCTTCATGAATTAAACATATTTGATGTTATTTAATGAAATTTATTGGTACTAGAGAGCATAAGTGTTAAAGAAAACAGCTCCAGGGCTGGAAAGTTATATATTATTCGGCATATATAAGTTATGTACTAAGTTTAATGTATGAACCAACTATATTTTATGTTACACAGAGATATATATTCAAATTGGTCCTTCAAATAAAACAAAATCTAAAACACCTTACCAGGGTTAGAATATTGACTATTCTTTTAAACCCTTCACAAAAAAAAGAGCATATATAGGTTTATTATTCCGTAAGTAATTTCTTCGATATTAATATGGGACCCTATAAAGTATATATATTCTGGATCCTTATGAAAAGCGATGACGATTGAGCGATGTCCGTCTGTCTGTACGTGAATTCGGGTTTCCCAAGTCCCCAGAAGAGCTGCTTTAGACTTCGTTCTTGGACTGATGGATTGGAAATGAACTTAAATAGAGTGGTATCCGAAATACGGTTCCAGAGCTGGGAAGCTTACACCTATTTCTCGACGTAAAATTAACACCAAAAACCAATTATTTGTTTGTTTGTTTGTAAATTGAACCTATTTGATGCTTTGGGAAGCCTCAATTGTCTATTAAAAACTAAAAATAAAAAAAAATTTCCAGGAACGAGAAATGAAAGGTTTTTTTTTGGCACATTTGGTATTTTGTGGTACATTTATTTAATAACTAAAATGTTTAAAAAGTTTTGGTTTTTAAAATAAAACCGATTTTTACATAATGCAGATTTGCATTGGTAAAAAAATTTTCAAAATTAAAATTTCGTTGCCAGGGATGAGACATTTATATTTTTTTTCATAAAAGTAACCAAAAAGGCAACTAACGTTTTTTTTTTGTTGTTTTATTATATTTTGCCAAGTATTTTGCCATATGCATTATATGGTTTAATGAAAGTTATTGGTACTAGAAATCAGAAAAGACAAAAAGAATTCTCCAGATCTGTGAAATTTAAATACATTTTGGAATATTAAAATAACTAATTATAATTAATATACTTAGCAACCGAATAAATTATATTTTTGAGATTGGTATTGAAAATGAAATAAAATAAAAAGTTTGATCCCAGGGCTGGATAATTGATATATTTTTTGTTACATAAATGAAACCAAGTCATCCTATTATTTCTGTTTCTTTAAGAATTTAACACATTTGATAGATATCGAAGAATCTTAATGGCAATAATTATCAGAGGAGATATTTATTGCCAATAAGATTGTCTATCTACCCCTGGATAGCTCTGCAGGGGTTGAATATTTAATATTTTTCGGAATATATAAGAGACTAATTAATAAAATTTTGCTCTAGAAATCACACATATAATCTATAATTGAAAGATGTATAAATTGATAATGAAATATCAAACAAAATTAAAAGTTCTTTTCAGGGTTGGACAATTCACATTATTTATGGTAAATAAATTGTTACTTTTTCTTTATAAATTGAATAATTTCATTATTTACAAAAGAAATTTGTTATTAATACATATTAAAAACGTCAAATATATAGCTCCTGAGGTGGAAAATTAATATATTTGCTATATTTTATAATACTAAGGTATATAATAAAACGTAGTTTTTATTTATTTATATTTTTATAGTCAGAAATTTTTTAAAATAAAATTTCCTGGTATCAAAGATCAAAAGAAACCAATTAATTGTTATCAGGGTTGGAAAATTTAAACTTATTGTGGTGGAATGGGGTTTTGCAAATGATCCCAGATATAGTGCTATTGAAAAATAGCAAATTAATAAAATGGTTCAAGAGTCCAAGAGGCCGTCCCTATTATTGTGTGTATCTGTGTGCGTGTGTGTTAGCATATAAACCGCTGATGTCATTGAACCGAATTAGACAATCTCAGATATTCTGCAAATTTTAACCAGTTCGCATCAGTATACTGCAGTAGGGCGAAATCAATTAATCTTTTCATTAGATATCGTGTTAGAGAAAACTCCTAAGAACTTTTTTGTATATATTATTTGTTATATAGGTGTGTGTGTGTGTGTGTGTGTAAATGTTTTGTTCTTTACAAGATCTGTAATGCAAATGTTCCCTTTTAGTGATTAACTTGCCATGAGTCACACCTTAAGCTGTTAAACAAAATCATTAAATAATAATTTCACCCGGAATTAAAACCTGTTTGCTAACGACTGCTGCAGTTGCATTAAATCAAAACAAAATGACACAAATCAAACCACCAACAGCTTCGTATTAACAGATATTTATAACTTAAGACTAAATTTACTCGTACTTGTAATAAATCTTTTTATATATCTTATTTGTGTGTATCGGATTATTGATTTCGTAAGCGATATTTGCACGGCTGGATTAACTTGAAAACATTTGAAATATACTGTTGGGTAAGAATATTATTTTCTTAGTACTTTTTTGGGAATGGTCGCTTGAAACAGCTTCATATATAAACAAATTGTATGATTTTCCAACGACGAAATAGTTTTAAGTCTCGTGTGGTTCTTGGAATTACCATCTTTTTTATAGGATGCTTTTCTGAAATGGCATATTTAGAAACGAAAACTTAATTATTGAAAATATGTGGTAAATTTACGAGCTCTGTTGTAATACAAAAAGCAGGTGTTACTCTGAGTTAGCAAAACTCCTTTATCCGTCAGCCATTTTGGTTTGGTTGCTCATTTTAAGATGAAATGACTGACGCTCTAACAGCGCATGCGAATTCTGCAAGTTTGTTTTGAGAATATCAGTTCTGTTCGAAATACGAATGACGCGCTTCGTCGGTTTGACGGTCAGTAGCATCGTTCATCAATACAATTAATTCGATTACTTATGGAACGTACATATTCCTGCCATCTTTACTCTACATGAGGTTTCCACCGGGGGACACAATAGGAAACTTGGTGAGTCGTAACACCTTGTTGCAGTGCTTTCTGGGAAAAGATAAAAAATACAGGTGGAAGGACACCTGAATCCCGCAAAAAGGAGGATCAACAAACAATAGTAGTAGATCCGAAACCTATATTGTTTTAACCTGCGAGGCGTAACCAGTTTCCTTACACTAGTACCACCGGATCTGGTTGAGCCCCACAGATGGTATTAGATCGGACGGTGAAGCGATGATGTTGACATACTCGTAAATGTTTGCCTGAGCGTATATCTGCTTCACAGGCGAAGCTCTGTTTAGCGCACGTTCATTTAATTAGTTTCGTGTGTCAGACCTCGTTCTTCCCCCATGACTAGTTTGTTTCTGTGGCCAGATGTTGCATGAAGTCTTTTCAGTGAGTCCACGTGGTGGCTGTGGTTTGATACCAAGACTCGCTGGGAGAGATGTCAGATAAGGGGTGCTGTTCCGACATATTGATAGTATGTTGGGAATTCGGCTCAGCTGATGATAGTCTCTATAGGCTGCTGTGAATCAACAGATGTTGTGGACGGGGAGGTGTGTTGTGCTGGGAGTATCAGGAGGAATAACTCTTATGACTTTAACCTTTGGTTCCTCTTGGTGCTGACGACTTGCATGTCCTCGGAGGTAACAAGGGTTTTGGGTAGGCCCGAACATCTTAGCAAGGTGTAGGAGTATGGTTATGTGGCGGAACCATACGAGTGAAGTTGCAACCTGTGTAAGCCCAAGGGCCTGCACTGGTGTAGCTCCTGGGGGTGACAGGTGTGGTGATGAACACCTAATTCCACTCGAGTGCTTGAGGCGACCGTCAGATAAAGCCGTATAGACATAAACTTGAGCATTCTCTGCATGGTGTTACACATCCACAGAGACGTCTTTCAGTACAGAAGAAGTCATTGCTGGTGGAGAGCTTAGCTCAGAGGAAGATCAGAATCAGTACATTCACCATGGTGTACAGGGATCCATCCACTTTATAGAAGATCTTGGTTTGCGTGCCTACAAAATCCAACTGGTGCAACCTTTGGAGCAACACGCAGATTCGATGCATGGGCGCAAAACAAAACGGTCGGTAGTCCCGATTGCATTGTGAATGGACTGAGGCCTAAACAACGTTTGCTAATTGTGCAGATATACGTATTTTATGTCACGCTTAATAAATAAAACGTGTTTTGAATGATTATAATTCTCAGGTGTATCCTGCGATACCGGTACATCCAGATAAACTGACTGTTTGGTGTACTTTATGGACTAGTAACATCATCGGTCCATGTTTCCTTAAAAACGCTGCGCTTTACATTCAATGATAACCGCTATAGAGCCATGAATAGTGAGTTTTTCGTTCATCAATTGCACAGAATGTGCTGGAGCTGTGGTTTAATTCTTTAAGGACAAGACAGCACAACATGTCATACAGCTCGTGGCGCAAATGATTTATCAAAGATAATTTAGCCGCATTAAATTGTACAATTTAATGCGGCTAAACTGTTTACAATGGGGATATCAAAAGCCGCTATTCTATGTCTTTAAAGCCGTAACTATTGATCACTTGGAGGATAACATTCGCCGCGCCCTCTCGAAAAAAGTCATCGAATATTGGACCTCCAGATTAGACTACGATCTAGCCAACCATGATCGCTCATATGCCAGAAGTCATTTATAAATTAAAATACCGGAAAAAGTAAATTTCATGTGAATTTATAAAATTCATCTCTGTTGTATTTCATTACGAAGTTCTGTAACTCTACAAATAAAGTGGGCATTTTGAAGCACATGGGCAAATATCTTTCCTATTGTGCGATATCATTCACGCTGATGGCGTTACTCTTCATTTATATTTGAAAACTTCAGAAATTAGTTCATTTCATAAAATCACTGCGTGTTATTTCTTGTCCCTCTTATGGCCTAGAGTTCTCCCAAAATTCTTATATTGTTGCCATTTAAATCAAATCATATTGGCTTTTAAAAATCTGCTGACAAATATTTTCATAATTTATCACCAAAACTTTCTGGCTGGTTGAAAGAAACTCGAATATTTTGATTTCATTTTTATTGCACAACACATTAAATGAATATTTGCTTGTATGTGTGTGTGTGTGTTGTGCGTGTGTTAAAGTTTTATTAAATCAATTAACAATAACGTATAATTTAATGTGAAGTGATTTCCTTATATACAAAAATATAAGATATACAACAATAACAACTATAAAAATATTATACTCGAATAAAACAAAAATACATTTTAAATATTTGAAGTACAACAACAACAAAAAGAAGCAGCAACAACAAATTATCAAACATAAAAATATTTCCTCATAAATCTTTCACTTGTTGACTCAATATTTTTTTAATTGGATTTCAGTTTGAAGCACAACAGCAACAACAACAACAACAAGCAAATACTAATAATATCGAATTGGTTGCTTAACAAATTAAAAAAAGCAAAAGAAAAGCAACAAAAACATTTGCTTGAAATACAAATAAAACAATAAAGAAATCTTAAACATTCAATTGATTCTTTAGCCAGTTGATGTATTTGTTTGTTGTTTATTTGGGGGATTAGCTGGGCACACAAACATGCACGCACACTTAGGAATATTCACAATTTATTACCTCTACATACACATTGAGAAAATAAATAAATACAAGAAAAATTTTCAAATGGGAGAAAAGCACACGTATTTGCTACAAATCAAAACATCTGTCATTCAGCAAGTCGAAAGCCTCTGCTGGAGCAGAGCAATAAAACAAAGTTATCACACATACACACACACACATTCACATACACAACAACAGAATATTTAAAGTAAATAAATTAATTAAAGCAATTACATATTAATGAATGATATCTAACAGTGGGCCTAAAACAGTGCAAAGCGTGATATGATATAAGATCAATATTTTTCATTACAGATTCTTCTTCAAGAGAGTACAACGGAGCACTACAGCAAAGAGCTACAGGATTGATATATTGAATAAAGATGTTTTATAAAACAAAACTTCAGTTTTATACGCAAAAATTCGATATTAACTCTTGGCAGATAATAATTTCAGATGTTAACTTTCAAAGCTGCAATACAGCCAGTGAAATCTCTCTCCCTCTCTCTCTATCAAGCGGTTTGATTAGTGCATTATATGTAAATAGAGTCAATAGAACAGCGCATTGGAAATTTTTTCTCTTTAAGGACCTGATTGTGTAAATCACCTTGAGGCAGAAGAATTTATATCTACACATAAAAAAAACTTCAACTTTGATATTTGTTTTAAGCTTCTCATTTATTAAAGTGGAAGTTTGAAATAATATCTCTAGTTATTCTAAGAAATGATGGGTAAAGGTTCCCTGATGATCTGCATTAGCCCCAGTGAAATGCTCGTAGGAACCACCTAAGCCCCCACAATTGATCACTTTGAATTTTTAGTAACTTGTTGGGACAAAAGAATCAGCACGAAATTAAAATTAAAGAGGTTAAAACTTCAACTATTTTCATTATCTTTGCTGTCTTTTAGTCTACTTCTTTTTATATATCATAGAAATTTCAAATGCTCTCAAAGGCAAAGCCACGCCTGCACAAACAGTGCCTCGATTCTGTATCTGAAGTGTGAAATTCTTGCATCGAATATAATAATAATTTTGCCTGTCATTATGCTATTTATTGAAGGACGATCCCTAGTAAAACATATTGATTATTATTTTAAAAAAATTAAACAGTAGCAGGGAGCGTAAATAGCAGTTCTTCGAAAATTTTAAACTTAAAAACTCTTCTTGTTAGAATCATCGATATATCGAAGCGCTTTACAACGAAGAAAAAAAGTTGCATTTAGAAACAAGTAAAAGTGCTATATTCGGCTGTATCGAATCTTATATACCCTTCACCAACGTATGTCTGGTGTTACATATATTTTAAAGTACCAATTTTGTTCTTTTTAAGTTATAAAATGGTTTGGTTAGCAAAGAAAAACAAAGTAATTAAAAAGGCGACTGACGGCCTTTTTAATTACTTTTTTGAACAAAACCAATAAATTCCCAGCCCTGGACAAAAAATTTTAATTATTTTCTTAATGCAAGTCTTCATGACTTAAAAAACGGTTTTATTTAAGAAAAACTTGCATGCTCTAAGAAATTAACTTTTATCTTCCCATCCTTGGGAAAAAATTTTAATTTTCTTAGTTTTTCAGAGACACTTGGCGCTTCCCAAAGCATGAAATGAATTAAATTTAAAAACAAACAAAAAAAATAATTGGTTTTTGGTATCAATTTTGCGTCGAGAAATAGTTGTAAGCTTCCCAGCTCTGGAACCGTATATCGGATTTTTCCATATTTCAATACCACTTGATTTACGTTCATTTGTAATCGAAGTCTCTAGCTTTTCTGTGGTCTTGGGAAAACCCGATTTTATGTACAGACAGACGGACATGGCTCAATCGTCATCGCTATTCACAAGGATCCAGAATATATAGAGTTTATGGGGTCCCATATTAATATCGAAGAAATTACACACGAAAGGACAAACCTACATATACCTTTCCACTTTTTTGTGAAGGGTATGAAAGGCGTCTAGAACCAACTTAAAAGTCACTTCAAACAATCGAAAAAGCACTAAAAACCATGCGAAAAGCTCTAAGCACACAAAGGCCGGTTACAGCTCTCATTTAAAATATATCCCTTCAAGGAATCAGAAAAGCACTAGAAACGGTGCGAAAAGCACTGAATTGACAACGTGGGTTACAGGTCTCTAGTTTTTAAATGGCACAATTCGTATGGGCCTTAATTTTACTCACCTTCAATCGAAAATGTATAAACAATTTCATATAATTTTATTTATATTAAAGAAAGAAAACAATTTTATTAAATCTGCAGTCACACAGTGTTGTTGAGTGTTAGTTAGATGTATATTTGTGTGTGTGTGTGTGTGTGTGCATAAGATTTTTAAGTGTTTTATGGTAAAATAAAATAATAATAAAAATAAGCTGACTTGTGATTGGATAAATTGATTTGTTGTGCTCTTGTCTTGCCCTGCCACATGTTAAAGTCTCTCGATTGTTTGTTTGTATTCGTAAATAAATCTGTTCAGAATATCTATTTTTCTTACTGCCAAATAAATTTTGTAAATATTTCTGTTTGTTTTTTTACAGCTGATGATGTATTTCTTCTTGTTTGGGCGCCCTCCTAAGAAATTTTCATTTAAAATATGAAACTGATAGATTTATCAGGTATCAGCCGACATATGTGTGCTTAAATGTTTGTTAACATTAAAACCAATATCAATATCTGGGCAAAATATAAAAAATGAGGATAGAAATACTCAATTGTGTAAAGTATGATATATTATTTCAGAGGGAAATTTCTTATTATTGAACAGGGAAATCGCAAATCATTGTTCGACTGTCTGTATATGAAATCCGTTGTCCGAAGCTCCCAGAAAAGCTGGAGACTTCCTGCTTCGAAATGGTTCTAAATAGATTAATATTGAAAATCAGCAAGATTGAAGAAGATGTTCCAGAGGTGGAAAACTTAAACTTATATATGCTATTAATAGGGACTGCTAGAGTAAATTTTTTTTCGGTGTCAATTAAACCTATTTTATGCTTCAGGTTTGGTAATAACAATAAAATTAGTAAAAATCGGTTCCAGGGTTGGAAAATTGAATTTGTTTTGGTATATAAGAGTTCCCACCAAAAAAAAAAAATTACATTTTTTTCTTTATAAATTAAACGTATATGATATATTTATAGAAACTTATTCATACTTAAAATAAGAAAAGCCAAATATATATTTCCAGGGCTGGAAAATAGTTTTATTTTTAGAATATTACAGCAACTAAATGCAATAGTTTTTTTTATTAACCGAACATATTAAAATATTAATTAATATGAAATTCGTATGATATATCACTCAAAATCATAAAGTTACACCAGGGTTGGAAAACAGATATTTTTGGTACATAAAAGTAACCAATTAAAAGTAAAATATTCTTAATCTATGTAAATGACACATATATTTGAAAGAATTTTATTTTTTGTTTATTTTAATTGGCTATAGAAATTTGAAAAGCCGAAATTACAGAGATGGATAATGTATATGTTTTAAAAATAGCCAACTATTTTGAAAATAACCAGCTAATACAGATCATCTCTTTGCAAATTAAATAGATATCATATATTTTTTACAAAATTTATTGCAATTTAAAAAAATTAACATAATAGTTTCAGGGCTGGAATTTTTTAATTATTTTTAATATTAAAGAAACTATATTAAACAAATATTTGTATATATAATTATATATATCTGCAATTATGAGGACAAACAAGTTGGTTTTATATATTAAAAAAAATTTCGATTTCAGGGTTGGAAAATTTTAATTTCTTTTGCACATTAAATGAAATAAGAAATAATATTTTTTCATTTTCTCTATAAATATACTTAAAAGAAATTCAATGAGTTTAAAAATCTGAAAGCTCCAGAGCTGTAAACCTAATAAAAATAATATAATTTTGAGACCAAACTTTTATTGATTGATATTAAAAATCAAAACCTCAATGTAACGATTGATAAACAGAAAAATAGCCAACAGGTGCCAATAAAATATTTTTGCAAATATTTTATTGGTACTAGAGATCAGAAGCATAATAAATACAGCTTCAGAGGTATAGGAAAAGGTTGGTGACTATAATTAAATGTCCCAATTTCACTTGTCTCTTCCACAAACTGTGACAAGTTAATCAAAAAGAATAAGCGAGCGGCAACTTTAGCTGTTAGAAGAAATAAAACGGATGTGTAAAAGCAAGTTATAAACGACTTGTTTGTTTTATCTGTAGGATACTTTGCCAGATTTGAGTTTAGTCATTGGGAAAGGCAGGTTTTGTGGTATATCCACATATATCTCTTGATATATTAAACCATAAAAAAGAACAAATTTATTTTTATTTATCAAACATAGTTTATTTGTTAAAAAATTATTGATTAAAATTAAGCTTTTTTTTAATATATGAAAGTGACTCTATAACACTAATTTTTTCTTTACAATTAAAACTGTTTTATACTTCAGGTTATATTAAATTGGTAAAAAATCAAACAGCATCAGAAAGGCGATTCGAGTATTAGGTATACAATATTCGGCACAGTTGAATGTGGTACTTCAACTGTCTTATTTTGCACTCCTCTTTTGTTAAGACCGGCATTCAGGGAATGACCCCTACTCATGCGTACATTGTGCTGGAACTAGAAAATTTATTAGGGAAAAATTACCATCAAAAATTTTACAACTACGAAACTGAATATAAACTGGGGATCATATAAAAAATATATATATATATATATATATATACATATATATACATATATATATATATATATATATATATATATATATATATGGAAAACAGTTGACCATCAAGTCCATCTCTTTGAACCGCGTAGTTATTGTGACCTGGGTTTTGCGATATTCTATGCTTTTGAGCTCCTTGAGCCAAAACCTTATTATTTCAATTTTGGAACCAACCGATTCCCATTTTATTTAGGTTTCGATTACTATAAAAGAACCGAGATCAGATTTGTAACGTCTTAGTTTTTCGAATTTTTATCGTTCAAGTTATCTCCCGAACGAGTTAACCGATTTTCAGCCGGTTCTTAAATGGCAGGAACTGGTTCTTCGAAAAAAACCCACTTTGAATAATAACTTTTTTCTAACCTGTTTTAAATATTAAATATTTACCGGTTCGAATGGACTCAAATTCAGAGTAAATCTAAGATCAGAAACACTCTTTTGAAATTTTTTCATTCACGATGTCTCATAGATGTATTACCCGATATCGAAGTCGTTTTTAAATGTTAATAACTGATGTGTGAAATCGATTGTTGAAGGTGTTTAAAAGTTATTTTAAAAAAATCACTTTGAAAAAAAAATTTTTGAGTTCTTTCAAGATGTCCTGAAATCTACCGGCTCGTATCGGTTTAAATTCACAGGAAGATACATTTTGACTCTGAAAGTTTGGTTTGATTCGGTTCAATCATTCTAAAGTGATAAGCTGGTCAATTACTAACATATAGATATGGTGGCGGGATCTCAGAATTTGAGGAGGTTCTTAAGATCTTAAAACATTCAGAGAACTCGCTTTTTTCAAAATGTACTAAAACCAATACCTTTCAGATTTCTTTATATTTAAAATTTTCCTCCCGGGAAGTTAAAATTGCATCACATACAAATATTATGTTTCATTTTTTCCAAAGAAACCTCGACAACCTGCTCAGTTCACTAAATAAGTCACCCTGTTTGTCGTAACAGAAATCAATCTTAATTATTTTAGTTTTACACAAAAGCCAAAGTAAATTATTATTAAGTTAAGCACGATTGTGTTGCTTAAATAAAAACAATTTATACACTCCGAATAAGTAAAAAATTAGCGAATTGCTATTGAAGTTATTTCAGTTTTAATCTCTTTTATTTAATTTTTTTTACCAACAATGCCAAACCTGTATGTTGAATAGTGTTTTTAAAAAGAAATCAATCAAATATCATGAACTCGTTCAATAAAATTATCAATCTGTTTTATTAAATGACCCACTTTCCACTGTTGGTGTTACAAGTGGTAAACCTTCCTGAGACGTTATGCGCGTAAATTAACTTTGAAACAAAGTAAACAAATTATGAATAAATAAAAAGGGCTTTAAAGGAATGAAATGTTGAGGAGAATATACGAGATATTCGGAATGTTGTTCGCACTTAAATTAGCTGTAGCAGTGACACAAATATGACGAGTATGGATTTATTGACTCAAGCTCAAAAATATAATATTCTAAGTATTATTAAGCCTTCAAGTGCTGACTAATTCCGAGAAACCCCCGTAGGGTCTATATGTATGTATGTCTGAGTGTTTGAGTATATGACTCTCTACTAAATTTTGACTCAAAATTTTCTCAAAATGCTGGTATTTTAAAAAAACATTCCTAAATTTAGACTTCCTGTGAATTTGAACCGATTCGAGCCGGCAAATTTCAAAACATCAAAAAATAAAAAGCTTACACCAAAACCATTCTTGAGAGTGATCTTTTTTAGAGCAAAATTTCAGCGGCCTCACCGAGCTATTCCACAAACTTATCAACTCTTAACACGCTGATCATCGCAAACCGAGTTAAAATTAGTAATTCTTTTGAAAGATATAGTGAATGATAATATTCGAAATAAATTTTTTGTTCTTCGAAATTATATGTCCGATCAGTTAGTGTTTTCAATTCTGTTATAGTAAATGAAAAAGAAATTAATCGCGGCTTTTCAAGCGGGGAATCTGTTTATTTAAAAATTTAAATAAGAAGAGCTAAAAGCGTAGAATAACACAAAAGCCAGGTTTCGATAGTTGGCGGTGGAAATTGGCAGGACGTTACAGGGATTTAGGATCACGGTTTTCTGCATATTGAAAGAAAAAAAGATATAGTGAACTCAATTCCTTTTTGCTGCTACTGGTCTACTGTCGTTTTCCTCTAACACGCTCAATTCACTTATTTTATTTGATGGCATCAGAAAAGTTTCGCAACTCATTCCTTTACTTCTCTGAACATTTCATTGTGGCAGTTGATTTGAAGAGTAGCCCCATCCATCAATCAGAAACTAACGAGCAGATATAAAACTTGTTGTTCTTGTTGTTTTTATCACTCTAGTGTAATGACGGAGCTTTAATTCAAAGCATTCATAGTCACTTGTGTGTTTGTGAATTTTATAAAACGTAACACTGTTTATTAATTTTTGTTGCAGCGATCGATCGATCAATCACTCACTCGCTTACCTAATCAATCCATCAATTTTTTTATATGATATTTTATTTCTAGTCGAAGTCGAAGTCGAATATATATTTTTTGCTTCAATCAAATTAAGAAAAACGTTAAGAAATCTTTTAATTTAGTTTGTCAGTCAGTTAATTTTTAGTTAGATTAATTTGTTTAATTCATATCTCCGATATTCATTCGTAATATTTATTTTTAAACCTGCACATAATGAATTGAATATGTCATGAGTATGTGATTTCAAAATGATTTTGATTGATTGATATGGAAAAGTATTCGTGAGGTAAAAAACGTAGCGTGTACAGTGACGCTCTTTGTTGGTGACTGTAATTAAATGTTTCGGTTTCACTTGTCTGTTCCATAAACTGTGACAAGTTAATCAAAAGAATAAGCGATCGGCAACTTTAGCTGTTAGAAGAAACAAAAGGGAAGTGTAAAAGGAGTTCATAACCTGCTTTTACATTTCCTTATTTCTTTTATCTGTACGTATATTTTGCCAGCTTTGAGTTTAGTCATGGGGGTGGTAGGCAGCTGGCGTGGTATATCCACAACTTGTTTCACTTCGAAAAGTTTTTGGTGAATATTCGATTGATGTTTTTCCTGACTTTAAATGTACTTGCGAAATAAATATTGTTTTAGACTACGTTATTATATACTTTTGAAGATGTTGCCAATAAGAAGCTTTAAGAAAAAAAAAACTCCAACTCGTGTGAAGAAGTCTGTATATTGTAGATCGTAATATTTCATTGCCTCTATGTCCATTAATGCCTCTATAATAAATCTGGAAGATGTCTTGCTCTTCTGCAGACTAAAACCCTTAAAACTCGATTTAATGAACAGCTTATCAAATTATTAACACTGATATTATTTTTCAATTCGAGGAATTTTCCATAAAATAGCAACTTTTCTAAAAATGCATGACATGTTTACTATCTCTTAATTATGTAAGAAGTACTAAAAGCATAATGACGGCTTAGAGTACAAACCGGCCAACTCAACTTGAAATAAATTTTACAGACGAAGCTGAATAAGTTTAATATTTTCTAAGCAGTGCTTAACAATTTAACACAATAAATTAGTAAATATTATAAACGTCCAATGCAGCCGTTTCCTTTTTTTTCAGATGATGTGAAAATATCACATATATAAAAGAGTGGAGTTAGCATGTTTCCACTCTAAACCGATGATATGAAACATTGAAAACATGATCGACTTTTGTATGCGATTTCAACAACATCATCAACGTCAACAATTTGCGACAATGATATTTCCTACTTCTTCTTTTGAAAATAATAAAGAAAGTTAGTTTAAAATATAACAAGTAAAAGTGCTATATTCGGCTGTGCCGAATCTTATATACCCTTCACCAACGTACGTCTGGGGTTACATATGTATATTTTTAAGTGCCAAATTTTGTTCTTCCTAAGTATTAAAGTAGTTTTAGTTAGCAAACAAAAAAATAACAAATTCAGTTGCATTTTTGGTTACTTCTATGAATAAAAAATATATTAAAAAATTCCCACCCCTGGAAATAAAACCTTAATATTTTTTACCAAGTTTTACCAAAAATCTTCTTTTAAGAAAAACTACGAGTTTTTAACCAGTTTGGTAACTATAATGTGATTCAAAATATTGCAGTTATCCAACCCTGGAATCGAAATTTTGTTTTTTTTTAATATTTGATACCAGTTTTGTTTTTCCTGAACTAAAAATTAGTTTTAGTTAGAAAAATGAGGTTAGTTGCCTTTTTGGTTAGTTTATGTATAAAATCAATTTCCCACCCCTGGAAACGAGATCTTAATATGCTTTGTTTTTTTTGTATTATGTGGCGTGAAATAGTTTTATTTAAAGAAAAATTAAAATGTGTAACCATTTTGGTCGCTTTCAATTTTCGTACTACAATATATTGTAGGTACCGAAAAAACTTTTGATTTCTCAACCCTGAAAATGAAATTTTGATAATTTTTGTTTGTTTTCATTATGAATGCAAATCTTTATGAGGTATAGAGTAGTTTTATTTAAGAAAAATTTAAAATTTTTAACACTTCTGGTCACTTTTATGTGCTATAAAATATTGCACTTGTCCAACCCTGGATTCCAAATTTTGATATAGTTTTTTTTTAATATTTGATTCCGAATTTGTTCTTCCTAAATTATAAAATACCATCAGTTAGCAAAAAGAAACAACGACAATTGCCTGTTTAATTACTTTTATGAATCAAAAAAATCAATTTCCCAACACTGGAAACGAAATTTAAATTTTAAAATTTTTTTTTACCAATGCAAGTCTTCCTGATGTAAAAAGCGGTTTTATTTTAGATAAACCTAAAATTGTTAAGCTCTTTGGATATTACATGTACTACAAAATGCCGAATGTGCAAATAAAACTTTTAATATCCCATCGCTGGATGAATTTTTTTTTATTTTCTTAGATTTTAATTATGGCAACACTGTTGGTGGCCCAACAAATTTATTTGTTTTAGTACTAATTTCATATAGTTTTCAATATAAAACCTTTCAATAATCAAAAGCTTTAAATTTGAGCCCCTCTTCTTTAAATTATAATGACAACAATAAACGCAATAAATTTAATTCGTTGTAGATGTTGTGTTTTCAGTGGATCTCATAATTTGATGTTGTTATTGAAGTTATTTGCGACCATTGAAAAACATTGTTGTACTTCATTGTTCCGTGTACATGTTGCGGTTCATGTTTGGTGAGAAGAAAATTATAAATGATAAAAATACTGGGATAATTATGTACTAGACCTGCATATTATTAAAAGTATTTAATTTATAATTATTGCTTTATGTGTGAGTAATTACAAAAGCGGTTATAAATTTGGCGAAAAGCAGGTGGATGGAATGTAAAAGTTATTTTGGAATTTAAGATTAAAAGTTTGCATTCATTTTAATTACAATACAGTGCAGAAGTAAAAGTGCTGGTTGATGTATTGATTACGAGGCTTCCTAATTTGATTCAGTTCTGAATACTTAAAATAATTTGAATCTTAAAGTTGCGCATTGTTGTTCACTTCACATTATCGTCGGTAGCTGCTATGATGTCCCAAACTGATTTGAAAAGTGTATAATTACGTGGTCTAAAATATTATTTTTCATTCGCAAATGTTTCCTAATTCTTGTGAAAAGTGTTGAAAAAATTTATTAAATATTCGGCAAAACTTTTCGAACCATTTATTATTCTGAATTGGAAAATTTTATACGTTCGAGCAAATATGAAAATAAAAATTGTCGTTCGAATGACAGCCCTACACAGTCAACAAAAATTTTATTTACATGAATTAAGACAATAATTCTTACATTTTTTCAATCCATCAATTACCGGCTATTTTGTAAAGCCTTAGCGGCCAACTTCTGTGGAAATCATTTTGTATTTTTACCAAACTTGGACTAGGAGATCACTCTTGTAACAGCCGTTTTCGGAAAATGCTTATTAGCTGGGATATATCGTGGCAGAAAAAACAACAAAAATTATTATCATCCAAAATGATGTTTAAAAAAACAAAATCGTTAGACTATTTGGAAAATTGTGATTATGGCAGAACATGAACTTGTTAATGGCTTCAACAACATCATCATCATCAACATCATCATCATCATCTTCATCATCATCATCATCTTCATCATCATGACTAATACCAGTAGAAAAGGGAGAGCGTCATTCAGTTGTCCTCTGATAACGACCACCACCAGTAGTTTATTGTCTGTGGGAGTGCTGTTTAAAACAAAATATGATTCACTGGACGAGGCTATAATCGAATTACATGCAAATGGAGAGGGCTATTTACAACAACGCGAGTAAAAGCATCTAAAAAAAATATTGTTAAATAGTGTTAGATTTTAGCCATATTATAAATATATTTGCACATGCAGTACACTAATATAATTTTCAGCTGACCCAACTTTAGGGAACACTGTGACGAACATTTTCCCTCAATGAAGGGCTGCCTACAGTTTGTATGTAGTTGTGAAGCTCAGGGGTTTGGGATGCATGCAAAAGCCGAAGCATGACAAGCGTATACCTGTAGAAGAATGCATATAAAAATGTAGAGATCATCCCTCTGAGTGCTGATACCAGACCAAATTTTACAGATTTGGAGTACTTAATATTAATAGTCAGTGTGCAAAATTAAATGAAAAATATATGCCGAGATCCCACTGCTCTCCACCAAGAACACATCGGTGGTTTACCCCTGAAAATGATTTCTATTTTTATTACGAACAATATTTCAGGCTTAAAGTGTAGCCTTTTCAGCTACACTTGAAGATTACTGAATAGATGGAGAACTGCTGAAGCTGCAATGATGGGGAGGAAAAAGATAGAACTGGTTATCTCATCAGCCTATTTTCTACTTGGGAAGCTTGCAGCCTATACTGGTAGTTTAACAGGGCAGCCGGAAATAAGGAGTCAGAATAAAACTCATTATTCTTCGATCCATTTGGGCTGGACTCTTTTTCTTTCATTTGCAGTAAGAAAATAGCGAGTTAACCCCAGCACTTTGGCGATTTTTTACGAAACCAATTACACATTTGACGATTTCATTTATGGAAGATATTACGGTTTTTATCAAACCAGCCAAAGGAACAGGGCTTTGAAGCCACTTTTAAGTATGAGCATCTATTCGAATATTGGCTTTATACGAGCCATTACAAATATATTGTCTCCTTGTTGAAAACAGAGAGAAAATTTATATAGTGAATGGTGTTACGGTGAGAATACTGTTGGCGGAAGTAGTGAACGCAAGACTACAACACCTAAGATCCTGAGTGTGGCTCTGATCTGCATATATGTACGGTTATATTAATTGTCGTCTGATCGCTCTTCATCTGTCCTCTTAACACTATTCCCTTGTTTCTGCAGGGTTACGCAAAACAATCATTGGCCTTAACATGTTCAAGAGATTTTTTATTTAATATTTAACTATCATTAATATTTCATTTTGTACAGCAAAATGAAATATTAATGATAGTTATGGGGAACATTTTTGGCTTAAGGATAAGAACTTATAAACCGCAAGTGGTGGGTGGCCATTTTCGCCTTCACCAAGTCGTGCATTTTCCAGTATATTTTGCATAACTTTTCGAAAAATTTCCTGTGTTAAGGATTGAGTATCATTGCGCTTGCCAAAGAGGTCTTGTCGCAAAACTATCCTCTGCAGTGTGGGCTGTGGGGGCTTCATCTAGTTGGAGAAACTACTTTGGACCGTTTTCTACAACCGGTCTCATAAAATTGTCCAACATCGTTCGATGTTCAGCATCATCAACCATAACTGCGGCGCCTTGTGCATTTTCAAGGATATATGGAGCGATGATCCTTTCAGACGATATACCGCGCCAAGCAGTACCCTCAAGTGATGAGTGTAATTGTCGCTGGTGAACTGTTCTTGGATTTGCCGTAGCCCATATCCTGGAATTTTGTTCGGTTACGAAACTATTGAAATATGATTCATCGCGCATTATCAAATTGTTACCGAAATCGAGATTTTCTGATACATTTTCTCAACAAGAAATGGAGTAATTAAGCTATTGTTGGCAGTCTAACGTCGTAAATTTTAGCACAAGCTGAAGTCAATATCTTCTTGTTGATGCTTCTATACTGTCCTGCACACCATCCACAACACGTTGGATATTTTCTTCTGTGTGGACTGTACGTGGTCTTCCGGTAAATGGAAGGTGTCCTACTGTACAATGTTGTTGAAAAAGGTTCAACCAGACGGTTTATTGTTGGTGCCGAAGACTCAGTACGCACATTAAAAAAACGACGTCAGGAACGCTGTGTCAAAACAATTGACCATTGATTTTCAAAGTGATCGCTGTTCTGTTTTGTATTGTTCCATTTCGAACTCCACAAGTTTTCTTCACAAAGTTCTGAAATTAAAAATATAATGACATATTTCTTAATATTTAATAATAATTTAATTATAATAATAATTTAATATAAAAATAATTTAATATAATAAGTTATTAAACATTCAAATCCCAACGGTAGTTTCACGCTGCCCAGCAGTTCTGGAACAATATCGGAATCAAGAAACGAAAGAGGTCTGAAATAGAGATAAGTTGACTGATAAGAAACTTTGCGACAAATATTTGTGGGTGATATAAAAAAGTCATTCTGAAGAGTGGATTATAAAAAATATATTTCGATACAACCATGACTTTGTTGTTTTCAGAAATGTCATGAAGGATTCGCTCTTCATGAAGGCCATCAGGGATAATTTTGTGAGGCTGCACATAAGCAATTATTGAATGTTGGTGACGTTCAATAAATTTTGATCAGATCAACATATGTAATATATGCAGGTTGCTAATATATAGTTTAATCTGTGTAAATTTTTGCATAACTGTTGTCCTGTTTTGCCGTTAGTACAAGCTTGTGACCAACTATAACAGCAACCAACGGATATCGACTGTACAAATTATGAAACAAAATATTTTCGTTGCTGCACAGAACAAAAAAAAACAAGTGGAAATATTGTACATCAACAACAATCAACAGCAGCAGCATCATTATCATCACCATCATCATCATCAACAACATCAATTCTATGTGTGCAAGTGAGCAACTACAACAAAACGTCTATTTTATATATATATTAAATTTAAGCCACCCTCTACTGCTGCTGGTTCCACTTCCAGTACTCTTCGGTTACCAAAAGCTATAACTTTATTAACCACAAACTGCCAAACAAAATTATAGGCGTCAACCATTTAAGCTCTACGGATCAACATAGAAAAACCATCCAAATTATGACGACGAAAATATTAAAGATAAAATAAAAGCGAACCAAAAAAAAATATATTTAAAACTTGGCCGCGTAAATTATGCGCAGGGATTTTAGTTTTCAAAAATAATGAATGCAATTGAATTTTTTGTGCATTTCTAGTTGTTGCTGTTTTTGATGATTACGATGCTGCTGATGCTGCTGATGATGATATTGTTGGTTGGTTGTTTTCCCGTTTGTGTTGTTAAATGATTTTTATAGTTTTTGCTAGTTTTGCTGTTGTCATAATTTTTTGTAGTAGTTTAGCTTGAAAAATTAAAAATAATAAAGAAAAAACCAACAAATTGGCTTTTATTCCCGAGAGCTTATTAATCGTTTCAGCTGGATGTACTCAGCGTTTGTAGTAATTTGAGATTTAGTTTATGGCACTTTTCAAATACGTATCCATTGGGTTTGTGGTTAATGTTTTTTTGAACTCAAAATATTTATGATATTACAAATACCAGAGAGGCCTCAGAATATCCCAATAAAATTTCATTGTGAGTATTATTTGTCAAATTTCTTTGTGTTTGTGTTTGGCCTATGTATGATAACGGCCTGGTCAAGGGGGCAGCTATAGTTAAGTCATATTGAAATAATTTTGGACTATTTTAAAGTGAATTTATTTTCTGGAGGGGGATCATTACAGCTTTCTATAATGATCGAAATTTCAATCGAACTTAAATAAGGTTATTTGGCTCCTGGTTAAAGCCAAACTACAGTGGAATCTAAATAAACCGGCAAAAACAAACAAGGCCCAACTGTTCGTTTATGGCTGAAAAAGAGCAATTATTGGCAATAAGGGCATAGGCCCCAGGGGAATCCCCCACATAATTGTCACCAAGCCAAACTGGTATTCGTTAACCATTTTGCCCAAACAGCTGGCGAAATTGCCTACGTTTAGGCTCTTCCAAACTGATAATCGCTTATATTCTAGTCACAATGCAGGCGGTTGTAGACTTTTTTCTGACATATTTTACTGCTGTATTATTGCCCCATCTCTGATATAATGGAGCATTAGGAGGGCACACGTGTAATATAAAACAATGAAGTTGATTAGCCTATAATAGTCTGGCTGAAGTCATAAAGACATCTAAAAAGGTTTTAACACTGGAAGTTAAAATCTGATTTTATTATAAAAACCATACAAATTTTATATTCCCTTCACACTGGCGCTTAAATTCTAAGGGCCTAAGTTAATTTGGAATAAAACACAAATTATTTAGGAATTTGTAGCGCAAAAGAGTTATTGTTTCGTTAGCTGTGTGGCAATTGGCACCGTCCTGGTGAAACCACTTATCGTCCAAATCCATAATTTCCATCTCACGGTGACGAACACCATTCACAGTAACTGCCTGACCGGCCTCATTTTGGAAAATATACGGACCGGTGATGCCGCCATCCAAACAGTCACTCTTTGACGGTGTGTTCGTTTTTCGACAATCACTCTCCCAAATGTGGCAATTCTGCTTATTGACGAATCCACTGAGATGAAGATGATTTTCTTGGAAAATTAATCATTCACTGTTGCCATTTCTTTTCACCATTCTGCTCACTGACAACGCTTGGAATGTTCAAGAGGCTTTAGTTTTTGAGTCAATTGCACCTTGTAAGCACAAGTCTTTATGCATAATGCTCATCAACGACGAGCGTTAGAGGTGCAATTGTTGGGCACGACGACGAGTTGAGGAGAACGACTCTTCAGTCACACTATCGCAAATAGCAGCAATATGTTCTACAGCACGAGTTGTACGAGCACGCACTGGTCTTTTCACACCTCCTACATACCCAGTTTTCTCAAATTTTTGCACGATTTTTCTGATTGTACGCACATTTGGACGATTAAAGTGACCGAAAAAATCACAAAGTGCACGATATTCATTTTGATTTGAACGCCCATTTTTATAACAAGCCTGAATAACTTTAACGCATTGCTCGACTGTATGTCTTTCCATGGTTCAAAATTAGTTAATCTGAATTTGGGAAATCTCAAATGAAATGCAGAAAAAAAACTTGACATTAAGATGTGGTTCACATTAAACATTGGCTCTTATAATTTAAACACCCTTTATAATAATAAATTCAGGTTTTTACAAACAAGTTGTCGAATAAATTCAATCACAACAAGATAATTTGTTATAAAAATTAGTTCATTTATTGTAACATTTCCCTCTACAAATTGTACTGAAATGGTTCTTGTTTCTATAAAAAAAATTATAAAAAAATTATAATAAATTTCAAATTAAAGTAGGATTTATTTTATATATTACAAATTAATATTTGAATATAATGAAAATACTTATACGGAGCGAATAATATCATATAAAATCATGCAAATTCTGAAGGAAAAATGCAGATGTGCTGGATTTGTCTGTGCATTCTTTCCTCCCTGTCAGATGTTTTCAATAGACAACTTGGCAGCACTCAACTTAGCACAGACAAAAACAGGCAAAAAATAGGCTGCATTTCACAAAACGTATTTAAATTAAATTTAAAAATGGTTTTAAGTTACTTTTAACAAAATAATTTCGTATGGAAAAAGCCAGGTTCTAACAAAATCTTTATATAATACAGCTCCAGGAATTAAGTTGTGAAACTCGACCAGCAAGCTAATATCGGTTGTGGCTCGCGAAGTACTGTTGGAACCACATGCCTTCCAGTCCTAATTTGTTCAATTGCAGCAGAAAAAAACTCGGTTAACATGGCCCTATAGCGTGCGCCGTTGTAGTGTCCTCGAAAAAAAAATGGCCCAGCGTAAGCAGCGAACAATGCAATTACTTTGAGCGGATGTCATGGCTCCTCGTGCATCACTTGTGGATTTTCGGTGCCCCAATAGTGTTGCTTGTTCACGATACCGTTAGATGGAAATGAGACTAGGCTCATTATGATTTTGGTCAAAAAACTAAAATAATAAAACGAAGATAATCAAGGACAAGCGTGTCGTCACATCTCTTTTTGAACGTGCTGGTTTTCGTATATGAACGTACATGCAGGCGATATCGTGTAAGAGACTTTCGTTACTTTCTCTTTAAAAGGCTGCATATTAATTGAGGCCTCCTTAAGAAGTTTACGTGCTTTCTGTGATGTTATACCCAGACTGGATGGTGAGAATGTTGGGTGAGTATTAATGCTCAGGCAATCATAGAGGCTGCGATGGCAATTCCTGTCTGCTGAAGTGTGTTCAACAAAACAGGTGCTGGGGGAAGGCCAGTGTAGGTCTTGTCTGCGTTTTATAGATATCTGCAGGGCTGGTTACTCCTGAGGTGCCATGATTTTTCTGCAGGGGTTGTGCTGGTCCATTCAAAATATCTACGGTCAAGTCTGACTTTGATTGAGACAGAATAACCGATTAATAAATTTTGTTTAACGATTCAAAACACACCGACTCAGTTTTGATTATTTTTAATTAAAATATTTAATAACATTTGAATTTTTATTTAGATTTTATATTTAATCTCTATTTATTTCTTAACACGCGCTTGGAAAATTTAAAAATATAAGAAACCAGTTTTTTTAAAATCGAGGTCCTATAAAATCTCGACTTGTGAAGGCCCTAGAAAAGGTTCCAGAATAATTCTTACAGAATGTAATCATGTCCTTGTGCAAATGTGTATGTGTGTGTGTATGTATATATGTGTGTGTGTTTGCGTTGAGTAATTATTTGACCCGCTTAAAACTTTTGAAGGGCTGAACTGATACGCATCGAATTGGTGGCGTTCTCAAATGTATTTCCAAACTTAGATTTCCTGTGAATTCGAACCGGTAGATATCCAGAGATCTGAAACAAATTTAGAATATAAAAATTTTTCAAATTGTTTGGTTTTCTAAAAGGCTTCTAAACGTCTTTTTCAATTGAACTGAATTAAAAACCCACATCGATCGCCGTAAAAATCTGTTAACTCGTATGTGAGATATCGTGAATGAACACATTCGAAAGAGTGATATTTTTTTTTTAAACTCCGATATTATAAATCTCATCAGTTAGTATTCTTGATTCTTTTCGAAAACTAAACTTTAATCATATTTCAGATTAAAGAGCTCAAACGCACAGAAGAGCGTAAAAAGCCGGCTCCAATAACTTTGCGGTTAAAATTAGTGGAAAGTTGCGGTTAACCGTTTTCCATATATTTTTGGTAACGCACTTTAAATGAATTTTAAAATCTGTTTTCGTGCAACTAAAAGAAAAAAGCTTTTGTTTGTCCAACAAAAGTAGCTAATTTAGCTGTAAAAGAGAATTAATGATGTATTTTAAATAAAAAAGCAGTTTTGGAAGATTTTTAAAAATAAAGTTTTTATTCAAATTGATTTTCGACAATCAAATGCTGTCGTCGTTATGATGGACATTTACATATTGTCAATTTCGAATATATTTCAAAAACTATTTTCTTTGTCTCCGCTATCATTTTAAGAGGAAAATAATATTTATAACTTTTAGATTTAAAGAAATTTATATGTTTTTTTTATTTTTTAATGTAAAATATTCATCTTTCTTTATATGCTGAACCAGTTTTAAATTGACTGACGCTCTAAATATTTTGATGGTCATAAAATTGATGTGTTTATTGTTTTAAATGCATGTAGTTGTTGTTGCTGCGCTCTTTTTTATATATTTTATAAAAAAAATTGTTATTAAAAGACTGAAAATGAAAAAGACATGAAAATTTATCAACAACTTAAGCAGTTGTTAATCCCTTCATGTCAACCTTTAAACGACACAACGAACGATTGTGTGACTGAGTGAGTTTTTTTTACTTTCCGTTAAATTAACAAATTACGAACGCAAAAATAAATAACAATTAATTATTCAGAAAAATATATGTCGGCATTGTTTTCTTTGTAAACAAAATATTGTTTTCGTTTCTTTATTTTAAAAAAATTTATGTCAATTTGTATGGAATCTCAATCAATTTAAAAAGCATATCAGTTTTTTATAAAAGATTTATGCGATTAAGAAATGCCTAAAGTTTTTGAAAAGCCCACAGTTGTTCAGATGTCCATCAATTTACTAAATCGGTCAAAAGTACAGCACAAACTTCAAATGTTATTTCATCAGTACAACGTGTATATTTCTATAACTAAAAATGGGTGTTTTTTATGGGGTGGCAAAAGTTTCAATTAAAATAGAACAAGGAAAGACATCTTTAATATCAAGGAAGCGGTATTAATTAGAAAGAAAACTTTTTGAAATTAATGATTAAATTTGATTTCTGCTATATGGCCGCCACGGCTGGCACGTAGAAGGCGGAATCTGGACCACCGATTTTCAACAGCTTTTCGCAGCATTCGCGACCGTATTTCGCCGATAACTCTTCGAATGTTGATTTCCGGTTGTTTGTGGTTTGTCGACGTAGACAAGTGACTTCACATAATCCAAAAGACATTAATCCAATAGGGTTAAATCACACGATCTTGGTGGCAATTCGTCAGATAATTTTTCCATCAAAAGTTTCTTTGAGTAAATCAATTGTAGCGCGCGCTGTGTGGCACTTGGCTACGTCCTGTTGGAACCACATATCAGGGAGATTAAGGCCACTTCATTGAGGCATGAAAAAAATATCGAAACATATTTCTATGCCGTTAACCATTGACAGTAACATTTTGACTAGCATCGTTTTTGAAGACAAATGGGTCAATGCCTCCGCCAGCCCATAAAGCGCATCAAACAGTAATTTTCTGAGGATGCAGCCGTGTTTTGACAACAGATTGCAGATTCTCCGCACTCCAAATGCGACAAATCTTCCTATTTATATACCCATTCCAGTCGAAATGGGCTTAACCGGAAAACTAAATTTTTAATTGTTGAGTTTGACAAATAGAACAACTATTTTGATAAAAAAATTCAACAATTTGCGCGCGTTGCTCTGGTGAAAGTCAATTCACAATGAAATTTCAAAGCAACCTTAACAAAAATACACAATCATCTGTTAAATGGGTGGTCAAAGAAAGTTATGATACCAAATCAAAGTTGTGACACTCTAAAAAAACACGCTGTACTTGTACAAACATACCCGCATATACATTAATAAACGTAGTTATACAGGGTGTTGCAACACTACCGTCGGTCTTTGAATATTCAAAAACTTTTGAAATATATATGAATATTTTATTTTCATTTCAGAACTTTGTGAAGAAAACTGGGATAACTCGAAAAAGGAACAACACACAATAGAACAGCGATCAAAACTTGTTGAATATTATTTTGAAAATCAACGGTTAGTTGCTTGGACTCAGTATATCTACTGTCGTTTTTCAATTTGCGTGCTGGATCTTCAGCACCAACATTAAACCGCCTGGTTGAACCTTTTTCGACAACATGGTACAGTAGGACACCTGTCATGTAACGGAAGACCACGTACAGTCCATACGGAAGAAAATATTAAATCTGCTTTTTAATGGTGTGCAGCAAAGTATAGCAGGATTAACAAGAATACTTTGGGCACAACCGACGCTATCGCGGAGGTCTGTTCAGAGGCTTTTGGTAACATTGGACGTTGGGCGTTAGGCTGCCAACAACGGCTTCATTAATCCATTTGTTTCTGAGAAATTGCATACAAAAATCGCGATGTCAGTAACAATTTGATAATGAGAGATGAGTCCCATTTCAATGGTTTCGTAAACAAACAAAATTCCAGGATATGTGCAACGGAAAATCCGAGAACAGTTCATCAGCAACAATTACACTCATCACTTGAATGTACTGTTTGGGGCGGTGTGTCATCTGAAAGGATTATCGAACCATATATCCTTCAAAATTCACAGGGTGCCTCAATTATAATTAATGATGTTGATTATCGAAAGATACTGGACAATATTTTGAGGCCGGTTATAGAAAACCATCCACAGTTGTGGTCCCAGCAATATGAAGCCCCCACAGCCCACACTTCAAGAGATACAATGGGTCTCTATATGACCTCTTTGGAGACCGTATTGTTGGGCACAAAAGCGAGTTCAATTGACCCCAACATCTATCGGACTTAACAGTGGCAGACTGTTTTTTTTTTGGAATTATACAGAAGAGAATGTTACGTAAATAACCCCGCGAGCATACCGGGGAGGAAACAAAACTTAGCAATGAAATTCAAGCTCAAATTGAAGAAGCCAAAAAAGGCTACCACTTACGGGATATAATTTAAATTATTAATATAATTTATAATAAAAAGATTATAATAACAATTAACCATTAAATGAAATAATTATTAAAGTTTCAAACCTTAAGGTTTGTTTTGCTCCCCACTGTTTATAAGCATGCGGGCATTATGGAATATAACATATTCATAAGTCGAGGCTCACAAGAGAAGGTTTAGCTGCTCATCTTTTGAGTTGGTGGCAGAGTGGAGTAAGAGAGTTTATACGATGCTTTTTGTACTTGAGAAGTTCGTTTTATTGTACCATTCGTAGTTATTATTTGTTAATTCTATTCATTCTTTTCTTCACTGTGAAGATTATTTTTATTTATTTTTAAAAGATTCAAACTTTATTGTAACAAATTTGTTTTAAATAAAAATAATGTAAAATAGAAGTGATCAGTGAGTTCTTGTTAGGACTTTGATATTTCTTTTGGACTTCCTATTTATTAAAGTCGAAGTTTGAAATAAATATCTTTAGCTGTCCTAAGAAATGTTGGGTAAAGGTTTCACGACGATCTGCATTAGCTACAGTGATCACTTTGAATTTTTTAATAAGATTTTGGGGAAAGAGAATCACTTGAAAGTTAATGTTAAAAAGGTAGGAAATCAAATAATTTTTCTTTACCTTAAACCAAATAAAGCTAATGGCGTTTTCTTTTCTCGAAAACATGTAGTATTTCTTTCTTTTTTACTTTATTTAAAAGAAGCGACAGTTTGTAGAAGTCTTATAACCGAAATTACACTTCGTAGCAGGTGTTGGAATTAAAATGGCGAAAACTTGGTCATAGGACCCTAGACTAATTCTATGTATTCGGCTACCTTTATTGTTATTATAGTCACTCCAATTAGATGATATCGTTGTGTTATAAAAGACATGATATTCGTGGAGAAAAAAGAAGTATATAAAGGATCTTCCAATAGCAATTTCAAGACTTTTAAGGTAATAACGGTTGACATGTTAAAGCTTTAGCCATTCAATTGCATAATTAGTAGTCTAGGGTTAAAAACAATATTCATATAACAAATGTCAGCTTAACTAGTCCTTAAGCATTATTGTACAATTAAGTGAATACCATTAATAGTCAACCGTATAGACATGCCAGCAAATATAAACATTCGCAGGGAAATAGTGTACGTTACCATCCATCATTTAGTGGTTTAGGCCAAATTGAAAATTAATCCGTCAACGGCAAATGTCGATCATGGCAAATGAATGAGTGAACGAATGCGAACGTATGCGACCGATTACTAAATCAAATAGAAACGGGCAACGCTTTTACTTGCTCACTTTGAAAAAATAAAACAAACGATAATTCATAATTTTATTTCATGCCATTGGCGTGATTGCTTAATGCAGCAGCACTATTTACTAAAACAAATATATATATATATATATATATATATATATATATATATATATAAATATATATATATATATATATATATATATATATATAAAATAGCTAATTCTATGTGTATATCAATCAAATGTGTCTTAGCGTGGCTGAAATGGAAAAATGATCGAATGCTTGTGGTTACTGAAATTCATAAAAATATGTCTTTCATATAAAATTCCACAAACTTAAATGTAATTTAAAAAAAAAACAAGTCTGATTGATAGCTGCGTTATTTGGTATTAAAACCAACAAAAAAAAAACGTTATGACTAAAAACCGCTAACGGTTTACCAGACAAACGGGTGCTTCACATACTCGGCAATAGATTTGTTCGCTTTGAAGAGACACATTCAATAACCCCCTGGCGGTTCAGTTCAAAAGCGACTTGTCATTAAAATTATATTTTATTGAAGTCAGAAATTGAGTTGGTCTCTTGTTTTTGTTTTTTCTTTTTATCATTTTAGTCTATCCCTTTAAGTTTTTGTTTCAGTTAAAGTTTAATAAATTTTTATTACATTAAATATTGTTGTGTTAAATATTTTATTGTGTTTTAAAACGAAAATTTCTCTTTTGTTTTTTCTTCTCACCGTGTCTTTGTTAAATTATTTTATTGCTCGTAAATAATGTGTTAATAAATTTATTTAATTTTTATTTTTTCTTTTTCTTTTTTGCTGTTCCCCACCGAAACCAAAAAAACAAGTGATAAAATATAAAACCCATGCCCAATACAATTTTATTGCATCTAGCCATTCAGTCGGCCGGGTCGGCTGGCTGGCTGGTTGGCTGACTGGTTGGCCAGTTAACAAGCCATTCATTTATCCAGCTATTTAGTAATTTAGTATTTCAAGCATCTCTGGAGTATTAACTGGAATGTGATTTTGTTTGTTTATTTCCTCGTATTTCCATTTCGGCCAAGCCACCATGTTATCAATTGTCTATATAGGTTTTTGTCGTTTTGGCTTTATGGTTCATCATGTTTTGGTGGCAGGGCAAATGTATTTTCAATGCCTTGAAAATATTTTATTACAATTTTGTTTAGTATTATTTTGTTGTAAAAGTATTTAGTGGAAGCTAATTGAGGCAGGGTGGTACAAAAAATATATTATTTATAGGGTTCAGAATGGATATAATATCTCTAATACTATTCTATTTCTAATGATATTCTATTGGCATTCGATGTAACTCTCCAACATGGAAATAAACGATCAGTCGAAAGTCTTGATGCCTGTAGGAGCATCGCATCCCTGTGCAAATAGCGTCACTTCATAATTCCAAGCTTTTCAAAGCTCGCTGTTGAAGCATTTTTTCTCCTTTGCAATTATTAAAAGTCACTTCTTTAATTGTCGCGAAAATGTGCAGGGTAAACTGAAAGGAAAATATCATGAGTCATCCATGATGAAGGTGATTATGAATCGTTGCGTTTCTTGTCTTAGAACTGGGTTAATGGCAACGATATTTATCGCATGTTACTTATGGTATTCGCATAAACGCCATAAATCATTTAAACTTTGAATAATGATCACTTCAAACAAATCAACATGTGATACCACATTTTAAGACAGGAACACTACATGATACCCTACACCAGAGGTGTAACACATGAAGCGAAACAAGACTAAAATAATTTTCATGTTGTGGACGGTGGTTGGTGGAGTTATTGTTTGTCAAGAAGAAAACGAAAATGTATTTAAAGAAACTCTAGTCTAAAAATTATAAACCAACACGATCGCTAATAAAAATATACTCGCCTCTTGCAGACTCTACGTTTTTAACTTAATTGTGCCTAAAGACAATTGTTGGCAAATATTGAAACACTCTAAAAAAATGTTAGTAACATGAAGACTACAGCGAGACGTGGACAGGGATTACCCAACGAAATATTTGGCCATGATATGATGAGGAGGAAAACAACACTATGATTTGAGAATTTTATATAACAGAGCAGGTACAGCATAAGATTATACATTTAGGGAGTTCGGAACTTGGAAGAATTATAACTTCAATTATTTATGTCATCACTTAACATCAGCTACTGTAGTCATAAACAAGTAAAAGTGCTACATTCGGCTGTGCTGAATCTTATATGACCTTCGTCGACTTAAGCCTATGAATTTATGTACCAAGAAAGTTTAAATTGTCCCATCCTTGAATCGTCTCTTTGAAGTTGTTCAATGAAAATAAAGGAGTTTGCGATAGTTACTTTTATTTACCAAAATAATCAGCTTAATTTTTCCAGCTCATTTTTCCTAGTTTCAACACGTCGATCCACCAAAAAAAATACTCTTCACTGTCCAACCCTGCGTAGATTATTTCGTTTGATTTTTAATCAATGAATTTCTTTTAAAATTAAAAATATGTTTAATATCAATAATAAATTTGATAGTTGTAGTAGTAGAAAGATTAATATTAAAATTTTATATAACATATTAACTTTCCACCTCTGGAGCTGTAGTTTTGGCTTTTCTGTTCTCCAGTACCAGCAAATTTCTTAAAAGAATAAAAAATATAATTAATGAATGAGTAAAAAAATAATAATTTATTAAAGTTGGTTACACTTATGACCCAAAAAGCATGTCATTGTCCAACCCTGGAGTAAAATATCTTATTTTACTTGAGCTTTATTCTCAATATAAAATGGTGTAATTGCAAATATATATTTGATTTATTCAGTTAATATGATATATTAAAGTAAAAAAGAAATTTTCCAGCTCTGCTGTCTTTACGGTCTCTATGATTTTCAATAGAAATAAATTTCTTTCAAATTTTTCGTTATGTATAATTTATAAAGAAAACAATTATTTTATTTGGTTATAGAATCTACCAAAAATATTATTAATTGTCCATCCCTGGAATTCTTTGATATATAATTACCAATAGAATTTCTTTATAAGACATTTTTAGTTTGAATACAAAAACTAATATTTTTTATAACTTTTATTGACCACAAAAATTGTAGCTTTCCAGCCTTGAAGCTATTTTTAGCTTTTCTGATTTAAAAAGCCAATCAATTTTATTAAAATATATGAAAGAATTTATATTTATAAAGAAAAAGGAACAATTTATTTCAGTGAGATATTTTCATTAAAGTAATATAAAATATAAGATTTTCCACATCTGGAGCTGTCTTTTTACTTTTCCGTTCTCTCGTAAAAATATATTTTTTTCATATACATCATTTAATTGCCAGATATAAATATTTAATGAATTTGGTTTTCGTTTAATTTTATATAAAAAAAAAATTCAATAAAATGGGCCATCACTGGAACCAAATATTTGACTTTTAATACCAACTAAATTTCTTTCTAGTCTCAATCAATTTAATTCAAAAATATTAAAGTGTATAATTTATAAAGAAAGATTAATTATAATTGTTTATTCAAAAATCAAATTTTTAATGATAATTTTATTTTCGTTTCAGTATAAAATACGTTTATTTAATAAAAAAAAACTTAAACTGGTTTTAGCCAATTACTTTTATATAACAAATATCAATTTAAATTTCCCAGCTCTGGCAGTCCATATAGAATTTCAGTGATTTTCAATATTAATTCATTTCGGACCATTTCCAATACATCAGTCTCGTCTGGAGGCATCGGAGCTGCGTTATTCTCTACAAACAGACGGTAACCGCTTATTCGATCTTCCGATCCATAAGGACCCAGAATATGTAAATTATATGGGATCGAATGTTTATATTGAGGAAAGTACACACCGAATAATACTTTTACAATCTTTAATAGGGTATATAACATGTTGTAGACATGAGCCCGAGTACAGACAAAATAAACTTATAAACTGCTTGTCAGGCTAAGTCCGCATAGAAAAGTTGTCTTATAAGTAGCTTATAAGCATAAAATATTTTTTATGAATAAGACCTTTAATACACTTTTTATAGATTTTTAATTTTAATCCGATGTTGGTTGGCTCTAATATTTTTTCTAAATGAAAAACTTCTATTCTGTTTTTTGATTATGTTTATTTGAAGCTTTAGAATTTTATTGGTCAAGTCGAGAAGATTATATCGACCAAATGGGCGCTGTTACATTTGATTGCTATACGGGCGCGTTCTATGACATTTTTCATCACTTCGGCGAGAACTTCGGACGACAGATTCTCGTACTCCTGTCGAATGTTGTCGCTGAGGGCTTCCAGAGTGTTGGGCTTATTCACGTAATCACGGAACTTCAAAAAATTTCACAAAAAACTCTGGAATGGTTAAATCTGGCGATCTTCCGGGCCAGTGTACATCGCCGAAATGAGGCGGCGATGCCTTCAGAATATCAGAATAATATGGAGGAACCACATGTCTGCCCTCCAGTCCTAATTCGTTCAATTGCTACAGAAACACTCAGTTAAAATGGCCCTTAAGGCGAGCACCGTCCACTGTCACGTCCTCGAAAAAAAATTGTCCGATAACTCCTCCAGTGTGAACAGCGAATTATGCAGTCACTTTGAGCGGTTAAAACAGCTCTTCGTGCATCACTCGTGGATTTTCGGTGCCTCAGCAGCGGTAGTTTTGCTTGTTCACGTCCGTCCCCGCTCAGGTGGAAATTAGCCTCATCGCTCATTATGATGTTGCTCGAAAAATTCGTCCACTTTGTCTTCGATTATTTCGCGTTCTTGGGAAGTGTATTGTTCCATAGCTTATTCACTCGTATTCTACAACTGTCTAATTCACAAGTGTCAAATCAGATTTGACACTGGCTTCCATTTTCGAAAATTAGAGCATCTTCCAATAGGGTGATTTCTTTTGGATCACCTGTTATCTTCACTATGGCTAAGATTGCATCATTAATGCGTTACCGCAATTTGGGGGATTTTGGGGAACTTAAATCAGATGAATATTAAGAACCGCAGGGACATCTAGAGACTTGTCGAAGGGAGGATTTAACACAGAGTGTTCGGCGAACTTGGAATTATTATTATTAGCCTGCCCCTAATAACATCGGCCGCTTTGGCAGGAAACCAGCAAGTGACCAGCTCTACATCTGTCGAGAAACTAGTGCTTTCATTATTCTCTCATTAATATTTAATACATCTACTGTCATCTGCGCATTATATAAAACGCTCAATTATTATATCAAATTAAGGCGTTTTTGAAAACATTTCGTAGTTTATTTAATATTAAATTATTGTTTGACTCGATGTTACTTTCTCCTCAATCCAAATATAACGATTTAAATTTTAAAATTTATAGCCAGTTTTTAATAATTTACTTTATATTTCAAAAAAAAGACAATAAAAATATCCCGTTGTGTCAGTTTTTTTTTTATTTTGTTCGTCAGCGAATATTTACGATTAAAAATGTTCATGTTTTAAATGAAATTTCTCAATGTCACTCTACAACTTGGCATTAAATTAATATTATTGAGTTTTTGTTTTATTATTGAAATTTAGTATGGATTTTCGTTTGTTAATCAATTCGATCAATATATTATATTTAAGCATTCAATTTATTGACAAGTTTTATAAATCATTGGAGGAGGCACAGTGGCTTTAAATGAGTTGCAAAATTTTTAGGTTGTCAGGGCTGAGTTAACGCCTGCAGTTCAATAGACAATAAAAGAAAATATTTCACTACTCGTAAATTGTGGGACACACTTCTAACCCTAATTCATATATATCGCAATGAAAACTTTTAATGAAATTAATGTCACAAAAATTCGCACTGTGAACACTGTGCATGGCAACTTAAAAGTAATTTCAGAAAACCACTCCAAATGTATAACCAAACAAAAGAGTGATTAAATTAATTAATAATACTATTCGTAGCGGACTATAAAATTAATTAGTTATTTATGGCTTTTGTTTAAACATCTACCATAATTTCATTAAAATATTGAATTAATCAAATATAAAAGATTTATATTGTTTTTTTTTTTGTTATATTTTAATATACTCGTTTCGTTCTGGTTGAATTTACAAAATCGTGTTTTCTTAAACGATTTTATTTGCTTGAAAATCCTACGGATACACACAAATTTACAATTTATTTTATGAAAATTTTTTCCACCAGATGAGAGACAATAATCCATACGCCTAATCCCTCTTAAATCATTTTTGAAGAAAAAAAGTTTTGCTTTTCAAAAAGTAGGAAAGCAAATAAATAAATTGTATTTGAGGGATTATAAATGGATTTAAATCATAATTTTGATATATTCGTTCGTTCTCTTACAATCAGTTGGTACCCCTGAAATGTTTCAATGGAAATTTACGATTCTTTGTTGAGAAATTTAAATATATATTTCTTGGTTGAAAACGTCATATAAATGAGTAATATGTGTGTGTATGTGTGTACTTCAAAATCATTCAAGAACAGAAAAAAGTCTTTCATTTCAATGGCAGGCTATTGAAATTGCAGTTTCCGATAAACAATATATCGGCATGTGTACCCAAATAGGGTGTAAGTTTATAAAATGGGTTAACTTCAGTACATCTTTACCTTCGATTTTCTTCAAAAAGTACTTTTTAGAAGAAAGAAAAAAACTCTCCTTAAAAGGTACCTTTTCCAAATCTACTTATGAAAATTTTTCGTTGAATTTTTTTAAATTTGAAATTAAAATATTTATTTGAAATTATCGTTTTAAAGAATAAAGTACCTTTTCCCAAAAAGTACCTTTTTCAAAAATGCTTTTGAAATCAAAATATTTCTAAAACTGTCGTTATAGCATAAGTACCCTTTCATTAGAGTACCTCTTACCAAAAAGTACCTTATTGAAGACTGCTTTTGAAATTTATTTTTTTTAATTGTCGTTTTAAGGATTTATATACGACCAAAGTACCCTTTCAAATTGAGTACCTTTTTCCCGGAAAATAGCTCTTTGAAAACTGCTTTTGAAATTAAAATTTTTCTTTGAAATTATCGTTTTAAAAATTTATATATATTAGCAAAAGTACCCCTTTCAATAAAGTACCTTTTCTCAAAAAGTATTTTTTTCAAAACTGCTGTTGAAATAAACCTTTTTCTTTAAAATTATCGTTTTAAAAATTTATATATATATATTAGCAAAAGTACCTCTTCCAATAAAGTACCTTTTCTCAAAAAGTACCTTTTTGAAGACAGCTTTTGAAATGAACATTTTTGTATAAAACTGCCGTTATTTACAAATCATTAGTAAATTAGCAAGAGTACCCTTTTCATTAGAGTACATCTCCCCATAAATACCTTTTTGAAGATAAATACGACAAAAGTACCCTTTTAAATTGAGTAGCTTTTCTTAAAAAGTACCTTTTTAAAAACTGCTTTTGGAACTAAAGTTTTTCTTTAAGATTTTCGTTTTAAAGATTTATATACGTCAAAAACATCCATTTCATTAGAGTACCTTTTCCCAACAAGTACCTTTTTTCAAAGTGTTCTTTGTCCTTAAGCAAATGTTTATGAATTTTATATTCCTAAAAGTGCTATTTCCAAACAGTTCAGTTTTGGTAATAGAAAGATTTTTTTCCAAATTTTATACTCAAAAATCATAGTTAAAAAAGTTACTTTTACAAAAAAGTACCAATATAATAAATTTTTTAAGTTATATAAGGTATTATGTAAAAAAAAGTACCTTGGCAGAATAGTACTTTTTTAACAGCACCATAATAATCTACAATCACTATCTTCGAAAAGTGCCTTTAGCAGAGAGTACTTTTTCTAAAAGTACTAAAATAGTATTAAAGAATACACTTTATGAAATGATAGACTCGAATTTAATATATTTTAGTTATATGAATTGTTGGGTAGATATTTAATTTTTAACTTTATTTCCCAACTTTTTTTTTTATTTGGTACCTTTTTTGTATCTTTCGAAAAATTGGCTGATATTCCAGTTAATGAAATCGGGGCAACCAAACAATTTTTGCCACTAACACCAAATGTACCTAACAATTTCTTCACGAGTGTTTCAGAAGCAAGATTTTGCTGTATTCATAAGAATTAATTAAATTATAGAAAATTAATGGTCAATACATCAGGATTGCAGTTCTGTTCTCAATGCAAATCTATATTGAAGATATCAATTCTCAAACGATTTCGTGGCATACCCAACTATCCCAAAGAATTCTCGTCTATGTCAATGGCTTATGATGCAGTTTCTCAGTTGATATGAAGTTGAAATTTATAATTTCTTAAATTTTCCTACAATTATTAACAATTTATTAGCATTTAAAAATAACACTTCTGTTTTGCATTAATCTCTGGAGCAATTTGGCCCAATCGCGAAATTTAATTAAGTCTTCTCTTCAACATTAAAAACAACAGCTTTTGTTTGCAAATTTATTCAAATATTTATTGCATGTTTGCTCAACATCAAACATTTATTTTGAATTGACACTAAAAATTAACGACTGCTGTTTTGTTAAGCAAAAGAAAAAAAAAAAGCAAACCGAAAAATGGCTGAAAAGAAACTTGTCAGAAAAATCTCATAATAAAAAAGAACACTCTGATGAAATACTTTGCATTTAAACAATTCATTCCATCATTTATTCATTCTTTCATTCATTCATCCCAACAGGAATGATTTCACATGCTGCCGGTATGAAATAAAATTTTATTCACATCTCAAAAGTAGAGGAAAATAACTCTAAATTTATATTACACGACCGTGCCAAGTGCACGCACTGTTGCCAACTCGGCAACACATAAAAAACAATGACTTATATGGGCTTCTGTTGAAAGATATGAAGTATTCTTTCCGGCTAAAATGGCCACAATAAGTACACGTCAAAGTATAATTTTGAAGGCTAACGAATAACGTAAAAATATTCCATATTGTTTTTTATGTTTTTTTATCTTACTTGCTTCTTCTTGTCTTAGCGATGCACGGTAGGACGCAGGACGTTAGTCGGTAATCGTGTTTTACTGTTGAATCGAATATATATTTCTGATACCTGTGGCATGAGAGAATTTTTATGAAATTTCGCTTAGAATAACAAAACTAATTGCTCAAAGACACTTTGAATTCTGACAGTGTAGTAGTGATTGTAATCTGTGACCAGAAAAATGTTGCAATTGATACCAGCTTTTTAAAGGCGTCGTCTAAATTTAAAAGTCGACAATGAAAATAATGTAAAAGTGAAGAAAAATGTTATAAAGAGCCGCTATTAGAGAAGTTGCGGTGAATGACAGTAGGATCAGCACAATTTCATTCCAGAGCTGGAAAACTTTAACTGATATTTGGTATATAAAAGTATACTGCTAAAGCTAAAACGTTTCTATACTTCAAGGAAAATTAAATTGGTCATAAAAATTAAACTAAAATATAAATTCGATTCCAGGGTTGGACAATTGAGAAATATTTTTTTCTTTTTCCTTAGAAATCAAACACAATTGGTATATTTACTGAAATTTGTTCTATCTAGAAATCAGAGCAACCAGAGCTGGAGGAAAAAAACATCCAGAGCTGGAGAGCTTAATATATTTTTTGGAGTATTCATGTTATTAATTCTAAACTTCCAACGTCAAATATTTATATAATTAAAATCAAATAAATTGTTACTAGACACCAAATAAATATACCAGGTTGGACAATTGAAATGTATTTTTTCCTTCTTTTCAAACACAATTGATATTTTTATTCAAAATTATTTGTAGAGATCAAAAGACCCAAAAAAAAGATCCAGAGCTGGAAAACTGAATATATTTTTTTAGTATTCATATTTTTAAATTGAATTAATGGCTTTTAACACCCAACATCATTTACTTATATACTTCATTTTAATTAAATTTCTATTAGACATCAAATAAAATAAAAATATGGATGCCAGGGTTGGACAATTGAAAATTTGTTGTTATTTAAAAGTAGCCAAGTTTAAAAAAATTTTTCTTTTTCTTTAGAGAGTGAAGATATTTAATATCTTTTAAAAAATTATTATTATTATTTGAGATCAGAAAAGACAAAAGTACAGCTCCAGAGGTGGAAAAATATAAATTTATATTTTTTTATGAGAGACAAACAGTAAAAGCTTTGGCAGTTGGATTAACTTTCTTATTGATATTGAGTTTTATATACATTTTTAATAATTAATTATAATCAATTATGATTTAAGTATTATATTTTTAGTACTAAAGTAATTGAGTAAGACTAATTTTTTGATAATAAAATTTATAATTCAAAAGGGGTTCGACAGTTGAAACTTATTTTGGCCGATTGATGTATAAGAAATAAAGCAGTTATATTAAACATATGGTTCCAGAGTTGGAAAATTTAACCATATATTTTGTTATATAAAAGTAAGTACCGGGAACTCTTTTTGAAAATTTAAATAAAACCTTTTTAATACTTTTGGCAAAAAATTAAATATTTAATTTCAGAATTGAACAATTTAAGACAGACATACGTCGGTGAAGGGTATGTAAGATTCGGCACAGCCGAATATAGTAGTTTTATTTGGTTTTTTATATGTATGTTGCAACAAACTAACAATCCGTTCGATCAATCTAATTCTGTGCTACTTTTTCCAATAAATCTGGAGGTATGACGTTAATGGTATCTTTCAGATCAATATTCTTGGCGTAAGAGAGGCTATCGCAAGAATTAAAGCCGTTAAACTTCCAATAGCGGCTTTATAATGGCATTTCATTTGGACAAGAGGCAAAAGAAAATCGCGGTTTGATTAAGAAGTTTATATTTAGCGATGAAGCCAGTTTCCATTTAAATAGTTTCGTAAACAAGCGAAATTCCAGGATATGGGCTGAACATCAAAGGGTGCTGGGCAATTTTTCGAGGCTGGTTGTAGAAAACCATGCATTGTTGTGGTTCCCTAGCGCACACTACAACGGATACAATGGATCTATTACGGGACCTCTATCGCGAACGTAATATATCGCGCAGAAGCGATGTGGGTCAGTGTTCACCGGATCTAACAGCGGAAGTTTTTTATCTTCGGGGCTTAAAAACTGATGCTCACTTTCCCATGCGCTTTGGAAGACTTTTCATGTCTTTCTGGATCATAAATACTTTTCGAACAACTTTTGTACGAGTTGGACCAGCTTTCAGATCAAAATATCAAAATTATATTTAAGATAAAAATAAACCGAATTTCAGCGAAATTATTTGAATCTGTCCTATTAGTGATACAATCGAGGAAAACTGTTAGATGTATAATTTTTTAACATCCCACTAGGAAATATGAAAATTTAAGAAAAATCTATATATATATATATTATTCGGTTCTCATCTCCCCGTTTTTTGGAGTCCTACTAAAGTTCCTCACTATTTGTGAAAGTCCGTCACAAACTATCGATTTTAACAAACTAATCAGCTCTTGAAATTGTAAAATTACGTCGATCAACGCAAACCAGTGAAAATTGATTAATCCGTTCGTGAGATATTTTGATCGAAAAAGTTCGAAAAAATAATATCATTTTGAGTAACTCCGAAATTATATATCTGATCAGTTAGTGTTCTCTATTGTTTAATAATAAAGAAAAACAGCATATATAACTGCTGATGACGTCAGAGTCGGTTGATGTGAAAATTAATATAATAGTGTTTTAGCCCGAAGAGTTCAGAAGTGCAAAATTGTACAAAATGCAGGCTGCAATGGCGGAAGGTTACAGGGATGTCCCTTAAGGTCAATCACTATCCAAATAGTTTTTCTAGACACTCTTCATGCTATTTTCTATATATTTGATTAAATTTAATATTTTAAGTTCGCTTAACTAAAGTCGATTTCTCATCAGGGGGCAAATTGCGGCATTCGATACGATTCGAAATTTTAAAATATTTCCACATAAACTCTATTGAAATATTTCGTAATTTCGTTCGATAACGAGTGGCGTAATTTGCCCCCAGATCTCGACGCCTTGACTTCGTAATACTTAAATCATTATTGATTATAATTAATTATTAAAAATATATATTAAACTCAATATCAATAAGAAAGTTAATCCAACTGCCAAAGCTTTTAGTGTTTGTCTCTCATAAGTTTTTTAATATTTTAGTATACAAAATATTAATATAAAAAACCTTAAAACTCAAAAAAAACTAAAAATTATTAAAAAAAATTACTTTTAATAACAATAAAATTTGTACCAAAAAACTTTTCTATAACGTCAATAAATAGTTTTAATTTTCTCTCAGTGCAAAACATCGAATAGCATTTGGAATCTGAACGAATTATTTCGCGCAGAAGTGATTTAAATTGGCCGCCTACATTCACCGGATTTAACAGCAGCAAGCGGTTTCCTTTGAGATTATTTGAAAGAAAAGTTAAACGCAAACCGACCAGTGACCATACCGCAGGTAAAATAAAATGTTCTATGATGCAATATGTTCCAGAAAGAGCATGGATTCGCAAAGCCACTTGCGGGATATAATTTTTCATACTTAAGGCGATATTCTTTATAATATAACAAAAATTATAATTAACTTTTAAAAAAATGGTTATTAAACATTGAAATCATAACGGTAGTTTTGTGCCATCCTGCATAAAGAGACCAACCAGCCACGGTTGCGTCATCAGTTTTCAACAAAAATCCTTTACTGCTCCACTGTAACTTGGCAATCGTAACCCCTCCTGTTTGATATGCTTAGCAACTGTAGCTACGCAGATGAACAACAAAATGTCAGTTTTCCGGCTCTAATGAAATGAAGAAATGTGCTTAGAATTTTGATTTTTTTCTTCGTCGCTTTTGTTCGTGTTATTGTATATTTTACGGTTAAAAGTGTTCTTTCTTTTAGCTCAATGACTGACTGACTCCATAAACTCAAACACGATATCGTTACGAGTAAATTCATACATCTTCTGAAATGGCAGACATCCAATAAAGAAAAAATCCCCACAAGTAGCTGTAACACACACACACACACATACAAACATATTTAACGAGATAACACACACTTGAACACTTACACAGACACACTGGAATACATATTTAATATAATAGAAATATACTTTTGAAACGTCAGTCATGTTTAAAGTTAGCAAATCAATTTAATGTCAGTCACAAACGTAGCATTTGCTTAACTGAGATGAACACACAAATTTCATCATCAACTGAAGGAAGAATAACGCAGAAATATATAAAACGAAATCTGTTTCTTCATGGTGTTTTACGTTGGCAGAAATGTTCCACTACCAACCGAATAATGGCAACCAACCATGGCCTCTATGAGATGGAATCAACATATGCCTTTGGGGGATGATTGTTGGCTGAACGATGGGTTTGCGCCGAGTTGGTGGGGTATAATTCTCTATTTATTTATATACGGGTACTTTCAATGGATGAGTGTGCGTGTATCCACGAGCACACGAACTTGTGTTGTTTCCTATTTGGGTAATGATGTACTTTGTTGTCTAGTAAAATGGAATTGGCTGCATCAGAAACACGTCCCATACACATGAATCCAAAGTAGATTTGAAAAGAGTTTATTCGGCATTTGAATATTAAAAAAGAAAAGGTAGAAACATCGAACAATCACATAGAGGACACGTTGAAGCGTTGCATGTACATCAAAAGGTAGACTGGGAGGTAGCATGTGTGTACTGCTGGTGTACATTTCGAATATATTTTCTTTTGATATTTTGTATTGTATCATTGCGTTTGTAATTTGTTGTTGTTGTATATTTTCCTTCCTTTTGTTTTATTTAATTTTATTTATATAATTTTTTGCTACTTTTGCTTCATTTTGTAATGTTTTGCAATATCTTCGAAATGCTTGAACGCAGAGAAAACGCATTAAAATAAAATTTTATGTTATTACGGTTGATGTTACAAACTTGCACACACACATAGATACATACACATGGATCTGTAGATATATATGGATCTCTACGGATGCTTGCTTATATGCTCACAACATATCAAAATTGATTTGTAACATCAAATTATGGGGAGATGACAATAACACGAGTTCTAATAACAAATAAAGTTTTGAATAATTAAACAAATACATGCAAGTCCTTAAATACAGGGTGCTTTTTTTTTGCAAGTATCACAAATTTGAGTTGGCATCGCTGCCTTATTTGAGCACCCATTTAACAGCTGATAGTTGCTTCTTGTTTCGTTCGCTTTGAAATTTCATTATAATTTCTGGACTTACATCAGAGCGACGCATGCAACTTGTTAAAGTTTTTAATCAAAATAATTGTTCCTTTCGTCAAAATCATCTATTCAAAATTTTATTTTCCGATGAAGGCCATTTCTAGTTGAATCGGTACGCAAATAAGCAGAATTTTAATAATTGAAATGAGGAGAGTCCACAAGCTTTCGTTGAAACTCCATCACATCGACAAAAAATTACTGTTTGGTGCGCTTTATGGACTAAAGGCATCATGGGTCCTTAAAGTTCATTAAGCAAAGTCCTTCGGCTCTGACCGCATTTCTTCCAAGTATATGTCTTGACCTATTTGATATGGATTTTTATCCTATTATTAATTGATACTATAGTTTAAAGTGTTCAAAAAGATTAATGGACAAATGGACATCAATTTAATTTTTAACTCGTACAGTAAAGTAAAACAGCACTTTTTCGAAAGCCGCTGCATTTTCTCAAAAGGACCCTTTATATTTTGCGTTAACTACTGATGAGTTGCCTTTTATAAACAGGAAAACAGCAGCGATATATTAAAATTTGTGCGAGTATTAATCTCAAATTGCATATGTGGCAGAGTGTCTTAACTTATTTCCAGGTTCGAGTAAAAGTGGGCAGCTAAATCCAAGGTATGCTAGTTCGTTTATTACCATCCCATAGGTCAACAGTTGCATACCGGGGTATGCATAATGATATATAAGAATATGTGTTAGTATATTTTGTTTGTTACATTAAATTTGCAGTTTCCAACAAATGAAATTATATAAAACTAAAATGCAATATATTATAAGGCGGGATAATAATAAAATGTGCCAACAAAACAGAAGCAAGATCATGCAACTATAAAAGAATAGAACCATAAACGAATAATTAACCCTAAGTCACGCTCAAACTTTTCACATATTTATACCCTTCACAAACAAGTTAAAGACTACATTTAGGTTTGTCATTTCGTGTTTAATTTCTTCTATAATAATATGCGACTCCATAAAGTATTCTGGATCCTTATGAATAGCGATGACGATTGTCCGTCTGTCTGTACATGAAATCAGTTTTCCCAAGCCCCAGAAGAGCTAGAGACTTCGTTTTTGGACTGATCGATTGGGAATAAACTTAAAGAGAGTGGGATTCAGAGCTGGAAAGCTTACACCGATTTCTCGACTATTTTACGCTTTCGGCAAGCCTCAATTGTCTATCAAAAAGTAACAAATAACATTTTTTCCAGGGATAGAAAATTAAAAGTTTCCTTTTGACACATTCAGTATTTTGTAGTACATGTTATAAATAAAATGTTTAAAAATTTTAAATTTTTCTTAAATAAAACCGCTTCATACTTCATGAAGATTTGCATTGTTAGAAAAAAAATTTTTAATTTTAAATTTCGTTTTCAGGGGTGGGGAACTGTTAATTTTTTCATTAATAAAAGTAACCAAAAAGGCAACTGACATTGTTTTTTTTTTGCTAACTAAAACTATTTTATTACTAAGAAAGAACAAAATTGGTACTTAAAAATATATGTGAAAATGAACTTACGTTGGTGAAGTGTATATCAGATTCGTTACAGACGAATATACCACTTTTACATCTTAAAGACGGTGTAACCACTAATAAAAAATCTTATAATTCAATTCATACAAGTTCTGTTATTGTTAAAAGGTTAAAAGTATCTGAACCAAAATATATTATCAATATCTAGTGGTTGTGGTTATCGGGCAGACATATGATAATACCTATCAAAAGTACCTGTAGAAAAAAAAGAAATTCAATATAAATTGTATAAACATACCCGGGTATGCTTCTGTTGATGACTGATTATTTGTGTTATTGTTGGCATAAAGTCGGTAAGAAGTGCATTAATTAGGAATATATTTTATATTAATTAAACCAAGAGAACGGATCAGTACTGGTTTCATCGAACTCTAAGAACTTCTTTAATTAAAGTTTTAATTTAATTTTTAATTAGTATTTATTCAATTTCCCAACTCTAATTACTAATACTCTATTAATATTAAACTTATCTTGCTTTTGTCCATGGTACTCCGATGCTGAGATTAAAAGCGTTAATTGCAGATGGGAACTCAAGCAAGTCTTATAACTTTGAGTTTATTAAATAAATCCTTAAAATATTAAAAGCATTCAGATCGTCTGACACTGTAACTGAATCAATATCTAGATAAAATATCGAAGAAAATCTTAAGACTATAACCTTCTTCATAATAGAAATAAGTAAGTTTTTCCATGCCAAAACAGCCTACTTATTTGCCATACAAACATTATTTTTACTGTTTTCATAAATTGTATTTTATATTTGTTTTCCATATTCTGAATTCAATCACTTAAGTGGTGACAAGAAAGTTAAAATCAAAATTATCTTAAATAAGCCACAGCAAAATACATAAGAAATATAACAAAAATCGTTTGACTTTGTCGCCATCAGCATCATCAACGTCAGCAAATTTCAGCCGCGAATCTCCAACAAAAGTCCTTCATTGTTTTCATTTATTCCAAGTATAAAAGAAATTGTTTGCTTTTATTGTTGTTGTGTTTAAGTATTTGGTTTGCTTATTGAGTTCGGTGAATTTGAGTTATTTATGTGACGTTATTGTATAAAACTTACCATTTTATTGCCGGCTCTTCCAAAAATGTGTAAGAATAAATTTCCACTACAATAAAGTTGTTATTTTATATTGACACATTTGAAGCAGCAATCGCTCGTCAACACAAAGACACATAAAATATTTTGCAAATATGACAAAAAAAACAGGAAGTTTATAAAAAAAATGAAACAACAAGACGCGGTTCAAGTTGACAAAAATACAATAATAAACTCGTAATGAACGAGTATACTTTGTAACAATAAAAATTTATTTGAGGTTATGATATTTTCAGACCACCGAAATTGATCTAAAGGAAATTGATAATTCAATAAAGTTGGAAGATATAAAATTTTAAAAGAATCTCATTAAAGAATTGAATGTGTTAAAGCTATTTATGAGAGAAATTCTATCAGGGCTTGTGCTATATATATTAACAACTAAATGCACAGTGGGACTGGATAAATAAATATATAAGTAATTAATGTGTCTATATAAAACTTTCGTTTGCCTTACGTTATAAGAAGAACTGTCTTAACGGCAAACTATTTCTTATGTAAGACGGAATATAAGGTTAGAAATATGGACCATCAAGAAAATTATCTATTGATTACACAGGCCTTCTACTTGTGCTAACTTCAGTTTAGTGGTTGATGCCATTGTCGTATACAATTGGATATGATCCTAAGGAGATTGTTATAGGAAATAAGCAAAATACAAAGTAGCAATCCAGAGCTGGAGAGCTTAAACTGACTTTTGTTATATACAAGTAACCAACTAATGCCAGTTGCAATTGTTTTTTGCTAATTGAAACTATTTCCTGCTTCAAGATATATAAAATTGATACTCAAATTTATAAAACAAATTTTGTGCCAGGGTTGGACAGTTGAAATTTTTTCCTGTAACTTATAATAACCAACTATAATAAATGTTTTCTTTTTCTTTATAAATTACACACAATTCATAATTTCAAAGAAATTCTTTGATATATTTAGACTCGAAAAGCAAAAATAGCAGCTCCAGGGCTGGAATATTTATATTTTGTGGCTAACATTTAAATAGCTATTTAAAAGGACTTTTTTAGTGGCCGAATTATTATAATACAAATTCTTAAATTGGTATTGAAAATAATACAAATTCAAAAATTATTTTCCAGGGTTAGACAATTGAAATATCTTTGTTGCATAACAGCAACCAAATGGAACAAATTTATTCTCTTTCCTTATAAATCAGTCATATTTGAAAGAAATTTATTATAATTTTCTTATAAGTAGAACCAACACTCAGGTGACGACCCCTACATTGCGCTCAAACTATAAGAACTGATGAAGACAGATTAAAAGATACAGGACATTGTTTCAGCTAATTTTACTTTTTTATTTCGACGATGTATGTTTTCGCAACACGTACCGAAGAAGGGGGGGTTCTGTATTCTGCTCTTTAGTACATAACGATGTTAATCGCTGCCGGTATTCTTCAGATACCAGTGCCATGCCTTCGTCACTAAGACAACCCGACAACAATTAACGCAATCCTGCACAAAACCAGATCAGAAAAATTCGATGTTCATGACTGACTTAACTGAAGATCTTTATAAAATAAATTTTTAATTAAGATAATTAAAATATTTGTTTCATATAGCAAAAAATAATAATTTGAATCACCAATCTTAGAATCAGTTTTTTTAATGTTTCCAATATTCAATAATAGTTTAATGCTGGACATGTGTTTCAGTTGATTAGTTTCATTGAGTTAATATTGAAAATAATAAAGTTTGGCTGAAGTACTAAGACACAAGAATGCGATTCCTTAGTTCCCGAGTTCAACTCTATATATGAAACAAATTCTTTAATTATTTTAATTAAAAATTTATTTTATAAAACGTTCAGTTAGGCCTCTTATTATATACATCCAATTACAACTAATTTTTATTATTGGCTACCTCCGGCAGTAAAAATTTCTGCATTAAAATATTCATTATAAAGTCGTTTGATCCAATTATTTTGTCGAAAAATTCCCGGAGGTAGCCAATAATTGCAATAAAAACGTATACATATACGAATGTGTATAGTATATATATCCGACGTATATAAGGGAACGGCATATAAGATTCGATACAGCCGAATTTAGCATTTTTGGTTGTTCATTATAAAATTCTAACTGTTATCACATTCAACTCAGTTACTTAACAAGAGGTAAGAAACAATTATACACAAGACTACTGAAGAGTAGTGGCTTTGGAAAACAGATGTTCTGCCATGTCATGTTGAATATATAGAAAACTGACTTTCCCTGGTGTTAGGAATTTTTATCATGTATCTCTGACTTTAAAACACTTTTCGAACCATCAAGGTACATTTAAAGACATCATATATATGACCACAATAACGTGACCACTAAATATTTTAAATAATTTTGATTCCAAAACGAGTTTATTGAGTAAAACTTGTGAACAGCACCATAGAGCCCGATATTGATGGAAACTGTGTAGTTCAAAAAATACTTGTGTGTGTTTAAGAATTTAGTATGAGTATTTAGTGGTTACGTTATTTTAGCAATATGTATCATAAGTATAAATGTACCTTTAGCCCATTAAAATTGAATTAAATATATTATTGGCGAATTGAGTCTAAGATTTACAGGATGAAACTCGTAATATTCCTTGGAACAAAGAAAAACTCAACCCATTTTCAATACTTAAATTATTTTCAATACTCACATGTAGTTTTGTTTATTACCTCTCAAGAGGTTAAGTTGAACTTGATAACATATTTTCATGTATAAATTTCTTTAGAGGAAATAGTATACCAGAGTTTTATCAACTAATGCTAAAGCTTATATGATCCTAATGTTGCTGATTGCGTTATATTTTTATCTTCTGTATATCTAAATCAATGACTTTTGTTAAGGTCCTTCTGAGTGTAACGCGTTACAAGCATTATTCTATTAATTTGATTTGACTTAAATGTATTAAACATTTGATTTATATATTGGTTTTGGCCTGCACTTCAGTGTGTTAAGATATAAAATTTATAGTTCGAAATAAACTGAAATAACTTCTTCTGTTGTTAGTCACGCTACACCCTGTTTGATTGTTTCACGTAACATGTCAATCCAACACTTTATTGAGGTGTCACGTCGAGGAGGAAACTTGAAATAATATGGATCTTCTTTAAAACAAATATGACAAATAAAAGAGTTTTTTTTTTTTTGTTTTAATTAAGAATACATTCATGAAATGATTTTTCTTTTTTTTGGCTTCTTAACGGTCCAAAACGAGGTTAGTTCAACATCAAAGACATAAATTAAATATTTTTGTTTTGCCGAACTCTTTTCATTACCTTGAAGAGTTTAAAACATTTGCACGAAATTAAGATGACATTTTTTGTTCAAGTCGTCAAAAACTCGCTGAAAATATATGATGTTTTTTTATAATTATGAAGAGCTGGAATTTAAAAATCGCTGGAGAAAAGGGAGTCATCATCATCGGCAGCAGATTGTCATAAAAGTTTAATAAACTACTTAAATATAAATTTAAAGTTTTTTGTTGTTTTAATTTATATACTAACCAAAATAACAATGAACAGTAAATGAAGCGCCCCATGAATGTCATCAGATGAAATTTTAACAGTTTTAAAAGCAAAAAAAAAAATATTAAGAAGAAAAAATGTCATTAATGAAACGGAAAAAAGAAGCATAAAAAAGACATTAATAAAAATGATATTTAAACCAGTTGACGCTGTCACCTTTATATTTCAAACCAGCCCGAACAATCATACACACACACACACACACACAGACAAAGCTTAACACTATCATCCTCGTTCAAAATAACTACGCCTTCAAAAATTTCATCAGCGCGTATGTGTATCATGATCATCATCATCATCAGCAACAGCAGCCGCCACAGACAATCAACATCTTGATTTTGTCTCATTTCATGTTTGTAAATTTGTGGCGATCGCTTAAACTTGTACTAATAAATTCATTTTGATAAATTTAAATATTCTTCTGCCATAAATCAATCAAATAAATTACAATTAAAAATACAAAAACATCCAATGCTCATTGTCATAAGCAGCCAAATCATTGTATTGCTCATCATTATCATCTCTGTGATCACTTTGTTGTTTTTTTTTTGTTTTCTTATTATTATTAATAACTTTTAATTCACATATTATTATATATATAACAAGAAATAAAACAAAACAACTAATCAACACCAACATAATCACATCTATCGTCAAGCAACAACAAAAGCTTTTACAGAAAAGCTTTTATTAAACGAATATAAATATTAGTGACTTTTTTTAATGAAAGCAATAAATAAAACAATAAATTAGCATAAAATTTCTATAAAAACGAATTCATATAATTGATCATAATACATTCACGTTTCATCTACGTTTTAAATACTCTAATAAAGCGTCTCAACGTTTTTGAGATCAAGAAGCATGAAAAAGCAAATGTCAATCTAACGAGCGTGTTAATTTCACCAAGTAGCTACGCAGCCAGTAGTTTGAATGAATCAAATGTTTATATATTATAGAAAAATTTCTGCAGCGAATTTGAAATAAATCAACAACATATTCGTTTCAGTCGATTGTTATATACAATTAACCGGCGTGTATCTATTAACTTATGTATCAAATAGTTTATATTATCCAATCCTGGAATTTTCTTATGGATGTTGTTTGATTTTCCAAGCAATTAAAACATAAGTTTTAATTAACAAGAAGGAGCTTAAGATGACTAGTTTTGCACACCAAAATATACGCTTAAAATGTCCAGCTCTAATTTTAGTTTTATTTTTAATATATCAATGCATCCAAAAAAGTTCCGGCTGTCCAACCCTGGGCTTATGATTTCAAATCATTTCCAATCAATGAATTTTATTTGAATACACCAAGAATTTCTAATTACAAACACAAGTATATTAGTTTTATTATATAATATTATATTAAAATAAAAAAAAATTTATTTTCCAACTCCGGAACTGTAGTTTTGGCTCTCCTGATCTCTAGTACCAATAAATTTTTTTCAAAAATATCGTATTTGTTGAATATATGAAGACAAATGAACAGTTTATTGACGTTGGTTACATTTAAGGACTAAAGAAATTTCAGCTGTCCAACCCTGGAATTGAATTTTCTATTTTGCTTGGTTCTTAGTACCAATATAAATATGCTTGATGACAAAATTATGTATGTTTTGCTTAGTTAGTTAAGTATGCTAAAACATATGTAAGTTGCCCAGCTCTGGAGCTGTCTTTTCAGCTTTAATGATTTTTAATAGTAACGCATTTCTTTATTATATACCAAATATGCCAAATGAATATTTAAAATAATTTTTTTAACTTGTAATGTAATGGAAAAAAGTTAACCTGTCCAACCCTGCAACCGAAATTTTATAGTTTGTTTATTATTTGATACCAACGCAAATATCTTCGATAGCAAAACTTTTGTTTGGCTTAGTTACTTTAATATGCCGAAACAAATTAAGTTGTCCAGCTCTGGAGTTGCCTTTTCGGTTTTTATGATTTTCAACATAAATACATTTTTTCAAATACATCAAATATGTACGAGATATAAAAAAAAATTTTTCACTTGAGTAGTTGAATGTACCGAAAAAATCTCTATTGTCCAACCCTGGAATTGGACTTTTAGATATCGTTTGATTTTTTATAATAATTTAAGCTTCTTTGTTATATGTAAAATGTTCTTAATTTTTAATAAAAGTATTATTGGGTTAATTTTATATATCACAACAATTTTAACTTTCCTTGAAGGAGCTTTTAGCTTTTTCGGTTTCTATTACCAATAAATTTTAATAAAAATTATAAAATTTGTTTCATTTATGAAGAAAAAGAAACAATTTGTTACAGTTGGTTATTTTCATTAACGTAACTTAAAACTTAATTAGATTTCCCACATATGAAGCCGACTTTGTGCCCTAGCCGATTTCTCTTGCAAATAAATTGCTTTTAATTATTTAATTTAAGAGTAATTTATAAAAAAAAAGTTGGCTCCTTTCATATACAAAAAAATTATCCAACCCTGTACTCAAATGTGTGATTTTGTTTGATTTTCAATACCCACTAAATTAATTACGTTCTGTAGTTAATAAAAAATATATTTATTTAGTTCATATTATATACCAAGAATTTTCCAGCTCTGGACCTCATTTTTGGCTTTTTAGTCTCAATATTTTATTGAAATATATCGAATATAAAGAAGAAGAAACACTGGAAAACTTTGTTTGAATTGGTTATTATCATAAGCAATATACATTTATAATTGTCCAACCCCGGAATCAATTTTTTCTTATTTTTAAGTCAATTCCATTTGTATTCATCAAAAAACCAAATCCATTATAACTTACAACATTTCATTACATCTGATTTGATGACACACATTCATTTAAGGTTCTGAAAATATAAAAAAAATTAAACTTAAATATTGTGATTAAATCGTTGTTGCCCTTCTGCTAATGACGCTCTAATTTCACTGATATAATTATTTTATTGTTTGTTTTTGTTTTTAAAAATTACGTTTTAGGTTTAGAATCACTTCGAAAGATTCGAATAACGATGATGATGGACCTGTTGCTATTATAAATACTAAGAGCTTATAAATGAATAGATAATAATTTAATTTCTTTTTGCTTTTAATATTTTTACGTCGGCACTTTTTACGGAATTCTGGTGTGACAACTTATTCAAACATGAAATATATTCGTCGTTTTAATTGTATTAACATGGAACTGTTTTAGTGTTTTACTAAATTTGATTTCCAATTAAATATTCATAAACAAATTGTATAGTAGCATACAATATGTCCGGTTTAAATAAAAAAAGTTAAAAGATGAACAGATGTAGAGACATGGTATTTATTGGATATTTTATATCAATTTATTTAACCGATGCTGCGATTTTAGGAAGGGCAACAGTTTCATAAGTTGGCAGTGAAAATGTTCATTAAGAATAGCTCCCATGCTGGGCGTGAGTTTCTAGGGAAATTTCTTAAAAATATTTCTGTAATAAGATTTAGTACCATTAGGTAACTTAAGATTATTACAGCTCTGTTTAAATACACCGAACAAGATACACTCGATGACATACAATTTTATTATCTTTACGAAAATGTGAAAAAGCATAAATAGAAGTTTGTCATTCCGTGTGTAATTTCCTCAATATTAATAAACTCCTTATATTCTGGGTTCTCATGAATATGCGAAGCCGCATAAGCGATGCCCACCTGTTAGTACGTTCAACGCGATTTCCTAAATTCCTAAAAGAGGTAGACACTTCGTTCGTGGACTGACGCGTTGTAAAAGGTTATTTTATATAATAAGAAAAACTAATTTAATATTAAACAAACCAATTTTTCTATTCCAGGGATGGGCAACAAAAAAGTTTTTGTAAATAATTTATCAAATAAAACTAATTTTTCCTTTTTCTTGATCTTGGTAACCAAGAAAACCGAATAAAAAAAAGTTTGAACGATAGAATGGAAATGGCATCCAGATGTCTTCCGTCGAGTTGAATACACTGTTCAAAACGGAGCCTTGTGTTCAGCGTCACACGCTGTAGTAAACTTGGTACAATTGAGCTTATTTTCCAATGAATATTTTCCTTTAAGCCCACAAGAGATTGGGGATTGTCATTAGAAACCCTTTGTTTGAGGTAGCGCCATAAGAAAAAAGTCTTGGAAGATAGATCGAGCGACCTCGGTAGCCATGGGATGTCCCCAAAGCGACTGATCGAAGCTCTGTGTGCATTCGCCCCATCCTGTTGAAACCACGTGTTTGAAGAGTCCGACGCATGAGCTCGCAGGATTGGTAAAAAGAATTCCGTAATCATGTGTCGATGGCCTCGAGAAATTTCGAAAAAAAAAATGGTGCAATTATCTCACCGAGCAGTTACGCCGGAACAATGTAATGGTTTTAAATATTTTAATCCAGGATTAAGGGTTCTTGGAGACCTTTTAAATGAAAATGAGTCTCGTGTGTCAAAGAAATGGGATTTATTGTGCGAAAACGCTCCAAAATCGTTTAAAAAAATTTGTTTGCGTAAATCGAAGACCCTTTCTTTCAGTTCTTTAACGATTTGATTATTAAAAGTATGAAACTTCAGGTCCTTTTTTAAAATTTCATAAATAATCACTTCTGGAAGTTCGAGGAAGGCTGCTCTTTCCGTATTGAAAGTTACGGATTTTCGCGTAAACTGCTTTCAACCAATTAAGCGTTTTCAGGAGTCCTTGAAATTTTCAAGCCTTGTTGTCGGCTTGCCTCAATGACGAAGGCATAGCACTGGTCGCTGAGTATTAACGACCGCTATTAACGCCGTTACTAGAGAGCAGAATACAGGACCCTCCTTCGTCGGTACCTGTAGCAAACATTTTCACCGCCGAAGTAAAAACAGCTACAAATAACTTTCTATCTTTAAATCTGTCCTCTTAACACTATCCTTTCTTTTCCCAGTTCCAGCGCAATGGGCATATAGGAGCTGTCTCTTGAGTGCTGTTTCTACTAATAAAAAAATGGTCTATTCTACTTTTGTCATTGTTTATTCGTGTAGGCTACCAGTGTCGAAGTAAAAAAGTAAATTAGCTGCAAAGAAGTTCTATATTGTCTAATCTGTCTTCATCCGTCCTCTTAACACTATACCCTCCTTTTACAGTTCCAGCACAATGCGCTGCATAGGATACCAAATTCTGGTCCCACTCATAAAACAAAAAGTAGTAAGCAAACGCGTTGCTTTTTTCATGGCAGATGCTTCAGCCCTTATTATGCCACATTCGTGCGGGAGTCCGCAGGATATTTCTATTCTGAGTTCCGGGATATAGATGACCTTTCCAACTTTCAGCTCTTATTTGGATCCGTCTGCATAAACCTGTACAGATCCATGCAATGGGAGAACCCTTCCTCCAAAGAGTAGAGATCATTTCATATTGAAGTAGGGTTTGGGAGTGCAGTAGTCAATAAGGGCTGATGTATATCCTGTTTTGTCATGTATGTGAGCAAGTCCCCTTGATTAATGGTAACATGGCCAGTTTCCTCGGTACTAAGTGAGCTGGAAGCCAAGAAGTAAGAGCAATAGTGCATTTTTCATTTTCTTAAACTAAGAAAATATCGTTCGTGTGTATGATATATTTTTGGTTATATAAATTTTTAAGTAACTAGCAAAGCTTTTTACGTAAAATTTATTCCTTCTTGGTTTTTATCAATTAGAATAACTTTATTTACATTGTAAATTTATTTAAACTCAAGCCCATCTTAAGTTAAAATTATAATAAATTACGAATATTTGCATATTCCATTAGATGTTTTACATATTTCCTGGGAAATATTATCTACAAAACCCATTAACTGATTTACGAATCAATTAAAAACAATAAATTTCACAATATAACAAAATAAATTAGAAGCTTGGAAAGGGTTTGATTTTTGGTTCGACTAGGATCTCATATAGATAAGTTTTTATTTATTTTATTGGTTTGAAACACTTTCATGTTGTTTATTTGAAACGAACATTAAATCTGGTTCATTATGTGAATGAAAGATGAAGAAACTTATTATATCAATATGTACTTCGCACTTCCTTTCAAGCTTTTGTCAAACCGATACTCTTCTATGGAGTACTTGTGTGGTGGAATGCGATTGGAGAAAGATACTCATCGCAAGACTTTTGAAAAGATCTTTCGTCTAGCGTTGAAGCTGATGACAGGCGCGCTCAGCTCGACTCCAACTGGGGCACTCTTCACTATGTTGAATTAGCTCCCAGTAGATATTTTGGCAAAAAAGCTGGCTCTATTCTCTGCGGCCAGGTTGAAAGCTGCGTGCCCATGCTCAAGGTTTGACTACGGGGACACGTCAGGACTCTGTTGAAGTGCCAAGACAGCAGGTACCATGAGAATGTCGACTATTGCATACCATGCTGGGACATTCTGACTGTCCTGGCAATCTCATTGATAATGGAATGGCTAGGGAAGAGACAGAGGTGAATAATTCGAAGATCTGCTAGTTCACTGGCGTTTCCCTATCGCAATGCAAGTTTTCGTTACAGTGTGAATCATACAAACACGCTCATATAAGGTGAGAAAATGTTACCAATTGCCGCGTGGCAAGGGCAACGTGTCCCCGCTATGATCCACGCAGAGCACGCGACTTTCTTAACTTCAGAAAGGTACGACAGCGTTAATTTGTGAAAGGATCTAGACATTGCAACATTGGGACCCATTCAAGAAGGATGGGTCTGGAATACAACGACTTCTGTAGAAGCTGTAATGATGAAGAGGAGGAGAAAACTGTACTCCATCTTCTATGCCAGTGCCCTGCCTTAAACTGCGTAAGAGCGATAGCACTGTGCTCCATCTCTTTGCCAGACCTGGATAGCCTGGCGAGTGTGGAAGTGGTTAGAATTTCAGCCTTTCTAAGGACCACAGGATGGCTTAGTGTGGCAGAGGATATATCATAAGCAGCCCTCTGCACCGATTTAATAGACCCAAGTGCATTCTCTTACAATGGCCCTAATAACTTAACTTAACCTGGATCTCATATATTGCTGACAGTCATTAGAAGGACACTTCAAAATGTATGACCCTGATATTTGATTATTTGGCAAATAAAGAAATTTATGTTACAAATATAAAAAAATATTTTTAATAATTACAAAATACATTCCAAATCTCTTTAATTTAAATTTCGTGCTGATTCTTTTAACCCAAAATACTACTAAAAAGTTCAAAGTGATCAATTGAGGAGTTTAAGCTGGTTCCTCTGCGCATTTCAGTTGGGCTAATGCAGATCATCAGGGAGCCTTTACCCAAAATTTCTTAGAATAACTAAGAATATTATTTCAAACTACCACTTTCATAGGTGAGAAGTTTAAAACTTAATATAATTCGTAGAGCGACTTCTGTAAATGGTTTTCTCAATTTTACAATTTTAGCCAGTCCCTCAAAATCGGATGATATACAATTTCCTTTGGATATTTTCAATAAATAATTATCTATTTTACTGAATTATAATTTTATATAATAGAAAGCAAAACGGCTTCAAAAGTACATGGAATTTATTTGATGGTTCGATGATTTTAAATAGCTACAATACGAAAATAGTGATTTTTAGTAAATTCCTTGATTCGTCCTGATGGGATGTTAACACAACAATTATCGTCAATTCTTATTTTTATTATAAGTCAAGCGGTAACTTCTGGAAATTGTCTTGTATTATTTTTCAATGGCTGCTGCAATAGAATTCTGTACACGTAATTATTTTGGGTAATGTTCGTCCTTTCGGGAGGAACATAACATATTGAGTCATAACCCATATGGCAGGACATTTGAAACACTAAAATCCCTTTAAATAATTATTATTTAAATAAATATTCATATCCGTATCCTACACAAGCATGTGTGTGTGTGTACGATTTCAATTGACCATTCAATAATTGGATGGATTTTAAAAGCAAAAGATAGAAAAACAAATTATTGAAAATGTATCCGATCCGTACATTTTTTTGGTCATTTAAATCTGGGAACACTCATACTCATACACGAAAACTTACGTTCAACTTAACATAAGTAAATATATGACGATGATGATGATGATGATTTCATTTTTTTAAATGTCGATTTGTTGTTTTCATTGTTCACATATTTTCATTTTATTATTATAATTTTTTTATTTTGCAAATGGACGCCAATTCAGCCGCAACTAATGGCTGTTGTTTTGGCACTCTTTTATTTAGGAAATAATATTAGATTCTAACAAACCATATACACCTTTTTGCATGAGTTTGCATACACACACACACACACACACAGGCACACATAAACATAGAACCACTGATGTCCACTATTATATTCATATGCAGGGATATTCGTTGGTGAAATGTTCCAACAGATGACGGAGGCTAAATGTGGGACATACGAACCGAAAAACTATTCAACAACATCAATTTATTTAACAGCAGCAGCAACAATAACAATAACGCCATGCATGAGAAAAAGGGTGCGAAAATGTTATTTTATTATTTGTTTGCATCATTTGAAGGCAGATATTTAAAAGAGTGCTATTTTACAAAAGTTATTGAGGAAAAGTTAATTTATAAGTGACAATATTTTGGCCAAAGAATATTACTTTGTCTTTGACAACTAAAGCCCTAATTCTATAAATCACTGTGTGTCAAGAGAGATTTTTTAATACATAATTGGGGGATTCACACTGTGGTCATAAAGTCATAAGTTCTAAAATAATAGCACGAAAAATATGACTAGTGTGAACCACCCGTCATAATTTAGTATGATATTTCAAACATCAGCTGATAAGATAAAAACACTTTTAATATGAGCTGAGTACATTTATTTGAGGCGACATTCCGAAAACCGTTCAGTGGCTGCAAACTACGTAAGTTAAACTAAACTATTTTTTCACTTTTATGTATTTAGATTTTGCGATTTAATTCTCTTTCACATATTCTTATTTTATAAAAATGTGTTTTAATTTATAGACTTACAGGTATGAATAATTTTTAGCCGCTTTTAGTCCTGGATCATAAGTAACGGCGGCAAACGTATACAACCGCCGTCTTGCCCAAAGATTTTCAGCCGTTCGAGTCAAATCTCTAGAGGTATTTTATGATAAAACAAAAACATTCCTGAAAGTGTTCTATTATTTTATGACTTTTTTATATACAGCACAACAACAGCTTTTTAAAACAGGTCTAATATATTACGACTTTATGACAATATGACTAAATATCACACAGTGTGAATACCCTAAATATACTTCGAATATTTTTACTCACTTTGATCGTTTTTACTTGATTTTCATATATTTTTGAAAGAAATTACAAATAATTTGAACGGCAAAGCAACTCAGAAAGTTTTTGGAAAAGGTTCTATTTGGAAAAAAATCTTTTTGGAAAAAGTACCTTTCGAATAAGTAATTTTTGTTAGAATTATGTTAAAAAAACTCCAGTTGAAAATAATTTTTTTAGAAATATACTTTTTTAAAGAAGTGTCTTTTAAAAATGCACTTTTCTTAAGAGTCAGTTTAATAAATATATAAAAACAATTAAACCTAAATGCCATTCCTATAACTTCCCGCTAATATTAGCCGCAGAGCTATTGTAACCTGGTTTTTGAGCTTATCGATGATTTTGAGCCGTTCGACTGAAACCACTATTATATTAATTTTCAAATCGATTTCCATGTGATAAGAGGTGATTGATGTAGTTTTTAATTAATATAAGAGAATGGAGAAGACTAACTGATCAGATATATAATTTCGGAGTTAAAATAAACAAAAATTTTTTTGGACTTTTTCGTTCACTATAACTCGCGAACGCATTAACCAATTTTGATTTGCTTTGCTGTCATCGATGTGGTATTCAAATTCAAGAGCGGATTCGTTCGAGTCGACTAGTAAAGACGCTAAAAAGTTGCTTTTATATAAACACTTAGAAAAATTATTCAGCTTTTTTTGAAATATTTTGTCGTCTCCCGGTTTGTATCAGTTCAAATAATAGGAAATCTAAGTTCACGAATGTTCTTCAGAGCCTAAAAGGTTTAATACAACCCATCCGTTCTACACACACATACACACATATGCAGACATGGTGACACAGTAGGTTCCTGGGGCTTAAAAACGTGCAGATCTGATGGAAATACGATTTTTTCAAAGAGGGGTAAGACCAATAGCTTCTCGATTCTTTTAAATTTTTCTAGCGAGAATTTAAGAAATTGCTGGTTTAAACTTTATTTCTTAAAAATATTCTTCTAAGAGAAAGTACTTTTTGAAAATGCACCTCTCGAATATATCAAAATGGTACTTTCCCCCTATTTATTTATTTGTTTATAAATGAAGACAAAACTTAGTACCTTTTGAGAAGTTGTTTAAAAAAAACATATTTGAAAAACGTCCTTTTATTAATATACGAAGGAAACAGCATTTTATGGAAATGATGCTTTTGGAATACTTTTTTATGTATGAAAACTTTGAGTATATTTTTTATAAGTACTTCTTGAGAATGATACTTTATTGAAAGAGTTTGCATACAAAAAGTATTTTCTTAAGAAAAGCTATTTATTTTGAAAACTATTTTTTAAGAGATCATTTAATATTTAAATAAAATATTTTTTGTAATTTTTTTTAAGGTTATATTAAGGAAAAGTACTAATCTAATAAGTTGTTTTGGGAAAAAGTACTTATTGGTAGAAAAATGAAATTTCCTTTAAGAGGTGCCTCTGCATGTAATTATTCTCTTTAAGGTACTTTTTTGGAAGAGTACCTTATGAAAAATGTACTTTTCTGAAGAAATATTTCTTGAAAATGTACTCTTCTGAAAAAGACTTTTTCTGGAATTGTACTTTCTTCAAAAGGAAACTTTTAAGAAACTGTACTAAATTGAAAGATGTTTTCTAGTGTTTTATGAAAAAATAACCTTTTCCATCAATTCTTTTAATTTATATAAAAACAAGATGCAGTCGGTTTTAGTAACATCCGCTAATAAAATATTGTTTTAGGCCATTCCAGGTACTATGCCAACTATGTACCAAGTTTTTTATTATAAATACACCTCTACATTGCCAGCGAGCTCAGCCTGTGTGTTCGTTCAAAAGTATCCTTAATTTTCCAGTCAATAAATTGAAAGTGTTGTTGGAGGACTCTGGATCACATTAATAGTATGAATGAATGGCCCACTACACATCAACACTCTGGCCATTCAAATTGCTGTATGTTCGAGTACACTGAAGTGTAAATCTGCATGTGTTTTTCTATGCAACATTTTTACATTTTATTATATTTCTAACAGCAATTTCAAACACTCTCACACATGGACTCGAGAGCATTCTTACATGTACTCCCTCCCCAAGTAAAATTTTATTAAGCGAAAAGGATTTTTGTTATTCCTTTTTTTTATTAAAACGTTGGAAACCAAACTACAACAAACGTGCAAAAAGAAACGTATAAAAAGGATATTTTTTTGTTTGTTAAAAAAAAGAAAAAATTATTTTGCTGAAATTGATTCCGTTTTTCTAAAACCATATTTGCAGTCATTTTTATTTTCATTTCCATATAAAAATTATTGTGTGCAAATTCATTACAGTACGATTTACACTTTTGAAATGTTTATGCATATAATTTTTTTATTTCGATTCTAAAACTACAAAAACAAAACAAAAATTAGGAACTAAATACATGAACCATATCGTAGTTGACGAGAGTTTGTCAGCAAACACTTGAAGAGGTTATTTTCTATTAGAGTTTTTAAATAGAATCAAATGCTTCTTGTATGCCGATAATCATGAACGATAATGTTATTTTATTATATATAATTTTATACAATTTTGTTCTGTAAATGACCCCTGAGACTTATGCTTCATTGCACTTCTCGGTTGAATTGTAAACAGCTTATCCTTTTAATTTTGTCTTTTTGCACAAAAAAAAAAAACTCTAGTTCAGAGATGTAAGTTAAATATTTGACATTTACTTGGGTTTTGCTTATAAAATTCGTTAAGTAAAATTTTTATAATTTCGGAAATCTATTTCTGTTATGGCAACGGTCAAAAATTAGTGACTAACAGGGTTGTTTTTTATATCCTTTACAAATATATGAAAGGCTCCTAAATATATTGATATTAAAGGTCAGCGAAATTCAAAATGAGGTTCCAGAGTTGGATATTTTAAATTTATTTTTACCTATCAAACTAATCGAATCTTTCAAAATATATATGATTAATCAAACATGTTTGCATTGGTACTAAAAATCAAGCAAAATCAAAAAATTTAATTCAGGGTTGGGCAGTTGAAAATATTTTTCGCTACATAAAACTAAGCAGCTTAAATAAATTCTTTATTGTTCCTTACAACTTGAATTTGTATGATACCTTTGAGAGAAATTTAGGGACTAGAGATCAGAAAAGCTTGAACTACAGCTCCAGAGGTGGAACGTTAAAGTTCTTTTAATATATTAATATAACTTATATGTAATCCACTATTTATTATGTAGTTTATTTATTACAAATAAAATTAAACGGATTAAGATCGTAAGAAATCATATAGCCAGGGTTGGACAATCGAAGTTTTTTGTGTTGAATCAATGTATTGAAAGTAGAACTGAAACCAGAAATATATGTTTTGGTTTATATGAGCAACTTTCGTTAATTTCTTCTTCAAATTAATTCTATTTTGTACTTCATGGATAACTAAATTGTTTCAAATAATCAAACAACATTAAAGAGAAAAATCCAGGATTGGAAAATTTTAGCTACATAAATTAATAGGTATAAGTCGGTGAAAGCACTTTTACTTTGGATGAAACTATATTTTCTAAAATGTGGAGTTCAAGATCTTATATTGGCTGGTATGAGGGTTAATAATATATTTGAAAATTTTTCCAGTTCCAGTGGTTTTAAACATGGCTGCGTTAGACTCTGGTTATTTTAGTATCACAATTTGTTTTGCCAGTGAACTCAAAGATTTCAGTTGAACCACAATTTCGTATATTTCAATCGTAAGAAGCTTTTAAAAGAATGATCGGCATTCAGCGAAGTATAGCCGCCCATGTTGCAACGTTGAAATAATGTTGAGATGATATATGGAGCGGAGCTAAGAAGAACGAAGATTTTCACTTACAATAACAATCGTTTTTAAAATTTTTTAGTTGAAGCTTCTACTTTCGATTTAATTTTCATAGTGTCCTTAAAATTGTTGACGTTACCTATCTTTGTGTCAAATTTTACCCGAAGTGAATTTTTTTAATAGCAAGATATTTTGACAGTGTAAAAGATATTTAATTTTATAAATTTAATTAAAATAATATGTTGGTATTATTTTATTCCGAGTCATATTTGACCCCCAAAGTTTTTGGTGTAAGCAACTTCATAAAATTTTTATTTGTAATCTGCTCAATTTTACTGTTGGTCTATAAAGATCAAATTTAATACAAGTCAGAAAATATTATATATATAAATATATATATATATATATAAATATATATATATATATATATATATATATATATAAAATAATAACTTTCAGAAAAACCTCAATATATACATTCTAAAATGGGTAAAAAATAACCCAAAAACTTCATGAAGGTTAAGTGTGATATCATAAAACTCTTAGAAAAATTTTTGCATCTCTTTAGTTAAGAAACGGCAGCATCACATGAAGTGTTAGACAGAGATATAGAAAGAACTACTTCCGATTTGGAAAAATTTCGATGAGAGGCTCCCGTTTTCTTCAATTTATTATTTATTGCAAAACCATCGCATACAAAAAAATGATTTCTATTTTATTATGAAAGTAATTTAAAATAAATAAAGCAAATAATAATTACGATGATTGTTCGAAAAGTTTTTTTTTTTTAAATTCAGAAGAACAGCTGTTTTAGAAAGCCGCTACACTTTTATCATCAGCACGCATGTGTAGTTTTATTTATCATCTGTTATCGCGTGGCATAGTTGAATGTATTATGAAAGAGCGTTCGAGAACTGTATCAAACCGAAGGAAACAAACATTTATTAAGTCCTGATAATATATCTTTACGAACTAATTTTCTCTAATTTTTTTCCATGTTCCCCAAGTAAAACTTATTTGGTTTGAATTTTCTTAAATACATTTGAAACAAGCTGTTCTCCTCTGCTGTGTAAATTGATTATATAAAACTGATGTTCACTTTCCCCTTTTGCTTTGGAATATCTACCATGTCTTCCTGAACTGAAAAAAACACACTATTTTTCCTGCTTTTTTAACAATAGTGCTAATTATTGTTTGTGTACACCGAAGTTATGAAGGATGTGTTTTTTATTTTTAAGATAAATAAAAAAGGTGGTTAAACTTTAAGGGCCGGTGTTAATTTTGAGGAAACACAAATTGTTAAGGAACGGATTAAATTTTATTTTTTGTGATAATATTGGTATGATTTAATTATATATAGCACAACATATTGGCCAAATGGCCGCCGCAACCTCGGCAGCACACCTCCATGCGATGGCTAAAATTTTCGATGACGCTGAGGCATACTTGAAATGAGGTTCCATGCAGTTAATGTGCCGAATTATCTCATCTTTTAGCTCTTGAATTGTTGCTGGGTTATCGACGTATAGCTTTTCTTTCAAATAACCCCAAAGAAAGAAGTCCAACGGTGTCAAATTATCACCACGTGAGATAACACGTCCATTGAATTTGTCGCGCAAAAGAGCCATGGTTTTGTTAGCGGTGTTTCAAGTGGCACCCTCCTGTTGAAACCACATATCGTCCACATCCATATCTTCCGATTCGGGCCATAAAAAGCTCATTATCATCCCACGATAGCGAACACCATTCACAGTAACTGGCTGACCGGCCTCATTTTGGAAAAAAAACCGCCTGATAATGCCGTCAGGCCATAAAGCGCACCAAACAGTCACTCTTTGTGAGTACACTAGTTTTTTGACTATCACTCTTGGATTATCATTCACCCAAGTGCGGCAATTCTGCTTATTAATGAATCCTTTGAGGTAAAGATGATGATCTTCGAAAATTTAACATCCAGTGTTGCCATTTCTTGCCACTATTCTGACCATTGACCACACTTGGAATGGTCAAGGGGCTTTGGTTCTTGAGTCAATTGCACCTTGTAAATGCAAGTCTTTATGCATACTTTTCATCAACGACGAGCGGTAGAGGCGCACTTGTTGGGCACGACGACGAATTGAGGAAAACGAGTCTTCAGCCACATTATCAAGAACAGCAGCAATATTTTCTGAGCTGCGACCTGCACAAGCATGCACTGATGTTTTCACATCTCCTACAGACCCAATTTGCTAAAATTTTTCCAATTGTACGCACTTTTGGATGATTAAAGTGACCGAAAATACTACGAAGTGCACGATTTTATTTTGATTTGAACGCCCGTTTTCATAATAAGCCTGAATAACTTTAAAGCGTTGCTCGATTGTGTATGTCTCCATGGTTCAAATTGAATCAGTCTGAAATTGAGAAATGTCAAATGAAATGCAGAAAACTACTTGGTGTTTAGGTGTGATTCACATTTAACACCGGTCTTTACACTTTAACCACCTTTTACTTATGGCATACATGTAGTTTCATCAAAATATTTTCAAGTTTTCCCTTTTTTTATTGCTTCCAAAAAGTAGGCCTTCTCCAGACCCTTGTATTTTGCTGTCCAGTCATGTGTTCAGCTTTGGAAAAAGCAAATAGTCGCAGTGGGTAAATCCACAGAATACTGTGGATGAGGTTGTTGTCTGTTGCCCAATTGAGGGACTTTCGCCATATTGACTGCGCACGTGGGCACTTGTGAATTTTTTTGATGAAACAGTTGAACATTTAATAGGTTTCAAAATATATCCCGCACTTTACCGGAGTATATAAGGGAGTTGGAATAGTTTTTTATGGCGAGTACAGATTGACGAAAGATTGCAACGCTGATATTATATAAACATATCGGTCTTTACCTGGATTCGTGGTTTTGAATGGAAGGCAGACAGTCATACATGCAAAGCTGAATATCTTTAGTGCTAAAGAGCACATTGAGAATTGATATAAAAACTTTAGAATACCATTTCTTTATCTGTATCACTATTAAAATTTCAAAATATTTATCCAATTAACCCAAATTTGTTTATGTATTTCATACTGGAATGGAGTTTGCAAATACGTTCATAAATAATTCAAAACAATGCGCCCCTGTTCCATTTTGTCACATTGACCCCAAACTGAAATCTGCAATAACTGCACAGAATAAAAAAAAACCAAAAATGATTTAAGGAGACATTTCATACACCAAATGATTTGGAACAAAAAGAAAAGAAAATAAAACAAGAAACGAAAGCAACATTTGCAAATATCTCTTCTGAATATGGATATTTGGTTGTAACTAAAATACTTTCTTCATTGTTTTTCTGCCCTTTTCGGAACAACTACGAAAGCTGAGCATAAACTATTGTCGTATTTAAAGAAGACTGCAAAGCATTTGTCTTTTTGATTCAGTTCTTTTTTCTCTTTTTGTGCTTATGACAGCGCAGCGAGAAAAAGGAAGGAGTAAAATAATAAGAAAAACAGATGAATTATTTTTCCAGCCAGATCTTCGAATCGCCTTTTAAGTGAAGTTGTAAATCAAATTTGAAAATGAATTGCAGTTCAAATATTTGCTACTTGGCCAGCTGCAGAATATGTAACAAGAGATTGCAGCAGGAATTGTTTAAAAACACTTTAACAGTTTTAGATTTTTCTACATATTTTTAGTAGTTTTTTTTTTCAAACAAAACTTTTCAGCACGTTTTTCATTCAACAATCTTTTAAATATTCAATATTTGGAATGGAATATTTGCCTGAAATTCCTTTGAAAAGCTCAAACATTCACTCCCACCTGTTAAAAATTAAATGAAATAAACAGACTTTAATTGAGCTGGAAACTCTGAAATACCATTCCAAATTATACGTTTCAATTGGAAGGAAAAAACTTTAAATACTTTCCAAAAGTAAAGGGAAGAATCAACTGCATGCAAAACAAGATGATGATATCAAACAAAATGTACGAATAAATGAACGCATGTATGGGAAGTATGCCATGTACCAGGTCTTAATTGCAGACAAGCCAATATGCTGCCCTATTGACTTCAGGGAGGGCAATCTGTTGCCCCAATTTGTGGCTTAAGTTTTTCAGATATCACACGTTTTGGCTTTCTTAGTGGCTGCAGATACATGCGAAGACTAAATGGAAATAAGATCCAAGACAGCAAAAGAAATAAACGGCAGGAGCTAAAGTAGATTCAGACAATATATTCAAGCTGAAAACTTTAATTTCCTCCAAGCTGCTTCCCAGTTACTTTGCACTCTCCCTTCCTCTCAAGAAAATAAAAGCAGAAAGATCTCATTGTTACGAGAAGGACAACTTGCAAACAACCAACAACAATTATTGGGCACACTTCCTCTTGTCACTTTCAGCTGTGGACAATGATGGCTGATGTGCTGCTGCATTATTGTTTCTGTATCAGTTGTTCTCAATGCTTTTCCTGGTTTTGTTGCAAAGAAAAAGAAAACAAAAAAAAAAAAGAATCAGTGCGTATTGCGAATGTCCAAAGTGGAAAATTGGTTTTAATTAAAATGAATTGAGTTGAGTTTTCAGTGCAGGAACACACACTTACACGGTTTTCATTTATTTCTCATTTCAAAGTTTTTGCATTTTTTCAACAACATTTTCCCAACATTTTTATTTGCCTTCTTTGAAATGAAGTGAAATGCAGAAAGAGTCCTTTTAACGATTTAAAATGTTCATTTCCAGAAAAAAAGAAAACTTATTTACTTTTTATTGTAGCTGTTGGAATGCATTACGTGGATTCACAGACTCGCAACTGACTTGATTGAAATTTTAAATAGCAGCCATGATGTCTGTCTTGTAAAGCTTTTTCTTTTCACTGTAGTTGTTTGTTTTTATTTTGAAGTGAATAAAGGAATAAATAAAAGTGCAGCGAAACATAAGAAAAGCAAATAAATAAAATTCACTACGAGTCCTGCGGGATTGATAAGAAGTTTAGTAGGCTGTAACAATCGATTGGGGCCTTTTTACAAAAAAAGATTTTATTAAGAACTCGTACACCATAAGTACTTTTCATTAATATAATGTACTCTCGGTAAAAGGTATATTTAAGTAGCTCCATGAAAAATATCTTTCGTTATAAGTACTTGCCATTAAAAGTATCCCTTGTAAAAGTAATTTTCATTAAAAGTATCTTTGAAACAAAGTTCCCTTCATCAAAAGTACCTTGAACATAAAGTACCTTTCATAAAACATACATGAAGAAGTAGCTTCATAGAGCGTATATTTCATAAAAAGTACTATCCGTTAAGAGTGTCTTCATAAAAAGTACCAATCGTAAAAAGTATTTTGATAAACTATTACCATCAAGTGTACCTCTCATAAAGTGTACCACTCATAAAGTGTACCTTTCATAAAAAGTACCTTCTATGAAAAGTACTTTTCATCTTAAGTACATTTCATGATAAATTTCTTTAATACACATATTTAAAATATAACCTTTTTTGAAAATTACCCGATGCCCGAAAATGACGGACGATTTGTGAAAAGTACTTACCACTTCAGAAAAAGTAACGTGATTTTTGTAGATGTATGAAGTTGTAACTTTTAAATTTTTTGTTTGTTAGAGTTTTTAATATATTCAACTTTTTTCTGTAATTCTCAATTGATCTTTGAGATTTCGTGCGCAGGTACATTCACACTAATAATATATTTGCCCAAATACGCGTAACCACTAAATACTAATAAAATCAGTTAAATCTTTTTTTATAAGTAGGATCAGGGACCACCCCTACATATGCAGTGCATTGTACTGGAACTGTGAAAGGAGTGGATAGTGCTAAGAGGGCAGATGAAGACAGATTAGAGAATAGAGAATTTCATTGTAGTTATTTTTACTTTTTTTCGGTGAATATTTTCGCTCCAGACAGCGACGAAGGAGGGTGCTGTATTCTGCTCTTAAATACATGACGACTGTTGGTAGGGTTCAGCGACTAGCGCTATTCGTTCTTTATAGAGAGAAACGGACAACAATTGACACAATCCTGCAGTCCTAGTGCAGATCAGAAAAATTCGACCCCATATTCATAACTGAGTGCGGAGTGGAACTCGGGAGCTAAGATATCGTACTCTTTTGTCTCTCTACTTCAGCCAACAGCACCCTATATTGGGTAAGCGGTTTCCTATAATATTCGGTTCTGCTTGTATGACACAGTTTTATTATATTTTCATGAAAATTTAGTGGTGACGCTTTTTTGGGTAATTATTCGACAAGCATGAACGCTCTTTAAGAGGTTTTGTGATTTTTAAATTAGGTTGGAGTCTACTAAAGATTTGGTATGATAACTAATGAAATGCAGCTTGTCGTGAAACTATATTATTAAACTGTTGGAGACATCGCCGATAAATAGTTATTAAATAAATACTTCTTCTGAAACAGAACTATTTTGAAAAGTGCTTTCAGAAGAAGAATGCACCAGCACAAATTTCTTAAAAGGATCTATTTCTAAAAGTATATATTCCAAGGAGCTGTTGCGAAAAGGACCATCAGCGAAGAAAACGTACTCAGAAATTGGCCTTTTTTATAAAATTTTCCTTCCCACAATTCAGAAACACTCCAATTAAACTCTTTCTATTCAAAATCATTTTTATTAAATTATTATCATTCACCAAATCAAAATTTTTTAGAAATGACTTTCACGATAACAAAAAGTCTACTTTAAGAAGAAACACTTTTTTTAAAAAGTACTTTTATTGGCATTCTCTATTCAATACCTTTGAAAAGCCCTTTTAAATAGTAGCCCTTTTGCATGACACAGTCCTCTTGGCCATGGAGTAAAGCACATAATTACATGTCGAGTACAGGCAAGTGCACCAATCACAAGTTCATCTGCCCAAACCTTGCAGCCAACTGACCAAAACTCACAAAGCCAAGTAAGTTAATGTGGTCAACCAGTTGATAAATGTTTGGTTAGCTTGCGGACATGTTGAGGACATTTGAAACAAAAAATAAAACAGGAGGCAAACAACCAAACGAATCCAATGCGAATGTGCAACGTGCATAATTGATTTGGCAAAGACAAAAAGGAAAATTAAATCTTGACGCATGATAAATGATGGTACAGCATGTCCTTAAAAAGCAAGAAGGGGATATATGAATGTAAAAGTCTGCATGTATGTGTGTTGTTTTGGTATTTATGAGCAACACCAAACGGAACGCCTTCTTGTCTTGGTAAGTAAAAACCAGGTTACATGTCACTCCCTTTTGGAAAACATTCATCACTGAATTAAACCGTCCAAGAGCGCCCCAAATGGGAATAGAATTAGAAGAAAACGAAAATGGCATGTAACATGCAGTATTCAACATACAACATGTGCTGCAAATGTCATCTTCCACGAAGTTTTATGATTTTCAGTTATTTTTTTTTCTTTGCCATTTTTCCAACAATTTTCTGCAAAGAATGCCAGACCATGTTTTAGTTAAACTTCTAGCGATTGTCATAAATGCGCTACATTTTTTTGTGTTTGCTTTTCTCTTTCTTAATTTCTTGTCTTTAGTTTTTGGGTTGTTGTCTTGCGATACTTCTTAAACTTTGTTGTTGGTGTTCTTAACTTATTTTTTTTTTCATTTTAGTTTTTGAGGTGGCATAAGTACAACATTGTGTAGCAGTAACCCATACCAAAGATGTATATTATAGCCCGCATCATCGCCATCATCAGCATCATTTGTTCCAAGTTTCAACTCTGCCCTATACCACCATGCATTTGATGCAACAATAAAGGCAACAACATCTATACAACATCAAATAACCAGAAGGCATTTACCGAAAAGAGAAGAACTTTTTCCTTTTGGCTTTTGTTTTTGGGGAGATGTTGTAAATACTGCCACCATTCTCTCTACAACAGCTACTTGTAGTCTGGGTGTTGCAGCTCCAACTTCTATCATTTCCTACAATTTAGCTACCAATGACTGTTAACTGCAGTGGCAGCAGTACAATTCTTTTAGCTTTTGTTTTTTTTTGTGTGCTTTTCCACCACTCTTTAGGAAAACATTTCAGTTTTGTCGCGATGATTTATTTCCGACAGCTAACAGTGTTGAGAAAGCAGTTGCAAGCAAAAAGGCAGGCAGGCGGGCAGGCAAATATTCAGGCAGTTGCAGTCATACCCAGCAACAACATTTCCACATTTAGCCAAAATGGTTTTGCGTCTTTGTTCTTGTTTTAGACGAACATCTACGGATGTATGAAGAGTATATGAATTCTATATCTTGTATGTATATCACACTAACACAAATACAATATTTAAGTCTATTTATTTAACAGTTTTTTTTCCATTGCATTTATTTCTTTTTGCCTGCAATTGTTGTTGTCCTTCTTTTATTTTATTTTATATTTTTTTGTAAACTTTTTTGGTGAAATTATGAGTATTTTGTTGAAAGTGCTGCTGTTGTTGCAGTTGCCGCACTAACATTAACGGTAAGTTATGCTTTGCAACTGACATTTCTATAAAATATCTCAAAACATTATAAAATGATGGCAGCAGAAATAGTTTCATGTAGAAAAGCTTTAACGTTCCAACGTCCTTTTAAAGGAATGCTCAGATGGCAGGGAGTAAATGTGCTTAATTCCATCTGCAAATGAAGAAATTACTGTGTCAAATATATCGTCTTTTGAATGACTATATTTTTTCTTTTGTCTACTCTATTGAAGTGGCTTTAAGAGAAAAAAAAAATTCTTAATTGAATTGTTTGCCAGTTTCAAGGCAACATTGTTTAGACAATTTTGAAAGAGGAAATGGCAGACACAATAGCGTCTCTAGCAAATCTCAGCGTATTTAATCATTGAATAGTCAAACTTGAGAGTGGGAAAAAAAGTTTTACATTTTACAGAAGTGAATATCCGTGAAAAGATAAGGAGTTCCGGCAAAGAAAAACAATGAGAGCAGTTTTAGAGAAATTTTATTTAAAAGCCATCAATAACGCCATAGACATGGTTCAACAATCCCCGGGTTGATCTAAAGCAACAGATCTTTTGTTGTTCTAAAATTAAAAATTTTTAAATAAATTTCCCTGTCCCTCGAGTTATGCCCAAGATTTAAAAAATAAGTTGCATGTTTTCATCCAACCGATACTCCGACACCCTCAACAATTTCTCTGCACGTGATTTGACGAAACAATTTTTGAAAGACAAAACAGCGTCTATTGCAAATATCAGCATATTTAATCATTGAATAGCTGTCGATCTTGCGAGTGGAGAGTACAGATGAAAATATCTGTAAAGTCGTAGGAAACTCCTACAAAGAAGTACAACGAAGGCAGTTTTACTGACACCAATCGAGATCGTCATTGACATGATACAACAATCCCAGAGCTGTTCTAAAGCGGCGTTTGTTTTCTGGTCTAAAATATAACATTTCCAATAAATTTCACTGTGCCCAAGATTATAAAAAAGAGTTTCATATTTTCCTACAACATCTTCCAAAGAAGATTCAACGATTCTCTATCACAATTCTATTCGGTTGTTCAACTTTTTCAGAGCCCACTGTTGCAATACCGTCCAGATCGTCTTCTTTGAAAATCTAGGACAACTTGAAAGCGTATTGATGACCCGGAGTTTAATCATGTTATGACACTGTCAATATGTTAAATGATTTTTATATGAATTCTTTGAGCCATTTCTTTCCGATAACAGAAAGTTTTCACGGACCCAAAACACTTCCAACTTTCATGACTGTCATTTAATACTCTGTTTCCTTATAACCTTGACTAGTATTCTGGGGGTGACCTATTTATGTGCGGCGCATTGTGCCTGAACTAGAAAGAAGGGCATGGTTTCAAGAGGACAGATGAAGAGAGATTAGAAAAATGAGAAATTTGCTATTCACTTCGGCGGTGAATATTTTGCCACGGGTGGCGATGAAGGAGTGTTCTGTACTCTGCGGTGTTAATCGCTGTCAGTAATGCTCAGAGACGAGTGCTATAGCTTCGCCATTAAGACAAACCAACATCCTGCAGATCATAACAATTAGATAGCACATTCATGATTAAGTGCGTAGTCGAACTCGGGATCTAAAGCATCGTAGTCTTGTTTTCAGTGTTCTGAAATCTATTTTTCTATAGCAGAAAATATTCAAAAATATTAAAAACGCACTATGAATTAATTGTAGTGCCATTAAACTTGTTGGGCAGACCCTTTTTAAACAGCCTTTTCTACTTTTACTCTCATACAAAAATTATTTCTGTATTAAATTTCATTTTAATATCTACTCCAGCACGGGAGTTGTTAATTTTGAGTGCTGCTAATTAATTATCATTCAGTTTTATCAAGTTCGATTGAATAGGATTTTAACATATTTTACCCTGAAATATATTCTTCAAGATGGTGTTTTAATCTACAGCATTGGGTGAAATCAATCACCCTGCCGTAAAAGGAAACAGACAAGCAGACACAGTATAGGGCGGGATACTCCGGAAGAGCGTAGAGTAGTTGCGTCGTTTTTTAACTTGCAGCTTCGAAAATTTAAAATTTTTAATAATCGAGAAGTTACTGGTTTTACTACCTTTCAAAAAATTCCAGTTGTCATCAGATCTCCAAGTTAAGATATTCTAGAAAGTTTCCCTGACAAATTCTGAGAGCTCTTCACTATGTCTATATGTGGGTATGTGTGTGTGTGTGTGTGTGTGTATGTCTAAGTATGCGACCTGCTTATAACTTTTGAACGGCTGAACGGAATCAAATCGAACTGCTGAAGAATGTCCCTGAACTAACATTTCCTGTGAATTTGAACCGATTTGGTACGATAGATTTAAAGATATTTCAAAACCACTTAGAAAAAAGGGCTTTAAAAATTGTATCCGTTTTAAGATATCGTGGGAAGAAAATCTGAAACAGATTTCTTTAGCTAAATTCCGAAATTTTTTTTGTAGTAACGAAAAACTACTTGGAATATCTACTTTTTTTTTAATACTACTTTTATCATTTGGGAATCAGTTGGTTTGAAAATTAAAATAATAGTATTTCAGTTCTAAAGCTTAGAATAGCAAAAAAATAAAATCACGCTACGATAGCGCAGCGTTTAAATTAGCGTAAAGTAACAGGGATGGCCTTTAGGGTCAATAATTGGTCAATTTTGAGTCCAATAACATCATAAGCAACAAGACGCATTTTCATTTAGTTTTTTAATAAACAAAATCTTCGTTTGAAAATGCGTTTGTGATGTATAAAACAACGTTACTTGGACCGTGGCGGTTTTTAAACGGGAGTATTAATTGGACCGTATGTTTGTGAAGGCGCTGAATCTGAAATGCAGTTACTGTTACGAACGCTTCAGGAACATGTTAAACGACTTCGTGGTATCATGATAATCTTCCATTTTGGCGGTCCATGATTCCAGATATTTTTCTTTAAGACACAGCCCAAAATCACTAGACAAAAAGAGCCGTTTAACTGCACATACAGCATGATATTGTAAAGAAAGCATTTCCTGGTCGCCTGATCCTCCACATTAGCGGTGCAAGATCCAATACTCCTTCTTGTTTTGTAGCTATTTGGAGACGTGAGTGTATGCCAACAAGTCCCAAATATTCGCAGTTTTTAAGGAGAGTAATCGGTAGGAATGCGAACAGAGTCATCACGAGAAATTTAGCAAAAAGTTATGGAAAACGGGCAGAAATGTGCATCAACACTGGCGCCAGCATATTTTCCAATTACTAGATAAAATAGTATAGATCCAAATAGACATTTTTGCCCCCAAAATAATATATTTTATTTAGTAAAAAAGTTATTGAAAAGGAAATTTAGATGATTAATTTGGCGTCCACCTGTGGATGGGTTCTTTTGTATTGGCAAACGTTAATTTGCCTCCTATTAATTGACTTCACGACATCTTTAGCCAGACGATTCTTCATGTAAAATAACGATAAAGTTTGCAAGATGACTTCAAGCTAAATTAAAATTATAAAAATATATAATTATAATAAAAATAATGATTAAAAAATTGCCTCAGCATCATTCAGATAAATGGTCTCCTGTAAGGGAATCATATTTAATGTGTCCTATGATTTATAGGGTCAAAAGTGTCATCAACGAATGAACAACGAACGTGTAAGCAAATGAATGGACAAAACTACAACAACGGATAGCAAGGAAGCACAACAACAACAGCAACAAACAACCAGCAGAATTGAAAGGAAAAGATGAACACAAGGACTGAAATGATGCCTGAAACAACGAAAATGAGATGAAATTTCCAATAATTTACGACGAATACATAAACGAGTGTGAATTATGACAATAATGAACGACACAGAATGCAAAAAGTGTAAAAATGAAGTGAATGTTGAAAACGGCAACAAAAAGTAGGATGAACACAAAAAAAAAACAAAAAAAAACAACTAAAAGGACATCGCCTGAAAAACTGAAAGGACCATCAGAATGTTAAAATTATGAGCATAAATGCATGACTCCGTGTGCAAGTGTATGGCTGTTGCATGCCACACTACTAAATATGTGCATGCATCAAAATGCATTTATGACATAAATTTCAGCTGCAACAACAGCAACAACAAAATGGACAACACAAATGCATCATGCAGCAACATTTTGTGCATGAAAAAAAAGAAATGTTGGGGAAAAAAATTAACATTTTAAATGAAAACAACAAAAAATAAATGCAATTGGAAATGTGCATAAAATGCGACAGCCATTACCAGGGCTTTATTTCATTATCGAAATTTTGCACAATTTGCAATATTTCCAATGATTCTTGTTTCATTTCATGTTTTTATTGTTGCTGTTGCCTTCACATAATTTTTTTTTTTTGTTTTTTGGCATATTTGAGCCGTATGAAAAACGATAAATTTGTTGTTTTTATTGTGGCATTTGGTGAGCCATTTTATCCAGTCGTAACCAGAGATTCAGATTCATTTCAGCGATGATGCACTTCATTTTTACGCACAATTCTTAAATAGCGACAGTGAGTATTCATTCGCTTCAGCACCAAATAAGAGGGACATTGAAGGGTATTAACAGTCATTATTCAATGATATCGCATTCGAACAGATAGAAACTGCACATCCATATTATCTAATAATAGATTGTACACGGAGAAAAAGTAGTTTAATTTACAGAAAAATTATTTTTAATTTCTTCGCAACATATTTCCTGTTACTACGTGCTATATTTTGATTTGGAAAACTTGCTTTTTTTATGCCCACAAATTATATAAAATTTAATTTCTGAAGGCAAATTGCTCGAACAATTTTTATAATTCCGAAAGACAAAATAACTATTCCAAAGCAGAAGAGAAAGTCAACAACAGTTTTAAATGTTCAACTCACGCAGCAGATCAGAACAGCTGTTGTTCGAAAGCCGCAGAACTACAGCTGTTCCGCAATGATGCGGTAGTTACATTAAACAGGATTGAGCAAAACTATTATTAAGGCTTTAAGGTTTATATCTGTTTAATTTTATTTTATATATTTTGCAAAGAAAACTTTGGGGAGTTAGAAATGGAACAAACACAACAGAAAGCCCATGATTAAAAGATGTTGAGTTATATTTTGAAACTCAACAGTCAATTATTTGAAAGCAGGTAGCTTATCATCGCTTTTTATGTGCGCACTGGACCTTCAGCACCAACAATTAACCGCCTGGTTGAACCTTTTTCGACAACATGGTACAGTAAAACACCTTCCATGTACCGGGTGACTACGTGCGGTCCACACGGAAGAAACTATGCAACGTATTGTGGATAGAGTGCACAACAGTGCAGCAGCATCAACAAGAACAAGTTCGGCACATCCGGCGAAATAGCAGAATTCTGTTCAGAGGATTTTGGTGGCATTGGAAATGTTCCCGTACAGACTTCAGCTTGTGCAAGAATTGAAGGCGTTAGACTGCCAATAACGGCATTATTATTCCATTTTTTTCTGAGAAAATTGATCAGAAAACCGCGATTTCAGTAACAATTTGATAATGGGCGATGAATACCAATTCAATGGTTTCGTAAACAAACAAAATTCCAGGATATGGGCTACGAAGAATCCAAGAAGAACTCATCAGCAACAGTTACACCAACTTAAGTGTCGTAATTTGTGCGGTATGTCGTCTGAAAAGACTATCGATCCATTTATCACTTCCTTCAAGCGTTTTGTCAACAACGATGTCAGGATTGAGTTCACCGGTCTGTTCATTTTAGTCACATCGCTTCACCTGCCACTTGTTGCAGTCAAAAAATGTGTGTTCCACGTCATCATTTCTCGTAGTGCAGTACATGCAGAAGGAATTCTTTGTCTTTCCCATGCGGTAAAGATATCTGAGGAAGTAACCATGCCCTGACAGAAACTGTGTCAGGAAGTAGTTCACTTCCCCAAAAGTTCCTGTACCCACACGTCTATGTTAGGGATAAGCCTTGCCTTCCATCTACCAGCGGTTTCCGTGCTCCATCTGTTTTACCACCGCTGTAGTGTCCTGGACCTTCGCTTTTTGGAACTACTAACAGGACCGCCCTTTTTGGAATCCCATGCCTCTTTCCACTGGCGTGTCAAGAGATTAATAGGTGTCTCCCCACTTATGACGAAAACCGTTGCTGCCGAAACAGTTCGATAAGCTGACACAATCCTGAGTACCACCGCACGCTGCACCGCTTCCAGGGTTTTGTTTTGGCCATCACTGCATTTCCCGAAATCGAGTTTGTTACCAGGAGCAGCTTTATTTTGGTCTGTGGTGTGTCGTCTGAGTGGACTATCGATTCATATTCCTTTGAAAATGTACAGGGAGCCTCCGGGGAGGTTAATAATGCTGGATATCGAACGATGCTGGACGATTTTTCGAGGCCGGCTATAGAAAACCATTCACAGTTGCGGTTCCCTAGCCCACACTGCAAGGGGTACAATAGCTCTATCACCGGACCTCTTTGGCGAACGTAATATTTCGTGCAAAAGCAATTTCAATTGGACCAGTGTTGATCAGATCTAACAGCAGTAGTTTTTTTTCTTCGGGGCCTAAAAAAATTATGCTGACTTTCCCATGTGCTTTGGAATATTTATCATGTCTTTCTAAATCATAAATACTTTTCGAACAAATTTTTTATGAGCTGGTCAGTTTTCAGATTAAAATATCAAAATTAAATTTTAAGATAAAAACAAACAGAATTTTGGCGAAATTTTTTTAATCTGCCTTATTAGCGTTACAATCGAGGAAAACTGTTGGAGCTAATATTTTAACATCCCGCTAGGAAAATTTTATATAATAAAAAATCGGGAATTTATTGGTTTTGAAATTATAGGATTTTCATCTTTACGTTGTTGGAGTCCTACTAAGCTTTTCTGACTATCTGAAGGACCGTCACTAACTATCGATTTCAACAAACTAATCATCTTTTGACATTATAAAATTACGTTGATCAACGCAAACTGGTGAAAATTGTTTAAGGTGTCCGTGAGATATTGTGAAGGAAAAAGTTCGAAAACATAATTTCATTTTGAATAACTCCGAAATTATAGATCAGATCAGTTGGTGTTCTCTATTCTTTTATCATAAACGAAAACAACATCAATCACCGCTTATGAAGTGGGATTCAGTTGATTTGAAATTTAAAATAATAGTGTTTTAATCCGAAGAGTTTAGAAGTTAAAAATTGTACAAAATGCAGGCTGCAAAAGCGGAAAATTACACGGATGTGCCTTAAGGTCAATCAAAATTTTTTTTTTTAGACACTCTTCATGACATTTTCTATATCTTTGATGAAATCTAATAGTTTTAGTCCGTTCAACTTAAATCGATTTCTCGTCAGATTTTGATGTTTTAGGTTTGTAATACTTATAACCATTATTAATTATAATTAAATATCAATTAAAAAATTAAAACAATTTCGATAAGAAAGTTAATCCAAATGCCAACAGCTTTTAGCGCTTGTCAATCATTAGTTTTGTTATATTTTAGAATATAAAATATTAACATAAAAAGTCTCAAAACTTAAAATATCTATTAATAATTAATTAACAATTTTTTGTTACAATAAACTTTTCTTCAATAAATAGTTTCCATTTTCTCTCAGTGCAAAAAATCGAATAGCATTTGGAGACTGAATATCATCATTATTTGAAAATAAAATTGATTGTTGCCGCCATACGTATTCGCACAGATGGCAAACAATCACTACGTGGAAAAGACAATATCTATCGAGAGAGATATTTGGTGAAAATTTTATAAAATGAAGTGGAAATCGGTGGGAGTGTCTGTAATTGATGCAACTCAATTGTCCATATACAAGTATTTACTACAAAAGCATATCGTAATGCAGCAGCAGTTGAGGCTACAAATACGGCGACAACAACAGGTTGCATAAAGACTGCAGTCATTTTTATTTCCACATTTATTGCCGTCCAACAATTAAACTCTTATATAATAGAGATCGCTTTAATTAAATGTACGTGTTTCAATATGCTACATAAGTCAACAGCTTTATTAGGGTTAAGGCTTGGCAAAGTGGCCTTTTATTTATTATTTGGACTAGAATTTTATTAAGAGCGTTTTTAGTGTGTTTTTGCTGCTTTATCTTGAGCAGCAATTCTCTTTTTTTTTTGGTGTGTCAGGATGGTGTTGAATGCCTTCGCACTTACAGTGGCCCTCACCAGCTGCGTCGAGTGGTATTTCAACTAAAACAATCCCCCTCCTTTTCTGGTGTTTGAAATCACGGAACCGCTACCTGCATTACTGCGTGAAGGCCCAGAATCAACGTCCTGAAAAAGGACCCTTCTTGTGGGGATTTTCCAGTTGGTTGTGGTGAGGATCTTAAACATGGACCCGTTCTGCTAAAAGTTGTTCAATATCCCACTTCTTCCTCCGTAAAATGGATCCAAAGTAGTTGCCTACAACGTTGTCAGGATTGAGCTCACCGATCTGTTCATATAAGTCTCATCGCTACGTCTGCCACTTGTAGCAGTCGAAAAATGTGTGTTCAACGTCATCATTTCTCGTAGTGCAGTACATGCAGAAGGGATTACTTGTCTTGCCCATGCGGTAAAGATATTTGAGGAAGTAACCATCCCAGAAAGAAACTGTGTCAGGAAGTGGTTCACTTCCCCAAAAGTTCCTTGTAGCCATACGTCTATGTTAAGGATAAGCTCGCCTTCCAGCTACCAGCGATTTCCATGCTCCATCTGTTTTACCATCGCTGGAGTGTCCTGGGCCTTCGCTTTGTGAAATTACTAACACAACCTTTTTGGAATCCCATGCCTCTTTCCGCTCGCGTGCCAAGAGATTAATAGGAAGCTCTCTGCTTATTACGAAATCCGCTGCTGCCGAAACAGTGCGATAAGTTGACACAACCCTGACCACCACCGAGCACTGCACCGCTTCCAGGGTTTTGCATTTTGATTTGGTTTGTTGTTACCAGGATCAGCCTCCTTTTGCTCTGCATGGGTCCACCGATGTGCGCTATCGTTCTTATGATTTAAATTTGTGTCACTAACGAAAAAGACACCCGTTACAAAAGGCAAGCAGCTAAATGAGATGTTTTTACAATTAATTTTAATTAATTTAAACAAATAAAAGTTAAGGTAAAATATTTTGTATAGCTTGTATGTGTCGGATTGTTTTTGGTGCGAAAGCAGTTGTATTTGGAGAAATCGATCCTATATTTGAAATTTATTTGCAGCAAAAGCAATTCATTTTACTAAGACAGGCCGAATTGTGTATGAGGTGAAAGCGTTTTTGCAATTTCTATAACTGGCAACTGCAATTGGGAACGATCCGTATGTAAATTCTCTGTGTCAATACAACATTTATTTTTCGTGTAAAAGACATGCTCCAGCATATCTATGAGATACATATTTTGCAAATGCCTTAAAGTTTTAAAATGTTTATTTCAAGCACTGGGGATAAGGAAATTTCACTATTCGAATATTAAAGTTAGTGAATGCACTATTTCAAAAACTGGCTTTTCTAGTTATGTGTGAGTGTGTGTGTGTATGCGCCATAATGTCATACCAAAATAATGATGTTGCTGTTGCTTAATTTTTTTATTGTTTAATTCTCTCTTTATTTTTTTCTTTTTGCTCTGTAGTTATACGTTTATATCCTTAATTATGATTATTGTTATTTTTCGCTCGAAATGTCGCATTTACTGTCGTTGCTGCTGATGTGAATGTTACTCCTGCTGCTATTGTTGTTGATGTTGTTGCTGTAACAGCAAAATCAGCAACTCCACCACACACAACTACAAACATCTCACTTTTGCTATACGTTATATTGACTGCAGCTCGTTATGTTGCCATAAATTTTACAGTTTGACGTCGCATTAAAATGTTGTTGGAATTGATGTTGCTGCTGCTGTTGTTGTTGTTCCCTTTTTTTTTGAGTGTGTTATACTTTCGTTGGCGACTATTCGCTTATATAACATAAATGCACACTCACACATACACTCTTCGTTATATACTCACTCACTCGTACATATTTATTGTTGTTCATTTATTTTGCTGATGTTACGTGCAAAATATTGCCGCCGTATTGCATTGTTGTGCATTATTTTATGATTATTGTGTAGCTGTTGTTCGTATTGTTGTTGTTGATATTTTTTTTTTTCGCTGTTATGACACTTAAATGTCGCTATCACTTGATGTCCTCCATTTCTGTTTTGCTTTTGTTCTCTGCATATATCTGGGCGTTCATCCATTACCATCATCCTTGTCATGGTCGTCCTCGTCATCATCAGCGTGCACAGAATGCTCGTGTAATTGTTTATCATTCGTTAAATTTTGTTTTTACTGGCCTGCAATTTTTTGTTCCACGTAAAATTTCGATATTTACAACTCACTTCACACTTATTCGTTGCTCAATTATCTGCAGCTTCATAAATCGTTTTGAAATCCATTCACTGGTAATTCTTTTTTCGTTGGCCATATTAAATTAAATACTTTTATCGTCCTGTTTTTGCTTGTTGTTTTTCATTTCATGCAAAATGATGAACACTTTCCGAGTGTTACGCCATTTACAACAGGACTCTTAGGAAAATCTTCTTTATTATTTTAAGAATTAATTGAAAAGGAGGGCAAATTTGCTCTGAAAAGTTTGTAAATAATATCGATGTGGAGCTTAAGTCGTTATATAATAAATAAAAGTTGCATTTTTATTAATAAAAAATGTGCTTCTTTTGCCGTAATTCAAATCTGCTCTGTATCGGTGCTAAAAGTCAAATTGTGATCTTTTCAAAACATTAATGATTTTATATACCCTCCACAAAAAAGTGATGGGGTAAATTTAGGTTTGTCATTATTCCGTGTATAATTTCTTCGATATTGATATGGGACCCCATAAAGTGTATATATTATTCTGGATCCTTATGAAGAGCGATGACGATTTAGCGATGTCCATCTGTCCGTCTGTCTGTACGTGAAATCGGGTTTCCCAAGCCCCTAGAAGAGCTAGAGACTTCGTTCTTGGACTGATGGATTAGAAATAAACTGAGAGTGGTGTTGGAATTCAGTTCCAGAGCAGTGAAGCTCACACCTAATTCTATACTTAAAATTATTAACAAACACAAATTAATTTTTTTTTTGTCTATTAAGAACTGAAAAAATAAAATAAAAAATCCAGGGATGAAAAATCAAAAGTTCTTATAGCACATTCAGTATTTTTTAGTACATTTGATAAGAAAAATGTTTAAAAATTTCAAGTTTTTCTTAAATAAAACCGCTTTATACATCATGAAAATTTGCATTGATAAAAAAATTTTTTTTATTAAAGCTTCTCTTCCAGGATTGGAATATTAAAATATTTTTTACCAAAAAAAAAGTTACCAAAAACACAACTAACATCGTTTTTTTACTAATTAAAACTGCTTTTAATTTAGGAAGAACAAATTTGGTATCAAATACAAAAATTCAAAATTTCGATTCCAGGGTTGTACAACGGCAATATTTTGTAGTACATGAAAGTGACCAAAATTGTTACAAAGTTTAAATTTGTTTTAACCAAAACTATTTCCTGCCTTATTAAGAGTTGTATTGGTAAAAAAAAAATTTTTATTAAAATTTTGTTTCCAGGGGTGGGAAATTGATTTTTTCTTTTGTTATTGATGCCATTCAGGCTGCTGCTCTCATCTGCGGGTTTAAATTAAATGTTATTATGACATATGTTGTAAATTATAAATTTGACAAACATTTTTAACCTCCCGCTATGGAATTGAAGATTTTCAGATATCGGAAAGTTATTGGTCTAACCCCGTTTGGACAAACTTAAGCTCTCGTTAGATCTGGACGTTTTGAGTGCTTAGAAAACGTTCCTAACTAAATTTTAGAGGGTGTCATAATGGCTGTATTTGTGTGTGTTTGTGTGCGTGTACGTATACGTAATTGACCTATTTATACGTTTGGAACGGCTGAACCGAGTCATGCTCTTGAATTTTCAGCTCCAATAAACCGGTAAATTTCAAGATACCTTGAAAGACTTAGAAAAAAAACATTTTTTAAAGTGCTTCTTTTAAGAAAAACTTTCAATCTGCCCTACCGATCGATTCCAAAACCTATTCAGCTCCTGAAGTTTAAGAACTACATCGACTATGGGAAAGACTTTTTTTATAAAAACTCCGAATATTTATTTGTATCTGCTCAGTTAGTGTTTTTGATTATTTTAGAGTACGGGAAAACTTTTCATCACCGCTTTTTGCGTGCGGAATCGGTTGGTGTCAAAATAAAAATGATAGTGTTTTATAGATCGAAGAGTTCAAAAAACCAGGTCACGATAGATTTGCGGTTAAGTCCTTTAAAGTCAACCGGTTTATATATCTTCTCTTTATTAACTTTTTGTTTATATATATATACTTCGTAGTATAAAAAGGATCCTGTGATCCAATTTCATGTAAATCGAAAGGGGTAGTGTTGAACTCTTGGGCGATTTGACAAGGAATCACTTATATGATATTCGATGTTCAATATGTTCAATTTATATAAAATATAATGCCACAAATAGAGTAAATAAAAATAAATAAATTGGTAAATATCAAATAGTAACATGTCCACAAGTCATGTTAAAATTCCAATATGTTGTTGTTAATATCCTCCTCCCTCTGGCCAACTACGAAATGGAACAACAGATTTGTCAATAGTAACAGTAACTACATGAAAAAGTAAATTTCAAGTTTTAAGAAATATTTTCATAAATCGGAATATATTTACACTTTTAAATATCTCTCTACATTTTAACAAACAAATATTATTTCGGCATGTAAACTGTCTGGTGTACCCACTCTTCTACTTGACATCACATACACAATCATATTTTGCCTTTCAAACGAGCAAGAATCACTTGCAACGGACATGCTACCCAAAAAGATAATATTCCTTCCTCACACAGATTGTGAATTGAACTTATTTTATGATTAACAATAACTTGCCTCTTACCCCAACACAGTTTTTATTCTTTATATTTTCAATCTCAGAGGCTATCAAAATGATGCTGCTACTGAAGAGGGCTGCAGAGCAAGAAAAATATATATTTTTAACAAAATAATTTTTGGACTTGGCAATAGATTGTTGCTAGATAAGATGTAATAAAAATATCTACGACAAAAAAAATTTATATATTTCATAACATAACAAGCTTTTCATATCCTGACCAAAGAGCATGAGTTTGAGAAAAAAAAATTGAAAAGAAAATATATACCAGAAAATAGAAATCAATATAACAATAATACCTGGAAAGCAACGTCGTTCCTGACCATCTTTGATAACTCACGACAATGCATTCGAATAAATTTAGTTAAGGCAGTAGTTTATGCAACAACATCAGCAACAGCAGCAGCAGTATCATTTAAAAGAAAACTACAAGATACGGATACAAAACTTAACGAAAATGTCCAAATATGAAACTGAATACAATAATAAGTGCAATCACATATTGAAAATAACTACTCAAAAATGTAATTGTTCCCAACAAAAAAAAAAAAAAAAAAAAACGTGCCAGGCAGAAACATAACGATTGCAAACATCAAAAATAAATAAAACCTGACAACAATATAAAATGTTCATACAACAACAACAACAACAAAAAAAACATGCTGCTGACCATGATATGTAAAGCCAAACAATTGTTTTCAATATTCCCAAAATATGAGAGTATCAAGAAGAGCCATCTTCCGAAATTGATTAAATCACCTGACCGATTTATAGTTTAAACTTTAAATCTGCGACGAAAAATTATTCGTCAATTATGAAACGATAGTGTTGCTGCTCTATAAAAAGTTTCTTTTGATATCACTTTTGGAAATCTTAAATTTGCCGGCGCGAATTAACGTCTCATACACAGAGCGAAAACTGCCTAGTAGATTTAAGAAGATTTTCTCTATGAAACGTTTTTGCGATGAGGGGTATTCCAGCAGAAAGAAACGAGGATTTTTTCAAAGAGATTTCTTATTGTTTTTATGAGCTAAATCTTTTTAATTTTTTCAATAAGTAAAACACATGAAATAAAGAAGAAGGTCTTATTATTTTCTTATTAATTTTAGTGGGCTGTCTTATTAATTTTTTCAAAAAGAATATCTTATTGATTTCATTAAGCCTACCTAATACTTTTTTTTTATTACGTCTTTCTTCTTGATTTCATTAGGTTTCTTTCTATTTGATCATGTGTAAAATATCTTATTAATTTTTTTATTAAGAATATCTTCTTGATTATATTAATTGGCTTGTTATTTCATGAATGCATACAAATCAACATAGAGATAAATTTTTATGATGTATTCGTTTTTACATTTATATATTTTTTTTTGCGTGTTTGTATAAGTGTTGCGTGGAACATCTCTAACTACATGCACTGTAAATCAAACTTAAAGTGGACAAGTGACAAGTCAAGAAGTGGAAAACGTAATAAATATATTTTTGCTTAAAAAAAGTAAAGTTGTTATTTAAATTAATTAAATCTAATTGGGAAATAATGGACTCTATTTGTCCAAACACATCGAAGAGTGAGAGATAATTTCGAAAACAAAATTATGTTGAAACGGAAAGACGGGAAGAGAAATCCAACAGGAAAATTATTTTCTCTTTGGACTAATGTTGAAAAAGAAAACTCCGATGATATATCTACCACTCTCAAATGCACATATTTCAACCGAAAATGCTAGTTGCAGCACAATTGCAGTCCACATGAACAGGTAATTTCTGTTCTGGGGGGAAACAAGGGAAACCAGAATTGATGAGATACAAAATGCCAGTTTTTTGACGAATATGTTTTATGAATGGCCACGATACAATAATTTCTCATGTTACGAACTTGTAAGGGTTGGGTTTATAATTATATTATATTGCTTTAAAAAATTTTTATTACATATTTACATACTGAGTACTGAATTAATTTCTATAGAATTATTATTATTTATATTAATTATTAATAAACTAATTTTTTGACATATTGTCATTGTACCACTATAATATGAAATTTATTTGTTGGGTGGTTAAGCAATGTCTATATGCATTTCATTGGTGCTTCTTACCAAATCGTCTGTAGACATTAATAATTATTAACAATTCAATTGAGATTTTATTTTTCATTTTGCCTTATAAATACTTTCATTGTTATCCAAGGGATTTCTAATTGTATAAAGGTATAGAAAAATAAAATAGAGTCATATCGAATAAAAGTTATTTGTTGGGTTTGGTTTGTATAAGTTTCATAGCCTGCTACACTTATTATAATGTGATTTTTTGAAATTGTTTGTGAATTTTTATAGTTAATTTATTTAACATAATTCTCAGATGGTTTTTGGAAGTCTTTTAATAAGTTGAGAAGTTTGAAACTTTGCAAAACTGTGGTTGAAGTCTACTGACGAGTTGGTAAGAAGCGCCAATGGAATGCATATAGACATTGTTAACCACCCAACAAATAAATTTCATGTTATATATTAATTATTTTTATATAATATCCTTGTAAATACTTATTAATTAAAATCCATAATATCAAACAAACTCAAGAAGTGTTATTAAAAAAGAAGAAGATAACCTCATAAAATTAAGAAGGAACTCTTTTTGAAAAAAACAAGAGATTACCTAGTAAAAACCATAAGTTTTCTTCTTGATTTTTTCAATTAGGTTTTTCTTATTAAAACAATAAGAACTTCTTCTTGAAGAGAAACCATAGAGAAATCTTATTAATTTTGTTCTATTTTATTAGGTATTTATTAGGTACTGTTTTCTCTGTGTACGTTGTTGCATCTTCAAACTTTTCAGCGTTCAGCATATTTGTTGTTGATAATTTTAATGCAGAAGTCTGTTCTTATCATACGTAAGAGTTGTATATGTTTTCCAATAGAGTGTTTTCCTATAGAGGTATAGATCGGAAATAAAGTTGGCAAAACTTTTCTACTGGTGACTATTTTGTGAGATTACACTTGCTCAGCAGTCAAATCCTTCTTTAAATAAAACTATGACCACTATATGGATTATGATGCGCTAAGCTCGAATCCGTCTTCGGTTTTTTCCCTCAGGTCGAGATTTTTTTATGGGCGTGGCAATGTTTTGCCCCTAAATATGCCAGGTACGTAGACATATTTCACTCTAACTCGAGAACGAGTCATCTGATTTTAAAAAGTAAAACACCAGAAGATGTGTAACAAAATTGTTTTTATTTTAGTCATATACAATTTTTCTTTATCTTTTATCGTTTTGGAATTATTCAGAAATTAATCGAGAAAAAAAATTTTTTCCTCAAAAAATTCGTAATTTTTTCAGTTTAAAAATGGAATTTAAAATAATTTAAAGCCAATATTCAAAACTTTGCACTTTTATCTAATAGCTACAGATCTTAGAAATAAAAAAGCTATAAACCATAAAAATCGATTTAAAAAGTTTAGATTTTATTTTTAATTTACGGCAGTCACCCAGTTTTGTAATGCAACCAACCTTCCATATGTATGACGATAGCATTTCGTTAGGTGAGCAGCTAATAGAACTAAAGTGCAACGGCATTTTGCACGGTTCTTGGATTTAAAATTTGTTACATAGTATTTTTCCTTAACCTGTAATTCTAAATCGATAACATTAGTAGATTCTAATATTTATTGTAGCAGTATATGTGCAAATTGATGGACAATAAGTGAGTCAGTTTCAATAACCAAATTTTAATCAAATTATGGTGATTATGGGGATTAATATATGGTGAGACATTGTGTGCCTTCCACATGATGCAAATCCTTACCATCATCTTAACCGTTTTGTTGAAATTACAGCCCTGGAATATTTTACGGTTTTCCAATACTCAAAATTTTGTCTTCTGCCGTCGAAGAATAGCTGATTGCTTGCTTCTGCAACTGATTTTCATCTGCTTTTATGTACTCCTCCTACATCAAAATGTTTTAAGGCTCTAGAAAAATTTGCCTTCATTGGTTTTATCTTGCAATTTGGTCAGGGCATTTGATCTATAAAATTACTTGGTTTTCTTGACGCATTTCACAACATGCATGGCGGTCTTCGGCCCACAATATGATAAGATAACACTCTAAACTCTTATTTAATTGCAACCTCGGAGACATTTTGCAGGTTTTTTTTGTCTTTCTCTGTGACTGCGTTTATGGGTAGTTAAAGATTTAGTTGAGACTGATGCTCTACACTTTCATGGGGGAGCCTCAAGTCCCCTTAAACCCTGCACAGTCTATAAAATATTTAATAAAAATATTTTTTTCTTTTTCCAAAAATAATACCGACCAAGCTGCCTGTTTGTGTGAATGAGTTTGATCCCAAAGAAATGTATATTTGAAATACAAATAGTAAATAATAATATTTATTAAAATTGTTATCTTAACAACAACAACAAAAAATATATTAAATAAAACAACATCAAATTCGATTTAATAAACTGTCGCCGGCAAACATTTCCTCATACATGACATTATCGATATGCAACATCTGCATGAGCAAGCGAACCATTTTATTGTTGCGACTCAAAGAACTAAAACGATTAAAAGAGTTTTACGATTTAGTTCGCTTGTGAAGGATTTCAGTTTATCGTTAAAATTGTATTCGATCTATTTTATCTATTATTTTCTTGTTTTTTTTTTTTTAATTTATATATTTTTTTCAATCATTATGCTGTGTTCAAATATGAAATGAAATTTATACGTTGCATAATTGTTGTTGTATTTACTATTGTCCATCTCTATGAAATCCTAAATATGTATTCATATAAATACCATTATAAGTATATCAACCACTTGACCAAAGTTTCAACAATTAAAAAGTTTTTAATAAAAAGGTAAATAAAAGGGCAAAGACGTTCATATGCGCTAAAGAAAATTCAAACCAAAAAAGTTCGTTTAAGAAACATAGAACAAAAAATTCAGAAAAATTTGGCATGTCAAAAAATATAATCGAACGACAATACAGGAGCGGTTGGAAATTGTTATCACATTCAATTAAGCCACCTAACAAGTGATATTAAATGAAATTTTCCATAATTACTGAGGATGAAATTGTAGCGGCTTTCGAAAACAGCTGTTTTGCTCTTCTGAATATATAAAACACTGATGTTGACTTTCCCATGTCTGTTGGAATATCCATTAAGTTTTTCTGAATAAAAAACCACTTTTCGAACAATTTAGCCAATCCAAATTATATTTAAAAATCTATTATCTCAACGAATATCCTGGTTAAGTGGGGCTTATTCGTTCTTTGGCCGAACGTATCCGCACAATATGATTCTGTTTATTTATTTATTCTACGTATAAGTTCAAGTCACGATAATTGCAACCTCAAGAGTAGATTTTAGTTTAGTGTGCGTCGCTGTTTTTATTTCTCTCATTCAAAAACATACACAAAAGGATTTTATGCAGAGAATATTTTTTATTGTACGAGTAGTTTCATCGTCAAATGTTTTCAAATTGTGCTTTATATGTAAATATATTTGTGTTGGGACTTAAATGGTCCGGCACTATTTCAATTATTGGTGCGGTTTCTTAGCCAACGTTTGCTACTGGTTATAGTAACAGATGTGAATGCGATAGGGGTAGCAGAAGGTTACAACTGGGAAACAATGGAACACTATACTCCGCATTAGCCCATAATAATTGAGTTGTTTTCTTAACCAATAATCGGTTGAAAGCCATCATGAGCGATAGGCCACATTTTCATTTAAGCAGTTACATCAATGAAAAAATCTTCGTTTCTAAAAGACTAAAACTCCTCGTGTGACGCACGATATGACGCTACATCCTCTCAAGGCTACTGTAAGAAGCGGTATTCACGCAGAACGGCGGTATTTTTAGATTTTCGTTTGGAAAATTGAAAATGTGGGAAGTTATAGGTCTTACTCCCTCTTGTAATTAATTATCTCTATTAAGATCTCGAGATTTCGAGTCCGTATGAAGCGATCCTGGCTAATTTTGAATAGTTGTCACTACGACTGTCTTACGAATCGTGAGCGTGTATGTAACTCACTTATAATATTTACACGGCTGCAGCGTTCTTAAACTTGGATTTTTTATGAACAGATTGAGATACCGAAAAAAAGCTGAGGAAATAAAAATTTTTCAAAGTATTTTTTTAGAACAACTTTTGGATGGCTTCATCGATCCCAACTAGGCAGCTCTTGACATTATAAAACCGCATAGATCTAAAAATTTGTTAAGCTTTCGTCAGACATCGTGAACGATAATTCGAAAGAGGTGATTTATATGAAAAACTCTTGAAATTATATATGAAATTATATATTTAGAATCAAGCGTCTTCCTTATATTTCATTTATTATTATTATTATTATTATTATTATTATTATTATTATTATTATTATTATTATTATTATTATTACATATTGTTTTGGACGCCATCGCCAATAGTTACTATTATTTTCGAATGCCAAATTGCCACGCTAATAAATTCTTACTGCCGAAGGTGGTTTCATAAAGAAAATAAAACCGCACACACAAAAGGAGTCACAATGGAAGCATTTCCCCTTCGCGTAATATCTTGTTTTGGCGATTTAAAAAAGCCAATATGATCACCCGATATATCCCTCACAGACTTCTTTTCTTTGTGGCTACTTGAAGTCGCGTGCTTATTCCAACACGCCTGACACAATTGCGGTCCTTGAGGAGAATATTCGACAGAAATGCGAGCAGAGTCAGCGCGAGAAATATTTGCTGGAAGTTATGGAAAATGCGATAAAAACTGGCTTAAAAAAGTATCAATACTGACGGATGCTATCATATTTTACAATTAACTACAGATCCAAATATAAATTTTTACCAATCAAAGTAATTTTTTATATGTATATAGTAAAATTTATTGGCGCTAGAAATCGCAAGAGTCAAAGAGTCTGCTCCAGGGGTGGACAGTTTATTTTTTAAAATGTTTTATGTGAATAATCAACCAAAAGAAATGTTTTCTTTTACCTTTCAAATTACAAATATTCTATATTTTTGATGAGATTTATTGTTACTAGACATCAGAGAAGTTCAAAAATAGCTTCAGGGCTGGAAAATGAAAGCTTTGTTGGAATAATAATTTAGAAATCATATATTTTATTGGAGAACAAAAATTCTATTTATATTAAAAAGCACGATTCCAGGGTATATATTCCAAAATTACGTTGATGAAGGGTGTAAAAGATTCAGCACAGCCGAATTTAGCACTTTTATTTATATTTAATTTAATTTTTTTTTTTTTGTTTTAATATTATTTCGACTTGACAAAAAGTTACAAGATAAAGGTGATTAAATAGATCAGCCAAGAATACAACCGTTTCAACAGCGGAATGCCAAACGCACCATTTTGTTGAAGTTGTTAAGAAGGAAGCAAATGCAACCTTCGTCCACTTCTCAATATCTCTAGTGATATGGACGTTAATATCCGAAATAGTGCACAATCATGTGCTTTCTACCAATTCCGTACCAACTTGCAAGTAAAGTCTCTTCCATCACTGAAAATTGTGGAAGCAAAATTTAACCGCTGCATCCATACCACGATATGAAAATTTCGTTGAGCAAAATGAAACGAAGTATGAAGAAGGAAAATAAAAAAAATAAAACATGTGCAGCAATCATGAACAGAATTTTCTTATAAAACGTAACAATTCTTCGTACTCATTTATTGAAAATCTATAGAATATTTTTCAATCAGAAAATCCTTTATGTTGATTATGTTACATGGAGTTTATTTTATTAAAAATATTTGCAAGAAAAAAAAGAAAGAGGGGAATGTGTATTATTGTAACTGCAGCAGCATATGGCTCGTTGTAATAATATTGTGGAAAAAGAGCTCTTCTTTAAAATTGGAATGAAAATTGAAATACTTTTTGCACATCAAACCTTAAAAATGATGTCAGTTGCAATTGCTGGTATCGAATTTAAATAAATATATTTTATAAAGTGAAATACTCTTATGCAATTGTTTACAAAAACTGCTGCACAAAAAAAAAACATTTTTATAAATTTGCTATAAAATAATTTACGATTAAGTGAAGCAACTTCTTGAAACCGATGCACTACCCGGCAGCACTTTTAAATTGTTAATGGGTGTAGAATGGCTTTTCGAATGTAATAACACTTAATTAAACTCCATTAGATATGAATTAAATTTATTGTTAAAATGTTTTTTCATGGCCACATGACTCCGCTAATAAATTACTTTCATCCCAAGTAAATGACAATGACGCACATATAAAAACCCTCATAATTTTTGAGGCAAAATGACAGACAACACATTAAATTAAATTAAAAACTCCAAAATAAAACACAAATAAATAAAATGCTCTGTACCCAATAACGCAGATACTAAGAACACAATATGAAATACAAAATACAAAATACAAAAACAAACAAAAAATACATCAATTGACAGTAAATCACTCAAGACGACAGGCCAATTGATTGTTAGAGAACGATAAGAAAAAATGGTTGACTACATTTCGCACTTTAAATGATGAGACTGTGAAATGCTTTAAATCCTCCCAACGATGCATTGACATGACAGGGGCTGGGCAGGCAAGGGAGGAAACAAAATCGAAGGTCTTAGTCAGAAATTCCCAATAATGATGACACTGAAGAAGAAATAAACTTTTGCAAGTTAAAGAATTGACAGAAGACAACACAATAAGCAAATGTTTTGGCTGATTGTGCTCTCAAGAGCGCCAATGCACAGTGGGATCGATTGTTTGGAAATGAAACTTAAAACTTCAATGGAAGGCAATATAAACTTTAGCAATAACGCCTGCAAATTAGAGCTGTGCCGAACTTCATCAAACGCTCTCAAACGCTCCTTTTTGACAACAACCTCTAATCAAACCCATTTAAATTACATGGGTTTGATTAGAGGTTGTTGTCAAAAACGAGCTTTTGAGAGCGTTTGATGATGTTCGGCACAGCTCTACTGCAAATATACATATACATAGATTTCAGGCTGAACTTTTTCATCACGATCTTGACATATTGAAACTTCGAGTTTGAAAGTGACCAAAACAAAAATTAATTGTAACTATAAAAGTGGTCCTTGGCATCGGTAGCCTTGGAGCGAATAATTTCAACGTCTTGAGAAAAAAATTTTAAATTTTTAGTGCTGCGAATAGTCTCCAGGCTATCAACAGCCATAAACCCATCATTTTTGTACGCTTCACATAAAAAGTGAAAGGGTTTGTCATTCCGTGTGTAATTTCTTCGATATCAATATGCGACCCCATAAAGTATATATAATCTGGGTCCTTATGAATAGCTATGACGATTGAGTGATATCCGTCTGTCCGTCTGTACGTCTGTCCGCCTGTCAGTCTGTCTGTACGTGAAATCGATTTTCCCAAGCTCCAGAAGAGCTAGAGACTTCATTCTTGGACTGATGGATTGGACATGAACTTAAATAGAGTAGTATTGGAATTTAGAAAAATCGGAAAGACGGTTTCAGAGCTGGGAAGCTTACACCTATTTCTCGACGCAAAATTAACACCAAAAATCAATTAGTTTCTTGTTTGTTTGTAAATTCAACTTATTTTATGCTTTGTGAAGCCTCAATTGTCTATTAAAAACTAAAAAATAACATATTTTTCCAGGGATAGAAAATTAAAAGTACATGTAATAACAAAATGCTTCAAAGTTTCAAGATTTTTTTTGAATAAAATCGCTTTATACATCATGAAGATTAACATTGATAAAAAATATTAGAAATTAAAATGTTTCTTTCAGAGTTGGAAAGTTGAAAGTTTTTTTTGGTGCATATAATATATTTTAGTACTTGAAAGTGACCAAAATAGTTACAAATTTTAAGTTTTTCTTAAATGAAACTATTTCATCCCTCATTAAGAGTTGCATTGGTAAAAAAAAAATTTTATTTCGTTTCCAGGGAAGGGAAATTGTTTTTCTTATAGATAAGAATAATGAAAAGGCAACTAACGTCGCTTTTTTACCAATTAAAGCTATTTTTTATTTTAGGAAAAACAAAATTGGTATCAAAAATAAAAACGATTCTAGGGTTGGATAACCGCAATATTTTTTAGTACATGAAAGTAACCAAAAATGGTTACAAATCGTAAGTTTTTCTTAAATAAAACTAGTTTATGCCTCATTAAAAGTTGCATTGGTAAGTGTATATCAACGACACGACACGGTTTTTAAATTTCCAAAATTTAATAGTTTGTAGAATCGATCGGTGAAGCCGTTATTAAAGTTATTCTTAATAAAAAAGTATTTTAAAAATTTTTTAAGAAGTTTTGAAATATTTTAATATCTACCGGCTCGAGATCTAAGTTTAGGAACGCTCTTCAGATTGCTACCAGTTTATTTTAATTCGGTTCAGCTGTTCAAAATTTATAATAACCTCTTCACATTCTTACACACAGGGACATGCACATATACTTACACTTTTAGCGACGCGCTCTCGAAAATAGTCGGGGAAGCTTCTCAAAAGCTGGAGATTTGCAAAGAACCAGATATTTTTATAACCAGATGAGACCAATAACTGTCCGATTTTCGAAAGAGAAGTTCAACAAGCACTAAGAGCGATGCCATAGCACCGAGTGGCACCACTGCTTGCGAGATAAAATAAAAGTGACGTAATTAAACTTCATGGTGATTTACGAAATTTCTCTTTTCTATATTGTACATTCGATTACGTTTATTGTTTAAAGAAATTTATGAGGAAAAGGCCGTATACGAGTACTATTTGACAAATCTGGAAAAAAATTTTTGCAAATACGCCTTTTATTTTTCAAAATAATCTGCTTTAAATATAATATATTAAGTTTGGCGTTTTACCAATTTTTTTATTCCTTCCAAGTGACAGGTTATCTCAAGGCCTTCAAAAGAGACGTTTATCAGGTTAATGACCTCTTCAGTCGACAGAAATCTCGTAACACTTCAACAAACTCTCAAATAGAATGAGTCGAAATATCCTTTAATATATATTAAATGGAAGACCTTGAATGTATAAACACACGTATGGATGATTAACTTCTCTCCTCATTTTGAAATACTGGCCCACAATACTTTTTTGTCTAGAATATTTATTGTCTTATCAGCACCATATCACGCCCTCATAGTTCATCTGTCTAAGCGAAGAAGAGAATATTTGTTCAGATTTTAATACGATTAATTCGACTCCACCGTCCCAAAGATAATGATAATCTAAGAAATCTAAAAGCTTTCAAAGATATTTTCTTTCAAAGTTCGAACGTATTTTGAAATATATTATAAATCTCTGCAAGAAAAAAAAGCCATATTAAAAAAGATGTGCTTCAGAATGAAACACTAAAGAGGCAACATATTGTGACAATCAGCAGAATATCGTTGCAATGTTTCGAAATGTAATAGATAATACTTCAACCCCTCTTCAACATTTTACTTTATATGTATCTGTTTCTATGTGAAACTTTAAAATACAACTTTAGAAAGAGATACATTTAAGTATAGACGCAAGTAGAACTAACAAAACAAACAAAAAACGTTTGCGCCATAAAATTGAATGAACGTCTTTGTTTTGTTCTCTTCTTTTGTTAAACGAATGAATTAGTGAGTGAATGAGTGATTTATTGCCGAAGTATTGAAACTGATTGTAAAAGACAACTCTAAACATTCTTGAGAATGTGTTTGTGTGTTTGCGTGAAAAGTCTCATACCATGTCATACATTCTTGCAACCTTTAATGCGGCAGCAAACAGTGTTGCCATGTTAACGATAGATTTAGCAATTGCTTTGTGTTAAGGGAACTTGTTTTAGAAAGAGAATAACTATTTCAGTATGATTCTTTTCGCAAATATATTCTAATTTCTCACTCAGTAAAACCATTCTATTAAATTTTGTATCTGAATTGTTTTTAATTAAACATGTTCGAAGAAATGAGCTTCAGAATGGACCGTTCATTCATGGCAACATAAATTAAATTTAAAAAATCCTTAAATATGCAGTCGATTTTTTAACATAGTTTAACAGATCACGATTATAAATATTTAAGTATCCAACGTTTGAAACAGAATATCTGAAATTGAAGAAAATCTTAATTGAAAACAAACATGAATTGTGTTGGTGACAGATGTGTTCAACCTTAACGTCAGTACCAGCCATTGCAACCAAACCTGACGCTGCTGTTAGCACTTTCTAAAGTTGGTAGTCCACACTCAGCCCTGAACATATTCGGAAGCGTTACCACTGCTACTGACCAGGTACGCACAGGTGGCTACTTTCGTATATAGTCAGCCGCAAACCATTCGCAAGCATCTTGCTGAGATTTCCAAGCCCTCCTTAAGCCCTCATAACTCTAGTCAGGACAGAAGACTAAAAAGCGTAGACGAGAGCTCCACTGGCCTTCCTCAACAACAACTTTGTAGCTTTTCTTAAATTGACAACAACACTTAGGAATTTCTGCTATTCGATAATGGCGTGAGAGGTGCAATTATTGGATACGACGACGTTTGAGGAGGACGGCTCTTCAGCCACACTATCGCGAACAGCAGCAATATTTTCTGCAGTACGAGTTGTACAAGCATACAATTTCCACATCTCCTGAAGAGCTGGTTTACTCAAAGTTTTCCACGATTTTTCCAATTGTACGCAAATTTGGACGATTAAATTGAGCAAAAAAAAATCACGAATTGCACGATATGCATTTTGATTCGAACGCCCATGTGCACAATAAGCCTAAATAACTTTAACGCGTTGCTCGATTGTGTATCTTCCCATGGTTCAAATTGAATTTGTCTGACATTGAGAAATGTCAAATGAAATGCAGACAAGAAACTTGACGTTTAGGTGTGGTTCACATTCAACATCGGCCTCTAAAATTCGACCATCCTTAATGTCAAACTTGCAGTGTGACCGCAAAATCACATGTTCATGGCTGTAACGTTAAAACCAGCTTTCAACATTCAGTATGAAAACACTATGCCAACACCTATTGAACAAGCAATAAGTTTTTTTGTTGCGGCAACACTGAATATTATTGATAGGCAGAACAAATCGTAAGATTGTATTTCTGGACGACGCTAGTGGTAGTAAATTTAGTGTGTGGCATGAAGCTGATGTTGATGTTTACTTGGTGGTTGGCACAAAGAATACAACAAACTGAAAAAGTTGATGTGTCAGTAATGACACAGTCAACAACATTTCAACAGCAAAAGAAAAAAAGTGAATAAAGAAACAATCGCAAATAAAAGCCAGAGCAAGTCTTACCACCACAATTTGTTTTCAATGAACTCATATGAAGCATAAGAACTAAACGAGATTGAAATACAACAAAACAACAAAATTGTTTGTTGGTTGGTTGGTTTCCTAATGAATGTTGTTCGGTTTTTTTTTCATATAACATTTCAGGGAAGGGTTTTCTGCCCCTGTCAACAATGACGAACGTCTTCCGATAACATATTTCTCTTTTATGGTATAAGAATTTCTTATACATAGAAACATACGGGCATGTATTTTCGTATGTATGTGTGGTATATATTCCTATATGTGTGTATGTAATAAATTATTTCAATGTTGGTTTGTTTCAGTGTTGTTTTCTGTGGTTTTGCTACCAACACAATCGTGTGCTGCAAAACTCTGGAGTGAGTCTTTTATATCAGACATATAATAACATACGTTTGATGAGTGAACATTTTGTATCTTGAAAGTAAAAAGTCTTTTTATCACTCACACACTTACACATTGCAAGCAATTCTTCATGAATCTTGTCAGTTCCCAATATGCAACTTCTAATTACTTGGCTTGAAGTACATTCAGAAAAATATTGCGCCAATATTCCAAAATAGAACCCACATTTTCTTACAAAACGCAGCCGCGATATTATTCAAAGTAGTGTGAAACTAGTGGTATGAGTCGGCCAACGTTCACCCTATTCCCATTGAGATAGAGCTCAAATATTTGAGCCCCCAAACTGCTGTTAGGGAACCACATAGTGTCCGCTTAAGACAGCTAATTGGATTTTTCAAATATCACCTTCATTATAAAGGGTGTTTTTTTCGTAGAGGTATACAACGAACAACAAACAAATATATGATTTTCTTAAACTCTTTATTTTTATTTATATGCTGATTCTTTTTTCCCAAAATCTTATTAAAAAAATTCATTGAGAGGTTTTAGCTGGTTAATATACGCATTTCAGTAGGGCTAATGCAGATCATCACTCAACATATTTTAAAATGATTTTCTTAAATTGCCATCAAACGCTTAATTCGAAAGAGAATCTTGTGGCATTAATATCTTATTTGAATATTGTATTGATTAGGGTGCGTTTACACTTGTCAAATGTTTTCTCAAAATAGCGTAACTCTTAAATAATATTGAAAAAAATCCTTTCATTCGAATAATTGCTTATTTAGTCAAACGGTCTCGAATAATATTGGATTCCACGCCACTGTCTATTCGTTAAGGAATAACCAGTTTTACTAAATGTACGCGTTTGTGAATCAATATGATTTTTATAAGTTCCTAGTGGCTACGCTTTTTTGAACAAATATTTGACAAGTGTGAGCGTAGCCTAGAGATATTTTTTCAAGCTTCCAGTCGAACAAATAAAAAGTCAAAACAAGAACTACTTGATCACTTCTCCTTTTTTAATAAAATTTTTGGAAAAAAAGAATCAGTACGATATATAAATGAAAAAGATTTAAACCACAATTCAAAAAAAAAAAATATCTGGCATTATAATTTAGATACTATTTCATTCCGCAACGAAAGGCTCGGATGTAGTATAATCTTGAGGTCTTATTTAAAATGACTTTCTGCGGCCGTATACCGACAATAACGTGGCAAATGTTATCCTTCAAGTGACCAATCGCTTGGAGCTTATCAGCATAGACTAGCAACTTCTCTCATCTCCATAAAAAATAGTCTAACGGTGCTAGATCGCACGATTTAGGAGACAATTTATGGATCAGAAATGTTAAACTACAAGCAGCTACCAAAAGTTTTATTAAATAAATCAACAACATGAACAGTGTGACATGTTGTGACATCTTGTGGAAAGCACAGCTCCTGCACGTCATGGTTGATCCATTGACAAGCGAGAAAGTCAGCAATCTTAGTGGCTTTTTTTTGTGTGTTTAGTAGGGGTTGACCCCTATATAAGTAGTGCATTAGTTTTATATACGTATCTCAATTATACTATTTTCATTTAAACTTAATACTGTATTAAAATATTTTCAATGGCCTGTAAGAATTTTTTCATAGGCTAATTAAACAAAATAAAAATAAAATAAATAAAAAAGTGTGCCAGAACTTGAAAGGAGGGGATATTTTCAAGAGGACAAATAATAACAGTTTACCGAAGGGAGAATTTCAACTTTTTACTGTGCCGGTGAATATATTGCTACAGGTACCGACTCGACGGTGTTAATCGCCGTGGGTAAAGCTCAGCAACCAGTGCAATGCTTTTGTCATTAAGACAAGCCGACAACATATTAAACAATCCTGCAATAATGCAGATCGAATAAAGAATTCTGAATATGGCCATGACTGAATGAGGAGTCGAACTGGGCACCGTAATGTTGTATTCACTACTTCAGTCAACAGCAACAGGTTTTGAAAGAGTATAACTTTCTAACCAGCATCGTTTGTAAAGAAGTACGGATCTTGTGTGTTCTGTAGGCGTGATTATTTGTAAACCAATCGGTCATGTTGTTTCTTAATAGTTTCTGTGCATGTTTGTACAACATTAAGCAACATTTGGCGTGTTCTACCAGAATAAGAAAAAACCGGGTGACGCTCTGAGACTACCTGGTACCATTATGTACCATGATGCATCTGCTTTCTGGTACTGTTGACGGAAGTGGTTAACACAACACTATGTAGCCCAAAATCCCGAAATCGATTCTGCAATCAGCCATGAACATGTTTTGAAATTTTTAAACCCGTTGGCGGGTAGACTCATTCGGCGCCTCTGAGAATGCGTGTTATCATTAAGATAAAACGAGGTTTGAACACGTTCCCAAGTTAATCGTATTAATTGCCCTGATGAACGACTATATTCAACGCAAAATGGATGAGTATTTCGAAGAGAATCAAAGTTTTCAAAATATATATTAACAATTTGGAAATCTTATACAGGCGTCATTCTCTTCGTGATGAAATATTGAAACAGAGTAAACAAAAATCATTTTAAGGCTGACAAGTGAGCCTCAATTTAAAAGGTGTTGCCAATTTTAACTTTCATACCTCTACAAAAAGAGCCTTCCCATACATCGATTTGTAATTTAAGCCTACTCTATAGAAGACTACTATAGCACATTCATACAACACTAATACATAGATGTACACAAGGTCTGTTCAAGATAAATGAAGAATTTACATTTTTCCCAAAAATTTCATTTTGTCCATAAATTTTGCTCCCTTAAAAGTAATCCCAGCAATTGCTATAGTCCTCGAAGCAGTTCTAAAATGAAGTTTTTGATAAACTCTTCAACTCCTCCAGCGATTCGGTTCTTATTTCATCAATAGTAGCAAAACGACGTACTTTTATGAATCTTTCAGTCTTCGGTAAAGAAAAAAGTCACAGGGGCCAAACCTGGTGAAGATAACGGCTGAGGCGAAATCATTATCTTATTATTTGGGCGAAGAATTACGAATAAGTTAAAACGAGGAAGCAGAGGAGTTATCTTGATTTTTTCAGGAGGACTCAGGGTAATCTCCAACATATGAATTGTATTGTGTCGGAACTAGCAAAGAATGGATGGTGTTGAGGAGATACACGAAGGAACAGAAATTTTTTGAAACCATTTTTTTTGTTACTTCGTTAGCAAATTTTGCGGCAGTAACACGCGAAGGAAAATGCTGTTTTCTGCACACCTGTAATGCTCAGCGACCCGTGCTATGCCTTCGCCCTTCGGACAGGTTGACAGCAATTGACACAATCATTCGCTAATGCGAATTATAATATGCGAAAATTAAAAATAATAAGAAATATTTTGCAACATATTTGATACTGAATGCGGAGTCGACCTCGAGATCTGAGGCTTTGTAGTCGTCTTGTGTCAACTACTTGAGTCAAGAGCACTATATGAGTCCAGCTTTATGCCGATGTGGCATGACCCTTTTAAGCAAATCTCTATCCCTTTTGATGTCCTTCAAAAATAATGGCAATTCAGCAAATTTCATTCTATTTAAAGCACTACATCTTAAAGTGAACTTTGGCATCTTAAATGGCGTGTAATTGGTCACAGTAATTGGACATATCTTCCCACCTTTGCCTCGTTTCTGTAACTGATATGAGAAGTTCTCACATCGAAATACTAAATAATTATGGTTGTCATGCTTTTTATTGTAGGGTTATCCATGGAATAATATATTTATTATTAAAAAAACCAACAAAATTTTAAATGCATTAAGAAATATATTCTGTGACGACACTTTGTTCGATGCTTTCAGTAAATAGTATCGTTTGGTTGTTAGAAAACATCTATAACAAAACATCTCTACCGCAAAATATTTCTCAGTGTTTGTAATTTAGTAAATTACATTAAGATAAGATAGACAAAAGTAATACAAAGATTCTATTTTGGTGATGAAATGTATTGTTCTGGCAGTCATTTTGACAATTTATTGGTAGCGAATAGCAGAACAACTCACAACATGATTCAATAAAACACAAAGAAAAGGCAAAAGTACTTTAAGAAATATTGAAAAGGATTTCAGTCAACAACCGGTGGAAAGTAGAAAGCAAATGGAACATATTAAACGAAGGGCTAATGAAGGATTCAATAAAAGTATTTCAACACTATAGTTTTCCGGTATGTATTCAAAGCATGCCCACATACAAGTACAGTTAAACCAATACCATGCACATACACACACATATGTAACACACTTACATGTTTATATGTGTCCGTATTCATTTAAACTATTCAAAAAGCTCAGCAAATATATATCATTTGTTAGAATATTATATCCTACTTCTACTACCAAGGATATGTATAACAACTACACAAGCAAATATGTCAGTTGAATTAGTAGATTTAGTGATGTAAGTGTAAGAGCGCGTGGCACATGAATAATATTTATGAGGATGAAAAGCTCCCAATAGTGACATAAATATGTCCACACCATGAGGGTGTATACACTTTTGTCTTGTACACACAAACGCACATAAATAAATACATACAGATATTCTTTTGAAAGCAAGTAATTTGGTAATACCAACACATACATACAGACATATTTATTTGAGGAATTATTTGTTTTTAGCAAATGCCTTTTATGGAAAACAAATTTCTTCAATGGTTTGTTATTCGTAAAGGCAAAGTGAAGAGATAAGTATAAAGAAACTCATTAAAAATAATTACAAATATAAAACGAGAGATGGTTTTACGAGACCCAGCGTAGTGTCATGAGTAAAGATATGGTCCTATAAATAGGTTAGATATTTCTTACATTAGCCACGTATAATACTACGTGAAAACCTTCAATATTAATTTTAATATTGCAAATATGTATTAAAGTCTGTACTTAAGATTTTGAGAGAATTTTATTGAATATCGATTTAGATAAAAGGCCTGATCGTTGTCGCTTCCTTCACTATTGTTAGCTATCGAATGAGGTTGAAAAACCTTCGACATGTTTGATTCCAACACGATGGAGAATATAATGCAAAATAAATAATATCCCCCTGATTCACAAACGATTGTTAAAGTTAATGAATGCTTTAAGGGGTCTTTTACCATACAAAATCCATACTTTAAGGCCACTTTAAAATTAATAATCGTTTATGAATGAGGGGGTATATTTTTGTCAAAACGATTTTCATTAACCTCCGCCTTTACCGGACTTAATAAATTCAAATAGTTTCTCTTGAGGTTATTTGAAAGGAATGGTCTACATTAATAAGCCCCAAACTATCCATCAAGTACAAACAAGAGGAAACACATGTAATAATTTCGTCTTAAATTACAAGTTATAATGAGGTCAAATCCTCCTTGACATATTGGATCACACCTTATATCCAATTTAATATTGAAGTAGAATTTTCTGACAAATTTTAATGCACATGGCATCTGCTAAACTGGTATCGCCAGGGTGGACCCTCATGTTCTCTTTTATTTATATGACTTCATAGAAACACAGCGGCTCTTATGGACTTTTTTCAAAACGTTCACGTTAGCCAAAAACCTCTCCTATTTTGTTATTAACGGTAAATTTTGTTGGTTGTAACTATGAAAAAGAAGATCGTAACTTCGATGTAACACTCAGACAAATCAATGGGATCGTCTATTTTAGTACCTCTTACAAGGGTCAGGTTTCTAAGGGGAACGGAGCAGAGTGTTATCAGAAAATAAGTAACAGATCTGGTTCAAGAATAATAATGTCCTTGTGGTATCTATAAAAAACAGGAAAGAGTTTTAAAGGATCAGACAGAAACTGTAGAGAAGCGAACAAATTGGGAAATACTGACAAGATGGATTATCTACAAGGAGCTCAGTTTAGCCAGCTGCTGAATAAATTGCAGCTTCCGAAATATACCCTGAATGTATTGGATCTTATCCTATAGCTCTGACACTTTTGTATATCCTTATTAGGACCCATTTAATTTCACCCACTGGTTTTCCAAAGTGCAAACGGTCCTTCTCATATTTGACTGCTACTGGACATCATACCAAAAAAAAAATCCGATGCCGATACTCCAGCGTCCGTTAGAAGTAAAGCAACGCTTTTCTCTCCATCCTCACAAGTGAAGGTGAAACAGTATTCATAGCATACGATACCCGCTGAGTGTGCCTAATATACCTTTAAAGTTCTTCTTTGTGAAGATCATGATACTCTTAGCCTCAGAGTGGTTCAGACGAGACCAGAGAGCTCTCACTATTTTTTAGTTAAATTAATTACGGCATCGGCTCCCAACCTGGATACCCAACATCACGATGCTTAAGCATCAAATAAACTATTCCAGTGTCCTTGCAGCCAATTTGAACTGAGTGCTTGACTGATTGTCAGTTATTAAAATGATCTCCCTGTTTGATATCCAGTGAAACCAAATTCAGCGTGTAATAGCAGATATTTGAGAATATTATTGTCAGTCTATCCAAATAGCGATGGGTTATACACGAACAAAAATAGCGAGCGTAATGGTTACTATCAGCAGATCACAGCATCTTTTTTCATCGCTTTTTTAAGCAAAAAATACTTATTTAGATACGATCCTTTCTATATAATATTCAATAATATTTAAAATTATATCAGTGGATGAAACACACACTGATTAATATGTAAAAAATATCCTTCATCCAGCCTACAGTTCTAGGGACCTAATTATTGCACTGAGAAATCACCAGTTTGAATTTCACTTAGTATTTTTTAAAAGAAAACTCTCATTGAAAATGGGATGTTCAAGTAAAAACACACCTAAACTTATATCGCTTAAGTATTTACAGGATTAAGAAATTCTGCAGCTCACCTCCAATAGATAAATCAAAGCCAATCTCTGCATGAGCATCTTTCGAACTCCTTTTCGCTATTAGTGAAATTTTTCTAAATCTTAAAATAAACATAAATTCTTCTCAACCCCCATACGAAACCAAGAAAAATATACTGATAAAATTTTATTGGGGAGTATTTCTTTCTTTGCAATAACCATGAAGACGCACACACACACACAGACACACACATACACACACACACACATACACACACACACACAAACTAGTATCCGTTATAAGAAAGAAAGTCGTCAAATGTACATCAATGCCAATAAATTGTGTAACTGCCATACGTTATCTAATGCCCTGGCAATTCTCTACATTCAGCCCTCATGCTCATTTTATTTGATTTAAACTAATTTATGTCCTCAACTACAAACTAACCTTAACTGCGACGTTTCTCTACCATTTCAGCTATAAAACTATCATGTTTTAGTTTGTTCAAATACACGAGTGTTGCTTCGTAGGAGTCGAAAAAAATAATGTTTCTTGATGGTATTCGTCGTACTTGTCTTATAGTTTCTATCTGCAATTTTATTATTATTATTTTCTAATATAAATTTTTTTTTATATGTCCGCTTTCGTCTTGGCCCGACTTCCAGTTAGAAAGAACATAAGTTTCCTTTTTGTAGTCCTTTAGCTTTATGTGTTCTGGTCTTAGTCGTTGTCTTCATAGTGCCGTAGTAGTAGTTGTAGTGCAGAGTTTGACTAGCAATAATGTCCTTTGATGGCTGCTGATTGTGTTTGTCTAATATTTCACACAAAGTTTCATGTTCAGTCTGAGAGTGTATGGTTATTAAACGAGGGTTGTCCGATACGTTCTAATGACTTGTTAGTCGTTGGATTTCATTCTCCGCAAAAGGATGACTTTATTAATGGAATAGTCATAATATTAATTAGTTATAGCTAAATTTATATCAATTATATTTTTATAATAATGATTATTATAATAATTATTTATAATTAATATAATAATTTATAGGATACTTTATTGTTTTAATTGTCATAACACAATGTATAAATTAATTTTTCTATGAATTATAATTATATTTCTATTAATTATATCAATTGTGAAAGGTTTTTTATAATAACTATAATTAATATAATAATTATTTATAATTAATATAATAATTAATAGGATACCTTATTGTTTTAATTGTCATAATACAATACATGGATTAATTATTCTATGAATTATAATTATATTTCTATTAATTAATATGATAATTATTTATAATTAATAGAATATATAACAGAATACGTTATTACTAGAATAGTCATAATACAAAATATTAATTAAATGTTTATCGTTTAAACGATTAATTATAATTAATATAATAATTATTTACAATTAATATAATAATTATTTATAATTAATATAATAATTAATAGTACTTTATTACTGAAATAGTCATAATACAAAAAATTTATTAATTCTATAATGAATTTTAATTATATTTATATTAATTATGTATGGTTTTTTATAATAATGATTAATTATAATTACTATAATAATTATTTATAATTAATATAATAATTAGTACGATACTTTATTACTGGAATGGTCATAATACAATATATTAATTATTTAATAAATAAATTATATGAATTTAATCAATTGTATAGAGTTATTTTTCATAATAATTACTGATAATTATATATAAAAATTATAACAATAATTATAATAATAATGAAAACTTTTATAATTGTTAATGGTTATAATAATTATTAAAATTAGATATATAGTTGTAATTAATTAGTTCAAATAAAATCGCTATAAAACAGTTTTTATTACTTTAGTAACATACAAAGAAAACACGAAAAAAGAAATTGTTGGAAATAAACGTCCTCATTGTGGTAACTCTGATCGTCAAATGATTCATTTCTGTTTAAGTACTTCTTTATAAACGCAGTAACGGCATTTTTCCTAACGCATAACTGGTTTATTCGCACAACACGTTCTTCGGTCACAAAGTTTACATAAAAGAGCGCAGCACTCGTACTCTAACAACGAACACATCCGAGAGTAGCACACAACAACAACGACGTTCATTGAGTTTGTTTAAAAAAGCTCACGCGCAACTTTGAGAAGTGCATCGTAGTCAACATAATAGATCAGTGCAGTTGGGATGTTTAATTAAAGTGGTTTGTATTAATTTATTTTGAAACGGAATATATACCATATGATATATCAATGGAGAGGTAATGAAGTGAACTTTTTCAATATAGTAATAACCTTTTTTATATTAATAACCTTAACTAGTTTTTATTTTAAACTGTTTTAAAATCTCTTTTGCTATAAATTTTATTTAATTGCAGCTTATATGCAAGAGATTTTTCAATGCTCTGCCGAATTTTGTTTGCTTTAGTAATAAAATTCTCTATTTTCATTTAAACAAAATATTCTGCATTGAACACGTTACCCTCGCATGTGTCAGTGAAAGAGTGAATAAGTATGTCTACGTGAATTTGTTTAAGTGTTTGTTTGTCTGTGTTTGATTGCATTTGGTGTGTGGTATCAGTAATATTTTATTGCATTAAATTACATTGACTTAAAAGAATGGCAGACGGCAACCACTATTTTCATAAATTTATTACCATTTTTGTTCGTTTCATTTCTTTCCTTTTTTTTGTCTATTTTTGGGCAACTTAGAACAAGAATATATAAAAAAAAGATATTTGAACATGTCATTAAGAGAAAATAATTATGGTTCATTGTGAATTGTACGAAACGAGTACGAACGGGCCTGAATGATGGGTACAATGATGATGGTGATGGTGAATGAAACATGTAGTTTTGGGAATAGACAATTACTTTTAATGTTTTTATACAACGTGTGGATATTTATGAGCTGTTTCAAAGCTGGTTAAGGAATTCAACCAAATCAGATAAAAAAGTTTTTGGATTTAAGTTGCTAAAGTTGTATAGCAGACACTTTAATGAGAATGATGATCAATGAAATTTGCGTGCTGATTGAACAGCATTATTTTTGAATTCTTGTTATGACTTTGATATTTGTTTTAAACATCTCACTTATTAAAGTGAAAGTTGTTTGAAATAATATATTTAGTTATTCCAAGAAATGTTGGGTAAAGGTTCCCTAATTATCTGAATTAGCCCCAGTGATATGCGTATAGGAACTAACTAAAACCCCTCAATTTATCACCTTGAATTTTTTTCTGGGAAAAAATAATCAGCACATAATTAAAATTAAAGAGTTTTAGAAATATTTTGTTTGTAAGAATATAAACGAAAGGACTTGGGCTAAGAACTTTGATGTTGCTGGAATAATTAGTAGCATTTCTAAGACTATTTTCAAATATTTCAATATATGCACCTGTGAATTATAGAGAGTACTAAAGCTATTTCACCCTAGATCTCTAAATTATTGAACACTCTGGAATATATTGGAACAAAAGTGGTTCAAAATTTATCTCAGTATGGATGCACTTTTTTTATATCTAAGTAAGATAATTGTGTTTTTTTTTATCCGTCAAATGAGATGAATATTCTATAAAATTTTCCATGACCTTATCAGAGATATGTAGCTGAGACCCAAAGAAAACAATTGAGTGGCCTCAAGTCCCATGATATTTTTAGTCAGTTACTTTTAGAGTACTGTAAAACAAGTGTTGTGAGACGGCTCTAATATTCGATTTCTCAATATAAAACAACAATTTCACAGCCCTGGAGCTGGTTTTTTATATCTAGTACAAAAAATTATTAAACAAGATCAGATATTTTTATTTATAAAACAGCCTTAAATGGAGGGTAATAGAATAGATGGTAGTAGAAGTGCTAGTAATTTTTGTCTAACAAAAATTCAATTGGCCAACCCTGTAAGTGACTTTTTTGACAATTTTTAACCGCAATTAATTTTTTTTTGATGTCTAAAATATGTTCAATTGACCAAAAGAAAATGAAATTTGCTTGAACTGATAACTTTTATGTTTCCAACATCAGTTTAAGCTTACCAGCTCTGAAACCGCAAAATAAATTTTGTTAATATTCAATAACACTCCATTTGAGAGCATTTCCACTACATCAGTTCAATCATGAAATCTTAGTTTGTCCGGGGGCCTCGGAAACCTACAAAGAGATGGAGAGGCGGACATCGCTTATTCGTATTTCCAATTCTTAAGGACCCAGATTACTGGATTGTACATTAATATTCAGGAATACGAGGAGAACACATGGCATGACAAACATTTCAAATATTTGTGAAGGGCAGAAAATATTATGCTTTAAAGAAAAATTTATACAGAACTGAATATTGAATGGGGGCAAAATGGTTCAGTTAGTAGCTGCGCGAATACAGAGAACATGCAACGAGATTTCCATTAATTTCATATGGATCACAAGGCTGTGATATGTTAGAAATGTGCGATTACTGCCAAAAACAAAATCAATAAATTGTTCCTTGGAATATTTATCATCATGTCTTTCTGAGATTTAAATTAAGTTCGAACAATTAGCCTATGAATCAAAGAGCCTAAAACGCTATGAAATGTCACAGCATTCTTAGAATACCATCCACAAATTTTCATTCCAAAAATGCGTTAGTCATATTATTGAATTCTTGAACTTCTCTATTTCAAAATATAAAAAAATTAAATAATTATGAAAAATCAATGTAACAAATTATTTTGTAGTGGGTTGTGGTAAATTGTTTTTCCCAAAATATATGAATACAATTTTATTTATTTAATAAATCTCCTTCTGAATTATTACAAACCAAAATGGAAAAAGAGAAGAGAAAAAAATCACTTGGCAAACGTTAAGTGGCACATTCGCTCTACTCTGCTGCACCAACTATTGCATCAACTTAACAAACGAATTAAACTCTCTAAGACGGCGGCAGAATGTATGTAAATGTGAATCAGGGATGCCACCAGCGAAGAATTTGGATTAATAAAGGCCTGCTAATCAGGAGTTTTGAAAATTCGTGCAGAAGTGAATAGATTTTATTATATTAGAATTGGGTTAAAGTTAAGCACACAATAAACAAAACGCTTGTATAAATTAACTAAAAAAATCTTAAATTTATTAGAAGTCTTATTAAAAGTTTACTATATAATGAAACCACAAACAATGTAAATGTTTTAACGTGCCAATTCGCAAACGTTTGTTAAAATTAATGAATGCTCTAAAGATATTTAAGCTATACAAAATCCATACTTTAAAGCAACTTTAAATTTAAAAATAGTTTGTGAATAACACCGTAAATCTATAACTCTACTGTTCAAGAGATTCATTCAAATTCTAAGAAAACTTGTAAACGGTTCACATGTTAAACAAAACAAGTGGTCTAAGGCAAATATATTCAATATACTACAGCCTGTTGTTTTAATTGGAATAAGAAACTTCGTTTGTATCACTATATTAAAAGTTAGTGCACATTAAAGTCATTTTACTGTTGCTGCAATAACAAATTGCAGACGAAAATCTTTATTTTTTGTACTAAAACAGGCAGTTAGTTTTTTTTAATAACATTTTTACATAACTAAGCGAATTGTTTAAGCTTTAGGTCCTTATATATTCATATAATAAACAATATTTTATTTATACAGATAAAAAGATGACGAAAAATAAGTAAAACATTGAAATTATTACAAGTTTTAGGATTCTTTATATTGTAAAATATAAATAAATGCAACGTATGTAATATAACAGATTTTCAAACGAAGTCCATATACAAATTAGTGAAGATTATTAGAATAAAAAATATAAATTCAAAATCGCAATTCATTACCTTTCCAGTGATGTATCATATGCTATATATTCCTGTTCAAGATAATGTAATACAAACCAGTTTAATAAAACATCCCAACTGCCCTGATCTATTATGTTGACTACGATGCACTTCTCAAATTTCTGGATAAGCTTTTTTAAGCAAACATAGTCAACTTCGTTGTTGCTGTGTGCTGCTCTCGGGTGTGTTCGTTGTTAGACTACGAATGCTGCGCTCTTTTATGTAAACTTTGGGACCGAGAAACGTAGTGTGCGAATAAACCAGTTATGCGTTCGACAAAACGCCGTTACTGCGTTTATAAAGAAGTACTTAAACAGAAGTCAATCATTTGACGACCAGAGTTAGCGCAATGGGAAAAATTTTTGCAATAACATTTTTTTTTGGTTTTGTTTTGGTAAAATGATAACATAAAAAATTGAATAAGAGTAACATGTTTAATGCGTTAATTTTATTTTATTAAATCTAATTTTTATGCTTTAAAAAACATTTAGTGAGAGCACATACAAACAATGAATTTATGTAGTTATTTCGAATAATTTAATATCTTTTATTAAACATTCAATAGTAAAAACTATATGTTAAATGATCTGACACACTTTTTCCCAAAATGAATCTAGATATGTATATATATATATATATATATATATATATATATATATATAAATGATGAAAAGCTTTAAGCTTAATTCTAATCTGATAATAAAATATAAAGCGCCAATGAAACGAAAATATCCAAAGGATTTCTAATTGTATAAAGGTGTAGAAGAATAAAATAGAGTCATATCGAATAAAAGTCGCTTGTTGGGTTTTAGTTTTTATAAGTTTCATAGCCTACTACACTTATTATGATGTGATTTTTTAAAATAATTTCTGAATTTTTGTAGTTAATTTATTAACAGAATTCTCAGATGGTTTATAGAAGTCTTTTGATAAGTTGAGAAGTTTGAAACTTTTCAAAAGTGTGGTTAAAATCAACTGAGATTTGGTATAAAGCGCCAATGAAATGCATATAGACACCGCTTAATTCTAATCGATAAATAAATCACTTAGATTTTACCGATTGTCTGCATGTGATGCAGACGAGTAAAATTGCAACTAGGAACCCAAGTAATGTTTTTTGATTCATATCTAATCCTTCTGGGAACTAGTTAATTTAAAAGAACTTTAAGTTATTAACCCTTTGAGCCGTAAATATTTTTGAACAAATTTAACACATTAAAATTATTTGCCAGTTTTGGTTTGGTGGCATCCCCAACTTGATTTAACGTTGAGAACAACATCAACAACGTTGTGTGTCAACTGCAACAACTTGAAATTATGTAAGTAAATATACAACAACAATATGGGCATACAGCATAATAAATAAATATGTACCATCCACGAACTCAAAGTATAACAAACAAATCAACAGAAACACTTTTATATAAAAATTGCGCGTTTTGAGCAGCAACTCTTACACACACGCAGAAACTCTGCCAATATCAAAAACAACAACAAACAGTAGCAGCAACAGCAACAATATGCTTTAGCAATAATAGCAGCAGCCAAACAATGTTTGCTGACAAAAAATGTGAAACGATTGAATGATTTATTTTTGACAGGTTTTTAACTTAAAATTAAAACTGTAAATCAAATTTTGACAGAAGAGGCTGCAGTAGTTTACGAAAACACACACGCACACACACACACTCAAAGGCACAGTTCTTTATCGTAACAAAAACAATAACAACAACAATATTATAAAGAAATAATTTTACTTAAGTGGTGTCACAAATTTATTTTATACGCCACATCTACTCGTCTTTGTCACTCAGTTGGAGTGAGTGTGCGTCGAACTTCTTAACAGACGCCGTAGTACAACAGATTTAGCAAACAACAACCAAATATTTAATCACCATCCCGCGGCTGATGAACTTAACGACTCATGTAAATAAATGAATGGATAAGAACAGGAGCAAATGAATCCCTGTTCTAACTGCAGTTGCTGGCCCTGATATTGGCTGTGAATCAAAGAAAGTTTTACATTGTTTTCACCGTGGAAATTGCAATCTGGCCTTAGCAAACCATAAGCATGAGATATTGCGTTCGCACTACTGATTTAATAAATTCGGATTTTAACACACAGTTTGTCGAATAAATTTACTTCACAATATATTAAATTTCTAATAAAAATGGGTGTCTTTGTTGTTGCAATGTGCTTCGCATATCGTTATTCATAATTCACAAACTCTTTTTGTTTAAATAAAATGCTATATTCGGCTGCGCCAAATCTTATATACCCTTCACCAACGTACGTCTGGCTTTACATATATTTTAAATACCAATTTTGTTCATTTTAATATATAAAATATGAGTAGTTTCAGTATCGAAAAATAACAGCTTCAGTTCCTTTTTTTGGTTACATTTATATATGAAAAATATTTGAAATTTCCCACCCCTGGAAACCAATTTTGAATTTTTCAAATTTTTTTTACCAATTCAAATCTTTATTATGTCTGAAGCGGTCTTATTTAAGGAAAACTACAAACTTGTAACCATTTTGGTAACTTTCATGTGATACAAAATGTTGCAAAATCCAACCCTGATATGATTTCATACGAATTTTGTTTTTCCTGAATAAAAAAATAGTTTTAATTAGTAAAAATAAACGACGTTAGTTGCTTTTTTGTTAATTTTATGTATAAAAGAATTTCAATTTCCCATTCCTGCAAGGAAAAAATTATTTAATTTTACCAACGTAACTTTCAATGAGGCATGAAATAGTTTTATTTAGAAAAATTTTAAATTTGTAACCATTTTGGTCACGTTCAGGTATCACAAAATAATGCAGTTAACCAACCCTGAAAACAAAATATTGATTTTTTTAAATTTTTTAAACCATATCTATGTTCTCTAATCTTAAAAAATGTTTTTTATTAGGAAATAAACGACGTTAGTTGTTTTTTTGGTTACTTTTGTGTATAAAAAATTTCAATTCGCCATCCCTGGAAGCGATTTTTTTTTTGTTTTTTTTTACCAATGCAACTCCTAATGAGACATAAAACAGTTTTATTTAAGAAAAACTTAAAATCTGTAACCTTTTTGGTCACTTTCATGTTTTATGAAATATTGCAGTTATCCAACCCTGAAATAGAAAATTTTATTTTAATTTTTGTTTCATTTTTGATACCAATTTTGTTTTTCCTAAGTAAAAAAAAATACTTTAGTTGACTTTTTGGTTACTTTTATGTATAAACATATTTAAATTTTCCATCCCTGGAAGCGATATTTTAATTTTGTTTGTCTTTTTTTTGCCTACGCAACCCTCAATGAGGTATGAAAAATTTTTGTTTAAGAAAAACTGAAAACTTTTAACGATTTTGGGCACTTTCATGCAGCAGAATATATTGTATGTTCCAAAAAACTTTCTACTTCCCAACCCTGGCAGTGAAATTTTTATTTTTTTGTTCTTATTATCAATGCAACTCTTCGTGAGGTATTAGGTAGTTATATTTAAGAAAAATTTTAAGCTTTTAACCATTATGGTCACTTAAATGTACTATAAAATGTTGCGCTTGTCCAACCCTGGATTCCAAATTTTTAATTTTTGATACCAAGTTTTTTCTTCCAAAATTATAAAATAGTTTTAGTTAGCAAAAAACAACGTCAGTATCCTTTGTGGTTACGTTCATGTATTTAAAAATGTTAAATTTCCCAACCCTGGAAGGGAAACTGTAATTTTAAAATTTTTTTTTTATAATTTCATATCTTCATAATGTATAAAGTGGTTTTATTTAAAAATTTTTCAACATTTTAATTATTACATGTACTACAAAATATTGAAATTTTAACTTCCCATCCCTGGAAAATAACTTTTTTTTTAGTTTTTAATAGACAATTGAGGCTTCCCAAAGCCTGAAATAGATGCAGTTTACAAACAAACATAGAGATCAGTGATCTCTATATGTAACGAGTTTGCGCTAATTCTATTTATTTCTTTAATATTTTCTTCATTTTAGTAAGAACTCTCAGGATGGAGGATATTGACGTTAAATATTAATTTTTAAATATTTACCTCCTAATAAATAAATATAAACTTATAAACTTCAAACTTTATTATATAAAAATTGGTAAGATTAAAGGATTATAATCCTAAAAAATAATTTATAAATTAAATTTATATAATTGCAATAAATAAATAAACATTTTCAACAAATTGGCCTTTTATAAAAGAAATTATTTTCTATTTAAAAAAATTTTATTGCTGAAACTTAGAAAAATGTATTCACATCCCTCGAATATGTCCACATACAGATCTGCGTTTATTTATACATCAATTAGTTTTAATACTCTTCGCAATTTATCAATTTGCATTCTCAATAAATCTAAAAGACTTAAATCTTCATTATAATAACTATTATTTCATTATGAAACAATTAAGCAGACCAGATGGTGAAACAGGAACCTTTTTAAAAACTATAAATTTATTAACAATATTATTTATGCACTCAAATAATTTTAAAAACTTTTATTATAAATTGTAGGAATTCAAAATCGTAAAATCCGGCGCTCTATTTATTGCACACCTCTGGTCACCTTTTCCTCATCAATTTATTGAAACCAACTGATCTACATATATTTATATATTTATGTATATATAAGATTTTCTTACGAATCTATCTTTGAAAAGAAACGTATTTAATTGCATAGTTTTAATATCTTCAATCAAATACACATCCGAACATGTGCACTAGCAGTTCTCCTCTGCTCTCCAGTTTAATCGTCTGCTTCTACTTTAGCAATATTCACTCAAAACAAAGTCATAAATTGCTGGCCAGTCTTTTGTACTTAATACTTTCTGTCAGATGAACTGCAATAAATTAATATAAATATCTTGTCATCTGGGGGTACAACGAATAAATTTACAAAAAAGAAAGAAGAACAAAAAAAATTATATTGTCGCATCTCAAATGAAACCTCAACATTTTTGTTCGTTATAATTTTCTGAGTGAATTTTGCATGAGTGTGAATACAAATACTTCTACCAATATGCATATTTTAGATACAGCGATTCTTTTTCTTATTTATTTATTTATTTATTTATTATTATTATTCTTTTTTTTCAAAACGCTACGAGTAGTGTTTGTAGCTGACATGTGAAGCACATTTACCAAAAAGGCAACAACAATAAACACCAACATTCGTTTAGTTGGAATGAAAATGGCAAGACCAACAAAAATTGATTTGTAGTCCTCCTCATCATTTATATTGAGTTGAGATCAAATTCAACGTGGGTTGTTTCTATATGAGCAGCACTAATGCAGCAGCGCACTTGTATTGATTAGCAGCCATCAAACAGAATTGAAAGCATCATTAAGTATTTAAAATTTATGTGTATAACGAAACCTCTTTTATGTGAACTTCTTTTTTTTTATCTGAAATAATTATTAACCTCTGTAAAGAACGTTCAGTTGTAGAGAAAAATGCGAAGGCATTCTGCTGTAGTTTGGTTTGCAACAGTCATTATTTTATTTATTATTAATTTAATATAATTTGCAATAATTTGAAATAAAACCAAGTTGTTTTAGCTTAAGGAAGGTTAATATATTATGCTTATATATTTCTCAAGTTTCAGGGGAAATCAAGCAAACTTCAGTGCATAATTTCGAATTGAGTTGCTTTCAATTTATTGATGTTAAATTATTTAATATTATTAAATTATTGTTGTAAAAGTAGATGTGGGCTGTTGGCTAATGTAATGAACACAAGACTAAGGTGACTTAGACCACGAGTTCAGCTTCATTCTCATTCATCAGTATGGCGTTGAATTTTGTTGATCAGCACTAATGTAGGGTAGTGTTAATTGTTGTTGGATTGTGTCAATAACGAATCGATGAACACAGTCATGTACTAAAAGAGTAGAGTAAATACACCGACGAATTAAAGCGTATAAATTCTCTATCTTCTAACATTTTATCATCTAACCTTTCAACACTATCCTCTCCTTTCTAGTTCCGGCATAATTGAATGTATTTGTAGGCGTTATACCCTGAGTGTTGCTCTAAGAAAAAAACATTAAAAACATATATATATATATATATATATATATATATATATAATATTTTTACAAATCTTTTAACAGCTGAGCAAATTTTTATATATCACGCTCAATTGTGATTATTCCTGTTTGTACATGCTATTGATTTATGGCTTATGATTTTATAATGGGAGTCAAGTCCATAAAGCAATATATTCTTTATTATATAAATCAGCCCACAAGTTTAATTACAATACAAAAATATTTTAAAAATATATTCTTAATTTTCCTGAAACTGTATTTTTATACAAAATACTTGACAAATAAATTTGCAATCCATGGTTGCACAGATAACGACTAGTGCTTATGAACACTACATCGATGTTGTTAACACGTATTTGATCTGTACAGGACAACCACAGAAAATTCATTGAAAGATTTGTAATACTTTACATTCGTTTTAGTTGATTGTTTTCATCAAAGTATTTAAAAAAATATATATAAATTTTTCCACCTCTGGTGCTGTCTTTTTGGCTTTTGCGACTTCTGTTGCCAAATAACTTCTATGCACCGAAAATATTGCAACCATCCAACTCTGGAAAAAAATGAAGACTGTACTATTTTTAACACCGATTGAAACTTTTTTTTACGAATATATGAGTTATAAATAAGTCCAGTTACCAAGAAGAATACTTTCGATAAGTTACATTAGGAACAAAAACTTTCATTTTCCAGCCATGGAGCTGCCTTTTGAGTGTTCTAATTACACTATGAGACAAATGAAGACCTTTTGAAAAGTGCAAGATCGTGACTATATAGGTTCGATTATACTATACCTATACCATCACGCGCACCATTCTTAATTATGGAAGACCGACTAGATTACATTGTTCCTAAGTTGCAGCTATCACCATGGATATCTGAAGAGCTTGCACAGTTTCTAAAAGAATAAGACTTACTGGAACCTGGGTCAAAGGTCACAAAATATAGAAGACGACAGTCAGACTTTCAAAAATGTTTTACTGTTGATGACTCAAAAACGTTTTCCTATTGTAAGGATACGAAGATGGAGTACTCCATTTTCTATGTCAGTGCCCTGCCCTGAACAGCGTAAGGGCGGTTGCAGTGCTCTCCAACTTCTTGCCAGATCTAGATAGCCTGGCGAACGTGGAGCTTATCAGAATATCGGCTTAATGTGGCAGAGGACGACTCATGAGTAGTCCCTGTTTTAGAGTATCACAACGGGACCGAATGGACGGACCCAAGTGCATTGTTTGTACAATGGCCCTAATAACCAAACCTATCCTAAGGACATGAAGATGCCCATTGATCAGATGAAAATTGCGTACTATCTTAACCACTGGTGGCTGTTCATAGACAGCTCGAAACAAAGTTTAGAATTAATATATAACAAATAAATGTCGAAACAAAGACTTTATTAAATTATTCTCCAAAAAATTTATATAAAATTATAAAATTTGAGCTAAAAATTTATATTTTTAGGCATAAGGGAGTATTTATGACTTGTTTTTGGTATCTAGAAACGTTCAGATTATATTGGTATGTTCACAAAAGTTCACGGTGGCTACAATTTTTCCAAATACAGTGTATGAAAAATCAGGATTTCCCAAAAGTTATAATCGAAAAACCGAAAAAATATTATTTGTTCTCTAACTTTTTGAAAAAATCTCTGAGATAAAATACATTTCTGTCATAAAATCTTAGCAAGATATATTCAACATACTCTTGGCTACATTTGTTCCGAACATATTGAAGTGATATTTTTAAGTGCTGATTAGTTATTTGGCAAAAACTGATGACACCTTTTTTTTGTGCATCATGCTAATATTGGGAAACTTTGGAGGCCCATAAAAAGAAAACGGTCACCAACTTGACCAAACTGAGTATAGGGTTTTACTACATTTTTATAGTAAAATCGAACATATATAGTCACGACCTTGTACTTTTTTCACTGTTGCATAGTGTTACCAGTAACAATAAATTTTATATATATTATCAAAATGGTTTTATATATAAAAAAAAAGAGAACATATTTTGTTGTTGTTTATATGTATATGGGTAAAAAAATCTGAATTGTCCAACTCTGAAATCTAAATTTATGTATAATCATTAACACCAATTTTATTATTCTTGATATATAAAATATATTTAATTAGCAAAAAACAAAAGTAATAAAACTGAAACCAGCTTCAACAGGTTACTTTTATATACAAAAAATCAGTTTATTTTCTAACTCTGGAATGCCATTTATAATTTTGTTGGAACCATTTCCAATACATCAGACCCAAAATGAAGTCTTTAGCTCATTTGAGGGCCTCGAAAACCGTTTTACACATACAAACAGATGTACAGATGGACATCACTTATTAGGCTTCCTTCTCTATTCATAAGGATCCTGATTATCTATCTAAAATATAAAAATTCAGGATTTTACGTACGGAATGATAGACTTATTTATACCCTTTCATATATTTTCTGATAATTATAAAAAATATCCGCAGGAAATGATTTGGACATTAACTGCAGAGAAAGAACAACAAAATCTTGCATATATTCTGAAACTTATTCATCTAAAAACATTTCACTGAGTGTACGAAGAGCCCCTTCAATTGGAGTCTATATTAACACTGACGACTGACGACTATTTTGCAACATAATCGCTTTGTCATCAATTCGTATGTTGTTTATGTCAACAACACTAACCGCAGTGTCACCAACATGTCTCATCGCCTTGTTACATTTTATTGAAATATTGTAGCCAAACTGGCATTAATTAATTAATTTTATATGTTAAAAATAATTTAAGCTTTCCAGCTCTGGCATATAATTTCGAACCCAGCCCATTTTCAGTATAAATCCATTTCGGACTATTTCCAAGAATAAAGACCGTAGCTCTGTTGGGGCTTTGCGACTGATCAACCGATTTTCCAGGGTTGGAATATGTAAATGTTTTTTTATACATTAAAATAACCAAAAAGGCAACTGGCGTTTGTTTTTTTAGTTTTGCTAAGATACTCTATTTTATATTTTGGAAAAACAAATTTTGTGATAAAAATTTTAAAAAATCAAAATTTCGAATTCAGGGTTGGACAAGTGCAATATTTTATGGTACATGAATTTGAATAAAATGATTAAAAATTTTTAATTTTTCTTAAATAAAACTACTTTATATATCGTGTTTTATTCTTAACTTTTTTAAATAGATCCATTTCATGTCTCACAATGAATTGCATTGGTAAAAAAAAAACAAAAAAAAATTAAAAATTTCCCCTCCAGGGATGGGAAATTCAAATATATTTTATTTATAGAAGTAACCAAAAAACAACTAACGTTGTTTTTTGTATTTTCTAACTAAAAATATGTTATGACTTAGGAAAAAAATTGGTACTTAAAAATATATGTAACGCCAAATGTACGTTGGCGAAGGCTCAGATTGAGAATCTTCTTGATAAGAATCAAAAGATTTTTATGGTTAACGACTATATTGGTATTGATAATATATTTACAGTGGGCACACTAATATTTTTGAATATATTTAGCTCCCGACGAATCAACATACAACAATGCCACACCACCAATACCATTTTCAATGTTGTGACTTCCGGCATTATTTCTCATTCTCAAAATTAGCAGATTTTGGCATGTTGCAAAAGAACCAACCCTAAACTGTAACAACAACAACCCCATTTTCCCAATGCCTAAAAGGCACGAAATAGTTGATTGATTGATTGCTGTCAACACATCTTCTCTAAATAGTTGATGAAATAGAAGACACCCTTAAAAACATGAAACAGAGTGAACTAAAATGTTTGTTATTCAAGAGGAACAGAACAACTGACAGCCATATTTGAATGCAGGTTTGAACTCAGCATCATCTAAAAACAACTAAAATAAACCCCCTAAATTGATTGACTATCAGTTATATTAGCTGTCAGTTATACCATAGAAGTATAAGAAAGAATGAATAGTATAAAGAAAAGAAAAGAGCAGAAGATATTTACAATAACAACAGTATCAATAGTTTTGCTGTTTAATGATCGATTTTAAAAGAGAAAATTTTATTTATATATAAAAAATTTTATATTAATTTATTGTGTCCAGTGATTATTATTTCTTATAAATTTCTTATTTCTTATTAATTTGTTTGTTTAATAGTCGTCTGGCATATCTAAACCAGTTCTCTGGTTGTAGTTCCTCTGGAACAGTTAATTCCATTATTATATGCCATAATAGAACTCTTCTTATCTCTAATCATATGGGATTATATATATTTATTTTTTCTTTTGTCTCCAATTATTCATTTTTATTCGCTGGTTTGATAAGTTTAATTGATACTCATTAATTAATCACGATTATTTGATGCAAAAAAAAATCTAAACAATCCAAATGACTACCCAACCTTTTAACTAATTATTTTTTATTGTTACAAACCATTTAGTAAGGCCGCATTTAAAGCAGACAGTGGAGTTGAGTGCAACAATTGGTACGATTGAATATAAGATTTCTGCAAGTACTCTCTGCATTGAAGATCAAGATTTCTGTGAAAAGCTTTTTTTTAATTAATTTTAATTGATTGTGTTTTTTACTATTTTCTACAAAGTTAAACACTCGAAGCAATTGAAAATATATAAATTTTTCTTAGCAGACGCGGAGTTACATTGACCCACAGTGATGCGTTTCCAGAATGTAAATTGTTTTAAATTATATATTCCTTTTTTAGCGAAGCTTTCTTACCCCTTCTTTAAGAACTTTTTCTTCAAAATCGATGAAAAGTTAACTCAACTCGTCGTCGTACCCAACAATTGCACCGCTAACGGTCGTCGTTGATGAAAATTATGCATAAAGACTTACATTTACAAGGTGCAATTGACTCAAGAACTAAAGCCTCTTGCCCATTGCAAGCGTCGACAGATGGCAAGAAATGGCAACAGTGGATGATCAGCTTTTGAAGAAAATCATCTTCACCTCAGTGAATTCGTCAATAAGCAAAATTGGCCGCATTTGGGCGAAAGATAATCCGAGAGTGATTGTCGAAAAACTTCGAAAGAATATGCTCTTGTTTTATTATTATATAAAAAATTCAAAATGTTATATCTGCTAATAACAAAATTCATGGATCGTTTGACAGCCACGCCTGAAATTGAGTTTAGCTTATTACTCACTCCATCTTATTATATATCATATGAGAGCTTATAGTTTCCTATAATATTGTTATATTATACACTCATACTTGATGCATTTTGGGATATATCACAAATATTTAAAACAAATGAATTATAAATTCTTTTTCCCTTTATGTGACCCAGTCGTCGAAGATCTAATTTCTTTTTTTAGATTTTCTAAAGATACACTTTCATTCCGAAAGTTGACCATAAAAAAACGAATAGCTTCAAAATTTGTTTCAGACTTTTCACGTAAAGTGGAACTTTGAGATAAATATCTTTCGTTGTTCTAAGAAATGTTGGGTGAACGTTCCCTGATGATCTGAATTAGCCAAAACCCCTCAATTGATCACTTGGAATTTTTCAGTAAGATTTTGGGAAAAACGAATTAGCACGAAATTAAAATTAATGAGGTTTAAAAGACGACAATTCCCAAAAATGTGCACTAATTTGAAAACCAAAATATTTAAAGTAGCTCAACTGTTTTATGAATAAATCTCTCCCAAAATCAGGCTGTTGCACTTGAAAATAAATTGAACACGTTGTAATTTCTATAGTTTTTCATCATTAATTGTCAAATTCGTTTGTAGCATTTATATCTATATATTCTGAGAATTCCTTTTCATTATTCTGTTTCGTTGCTTGTATATCATCGTCCTCATGTATAGTTTTTAAAGGTTATAATCTGACACCGCCTCAAAATTAGTTCTCGAAAAGCAATCGTTTTGAAATCGGTATGAAAACAATTGTTTTGTCATCATATACCTGGCTTCTTTAAAAATCGTTTTAGTATAAAGAGGACCTGTTGCTAATCCAGAAAATACACGATATATGGACTTTATTTATTGTTTAAATTAATATACGAGGTGTGTTCAAGATATCAGATGAATTTACTTTGCTATGCAGTTTTTGGTATATCCTTGAGCTCTTTCAGCGACTCAAATATATACTCGCAAATCCTCGCAAAAAAATTACATTAAGCGAGTCACTTCAATCTTGGGAACAGGAAAAAGTCGGAGGAGCCCAAATCTGGTTGGTGCTGGCCTTAGCCCAATAACAGCTGTTCAGCAATTTTCGAACAATCTTGCTTGAAGCACGGCTTCATGTCAAAACTATCCGAAAAGCTCGAATGGCTGAAATTCTCAGCAACTTTTACTGTTCGTTTTACTGATGAGTTTGTAAAACAATTTTCTTCAAATTCTCTGCATTTTCATTAGCTATTGATACTCTAGTGTATCCGGGACGAGAGTCATCATTAACATTCCTTAGACCTTATTTGAACACTTTCTGCCGCCTGTAAATATTTGTGTTACTCACAATGTGCCACTGTGCACATTCCAGGTGCTACTGGGCAGCTACTTATATATTGTTGCACAAAATGCTGAACGAATTATCTGTTCCATTTGTTTCAGTAGAAAGAAAATTAGTTTAATGCTTTTCACAAAATATTAAAGTGCGATATAAAACTAAAACTGTGATCATCAGCACAAAAAACATGTTACTGGAATGACCATTAAATAACATAAAAGTTTTTGGCTCTTTAAGTAAATGTTTTGATGGGAACTAAATAAAATTATATCTGATGTTGCTAATTCGTAAAAAAAGAATATAAATAAATCCTTTATCCGACGTTAATCCAGAATAAGATTAAGGTTGCACTGTTTAGTCAGATTTGATAAATAAAATTCCACAAAACACCATTTATACCCCACTGTGCAACATTAGATAGAATGGAACATTATCAATAACCATTTATCTTTAGCGAAGGTCAACCGACTTCATCACATTTTTCATAGTCAATCAACACCATGTTTTCTTATTTCGTGTCCCAGTGACAGTTTGTAAATAAATGCAACGTTTTTTTTCTCATCCTTCCCCTTTCGTGCACTTTGAGTTACTCCAAAGTTGCTGGAGCTTAAGAAACTGTTCAGAAAAATATTTATATATAAACTGAACTGACTAATTTCTTAATTGAAATGCCAATCAAATGATTTTTTTCTTATTAATGCATTTTAAAATACGATGGTGGTTTCAGAAATCGCTACTGCCATTTGGCAAAACGTAAATCGGTTAAAATTTTTTTCTTTATAAAAATACTTTATAAATACAGGCCAGTAATTTTAATTTAAATCAAATGCGTTTTATGCTTAAACCCCACATATCGGAAGATCACAATATTATATTTAAGGAACCGCCGAATTTTGGTTACACCGTTGCCTATAAATTGGACTCGGTTTGGATTTGATCGGCAGGTCAGATAATCTCGGTAACTTTTTCGTTTAGATGTTTGCATTAATGCTAGAACACTAATTTTTTTGAGCAGACCTACCCTCGTAACAGCACTTCAGTAATCATTATTTCAAGCCCGACTGAAATGTGGTGCATGAATGAAATCAATACAAAAAACAAGTGACAAGTCAGGGAAGATAATACTACAAGTGACGATTTTAAATATAAAATAAAATTAACTAAAGCCTGCATTTAACATTTAAATGTTTTATTGTTGCTGTTATATTTTGTGTTAAAAGCGAGGCAAGATTGATGATCAACTCAGTGGGAAAGTTTTACAAACTAAAAATTTTCATTTTATAGCAAAAGCAGTGCGAAAAAACTTAATAAAACACTAACAGCTTTGCGGGATGGCGAAGGGCACCGTGGGCTACAGCGTGGAAAAATTCAAACAAATACAATAAATGAAATTAAAAAATTTTAGTTTTGAAATATAATTTCAATCGAGAATATATTATAATAATGAAATATTTCCCCAACCTCTGTAAGTAGACTATAGATCGTTGGAATGGTTTGAGTTTATACTATTTAATTCTCAATCTATTAAAGAATTGAAAGTCGGATGGTGTTCTTCGAAGGTATTGAACTGCCAGTATGGAAAGATACGAAACATGGATTTTATCTGTACCTAAAAAGCACTGAATGTATTAAGAAAATTTATTTTTTATACTCCATGAAGATTTGCATTGATAATAATTCTTATATTTAAATTTATTATCCAGGGGTGGGAAACTAAAATTTTATTTAATATATAACATAACCAAAAAGGCAACTGACGCTGTTTTTTTTACTATCAAAAACTCTTTTCTAATTTCGGAAGTACAAAGTCGGTATCAAATATTAAAAAAAAGAGTCAAATTTTAGAGTCCAGGGCTGGACAAGTAAAATATTTTATAGAGCATGAAAGTAACCAAAATGGATAAAAATCTTTAATTTTTCTCAAATAAATCTACTTTATACGTTATGAAGAGTCGCATTGGTAATAAAGACAAAAAAAAAAAAAAACAAACAAAATTAACATTACACTTCCAGGGTTGAGAAATTGAAACTGTTTTTGGACATCAAAGCGACCAAAATGGTTACAAATTTTAAGTTTTTCTTTAATAAAACTATTTCATGCCGCATTAACAGCTGCATTGGTACAAAAAAAAAAACAAATAAAATTAAAATTTCACTTCCAGGGATGGGAAATTTAAATTTGTTTTTATACATACAAGTAACCAAAAAGACAAGTAACGCCGTTTATTTACTAATTAAAACTTTTTTTGTATTAAGGAAAAACGAAATTGGTATCAAATATTAAAAATATCAAAATTTCGATTTCAGGGTTGGGTAATAATATTTTGTAGTGCATGAAAGTGACCAAAATGGCTACACATCTCAAGTTTTTCTTAAATAGAACTATTTCATGCCTCATTAAGAGTTGCATTGGTAAAACAAACAACAATTAAATTTTCGCTTGCAGGACTGGGTAATTGATACAATATATTTTATACATAAAAGTAACGAAAAAATGCAACTGACGTTGTTTTTTTACTAACTGAAACTTATTTATAACTTACGAAGAACAAAATTGGTAGTTAAAAATGTATGTAATGCCCGACGTACGTTGGTGAAGGCACAGCCTTCACAAGAATTAATTGAATATAGTACTTTTAATTGTTTCATTTCAATTTCCAAACCAACAGAATCCCAGGTGATAAAGAGTGATTGCTGTAGTTTTCGGTTTCCATATATAAATCGAGAACATCAACTGATCTTCTCGCTTTTCATAAAAAATAATTTTCATTGAATTTGTTTGCTCTCACGAAATCTCACGTAAGGCTTAACCGATTTTGACCCAACTTATAGCGATCAACGTGTCTTTAACATGCTAAGGGCTGACTACTTTGTAGAACTGTACGGTGCACCCTCTTAAAAAAAATTTAAAACTTGATGGAACAAAAAAATTCAGAAAAATGGGACATGAAGAAAATAATCAAACGGTAACACGGGTATTAAAACAAAAACGTATTAACAGATACAGTTCTCGGATTCTTTTTCACAATAAAATTTGTGTAAATAGGAACTGTTATCACATTCAACTGAGCCACCTAAAAAGTGGTGACAGACGCAATATACACATGAGCACTGATAATGAAAGTGTTGCGACTTTCGCAAACAGCTGTTCTGGTCTGCTGTGTGAGTTGAGTAAAACAGATGTTGACTTTCCTTTGTGCCTTGGAATATTTATCATCATGTCTTTCTGAGATTTAAATTAAGTTCGAACAATTAGCCTATGAATCTGAATTCGATTTAATATAAAACTTGATTTTTATTAAATTTATTAGAATATTTTAAAATCTACCGGTTCGAACGGGTTGAAATCTAAGTACAGAAAAGCTCTTCAGAACGCTACCAGTTTCTTTTGGCTTGGTTCAGCCGTTCGAAACTTATATGCGGGTCACATACTTACACACTCAAGCACACACTCAAGCACACACTCAAGCCCACACACACCTGCACACGCATACACACATACATATAGACATAGTGATGGACTTTCAGACTTAGCCAGGGATGCTTCCAGGAGCCTCAAAACGTAGAGATAAAAATAAAAATCGTTTTTTTTTTAATGGGGTAAAGCCTATAACTTCCCGATTCTTTAAAATTTTAAATTTTCCTAGCGGATAGTTAAAAATATTAGATACGATTAAAGACTGAAGACCCAAAATATTTATATAAGTTAAGAATTTAAATTGAAAATGCACTTAAGCTGAAATTCCGTTTGCTATAATTCCATAACAATGTTTGACACGACTTTAGCTTTTTAGCAGATAGTCCAGGATATTTGAAACAAACGTTTTTTTTTCAATTACGCCGAGTTTTTTTTTAGCGGATATGTCTGCTTAATAGGAACAAGGGAAAATCAACTTTAATTTGATTACACATCTTGCACAGCAGAACGGAATAGAGGTTTTCGAAAGCCACTACGCTTTCCTTATCAGTAATATTATTATTATTATTATTATTATTATTATTATTATTATTATTATTATTATTATTATTATTAATATTATTACTTTTATTATAAATATTATTATGAAACGGTATACGAGAACTGTAACAATACTGAGCTGGTGGTAAAATGGTGGCACTTTCCAAAGATTTTTTGATATATTTCTTTTCTTAAAATTATTTTTTTTTTCAGGTTGTTACAAATAGATCTCATAAACTATGATACATAATTTATATTTCTAAAAATTTTTCCGTCATCAAATAATTGCGATTGATGAAATTATTAATATTCAAAATGATCATCAGCTTAATGACGATTATACACTTGAAATGTTGCAATTTTCTCAAAGATTCATACAAGTTTATTGTTTTGAATGTCCTTACAAAATCATCTCGAACTGACAGGTTCGCGTGTTAGCAACAATTTAAATCGTTTAGGAATTTCATACAGCAGCTGTTTAAAGTAGTGACGATGTCCTTAGCAACTTTGCTCTTACAATTTAATCGTCTTATATCGTGTTTGTTTTTAGCTGCATGAAAACTTAGTATGAGAATTCAAGACAAAAATATTGTGTTAATGATTTTTTTGTTTACTATAAACTGGTACAGACATTATTTCATACCATTTTTTAAAATATGATGTCCAACATACATCTGCTGAGACCAAGAGCAGTATGGTTCACATGATCAGTCCAAATTTTGATACCTTTTTCATTAAATCTGGCCGAAAGGAGACTTGACTATTGGTTTGGCGCCAAATGACTTAATATGACCCAAGAAGCTAATCCAGAGGTATTATATTTTACCAGTGAATAGAATCACTTCTGGGTAGTAAAATGACTATTAAAATAATCTTGCACTTAACCGTTTATTACACTGACTACAGGGCAAGTTGCACCATCTCTTTGGAACCATATCTCGCAGATATATTTTTCTCTAAACTTCGTTTCAGTAACCAGCAAATGTGTGCTGGGCTACGCCGTATTTAATTCTGCATCAATATTTCTTTGCGTTTATCTTTTGCAACAACAGTAGTAACAAACTGTTGCAGTGGCAGTGTGCACATCAATTAATGAACCTGTCGTTTGGTTGCATTAAAATGTGCAAATTTGTCGCCAACGCAGACATTTCTTAACGCTGATTTTATAAATGCGACTCTATACATGTTGCATGGATTTCAAATGGGGCAAGAGATGGTTGCAAAATAAAATTAAATAGAAATGGAAAACAAGAATTAATTGAAACGCAGTCACAAACAAACAGATATTCTCAGAGAAAATAAGTATTTTTGTTGAGATGGTGGCGAAAATGTTCGAGTACAGGCAGAGTGTTTCCTATAACTTACGGTTGAAAATAGTTAAATTGAAAGATATATTTTTTTCATATTTATAATAACTAAAATAATAATTATAATAATAAAAACAATAGGTATACAGGAAGGTGAGGTCCTCGGAAACTCATGTCAAAAATCCTGCTCCAACGGTTCCCACATTGGGCGGCTTATTGGTTAGTGGTGACTCATATTGAGAAACTGGAACTTGATCATGTGCCCTACGGTATCTTCAATCCAACCAAGGATCAAATCGACCTCCTTCCGATGGTGAAAATATCTAGATGCAATGAAATAGGCGCTTATACTGGAGCTGGACCTGGAACGTGGGATAATGCAACCAACCAGCGACTGGGGCATAATCGAGCACCCAGACGAGGATACCCATAGATACAATCGACAGAGCATAAGAGGCCAAATGCAACAGGAAGTCTATCTAGCGAAAGTGGTATTCAAGGTCATAATGAGCTCATGCAAGAAGGAGTGCAACGGCATTGAGTTAAATGTCCTCATGAAATAATCGCGTACTAAAAGCCTACTTACTGGGATTGCGTTCCGACAATTTAATAAACTATAGTCAGGACACGTGCAATATATTTCTGGAAGAATGCCTTACACAAGTCATCTAACACAACAAATCCCTGTAAATAGAGGAGTCACATTAATTAGAAAATTTTTTATACCGTCAAACCACGTGAACGAATTCGAGCGAGTATTAGCAGCGCTCAATCTTCAAATAATGATCACCAACCACATCAAACAATGGAACCACAAGCAACTCACACAAGCAACATAATTAATACAAAACAACATCAAACTTATTCATGTTTTAGACAGGGCAGTTATTCTTGAAGCAGGTCTAATTATATAGCAGAGAGAGATAGAGGAAAGGAGAAGGAATAGGGACACAGACTTGCCAGTACCGATAAAGTTACTTCAGTTCTTCTGTATTATTTCATTCTTAATATCGCATCGATTATCTTTAGGCAAAATAAAATTTAGCGTAGACTGTCTGAGTGTAAGCAAACAATCAATTCTAAAAGAGGATTGGGAAGAGTTTATTCAAGAAAAATTACCTTGTCTTAAGCATGACTACTACGCCAAGAGATTGTAGGAAAGAATCCACCAGAAGAAGGTAACCGCACATATATATAAATGCCCACTAGGATGAGAACATAATAACAATATTAAAAACAATATTCAAGGAAGACAAAATAAATTTCTTTTAAATGATAAAGAAATACTAACATGAGAGATCACGCTAAGCGCCAACTTCAGCTCATACACGATAACAGAGTTCATCCAAACCCCACAACTTTCATCAAATTTAAAGAGAACTAATTATCATGCACAACAGCAAGCAGAAAGCAGGGGTGGAGACAATATTCAAGACCAGACTGATAAAGATGATTTTTGGCAAAGATACATGACATCGGGAAAGATTTACACTTCCTCTCTGGTTTCAGCACCAACAAAATTGGCAGGAGATCAGAAACTGAAGAAAACAATACCAGGCGTAGGCGACTAATTCAGAAACCATTTAACCCATTAAACCACACAATAGAACAACTGCAAGATACAGTTAAAAAGAAGCTTCTAAAATATTTAGAAAACAATGAGGAATTATTGCGACGGAAGGAAGAACAACAAAATCTTTTAAATGGAGGAAGAGTGGTTTTACTTAAGAAGAGCAAGATCACATGATAATGCAAAAATTAAAATAAATAATATCGAGATCGTAGAATTAAAAATATGGAGCGAGTCAGAAATGCAAAACACAACACTAAAATGGATGGAAGCCATAATTACACCTGTAGCCGGTAACACTAGAGCTGTACCGAACTTCATCAAACGCACTCAAACGTTTGATCAAGCATTTGATGCTTGGAGGTTGTTGTAAAAACGAGCGTTTGAGAGCGTTTGATGAAGTTCGGCACAGCTCTAGGTAACACAACAACGATCGCAACTGACAACACCCAAATCTGCTTTAAAAGGTGACACAAAAACTCCACAAATGGAAGCATCCAGGAAACGACCAGATTTACAATAACTACAATAACAATTTTACAACACTAAATAGCCATTTAGGAAATATATTCAATGATGTCATAACAAATCCTAGTCGTACACCACTGGAAATTTCTACAGGTATAGGGTATTTTCTATGGAGTGATACAACTTTGAGTTGGCATCACTGCTTTATTTGACCATCCATTTAACAGCTAATAGTTGCTGTTTGTTTAGTTTTCTTTGACATTTTATTATGAATAGACTTACATCAGAGCAACGCATTCAAATTGTGGACATTTTTAATCAAAATAATGGTTCTGTTCGTCAAACTTATCGTGCACTTCGTGCATGCAAAATCTTATTTTCCGATGTAGCCCATTTTTGGTTGAATTGTCGCATTTGGAGTAAGGAGAATCCACAAGCTTTTGTCGAAACATAAATACATTCACAGAAAATTACTGTTTGGTGCGCTTCATAGGCTGGCGGAGTCATTGGCCCATAATGTTTTTAAAGAACGATGATGGTCAGAATGTTACTGTTTGTGAAAATTGGTGTTCCAGATTGCGCCTTGTACGTGCCAGCCGTGGCAGCCACATGGCCGATATCATATTTAAACATTAATGTCATATAATTTTCTATCTAATAAAGATCGTTTCATTGATATCAAAAACATATTACTATGTTTTATTACAAGTGTACTTGTATCGCTCTATGAAAAACACCCTTTGCAACATACTTAAGGCTGAAATCTATAATCCACCACTTGGCTCACAGTTTAGACCAATAACAATAATTCCAAATATTTGCTAAACATTCAAGTTTAAGACGATTTTCAAATAACAGAAGGTTAAATAACATGAAAATCGTTCACATTAAATAATTTGACACTCTAGTCGCAAAGTCCTGGAACCGGCTGAAATGGGTGCGTCCACCAGCAGTCAATATAACTGGCATGTAGCACTCGCTTTATAAGACTACTTCACATGTATTATTTTGGGCTACCGTTTAACAACGCGGGGAACTCGCCTGCTAATAGGGTTTCCCTTTAACACTTAACAACCGCTACAAGCTAATTAAGGGTTAATGATATATACGCAGACAAATCAAACTTATAAAATCCCGCAAATGCGAGTGCCCCTAATACATATGCACACACACACACACACACTTGTGCTTGAATTTTGTACAATAAAATGTATTATCAAATATGATCAATCATTTTCTTAAAGTAGTTAATAATAATTAATCAAGACGGAATTGAACTTGATTTTTGCGTGCCACAGCAAAAAAAAATAAAAAATAAAATAAATTAAAGCAGAAAAATTCCATTTGCCATGTTCTCACGATCAATCTTTGGCTTAAAGTCCAAATTGATGGACAAGTATAATGAAATATTATTTTTCCTTTTAGCTTTTATTTCTGGAAGGATCAAGTTCATTCATTCCATCACTCATCCATCCATCCGGCTGACAGACAGAAGCTTATAAAATGATTATTTTATTAATAATTTTGCAAACTTCTTTCTCTTATTTTTATGTTGCAAAACATACAAATTAATCAATCATAAAGTGGTAAAGAGAAGCAACATTAAGTGTCTGCCATGGTAGTCATGGAAATACCCTAGAAATTTTGCTAAAGTTTTCATTGATTTGAATCATTTTTATTCGAAGGACAACTTTGTCTTTTACTGATGATACTGATATTTAATTTAAGTTTGATTTGTAATAGATGAATACGAATTATGATGTTGTCATTGAGTGATTTCGCTTAAATATTCAATATATTTAACGTCTTCTTCTAACTGACTCAAACAATTTTCTATATATTTGATTCTTGCCTCCCAACTGTAGCCTGATTGAAGTCTATATCGCCTGATCATTTCTGAAGCCAACTTCACATGCTCTTGGTTAAGATTTACATGACATCATCTCCTGCATTATGATCAATGCTTCTTGTTCAAAATCTCTCTCTTTCTCTCTTTTGCTTTCTTTGTAACTTTGGTTTGCTACATTTTAAAACTTTATTTCACATGACTGACCATGTATGTCAATCAACGTTCTGTCTCTCAATCCCGCCATCCATCTGTCCTTCTGTCCGTCAGCTTCCATTGTATGTTGTGTGTGTGTGTGTATGTGTGCATGGTTTTTCTTTTTTCTGCATGCAAATTGTCCACTTGTTTCAGGTATGTCACCTGTACTGGGCCTGTCATAATCAATCACGTTGCTCTTATCGCAAATCAATTATAGACAATTTTCTGTACAACATTTTTGCTGTTGTAGTTGAATTTTGAAAAATTTTTTCGCCGATATTATTTGTCTGTATATAAATTTGTTTTTTTCCCCCCTCTTCAACAGTGTGTTAAAGATCATGAGAATTAATGTGAACTAAATTTAACTGCAGATCTTAAATTGAATGTGTTTTTTTTTTTTTTTTTGTTATTATTTTAAGTTGTTGTGTGTCATTTTTAAGCTGGTTTCTGCTCAAGTCATTTGACAGTTTTGAAATTAGTGCGTTGACATTCTCGGGTTGCAGGCTTTTATATTTCGTTTGTTAAGATTTGTGTCATGTTGCGAGTGATTTCTTTAAGACAACTTGTGTTTTCAGGTGTGTGGCAGTTTTCAATAAAAACTTATTAATGAAATTGCTAAAATTATCACTTTAATGGAATTATATAGAGCAGGTATTATGGTAAATGTCGTTGTGGTAAATGTCGTAATTTAGATTTAAACAATTCAAATTTTCCTTTCTAAGAGTTTGTGTTGCTGCTAAGTCTGAAATCGGAATTATAGATGGGAATACAATGATGTATGTGCATCAGTTTCTCATTTCACACGTATGCAAATGACACGTAATTCTTACATGTCCACACATCTTGAGATTTGCCATAATTCATAAAACCAAGTTAATGCATTCAATGTCCAATAATATCGCAGCCAACAAACTGGCAAAAACTTTAAGCTCTTACAACATCTCATTAATTTTTCCCATGACTTTAACTTTTTATGATCTATTATTCAGTCTAGCTGAAATTGACTTCATGACAAGAAATGAAAAATAATATTGAAAAATCTCAAATCGGTGCTAAATGCGTCAGAAAAAATTTATTGCATTTGGTGGAGTAGAAGTATTTTGTGGAAATAAATTCACATCGAAAGCAATTAGATTAATTTACCACAAAAGCCTTTCAAATATATACTAATATTTTAGTAACGAGGGTTGTAACAGAATTAATTTATATTTTTGAGATATAAAATATATATATATAATGCAATTGGAAGCAGGGAACAGGGAATTAAATTGCATGCAACAGTTTTTTATATCCACACATTTTCCCAGACAATTTTTATACTCATAATATAAAAAATTTTGTACATGACCCTCGTTCCAACTTAAACAACTGGGCAAAGTTTTTTGTTTGCCAAGTTTTTGTTTAAACTTTAACACGTTTTTCATTTCTTAGCCATTGTTTTGTTGCTGTTTTCAACACTGCAAAGTTAAAAAAAATTAAAAAAAAAACATTGACAAAAAGCGAATTAAACAACAACGAAATTATTATAAAAATCAATTGTAATTAATGATAATCCGAGAACTTACAATAGTTGCAAAGCAAAAATCAAAGGTAAAGATATATCTTTCAAACAATGACAAACACACACAATCTAAATAAAATAATAAAGAAAAAGCGCTGGTTTGAAAAATTCAAATTTACTATGAAGAAAAACATAAAAATGAAAACGAAGTAAAAACAAAAACACGGCCCACGTTTTTGCCACAAAAATAGAATGCACAACATTTAAATTGATTTGAATTTTCAGCGCGCCAACACCTGAATGTATTCCATCGAAATCGCAGACTCCCATAAACTGCTTGTGTCTTGCGAGCTTTGCTGCTGCATGAGGCAGGAAAATTTTTTCCATTATTAAACTTGTTGCTTTGACTTGACTTAATCAATTGCAAGTGGTTCTTTGTCATTTCCTTTCTTTTGTGCATTCGTTCGATATGTTATTTGTTGGCTTTTTTTGTTGTTGTTTGCTATTGGCAATATACGGACTGTACACAACCGGCCGCGAATGTGTCCAACAATCCATAAATGTCATTTAGATGACACAAATTTATTGATGGATTATAATGATATTTTCCAATAAAGTTTTGCAAATGCAAAGCAAATTATGGACTTCGAAGCAGAGATTCGCAAACTTTTTAAATGATGGACGCATATATAATATTTTTGAAAGAAATTAATTGCTACCAGAGATCAGAAAATCATATTTTGGAATAGTAAAGTAACCAAATAAAATCAAGTCATTTTTCTAATCAAACGTGCGGAATATTTTAGAATTTTAATTAGTATCGAAAATCAAACAAACTCAGAGTTTACTCCAGCGTTGGATAGTTGAAATACTTTTGGCATCATAGATAACATATATGCGATATATCAAGAAAATTATAATTGGTACTAGATAAGAGAAACCTCAAAACTAAAGGTCCAGAGGTGGAAAATTATTATTTATTTTTATATAAAAAGTTAGTTACCTTTAAAACCAATTATTTTTGGCAATCAAACATATATAAAATTTCTTTGGCATTGAAAATCAAGGTTTGACAATCGAAGGTTTTCTTTTATATCGATGTATTGTAAGTGTTCTTGAATGGATTTCTATTGCAAATCAGCAAAATATATATAGCGTCTACCGCTGGTATTATAATAACAAGTAAGAGTGCTATATTCGGCTTTGCTGAATCTTATATACCCTTCACTAACGTACGTCTGGCGTTACATATATTTTTAAAACCCAATTTTGTTCTTCGTAATTTATAAATTAGTTTTAATTAGTAAAAAAAAACGATGTCAGTTGTCTTTTTTGGTTACTTTTATGTATAAAGCAATTTCGATTTCCCAACTCTGGAAACAAAAATTAAATCTTTTTTTGTTTTTTTTCACCACTGCAACTCTTAAAAAGGCATGAAAAGGTTTTATATAAGAAAAACTTAGAATTTGTGACAATTTTGGTCATATTCATGTTATACAAAATATTGCAGGTATCCAACCCTGGAATCGAAATTTTGAATTTTTTTTATTTATTGATACCCATTTTGTTTTTTCCGAATTAAAAAATAGTTTTAATTAGAAAAAAAGTCGTTCATTGTCTTTTTAGTTACGTCAATGTATAAAAAATTTAAGTTTTCCATCCCTGGAAGCGAAATTTTATTTATTTATGTTTTACCAACGCAACTCTTAATGAGGCATAAAATAGTTTTATTTAAGAAAAACTAAAATTTTTAACTATTTTGGTCACTTTCATATACTATAATACATTCACTTGTCCAACTCTGGATTCGAAATAATGTTTTTTAAAATTTTTTATAACAAATTTGTTCTTCTTAATTTATAAAATAGTTAGCAAAAAATAAACACTGTCAGTTTCTTTTTTATTAGGGTAATGTTTAAAAAATTTTAATTTCCCCACCCTGGAAAAGAAATTTTAATTTTTTTTACCAATGCAAATCTTCATGATGTATAATAAAATTTTATTTAAGAAATACTTAAAATTGTTAAGCATTCGTTAATTTCGTTAGTTGTTACGTGTACCACAAAATACCGAAGGTGGCAAAAAACCTTACAGTTTCCTATCCCTGGAGGCGAAATTTTATTTTCGTTTTGTTTTTTTTAACATTGGAACTCTAATGAGGCATGAATTAGTTTTATTTAAGAAAAACTTAAAATTTGTAACCACATGTACCACAAAATATTGCAATTATCCAACGCTGGAATCGAAATTTTGACTTTTTGTTATATACTGATACCCATTTTGTATTTTCTGAATTAAAAATAGCTGTAACTATGAAAAAAACGACGTTAATTGTGTTTTTAGTTATTTTTATGTATAAAAAAATTTAAATTTCCCATCCCTGGAAGAGAAATTTTATTTGTATCTTTATTATCAATGCTACTCTTCATAAGGTATAAAGTATTTTTATTTAACAAAATTTTAGAATTTTTAAACATTTTGGTCATTATCATGTATCATAAAATTTTGCATTTGTCCAACCCTGGATGCGAAATTTTAATTTTTTTTTTAATTTTTGATACCAATTTCGTTTCTCCTAAATTATAAAATAGTTCCAGTTAGCAAAAAAAAACGTCAGTTGCCTCTTTGGTTACGTTTATCAATAAAATAAACTCAATTTCCCAACCCTGAAAGGGAAATTAAAAAAAAAATTTTCTTTTAAATTGCAAATTTTCATGATGTATAAAGCGGTTTTATTAAAAAAAAAAACCTTTAATTTTTAAACATTTTAGTTATTCCATGTACTACAAAATACCGAATGTGCCAAAAAAAAACTTTTAATTTCCCATCCCTGGGAACAATTGTTATATTTTTTTAGTTTTTAATAGACAATTGAGGCGTCCCAAAGCATGACATAAGTTCAATTTACAAACAAACAAAAAATAATAATTCATTTCCAATCCACCAGTCCAAGATCGAAATCTCTAGCTCTTCTGGAGGCTTGGGAAAACCGTACGGACAGACGCACAGCGCTCAATCGTCATCGCTATTCATAAGAATCCATAATATATATACTCCATGGGATCACATATTAATATCGAAGAAATTGGAGACGGAGGGTATAAAAGTCAAATACGTTATTCCACTGTTGGACAATTAACCGATTTTTTTTTATTTGTGTAGATCGATGTGATCTAAAAATAGGCCGGGCACCTAAATGAATTTCTATTGAAACTCAGCAAAATATACAATGTGTCTACCGCAGGTATTATAATGAAAAGATACTAATTGCAGAGTTATATTTCAAACACCCTGATCACAAATGAGAAAATAAATCACACTCATGCAGAAATAAAACGTTTGGCAACAGCTGACTTTATCTCTCTGCTTCAACTAAACAGCCTCTTAATTGTATTGAAAGCTTGTAAGTGAGATTGCATTATTATTGATTTCTATTTCGTGCAATCCGAAGAATATCAATCATCATGTAAAACGTTGTAATTGCATTCCAAGCAAGTGTCAGATAAAGTCCATACAGCAGCAATAATAAGTATGACTACATGATAGATTTATTCATGTAACTTTTATAACAAAAAAAAACTTAGATAAAATTATTAATTATTATATTCTACTTCCAATATCTCAATGCCAGCAATAAAATGGCAGAGATAAACTGCATTTGATCAAATGAAATTGTGGTAGTAGACGAGATTTTTCAATGCCTGTACTTTATGAATTAATTAGTTCACAGGTGTTTTTATAAAAAGAGTAGAACAATTTCTATGTGGCTGAGAGAAGCTGTTTAGCTGCTGATTGGCGGGTAATGCAAACATTAAATTTCGGGTGCTGCCTTGGCTGCAGTTAGCAACTCTAGCCTGTTAGTCCCATGGTCGGGATTCGCATCGGGGATTGTTTTAAAAATAATATTATTTCTGTCGAGAGCTTTTGTCTGTTTAATTGCTGAAATTGAAATATATTATTTGTTTTATTAGAAAGCACATTTTGCAATTTCTTATTGGAGTACTTAAACACTATATAGAATATCTATCGATATAACATTTTTCCGTTAAGAAGTTTAATTTAGTGGCCCAAAGGTGGACATATTTCGAGCATTATGTACAACTCGTGTCTAAGATTATCGTCGGCACCTACCAATATGGCCTATCCGACGGTGGTCTTAACACCGTCTTAACCTCAGGTCGCCCTCAGGGGAACCTGAGTGTCCCTCGAGGACACACAGGTTGCAATCTTAACCTTTTGATATCTCCATATTACCAACTTCATACACCTTGCTAAGGTGTTCGGGCCCATCTTAAGCCCTTGTTACTTCCGAGGAAAGTATATCGTCAGCACTAAGAGGAGCCAAAGTTCAAAGTTGTAAGACTTATCCCTCTTGACACTCCACCACTTCCCCAACGTCTGCTGATTCGCAGCAGCTCATAGAGACTGCTATCAGCTGGGTCGAAGTCTCAGCATAGTATGAATATGACGGAACATCGACCCTTATCTGACATCTCTACCAGCGACTCTTGGTATTAAATCCCATATTAAACTACCCCGTGGACTCGCTGAAGAAACCTCAACCAACATCTGGCCACAAAATCAACCGAAGTCTCATCTGTGGGGCTCAACCAGATCCCGTGGTACCAGTGTAAGGAAACTGGTTACGCATCGCAGGTCAAACCAATGTAGGTTTGCAACCTTCTATTGATTTTTGATCCTTTGTATTGGCGGGACCCAGGTATCCTTCCACCTGATTTTCTTATATTTTCCCCAGAAAGCACTGCAACAAGGCGTTACGACTGACCAAGTTGCCTATTGTGCCCCCCGGGGGGAGCATTATGTACAATGAATTGGCAGGTTCATAAAGACATTTGAAAAGACTGGAAGCATTACAGCTGTATTCAGCCCTGTGAACCATTGCAATTTACGCGCTGCCGACAACATTCCGTCAGTAAGCAAAATTGTATTAAGTAATTCGAATTCGTTAATTCAACGGCATTGACAGCAGCCAAGTGATTCAGGGATGGCACAAGGAAACAATATTTTCTTATAAAACCCGACAATCAAGAATTTGTTAAATTCGTGCAGATGCTAAAATATATTTTGTAATATTGGAATCGGGTTGAAGTTGGTATAAGAAACAATGCAATGCGGGCATATCGTCAATAAAGTAAGCGGTGGTATAAACAATAAATTGACTGAGAAAAATGTTAAATATATAATCCATTTTGCGGTTTCAAAAGTAAACGTAAATAAGACACATATAAAATATTTTTTTTCATGATATCTCTTTTTTATTATAAAGTTTGAACGTTGACATTATGTGTGAAACACTACATCATTTAAATGACCACCGCGCGAAGTGTTGCAAGCATTAATTCTTTTGAGGTAATTTTCGACAATTTTTTGACAATTATTGGGCAGTATCTCAGCCATAACTGGACGAATGTTGGTTTTTAAGTGCTCAAGAGTTAAAGGTTTATCTGCATAAACACGTTCTTTCGCGCAGCTCCGCAAAAGAAATCTAATGGTATCAAATCGCATGATCTTGGTGGCCAGTTGATATCACCACGACGAGAAATTACGCGGCCAGGAAATGTCTCTTGCAATAAGGCCATATTTGCTCGAGTTGTGTGGCATGTGGCACCGTCTTGTTGAAACCACATATTCTCCAAGTCGTATTCTTCAATAGCAGGCAAAAATTCGGTTATCATATGATCATAACGCTCCGAATTAACGGTGCCAGTCGTTCCATCGTCGTTTTCGAAGAAGTAAGACCCAATAACACCTTCGGACCAAAGAGCGCCCCAAACATTGACTTTTTCTGGATGTAATGGCCTCTCTTTAATTACTTGAGTATTCTCAGAACCTCAAATACGACAATTTTTTTTATTAACATACCCACCGAGTGAGAAATGTGCTTCATTGCTGTAGAAAATTTTGTTCGAAAAATCGCCGTCCATCGCCTGTTGTTCAAGCACCCCATTCCACGTATCTACGACGTTGTCAATGGTCAGCTGGCTTCAGTTATTGTATGATCTGGACTTTATATGGATGTAGGTGTAGATCTAAATGCAAAATACGCCATAATGGGCCGTAAGACAGTCCTAATTCCTGAGAACAACGAGGAAGGAGCGAAACGATGATGCACAGGCCTTACAATATTTGTAATCGCTCCAGTCTCTTCAAATTTCTTCACAATTTCGCCAATTGCTTCGGTAGTTGGACGATTACGTAAGCCATAATCTCGATAATTTTTATGCGTTGTGTGATAGTTAAGCCATCCATTTTTGTCAACGTCAGACTTTCAATTGAAAAGAAAAAAATTGGTTTAACAACTTAGTTTGACAGATGTCGAATTCCAGTCCTATAGCGGTGTAACATATTATTATTTCACCAAAAGCTTTTTATAATATGAAACCGCAATTAATATTATAAATCAATATAATTCTACTAAACAAGAGATATATTCAATCGAAAGAAAAATATTTTTCTTAAATATATAGTCCAAAGCCATTTTACTGATGCTTCGATAACAAATCGCAGATGAAGATTTTTATTTTATGTATAAAAACAGGCAGTTTGTATTGAGTTACATTTTTTAATAAAATTTTTACATAACTAAGCGAATTGTTTAAGCTTTAGGTCCTTATATATTCATATAATAAACAATATATTATTTATACAGATAAAAAGATGAGAAAAAATTAGTAAAACAAACATTGAAATTATCAAAAATTTTAGGATTATTTATATTATAAAATATAAATAAATGCAACGTATGCAATAAAATAGATTTTAAAACAAGTCCATATAAAAATAGTTGAGGTTATCAAAATAAAAAATATAAATTCAAAATGTCCAATTCATTACCTTTCCAGTGATGTATCATATGCTATATATTCCTGTTCAAAATAATGTAACGCGAACCAGTTTAATAAAACATCCCAACTGCTCTGATCTATTATGTTGACTACGATGCACTTCTCAAAGTTGCGAGTAAGCTTTTTTAAACAAACTCAATCAACGTCGTTGTTGTTGTGTGCTACTCTCGGATGTGTTCGTTGCTAGACTACGAATGCTGCGCTCTTTATGTAAACTTTGTGACCGAGAAACGTAGTGTGCGAATAAACCAGTTATGCGTTTGACGAAACACCGTTACTGCGTTTATAAGGAAGTACTTAAATAGAAGTCAATCATTTGACGATCAGAGTTGCCACAATCAGCACGTTGTTTAAATATTTTATTTGTTGTTCGTTTTATTTTAAATTGTTTCTAATAATTTTTTAGGAATACTACAAAAATAAATTAATCAACCAACAGGAAAACAGTGATTTAAGGAAGAAATCACATGTTGTTATTGTGGCCGAATGCAAAGTTGTTTATAAGACGAGTGATAAAAATTTTCCCCAAATTTATTTTTATTTGTGCCTAGTTTTTACCCCAAATATTATGAAAACATTTAAAGTGAAGGGTTTTAGTTAATTCCCTACCACATTTTACTCGGGCAGAGGCAAATCATCAGTGAAGCTTTATCCAAAGAGATCTTAAAATAATTAAAAATATTACTTCAAACGATTACTCAAATTAATAAAAAGTGTTGCTGGTGCACTGCCACTTTTTACTGCCACCTTATATTATTACTACACCATTTTTTTACACTATAAATGTCTAAAATATAATATAATAATAATAAGAATAAAAAAACCCGCCACGAATAACTATTTTGCCACTGACTTATTATATATATTTATATATATATATATATATATATATATATATATATATGTATATATATAAAAGAAATAAGACCCTAAATTAATATATTCTGTACTTTGAAATGATCCCGGCTATGGTTAATCGCAGAAATTAACGATGCTCTTCTTAACATTGAATTTTGCTGCCGTACTTTTACCGGGTTTTTATACTCAAAATAATTTGAGACTGGAAACCCGAAAAGTTATTGCAACACAAGTGAATTTTGCGCTTAAATAATAAATCAAAAGAATAATAAGTCCCACTAGGAATTACGTAGGTCAGTCCACCCTATAGTTTTGTGCATATATCCTCGCTGATAACAACCAGAACACCATGTATTTGTTTGCAAGTCTGCTTGACAACACCGTGTTGTTCTCCGCCTTGTTTGCCATCATGAGCTTGAAGCCAGACGAAACAAAACTACAAAAACTAAAAATTTTCTTAAATCAATATCAAGATCATTTTACACAACATTGTCACGATAAGTTAGATGTTTTTTATATCACACACGAAACGTGATTTTATCGTTGTCAAAATAATTTTAGCACAAATAAGAGCGCAGCATGATGTAAACAAATTTTCCCAAAGGGGAAAATGCAACTATGATTTCTCTCTCCTGCAACGTGGGGCTAAAAGGCAATAAATCAAAATTGATTTATTACCAGCAAACATTGATGAAGACTAAATCTTAAAGAAGTAACACAAAAGACAACAACAAGAAACAAAGTGAATAAAGGAAACAGCCACATGTTGTTATTGGTGCCAAACGAAAAGTTGTTTATAAAACGCGTGACATAAGTTTTATTCATATTTCGTTGTCGTTTTCGTTTTATTTAGAGGAATTTGCTGTTATCAGTGGTTTGAAAGAAAAAAAAAACAACACCAACATTTTGAACAACAACATACAACAATACAAACCACTCAACATCTATTGAATGCTTGTTTACAATATTTAAGCGAAAAGATATTTTCATTGTCCGTGTTCCCCTACCAAAATAACAGCGTATAAACTTAAATAAAATAAAAATACTGTTAACGTTGAGCAATTGGCTACAATATTTCAATAACATGCAACAATGCGACGAGACATGTTGGTGACACTGCGGTTAGTGTTGCTGACATAAACAACATACGAATTGATGGCAAAACGATTATGTTGCAAAATATTCGTCAGTCGTCCAATTGAAGGGGCTCTTCGTACACTCAGCGAAATATTTATAGATGAATAAGTTGCAAAATAAATGAAAAGTTTTGCTGTTCTTCCGTGGCAGTTAACAGCCAAATTATTTCCTGCTGCCATTTTTTATAACCATCAGAAAATATATTAAATGGTATAAATGAGCTTATCATTCCGTATATAAAATCCTGAATTTTAATATGTAAAATATATATTCAGAATCCTTATGAATAGAGAATGATCCTTATGAAGAAAGACGGAAGTGACGTCCGTCTGTGGGTCTGTTTGCATGTGTAAAACGGTTTTCATTGGGAATGGTCCCAAATGATTTGGTATTGAAAACTAACAACATTAAAAATGGCATTCCAGAGCTGGAAAAATTAAACTAAATTTCAAAATATAAAAGTAACCTGCTAAGGCTGGCTTCAGTTTTTTATTTTGCCAATCAAACATATTTTATACTTCAAGTATAATAAAATTTATATTAAAAATTAAACAAAAATCAAACTTCATTCCAGGGTTGGACAATTTAAAATTTCTACTTGTGCCTATAAATAAACCACTACAATAAATATTTTCTTTTCTTTTTGATTTAAAATTATTTCATATTATTGATAAAATTTAAATCAGAAAAACTAGAAACAGCTGCAGGGCTGGGAAATGAATTTGTTTGGTATATAATTAAACCAATTTTTTCGTAGCCGTACTTATTTAATGAATTTTTATTGATTAACGAAAAAGCTTAAATTGATAATAATAAACAAATAAAATCAAAAATTGGATTCCAGGGATGGACATTTGAAAATATATTTTGCAGTTAATATTATTTAACAACAAGTTTTTTCTTTCTTAATTGAAAATTTTTAATATTTTAATGGGGCTGGAATATTTGTTTGTTTTTTAATATTCAATTAACTGATTTGAACTATTTTTCTTAGAGACCGATTTTTTTTAAACACATATATTTTCGAGAAAGCTTAAAGTATTTTGTAAGAATCTCATATGATAAAGAAATAAATTCCAGGGTTGGACAACTGAAAATATATTTTGTACTTAATATTAATTAACTACAAAAAATTTTTTTCATTTTTTATTAAACATTTTTCAATATATTATTGGTAAAGTCAAAAAAGCAGCTCCAGGGCTGAAATTTTTTCTGGTTTTCAATATTCAATTAACTGATTTGTACTATATTTCTTAGAGGCCGATTTTTCTTTAAACACATAATATATATTTGCAAAAAAGCTTGAAATTGTTTTAAAAATTTTGAACAATAAGATATAAAAAATATATTGCAGGGTTGGACATTTGAAAATATATTTTGTACCTAATATTAAACAACTACAACACATTTTTTCTTTATTGATAGAAAATTTTTAATATATTATTAGTACTAGAAATTGGAAAAGCCAAAAATGCAGCTCCAGAGCTAGAATTTTTTGTTTGTTTTTTATATTCAATTAACTGATTTGTACTATTTTTCTTACAGGTAGATTGTTTTAAACACATATATTTGTAAAAAAGTTTAAGAAGATTTTAAGACTTTTACAAAATAAAAAATTGATTCCAGGGTTGAAAAATTTATATATTTCTGGTATAATAAAGTAACTAATAAGACATATATTTGCTGTTTTTTTTATGAATTATTAATATTTGAAAGAAAAAAAGGAGGCTCCACTTGTGGAAAGTTTTCTTTTAACATAAATTTCCTGAAAATAATCAACGGAAAAATATGTTGAAAAGCATGTTGTTGTTGAAAATCATAGAAATCCAAAAAATTTATTTAAAGTCTAGAAATTAAAATTATTTGTTTTCTTTCATCTAAAGCACTTTCCAGACGGACGTCGTTGAAGGGTACATTAAATTCGGCACAGTCGAATTAAGCTTTTTTGTTTGTTTTATTTATTTGAGTTTTGGCTATTTCAGTTAAAAATCAAATTAAGTTTTTCGTTGGAGTCAATAACTCTCTCTCTCTTTCTCTCCTCCGATTGCCAAGTCATAGTTACGCTCATTCTTTTCTTTTACTTGAATCGGAACTGAGTAGGGATCATCTAGTGATCCAGTGCATTGTGCCGGAGAAAAATGAGAAATTGTTGTAACTTTTTTAATCTTAGCTTAAACAGAGTAAAAATATTTTTTATGTGGGAAATGTTGCATGAACTCGTAATTAAATTTTAATCGTTATGATCGCTTTTCTCAAATTGTTTTAAAATTTTATAATTAAATTGTTTAAATTTTAATTAATAATTTTTTTATTCAAAGACAATGTGCGTAATCGTAGGATAATCATTTAAATTAATATTTAGGAAAATTATCTTGCACAATGGGTTAAAACAACAGAATATTTTTTTTAATACAAAAAAATCGAATGGAAGAAGTGCTTTTTAATTGATTTGGTATAACACAAGAGGACTTTGCGCAGGAAGTAATCAAGCCGTTTTTAGGCTTCTGTTTTCGTCCCCTGGACTGATAATCGATCTCATTTAAACGTTTTTTACTAGCCTTATAGAAATTATTAAAATCCATTCCATTAAGATAAAATAAATAGTTCTCTTTGATATATATTTCACCAGATCCACAAGAAAGGAGATATTTCTTTATCTCAAATGACTCCCAACAAAAATTTCACATAAATTCTTCATCACAATTTGACTTGCAATTCCTAAACATGGTCCTTAAATTGTCAATACGCAGTCAACACTTTGAGTGTAGCGGAATAAACAGATTTAACGCTTTAGAAAACTGCACATGTTGTTGTTGGTATTTTTATAATTTTTTTTTTTTTTTTGAGGCCGTCTGTCTCTTTGGGGGAAAATTGTGATTGCATGGATTTTATATTTTGAAGTTTTGCCTTAACCGTTGCTATTTTTGTTGTTATTCTATGTGTTTGTTGTGCAAATACATTTATTGTCAAATCATGAGGTTTCCTGCTGCTGCCGCTGCTGTTGTTGCAAACATTCTCTGAAGCAAAAAGGAAGGGAAGAAAAAGAAGAAAGTGTCACTAAGCCGTAATGAAATGTAAGCTGTGATTTGCTGCCATAGTAAACAAGTGGTAACGTAAATCTTTGGTTGGCTTTTTCCCATGCACTTATGGCCAGCAAATAAACGGCAATAGCAGTGACAGCAACAACATAAACATCTCCCATATATACTTTTTTTAAGGGAAAACACATTAAATGTTTTCAATGTTGCTGCATAAATTTCCCAATAAATATGTGTTGCTCGAAATGTGTGCAAATTTATGTTGATATGAATGAGCCTTTAGGTTGACAAAGCAAAAGTATCGTTAAATAAAACGACACTTATTTTGCTTGTGCTTTTGCTGTTGTTGCAGAAGTTGTTGCAACTCAATCACCTAAACACAAAAACCAATTGTGTCGTTTTCCCTATAGACCATCGTAATTATTTTGTAGAGTTTTTTTTTTTTTGCCTGCGCCCCTCTAAAACGTTGCCATTTCAACTTGTAGTTTATATTGATGTCCATCGGCTTTTGCTTATGCAAATGCCACAAAGTGTTGCGCTTCAATGCCTATAAAAGCCAGTCACCCAGTCAGCCAGTCATTCAGTTTAAAGCTACTCGAGCCTTCTACAAAAAAAAAAAAAAAGTTTTTTTCTGAAAACAGTAACAAATAAAAAGACACACGAGCCATTTATGGAGAGAAAATATGGTCGTTTTAAATGCAATACGCAGCTGATGCCTAAACACTCGTAAATATTCTGAAACATACAATCTACGCACTCACACACATACACATGCAAGCTGGTAGTAAGTTTATATTCAAATATTGACTAAAATGCACAATTAGAAATCGTTATACTGGAAGATATTTAAATATGATCAGATTTTAGATATTTTGAATATGTTGTTGGAGTCAGGGCATAGTGACACTAGATTTTCTGGTTTTACTTGAGATATATTCTACTCAATTGAAAGTGGATTAAGTAATGAGAAAGCTCAGGGATGTATTCTGAAGAACGTGGTTGCAAACGCAAGAAAAAAACTATAAATAGAGGCGAAAAGCTGGCTAAGCAGTCATAACAGGATTCAAACGAAGTCTAAGAATTAATTACGCAGCTCGATGGTTAACAACATTTTACAACATGTTTTGTAACTTCTCAATTATTAATTTAGATCTGTATTTTCATTTTTAAAGATCTTTTATGTTTGAAATTGTTCTTCACTATTCCGGCAATAGTTTCATCATAACAAAAGGTACATGCTCGCAGACTTCGATTGGTGAAGGGCCTCGAAACAGTATTTTCACGTGCACAGACGGACAGACTTTATCGCTTCTTAGACAAGCCTACAAAAAAGAAGGTACCGAATTCATACACGAATACACGTGACAGTCCCCAGAAGGGAGAACAACAAAACAAAATTCATCATGTCATAGTAATCGAACTCTTCCTGGGTTCCTTATTCGATGTTAAGACCTGCCGTGGGGCAGATGTTGGGAGTTACAACCAGCTCTTCGTTGGAACTTTCCGAATGGCAGGAAATAGAAATAAAAAGAAGTATCAAAAGTAAGACATCGAACATATTCAAAACCAAACGAGCATCCATTCTTACAACGATGCTCTACGAATCCACGGTGAAGACGAAACCAGGGATGAATGCATGTAAAAAAACCCATATGCTACTCTTGGATGCATTGTAAATCGGATAAAAAAACGTGTGTCGAAATACGAAAACCTAAACTAAAGCTGCTATGCGCACGACCGATAAAATACATCCGCACAACTAGAATATCAAAGATCGGCAGCTCAATTCTAATATTCTCGCACCCTTAGATAGAAGAAGCTACTACAGCATCTTAGCAGAAGGAGCAGAGCATTCATCGAATAGAGATGACGTAAAATCGACTCGGCAATAAATAAGTAACAAAAATATAAAAAGCACTACAACAATAAAAGATCAAAACAGTGTTGCACTCAATACTTTAGACCAACAGCTGAGGCGATAATGTCAACAACCACTCAGCATCTATCTAAACCACTAATTGTGCGATTTCATCTCTCTTAAGACGGACCTAAGAACGGGATATATCTCCTCTTGCGCCAAAATGTGAGAAAATACAATCAGCACACAAATCTCTAAGGAATGGCGGTCTTGACTACATTCTAGCAGAGCTACTGAAATATGGTGCGCCAACACTAGCAGACACAATTTTACACCACTCAGTTTGTGTGACAGGAAGAATGTCCTGGTCTTGTGGAAAGAACGAGTCATTGTAACAAATCTACCGAAATGCCACTTAAAAAGAATACACGAACTGCATGGGAAAAACTGGCCAAATAACACAGCAAAATCAATGGCCATTTGACCGCTTCACAGAATACGCTTGGAGACAGGCTGACTTTTGCCCTGAAGGATTGTTCACCGATCACATATATACATTGTGCTCCATAATTTAAAATAAAAGCCATGTCCATCCATTTCGAAAAAGGCTTTCGACGCCGCATCGCAGGGTGTGTGTGCAGTGGAATATTCACGCAAAAAAACATATTCTCGATGAGATCATTTTATTTATCCATGAACTCTACAACGATTCAACTTGCCGCGTCCCCTGGAATGAAGCAGAAGTTTGCAAAACAAGGATGCGGTCTCTCACCCATTTTATTTCTCATCATGCTGGATTTTTTAATGCAGAAAACAAACGAAGAAGTTCCGTAGCTTAAGCAACCGCCTCATATTCGACCACTTCGATGGTATCCAAAACAAACCGAACAGGATGTGAGACAATGTTCTTGAAATAAACATCAAAACGACCAGATTAATGCTGATTTGAAACTTTCTAACATTGATAACGTTGAATCTCCCTGCTAACTTGGATGACTATTATCAGCCCTTGCTGGATCTGAAAAGGTTACGTTAGCCCGGGCAATGCGCTAAACAACATCAGATGCGAAACACAGCAGCGTAAAGTAAGTGTTGCTGTATGGCTCCATAACGAGATACTTGTGCTCGCTAGTAATAGACCGGAGGAAGCGGATATTAGCCCTTATCCTGCACTGCAAAGATTCAAAGCGGACGCAAACATTTTCTTCCACAAAAACCTGCTCTACTAAGAAAACGTTTAGTGTAAAATACCCTACAACTACATGTTTATGCATGCGTTCTCCAAATCAAAATAGGATTAGTGTATTCGTATCTAAACTGCTTCCTCCAAAGAGTTGCAATACACTAAGAAAGGGTTTTTCAATAAGGATGTTGTAACGATCTTGAAATAGAATGTTATGTTTTTCTCTGTATTTATAAATGAGCTTTTGACGACAGTCATTGTTCTTGCAGTATGATACTTCTGTTATCTATCCGCCACAGACTATAACTTGAAATAAAGTGACATTAAAATATATACAATTTTCCTCCTCTGGAGCTACTGCGATTTCTAGTGCCAGTAGATTTCTTTTATATATAAGTGATTTAAAAAGGAAAAGAATGGTTTATTTTGTGGACTTATGCACCACTACAATTTCAGTTGCCCAGCCCTGCATTCAAATTTTAGATTTTCAACACCAATTCAAACCTTATTTTACTAAAATATGTCTATAAAATAAGTTCGACTACAAAAAAGTTGTTTTAACAAGTTAATTGAATACCTCCAAAATAATACATTTTCCAACCCTGGTCCTATATTTTTGGCTATTGATAGTGCCAATGGATTTCTTCCTAATATATTAAGTAAGTGGAACAGAAAAATTCATTTAACTTGGTTCTTTTTATTGCACCAAGAAAGTTTCAATTATCCAACCCTGGAATCGAACTTTTGATTTATAACACCCAATTTAACTCTATTTTACTAAAACATATCTATAAAATAAGTTCGATTACAAAAAAACTGTTCTAATTAGTTAATTTAATACTTTCAAAATAAAATATTTTCCAGCTCTGGAGCTGTTTGTTGGCTTTTGTGATTTCTACTAAAAATAAATATCAGTAATAATATTAAATATGTTTAATTAATAAAGAAAAAGTTTTCTGTAGTTGGTTATTTTTAGGTTAAAAAAAGTCAATTTACAACCCTGCATATAAAATATGTTCTATCGCAAGAAATTGCTTTAATTAGTTAATTAAATACCTCCAAAATAATACATATTCCAGCCCTGGATTTCTAGTGATAAATATCAGTAAAAATAAGAAATATGTTTAATTAATACAAAAAAATGTTGTAGTTGGCTATTTTTAGCTACAAAAATATTTCAATTTTCCAACCCTGGAATTAAATTTTATATTTGCATAAATTTTAAGATCAAATCTCTTTATCTTAAAGCATAATAGAGGCTTAATTAACAAAACAAAAAAACTAAAACAGGAATTAGCTGGTTACTTTTATATACCAAAAATTAGTTGAAGTTGTCCAGCTCTGGAATACCACTCATAATTTTCAATAGCAATCCATTTAAGACCATTTCCAATACATCACTCGATGAAGTCTCAGTGTCTATCTCGTCAGGGGCATATGAAACCGCTCTACGCATACAGACAGACCGACATCGTTTAGGATGCTTCCCTATTCATAAAGATCCAGAATATATTTTATAGGATCGCCTATTAATACTCAAGATATTAATTACTTGCGGATTACGAAATTATATTTACAATTTTACATTTTTGCGAAGGATATAAAAGTTTTTTTACTAACGGTAGGCTTCATGTGAACATTTAAGTGTGTACAGTCGCTTGTAAAAAGCCCACAATAAACATTTACATGTTGTCTTAAACTTCATGAGTGACGACTATTAAAAAAGCATGTGTTTCCTTTTAAGAGCAGTACTTTTCATAGCAAATATTTACTATTTAGTGCTACTGTGCAATGACGCAATTTGGGAGATGCCCCCAAAAAATTCCTTTCAATTAATAAGGTCTTCTCCGATTGTCAACAACAAGTCGGCATTATTGAAAAACCCATTACCATACAACTTGCACTCTTCGGTAAATCTCTGTACTCAGTCACTAACTCACTTATTCATTCATTCATTCAAATACCAAATTGCCTGGTTAAAGTTCATGAAAATGCAATTTTTATTTGCCTTGTCTTGTCCAGCCCTAACCAAACCCGGCATATTAACAAACGCACTTTTTCATCCAGTAAATTTTATGTGTATTTTCAGATTTCTGGACATAAAATACGTTTGTTGCCAATAGAGCAAAATCAGAGACAGACACCTGAATAGTGAAGTGAAGCAAATTATGAGCCGAGAGATATTTTGCTTTTGCAATTTAAAGTTGTGGGAATTTGAAAAGAAAAGGAGTGTTCATGTTGTTGCAATAAACTTGATGAAATTTGCAAAGTCTCTCCATTACGGATTGTTTAACGTTTAGTTTTTTATTGTGTTTACGGACATGAAAGCATTAAGAATATGATGCCAATTTTTAATGAAAATCATGGTTATTGAAGTGATCTAGAAAATATTATTCCTTTCAACGAATTCACATGCAGACGAGTTTTTCTTTGTTGATGTGGAAAAAACTATTCAGAAATCGTCGCATTTAAAGTTCCTTTATGGGTTGACAACAATCACATGGATGTTAATATTGGTGAAAATTTAATAAAAGAAACTAAAAAATGTGAAAACCAAAACAATTATTTGAAATGAGAAACAACAATTCAGAATATATCGCAAACAGTTCACCCTGTAACTTCCCGCTATTTTTCGCCATCGGTAGTTCGCTTCTATGCCATTCGTTTGATTTTAATTATCAAATCAACCGAATCCCAAGATCAGATATATAGTTTCCAAGATAAGATATTTAATTTCAGTGTTCTCCAATATACAAAATTTTTTTCAATATTTTCATTCACGATATTTGAGTTACGGACTCACCAATTTTGACTCCCTTTTGTGATAATCCTTGGCTTTGAATATCAAGATTTGCTTGCTTTTTAGAAGTTATTCTTAAAAAATGGTTTGAAAAATAGTTGTTTTCTAAATATATTGAGATCTCTAGATATCTACGAGCTCGAATCGGTTTAAATTTGAGGGAATTTTAAGGAACGTTCCCTAGAAGGTTACCAGGTTAGTCTGGTTCAGCCCTTGCAAAGTTATTAGCGGGTCACATACTTGCGCACGCATATATGCACACACTCTCACACATATAGATACACACCCACACACATCCAGACACACACATACATACAAGCACCCAAACCCAGACAGCCATAATGATGGGCTTTCAGAATTCGTGAAAAGAGCCCCTTAAGATTTGAAGACATGCAAATCTGATGAGGAATCGATCTTTTAAAAACGGTGTAAAACCGTGATCTTGGAAAATTAGTAAATTTTTCTCGGGAATTTCAAAGAATGCATTAATGGCTTTTGAAAAGTCCAAAATTTATAGGAAAATGCCACTCCTGCAAACGGGCTGACAGATGATGAACCCAAATCGTTACCACATTCCCATCAAATTTTGTCACCCATTTAATAGCTGAGAGTTGTTTTTTGTTCTGTTCCCTTGAAATTTCATTATAAATTGACTTCCAACCGGAGAAACGCGTGCAAATTGTTCAAATTTGTAATAAAAATAGTTGCTCTGTCCATCAAACTTATCCATTCAAAATTTTGTTCCCGATGAGGCTCATTTCTGGTTGAATTTGTACGTAAATAAGCAGAATTACTGCATTTAAAGCGAGAGAATGCACAAGCTTTTGTCGGAACATGAAAAACGATAATGATCAGAACGTTTCTGTCAATGGTGACCTGTATAGGAACATGATCCGAAATTTTTTCGTACCTCAATTACGTGGCTTTTATCTTGCTGATATGTGGCTCAAACAGGACGAAGGCACATACCACAAAGGTGGTGCTACAATTGATTTACTTAAAGAAACCTTTGAAGGAAAAATAATTTTACGTTATGGCCCAATTAATTGTCCTCCAACATCGTTTGATTTAACCCTATTGGATTGTATTCTTTGGGGTTGAGTTGAGTCAGTTGTCTATATGGGTACACCACAAACAATTGCAGAACTGGGAAATGCGGCCGCAAATGATGCGAAAAGTTGTTTAAAATGGGTGTTGCAAATCGCGCTATCCGTGGCGACCACATGACAGAAATCGAATTGAAACTTTAATTTCATAAAATTTTCTTTCATATAAAATCCGTTTTATTGCTATTAAAAATATATTGCCCTGTTTTATTACGATTTCAACTTGTATCACTCTATAAAAACACCCGCGATGAACTGCTTCTTTCAAGACGATATTAATAGGAGTTAACATACTCTTTAGTTGCTTTTGAGTTCCTTAACTCGTATTCAGAATAACTTGCTGAAGGAATAGGAAAGGAGTAGAGATCAAAATTATTCCTACACAAAATTGTTTTCCATCCTGTTGCTACCGGAGAATCGTTATTCCGCTTATTTTAGAAATACGCTGATAAGAATTGAGAAAATAAACAACATTACAACTCAGCGCATGTTACATAGTATTTTTAATAACAATTTATTTAACCCAAATTGGTTCCTTTGTATTGCATTTTCTTAATAATTGCAAAAGATATTCTGACAGCAGTTTCTTGCAAAATAAAAAACATACCGAAAACAAACCACAACTGAATAGTTTTTGCACGGCCGCAAGACAAACAGAATTTTTTATGCCGCTTTGTAACGATTGCTTGCAACAAAATGTTGTATTATTTGGTTTATTTATTTGTTATACATTTTCAGTTTTTGTTTGTTTTATAAATACATAATAAAAATAAAGAGAAGCTCCTTTTGTTACAGCGGAGATTTATTTCTTGCGGTAACAAACTAAAATACAAAAAAAAATGTATCCAATTACAACACAAAAGCTTAATGCAAAATAGAACTCGAAAAGAAGGACCAACAAAAAAAATAATTGCATGTGCAATTCCCATTGCAAAGGAATTTATGCAAATGATGTCCTTTTTACCACAATGTAAGACATACTGAGGCAACACACTTGTAACAAACATCTCTATTATTATTTGTGTCTTATAATTTTTGTTTTTCTTCGGTTTATTATTAACTTGTTATTGAGTTAATAATGCAACAAATAATAGAATAATAGCAGCTTAAGCCGGCCGTATAAAACAAATTGCAAATAAAACCACAATTGCGTTTTGCAAACTTAAATCGAATTGGAAGATTTAATGGAATTTGAAAGAAAAAATACTTGAAAAAACGTCAAAAAATTAATAATATTATTTAAGTTATTAATAGACTGTTGAAACCACAACTACATACACACATAATATTTATGTATGACAGGCATTTCGAAGGATTTAAATATTTATTTAGGGAAAAACTTGTAGTTCAATTGAAATGGATCAATCCAAATATCAAAATCAAAATTAGCAAATTTTTTCTATGGCACATTAACGATTAATATGGAAAACAATTGACCCCAAAAATCCATCCCTGCAATATCCCGTTAATATTAAAAGCAAATCTATCACAACGTGCTCCTTTTAGTCATCGAGCTAAAACACAATATTTTTATTTTCAAATTGCTATGAATTTAGAATAAACCAACCGATTCCTACATAATAAGCGAAAATTGAGTCAGTTTTTGAGTTTTAAAAAAGTATTGAACACAGTAACTGATCAGATATATAATTTCGGATATATTTCTTTAAAACATTTCGCATCTTTTTTTTCGTTCACGATATCTCACGAACAGATTGACCAACGTTTGTCCCAACAGCTGATTAGTTCATCTGTCATTTGACAGCTGAAAAAACATTGATTTTATTTGTTTCGTGAATATTCGTGTTTGTAAATTTTAAAAAATTTGGTTTAAGGGAAATTTTACTAGCATATAATAGAAATATGGAGCTCTTTTTCATTGCGATCGATTTTTGATCAAAAAAATAATAAAAAGGAAAACTGATCAATTTTACAAAGTTAGAGAAAGCAGCAGCTATTTCTCCCTTCGTTATTCCATCAAAATGCAACTCAAAGTTCATCTTCTTCACCAGCCATTTTTTGTTTGTTTATTTATTCCGTCAGTTTGAAAATGCAATTTGTTTTTTAGACACTGCTTTTATATGTGAATTTTGCATGTTTATCTTGGCTCACTTAAATCTTAGACATGATTTTTTTATAGTTTTGGAAAACAAAATGAAAGTTACAAATAGACATGCTACGGTGTTCGACAAGGAGATGTGAATATTATTGTTGTAAGAAATTTTCTGTACACGCCACTGGGACTAAAAGCATTACAACAACAATATATGCAAACATAAAGACAATAACATCTGCCGCCAAACAACACCAAGTTGTTTGCTTATCAATTGATTACTTCGACGATTTGTAAGGTCCGGCTGGATGCGCTTCATTTGATCATCAAGATGACGATGGGCCGAGTGCAAACAATTAAAAGAAAGAAGCCAAAAACATGTTAATCTTATTGAATGAGCCTCGCTGGCGAAATTCAACAGATTTCTTGACAAGTGATTTCTTAATTTAAAACGCCTTTAGTAACGGTTGGGCAGATGTTGTCCAACACAAACACGAAAGCGCCAAACTTTTGTTCGCTTGCAAAAATCGTTATTGTTTTATATTTCATGTTTTCTTGCAACAATATTGCAGCAGCTAATATTTCAAAAGATATAAGATGAATATTTTTTGGGAAGATATAACAATTTTGATGATTTTTTTTTATACAAATCTTATTAAGGCTTTTAATGGCTGTTGATAAAACCACCTCCTCCTTCATCATCATCAGCGACAACAGCAAACAGCCAGTAACATCATCATCTTTGGCACCCATTAAAATTGCTGCAGAAGGTAGTCGTCATTGTAGCCTCATTTAAAATCACTTTAGACCCTGTGTTATGAATAAATAATCGTTTAAAGTCATGGCATAACCATACTGTCAGTCATTTGGCAAAATTCAACAACAATAAAAGCAAGAAAAAGCCAACAAACCGATTCAAATTCCAGCATTAAACAGGCGAATGAACAGACGAAAAGATGGACTTGGAAATTTTGTTTCTTGCCTTTTAAAATCCAGAATGGTTTATGGCTTTTTAATTTTATTCACTCACACACACACACACACACACACACACATGCATGTACATAACAAGCAACCTCATACATATATTGCATTTTGAGCAGCTCCAACGTTGTTAAACGAACATCTCTCTGTCGTATCTTGTTGTTGATTGATGGCAGCTGTTTTATGGCTTTTTGCATGCAAGCCATCATCAACATCATCACCAGCAACATCACTCTTTGCCATTTTCATCATCACCAGCACCCTAATCAACAGCTTTAATGGTTTAGCAATCAACTCAAACGAGACTCTTATTTACTCTTCCGCCATATCCTAATCCCAGCTGAGGTCACTTTATGCCCTCGAGTTATGATGTGTTAATAATGTCGCTTGGTGGTTTATTGTAGGCGTTCCAGTGAGCTGCTTTTCTTACTTTTTTTCTTGCTATATTTTAACATCCTACTCTCCTTTTGAGGAATAGTGTTAGATTGATAGACATAAATTTCAAACCCGACAAACCAACTAAAGTTCATCGTTTATACAGGTTAGATTAAGACTTATTACAAACTTGTTACTTTGTTTTACAAAAAGATAAGTTGGAAATAAAAAAGCCAAACGAGTTTCTTAACTGATATATATTAGACAAAATTTATTCTATTTGATTCATTATGAAATTGTTAAAATTTTTGTGAACTCTTTTCCAATAAAATATTTATGAAGTTTTCAATACCTTAATAACTCCGTTTTCAAGGTCCTATGCACGACGAATATATTAACGATGAAATCAGTTTATTTAGCACAGAACAAAAGTAGTCCAGTTAAAATGTTTTTAATGAATAAATATCAATTTAGCATGCCTTCAAAAAAAAATTAATGTCTTTCAATACCTTTTGAAAATATTAGTAATTCTTATAATATTGATATATAGTAACAGGGCTGTTCATATACTTTTACCAGCAGAAACTAGAAACTAGACAGTAAAGAAAAAATGTACATAATTTTTCTTCCAGATATGAAGCTAAAATGAATACTCTGCTAGCAAATATCAAGGATCTAGTGTTGTAATTATAAATTCAACGTTGAAAACTTTCCATTTGGGCTACTCTGTCATAAAGTCATAATATTTTATACCAGTTTAAAGAAGTTACTCTTGTGCAGCATACAAAAATGTCATAAAATAATAGCACACTTTCAGGTATGGTTTTCTTTTGTCATAAAATAACTCTTGAAATCTGAGACGAACGAGTGAAAATCTTTAGGCGAGACGGCGATTGTATATCGACTATTAAATGGTTAAAATATTATTCATACCTGTAAGTAAATAACATTTTTATAAAATAACAAGTAAAAGTGCTGTATTCAGCTGTGCCGAATCTTATATACCCTTCACTAACGTACGTCAGTTAGCAAAAAATAAAAACAACTTCAGTTGCGTTTTTTGGTTACTTAAAAAAATATTCCAAATTTCCCACTCTTGGAAACAAAATTTTAATTTTTCAAATTTTTTACCAATACAAGTCCTCATAATATGTAACGAGGTTTTATTTAAGCAAAAGTACAAATTTTTAACCATTTTGGTAACGTTCATGTTATACAAAATATTGCAGTACCGAACCCTGGAATCGAAATTTTGATTTTTTTTTAAATTTTTGATATCAATTTTGTTTTGCCGAAATAAAAAGTAATTTTCACCAGGAAAAAACGACGTCAGTTGATTTTTGGTTAGTTTATTATATAAAAAAATTTTAATTTCCTAACCCTGAATTTTTTTTTCATCGATGCAAATCTTCATTACACCAAAAACAGTTTTATTTAAGAAAAACTTAAAATTTTTAAACATTTTAGTTATTATATGTACTACAAAATACCGAATGTACCAAAAAAAAAATTTTTTAATTTCTAATCCCTGGAAAATTTTTTTTTTTTTTTTTTTTTGTTTTAAATGGACAATTGAGGAGTCCCAAAGCATGAAATAGGCTCAATTTTCAAATAAGCAAGACATTAATAGGTTTTTGGTGTTAATTTTGCGTCGAGAAATAGGTGTAACCTTCCCAGCTCTGGAACCGTTTTTCCGATTTTTCTGAATATCAATACCACTCTAAGTTAGCTCACTTCCAATCGATCAGTCCAAAAAATGAAGTCTCTAGCTCTTCCGGGGGCTTGGGAAAACCGATTTCACGTACAGACAGACGGACATCGCTCAATCGTCATCGCTATTCATAAGGATCCAGAGTATATAGACTTTATGGGGTCGTATATTGATATCGAAGAAATTACACACGGAATGACAAACCTAAATACACCCTTTCACGTTTTTGTGAAGGGTATAAAAATATGTGAAAGAGTACTAAATCGTAAATTTTAAATATAAGCTAGACAAAAATTTCTCTCGTTTAACTTATGCAACTGGCAGTCACTGAAAGTTATTCCAATTGCCGCCGCCAAAGACGTGCATTTAGCTCATGTCTAGACAGCAACTGTTTTAGTTTTTACATACAAATTCATTTAGTAGACTAAGTTATGACGGGTTGTTCACAGTAGTCATATTGTTCGTGCTATTATTTTATGACTTTATGACTAAAGTGTGAATCCCCCAATTATGTTAAATATTTACTGTTGAAATATTACAAATATTTATTTTTCAAAGTTATAACCGCTGAGAGGTTTTTAACATCGTAATTGTACAGCGTGTAGTTTTATAGTGGCAAAACTTCGAGTTGGCATCATTGCTTTATTTGAGCCCGCATTTAGCAGGGGATAGTTGCTTATTGTTTAATTTGCTTTAAAATTTCATTATGAATATACTTACACCAGAGCAACACCTGCAAATTTATGAAGTGTTCTATTCGTCAAACTCATCCATTAAAAATTTGAATTCCCGATGAAGCCCATTTCTGGTTGAAAGGGTATGTAAAAAAAGAAGAATTAAAGCATTTAGAGTGAGGTTGATCCACAAGCTTTTGTCATCCACAAAAAATTACTGTTTGGGGCGCATTATGGGCTAGCGGAGTCATTGGCCCATATACCTTCACAAACGATGATGGTCCGACTGTTACTGTTAAGGCTGAAAGGTATAGGAATATAATTCGAAATTTTTTCGTATCTAAATTAATATATGGTTCCAGCAGGACGGCACCACATGCGGGCGCTACAATTGATTTAGATAAAGAAACTTTTAATGAAAAAAATAATTTCAGATAAAGGCCCAATTAATTGGCCATCAAGATCGTCTGCTTTAACCCTATTGGATCATTTTCTTTGAGGTTATGTTAAGTCACTTGTCTACGTCGATGAATCACAAACAATGAAATACCAGGATATCAACATTGGAAGAGTTATCGACGAAATACAGCCGCATATGCTGCGATATGTTGTTGAAAATTGGTGTTCTTGATGAAGCATTCTACGCGCCAGCCGTGGCTACCACATGGCAGAAATCATATTGAAACTTTAATTTCATAAAACTTTCGTTCAAATAAAGCCTGTTTCATTTCTTGCATTAATATGATTTAAATTTGTGTCACTCCATAAAAAAAACACCCATTTCTTATATATAAATTTTTTGTACATATATTATCATTTCATTCTGTATTATTTCACGCCGAAAAAATTTTATTTTGTGGCTTACTGAAGAAAAAATTCTTTGCTGGAGAAATAAAACAGAAATAAATTTTAAAAATATTTCATTTAGGTAACTGTTTGTTAACCCTAGATGGTTACTCTTCAATTTTGAACAATTTTTAAATGTAGTAATTAACAAATATATATTTAGTTAAGTATTTTATTAAAAATAAAAAAAATATAACATAAAAACTTTTTTGCTTCGTCGATTCGACGAACAGTAAGCATCCAGGCTTAAGTAAAACAGTTCCACAATAAGTGTTCTCGATTCCCATAATATTGGAAACTATTTAAATGAATTAAAAGAGATCCATTTTTCGGCATATATAATAAGAATCAACGTAAATTTACTAAATTTTTATTGCACAATTTTGAGCGTAATTTTTGCGTTTGTTATCTCAGAGATAATGTTTTGGTAACATTAACTCTCACACTGGGTCGTTATATCCCATATGGTCTAGTGGCTAGGATATCTGGCTTTCACCCAGAAGGCCCGGGTTCGATTCCCGGTATGGGAAATATTTTTACGAATAATTTGAATTTAAGAATATATTATTTTAGGTGGTGTTACTTTTATATAATTAATTGCAAAACTGTGTTTTATATGAAGATGAATCTTGTAACGCTTGAAGAGCTGCGATTCATCGTCGTGTATTACGGTTCCTGCCAAACGCTGATTAACTCTGACACGGTATAAGAATAGTAATAATAATCGCCTGGTAATACGGTTTTCATGTATAATTTTTTCAATATGTTTTTAGAATATGTTCTACTCGTTAGTAGAAGATATTTATAGACCAACTTTGAGAGAAATTGTATAAGCCAACTAGAAGCTTAATCCACAGACCATAAAAAAGACCCATACGTTTTCATACAAGTTTAATCATATATTTCAAACGAAGATGCCTTTTCTTGAATATAGGTAACAAAGGTTACCTATATATTATGAATAAAACAGTAATACATAAGGGAGGCATATAATAATAATTATTCACTAATTATTAAACTCTATATGATTATTAGCAGAACGCGTAAAGTTTATATCCCATATGGTCTAGTGGCTAGGATATCTGGCTTTCACCCAGAAGGCCCGGGTTCGATTCCCGGTATGGGAATTGTTTTTAAAATTATTCGGCGAACGGTGCAGTATTCTAGGAGTTTTGGTCCGATGAAGACCGTTGGCAATAACTATAAAAATAGTTTTAAAAATATTACCAATAAAAACAAGAAGAGGTGGAAAACTCAATTTTATTTTTGTATATAAACCCAAAATTAAAATTTATTTATTTGTTAATTATAACAGATTTGTAATTTATATTGATACTAAAAAGAAGTTGGTTTATATATGTTAAATTTGAAATAACAAACTCATTATTACTAAACATGCTAAGAAGACTGCTCCAGAGCTGGAAAACTAATAGTTTAATATTAAATAACATTAGGAACATGAAATAAATGGTTCTCATGTTTTTGGTATATAAAAGTGCATAATTTTTTGCAACAATTTTTTTTAAATAAACAAACATGTACTTGAATTTTAGAAAGAACTTAACTCCAGAGTATTTTCATTCACATACATTCTTCATATACACTCCAGCCGTCACGGTTTATACTCTGAATTTTGACCTACTAAACTATTGCTGAAGTGTAGTTTCAGTGCTCCTGTTGTATTGTGCTTCCATGTGTACACTTAATATTATTAATAATGTCACTTATACGTTACGTTGTACTCGAACATAACCTATAAATGGTTTTACAAGTTTTGGAGGCACATTAAACTATCGAACCAAAAACTTAATAATAAAATTTGAAATGGAATTAAAACAATGAAGAGCCCAAATACAAGTATTATTGAAAAAAATGCTTGGGGGGGCCTTGTGCTCTAGTTTTCGCTTACCGATCTCCGGACACTATTTTCACTACTACACTTTTATAATGGTTAGTAATAATTTTAAATTTAAATTTAAATTTACATTTTTTATTAATTTTTTCAGTTCGATTTTTTAACGTAACTTTTTCAAGATTTTTTTTTTAACCTATTGGTATACTTTACAAGTTTTATTAAACATAAAACCCCTAGAAAGCTGCACCGTTTGCCGAATTTATCTAAAAACAATTCCCATACCGGGAATCGAACCCGGGCCTTCTGGGTGAAAGCCAGATATCCTAGCCACTAGACCATATGGGATATAAACTTTACGTGTTCTGCTAATAATGATAAAGAGTTTAATAGTTATTAAAAAGTATTATATGCCTCTCTTAAAGGTATATTTCGTTAAGAATTTACATCTTATATTTTGTTTATATTAATTGATGTATTTATTTAAATATATTGAATTTGATTCTTTAAAAGCTGCTGTTGTACTGATTAAGCCACAGTTTTATTGCTCAAAAATTGCTTTTGAAATACACGAGGAAAATAAGCGGACTAAAGTATTTGTTTTGTGAGCACAACAGCGACAGATATTAATATACTGTATCGACGTACTGCTTATGAGTGCCTAGAAAAGCGAATATAATCCCATATGGTCTAGTGGCTAGGATATCTGGCTTTCACCCAGAAGGCCCGGGTTCGATTCCCGGTATGGGAATATATCTATTATACCAGTTAGAACAGTTATATATTAGTACTACAGTTTATAATTCGTGCTATATGAGCAATTACATATAGATATTTTTTAAAACATCCAAATAGTGTCCGAAAAATCGTTTGAAATCAAAATTATTTTAATAAATACGAAATATACTCCACGATATTTTATATCCACCAAATTTCTATAGATTTTTCGTTTCATATCGGGCTTTGTAATTGACCAGATATATAAAGTATTTTCTGTCGGTTACGATACACTGTTTGGTTTAACATTGATCGCAATAGTCTAGTTGGTAGGAGAACTGGTTTGCATTTAGAAGGGCTGGAACCGATTCCTATTGTGAATTGTGCTATTGTCGACCTTAAGAAAGGAATTGCTTAAAATGTTTCATGGCCAGAAGAACTGTGCAGAAGACGTATAAAACATTATATCGGAGGCGCTGATATTCTAAACTTTTTCAGGTTATACCTAAGACAAGGCTGTACGAACTCTCAAGTTATTCTGATATATAATTTCGAAATTTTTTGCCAAAATTTTTTAAGTGATTTTCTGATCATTTTTAGGACCTGTTGTAGCAACAAGATAAAGTAAATAAATTTATAACTGGTTAATATATTATAAAAAATTAGTAGTCAAAGATAAAAATATTCAAAAAAAATTTCTAAATAGGAGAAAATATTCGCTTGAAAATTAAACCACATTTGAGTCATTTATCTGTTGTTTCAATACACAAACGCACATGCAATTTTATATACTATGAACAAGAACAGGCAGTTAGTTGTTGTAAACTTATATTGATTTTTTTTAAAATAAAATTATTAAGTTTTAGGATTGATTATATTATAACATATAAGCAAAAGCAATTTATATAACAAAATATATTTTAAAACAGCTCAATATGAAAATGTAATTAAATTAATGTTATAAAAATAGTGAATTCAAAATGCCAATTTCATTACCTTTCCAATGATATATATTCTAACGTAAAATAACGTTATACAAACCAGTTTCAAAAAACATCCCAACTGCCTTGATCTATTACGTTGACTACGATGCACTTCTCAAAGTTGCGCGTAAGATTTTTTAAACAAACACAATCGACATCGATGTTGCTGTGTGCTGCTCTCGGATGTGCTCGTTGTTAGACTACGAAGGCTGTGCTCTTTTTTGTAAACTTTGTTTCCGAAAAAGGTGTTATACGAAAAAACCAGTTAAGGCCCAACTATAATATGCGTACGCTAGCGCAGGGAATTTGCGAATACATAAAATCAAATGTGTGCGACCATAATTTGCTTTGCTAACTTTTCGTTGAATTTAATTTTCCTACGCATAGAGCGAAACTGATCGCATTTTTTTGAAAGGTCAACTGTTTATTCGCTGTTATTGGTAATTATTTTTAGATACACACATACCATAGACTGTGATACGTGCTCACAAGAGAAGCCGCAATGTACGCCGAAATCAATTCTACACATAATTGAATAAATAATGTCAAAAATTATTGGAAACATTAAATGTTTAGCGTTTGTTTATTGTATATATATTATAGTGTTTTTGTGTATTTTCCTACCATTTATGATACGTTGCCAACCACTTGCACACATTGTTATACATTGTTGTACATTGTAGTACTTTCCAATTTACTTCTTAAATTACTTTCTAAATTGGTAATAACCTACTTGTGATAATATATTTATGTATGTATAAATTGAAAATATTTCTATGTATTTACATGTTATGTATATATGTATATCATAAATTAGTTTTTGCAAAAGTACATTGCTTTACAACTGAGTGTAAGTATAATATAGCCACACAAATGTTCGCTTATGCATTTGACAGTCTTTTCGTCGAGTTTTGACAGTAGCCAAAGCTAGCCTACGCATATTATAGTTGGGCCTTTATGCGTTAGAACAAATGCTGTTACTGCGTTTATAAAGAAGTTTTTAAGCAGATATTTTTTCATTTGACCATCAGAGTTGCCACAAAGAGGGCGTTTTTTTTTTTGAGAAAAAAATTTTTTGTTCTTCAATTTAACTTTGATTGTTCCTATTATTTTTTCTCAAATATTAAAAAAAGTCTAGCACAAGAAATAAAGGAAAAAACCACATGTTGTTTTTGTTGCCATATAAAAATTTGCTTTTAAAACGAGTGATATAAATTTTATAACATTTTTTGTTCCTCAATTTATATATAATCATTCGCATTCTTTTTTCCCATATATTACAAAAAGTTTCAAAGTGATTATTGAAGGGTTTCAGTTAAATTCTAAGCGCATTTTACTAAGGCAAATTATCAGTGAACCTTCACCCAAAATGTTCTTAAAATAACTAAAAAGTTTACTTCAAATATTTACTCTAATTAAGTGGTGCCTGTAATTAGAAAATGCAAAGTGATGAAACATGTCATTAAATTTTTTTTTTTTAGTATTTATAATAACATTGGCAATGAAATTGTTTATTATGCATATGCCATTAGCATATAATTAAGGCATTTAAAAAACGGACAGTGAATATAAGGAAAACATTAGACAACTAGTATCCCATATGGTCTAGTGGCTAGGATATCTGGCTTTCACCCAGAAGGCCCGGGTTCGATTCCCGGTATGGGAAATTTTTTCTTTGCGTTATATTATTTCTTTCTTTTTTGAACCAAATTGTGCTGCAGCATGATATCGGTTGATATTGTGGATGGGAGAGTTGTGGTGAGAACACAAGAATGTTCGCCGTCAAAAATAGAATAAATTTTTATGTACGAAAAAATATAATTAATCTTAACGTCGCAGAAATCTATCATAAATCGCGAACCATGAAAGAGATCTCTCTCTCTCTCTCTCTATCGCTCTCTCTCTCTCTCTCTCTCTCTCTCTGTCTCTCTGTCTTATACCGTTGAAGAGATAGCAAATAATTACTGGGCAACTATATATATTTTAGCTTTAAAACTTTCATATAAATGAAAGTTATATAGTCACACTGTCACACAAACTACAAATAGTCCTATGACGAATATGAAGAATTCGTTATATTAAGCGATGTTCGTCTTTCGTTCCAGTTGTGTGAGAAATTATAACAAATAAGTTTTGCTGGGTATTTAAATAATAAAACGAATTATAATAACAAAATTGATATGAAACTTATCAATCCAATATGCCAAATCAGTAATTAATACCACACGTTCACATAAATTGGGCTGACGAATCACTTTCCTTTCTTTTCCACTTCCTTCTCCATCTCTCAGCGTCATTCTTAACTTTGGATACTTCAGTACGATGAGGTATTTTATTTATAGAACTTAATATGAACGTCTGCTGTACCTCGCAAAACAGCACATCTTTAAAAATAAAAGCAACGTTCGTTTGTTACTTATCTAAATACTCCAATCGAATGGTTTTCAGCCAAACGCATAAAAAAGCTTACAGCTACTGCAATAGTCCATTAAATATTTAGCATAAATATCAAATTTATTTTCTAAACGAACATCAAATGTAACAAGAAGCAAACGAATATCGCCTTGGGCGCTTTGCCAGAGACGAAGGAAGAAGATTAGAGGCATTCGACTAACTATCAAATATGATAACACCCATACGGGTATAAATCACACGTCAACATGACAGCAAATACATTTATTAATACCTCAATTCCAGCCACAAAGACTTGTGTATCAATAAATATGGAGGAATCCAGAGAGTGAAACAAACACAAAATACAGAAAAACGAAGTGGTTAAACCTCCTCGTTGGCCAATGAAATTAAATTGCAGAAACAGTCGAGTCAAGATATACGCACCGCATTGACGGGACTCAAACTTGGATTTATGATGATAATAATTATAAATTTCATTAATTGATTTATTGTATGAATACAAACACCTTCCATTTGGTTACATATTGTCCATAATTGCTTTATAATGGAATTCAGGAGGTGTTCGAACTGTTGTAGCGTTCGTTGGCAGTGATGGGTTGTTGTTTTATTTTGAGTAGCATCATTTTTATGACTTGAATTTTTTTTAATTATCATAAGATTATATTGACGATACAGCTTTTGGATCATGATCGTCAGTTCCTTGAAACTTTGCATAAGAATTGTAATAAGTCGACATATTCAAATTAACATTCGAATTGCTTATGGAATAGCTGTTGACCGGAAGAGATTACACGGAGTCCCCATTAAGTTTGAGACTAGTTTCCAATTTATACTAGAGCGCTCAATAGGTTGCTAATGGCTCCAAGTGGATGGTACACTCAGCTGTTTATACTAGACTCATACTACGAGTAGTATTCCATGGCAAATACAGGGTGTCTGGTAGCAGATTTATATATATTTTAAAACTTAAATAAAACACTTAATATTTGACACAAAGTTTTATTAAGAGCATGAAACGAAACGAAATATTTTCCTTTAAGGCCACAAGAGTTCGGGGATTGTCATTATGAACCCTCTTTTTGAGGTACTCCCATAAAAAAATCCATGGGAGTTAAATTGGACGACCTCGGTGGCCATGGGATATCCCCAAAGCGACTAATCGGGAAGTTTTTTCGAAGCAAATTCATCGAAGCTCTGGCTGTGTGTTCAGACGCCCCATCCTATTGCAACCACGTGCACGATGGATGAGCTCGCAGGTTTGGCAAGAAGAATTCCATAATCATTTGTGAATAATTTCCACCGTTGACATTCGTCGCCTGGCCTCGAGAAATTCCGAAAAAAAATGGTTCAATTATCTCACCGAACAGTTACCGTGGAGTAATGTAATGATTTTTCATGCTTAGAGACCAGTAACAGCAGTTTTCCTTGTTGACGTGGCCGTTTAAATGAAATTTTTTTTCAGAAAAAACTTTGCGTAAATCAAAGTCGCATTCTTTCAGTTCTTGAACGATTTGAACATTAAAAGAATGAAACTTCAGATCCTTATTTTGAATTTCATAAATCGCTTTTAGAGGTCCTTGTAAGGCTGCTCTTGACCCTTTTTAAAAGTCGCGTATTCTGCTCTCAACCAGTTCAATGTTTTAGGGTCCTTGAAGATCGACTGGGTCCTTGCCATGGGACTTTCATAGCCGAAGCAGTTGGGCAGATTCTCTGTACACTCAAACGAAGGCAATCATTGAGGTTTTATTAACCCTGCAATTGGATTAAGCCCATTTTGGTGCAAATTTTGGTTTTTAATTACAAAATTTTGAACGGTGTGAAATATATTTTAAGTCTCACTAGGAAAGTTTTAAATTTTCAAATATCGTTAGTATTTTGAGGTACATTTTGAAAAAATCTAGTTCTCATCAGATCTCCGCGTTTGAGGTTCTAGGAAGCTTCCCTGACTAATTTTGAAAACCGATCACCATGTTTGTATGTATGAGTGCGTATGTATAATTATGTGACATGCTTATAATAAAAACGGAATTAGGCGAAGTCAATAGACTTTTGAAGAGTATTTCTGAACTTAGATTTCCTGTAGGCTTAACCCGGTTCGAACTGGTATATTTCAAGATATCTCAAAATAACTGGGAAATAACAGCATCTTTCAATAACTTTGCAGCGACTTCCAATTTATAAATCGCGTTGATCGCAGGGTTAAAATAAGTTAATCGGTTCGTGAGATATCGTGAGCGAAAAAAGTAATATATTGGGAATATTCCGATTTTATGTAAAAAGGGTGTTTCTAAACTTATATATCCTGTAAATTTTAGATTATTTGAAAATATACTTTTCAAAACTTCTCACTATTTTCAGTGATTTATTTCGAATAACTTTTCAGCGATTTCACCAATTGACTCAAAAGAACCAATTAACTCTTAATAATAAGAAATCACGTCTATTACCGTGAACAGGGTCGAGATCAGCTGAGACGTTCATGGCATATTGAGATCGAAAAAGTTTAAATTACTTGAAAAGTATATATCATTACAAAATAGGTCTCAGTCGGTTTTTCTAATAAAATGTTTGCCCGTGAAGCTTTTCAGTGGCTACCAATTCCTGTTTTAGAAGAAAGAATGTTTGATTGGCCTGTAGGAAATGTATATGAAGTTTGTCTTTCAGTCAATATTTTTCTTGAATACTATCATTGTGACGAACTGCGTCGCTTTATACAATGCCCGTTTGCCAAAGAAAGCAAGACTCTGAATGTTCCGATTGTCAAAAGGAGTATTTTCTTCTGAATCATGTTTTCCGTTCTCATGGAACTGTAAAACTTTGGAATGTGGACATGCCAAAAATTGCACAAATAAAAAATATGGAAAACGGTTGACCCTAAAGGCTATTTCTTAAACTTCCCAATACTTTTAATCGCTACCTGGTTTTAGAACTCATCAAGTTACAACAGGATTAATGTAATTTTTATATCAACCGATTCGCTTGTGATAAGCGCTGATTGCTGTAGTTTGCGGTGCCCATAAAAGAATAGAGAATATTATCGAATAACATCTTTTTTCGAAAATCTTGCGAACATATTAACTGATTTAGACTCAACTTATGGTCATCATCGTGGTCCATAAATCTCAAGAGATATTTAGTATCGATCGATGAAACCTTTGAAGAGTTATTCTAAATATTTACTTTCTTATGTGCTTGTTTTCTTATTTTCATTGAAATACCTTGAAATCTACAAGTTCGAATTGGTTAAAAGTCGCAGAAAGTCTACATTCAGAAACAATACCAGTTTGTCTTGATTCGGTTCAGCCTTTCAAAAGTTATAAGCGGGTCACATATTTACACACACACACACATATACACATACATACTGACTTATTGACGGGCTCTCGGAATTCTTGTAGTGGGAGCTTAAAAAGTTGTTGGTCTAATTCATGAAGCGTATTTATTGTGTAAGAACTTTTCACAACGTCTAGGATCATGTTCTTTCGACGTCAATTGGCCACTAAGAATATTAGATTTGACGTCTTTAAACTTTTTCTTGTGAGGTTATGTGAAAGAGCTTGTCGACGATCGTAGTTCTCTAATGTTGAAGCATTTGGCAACCAAAAAATCGTCAAGCTATGGCCGATATACCATCTGAAATGTGTAAAAAAGTTGTTGAAAATTACCTTAAATTGCCTCAAATAAGTCTACAAAACATTTGTGATGTACGAAGTAGTCGAATTATTTTAATTACACAATAATTAAACACTGAAGAGTAGCCATTCTCAAAATGCGATCCATAAGATTCCAAGTACAAATACTTTATTTAAAGATGCAGGAAATCGTGAACGTAAATGTTGGGAACAACTCGTAATTAAACTTTTTATAATCCACAAATCGGAGGAGGGTAAAATTCACTTTATCTTCAAACCATTCAGAGAGCTGTTAATCAGGAATTCCATGAGGTTGATTGGTTTCGCACAACAACCAAAAATTTAAGCAAGAAGTAAAATAAAAATATTTATGCGACCTCTGACAACTAATAAAAACTGATGTAAAGAAATTGCATGAAGATGATGAGCGCAGCAGTCTGCTTGACACTCCACATCATTCCCAAGAAGAGGACAACAAAATAGTTAAATTTAATAAAATTTTACATGCAATTAAATATACAACGAAATTTTTAGTAAAAATGATAAAGTGATGTCCTTCTGGCTACACTCGCACATAAATAGCCAGTTTCAAAAGCAACGTCAACCTCCCATATTTTTTATTAAATAACTTCTTTTTTTATTTATGAGCACTTCAAATGCAGTGAGTTTTTGAAACGCCAGTGTGTATGTGATCATCGTGAACGTTTGTGCAGAAGACTAAAATGAATCCAACATAAACAATTTAAAACCGCGACGTAAATTAATTATTAATCAACGAAAATAAAAGGCAATGAATGAGTTAAGCCAAAATAAAAATGCGCAGATATATATTACAGAGACTGCCAACTAAAGGCATCTCCGAGGGCCACTTAAATGAGGGGTGTTAAGCATGATGTGCTTCTCTATCGGCTTAAACTCCTTCTGCCTAATACATTGTACTGTAGGAGTTAAGGAATAAGTTTTGATAATTCAAAGAAGCTTTTTAAAGCAGAAATCGATTTCAAGGACACGTACTTGCACCTCTTTTTCAAAAGTCTGAGATTAATTTAGGGGGAGTTTAGAGTTCTCCTTTGACACATCGTAATGGCCGGCTTTTGAATACTAACTGAATATAAGAAAAATAGCACAACTTAAACTAAAGATCTGCTAAACATGGGGCTTAAAAAATTTACATTTTGGGCAACCTGTTATTGTTTTTCTTCCGAGAGTTTTCAAAATTAAAGGAGTGCCTCGAGTTGCTCCTGGAGGTATTGAATATATTAAAATAATGTTGTACATATAAGCGAAAAATAGGCAGTCCAAGTTAGTCAGCGTCGTTGATTTATGTAGAAATCTTGCAAGCAAATAAATAACAAACGAAATCAAGTATTAACTTCAACTTCACAGATCAATTCCTGCTCAATGCTGACTAAAACACACACAAAATTAAAAACAAAAAAAACAAAAAGAATTGACGAACCACCAAAAACAAGTTGAATATTTACATCAAAGTGCAAGGCCAACACAGCAAAAGGAAGAAGTAGAAGAAGAAGAAAACAAGAATATTAAACTAAAAGATACTATATACAACGCCATGCTAAAAAGTAATAAAATTTATGCACATGCGCGCCCTGAGTTCGATTCACCACAGCCAACACTCAGTCGGACAAGTGAACACATCCTCAATAGGGAAGCTGCTGCAGGGCTAATAAATTGAAGAACGGCATTTTGTATGAAGCGAAAAAAATCAGAAGAACACAGGAGGAAGAGGAAGAAGAAGGAGAAGATGAAGATTTAGGCACATACAAATCCAAGAGAAACCTCCCAAATGCGTAAAAAAGCCAACGTAAAACACAAAATGATCATCAAAAACTGTTGAACATGCAACCATATTCATGATTAACTTGGCCTTTATGCCAACAAAAACAGTCAACAGAATGTGTCTGACAGATTGACGTACCATGAGCGAAACAAGCAACAGAAAGGAAAGGAGGCAAAATGATATTGTATTGAGTGACTGAAGAAAATGATGGTGCCAACTTCAAGCACCCGCAGCCATTTGAAAACTTTAACTTATATTTAACACAATTTACTACCACATACAACTGATACAACTGCAACCGATCATCGTCATCATCCTGAGCAATAACAGCAGCAGCACCATCAGCAGCGGCTGCATCTCAAGCAGCCTCATCTTCATCACCCAACTGAAGTATAACAACATCATGGTGATCATACACTTAAATGCAATCAAAAAAGATCAGCATGCGATACTTCATTTATTTATTTTATTTCTTAATTTTTTTTTATATTTTTTCTGGCAAACTATTGCCAGTATGATCATGTGATGTGTCTGTATGTCTCTTGTATGCATATAAATCGTTTTGAAATGCCAGTTTTGAAATCGGATTTTAAATCATACACATTTCGTTTCATTCCATAATAACCACACGTCTGTCCAGCCATTTGTCTGTCTCCCTAAGGCCGTGTCTACAAATATTATACGGCAAGTTGGCTGAATGCAAGAAACAAAGTTGCCACTTTCTTTGACGTTTAAAAAAAAATAATTCCTAGAAATTATGGCAATTATTTACGTATTTTTCTAGCCAGGAATTTTGGTTAAACACTTCGCCACTTGATAATAAATTATTTTAATATCATTTTACTGTTTTAAGTTTTAAAGCAGGAGAGAGAGAGAGAGAGAGAGAGAAAGAGAGAGAGAGGTAGAGATGCTCCAAAGGAAATATATATTTAAGTAAAATGCAAAAAAAAACTGTTGAAGCCTTTTTCGCAAGGCTACACAAGTAATCCTATAGCGATGCCCCGGGAGATCCATGATGTCGTCTTATAGGACGAGAAAAATAAATTTTAAAATAACTGCAACAAATTTTTTATTGTCTCATCTCTTTTAATCTGTTCACCAACCCTGTACCTTCGCTTCATAGTTCCGTTTCAATGCATTCCATCAGTAGGCCGCTCTTTGATATATTTTTTTAGCACTCATATTGATAATTTTCCGGTACAAAATACTATAATTTTCAAAAATCGGGAAGTTATTGGATTTAGCTCGCTTTGACAAAAAGAATTCTTATCATATTTTCAGGCCTTAAAAAGCTTAATTTTACACTATGTTTGTATTAAAGCATGTGTGTGTGTGTGTGTGTGTGTGCATGTGTGTGTATGAGTGGGTGTGTGTGCGGGTGTGTGTAAGCATGTGATCCGCTTTTGATCGCCTGAACCGCATTGAACCAAACTGCTTGTTGTAAAGATATATCAGACCGGTAGATGTCAATATATTTAAGAAAACCATTAAAAATATATAAATTTTCTTAAACGTCGGCTTAAATCGGAGTCAACAAACGATTCCACAAGCAAACCAGCATGAAAAACCATGTCGATCATTGCAAACCGGTTCGATTAATCTCTTCGTGCGATAACGTAAACGGAAAAATTCGAAAAAAGCTATTGTTTTAAAAAACTTCGAAATTATATATCTGATTTGTTACTGTTCAAAAGTGGAGCGTTTCTGAACTTATGGCGTTTTCTTTTCTAGAAAAAATTTAACATTTTTTTTCAAATTATTTCCTAAAAATTGGCGATTTGGAAAAGTTTTAAAACAGAAATTATCTTGAGGGATGTTGGAATAATTTCGCAAATGTTGCACAATTTTTTGGAAAAGAAATCGACATTAGGTTTCCTGTAAACTTTAACCGATTCGAACCGGTACATTTTAAAATGTCTCGAAAGCTCTTGAAACAAATTTTTACTTCAAAGTCATTTTTTGAAAATAACTTTCAGTGGCCGTGCCAATCGAATTTTAAAATCAATTTGCTCTTGAAATTCACAAACCACGTTGATCACCGTTTACGTGATAAAAATCGGTTAATCGGGTTGTGATATATCGTGATCGTAAATATTCGAAAGAAGTAATTTATATGAAAAACTCAGATATTACATATCTGATTAGTGCATGTTTTTAATATTTTTTCTTGTTAAGTTTAAACGAAGGCGTTCCTAGATTTATATTTTCTGTGAATTCGAACCGATTCAAATCGGTACATTTCCAGATATCTCAAAAATAGTTAGCAAAAAGCATTTTTCAAAGCGATTTTTTTACAATAAGTTTTCAGCCGCTTATCGATCTATTCCCCAAACTAATCAGCTCTTAACATCTACAAACCCTGTCGATCACCACAAATCAGTTGAAAGTCGGTTATTCTTTGCACGACATATCATGAACGAAAAAAGTTTGGAAACAATTATTTTATTTGAAAAACTCGGAAATTATATATCCCCCTGATCATTTAGTGTTCTCGATCTTTTAAAGTCATGGAAAATTATACTAATCAGCGGAAAGTTACAGGAATAGCTTTTAGGTTAGATGGTTTTCCTTATATTTTTATTAGGACCAGCACTCAGAGACTGAACCGCATATATGCCATGCATTGGGCCGAAACTAAAAGGGGGAAATGTTTTATCCCAAATCCGCACAAGTTAACCCCCACTCCAAGCAATAAAACTCTATCCGCGAGTATATAGAATTCGGCACTTTTACTTGTTGGATATAAAGTTTCGGAAATTAACTTGTTCAAGAGACACTTTAATCAATTTGTTTCTACAGCGGCAACACTGGCTTTCAATTGCATCTCATAACAACGAAAAAAACAAAAATTCTATCATAAAAATGATTCACATTTACAATCATGTCGAAAAAATCGCCTATAACAAATCGCATAATTCTGAGGCAGTTCGCCGTCCTCCATCATTTACGGCAAAACTCTTTCAATATTTCTTCCACTTCCATTTCATTCATTTCGATTTTAATTTTCACAGTATTTTTTTTTCTTTTTTTTTTTAGTTAAATGTGGCATTGCGGCTGCTTGTTGTTCGCAGTTCTCAACATTCGCATTACGATATGTGTTTTATATCAATGACGAGGGGGGGCAAGAGCAGGAAGCAAGCTGAAAAAATTATTGTTTTGTCTGATATGAAATATTTACCATTAAATGTAGTTTATTATACAAAATATTTCAGATTGAATCGTATAAATCACAAGAAAATGAAATATTTATATCTCTGCGCAATGGCTTCTTATTGCTTGAATTTCATCAAAAGGTGCAATTTAAACGGCATCTCACTTTCTGCCGGATAGCGAGTATGAATTGGAAAAATTTATGGCGTTCATTTTTATAAATTACATGCGATGCGGGCAACAGTTTTAAGATGATTAAGAGCATTTGTTGGATAGACTAATGAGAAATTTTTGTGATTTTTAATTTGTTATGATGGGAACTTAAGCTTATTGGCAAATAATAAAATAAAAGGATATTATAAGACGCTCTAAAATATTGTGTTGCTTATAGACGGGGGCTTAGGAAGCATCATGTGCTACCATCTCTTTCTACTGTTTTAAATATGGTATCAAATTCCTTAGATATTTTATTTGTTATAGTTATATGAAAATTTATACACTTTTTATCCGACATTGATATGACTGTCAAAATTCACTTGTCAAAATTAATGTAATTTGCAATAAGAGAATTTCAATAAACCGCAAAAAATATATATTCACAAGATATAAAAATAATTTTGTTTTCCAATTCTCTAAGCAGCTTTTTTTTCGTTTAGCATTGGTGCCTCTCAGGTATGTGTCTCCTCAATTGTTTCAAAACAGTGTCTCTTCAGGAGTCTCTTTAATTTTATGAATAACGGAGAGTAGAAGGTGTGAATACCCGGTACTGTGGCTATTGTGTTGTGCGAAAACAACATTTCTATACCCTTCACAAAAAAGTGTAATTTCTTCGCTTTAATATGTTACTTTTGGGAAATCCTGATCTTTCATACACTGATTTTTCATACACTCGTCTTGCGGCGAGGCTGATGACAGGCTCGCTCAGTTCGACTCCAACTGGAGCACTCTTCACCCTGCTGAATTGGCTCCCAATGGACATTCTGGCCAAACAATTGGCTCTATTTTCTGCTGTCAGGTTGCACACTGCGTGCCCATGGTCACGGTTTGACTACGGGCATGCCAGGATTCTGAATGAATACCGAGACAACAGGATCCATGACAACATTGATTATTGCATACCAAGACCTTTCTTTGGCGGACTTTTCCAGTCTCTTGTCGTGGACAGGGACTTTCATTTCCCGCAGATTCCGTTAGAGTCTTCACTGGCGGATCCAAGAGGGGAACCAATGTAGGCGGAGGTTTCTACGTGGAGAACTTTAACGTAAGAACTTCATTTAGGCTTCAGGACGGTTGCAGCATCCTGCAAGCCGAAATTTCTGCTATTGCTCGTGCAGCTAGATGGCTGAGGTATTATAGGATATCGAACGATATCTATATCTTTACCGATAGCAAGGCGGCCATCTCTGCTATTAATGGTGTGTACAGCACATCCATAGCTGTGGTCGAATGCCGACTATCTTTAAATGAGATAGCGAGACATTCGAGGGTGACACTTGTTTGGGTACCGGGACATTCCGACCGTCCTGGCAACCTCATCGCTGATGGAATTGCCAGGGAAGGGACAGAGATGGATGACTCTATGATCTGTCACTTCACAGGCATTCCTCTATTGCATTGCAAGTTCTTGGTTCAGTGTCAATCATATAGACTCGCTCAATTAAGGTGGGATAACGTGACCAACTATCGTGTTGCAAGGGGCACATGGCCCCGCTATGACCCAAGCAGAACATGCGACCTTCTGAAATTCAACAGGATACGAATTCGTCAACTTGTGAATGTCTTAACTGGACATTGTAACTTTGGGACCCATGCGAGAAGTATGGGTCTAGAATACAATGACTTCTGTAGAAGTTGTAATGATGAAGAGGAGGAAGAAACAGTACTCCATCTTCTATGTCAGTGTCCTGCCCTGGTCGGCTTAAGGGCAGTGGCGCTGCGCTCCAGTTTCCTGCCGGACTTAGACAGCCTGGCGAGTCTGGAGCTGACTAGAATATCGGCCTTCCTAAGGTCCACGGGATGGCTTAATGCGGCAGAGGACGACTCGTAAGTTGTCCTTGCTTTAGGGTATCACAACGGGACCGAATCAACGGACCCAAGTGCATTGCTTAGGCAATGGCCCTAACAGCCTAACCTAACCTATACACTATATTTGAAAAAAATTGTAGCCACGGTAAAGCTGAACAACTTTTGTGAACATACCAATATCATCTGAACCTGTCTAGATACCAAAAACAGGTCATGAAGACTCCCTTATGCCTAAAAATTTATATTTTTAACTGAAATTTTTTTAAATTTGAGTTAAAAATTTGGGGGTATAATTTAATAAAGTTTTTGTTTTGGTATTTATTTGTTATGTATTAATTTTAAACTTTGTTTCGAGCTGTCTGTGAACAGCCACCAGTCGTTAAGATCGTACGCAATTTTCATCTGATCCATGAGCACCTGCGTGTCCTTAAGGATAGAAAAACGATTTTGAGTCATCAACAGTAAACATTTTTGAAGTTCTAGCTGTCGCCTTCTATATTTTGTGACCTTTGACCCAGGTTCCAGTAAGTCTTATTCTTTTAGAAATTGTGCAAACTTCAGATATCCGTTGTGATAGCTGCAACTTAGAAACAATGTAATCCAGTCGGTCTTCCGTAATTAAGATTGATGCGCGCGATGGTCCATGATCATAGAGAGAAACATTTTCGCATTCTTCACTTTTAAAGCTGAAAACTGAAGCAGCCTCCTGATTATTTCCAAACAGGTTGTTTTTGTGTGGGAACGTTAGTTGAGCACTAGGAACAGATTGCTACATGAAACGTTTATTTTTTGTTTCTCTGTAATAATAACCAAATTCTTAACAATTGTAAAATAAAAACTATGAAAAAAATTTAAATGATGCATAGTGAAAGCTTCACAGGAGTAGTAGGGAAAGCTTTCTTTGAACTCAGACCGTTAAGATTTGTTAAGAAATCGATTTCTGGGAAGCGGCGTTGCGCGAATAATTTCATTTATCAATTTTTTTATCGGGAAGTTTGTTTTTTATCTTGAACCAGCACTCAGTATGTGAAGTTAAACCTTTTTAAGTTTGAAGATGAAGGTTTTTTATGCAAAATGTTGCGCAAAGTATCCAATTTTTGCGAGCGTCAACGAGTTGATATTCGAAGCTAATTCCCAACTTATAAATATTTTTCTATATATCCATCAGTTCAAAAATACATAGAAAACTTCTTGTAAGCCCGAAATAAACTTAAAAAATTTAAATACAATTTGAAGCCCGTCGAAAAAACGTCTATCGCAAATAGAAGAAAAATGTTTTCGGAAGACGAAACAATTTATTGTCAGGATGCGTGTGTTTATCATGACAGTTGCCACTGTTTATCCAACTGAGTTGCATGCGATAATAAGTCATATTTATAAGTGCAACTCGTATCTGTAAATATATGGAATTATGTTAATATCTGAAATAAATACAAAAGTAATTTTTCAATGCAAATAGGAAATGAATGGAAGCAATTATACGCCACATAAATGCCAGAGCAGGAATGCGGACAACTTCTATGGGATATTTTACAGTAACCAACTGATATTCCGCTGATTTGCAATATTAATTATGATATCATTATTATAGTTTTAAATTTTATGTTGTTGTGGTCATCCCTGCTATGCCAACAACATTCCACTAAATAACTTCTCCACATCAGACAATCAAGTATCCATCCAATGGTGTCTTGTCTTGTCTTGTCTTTAGCACAGGAAACATTTCTTCATTATTGCATGCCATCACTATTGACAGATGTTTTATGAATTAATTGCATGTGTGTATGTGTGCATCTCTGCAACTATTGCTTTTATTAAGCACAATTATTTTGAATTTATCTTAAACACACCAACACTCACACATTTGTTGGCAGAGCCTTCCCATTTGCAAGGAACTCAAACATCCATCCTGCAATTTGAGCACACCAATCATTTCAAGATCATTATCAAATATTAAACACTACAAAGAAGCTTAACAACTAACTGCAGCATACAAACGGAAAAATAACCAGCAACAACTGCAATGGAGAACTGCCACTAATGGCAGATTTATGATTTGCAACATGATGTACGTCCGTTAAACGTCCTGGGCAACTACAACAAACTAAACCATACGCACAAATGCACACACACACACTCACACACATGCAGGCAGCCAAAGTAGATGGAATAACTCCACTTCTTTTTCTATATTTCCCGCTTACGGCCATGTCAGATGGTTGTTTTGTTGGTTAGTTGGCTAAAACTTAAAATTCCATACAATTGTGGCTTTTAATTTAGCCAGGTTTCACATTGTAGATGGAATATGAATGCCATGTTATTTATTTTCATAATTTTTTTATTTTTTTATTTTTTTATTTATTTGCTGTCCTTATTTTGCTGTCTTTCTTGTATTACATACACACTTGGCTGACTTTTTGATGCATTTCATGGGGCGTTCCAACAGCAAGAAAACAACTGAAAAAATCATCATGATATTTGAAAGATGGCTGCACCATCAGACATGGTACATGTTTGTTGGATCAAGAAAAGAATGTCAGTGAAGAGACTTGAAGAAGTGATAGGAATAAAATGAATTATTAATTTATGGCAGTTGTATTAATACGCCAAGAGAAACAACCATCAAGGGAGCGAAAGAGTGAATGGCAGATGGTAAGAAAAAACAACAAAAAGAAAGAAGAAGAAAAAAAACTAATTAAAAGCCCACTTTGTTGGTAGGCAATTTGCTTGGGTAGATTATTAAGTAGAATTTAACCGTCGTTTTGTACAGATAATTTAATATAAACATGAAATTAATTGCTTTAAGATTATTTATCCAGGAAGTTTAATCGAACCACTCACCGCATACATCTTCGCAGATGCACCTCCATATCGGGATATCAACTCTATTAGGGTGGAAAGCTTTCTTCGTATTCAAAGCATGCCCTCTGGCTGTTACAACGGCAGATACTAGAAAAATATTGCACACAATTTTTCTTAGTTCTTTAATCTTCAAGCGAATATATGCTGGTGGTTTTGAATGTTTTTTATTAGAAGTAGTAAAATTATATGCTGCTATTACGAATATAATAGCCGGTACGCACTTGGCTTCTATTTTTTTGTCATTTCTTTATAAATAATTTTTCTGTGTCAATTTAACTTGGAAAAGTTCCATCACCAACTGATGATCATACGGTGACTTCGTGCACATTAAGAATGAAGTCTAACAGCAAGTCATTTTGTGAAAATCTTTTTTATAAATTTTGGATAACTTATTTTACTGAATAAATAATTTAAATTGAAAAGCAAAAAAGTTATTCAATTGTCCAGAGCTGATGTAACAAAAACTAAAACGGCAACCCATGAGCCTTTGATGTCCTTTAAATATCATTAGGGTCAGTTGATAATATTTCTGGATCCATTAATTGCTTATAAAATAAAGTCTATAATTATTATTAATTATAAGTAAATTTTGATAACGTGCGACTAGAAACTCTCAAAGTTTGCTCCAATAAATTGTATTGCCTTTTAAACGAGAGTCTTTACATGTGATTTTATTTTTATTGAACATTTTTATTTTGCTATATCAATATTTTATATAGGCTAAATTGTTCTAACTTAGTTAAAATCTCAGAAAGATATGATGATAAATATTCCTAGGCATACAGGAAAGTCAACATCAGTTTTATTCAACTTACACAGCAGAGCAGAACAGCTGCTTTCGAAAGTCGCAACACTTTCATCTTCAGTGCTCATGTGTACATTGTGTTTATCACCACTTCTTAGGTGGCTCAGTTGAATGTGATAACAGTTCCTATTTACACAAATTTTATTGTGAAAAAGAATCCGAGAACTGTATCAAACTGATGTTAACACGTTTTTGTTTTAATACCCGTGTTATCGTTTGATTATTTTCTTCATGTCCCATTTTTCGATTTAACATAGCAATATAAACTGTTCGTTAAAATAACTACCATTCGAGTTTGGATGATATTGAAGCATTTTAGAGAATTTGTTCATAAGTGACAGTGCGTAAAAACATAAAGGGGTAATGTACCAAGATACTTAATTTTATCTCTAAAAGGAATTTCAATGCTATTTAATCTTAATTTCAAGCGTTTACTTTGTGGAACAACAAAATACGGACACTTTCCCGAAAAAAAACTATTTTATAACTTAGAGAGAACAAAATTGATACTTAAAAATATATATTATGGTAGACGACGCAGGGGGCATTAGATTACGGCATACGATTATCGATCGAAATTTGTATTTAAATTGTATTCGATCCATATCAAATGCGGTAATTTGGCATCGGAAAAATTTTATCCCGTGTATTTTACTGAGAGCGCAATCGAACATGGGTATTTTGTCCTCATAGTCTACGGGTTAACACCTTCAGCTAACAGCACCAACACATACACTTAATGCAATAGTTTGATTGAAAATCTTTGACGCTTTGAAAAGTGTGAGATGATTTCAAATTTCGCTCACAATCACGTGTTTGAAGGCTTTGAATATAATACACCAGCAGCTATCCCTACTGCTTTTGTGATCAACAGAAAATTAAACGTGTTTGCTGTCCTGCTCCATGGCGAAATTTGTCAGCATTTTCTATGTTATATATGCATTTAATGTGCGTTTCAGTAACGTCTGAGGAAATGGTGTAAAAATATCTTATATATAATCATTTAATTAAAGTCCGTACTGAAACCCTATTTGAGAGCTCAAACTGCATATGATTTTGATAATCAACTTATATTTCCTAATGTTTTTCTCAAAAAGCTTTTTCTTATATATCAACAGCAAAAGCTCTATATTTATACAATATCAAGCAATTTCGTAATTTTGCTTTAAAAAATCATAAAATAGGAAAAGCAACAACAAGAGAAAACACCAAAATAATCAAATTCATAAAATCCTGTCCACCCCAAATCATAAAATATTGAGGCTGCTGTCATTTTTATGCACCTGGTGATATATGTCATGTATGTATGTCTGTGTGTGTGTGTGTTAGTGTATGTATCCAGTATCGACAAATAAAACGCACATTTGAGAGATTTGATCTGTTTGACTTAAGACAAGATTTTGTGCAGTTACGAGAGAAGATGGCTGGCTTTTAAGCCAACTAAAGAAAATCATAGTTTTACACTCAAACTAAAATGTTAAATTGTCTTGATTTAATTGTTAGCTAGAGGATAATCATGTGCAAAAGTTTAGGCTGCTTTTCTACTCCTCACTCTCCCCCTGCCCCTAACGGAGTGCCTCAGCGCTTATAAACTTTAGATATATTGTGGTTAATTGCATGGCGAAGAGCCGTGAATAAGTAAGTAGTCGTTTGTTTGTGTAGTTTTTGTCATGTCAATGTTCGGCGGCTATAAATCAATGTGTTTTTTTTTCTAAATTTTTTTTTAATATATCCCAGAACAACCCACTGTTTAGTTTGTTTTTCTTTAAGATTTGTGGTGCTTCGTTTTGTTGCAGAAGAATAAGAATCGTGGCAGGGGAAGCGATGGCTGCAAACATACAATCTTATCACTGCTTAACTATCTAAGCTTCAAGATTTTTTTGTTGTCTGGTATTTATACACAATACCATGGCTTAAGACACAGTCATCTCATCTATTCTATTTTGGCATGTGGAAGATACACACCAACCGAATGAAAAGACACAAAACCGCAGAGGTTGTGTACAACTGAAATTCAAGAAATTCTTTCAGTTGTTAGTGTTTATAACTGACTGACCTGTTATTAAATCAACATCGAACAAAATGTGTGTATTGTAATTTATCTTAAAATTATCACTTGGTTTAGGTTTTTTATTCTTTTTTCTCTCTCTCTCTCTCTCTCTTATTTTGCTTTATTTAGCGAATGACCAGCTCTGTATGAGTGTAGTGTGGTGGTGTTTTAAACTAAAAATAAGCAAAACATGGTTTTAACAAATGTTTTTTAAATGCCTTCAGGTAATTCTGTTAGTTTGGCTGTATACTTCTCTGCACCTCTCCCTGCAGCAAACTTTTGTTTTAAGATTTCCTTGTAAAGATACATATTATTAACAAAATCATTCACGCGATGTTAAATGTTACTTTTTTCCATCTACTAGAGTTTAGCAATTTTTATACACCAGCCTAAGAGCACCAGTTTTATATAGATAAAAAATTATACATAAAAATATTTAATTGATTACTCGCTGTAAAAATAGCTGGAGCTGTAAACTTCTTCAAGTATTCTTTCCTCTGCCAGTTTTGCTACTTTGTCCGTGCACTTTTGGGCTCTACTTAATCTTGTGTTCCGTCATCACTTCTCCAGGCAAGATGTGATATATAAATTTAAAAGAAACATAAAAGAGAATTGTGAATATATTCACTAGATACATATTCCATGAAATTAAGAGATTATTAAAGTTTATATTTTCAAGTTTTCTTGTTATTATGAGTTGTTTAGCATATTTTAATATGAATTTAAATGAAAATTAAGCTGTAAGTTCTGTAATGCGTTCGTTACATGCTATTAAACATTTTATGATTATTTTATACCATAATGACTTGGAAAACGCTAACAATATTGTTTAAGCTGAAAATTAATATGGCGTTTCATAATTTTTCATTCAAGATGTTTAAGGACAAGCAGCCCGATTTATTAAAACAATTTTTATTGATAAATCTTATTATTTATGTATAAATTTAAATTTATTTTAATGGACCATTATAAATCACAGAAAAATTTTATGTATTCCGCCCATAATATACAGCGAGTTTTTTTAGTGTTTTAACTATGAGTTGGCATCACTGCTTTGTTTTTGAGCACTCATTTAACAGCTGATAGTTGCTTATCGTCTTTTTGGATCGACTTAGATCACGGCAATGCGCGCAAATTGTTGACATTTTTAATCAAAATAATTGTTCTATTCGTTAAACTCATCCATTCGAAATTTATTTTTCCGATGAAGCCCATTTCGTGTTGAATGGGTACGTAAATAAGCAGAACTGTCGCTTTTGGAGTGAGGAGAATCCACAAGCTTTTATCGGAGCAAAAACTATAATCAGCCGGCGGAGTTATTGGCCCATATGTCTTCAAGAACGATGATGGTCTTAAAGTTACTGCCAGTGGTGAACGATGTGGCAACATGATTCGTAATTCATCTCATTTACATGGCATTAATCCTGCTGATATGCGGCTCCAACAGGACGGATCCACATGCCACACAGGGGGCGCTACAATTGATTTACTCAATGAAATTTTGATGAAAAATAACATCACGTTATGGCTTCATTAATTGGCCACCAAGATCGTCTCCTTCAACCCTATTGGATCATTTGCTTTGCGGTTATGTTAAATCACTTGTCTACGTCGATGAATCACAATACCAGGATGTGAACATCTGAGAAGTTAACGTCGAAATACGCCCGCAAATGCTACGAAAAATTGTTGAAAATTTATGTTCCAAATTGCGACTTCTATGCACTAGCCGTGGCCGCCAAGTGGCAAAAATCATATTTAAAAATTAATTTCATAAAATTTTATATCAAATAAAACCTGTTTCATTGATATTAAAAATATATTTTCTATCGTTATTATGATTTGAACTTGTGTCACTCTAGAAAAATACACACGTTTTAACGACTTGGAGGCACCATCTCTGTTTATTATTATTTATTGGCGGGAAGTTTCAGGAATGCCTTTTAGGATCAACCTCTTTCCATATATTTTTGTTTAATATATATTTACAAAAATCTTGTTATGGCAACTAGTTTCGGTAAACTGACAATACATTTCGATAAAAATTAGGGCAGCTAGATATATGTACGTGCTTCGCATGTTGGTTGATACATTATGTAAATGAAAATCTTGATTGAGAGCGAAGCGCGTATTTACATGTCCTTATGAGCACACCTTTAATTCACTAAGATAATCGGTGATGGCTTCTAGACCTACAGGTAAGGCACTTGTTCTATTTTAACGTCCGTAGCACCACTCCTTTTTATAGTTTCGTATAAACCGGTAGTAAATTTTTCCTAAAGTATTCTATCACCAGTCGAGGGTTGAGGACGCTAGATCGGTTTAAGAACACGTGACTAATCATTGTGAAACTATTACAACAACAAAGAAATTTTTTAAAATTTATCTGTATGAGTTTAGACGATTTAAAATTAGTTAAGAGTCATGAAGAAATATTTGAACCTTTTTATATAACATCCTGCGATCGTGTTTGGTTCGTATGGAGTGTATTACCACAAAACAATCGCAGAATTATATAATTTATGAGCTTTTAGTGGGTGTGTAAAACGATAGCAAAGTACTCCTGTTATTAAGATTTTTAAAACTCAGAGATGAATAAAGTTTCACTAACTCTAGGGGGCATCGACATTTGCGAAGACAGTTTTACCAAGATAAATAATATTAAAGTGACTTAATATTAAAGTCAATTGAAACTGCAGGTAAGATAAACGCGAACATTTTTTAATATATATTTTATAAAACAACTTTTATATTGTTAAAAAAAAAACAATTTATTTACAGCGATCGACAAAAATGTTAAAGAAACATCAAAAAAATTTCGTTTGTTACCGTCCTGGTAATATAATAAAAAATTTGCTTCATACTTTATTTTAATAAAACTGGGTAAAATGTCATGATATATTTATATAACGGCCTCGTATATACCCATTATTACCGTTGTATACATAATTTCCCGTAAATTAAGTTACACACACATATTATAAACCTAAATGTGTAAGAGAAAATATTGAAATGGCAACACTTCCAACGTATTACAAAAGAGAATAGAAGTTTTTGAAGAGACTATGCACAACAAAAACCACTATTTTCTCTTAAAAAGTAAATGCGCTCAATCTAATAAACACATGTTTCATAAACAGCTGTCAACTGAAACAAAACACCGAGTCTTTTAGTATTACAATTACGGTCGTTGCACAAAAGTGTGCTTAAACTAAAATAATTAAATATAAATAAGTATAACTCAAATCATTTATTTCAAAATACTCTTGCCGAAGTAAAATAAATGTGTGATTATCAAGCAACGTCCCAAACGAGTGTGTGTGTGTAAAATAACTAAAAACATAAAAGCGAACTTTTTTGACGGTGGTGAGTTTATTGTTTTAATTTGTTAAAGAGAGATAATGCAATGCTAAATGTGTGGTGTATATTGCATTGCAATTAAAATGGCAAGTTATTGGATTTATTTAGCAATTATTAGTTTCTCTAATAAAGATTTGGAATGCAATAATCACAGAGTCTGCCACAGAAATTTCCATTTTGTTAGCAAAACCATGAAAACAGCTGCCTTCAATATAATACGCAAAGCAACACATGTGTTAGTGTTGACAGCCTGCGAACATTTAAAGTGCGATTTTATTAATTCTCAAACTAGCGAGTTTTTAAGGCATGATGTTGTTATACAATATTATAATGTTATATAATATAAAGCAACTTTTTAGTAAAACTTACATATTAAACGAATCTTAAAACATAAAATTGTTTGTTAGTGATCTTTTAATGTAAACTTCTTGACACTTATTGAAGACTGAAATAAAATATATACAAACTATATAGAAACTAAACCCCTTTTTGTATTAGATTGTCAAAATTTGGTGAACTCTTACACGATATTCCCAAGACAAAACGAGTAATACCATCTATATTGCGGCTCTAAATGTGATATATTGCAGATAATAATTATTATTATCTTTATTAGTATTATAAATACTCTACAAAAGTCTTACAATTTATATTATATTCCAAATTACAATTTAATTTATATTAAGTTTAGATATTATGCTCTTTTAAATCATACATGAAATTTTACAAATTGAACAATGTGTTTTTTGAACAAGTTAAAGTTATTTTCAGACTTTACATTATTCGGCAGCGAGTTGTATAGTTGTAGCTCTTTGTAGAAAAGCGATCGCTGCCTTGCTGTTGTTGATACCTTCTCGATTCTAAAGTGGTTCATGTTGCGTAGTTGGTATAGCTGAGCTTCTCTCACATATTCCATCTGTTCAGTTAAGTACCTTGGCGGCTCTCCGATTTAAATTTTTCTTATAAAATTTATGGTGTTTATTTTGAGCCTTTGTTCTATATTAAGCCATTTTAGGGTTTCTAACATACGACGAATAGATGTATATCTGTTGCACCTTAATATAGTTCTCATCGCCTTATTTCGTAATATCTGAAGTCGCTGAAATGATTTGTTGTACAGCATGTGAACAAAATTTTTGACCCGTATTCAAAATGTGGTTTTATAATAGTGTTGTAAATATTTATTGCCGTTATAGTCGAGACTTGCTTTCTGATTCTTTTTAAAAAACTTATTTTCTTGCCGACTTTCTTACAAATATAATCTATGTGATTTTTAAATTTTAAGTCCTTATCGATAATGTAACCCAAATATTTTATCCCATCCACCTTTTCTATCAATCAATATATTAAATAAGAATAAGTTTTATTTGTTGTGCTTTCTATAAATATTTCGGTCTATGAAAATTGTGGAATTCTCAATTGGGCTTTGAAAATATTCAAATCATCGAAATACTGTTTCATAATGCACAATCAGTAATTTCGTAGCATTTATATTGACATTAACTTTATTTTCCATAGAAAAAAAAGAATTCTCTACACAAACACAGGCCAGATATCTTTATATGAACGATATAACCCAACTATGAACGCTTGATTGCAGCAATATGAATGCCACAATGGCATGAATGGCAAAAAATTATTATCGAAATGATAACAGTCCCCTGTTGTACAATTTATATACTTTATACCATTAAATGGTATCACATTTTAATGAAATAAATAATTAATAATTATCTATATATAAAAGGCAATCTCAAGAACATATTTTAAACCGTCGTCGTAGATACAAAGAAAATTACATATGAAACATATATTGTTAGGCAAAAATTAAACGCTTGAAATTATTATTAACCACGTAAAGGCATCATTGTTTACGAGGCAGAGAGCATTAAATTCCAAGAGAGCGTGAGAATAAGTGTTGCCAAATAAGAAATTCACTCATATTTCAAATCCTAACAAAAAGAGAACATACCATAACAACATATTGTGTCATTGTAACCATGTACAGTAGAGTGTTCCAGTGCCAGCGTTTGTCATTTTAGTGCATATCGTGTGTGTAGCGCGATATTAAAATAAGCTACAATATGTTATAAGTTTATGATAGTTTTATTTGCCATCCTAAAAAAATGCTTTTGATATGATTTCAGCTTTTCATCATTTCGCCCATTTACTTCGACAACGTCACAACTCAAAAAATGCTTTTTCAGAATTAATAATGAATATTTCGTTGAAATATTTTACACACTTTAGTTCTGGGAGAAATAATAGTTTTTAGTTTTCCATTAAGCTGTTGGTAAAACAAAAACTTTAAAAACCTTTTTTCGAAAACAATAAATGTTCTGAGTTATGACACTATTGAAGTAAATGGCCTTGCTACGGCAACGAATAAAGGTCGTTTGGTTCTGAACTCAAATGACCTTACGAAACCGAAGATGTACAATATTTTAAAGCCGATTCCCATAGCAAATTCCGTTGCACGCCGACTTTACCTTTTAACGTAAACGTTAGAGGGTTTAGTATATGTGAGTTAATGTTTGCCATTCCTTATATAACTTCCAGAATATTAATCGAAAATAAGGTTCCAGCGCTGAAAAACTTATATATTAGATACCAGTCAATATTAATATATGTTTTTTGTTAATTAAATTTATTTAATACTTTGGAAAGATTTAAATTAGTGCAAAAAAAGTTATTGGTATTACTCCTATTTAAAAAAGTCGAGTTCTCATCAGTTCTCCAACTTTTGAGATGCTAGAACCAAGCTGGTGGCGTACCGAAGGGCCTTCCTGAGCTTAGATTTCCCGTGAATCTTAACCGATTCGAATCGGTAGATTTCGAGAGATCTAAAGAAAATTATAACAAAAATATTCAAACTGTTTTTTTAAGAATAATTTTTCAACGGCTTCACCGATCAATTGCACTACTTATCTCATCAGTAAGTGTTCCCGATTCTTTTATAGTAACTAAAAACTACATCAATCAGTGTTTATCACATGGGAATCGGTTGATTTGAAAATTAAATTAATGGTGTTTCAGCTGAGGAGTTCAAAATCGGCCTTTGCGTTGATGTCCCCAGCCTTCATCGAATAAGTAACATATTCAATATAAACAATTTCAACAAGTAAGAATGCTATATTCGGCTGTGCCAAATCTTAAATACCCTTCACCAACGTACGTCTGGCGTTACATATATTTTTAAGTACCAATTTTATTTTTCCTGAATTAAAAAATTGTTTAATTTAGTTAAAGAAAGTCACATCAGTTGCCTTTTTGCTTACATCCATGTATAAAAAAAATTTTTAAGTTCCCATCCCTGGAAGCAACTTTAAACTTTTTTGCAACTCTTGTGAGGCATGAAATAGTTTTATTTAAGAAAAACCTAAAATTTGTTGTAGTTTTGGTCAATTCCATGCACCACAAAGTTTTACACTTATCCAACCCTGGAATCGAAATTTTGGATTTTTTTTTATTTTTATACCAATTAAATTTTTTTCTAAATTAAGAAATAGTTTTGATTAGTAAGAAAAACGACATTAGTTGTCTCTTTGGTTATGTTTATTAATAGAAAAATTACAATTTCCCATCCCTGGAAGCAAGAATTTAAGTTTTTTTTTGTTTTTCTTACCAATGCCACTCTTAAAGAGACATAAAAAGTTTTATTTAAGACAATCTTTAAATTTTAAACCATTTTTACTACCTTCATGTACTAAAATATATTGCAGTTATCCAACCCTGGAATCTAAATTTAGATTTTTTTCATTTTTGATACCAATTTTGTTTTACCTAAATTAAAAAATAGTTTTAATTAGAAAAAAACAACGATAGTTATATTTTTGGTTACTTTTCCCAACCCTGGAAAATAAATTTTATTATCAATGCAAATCTTCATGATGTATAAAGCGGTTTTATTTAAGAACAATCTAAAATTTTTAAACATATTAGTTATTACATGTAACACAAAATACTGAATATGCAAAAATAATTTTTAAATTCCCATCCCTGGAATTTTTTTTTTGTCTTTTTTAATTTTTAAATGGACAATTAATTGAGTCTTCTGAAATCATAAAATAGGTTCGATTTACAAACAACCAAAAAAATAATTGGGTTTTGGTATTAATTTTGTGTCGAGAAATAGGTGTAAGCTCTCCAGCTCTGGAACCGCATTTCGGATTTTTCAATACCACTCTATTTAAGTTAATTTCCCATCCACCAGTCCAAGAACGAAGTCTGTAGCTCTTTTGGGGGCTTGGGAAAACCGATTTCACGTACAGACAGACGAACGGACGGACGGACGGACAGATGGACATCGCTCAATCGTCATCGCTTTTCATAAAAATCCAGAATATTTATACTGTATGGGGTCCCATATTAATATCGAAGAAATTACACACGGAATGACAAACCCAAATATACCCTTTCACTTTTATGTGAAGCGTATAAAAATTGGTTATTTCAGGTGTGATGGACATTTGAAAGAGGTCAGTGGAAGACCCTTCATAACAAGTGTTTGGTGGCTCCAACAATCAGTTCTGTGTTTGAAAATAAATTTAAATTTCAATATGCGATACGCTAACAAATTAGCTCTTATTTATAGTTCCCTTCACTGTGGCTGTAAAACCCCTAAAACGAGAGCCTGCTCATCAACGTCTATCAAAAGTTACATTTTGGCTTTTGCGCAGAATAAAATAATTTTTCAAGCACCCGAATTCAGTATTGGAACCTTTCGTTTTACGAATATTTTCATATACTTCTAGGAGTTGTGTGTGTTTGTAAGTGTGTGTGTGAAACGAAACTCAGACTGGTGCGAATAGTGAATATATAATGAAGCAAACAGTGGACGGCAAAACGAACACTTTTTATTGCTGCTGCAGTTTTCATTGAATCCATTCCAGAGAAGACTGAATGTACGTTGGATGGATGTTTGCTTGTATGTGTAGACGTCATCTCTCATATTGTGAGTGTGGCCAAGTTGACAGGTGATTGATTGACATATTGTTTTATTTCTTTCTTCGCTTGAAACCCAAAAAACGAAAAATAATCAAAATGGAGGGATTTATTTTGTGCTGCAAATGGGGAGTACGTGAATAAAATATTTGAAATGAAATAGAATATAAAGCGATTTTTATACAATTTCTATATGAATGAAGAGTTCAGCTGTAGGATGAAACGGATTTAATGTACAGAAGAATGATTTTTGTTGAATAGATTTTCGTAACGTTCAGGTTTTTATATATAAAAACTTGTTTAGGGTTTGGTCAGACTAAGCAAATTTTGTGATTTTATTAAAATACTGATGGTAATTAAAGATGGTACATGACGCGAAAACTACCTGGTATTTGAATACACTTCGCTCATTTATTTCAAAAGTGTCATAACGCAGAAAACGCTGCGTCATTAATTCCAAATATGAATTTTTTTGAGTTATGACACTATTAAAGCAAATGAGCCACTTATCTACAGTAATAATTGAAGGAATATATATATATATATATATATATATATATATATATATATATATTAAGCTTCTCAAATCAACTATCTCTATCAAGACACATTTTTCTATCAACTTTAGTGACATTAACAACTTTTGTATTAATTGTTTAATGTTCAACTTAACGAAAGTATGTCAGTTCATTTCAACATATTCTTGAGGTTTGAACTCGACCAAGAATCTTGCGATTGCATTTTACAGCACATCTCTTTTACTAGTTCATGTAAAATATGTGTGAAACATAAAACCGGTTGGTTATCTCGCTACATCTAAAAGAGGTGTGTTTGTGTGCACTCACGTATAGCGTGTTTTTTTTAGAGAGTCACAACTTTGGGCAACCATTTAACAGCTGGTAGTTGCATTTTAATTAGTTGGCTTTCAAATTTCATTATGGATCGACTTACACCCGAACAACGCCTGCAAATCGTTGACATTTTTAATCAAAACAATTGTTGTGCTCGTCAAACTGATCCATTCAAAATTATATTTTCCGATGAAGTCCATTTCTGTGCCTCGTTTCTGTAACTGATGTGAGAAGTTCTCTAAATAATTATGCTTGTCATGCTTTTTATTGTAGGGTTATCCGTAGAATAATATATTTATTATTATAATATGAAATTTATTTGTGGGGTGGTTAAGCAATGTCTATATGCATTTCATTGGCGCTTTTTACCAAATCGTCAGTAGACTTCAACCACAGTTTATTAAATTGAGATTTTATTTTTCATTTTGCCTTATAAATACTTTCATTGTTAGCCAAAGGATTTTTAATTGTATAAAGGTGTAGAAAAATAAAATAAATTCATATCGAATAAAAGTTGTTTGTTGGGTTTCGGTTTGTATAAGTTTCATAGCCTACTACACTTATTATAATGTGATTTTTTGAAATCATTTGTGAATTTTTATAGTTAATTTTTTAACATAATTCTCAGATGGTTTATAAAAGTCTTTTAATAAGTTGAGAAGCTTGAAACTTTTAAAAACTGTGGTTGAAGTCTACTGACGATTTGGTAAAAAGCGCCAATGAAATGTATATAGACATTGCTTAACCACCCAACAAATAAATTTCATATTATAATAGTACAATGACAGTATGTCAAATAGTTCATTTATTAACAATTTATATTTATTATTATAAAAAACCAACAAAATTTTAAATGCATTCAGAAATATATCCTGACGCATCCTGTGTTTCACAGAGTAACAGAAATTTTTTCGATGCGAGAAGTTCTCACTTCAGTTACAGAAACGAGGCACTGGTTGAATGGGTACTACAAGGGGAATCTACAAGTTTTTTTTCGAAACATCATCACACCCACAGAAAATTATTGTTTCGTGCGCTTTATGGACCGGCGGAGTCATTGGCCCATGTGTCTTCAAAAAGGATGATGGACAGAACGTTACTGTCAATGGTGAACTGTAGCAGAACATGATTCAAAATTTTTTCGTGCCCCAATTACGGGCCAGTACTCCTGCTGATATGTGGCTCCACATGCTACACAGCAGGCGCTGCAATTGATTTACTTAAAGAAACTTTTAATGAAAATATAATTTCACGTTATAGCCCAATTAATTGGCCACCAAGATGGTGTGACTTAACACCACTTGATTATAATTTTTTTTTTTTGGGATTATGTTAAATCGCTTGTCTTCGTCGATAAACCACAAACAATTAAACACCTGGAAATCCAGATTCGAATGATCGTCGAAATACGGCCGCAAATGCTGCGAAAAGTTTGTGAAAATTGGTTTGCCAGATTACGCTTTCCACGCGCCATCCGTGGCGGTCACATGACAGAAATCATATATAAACATTAATTTCACAAAATTTGCTTTCAAATAAAACCCGTTTCATTGCTATTGAAAATATTTTTCCTTTTGTAAATTGAACCTATTTCCTGCCTTGGGACGCCTCAAATGTTTTTTTGCACATTCAGTATTTTGCGGTACATATAGTAACTAAAATGTTTAAACATTTCTAGTTTTTCTTAAATAAAACCGTTTTATACATCACGAAGATTTACATTGATGAAAAAAAATTTTTAAAACTAAAAATTCTCATCCAGGGTTAAGAAATTAAATTTTTTTTATACATTAAAATAGCCAAAAATCAACTAACGTCGTTTTTTCCTGGTTAAAATTATTTATTATCCTGGCAAAACAAAATTAGTCTAAAAAATTTAAAAAAAAACTATTTCGATTCCAGTGTTGGATAACTGAAATATTTTGTAGTACATGAAAGTGACAAAAATTTTAAAAAATTTGTAGTTTTTCTTAAATAAAACTATTTTATGTCTCATTAAGAGTTGCCTTGGTAAAAAAAACAAACAAAATAGGAATTTTCGCTCCCAGGGATGGGAAATTGAAATTTTTTATGCATAAAAATAACAAACAACTAACGTCGTTTATTTCCTTATAAAAACAATTTTTTAATTTAGAAAACAAAGATTTGGTTTTAAAATTAAAAAAAAATCAAAATTTTGATTGCAGGGTTGGATAACTGCAATAATTTGTGATACCTGAACTTGACCAAAATGGTTACAACTTTTAATTTTTTTTTAATACGTTGGTAAGAAAAACAAAAAAATTAATTTTCGCTTCCAGGAATGGAGAACTGAAATTTTTTATACATAAAAGTAACAAAAAAGCAACTAGCGTCGTTTATTTTTACTAATTAAAACTATTTTTAATTCAGGAAAAGTAAAATTTGCATCAAATATTTAAAAAATCAAAATTTCATTTTCAGGGGTGGAAAATAATTTTTTTTTTCATTCATAAAAGTAACCAAAAAGGCAACTGACGTTATATATTTTTTCTGGTTAGAACTGGTTTATAACTTAGAAACAACAAAATTGGTACTTAGAAATATATATTATGCCAGACGTACGTTGGTGAAAGGTATATAAGATTCGGCACAGCCGAATATAGCACTTTTACTTGTTTCTATTTAAACGTGTCTCACTCTACAAAAAACACCCACTATTTGCCGAACTTATTTCTAACTCACCTTTTATCTTTTATTATGCTCTTCTATTATTGTTCAGTTGTTTATTAATTTTTGTATAAACACTGTAATCAGTCAAGGTGTGAGAGTAACCTTCCCTAAAAGTTGAAAATATATGCGTTCTAGTGTTTGTCTTTCAGTTCGTAAGTTGTACGTATTTTATTATTGACTAAAATATTATGTAGAAACTAGGCCATAAGTAATATGAGTTTTACTGATAACAAAAGCCGCTATCATTTATCAGCGTACAACAAAAATCTTCCGCACCGCTTCTAGAGACTTAAAAAAAAATTTTTAAGTGCTGAAAAATCGAGAATTTACTGGATTTAGGCTTTTATGTAAAAATCGAGTTACCATTTAATATCGAGGTTTGGATCCTTACTAATTTTTAGAGGGTGTTCCTTACTAATTTTGAGTATGTGTGGATGTGTGTGTGTGTATGTATACACACACACTCATAACTTTTTAAAGTTATGGTGGTTTGATCTCGAAATGGTCTTAAGTACAGGGTTTTTAAATTTAATGTTAAAAAGGAAATTGGCTGCCAAATAATAAAATTCCAGGAATTGAGCTGTCACTCTTGGACATTTTTTTAGCAAAAAGCTGTAAAACTTTAAAACTAAACGAAAATAACGCCTTTTTAAACGAAAACGTTTTTAGTGATGAGACCCATTTTAAATTTGGCCCATTTTAAATTTATATAAACAAACAAAACTGTCGTATATGGGGCGCACAAAATGCACAAACTTTCCTCGCAAAACCATTCCAGGCAAAGAAAGTGACCATAAGGTGCAGTTTAAGGGCAGACGGAAACATCGGCCTGCAATTTTCCAAAAATCAGTAGGGAAACGCTGTCACCTTGAATTCTCTGTGCTATCAGACCATATAAAACAATTTTTTGTGGCCGCAGTTGGCTACTATGGACGGCGCCACAAGCCACGGAGACTGTCAAATAATTCAGCGATTGCATGATCATGTTTTAGATAGGGCAATTTTTCTGGAAGGAAGTCTGAGTTTATAGGAGAGACGAAGGAAAGAAAAAAGATTTGCTGGTAACGAAAAAATTACTTTTATTCTTCTTTGTTATTTCATTTAAAATACGGCATCGTATTGGTTTTTGGAAAAGAATTTTAACACAGACTGTCTGAGTGTAAGCAAACAAGCAGTTTTTAAATAGAATCGAAGAGAATTGCTTTATGAAAAATTGCTTCGTCTAAAACATGAAACGAGAAATATACTGATCATTTAATTTCTCTTTGGTCGCCTCGTTCTTGTGATTCAATGCCGACTATTTTTAACATCGCGCCTACGTGAATAAATCACAAACAATTGACGCTCAGAAAGATAAAATTCGGAGCTGTACTTTGTCGCAAAATGTGGTTCGAAATTTTGTGAAAAGAGCGATCACCTGCCGACAGTACATACATTTCCTTAACTTTTAATTGCTAGTGTTATAATTTTCTTATTTGATAATAAAATATCAAGACATGACATCAGCATCATTAGTTTTAGTTCACAATCTGTATTGTTTATATAAAATGCTGCCAATTTCTTTTACTTCTTATGGAAAATTAAAATAATACCGACTGATTTATCGGCATTTTGGCATAATGGGCTTATAAACATAACTTACGAGCAACATGCCTCACTCACAACCCCAGTTGGCTGCAGCGGCTGTAGAAGAAAGAGTGTAGATCTAAAAAAAAAATATTAGTCAAGTCCAAACTACAACAGCAACAACTATGAAAACAACAACACACACCATCAAGCCACCCCCAGAGTTGTCATAAATCTATCACTTTTAATGGCCGCCCTGCACATAATTTTATGCGTTTTATGCAACCCAAGTACACACACACTAACACAAACGAATATTGAAGGAAATCGGCAAAAAGGAAAGAAAAAAAAGCTCCGTAATATCAGTAAATTCAGCCCTCACCATCAACGTTTAATGGGAACAAAAGCAACCACCATTAAAGTTTTGCAAAGGCAAGAAACATCTCGGAAGACTCACAAATTTCATAAAGTGGCAATTCAATCAATCAATTTTGACATTTTCATACAATTTAGTTCGCTTGTGTGTACGCATACACTCATGCCTTCATGCCTCCATTCAGTCAGCCAGTCAGTCAGTCAGTCATTCCACCCTTAAGCCCGGGCATCACTTGGTATTTTCTCGTTGTTGTGCTGGATTCTTACAATTCTTTGCTGCATAACGATTGTGTGTGTGTGTGTGTAAGTGTATGCGTGTGTGTGTGCGTTTGTGATGAAGTATGTGTTGATTTTGCCGTGCCGTAGCTGGGGTTTTGACTGGATGGGCGTCATTCGTATTGAGTTGAGTTATCGTCTATTGCGAATAACAACGTTAACATTTACCGTTATACTCACGTACACAATCACAATATTTCTTATAAAGTTTTTCTTCTTATTTATTCATTCAATCTGTGTGATTTCTTTTACTTGTGATGAAACTCAAAAACAGACTGAATAGAAATGTTGTGCGAATGTTAAAAGAAACTTCGATAGGCAAAAGTCGATACGTGAATGCTGTACTTGAAGGACTCCATTCGAGCTAAATAATCCACTTACTCTTATAAACCGTGCTCAATAATATTTTGTTCCACTGTATTCCAACTCATTCTACTCCCGTCTGAAATACCCTCTTCAAACCTGACTAGCGAACTACTGGGAATTTTTTTTTATAATTTTGGAATATTTGCAAATACAATCAGTTATTACCTTTAGCATTTTTAAATCCCTGAAGGTTTTCAGGATAAATTTAATTGATTTATATCTTTAAAACTTTTAGCTGAAATTCAGTTTTAGTGTCATGAAATGACTGTTGAGTGTGTAAGTATGTGAGCCACTTATACTTTTTTTGATCGGCTTAACCGAATCCGACCAACTCTTAGCGGTCGAAAGGCATCTCCCAAAGTTATATATCCTCTGAATCAGTTCAAAGCGGTAGATTTTTCAAAATCTTAAAAAACACTTTTATATGTGGTGTTCTGAAATAACCTTAATACGGCCATAAGAATCGGTTCCAGAAAGTGATTACATCTCTAGAGTAAAAACCATGTCGGCCACTGCAAATCGGCTCAAAATCGGTTAAACCGTTCGTGAGATAACATGAACGAAAAAATGTGATCTCTTTAAAAACTTCCGGAATTTACACATCTTAACAGTCAGTGTTCTTGACTATTTTATAGCAATCGAAAGAAAAGCTTTCTGAAATTAGATTCCCTGTGAATTTGAACCGCTTCGAATCGGCAGAATTCAAGATATTTAAAAAATGCTAAGAATTAGTTTTTAGCGACCTCACTGATCGATTCCACAAACTGATCAGCTGTTGATTTTTGAAATTCACTTGAATCACAAAACGGATTGAAATCTGTCATGAACGAAAAAATCGAAAAAAGTGTTATATATTTTTGACTGCGAAACTGATCAGATCAGTTAGTGTTCTCGATTCCTTTAAAGTAATCAAAAACTTCATCACCCACGGCCTTTCATGTAAAAATCTGTTGATTTGAATATCAAAATAATTGTGCTTTACTCGAAGAGCTCAAAGGTTAAATTTTGTACTTTGTGGTTAAATTTAGCGTGGCGTTACAAGGGTGGCCTTTGGGGTCAACAGTTACCCAATTTTTTTTCTATTAAAATCTAGCAGATAATTTCATGACATCTATTTGCTCAATATGATTTCCAGTAAATGTCTGCCGCGGCTGCGAGTGACCAGTTCGATTTGTTACTACTTCTTCCAATAAATCTAGGCGTATGGCGTAATTGGCTGCAAGTGCTTCAACAGCTGCCAGTTCATGGGCATAAATCAGTGACTTAATATGGCCTGTGAGCAGGAGCACTTCTGGACTTAATTGATTTTGCAATACATCGTATGTGAAGTGCGTTGTTATTGATCTGATTAGTTTTTAGAGATAAAAATTCAGTCAGCATGGCTCAATAAAGATCGCCATTCAGGACGTGTAGGCAGCATCTGATACTTAACTTGAACGAAGTAGTGCCCCTTTCAAAAGTGACTTATTGGCGGTTCCATTTAAACAGATATAAAATTCATAGATAAAAATTATTATCTTCGGCCAGTTTCAAATGTGTTTAATCCTTTGACTTTATCTCTCGTATATCATAGAAACGTAAGCAAATATCTGTACGTAACATTGTCCTTGAAGTCAGAGGTTAGAGACCCACACATTGAGGACGACGATGAACCGACATTTAAGCGTCTTATTCGACACTTTGCACTACAGCAGCAGTATTCTCTTTGGCAGGCACATATTTTTGTCTTTCAAACGATTCAACGAAACACTGTGCTTTTCCAGGACAAGCGGAACAACTTGAAGTAGCGTACTTTTTCTTTGTAAATTTCAAAGCATACAAAATATATAAATTTTACTTAGAACTTATCTGCCACTTCTCGTTCAAACAATTCCCACAACAAAATATTACCAAGAAGTGTTGTTGAGGAAAGATTTAATGTGATTCTTTAAAATCAGTTGTGAGTTTTTCATTTCAATTCTCAAATGGTTTATAAAAGTCTTTTGATAAGTTGAGAGGTTTGAAACTTTCCAAACTGTGGTTGAAGTCTACTGACGATTTGGTAAAAAGCGCCAATGAAAGGCATAAAGACAAACACCCAACAAACAAATTTCATATTACAAAATATTTAAAATTACATACTTACATATAATTTTAAGTAAAAATTTTGTTCTTCCTAAGTCATACAATATTCGTAGTTAGCAAAAAAAAAAACTCTGTTGCCTCTTTGGTTACTTTTATGAATGAAAAAACAAAAAAAATTCTCACCATTGGAAACGAAATTTTAATTTGTTTTATTTAAGAAACACTTACATTTTGTAACCGTTTTGGTCACCTTCATGTACTAGAAAATATTGCAACCATAGAATCGAAATTTTTATTTATTTTTAATTTTTGAAATTGTTTTAATTAGTAAAAAACGGCGTTAGTTGCCTTTTTGGTTAATTTATGTCAAAAAGTATTGAAATTTCCCAGCCCTGGAAGCAAAATTTAAATTTTTTGTGTGTTTCTTACAGACGCAATTCTTAATGAGGCATGAAATAGTTTTATTTAAGAAAAACTTAATTTGTAACCAGTTTGGTCACATTCATGTACAACAATATATTGTATGTACCAAAACAGCTTTAAATTTCCCAACCCTGGAAGTAAAATTTTAATATTTTTCTCGTTTTTATTATCAATGCTTCATGAGGTATAAAGAAGTTTTATTTAACAATTTAAAACTTTTAACTATTTGTGTCACTTTCATGTACCATAAAATATTGCACTTGTCCAACCCTGGATTAGAAATTTTGATTTTTCTAGTTTTCAATACCAAATTTGTTCTTCCCAAACTATAAAATCGTTTCAGTTAGCGAAAAAGAAGAAAAACAAGGTCAGTTGTCATTTTGGTTATGTTAATGTTTAAAGAAATTTTAATTTCCCAACCCTGGAAGAGAAATATAAATTTTTTAAATTTTCATGATGTCTAAAGCGGTTTTATTTAAGAAAAACTAAAAATTCTTAAACATTTTAGTTATTACATGTCCTACAATATACTGAATGTGGAAAAATAACTTTTAAATTCCCATCTCTGGATTTTTTTTTTATATTTTTAGTTTTTAACATACAATTGACGCTTTCCAAACAACAAAAAATATTTGGTTTTTGGTGTTAAGCTTGCGTCGAGAAATAGATGGAAGCTTCCCAGCTCTGGAACCGTATTTCGCAATTTTCTGAATTTCAATACCACTCTATTTCAGCTCATTTCTAATCCAACAGTTCAAGAACGAAGTCTCGATTTCACGTACAAAGAGACGGACAGCATAAAATAATTTTTCGATTTTCTATTAAAAACTAAAAAAAATTTTACTTTATTTCCAGGAATGGCAATTTAAAATATTTTTTTTGGCACATTCAGTATTTTGTGGTACACGACTAAAGCAATTAACACCATCCTGCGCTAATGCGGCTCAGAAAAATGCAAGACTGAGTGCGGAATTGAACCCGTGATCTACGCCATCGTAATCTTCTCTTTTATGAATCGTCTCCTATTTTTATTTTCTTATTCATTTCGGAAACTTCGCCTGATTCTTTAGCGTAATAATATTGAATATGTGGATATACCGAAAAACTTTTTCAGTTGTTAATGATAGGATGCGTTAAGCAGGCAAACACCACAAATTAAAAATACTCTGGAAAGCCTGTCTGCATATACAGACCGTCTAACACTTTGAAGGCTCTGGACCAGGAGCCGGGAAAAGACAATGCACCTTTAATAGTAAAGCTGGAAGTTGCCGAAGAGTATCTCTGCTACTACACTATTTGAAGACTATTTAATGGCAAAAACTTACAAACAGATTGCAATCACCCTAAATAATTTTGAAATGTTTGCTTTTAAACTGTTGTTAAATGCGACATAACTTTGAATGTCTCTACACTGAACAACAAAACTTTATTATTTTATTTATTTATTATAGTTGTCATATCTCTGCTCGCCTCGTAAAACTATTTACGTTTTAGTTGAAGACATTTTTCTTTGTTATAGTGTTTGATTTTGTTTTATCTTACTTACGTCAACAGAAATTTAATTAAACGAATTTATTTTCTTTTTGATTCAACGCTTTTATTTAAATTATATCTTTCATTATGTACATCCGCTTAAGTACTTGGTAAACTATGAAAAATAGTAATTGAATGAAAAGTTACTATTAGAAACATTTGAAAAATTTTATATTTTTTATGGTAACTTGTTTACAAAAAAGTATATTATGTGTATGAGCTGCTTATAAGACAAATTTCATGAAGAAAGTGTGTGATATAAATAGCTTATAAGCAGAAAATATGTTTTGTGAATACGACCTTAGGGCCTTAAATTTCCTTCTGCTCTATTTCAATCGTGATTTAGTTTTATGTTATTGTAAAAACTGGTCTCCATGCGTATTGAGATATTGAATATTGACAATATTCAGCTTCTACGCAGTGAGATCAGATTTTATAAATTTCTTCTTTAACAAAAACTGGAATATAAAAAAGAACAAACAAATATTTTTGAAATTAAAAAAAATGGAAGTTATTTTATAAAAAGTAATTTTAGTTGGAAGTGCAGCGTCAGACAAAGTTTCCATAAAAGTTTTCTTAAAGTTGTTCCACATGCAAATAAATCCTCATACATTATAAAGTTGTTTTGTTTTATAAATTTCGTGTCAAAATCGAACAATCCATTCACGAGATATCGTGAACGAAAAATTCGAAAAAAAATGATTCATTCGAAAAACTCCGAAATTATGTGTCTGATCAGTTTGTGTTCTCGATTCTCTTAGAGTAATCGAAAACCACGTCAATTGCTGCTTAACAAGTGGGAATCGGTTGATTTGAAAATTAATAAAATAGTGTTTTAGATCGCAGAGCTCAAAGGCATAGAATAGCACAAAAACCAGGTTACGATAATCTTGTGATTAGAATTAGCGCGAAGTTGCAGGGATGGTCTACATTTTCCTTGCCTTTTTCATTAAGAATAATTTGACATATTTACCTTTAAACTATTTTTTGAATGCCACATATGTAACCTTGAATGTCTAGACACTGGAAAAAAATCTTTTATATTATGATGAATTGTGCTTTATTATAGTTTTCATATCTCTTCTTGCCTCGTAAAACTATTTACATCTTAGTTGAAAATATTTCTCTTTTTTTTCTTTTTTGTTTTCGTTTACTTACGTTTATCAACAGAATGTTTGTTAAATAAGCAAATTTAGTTTATTTTTTATTCAATGCTTTTATTTAAATTATATCTCTCATAATGTACATCCGATTAAGCACTTTGTGAACTATGAAAAGTTACTCTTAGCAACACATGAAAAAATTTAAATTTTATATGAGGACTTATTCACAAAAATTATTTGATGCTTATGAGCTGCTTATAAGACAAATTTCGTTAAGAACATTTGTGTTATAAACAGCTTATAAGCTATTCAATAGTGATTCAATTTTGTGTTACTTTAAAATCTGAGAATGTGTGTGTTCATACTTTTTGAAAAATTAAAGTTCGAGCTTTATAAAAACTGAAAGTCTATACGCCGTCAAACTAACACTTCACAATTTTCAATATTCAGCTTCTACGCAATGAGATCAGATTTTATAAATTTCTTCTTTAACAAAAACTGGAATATAAAAAAGAACAAACAAATATTTTTGAAATTAATAAAAATGGAAGTTATTTTATAAAAAGTAATTTTAGTTGAAAGTGCAGCTTCAGACAAAGTTTCCATAAAAGTTTTCTTAAAGTTGTTCCACATGCAAATAAATCCTCATACATTATAAAGTTGTTTTGTTTTATAAATTTGCAATAATTTCAATTCTTAATTTTTTAAGTCCTATTAATTCACGAAAATCATTGATCCAGTCAAAGTCGGGCTCACTGGCAAAAGACGAGCTAATTGTATTATTTCCAATTTCTTTTAAAATGGCCTCTTTCATTATTTCGGCTGTTCGATCGCCATTGAATTCAGTGGGGTTACCTTTGTCGTCGCCGAAAATTCGAAGAGTAGGGTATCCGACAACTATGTAGTCAAATAAATCTCCATCTGTATCGGCATTTGCTTTACCCACTTTAAATTTACCATCAGTCATGTTGGCTAATTTTTCCAACTCCGGCAACATTGCATGGCAAGGTCCGCACCAAGGAGCATAAAATTGGATGAACCAAACGCTTTTATCGTGCAACACTTCAGTGGTAAAGTTGGAAGATGTCAGCTCATTTACCACATTGGGAGTATATGTCGCCGTATTATTATTTTTAATTTCTTTTGAAACGACCTCTTTCAATATTTCGGGCACACTGGCAGAAGACGGGCTCACTATATTATTTTCAATTTCTTTTGAAATGGCCTCTTTCACTATTTCGGGCTCACTGCCGGAAGACGGGCTCACTGTATTATTTCCAATTTCTTTTAAAATGGCCTCTTTCATTATTTCGGCTGTTCGATTCCCATTGAATTCAGTGGGGTTACCTTTGTCCTCGCCGAAAATTCGAAGAGTAGGGTATCCGACAACTATGTAGTCAAATAAATCTCCATCTGTATCGGCATTTGCTTTACCCACTTTAAATTTACCATCAGTCATGTTGGCTAATTTTTCCAACTCCGGCAACATTGCATGGCAAGGTTCGCACCAAGGAGCATAAAATTGGATGAACCAAACGCTTTTATCGTGCAACACTTCAGTGGTAAAGTTGGAAGATGTCAGCTCATTTACCACATTGGGAGTATATGTCGCCGTATTATTATTTTTAATTTCTTTTGAAACGACCTCTTTCAATATTTCGGGCACACTGGCAGAAGACGGGCTCACTATATTATTTTCAATTTCTTTTGAAATGGCCTCTTTCACTATTTCGGGCTCACTGCCGGAAGACGGGCTCACTGTATTATTTCCAATTTCTTTTAAAATGGCCTCTTTCATTATTTCGGCTGTTCGATTCCCATTGAATTCAGTGGGGTTACCTTTGTCCTCGCCGAAAATTCGAAGAGTAGGGTATCCGACAACTATGTAGTCAAATAAATCTCCATCTGTATCGGCATTTGCTTTACCCACTTTAAATTTACCATCAGTCATGTTGGCTAATTTTTCCAACTCCGGCAACATTGCATGGCAAGGTTCGCACCAAGGAGCATAAAATTGGATGAACCAAACGCTTTTATCGTGCAACACTTCAGTGGTAAAGTTGGAAGATGTCAGCTCATTTACCACATTGGGAGTATATGTCGCCGTATTATTATTTTTAATTTCTTTTGAAACGACCTCTTTCAATATTTCGGGCACACTGGCAGAAGACGGGCTCACTATATTATTTTCAATTTCTTTTGAAATGGCCTCTTTCACTATTTCGGGCTCACTGCCGGAAGACGGGCTCACTGTATTATTTCCAATTTCTTTTAAAATGGCCTCTTTCATTATTTCGGCTGTTCGATTCCCATTGAATTCAGTGGGGTTACCTTTGTCCTCGCCGAAAATTCGAAGAGTAGGGTATCCGACAACTATGTAGTCAAATAAATCTCCATCTGTATCGGCATTTGCTTTACCCACTTTAAATTTACCATCAGTCATGTTGGCTAATTTTTCCAACTCCGGCAACATTGCATGGCAAGGTTCGCACCAAGGAGCATAAAATTGGATGAACCAAACGCTTTTATCGTGCAACACTTCAGTGGTAAAGTTGGAAGATGTCAGCTCATTTACCACATTGGGAGTATATGTCGCCGTATTATTATTTTTAATTTCTTTTGAAACGACCTCTTTCAATATTTCGGGCACACTGGCAGAAGACGGGCTCACTATATTATTTTCAATTTCTTTTGAAATGGCCTCTTTCACTATTTCGGGCTCACTGCCGGAAGACGGGCTCACTGTATTATTTCCAATTTCTTTTAAAATGGCCTCTTTCATTATTTCGGCGGTTTGATCGCCATTGAATTCAGTGGGGATACCTTTGTCGTCGCCGAAAATTCGAAGAGTAGGGTATCCGTCAACTACGTAGTCAAATAAATCTTCATCTGTAGCAGCATCTGCTTTACCAACTTTAAATTTACCATCAGTCATTTTGGCTAATTTTTTCAACTCACGTAACGTTTCACGGCAAGGTACGCACCCAGGACTATAAAATTCGATGAACCATACGCTTTTATCGTTCAACACTTCAGTGGTAAAGTTGGAAGATGTCAGCTCATTTACCACATTGGGAGTATATGTCGCCCACGTCGATGAAAGCAACAGTGGAAGGAATAAGCACGGCACCACTGAAAAATATTTAATAATTATAAACATGCATGCAAACATGTGTGTGTAAGTGTTTAAGTGAATGTATTATAAATTTTTGCTTAATTACCTTTTAAAAACATTTTTGTTTTATTTTCACGATAGTTTTTAGTTTTCAATCAACTGAAATTTTCGGAACAACTAAGAAATATCGAACGAAATCTTCCGCCTTTATACCAGTCGGTCGAAGAAAAAAAAATCTAATAGTGGCAGAGAGCGAAGATAAAATTGTTTTTACTCTGATAACAGTTTTTTAAACTTTACACAAAATCGACTTGAATGTTATTGACAGATATCAAAAAATCAACATGTTTTTATTTCATTTATTTCATTCATATTTACATTAATTCCGCAAAGCTTAGAGCTTGTCTGTAAATATACAAGTAAAAGTGCTGTGTTCGGCTTTGCCGATTCTTATACACCCTTCACCAACGTACGTCTGGCGTTACATCTATTTTTATACGCTTCACAAAAAAGTGAAAGGGCATATTTAGGTTTGTCATTCCGTGTGTATCCTGGATACACACAGCGCCCAGAATAGCTGGAGACTTCGTTCTTGGACTGGTGGATTGGAAATGAACTTAAATAGAGTTGTATTGAAATGCAAAAGAACTGAAATGCGGTTCCAGAGCTGGGAAGCTTATACCTATTTCTCGAGGCAAAATTAGCACCAAAAACCAAATATTTTTTTTGTTTGTTTGTAGATTGAACCCATATCTGGCTTAGGGAAGCCTCAATTGTCTATTAAAAGCAAAAAATAACAAAAAGTTTATTTCCAGGGATGGGAAATTAAATTTTTTTTGGCACATTCAGTATTTTCTGGTACACGTAATAACTAAATTATTTAAAAACTTTAAGTTTTTCTTATACACAACGGCCTTATACATTATGAAGATTTGCATCGGTAAAAAAATTAAAACTTCGCTTCCAAAGCTGGGAAATTAAAGTTTTTTTTTATTTACAAAAAAGTAACCAAAACGGAAACTGTCGTTCTTTCTTTTTGCTAACTAAAACTATTTTATGATTTAGGAAGCACAAGTTTGGCATTAAAAATTAAAAAAAAACAAATTTCGAATCCAGAGTTGGACTAGTGCAATATTTTGTGACACATAAAAGTGACCAAAATGGTTAAAATTTTTCTTCAATAAAGATGAAGATTTGCTTTGTCATCAATACCTCATGAAGATTTGCTTTGGTTAAAAATTTTTAAAAAGTAAATTTCCCTCCCAAGGTTGGGAAATTGAAATTCTTTTTACACATAAACGTTGTTTTCTTTTCCTTTTGCTAACTAAAATTATTTTATGACTTAAGAAGAACAAAATCGGTACTTAAAAATACATGTAACGCCAGACTTACATAGGTGAAGGGTATATATGGAAATCTTCCTGATGTATAAAGCGGTTCTATTTTAGAAAAACTTGATATATGATACGTGTACCACAAAATACTGAATGTGCAAAAAAAAAATTTATTTCCCATCCCTGGAAATAAATTTTTAATTATTGTTGCTTTTAATAGGCAATTGAGGCTTCCCAAAGCATGAAAAAGATTCAATTTACATTAAAAAATAATAATAATTGGTTTTTGTTTGTTATTAATTTTATGTCGAAAAATAGGTTTAAGCTTCCCAGCTCTGGAACCGCATTTCGAATTTTTTGCATTTCAATACCACTCTATTTAAGTTCATTTCCAACCACTCAGTTCAATAACGAAGTCTTGGTGCTGGGGAAAACCGATTTCATGTACAGACACACGGACATCGCTATTCATGAGAATCCAAAATATATATATATATATATATATATATATATCTATATATATATATATATATATATATATATATATAAATATATATATATATATATATATATATATATATATATAAATATATATATATATATATATATATATATATATAAATATATATATATATATATATATATATATATATATATATAGGGTCCCATATTAATAGAGAGGATATAATAATATTACAGATATATTTTGTTTAACCAAAAGTCAGCAACTTCAATTGTAAGTTTCTACCTTTTGTTCTCATTATTTAAATCCTTTAACAAAAATATTCTAAAATCAACATCGAAACTAAAAAATAACGAATATAAAAGCAAATAATACCAAAGTGAATACCCAGGGGAGTCAGAAAACATCAAGAAAATGATGCTTTTGTTGCCGAACTTTTTTGCTTTAACTTTCAAAACGCTCGCCTGTGAAACAACTGGAAAAGAATAAAACAGAAGGATGAGGTGCTCTGCAAACTAAAATGGCGTCTTCTGTTTCTTTATATTTTTTATTTAATTTATTGAAAATTGGCAGCATAACAAACGATAATGAGAAGTATGTACGTATAAAATTGAAAGAAAATGTTGGAGGATTAAAAAACAACACACACACACACACAGTTTCACATAAAAGAATGAATAAAATGTAAAATACTACAGCAAACAAAAATGAAATAAATAAAAATAATGGCTAAAAGCTGGCTGGCTGACTGGCTGACTGGCTGACTGGCTGGTTAGATGACTTGAGAGTAGAAGGGGCCACAAACGAAGTGAAATGCCATGACGTAAAGACGTTTTAAAGGGGGTAAATGGTTTGTACTGAATGAATGACTGACTGACTGACGGCAATGAAACCAACTGTTTTTAATGAATTGCAGAGCGGGAGGGCAATTAAAAAATATTTAAACAGCCAACTTTAGAAAGCAATACCAACAGCAGGCAGTTGGAGCAAATGAGAAATATAACAGAAGACGGTGGTGGGGGGGTGGTGTAAACAAATAAGAATAAATGATGGAATTGCTTAAAGTTTTGGCATAAATGAAGGTTTCCGTTTTCTTTATTATACCCTTAACAAAAAAGTGAAAGGGTGTAACATATATACACAGGTTTGTCATTCCGTGTGTAATTCCTTTGATATTAACTTGCGAGCCCATAAAGAATATGTATTTTGGATCCTTATAAATAGCGATGACGATTGAGCGACGCCTGTGTGTCTGTCTGCACGTGAAATCGGCTTTCTCAAGCTCCTAGAAGAGCTAGAGACTGCGTTCTTGAACTGATGGATTGTAATCCGAAATACGGTTCCGGAGCTGGGAAGCTAACAGCTATTTCTCGACGCAAAATGAATACCAAAAACCAAATATTTTCTTGTTGGTTTGTTTTTTTTTTGAACATCTTTCATGCTTTGGGAAACCTCAACTGCCTATTAAAAACATAAAAAAAATAAAGAAAAATGTTTCAGGGATGGGAAATTAAAAGTTTTTTTTGCAACATTAAGTACTTTGTATTTTAAATAATAATATTGAGCTTTATAAAATAATAACTTTAAAAATTATTTATTTTTTAATTTTAGAGATATTTCGATATCCTCTGGATATCTTCTTCCAAATAACAAATAAAAATTGAAAAATTGAAAAATGAATATAAGAATTAATAAAATTTGAAAACATTCTAGATTACCCTAAGATCTTTTTAATAATATATTCTTGTAAAATACACCATCAGTATTAGCTTTAAGAGAATTTATTTTAACGATAAAAGTCAATAAATAAAATAAATTTTAAAGCTATTATTTTATAAAAATAAGCCTCCAGCTCAATTTTATTATTTAAAATTTTAAAAATTAAAGGCTGAAAAATTAGAACAATTTATTCAGTACTTTGTGGTACATGTAATAGCTGAAATGTTGGAAAATTTTAAGTTTTTCTTAAATAAAACCGTTTTATACATCATGAAGACTTGCATTGATAGAAAAAATAAATAAAAAAATATATAAATTTTGTTTCCAGGAATGGGAAATTGATTTTTTTTCATTCATATAAGTAACCATTAAGACAAGGTTTTTTTTGGTATCTAAAACAATTTTATAATTTAAGAAGAACAAAATTGGTATGAAAAGTTAAAAAAATCAAAATTTCGATTTCAGGTCTGGATAACTGCAATATTTTGTAGTACATGAAAGTGACTAAAATGGTTACAAATTTTGAGTTTTTCATAAATAAAACTATTTCATGCCTATTCAAGAGTTGCATTGGTAAAAAACAAAAAAGAAATTAAAATTTCGCTTCCAGGAATGGGAAATTGCTATTGAAAAGATTTGAATAAATTTATGTTTATTTAACTATAATTAATGAATAAATTGTTTTATATATATTTTTATAAAGTTTCGACAAGAACTGAAAAAAGAAAATTAACACAAACAAGTATTTTTGAATTATATATATATATATATATATATATATATATATATATACATATATATATATTGGCATATATATTTAACAATGAAAAAAGTTTTTATAAAAAATAGTTTTAGTTTAAAACAAAATTTTCAGAATTGTTTTATTAAAATTGCTAAAAATACCAATAAATTTATTATGAATTCGGCACAAACGTTCACTATAATTTAGAGCTGTTTGTTTTATCAATTTGCAATAAATTCAATTCAATAAACTTCGTAATCCTATTGATGCCTGATGTTTCTCGACCGAGTCGACACCGTCAGAAAAGGGAATCACTGGGTCTTATCCAATATATTTTAGGATGGCTTCTTTCATTATGTCGGCTGTTCGATTAGACGAGCAGAAAAACTCAAAATTGTTTCTCAACTATAAAACATGTTTATTAAGAAAAATTTTTTGTTTAGTTACATAAACATAAAAATGTATTTGCCATCTCTGGAGCTGTCTGTTCTTATTACTTGTCTTAATAAATTCTTTTAAATATATGAAATATTTTATGTTATAAAGAAAAAAATTTTATTGTATGTGGTTAGTGACAGGTAATAAACTAAATTTCAATTATCCAACTCTGACAAGGAATTTTCGCTTTTGATTGATTTCTAATATCAATTTGAATTTCTTTTTAAAATATAAAATATGCTTAATTGCAAGAGAAATGCTTTTATTTAGTTATTTTATTATTCTGAAAAAAGTCAATTCTGATATCTAGTATCAAAATATATATTTCAAAAATATTAAATATGTTTAATTTAAATTAGTTAATATATTTTAGTTTGTTACTCGTGTAAACCAAGAAAATATCAATTGTCCAACTCTGTAGTCGAATTTTCGGTTCTTTTATATTTAATGCCAATTTAAAGGTTTTTCTTAAACTGCAAAATGGGTTTATAAGAAAATATTATTTTACTTACGTTAATATTACAAATAAAATTCAATTATCCAGCACTGGAGCTATTTATATTTGCTTTTCAAATTTGTAGTTCTGGCCGAACAGTCCGTACCTGCAGAAGGCTTCCGCGCCACTTTCAATTTGAGATGCTTTCAATCGAATGTCCACAGACTCTACTTCCTTGGATCTTGCACAGGTGTCATTGGGCCGTGAATAAAGTTCTTTTTGTTGTTGTTTTTTTTTGTCTTGGACTAGCAGTCAGCAGGATGACCCCTACTTATACTATGCATTGTGCCAGAACTAGGAAAGTTGCTCATGGGGAGGAGGGATTTATGTCTGTGGACGTTCGATTTGAATTTCTTTATGTTAAGCGTGGTAGAGGTTCATTCCACAGACGAACTGTTTGGCCCAACATTGAATTCTCTTTGTAATGCGTAGTGTGATTCACTGCCAACTCGACCACAAAAGGGTGTGCTCTATGAGAAGAGTGTGTAGCTCCCAAAAACAATCTATTTTCGGGCACATGTTCCCTAATATAACTTGAACACAGTCTGTTTTAGTAACGGTAGTTCCTCGAAAAACACCCCCGTCGCATCGATGCTGTGAGTGAGTCAATATAGTTGGCTACCCTACTGTCTCTGATCAGCCTCTTCGCTCGCTCCTGTACGCCGTCGAGTAAATTCAGAATATAGTTTGAATTATCGGCTTATATATGACAGGTCGGTTGGGAAATACCCCATCCATCTTTCAAGCACAAGTATAGGACATTGAGATATGCGCCCAATTTAGTACGAACAGAAGGGTGGTAGAGCTGTATTCCTAGGCGCATCAGATTAGGTGTGACTCACTTCAATTATAATCCGAGAAGTCATATGGCTGGAGATCTGAGATGCCTCTGGTACAGTCTCTCGTGAATGAGTTAAGCAAAGCTGATGATTGGAATGAATAATTAAAATTTGTTAATATTCTTAATGCAAAACAATCCTATAATACCCTACGGCCTCCTCACAGGCCCTTGTCATGTGATGACCACACTCCAGAGCACATTCTTAAGAACTGTGAAGCTCTGTGGCACCGGAGATACAGCCTATTGGGCTGGCACCTATTGGAAGATGGGGAACCCATTAAAATCTCGAGATTACATTAGCGTCTGGCAGGAGACACAATGAATCCTTTCTGGTAGTAGCGCCCTGGATTTTCCCCGTTGTTAATAATTCTACCATCCAACGCTTTTTAAGCAGATCACTAAGCTGAGGCCGAAACACCGCATTCGCTATAGCGCGACTTTTCAATACAACTTGAATTAAAATTTCGATCGATATCGAATGCCGTAATATTCCCCCTAAACTTTCCCCCTCTTAACATCATAGAATATTGCCTTTTGAGCGTTTGGTTTGGTATTTTTTTCTTCTTTTAAATTTCCTTACTGATTAAAAATAATCAATTGATGTTGATTGAATTTATGCACATCTACCAAATAGAAGCCGACAAGAATTACCCCACAGCCTTATGACTCCAACAAACTCATTATCCTCGTGCTGGAATATAAGAAATCTTTTATTAACACAAAAATAAAAGAAAAGCGAAATAAATTTGAATTCTACAAAATAAAGTTTCGTATAAATTCCCATTATTTATGGGAATTGCTGTTTCTGATACTTTATTTGTACTACAGACCCTTCGAACTTTTTTTTTTTTGGTCGTCTGTTTGAATTGTAGGGAAATTATAACCAGAAAAATAAAACGAAAAGAACAAATAAATAAGTTAACGAACTAAATGAATGAAAGCTAAATTTTTATTTATTTATACGATTACAAGAACACAGTCTCAGTTGATCCTCTGTTTGTTAAATTTCACTTGTCCTTTTCACATTTTTGTCATTGAATTAATTGCCTGGAGTGGCATAGGAAACAAAACAGTCCGCCAACCAAACAACCAACGAACGACTGTCGCAAGGAATGTTTTAATTAATATTAATTGAATGAAAAGTAATTGAAAGGATTCTATTTTATTTCATTTATGTGTCCTTTCGCATAAAATCCATTCATAATGTATGCAAATGATTTATGAGATTAATTTCGTAGCAAAAACAGAAAAAAGAAATTCAAACAAAAAAATAAAGAATTTCAAACTTATTTATTTCAGGGTTTTGCTTTTTGTTGTTGTTTTGTTTTTGTTAAAAGTAATCAAACGGAAAATTAAGAAAATGTCTTTCGATCAATGAAACAGGGATTATTTAATACTTATAAATAACTTCAAATCCATGTCAAAAGAAAAGGAACAAAAATAATAATGGAAAAATGAAAAAAAGAGAAAATCTTACAAAAACTTTTTTATAAATTTAATACGTGCCCATCAAACTGACATTTTTATACAGGCCACTAAAATAACTTATAATACACCTTATTTCCAATATTAAGGTTTATATAGATATATAAACGTGTACACACATACATACATACATACGTAAATATATAAATAACATAAATTTGCCCTTCAATCAAAGCAGTGACGTAGCGAAGGAGAGGGCTGCACAGTTTTAGGGCCAATCTCATAGTGATGGAACAGTTCGGTTGCTTTTACTTCCATCTTTTTTTCAAAATTGGAGAATCGACACAAATTATAAAATTTGACAAATTTGAGGTTAGGAAGTCAATTGACTAGAAAACACAGTTTCTCTTTTTGGCATAAATTAATTTTAATTGATACAAGTGTCGGGCAAAGGTGTGGTTCTGGCACATCGGCAGGCGTCCGTTTTTTCACAAAATTTTGCACCACCTTTTGCAACAAAGTTCTGATTACCTGGTCAATGCAGCGCCGAAATTCATCTTTCAAAGTGCCAGTTGCTTGTGGTTTGTTCAGGTGTTTCAAATGGCCCTAGAGAATATATTTCAGTGGCGTTCAATTACAAGATTGGTGAGGCGCAACCTAGAAGTTACGCAATCGGGAAATTTCTCATACAATAACTGAAGCCAGCTGTACGGCTTGTGGCCTCATCCTGCTGAAACCACAGATTGATAATGACATTTGTGAGAGCGTCAGTTTTTTTGTGGTTGGTTCACGTAAAACCGGCCTTTCGAATGGTCCTAGAGAACCTCGTTAAATCACAAAAACCAAGCAGACAATTGCAAATGGGACTCATCATTTTGTTGAAAATCAAACAGCCAATTCACATGATACAAAATATTCACTTTTATTAAAAAAAATAATTAAAGTTCTTTGTTGAAGAGTGTAACCCTCGACACTTAAAATTTCCCAACTTTTTACTAAATAAATATCAAAGATTGACAGCAAAATTTTTTATATATCATCATTCCACAGCCAATTTACTTCCCAACTTCCAATTTGCCAACCCTTTATTTTTATATTTAAGACATTAAGGATCAATAAAATATATAATTATTATATACAGTTGGCTTTCAAAAAGAGACATTTAGCCTTAGAAAAATAACCGTCAACAGGCTAATTTTAACCTCAATGTTATCGTAACCTGTGCCTCGTTTCTGTAACTGAAGTGAGAATTTCTCGCATCGAAAAACTAAATAATTATGGCTGTCATGCTTTTTATTGTAGGGTTATCCATAGAATAATATGTTGATTATTATGAAAATCTAAAAAAAATTATAAATGCATTAAGAAATATATTTTGACTCATTCTGTGTTTCACAGAGTGACGAAAATTTTTTCGATGCGAGAAGTTCTCACTTCAGTTACAGAAACGAGGCACTGGTTGAATTTTTATTTTTCGATGAAGCCCATTTTAGGTTGAATGTGTACGCAAATAAGCCAAATAAGCGGAATCGTTGCACCTCAATTACGTGGCATTAATCTCGGTGATATGTGGGTCCAATAGGATGGAGCCATATGCCACACTTCGGGCGCTGCAATTGATTTACTTAAAGAAACTTTTAATGAAAATATAATTTCACGTTATAGCCCAATTAATTGGCTACCAAGATCGTGTGAGTTCTTCGAGCTAAAACACTATCGTTTTAATTTTAAGATCAACCGGTTCCCTTGGGATATACCGTCACTGATGTACTTTTCAGTTACCATAAAAAAATCGAGGACACTAATTGATCAGATAAAAAACTTGGGAGTTTCAAAAAAATAACTTCTTTTAAATTTTTTGTTCTGCAGAGGTATTCGAGCTAGTAGATATCAATATATTATAAAAAAGTGATTTTTTTCAAATAAGTTTTAAACAGCATTTGGAAACCACGTCGGTCACACCGTGAACCGATTCAAAATCGGTTAATCCGTTTATGAGAGATCATGAATAAAAGAAATTCGATAAACGTAACTCTGTTTTTTTTTTAACTAGTAAATTATATATCTCATTAGCTAGTGCTCTCGACTCTTTTATAGCAATCGAAAATTACATCAACTGCTTCCTTTCACTTGGGAATCGGTTGATTTGAAAATTAAAATAAAAATGTTTCAACTCGAAAAGTTCAAAAGCATAGAATAGCCCAAAAACCAAGATATGATGTCTTTGCGGTTAAAATTATCGGGAAGCTACTGAGATGGTCTTCGAGAATAACCGTTTTCTTAATATAAATTTAGGCACGTTGGGAAAAGGCTGGCTACATGTTTAAAGAACAATAGTTTTATACTTGGCTTGAAGCTTCCGCTACAAGTGTAGAGGGGTCTAGATATTAGCGAAATCCTTGGCAAATATTTTCTTTGTATGAGGAAAAATTTTGTGAGCAGAGTATAACAAGGCTGTTTTCAAAAGCCGCTGCATTTTTCATTCGTGTGTATAGTGTCAAGTGCATTTATATTATAATTATTATTTATTCTCTATGGACAGCAGCCAAAACCCGCGGAATAGAAAAAGCAAAAGTATTGATTAAAAAAATATATTAAAATTTGTAAAAGTTTTGCAGACTTTGCCTGCTCATTTTGATGTGAGAAGAGCACAATACAGCGACCACAACATAAAAAATTTACCACATGAAAAGCGATTGAAGCGTTATAAAAAACAATATCCACAAGGAAAACTAATTTTGTTCTTTCTAAATAGTTGCAGCCAGAAAAAAAATATATAACTTCAGTTGCCTTTTTGGTTACTTTTCTGATTGAAAAAAAAATTAATTTTCCACCCCTGAAAACGATTTTTTTTTTAATATTTTATGCAAATTTTGTTTTTCCTGAATTAAAAATAGTTCTAATAACAAAAAATAAACGACGTTAGTTGCTTTTTTATTACTTTTATGATTAAAAAAATTTCAGTTTCCCATCCCTGGAAGCGAACAATTATTTTTTTTTTGTTTTTTTTACCAACGTATTTAAAAAAACTTAAAATTTTTAACCATTTTGGTCACGTTCAGGTATCACAAAATATTGCAGTTATCCAACCCTGCATTCAAAATTCAAATTTATTTTAATTTTGAAAACAAATTTTTGTTTTATGAATTAAAAAATGGTTGTTGTTAGGAAATAAACGACGTTAGTTGTTTTTTTGCGACTTTTATGCATAAAAAAATTTCAATTTCCTAAAATGCTTAAACATTTTAGTTTTTATATGTACCACAAAATACCGAATGTGCAAAAAAAAATTTTAGTTTTCCATCCCTGGAAATAGTTTTAAATAGACAATTGAGGCGTCAGAAGCATGAATTAGTTTCAATTTACAAATAAAGAAAAAAATTATAGGTTTTTGGTGTTAATTTTGCGTCGAGAAATAGGTGTAAGCTTCCCAGCTCTGGAACCGTCCTTCCGATTTTTCTGAATTTCAATACAACGAAAGGAAAGAAGTCTCTAGCGAATGTGTATCGGCTCCTACTCTCTCCTGAAGTTTTTACTACTGTTGAGTGCATGTGTAAGTGAACGAAAGAGTTCTATTAAACTAAGATTTCCTGCAAATCGGAAAATACTCGAACGGGCAGATTTCTAGAAATCTCAAACAAACTAGGGAAAAAATGTTCTCCTATATTCTGAGGAAGTGATACAAATCGTGAAAGAATTTACATATTTTGAGGAATAAATAAAGCTCTTTTATTTTCAAACAGATTAAGAAAATTAAATGTGAGTTTTAAAATCAAACTTGTAACCGTTACGGTGTCCTGATATAATAGATAATTCCATGGCGCTGCCTCGAGTTATACAGTATGTTGGATCAGTGCCGATGTTAACTAGTTGATTATTATTGGCTTCCGCTGCTACAAGAGTTGCCAGTTTGTCGGCTTAACCCCACAAAAAGTATTCCAGAGGTGTTAAATCGCACGAAAAAGGAAAGGCTGGGCTAACAGAAACACTTCCGCAACTAAAGTTGTGACCAAATTAAACACGCTCAAGGAAAAGCAACGCCGTATTGTTGATACATTTTTGAAAACCGAAATCTAATCGGCATGAAGGCGGTCGCTATTCACGGCAGCAACTCAAGCGCCTCAAGGCGCAAGTTAATCGTCCTGTTTTTGACAAAAGCAAACAGTAAAAAGGCCCAAATAGGCCCTGCTACTAAATAAATTCTATTATTCTACAGCAACACATTTTGATTGAAAGTTAAGCGGCACAAAAAAAAAACAAAAAAAGAAGTGAAAAAAATCAAAATAGAACTCCCCAAGAAACCTTAATGCTTGGTACACTGCGCAATATCACGTATGCGATTGAAAGCAAAAAAAAGTGTCCTTTTTTTCCCACAAACATCTAGAAGTAGGAAGAACAGCCTTAAGAATGAGGTGTTGTGTTGTATATATTTTTTCATTCGGTTCGAAACAATCTCGTTATGCTGCTATTATCCTGAAGTATTTCCTTTATTTTTTGTCGTTGTTGTTGTTGCTGTTGGTTTGTCCTCGTCACTCGTTAAGCCATAAATCACTCAAGCTCCTTGGCAGTTTCCAATTCCTTCCTCTTTGTACAGCATATTTGTTTCACATTTTATTTTCTAATTCTTTAAAAAGTTATACATTTTGTTGCTGTTCTCTGCTATTCTCTGTTGTTTCATTTTGTTGCTGTCGTTTTGTTCTACGTTGCGTATCATTCGGTGGCAGAAGTTTCAATGTTTCCATCCAGGGATTTGCTGGCTCGTTTGTTGGGATGTGTTGTTGTTTCCTACTTTCAAATGCCATTCACCCAGCGGTGACATTTCTGGGGTGTCTGTCACAAGACGTGTATTTATTTTATTTATTTTTATATATATTTTTTTGTCTTATTGTTGTTGTTGTTTGTTTTTATATATCCTTCCATTACAGAAATTTTAAATACTTGTTGTAGTTGTTTTAGTATTATATTCTATCACACAACTTTGAGCAAAGTTTTATTTATTTAGCTTTTCATGACACCGTGGAAAAGTAGTGGTCAAAAATGTTGCATAAGCCCAAGATCGCGGGTTACGGTTCCGCACTCAGTCGTGTATGTGATATAGAATCCTTGTGATTATTCACAATTTTGATATCCTCTTATTTTATTTTGGAGATCTGTTGAAAACTCAAAAATAATTGTTAGTATTGAAAATGATAGCGGCTGTAAAAAGACGAGATGATTTCAAAAGTTTTCAACTTCTTAATAAATCTTAACTTTAGATCTTTCTCTTTAAAGAAAATGAGGTAACGCTGAACAGATTTACCCCCTAATTCATAAACGATTATTAAAGTTAATGAATGCTTTAAGGGATATTTAACCATACAAAATACATACTTTAAAGCTACTTTAATTTTAATAATCGTTTATGAATAACAGTGTTAAATTCTTAGAATAGATCCACACTTCCGAATATTTTGCTCTCACCAAAGGCTTGTACAACCGTTTGCTTACCATAGAATCCATGAATTTCTTAAACGGACCTTTTGTGAAAACGAGCTTGACCTATGCCATCCTGACAAAGTTTTTTAAAATTTTTTTTATAGACAATGAGAACTTCTTTTCAAAATTAATCCTTGATATGATCATACAAAGAAAACTTTTCTAGGAAATTTTCACAAATAAAATAAAAAAATTACTTCACATGTTTGTATCTGCCTTGACTTCACAGTGGTTGGTTCACTGTATCTCGCGCTTAACGCATCTCGTGTTGTTTCTCGTCTTTCTTAAAGTTAATAGGGGTGACACTTTGAGGTGACATATTGAAATTAGTATTAAACAGTTTGTTTGGTTGTTTGTCTGTTGTGTTTTACTTTAACGTGTTTTTTATTTCTATCTCTGCTTTTACGTCTTTTTCTTAATTTTTTTTTTTTTTTGTATGGAATAGTGAAGATTCTCGTAATTAGATAATTAGTGTAAGTGTATGTTGGTCTCCTCTGTATATTTCTCGTTTATTCTTCCTGTGTCCAGTGAAACGTCTGTCCATCTCAACATTCTGTTACAAGTGACAGTTGTAAGTTATTATCGCTAGAGATGAAATTGTAATTAGTAAATTAAGTTAGATTTTGTTTCGTTTTTTTTTTTTCTGAGAAAATAAAATGCAAAAAGTATTTATCTGTTAGAGGCATTTGTGGGAGCAAAACATACAGACACACCTACACAAGTAACTTTTGCACGCTGTTCAGTATTTGAAACAAGCCAAAACTAAAGACAGTGTGCTGTTGAATTAAATTGTTTAACTTGTGTGTCACTTGAATGGAAATATTTCTATAATATATAAAACGGGGCGACTCAGTTAGGATCTTTATATACAGAGAGTTATATAAAAACAAGTAAAAGTATTATATTCGGCTGTGCCGAATCTTAAGTACCCTTCGCCAACGTACGTCTTGCGTTACATATATTTTTAAGTACCAATTTTGTCCTTTCTAAGTTATAAAATAGTCTTAGCAAAAAAAAAAACAACGTCAGTTGCCTATTTTTTTACGTTTATGTATAAATAAATTTCAATTTCCCAACGCTGGAAACGAAATTTAAATTTTTTTTGTTTTTTTTTTTAATGAAACTTTTAATGAGGCATTAAATAGTTTTATTGTAGAAAAACTTAAGATTTTTAACCATTTTGGTCACTTTCATGTACCACAAAATATTGCAATTATCCAACACTGAAATCGAAATTTGTATTTATTTTAATTTTTGATACCAATTTCTTTTTTCCTGAATTAAAAAATTTATTTAATTAGTAAAAAAAAACGACGTTGGTTTCCTTTTTGGTAACTTTATGTATAAAAATATTTCAATTTCTCATCCCCGGAGGCGAAAATTAAATTTTTTTTTCTTTTTTTTACCAATTCAAATCTTAATGAAGCATGCAATACTTACATTTAAGGAAACCTTAAAATGTGTAACCATTTTGGTCACTTTCATGTACTACATTATATTATATGTATCAGAAAAACTTTCAATTTCCCTACTCTGGAAGTGAAATTTAATTTTTTGTTTGTTTTTATTATCAATATAACTCTTAATGAGGTATAAAGTTGTTTTATGTAAAAAATTTTAAATTTTTAACTATTTTGGTCACTTTCATGTACTATGCTGGTCCAACCTTGGATTCGAAATAATGACTTATTTTATATTTAATATTAATTTAAATTTGTTCCATGAAATTATAAAATAGTTTCAGTCAGCAAAAAAAAACAGCGTCAGTTGCTTTAAAATTTTTAAAAAATTTTGTCATTTTCATGTACTACAAAATATTGCAGTGTCCAACCTTGGAATCGAAATTTTTATTTTATTTTAATTTTTGATACCAATTTTGTTTTGCCGGAATAAAAAATAATTTTAACCAGGAAAAAACGACGTTAGTTGATTTTTGGTTATTTTAATGCATAAAAAAATTTAAATTTCCTAACCCTGGATGAGAATTTTTGATTTATAAAATTCTTTTTATCTATGCTAATCTGCATGATGTATAAAATCGTTTTAATTAAGAAAAACTTAAAATTTATAAACATTTTAGTTATTTTATGTACCACAAAACACTGAATGCGCAAAAAAAAAACTTTTAATACCCCATCCCGGGAAAAATATTTTTTATTAATTTGTTTCTGAGGCTTCCCAAAGTATGGAATAGGTTCAATATACAAACAAACAAACAAACAAAAAATTGCTTATTGGTATTAATTTTGCGTGGAAAAGTAGGTGTAAGCTTCCCAGCTCTGGAATCGTATTTCGGATTGTTAATTTTCAATCCATCAGTCCAAGAACGAAGTTTCTAGCTTTTCTGGGCGCTTGGGCAAACCGATTTCATGTACAGACAGACGGACATCGCTCAATCGTCATCGCTATTCATAAGGATCCAGAATATACATCCTTTATGGGATCTCAATATCGAACAAATTACTCATGGAATGCCAAACCTAAATATACCCTTTAACTGTTTTGTGAAGGGTATAAAAATGACTTTTAGGGCCAACCGTAAGGCTATTGTAACCTAGTGTTTGTATTATTCTATGCTCTTGATATATATATATATAGTTTTCTTATCAACCGATTCCGACGTGATAAGCGGTTGTCAATGCTGTTTTATAAAATCGACAACACCTTTTGATCAGATATATATATATATATATATATATATATATAATTTTGAGGTTAAAAAGTTAATTTTTTTCAAATATTTTCGTTTGCGATATCTCAAGAACGGAGTAACCACTTTTGACTCGGTAGGTGGTGATCGATCAATGAAGTTATTTAAAAGTTATCCACTTTCAAATCAGCTTTTTATATGTTTTTTTTTTACTATCTAAAAATCTACCATTTCGAATCGGTTCAAATTCACATAAAAATCAAAGTTTAGAAACATTCTTCAGAACATGAAGAATGACGCAACTAATTAAAAGTCTTAAGCGGGTCACATAGTTACCAGCACATACACTCACCCAAACACCCACTCACACATGCATATAGACATAGCGACTGACTCTAGAATTAATCAGTGACGTTTTTTCAGGACATCAAGGCCTCGAGGTCTTCTGCGATTTTTGAAAATTTTAAATTTTTTTAGCGGAAAGTAAAAAAAAAACAGTAGATTACAATAGAGTAAATAATAAAGTAGAAAACAGCGACGTAATCGCTTTACTAAGAGTTCTCTAAACAAAACTTGTTTAAAAGTTTGCCTGAAAATCTTCACTTGCTCCCGTGTTATGCGCATGTGTATTCGTTTAAGAAACAAAATAAGTTGAGAAAATAGTACAATTAAATTAAATGTTTGAAATAAACATCATATTAAATTATTAAATTGTATTTAAAAGCAATTTTTTTATTGTTAGATACGGTTTTTATTAAAATTTGATTGTGTTTTTTTTTATATTTCATAAACTGTTTTCATAGTAAAGCTGCAAGGATATTTAACAGGACAATTTAAAAAACAACTAAGGACAATTATTGTTTAATAAATTTGCTAATTGAAATGTCGTAGAATTTCTTCAGAGCCGCAAACACTACTTGTCTCCAAGGAAATGTATCAAAAGTACTAAAGTAGTACTTTGTAGTTACACTACAATCCTATTTAGCCAATATTAAGGCGGTTATGGGATAATATACGTACATATTCGAGTTTGATTTCAAAACTTATAATTCTGAGCTTAAGCTTGGCTCTGAAACAAAAGCTGTACAAAATCATCTCAAACTCACAACTCTAGAATTAAACTGAGTTTTCCTTAAAGTAAAAGTTCTAACTGTAGCAAATAATATTTTTTAAGTATATGAAATATATTGTTGTTGTCCTTTTATGTGCTCCTTCTTCCACCACCATAAAAATTTATTGTCTCTCGTACACATAATTTTCCTTTAATTTTTGAGTCTGAAATGAATGTTTGAATTTAGAAAATGAGACTTGGAATATTCATGAGAAGATTAGAATTATTTTTATACTGTCATTTCTATATCCTCCACTCCGCGTAAACACAATTCATTGAAAGGAAGAGAAATACTTGAACTGAGCTATTACGGTTTTTTTTCTGTTTTGTTTCCTTTTTACTTGTATATATTTATGTGTGTGGGTGGGTGGGTGTGTGGGTGTTTGCACGTTTGTTTGCTTTTATACATTTTGTTTGGATGAAAAATTATGATTTGTTCTCTATTTCATTTTGTTTTTCCTGCCAAAAGGGATTAAATTAACGTTATTTGGCTGCCACTGCTGATACGCTGCTGTTTGCTTTTTTTTCTGACAGGCAAAAGTTCTCTGTTTGTAACTCATTTCAGTTGAAACAGTGTCAGTTGTAATTGCTGGAGTAGAAAAGCACAACAAACTCATGAATCATGTTTTTTTTCTTCTTTCTGTTGCTGTTTTATTAATTTCATTTTGGTCCTCTTTATATTTTATTGTTGTGTTTTGTATGTAAATAATATATATTTATGAAATTTTATTAAGGAGTAGAGGGAAGGTGTTTTTGTGAGATTATCTATCAAAGGTGGGAGTATCATTTTAGTTTGTCTTAAGATTGGTGACAAAAGTTGGTATTCAATACTGAAATGTTTAACTAAGAAATTCTCTATAAATTCTTTACCTACTCAAATTTGCATGCGTTAAATTAATAAAATTGTGACAGCGGTTGTGTAATTAAATCAATTGAAAAGTATATATATATATTTCAAAATCACTATAGTAATAAGTGAGAATACTATATTCGGCTATGTCGAATCTTCTATACGTCTGTTACTTTAATATATAAAAACATGTTTCACTTGTCCAACTCTGGAAACGTCCTCTTGATTTTCATTGGATTTCACTGCAAATTTAAAACTTTCTGAAGGGTTAAAAAAGGTTTATTATAAAAAAGCCTAGATTAGTGTTTAATAGTGTTGTTTTTATATATAAGAAAAAATATTCTAAAGTTTTCCAGCTGTAAAGGCATATATTCAATTAATATTTTCAATTTTGAATATATTGCAGAGCATTATATCGGGTGTTTTTTATAGAGTGATACAAGGCCATGTCGTCGCCACGGCTGATGTGTACAAGGCGCAATCTGGAACACCAATTTTCACAAACGTTAACATTCTGACCATCATCGTTTTTGAAGACATATGGGTCAATGACTCCGCCAGCCCATGAAGCGCACCAAACAGTAATTTTATGTGGACGTAATGGTATTTCGACAAAAGCTTGTGGATTCAACCAAAAATGGGATTCGTCGGAAAATAAAATTTTGAATAGATGAGTTTAACGAATAGAACAATTATTTTGATTAAAAATGTCCACAAATTGCACGCGTTGCTCTGGTGTAAGTCGATCCATAACAAAATGTCAGAGCAAACTAAACAAAAAGCAACTACCAGCTGTTAAAAACACCCTATATGTTTATATTACAAAATAACTACAGTAATAGGTGAAAATGCTATATTCGGCTATGCCGAATCTTCTACACCTTTCACCGAGGTACGTCTGTTACTTTGTTGTTTAAAATCAAGTTTCACTTGTCCAACTCTGCAAATGTCTTTTTGATTTTGTTTGCTTTTCACTACTAATTAAATTCTTTCTGAAGTATAAAACAGGTTTATTATAAAATTAGCAAAGATTATTTTGGGGGGTTTTTTGTTTATATAAGAAAAATAGTCCTAAGCTTTCCAGCTCTGGAACGATATATTCAATTTTGCTAATTTTCATTATCGATATATTTACGAATATTTCTGAAATATCAGTCCATCATAATAATTTGTCTAACTCTGAAATCTTTTTATTGGTGTCCTTTGATTTTTAATAAAAATGAAATTCATTTTAATGTATCAAAACTGAGTTTGATTGCGAAAATAAATCGTTTTATTGGCCACCTTAAATAAAAAGTAGATATATTCGCCTCTGGAGCTATATATTTTCTGATCTCTAATAATAGCAAATTCTTTATTAAAATAACTATTAAATATGTTGAATTTATAAAGAAAACGAAACAATTCATTTTACTTAAGTGTACCAAAAATAATGCCAACTTTCCAACCCTGGATTTGATTTTGTTTGACAATTAAAATTTCTTTAAGATTTAGAGAACATATGTAAATGTTAGAAATCATCGAACAGAATTGTGTAGTTATTTTGAAATAAACAAATATTAAATTTTCCATCTCTGGAACTGTAGTTTTGTCATATCTGATTGCCAGTGCCAATAAAATGTTGCTTCTTCTCGATGCGAAAAATTTTGAGGTTATTGTTGGGTGATTTTTATACCCTTCACAAAAATGTGAAAGGGTATATTTAGGTTTGTCATTCCGTGTATAATATCTTCGATATTAATATGCGACCCCATAAAGTATATATATTCTGGATCCTTGTGAATAGCGATGACGATTGAACGATGTCCGTCTGTCCGTCTGTCTGTACGTGAAATCGGTTTTCCCAAGCCCCCAGAAGAGCTAGAGACTTCGTTATTGGACTGATCGATTGGAAGTGAGCTAACTTAGAGTGGTATTGAAATTCAGAAAATCGGAAGGACGGCTCCAGAGCTGGGAAGCTTACACCTATTTCTCGACGCAAAATTAACACCAAAAACCGATTATTTTTTTGTTTATTTCAAAATCGCACCTTTTTCAATATTGTCCATTTAAAACTAAAAAAAAACTTCCAGGGATGGGAAATTACATATTTTTTGCACGTTCCGTATTTTGTGGTACATATAATAACTAAAATGTTTAAGAATTTAAAGTTTTTCTTAAATAAAACCGTCTTTGGTGTAATGAAGATTTGCATCGATGAAAAAAAAGTTTTTCAATTTAAAGTTCCCATCCAGGGTTAGGAAATTAATATTTTTTTTATACAATAAGCTAACCAAAAATCAACTGACGTCGTTTTTTCCTGGTAAAAATAATTTTTTATTTCGGAAAAACAAAATTGGAATAAAAAATTTAAAAAACTCAAGATTTCGATTCCAGGGTTCGATACTCCAATATTTTGTAGTACATGAAAGTAACGAAAGTGGTTACAAATTTGTAGTTTTTCTTAAATAGAACCGCTTTATACATCATGAAGACTTCCATTGGTAAAAAATAATTTAAAAAAAATTAAATATTTGCCTCCAGGGATCGGAAATTGAATTTTTTTTTTTTTTTTTTGCACATTCGGTATTTCGTGGTACATATAATAATTACAATGTTTAAAAATTCTAAGTTTTTCTTAAAAAAAAAAATTTCACTTCCAGGAGCGGGAAATTGAAATTTTATAAAAATTATAGGGCAACTAACGCAGTTTTTTTTATTTTGAATATTTTTTTTATTTAAAAGTAACCAAAATATGCAACTGAAGTTGTTTTTATTGCGCTTATAAATTAGAAGGCACATAATTGGTACACAAAATTTTGTATTTAAAAAAAATTGTAATTGTAAATCTTTCCACGACATGAAAAAGTCGTATCGATTTTCTTCTAAAATTTCCTTCAAATAATATTAATAATAAATAATACAACTTCAAAGTGAAAGTGTATAATCACATACGATTTATTTGCGTGTGAAGTAACAGTCAAAGAAATTATGATAACCGCACTGAACACGCACGATAACTGACGATGGGAATATAGCGACTTCCGGGAACTTCACTTTTCTGTTGTCCTGCGTGTTTCCGACAGTAAAATTGTTGTTAATATTCTACTGTTAACGTTACAAACCACTTTAAATTGAAACGTGTCCAATATTTTAAAAAGCATTTCTGTATTCTATCTCTATCATATATAACTTAATGGGTGTTTTTTTTATAGAGAGACAGAAGTTTAAATCATAATGAAACCAAAATATATATTTAAATGAATGAAACGGGCTTTATTGGAAAGAAAATTTTATGAAATTAATGTTCAAATATGATTTCTGAAGGCGCGATCTGGAACATAGATTTTCAACGACTTTTTGCTGCATTTGCGGCCGTATTTCGACGATAATTTTTCGAATGTTGGTTTCCAGCTGTTCAATTGCTTGTGACTTAACATAAGCCCAAAAAATAAGTAATCAAATGGGGTTAAATCACACGATCTTGGTAGCTGTAACGTGAAATTATAGTTTCATTAAAATTTTCTTTGAGTAAATTAATTGTAGCGCCCGATGTGTAGCATGGGGCTCCATCCTATTGGACCCACATATCAGCGAGATTAATGCCACATAATTAAGATTCGAATAAATTTCTAATTATATTCCTATATCCTTCACCATTGATAATAACATTCTGAACTCTATCGCTTTTGAAGACATGGGGGCCAATGACTCCGCCAGCCCATAGAGCGCACGAAACAGTCATTTTCTGTGAATGCTTGTGTACTCTCTTACCTCGAAATGCAACGATTCCGCTTATTTGCGTACCCAATCAACCTAAAATGGGCTTCATCGAAAAATAAAGTTTTGAATGGACGAGTTTGACGAATAGAACAACTATTTTGATTAAAAATTTCCACAATTGTAAGCAGATTCATAATTAAATTTCAAATGTAACGAAACAATATGCAACGATCAGCTGTTAAATGAGTGCTCAAATAAAGCAGTGATGCCAACTCAAAGTTTTGACACACGCGTTATATATTTTTAAATAAAATTTAACATTTTCGTGGGTTTTAAGCTTTTTGAAATTTAAAAGCTAAAAAGTCTGATTTTCATCTCTTGCCCTCAACAGATATTTTCTGCATTTTCATTATGAGACTCACTCAGGGTTTGAGTTCGTTTAGAGATCTCTGGCAGAAAAGTTTCACTAAACTGCCAATTTTCTTGGACCTCATCTTTTTTCAATCCATATCCACCAGAATAAGTTTGATAGGGTGGTCGCTTCGGCTACCTTTAGACTATTTAAATAATAATCGGTACAGGCTTCTCTTAGAAATCCTTTTAGTGCTTAAGAAATTAGGGCTTTTCGAATTCTTGATTGTCCAAGAAATATGAAATTTTTTGTAATTAGTTGTTGTTTTTATCTCGATTTTCTGCTGTTAATGTTGTTGTTTGATTTTCTTTTTAATTTCTCTAATTTATTACGAAAATGCGTAGAGGGATTTAATAAATAAACGTTACTGTTTCTACTACTTTTGGGCTGCAAAGATCTGCTAATCATAACTAACACAAACACATCCAATTATTTATATTCATCTCAATGCACAGTGGCCGATTGAATAGGGTTTTCTTTTTATGGAAATTCAGTGAAATAAATATTAAATTAATATCACTAATTTACATATAAAAACTTTTTTTTACTTTTAAGAAGTTAATGTTCAATTAAGCTTTTTATTAAGAAGAGGTTTATTTAGAAAATTTCCCGATCCGTAATGTTTTCGAGGCCAATAAGTCATCTTGTCAGAGTTCCTTATATATTAAAAGGAAATTAAAATTCATAATGAAAATGAAACAAAATCAAAAAGTTCACTTCCAGGGCTGTACAATTGCAACGCAATAAAATAGTTGCATATGAAAATAAACAAGTATAACAAATTTTTATTTTTCTCTATTAATTTCGCATATTTTGATAAAATTGATTGGCAAAAAAGACAAAACACATCCAGGGCTGGAAAATTAACTAAATAATACAATTTATGTTTAGATAATAAAAATATGTTGTGTAGTAGAAGCGAATTAAAATTCGTAATAAGAATTAAGCAAAATCAAAAATATTCAATTCCAGGGCTGGACAATTGCAATGTTTTTTTTTGCATATCAAAATAAACAAGTAAGACAAATATTTCTTTTCTTTACTACTTTCGCACATTTAATATATTTTGATAAAATTTATTGATTTCAGGAATTAGAAAAGCCGAAAACAGAACCAAGGCTGGAAAATTAACTAAATAACAGTATTTATTTTTTAGAAAACAAAAATATTTTGGGAATTATAAAGAAATTTAATTTCGTAATAAGAATTTAACAAAATCAAAAGAGTTGATTGCAGGGTTGTACAAGAAATATTTAATATGTTTGAAAGAAATTCATTGCTTTTAAATATCATAAAAGCAGAAGAGACAGCTCCAGAGCTGGAAAATTTAAATTTATTTGTGAATATTGGAATAATAAAGTCGTTCTAATATATTTTTGCAATCAAACATATTTAAGCTAGTAATAAAAATGAAGATATATAAAAGTTTCAATTCCAGGGTTGGACAATTGAAATTTTTTTTGTACGTTAACATTAACTACTATTTTTAAAATAACATAACATGTATTCAAAAAAAATTAAGAACGATTAACCTAAAGGCCTTCCCTGTAACTTCCTGAACCTGATATTATATGCTTTGGAGCTCTTCCAGTCACGTGATAAACGGTGATTGACGTAGCTGTCGATTATTGTAGACGAAACGAGAACTTTAACTGATCAGATATATGATTTCGAGATTTTCGAAAGAAATAACTTCTTAGAATTTTTTTTATCACGTTATCTCACGATCCGATCAACCGATTTTTACTCTATAACTGCTGTAAATTAAAAGAGCGAATTTATCTTAAGGCTCCATTAGTGAAGCCGCCGAAAAATTATTCTAAGAAATCGCTTTGAAGAATGTTTTTTTTAAGTCCTTTCCTACGAATCGGCTAAAATTCGGGGGAAAAGTGCAGGAACTTTTCCCTTTTGATTACCATCAAAAAAGTGGGAACACCAAACTGTTAAGATATATTCTTAAGATATATTGCTTTTTAGCAATTTTTATCGCTCGCGATATCTCGCGAACAAACTAACCTATTTGGACCCGGTTTGCGATGATCGACATTTACATTTCAAAAGCTGTTAAGTTTGATGATTCGATCGGTTGGATCAGTTGAAAAGTTATTGAAAAATAAAACATTTTTGAAAATGGGGCTTCTTTTATTTATTTTGAGAAGTACAATATACCGATTCGAATAGGTTGAAATTCACAGGAAATTCAAGTTTAAAAAGGCTCCTCAGAACGCCACCAGTTAAATGTTCAAAAATTGTAAGAGGGTCACATGCCTACACACACACGCACACATAAAATACCCTTAGTTGTGGGTTCACAAAATGAATCAAGGAAGCCTCCTATAACCTTAAGACGTGGAGATCTGAAGAGAACTCAACTTAAAAAAATCATTATAATCGTCCGACTTTTTTAAATATTAAATTTTCTTATCGGGAAGTTCAAAATTGATTTATTTCAGCTCAAGTAGAAAAAGAAACCTAAAAATTGCGCAAAAAAACTATTTTTTGCATTTGGTATCCGAGAGATATAATATGGATGGTCTCAGTTTAAAACCCCGATCTCTGTGGTTAGTTCTCTATCATTTTGTTTCTCGTCGCTGTGACAAATGATAAATTTAGCTGTCCCTACATACTCATGATCGTCTTCTTCTATATAGTTTCGCATATGTTTTAGTGTGGGTGTATAGCAGCTACTCGTTAGTACTCCGTAATTTTGGTGTAGCGAAACGTCCCACAGTGCATGTTGTCGTATTTACATACACACTTTTACATATTTTGTTAGCAATCTTCTAAACGTTGTTCTTGTTGTTGTTTCCCTTAATGCTCCTGAACTTTTTATATTAATTTTTACTTTTCGCTTTTCATTTTCCCACCGTTTCTGTTTATTTACTGTTTTCTCTGTTTTCTGGCTCTTGCGTCTTCTGTTATTCCTTTTTTTCTGTTTTCTTTACTTAATTTTCAGTTTATTTTTGAGTGGTATTTACTTGTCTTTTTTTATCCAGAGTTATGGATTTTGTTGCTGCTGTTGTTTTTTGTCTGTCAAATTCATAATTTCAATGCAAAGAAAAGGAAACATTCTGCAATTGTTAAGTCCTTTTCATTTATGCTGTGCAAAATCATTATCCTATTTCTTGTTATTTTGCGCTGCATATTTAGACTCCTTTTAAACAGTTGAATTTTTTTTTCTCTTACAAATTCACTTGTTCTTAATGAGAATTTGTATCGTTTTATTAAAGAAAAAAGTTGTTATTGATGTTACTGTTGTTGTTGTTGTTGTTGAAGCGCTCGTGTGATGTTGTTGTTTTATCTGCAGAATTTATTTTGTTTTTCAGAAAAGTTATTCACATAATTTTAAGTTAATTCTTAAAATTACAATATTTTGTAAATGCCGAATATTAGAAAATACGTTTATTTCAGCTTTTTAGTATGTAGTGGGTACATATTGTTCTTTGTTGTGTTCCAGGGAGGTTAAATTTACAGTCAGTGGGCGAGTTTTTCAATAGGCCTTTAAGAGAAAATATTTATAATTGTTTTTAAGCCGCATGAGGACCTCAGGAATACTGCTGAAATGCATTTATTTTACAATAATCCACAAGATATCTTTTCTGGCACTTGCTAGCCGCGGCTCTTGGCTGGACTACAGCGAAGGTATTGTCATATTTGGATAAATCATTTCCCAAAGAAGCGTAACCATTAAATCTAAATGAAATTCCTTTTGATTCAAACAAGTGTTTATTGAGCTAAACGGTTAAATATCACACTTTCATCAAATCAGACCAATTCTGCGAGCCCGTCTCTGTGTGTATGTATATAAGTGTGTAGTGTGTTTGTGTATCTATGTGATCCTAATAAGTTTGAAGCGGGTGAACCTAAAGTTAGATTTTCTGTCTATTCAAGCCTATTCGAATTAATAGATTTCAGGATATTAAAAATATCTACAACTTAATTGCCACTGAGCCACTAGTTATTGCAATTATGGGATGTGTCAAGCTGTTTGGCTAAGAGTGTTTTTTTTTGTTGTTATAGACGGCCTTATCGATCTATTCTACAAACTAATCATTGACATTTCAAATTCAAGTGTTGTACTGTTAACAGGATATCGTGAACGAAAAGGTTCGAACAAAGTGATATTTTTTTTAACTCCGAAATGATAGATCCGATCTGGAAAATTATTGGAACAGTTCAACTTTTTTTTGATATATATATAAGAAGATAAAATAAACTTATTTTCTCGGTGATCAAAAATACTTTTTATTATAGATTTACTACGCTGAAGGGCACACAACATTCGACATAGGCGACTATAGTATTTTGCTCGCTTTTACTAGTTTCCTACAGCGCACAGTGGGACTTCTTGTGCAATGAGTAATTTTTTCGACATATAAAATTTAAAAAGTTTTCTAGAAAACAGATTCAGTATGAAGAAACCATAAATTGTATCCCATAAAGACGTTTATTTATCTTTGAAATAATGAAGTAAAATCACATGTGAATTTTGGTTCAAAATATTGAAAACTGTTTACGCACTTCTATAGTGTTTGTACGTAAGATAATTTTATTGTCCTGATTTAGTCAGTGATTTTTTGCAAATAAAGCCTTTTCTGCATATTTTAAGAAAAGAATTATAAAATTCATTCTACATTAATAAATGGGAAGCCTAAAAAAATTTCAAAGTCACAACAAGAACTCACTTTCCCATTTATTTATGTGAAAGTTTGAAATAAATGTCTTTAGTTATTCTAAGAAATGTTGGGTGAAGGTTCCCTGATGATCTGCATTAGCCCCAGTGAAATGCGCATGGGAACTAGCTAAAACCCCTCAACTGATCAATTTGAAATTTTTAATAAGATTTTGGGAAAAAAAACTCATAATTAAAATTAAACTTCATCTCTAGTTTCTATAATCTTTATTTCTGGCTTATTCGGCTTCTTCAGAAAGCATGCCAATAGGAGTTATTGCCGCATCCATGATATCTTTTCCGCGTATCAGTATTTTGTGTAAAAAAGTTTTTGGGAAAAAAGAACTAGAAGATTTTTAAAAAAAGCCCCAAAATATAAACTAATTATAGATTAAGGTTCTCCAGAAAATGTGATAGAGTTCCAACAAATACAGATGTTTTTCATCGACTACTAGTATTGTCAGATCCTTCTATAAGTAGCATTAGATGTCAACCCCGCAAACAGGTTCTAAGACTTGATATAGCTACAGAAATGATAGATGATAAATAAAAGTCTATATTTAAATGCATGTATTGCAATTTATTTATGAAATAATTAGTTTTGGTAAAGAAACAAAAAGTTGTGGGAAAAAATATAATATGAGTTATATGGGCGGTAAGTGGTGGGCATTAGTTGAGATAATAAAGGCTCTGTGCCAAATTTCCAAAACCCTGGAGCCAAAAAAAATTTTGGTTTCTATGAGCGGTGGGTAGTGATCGTGGCCATTTTTGATGAAACTTTATATATTTCTTAATTGAGCTAACCAAAATCTCAAAGCAAAATTGCAAAAACTTTGGGCCATAAATAAATTTTGGTTTCAATAGGCGGTGGGTTGTGGGCGTGGCAATTTTAATAAAGCTTTATGTTCTTCTTAATTGGGCTAACCAAAGGCTCAGAGCGAAATTTCAACATTCTACGAGCACTCCTTATATATTTTGAAAAACATTGTATGAACAAATCCCACTGTGCAGCGTACAGTTCTTTGAATTATAATATTTTAGTATATAACAGTTCTATCTATTCCTTTAATGACTTTAAAGGCCCCCTCGTTTTATGTACGCCTTTACCCCCCCTTTTAAATCGACTACCTCCTGCTCTTATTTGTATAAACTCTGTCATTTGACTAGAAATAAGAGAAGTATTCGCACATATTATCTTTTGCCTCGTAGTTGGGGAGCAGTTAATATGAAGTATGACTTCATACATATAATTTTTGACATTTATAACCAAAGTTGTACTTTTGCTTTTCTATATATATATTCGTATGTATGTGAAAGATATTTTTGTATGTAATAAGAATTATAAAATATGCTTTTGCCGAAACTTAAAACGTGCTAAATTAGTATGAATAGGAGTTAAACTTTAAGACAATAAAAATAGGTTTGATTAAAATTAATTACGTTGTTATGTACGAAATAAATTCCAATTAATGATATTTTCAAAAGACAAAGTTTTGTCGAAAATTATGTGCCACGATAAATATGAAAAGATGGCTGGCTGGTGTCTCTCTGTTATTGTTCATGAATGTTTCCTAGAAAATATGAAATTCTTTAGAATTTTAATCCCAATTTGTAAATTTTACTGAGCAAACATAAACTAATTGGCAATTGCCTATTTTGAAGAAAATAAAGTTAAGCAAAGAAGAAAGCAGAGTCCGCCTAAAAAAGCAGTGTTATTTTAAATAAATATAAATCTAATTAAATTAAAATAGTACATAAAAAATGTGTTCAACTTAAATTAACTACAAATTTTTTCTGCTACAAATCATTCCATCTTTATAAAATAGCCAATTTGAGAAAATTGTAATCAGAAAACAAAGTTTTAAATCAGTGCTAACGGCTACATAATGAGATCAATTAAACTGTTTTATCATATTCATGTTCATGCATCTTCTATAAAGTTAAGGTTTTAGAGAGGCGTTCACTCCTTCCTAAATTATATGAAACGGCACATCCGGCCTTGTGATATTTCACACAATTTATGTTCTTAATTGTAAACGGTTGTGATGTCAAATAATGAAAATTGAAATTCAAAGAGTTGAAGGTATTTAATATTTGCCAATTTTAGCAAATATTTGTTAAATGCAGAGATGTGGAAACTATTAGCTTTTACATATACACACACATGTGCTTAGAGTGCCGGAATATATAACCTGGTCCAAGAAGCTGGACTTTAATGGTGAGCCAATTATAAATAGTGTGTTACATTGATCCAGATATTATCTAGTGCTGAGATACTATCGATAATGTTAAAAGATCCAATATATCGATAGCAAAAATATCGATTTTGTTATTTAAAATACAGTTTTGAAAACTTGCAACAGTTACAATGGGAATAAAATGGTGCCTTCCAAAAGCCAGCTTGAGTATTTGAAAAAGAAAATGTTTAACTGGCGCGAGTAGAATTCTTCAAAAGTTGCCATCTAAAATATTCTGCGTAAATACTTGAACTGTCCTTTTAGAAAATAAGTAGAGCTAAAATTAAGTTACTGTAGCCGGAGGGTAAAAACATATAATAGATAGTGAAATCTTAACTTTTGATAGCTATCGATAACAGAACATATCGGTAGTATACCAACACTATTGTCGGCAAGAGGGAGGGAAAACACTTGGGCAGCTACCTTATCTGTTTAAAACATAAGATGAATTTTGAAAATTGTTCAACTCTTTCTATTTTGTCTCCTACTGAGTACACCCCTCGAAAATAACTTGTTCTAGTGTTATTTTTCTCGGAAGCATACGGAATTTATATCATCAATCGTCATGGGTCTCTTTAATGTGGAGGACAAGTAAAAGTCCTAGCTAAATGCGGTGGTTAAGTCTTGACTACTGGCGAACAAATTACGAACACCGAAATACAACAATTTCGGAACAATCTTAAGCTCTCTTAGCAATTCGGTTTGTATCTCCTCAATCATCGAAAAATGCTGCCCTCTCATGGGTCTTTTTAATCTTTGGTACAGAAAAAAGGCTCTGGAAGCCATATCTGGTGAATGTGCTTGTTAAGTCGGGGCTACCGTGTTCAGATTGGCCAATATATTATGAATGCGAAAATACAAAAATTTCGGAACGAACTTAAGCTCTCAGGGATTTGGTTTTTTCTCATCAAGCATTTCAAAACGTGGTCCTTTTATGGGCCTCATCAATCTTGAGGACATGAAAAAGTCTCTAGGACCACATTTGGTAAATGCGGTGGTCCTGTTGGCTATGAACACGAAAATACGACAACTTCGGAATTAACTTCGCTACCTCGGTAACTACTCTAATACTGATTCACTCTCTCTCTCCATTGGTGATTAGCAGGGCAACCAAAAATATGCTTTAAAAAAAAGGTTTTAAGCACATAAAAAATGCTGTAAAAAATAGGAAAAATGCTCTTAAAATGTAAAAAATATGCTCTAAAAAGTTTTGTTTTTCTTAAAAATATAAGATTTTATTTAAAATATAATGAAAAAATAAAATAAAAAATAAACATGTTAGGGAATTCATTAAATAACTTGTTACTTTAGGAACATATTACATGTCTTAGACAACATATGCTAAATACATAACTACATACTAATTTATGTAATACAAAATACGAATTAAAAACTACGTTGTAAGCAAATTTGTACAAGTATAAGTCTGTGAAATATATTAGCTTAATTCATATTGGAATTGCAATAAATTACGACGTGTTGACTTAAATTCTCAAAAAGAAAGTTTTGTCTGTTGCTTCTAAAAATACTTTTATAAAAAGAAAAACTTCTTTCTACATCCGCTGAATTCATGGGAGCATATTCTGGAGTTGGGCTTGCTTTAGAACCATTCAGCTGACTACAAATATTTTTTATTGTTTCAAGGCCTTTGTTTTTATCCATAACTCGTTTTAACTTATTTCGAACAATATGCTTAGAATCGGAGTCAGGCACATTGTCGATCGTTTTAACGGTGTCGTTCAGTATTTTTATTTGCTCAGTTAGGGAAATACCAGCAGTTTGAAATTTTTTGATATTGTTGGCAATAAATCCACAATTCGATGCAATAAAACCTAAATCTGTTTTTGTTTTAGATTTACGTAAAGCTTCTTTTGGCAATTTTAACCGATTGAGCATCATCTGTTAAACTATCTAAAACTTTCAAAACTTTTTCGTTATTGGTAGCATAATAATTTACAGCCTCAATCCATGTACCCCAACGGGTTGTTATTGGTTCAGGTGGGAGAGAAAGTTCCGGCGGCGGCTTACCGGATTTTCGAAGAACTTTTCTTTTAACGATTTAAAAAATTGTTGGTGTTTAAAACTTAAATATTAAATAACCAAGAAGCTAAGGCTCAACGTGTTTATATACATAAATAGAATAAGATAAACATCACACTATTCTGCAAAATTCAATTCGCTTTGGTTATGTCAGTGGCGAATTCAGTTCGCCGTAGTCGATTAGATGAACTCCACCTGGTTGTAAATTGTTCAAGTACACATTAAAAATAGTTGGAATGTAGTCATAACAAAAATGTTGCAAGAAATGCTCTTTTAAGAGCAAAATATGCTCTTAAAGTTGCTTTTAAAAGTAAAATATGCTCTTAAAATTAAAATATGCCAACATATGCCCTTAAGGGCAAAATATGCCAAAATATGCTCTAAAAAATCGATGCCAAAATTCCTAAAAATATCTGAAACGGATAAATAACTACCTCATATGTTTGTAAGACATGCAGAAAAAAATATGATATATCATAAATTTGGTTGCCCTGGTGATTAGTTATGGCGTCGTGTCTTCCACCTTTTCGAACTTCGTTGAAAAGTTCTCACCACTTTACAAATTCTCTAAATCAAAGTACATTCACTGCTTACTTTTCAAATACTATAATTTTGAGCATTTAATTTCATATTTTACACAACATTTTATGGAAATTTTTTTATCAAAACTAGGGTTAATAAGATAAAAATAAAACTCTAATTGAAAGCACGTTGTCTGCAAAGTTTAATAATTTTCCTTATATATTTTAATTGATCTCGTACATGGGCCTGGTTCTAGAACTTATAATCAGCCTTGTCATGCAATAAATTAGCAACCATTGTTTTGTTTTCCAATATCGCAATTAATTGTTGTCCAAAATTGCAAATAAGTTGAAAGTTTATTGCAAAATAACTGGTTTGCTTCCTCACGATAGAGTATTTATAGACAACGTATCAAAACGAGTGTATTTAAATAGTAATATTGCGGTCTGTTACTGCCAGATTGAGGGCAATAATAAGTACCCCTCGACGGTAAACAGATGACGCAATATAGACACAGCGGCTAGACGCAATATAGTAGGGCAGACAGAAAAATGTGGCTTTGCTACAATAATAAATAATATTAACAACAAGGAACCGTACGGACTTATCGAGGTTTATCGCAATTGTGACGGGGCATGGGATGATCGGCTGAAATGTTATCAGCACAGGCCTGACCTATAACGAGTTCTGTCACAGTTGACGTGAGGAAGGCATAACATCTCTCGAAACACATAAGCTTAGGCAGTCATATACTGGCAGAGCTCTCACAGTCATCAGAGATTTATCTGGTAGGCCTGGGCTATTTGATATCGGTCGAAATTTAAATATAAATTATTTACCAATTTCGATAGCTATCGAATGCTATAATTTACGAGAGGTTGGTTATATTATCCTTAATAGAAGCCGTAAGTCCATACGGAATGAAATTGCCGATATCGACGCCATAATGGTCTGTCAAAAAGGCATTACCCAGATTTTAATTCACTGCTTGAACGTAGCGAGTAGCCAGGTAAACTAAATCAAACGAAACCATCCCTTGATGGCAAATTTTATGCACTCGCACAGGCATATGCCCACACATTAACTCTGGTTAATCAATTAATCTTGGGAGCGTAAAATAAAAGCAGTCATAAAACTTTTATCAATTCCTATTGGAAAGGAAACGCTTTCCAAAAAAAAAGGCGCGCTGTAACATATTAAAATATAATTAAAATTATTAATAAAAAACCAAAACAATCATAAATTTTATGATCCTAATTTGACTTAAAGGTTTCCCATGGCTGTCGGTAGGCGGCATGTTCTGATGTTTGAAATTTAGTTACACTCGTGTATTAAATAATACATACATAGATCTCTGTATGTGTATGTTACCAAAAAATATTGCTGCCGTTCTTTTGTAAGATGATGCGAGACGTTTTGTTGTTTGAAACATTTACGACTCTTATTAAACATATAAAATCGTTTATGTGCGTACAATGAATTCTGTGTGATTTTTGATAAAACGAGAATGAGATGAAAAGAGATGGGAAATGGTAGATGGAAGATGGAACAGAAGAAGATTGTGTTTGCTTAATCTAATGATTTATATAAAATTTAGGTCGCCATATAGTCGCATTAATTACGCCTCATAATGAGTGATTTATGCGAGCTCAGTGCCTCATGTTAAATTATAGAAATGAAATTGTACACAAACACATTAAAAGAGTAACAGACACATACACACACAAACATACTTTGGCATTCACTCATACACGCATAATATTCATGCATGCAAAGCATCCAAATTTATGAACCTACGAGGCTGAACAGAAAATTAGTTTCCAAAGTTAATATGAAAAAAAAGAACAAGACAATGTAAAAAATGTTTAATTCAGCTAAAATTAACCAAAATTAAATGTGCAGTTGTAGTGGAACCAGAACCGTCGTTAAACTAAAAAAGTATATCAAGCCCACAGTTGTAGGAAACCGGAAATCAGTTCGCATATCCCATTAAAATCTATCCTCTTCCCTAACGAAGCCAGTGTACTTCAGGTTCTAAGAAAAGCTACAGGAATAGGCTGATATTATTGCCAGGCGACGCTTCTATCCCCTCTGGTTAGACAAAGTATGAAAGAATGTACTATTCAGGCTGACATTATCCTTCGATCTTCATTCGAATATCAAGCGAAATAAATTTTCAAATAAAAATGTTTTCCTCTTTTCTTTTACAGTATCTTTTTAAAATATTTGTTATGTCCAGCAATTCTTAATTATCTCGTGTTTAAGGCCACGATACATGTGTCCAAATCACATCAAACCTGGTGCTTGCACTAGAGAAGATGATTGATGAGAAACCCCTCTAAAGGGTGGTTGAATTGTAAGGGCCGATGTTGAATGGGAACCACACCTAAACATCAAGTTTTTTTCGGCATTTCTCAATTTCAGACTAACTCGATTTAAACAATGGAAAGACCCACAATCGAGCAACGGGTTAAAGTTATTCAGGCGCATTATGAAAATGGGCGTACGAATAAAAATGCATATCGTGCACTTTGTGATATTTTCGGTCAATATAATCGTCCAAATGTGCGTACCATCGGAAAAACCGTGTAAAAATTTGAGCAAACCGGGTCTGTAGGAGATGTGAAAAGACTCGTACTACACAAAATATTGCTGCTGTTCGCGATAGTGTGGTTGAAGAGCAGCCCTCCTCAACTCGTCGTCTTGCCCACTCAAGCTGGTCGTTAATTAAAATTATGCATAAAGATTTGCATTTACACGCTTACAAGGGACAATTGACTCAAGAACTAAAGCCTCTTGACCATTCCAAGCGTCGTCAATGGTCAGAATGGTGGCAATAAATGGCAACAGTGGATGACCACTTTTCGAAGAAAATCATCTTCACCTCAGTGGATTCGTGCATAAGCAGAATTGCCGCATTTGAACGAATGAAAATCCAAGAGAGATTTTCGAAAAACTAATCCAGCCACAAAGATTGACTGTTTGGTGCGCTCTATGGAATGGCGGCATCATCGGGCCGTGTATTTTTCAATCTGAGGTCGGTCAGGCAGTTACTCAGAATGGTGTTCGCTATCGTGAGATAATAACGAACATCTTACGGACCGAATTGGAAGATATGGAAGCAGACGATATATGGTTTCCACAGTATGGTGCCACTTGCCACACCGCTAACGAAACAATGCCTCTTTTGTGCAACAAATTCAATGGCCGTGATATCTCACGAGGTGGCGATGTCAATTGGACGCCAAGATTATGTGATTTGACACCGTTGGACTTCTTTCTTTGGGGTTATTTTAAAGAAAAAATTAACGTCGATAAGCCAGCAACAAGAGCTTAAGGATAAGATAATTCGGCACATTAACAGCATAGAACCCTAATTATGCCTCAGCGTCATCGAGAATTCTGACCATTGGTTCGCGGTGTGTCGCCAAGGTCAAGGCGCCCATTTAGCCGGCATTTTGTTGCATACATAGTTGAACCATAATAATATTATCATTATAAAGACAACGACAACAATTTCATAAATAATTTGTTTTTTTCAAAATCAACATCGTCCCACCCATCGGTCGGATGAAAAAGTAAAATATTATTTTCTTAAATTTAACTCTTATTGGGTAAATTATCAGACAGTGTTTTATATTGTAAAGACATGTTAAACATTTCACAGCACAAGAGAAAGTCCAGAACAGTTTTGTGTATATTGAATTTAAGAAATCGGCCAAGAGGGGAGCCAGCAATTCTGTGGTCAGAGAAGAAGCACTTTGTGGACTCGCATCAAATATGATACGAGAAGACATGAGGCTGGAGATTAAAAATATTACGGACTACCTCTGGTACAATCTCCCCGCAAAGAGAAAAGCAAATTTGATGATTGTGACCTACAAATAAAATCGGTTCAAGGGTCTTATAACCTTCGGTAAAAACAATCTAAGAATGCTTAACAGCCTCCTCACAGGCAGGCCATTGTAGGGTGACAAAACACCTCCAAAAGCTTGGCAATGAGCTACAAATTCTGTTATTATGATGTTGAGGCTTCGGAAGGAGTGTGAAGCTCTATGCCGTAGGAAATGTAGCTAAAAGGACAAGCACCTATTAAAGGATGGGGGACTATCAACTGATGAGGTGCTGTAGCACTCGTCAGGGGATACAGCAGACCTTTTCTGCTCGCAGTTGGCCTTAACGTTTCTCGTTGTTAATAATTCATTCAAAATTTGTTCATTCCTCGACGTTTCAGGAAACCATTTTATACTGAAAGATCCAGTCTATATAAACATGACTCTCATGTAATGAAACTTCAAATCAGAGAACACCGATAAAATCTGATAAAGACCTTTTCAGATTGTACGCCTACCTAAATATGAATGATTTAACTCTGAGGACTGTAATAAAATTCAACTAAATGAATATATTTATGTTTAAACGACAGTGCTAAATAAGTGTTTATGTATGTGCACTCAGGGATGGTAAATTCAGTACAATTGTATATTGTTTACTACATATCATATTGAAAAAGGTTTGGATGTTTTATTATGAGACTGCCCTTACTCGCACATCGGTGGCCTTACAGGCCATTCGGCACCCCCAAGTGATTTTTTGCGCTCTTTTTCAAAAGTTATATGAAACATGGAAAGCAATGATGTAAAGCGGTGAGTGTGTTATAGGCCTGAGCTGGGGCCTTTAGGCACGACCCGCTGTGCAGTAACACTTCCATAACATTTCTAATACAATACGAAAATATTTCCTATTTCATCTGTTGGCGTTTTCTTTTCTGGAAAACATTTAAAATTGTTCCCTTTCTTTTCTAAAAAGTAACAGTCTGGAGGAGTTTTAAAACACAAAGAAATCAGCATAATTAAAATTAAGGAGTCTTAAAACGACATATTCCCAAAAATTTATTAAGTTGATAAGAGAAATCAGCATATTTTGATTTATATGCGTTGTCCTTAATGGCCGTTACTCTTCACACATATTTTAAGTGATAGTATCACCTTGGACCCTTCATAGGAAATGTGAAATTTATATTTTAGTAAGCGGAAGTAGCAAAAGTTGAGGACAAAAATCTCTTACAGGAAAATGAGCCGTAAGTTCGTATTCAGACAGAAGATTTCTTACACCACAAAAATAATTTTTTTTAGATTAATTTCATGGAAAATCGGCTCAGTTTTCATTTGTAGTCTAAACATGGTTGCTGTTCATTAATTTCAAGGAAAACTGGAACAGTCTTCCTATTGAAATTCTTCGGCTTAATGAAATATCAATAGGCCAGTATATTATGGGTCATGTTATGGGACCGACCAAACGTTTTTTATCTCGAAAACATTTTATCGACTAATTTTGAATCGCATCAGATCTTTAAATGATTCATCAAATATCTTACAAACAGTAAATAACTTAAGAAATAGATCGTCCCAATGCAAGAAACTTTAAAATCTGTGCGATTAGAGATCGATTATTCCCCATGTTATGCGCTACACCAGAAATTTGATACCCTTATGGTTCTTCATACATTCCAGTTGGGTCTTAAGACATTAGAAAATATTAATAATAAAATATTTTATAAATTGTTAATAAAGTTAAGGAGGGAAAATTAAAATATTTCAAAGAAGTACAATTCGGGAAATGGTAGTTACCATGCCTGTACGTACTCTTACACACGATTATTGTGCGCTAGTGTTGGTAAGTGGTTGGCTGCTTATGGGAGAATTATGAAAGTGCTTAAATATGTTTATGTGAAATTCATACATACACGAGTCTATATATTCACATAAAAGTGAAGCATTATTACGTTAATGAGCATAAAACTGACTTGTTTGCCTGCCTGCCTGCCTGCCTGACTGCTGATGATTCCATTTCAGATGGTACCAAAGCTGCTGCTGCTGCTACCGCTGCCACACTTGCTTTAGCTACTGATGATGCCGCAGGACATGAATTCACATTAGCACACATAATGCCATAATTATACTCTCAGAGTAGTTGTTGTTTTTTCCCTACATTTTCTTCTTCTTCTTTATATATTAATGACATTGTGATATGATATGATTTCCAAGCAGTTAAAAATATTTTAAACCAAAACCAGTATAATAATAATTAAACAAACGCACACTTGCACGATTTGAAACCAGCATACACATGCAGAAACTGGCATCCAAATACAGGAATATTTTAAAAAAACCGTCTCATATAAAACCCATTTATATTGTTACTCTGCACAGTGGTGTGCATAGTTCAAAATTATGTAAGAAATTATATCTATACGCTGGGTAGTTCTGCAAATATTCATAATAAATTTAAATAAATCAGCAGATTAAAAACTTTTATAAATTAAATTTTTTTCCCGCTCATTTCAACCGGAAAGATATCGTAATCAGATTTGTGTGCTATTTTTAAGGCTCTTCGGTGTAAAACACTTTCAACCGCTAGGACTCATGTGTTCTTCGATTACCATAAAAAAGTCGAGAACTGTAACTGATCTTGAATTTTTTCGTTCACGATATCCTACGAACATATTAACCGGTGATCGACGTGATTTTTAAATGTCTCGATAGTGATTGGAAAATGTTCCGCAAACCTTTTATATCCTTCCTCACCATTCTCATCGAATGCTGTTGTGCTGCGCTGTCCAGGGCTAGCGTTGCTATTCTTGACCTCTTTTAAAAAACCTTTGCGACTTTTAAATATCTTTTTTGAGTCAAGCTTTCATAACCGTATGACACTGTAAACATATCAAATGCTTCTAAGCTTTTAACTGCATTTTTCTACACAATTGGGGGATTCACACTGTAGTCATAAAGTCATAAAATAATAGACGAAATATATGACTAGTTTAAACAACATGACGTGTTGTTGGTCTGCTAAATGAATTTGTATGTATAAACTAAAACAGGTGGTGTCTAGATGTGAGCTAAATGCACCTCTTTGGCGGCGGCAATTGGAAAAACTTTCAGTGGCTGCCAGGGGCATAACTTAAACGAGAGAAATTTTTGTCTAGTTTATAAATAGATTTTGCTATTTAATTCTCTTTCACATATTTTTGTTCTATAAAAATGTGATTTAATGTACAGACAACCGTTTTTTAGTCGTGGATCATGTAACGGCGGCAAACATATACAATCGCCGTCTCGCCCAAAGATTTTCAGCCATTCGACTCAGATCTCTGAAGCAATTTTATGAAAAAACAAAAGTATAGCTGAATGACTCTCTTGTATGCAGCACAACAATCACTAATTTAAAAAGTCTAAATATACATATGACTCTATGACAATATGACAAAATAGCACACAGTGTGAATACCCCAAATATTTTATGCAAATTATTTTATCCATATTTTTCGATAGCAAAACTGTTTTAACTTTTATGATTCTCTCCAAGAAACGAGTGCAGCAAGGCAAAAAGCCTTGTATAAAGCATGTATTTATACTAGGAACTTAAGAACTTATAAAATTTATTGAACAGACATCGTATAATAATTTGCTAGTTCAATATAATGAAATAGAATGCTTTAATATGTTTGCAGTAGAATAAACTACTGCATTAATTTCGACCAAAAATTACAGAGTGTGAATGCAAACACAATTTTGTTATACAAATATAATCGGTATAATGTTACGTTAGGCCCACTGTGCAAGCTATCACGTAAATCTGACTACATGACATATTTTCATAGATGACTTTTTACGACTTATATCACACGAGTTTTTAAAGTTAAAAATAACAACTGAAATAAATAAAAGAAAATGTTTAATCCAAATATTTATGTTTCTTAAGATAAAAATATATAAATCGTGAGTTGAGAATTTAAATGTGTTGCTAGAATGTTTACCACACCCCTGCAAGTATCAACACCATCAACGTTATTCCTGTCATCCTTTAGTGATTTATTTATGTATGTGTGCCTGTACACATGCATGCATCCATAGACATGCATTTAGTTTTCTGCATTTTGTTGTTATTTTAAACTCATTCATTTCAATTTTCAAATACTTTTTTTTTTCTTTGAGATTTATTGATCTTTTCTCCAGCTTCTTTCCAATTGTTTTCATTTATTCCTATAGACAATGGCGTCCAAAGTGATTTATGGGTGATTGACAGCTGCTGTGCGTGATTGCGTACGAGTACATTTTGTGTGTGTGTGGGGCATGAGGTTTTTTCAACCAGCAGCTATCACTGCTTAGATGTGTGTGTTCTCGTTGGTCCATCCGACCAGTGGTGGTGATACAAAATAATTGTGCTGCACATTTATTTGATGTATTGTTTGTTCCCTATCCCTTGAATGTTTGAGGTTTTTAAGTAGGAAGTGTCAGTTTTTATACAAAAAGTACGAGCATACAAACACAATATGGCTGCTTTCGAAATCGCTCAAAAATAGGCGGGTGCTTTGTAGCGACGTCGTGTGATCACAGTCTTGGCCATAAAAATGCTATAAAAATAGATGTTTTGGTTTTGTCAAAAAGGATTTTTCTTATTTATGGATCATAAAATTATAGAAAAATATCAACTATTTGGTTGCTAATGCATACAATGAATACGGCTAAAATTAAAAAAAAATATATTTGGGGTATTCACACTGTGTTCTATTTAGTCATATTGTCATAAAGTCATCATATTTTAGACCATTTTATAAAAGTTGTTGTTGTGCTGCATATAAAAATTTTGGAAAATAATAGCACGCTTTCAGGTGTGTTTTTGTTTTGTCAAAAAATAGCTCTAGAGATCTTAGCCGGACGGCTGAAAATCTTCAGACGAGACGGCGATGGTATATGTTTGCCGTGGATACTTATTCATGCTTCACGATTAAAAAACGCCTGAAATATTATTCCTACCTGTAAGTCTGTAAATTAAATCACATTTTTATAAAACAATATTAATAATAAGTAAAAAAGAATTTAATTACAAAATCTAAATATAAACGAGATAAAAATTTCTCTCGTATAACTTATGGAACTGGCAGCCACTGAACGTTTCTCCACATACCACCGCAAGAAGAAATTATTCAACTCATATCAAGGCAGCAGCTGTTTTAGTTTATACATACAAATTCATTTGAATACTCTTGTGCATAGTAAGTTATAACGGGTTGTTCACACTAGTCATATATTCCGTGCTATTATTTTATGACTTTATGTCGACAGTGTGAATCCCCCTATTGTTCCTTAATATATGCGTGCTGTCTTTCTGAAAACAACAAGTAACAAATCTTGTGCTATCAGTCAGATTTGAATTGGGGGATTCACACTGTAGTTCGACTCAGATCTCTAGAGCATTTTATGACAACACAAAAGCATACCTGAAATAGTGCTATTATTTTATGACTTTTTTATATGCAGCACAACAACAACTTTTTTAAACCGGGCTAAAATCTTATGACTTTATGACAATATGACTAAATAGCACACAGTATGAATATCCCAAGTATTTTTAAGTAAAATAAATTAATTTATTTTTAGCTCTATTGAAATTTTTGCTTACGGATATATTTTGATCAAATAATTTCCCGCCAGGAAAGCTGAATATATTCAAAATTCAGGACGTTATGCTTTCACTCCGTTTTGAAAAGAATCGAATTGTCATCCACGTTGTGAAGTTCCAGAAAGATTCTCTGACTAATTTTGTGTGTGAATGGGTATGTGCGTGCATGTATATAACCCGCTTATTTCAAATGGCTGAACCGAATTAAGCCAACTGGTTCAAGAGCGTTTCTGAACTTAGATTTTCTGCTGCAACGATTCGAACCGGTAGATATCAAGATATTCCAAAAAAAACTTAGACAAGAGCATTTTCCAAAGAGGTTTTTTACAGTAACTCTTCAGTAGCCCCACCCGAACGATTCCACGTCAAACCGGCAATTAAACCGTTTTTTAGATATTGTGGATAAAAAGTTGGAAAAAAGAAATTAATTTTGAGCAACTTCCAAGTCATATTTCTGATCAGTTAATAGTCTCGATTCCTTTATAGCAGCCGAAAATTGCATCAACCTAAAATTACATTATCACGTAGGAATCGGTTGATTTGAGGATTAAAATAATAATGGTTTGGTTTGAACAGCTGAAAAGCATAGAATAGAACAAAAACCAGTGCCTCGTTTCTGTAACTGAAAATCATGAAAAATAAAATCGCAATGCTTAGATATATTTGCTTAACTATTTAATTAATGTCTATAACGAATTTCTTGTAACAGACATGATAATTGGATGTAATTTACAATTCCAATTCTAGTCCATTAATTGCATTAATTATTCAATTTCTCATGTAATCCGAAATAAAGTTAAAAATAGTTTTTTAATATATTAGATTACACGCTCTTCGTTTAACGAACGTTTATCGAAAGACGAATTTATGTCGATGTTCTAATATTTTCCGAAAAACATCCCCATAACATTTTATATAAAAAGCTAAAAAACTTATAAGTTTTTTTAAATAAAATATAAAATGGATCTTTTGTTTTGAAAATTGGAACATGTCTGTTACTTTAACTGCTTGTTTTTGTCAAATAAATATTGGGTCCACCAAATGACTTTTTTTTTAAATGCTATAAAAAAAAAACTATTGAATATTTTCTCAAATATCTTTTTTTATTTGAAAGTACAATTCTGCCGGTTAATAATGGAAGATAATTTCATTCAAATGGCTGCCTCGGCTGGCCATGCAGTAGTCTACACGATCGGTCCAATTTTTAAGCACATTATCGATTGTGTGCAGTTGTATTTCACCAATGGCTTCACGAATATTGTCCTTTAAAGCGTCAATTGTCTCTGGCTTGTCGGCGTAACACTTATCTTTGACGGCACCCCACAAATAATAGTCAAACGGTGTCAAATCGCAGCTCCGAGGTGGCCAAACGACATCAGCTTTGCGGCTGATAATGTGATCTTCAAAAACAGGGCGCAAAACATCGAGTGTAGCTTCGGCCGTGTGGCACGTAGCGCCGTCCTGTTGAAACCAAATGTTGCTAATATCCTCCTCTTCAATTTTTGTGAACGAAAATTCGTTCAACATGGCCCGATAACGATCGCCATTGACTGTAACGGCCACTCCTTGCTCATTTTCGAAGAAAACTGGCCCAATTATGCCTCTGGACCAAAATCCACATCAAACATTGACTCGTTTTGGGTGCGTCGGCTTTTCAGTGTATACGTGCGGCTTTTCTGTGCCCCAAATGCGACAATTTTGCTAGTTTAAATACCCGCCAAAATCAAAATGAGCTTCATCTGAAAAGATGATTTTTTTTGGCAAAATCGGCATCTTCTGTAAGTCGATCGCAGGCAATATTTCCCAGCGTTGTTGAAGCGTATATATAACCATATTCGTTCAGCGGAAGGATAAAACTAATTATTTGTCAAATCAGACATGAGCTGAGTGTTGCCATTCACGAAGTAAGCACTAGTTGAAAAAAAACGTTAGATTGCGGACCCTCTATTGTATATTCGTTTGGAATTTTATATTCAAAGCCTGCCTGTTCGACGATGTCGAAAGCTTATCCTTCATTTGAATAAATAACATATAAAACAAAAATAATTGTGAAATTATATTATAAAATTTTTCTTTGTTGTTTCAATATGAATTCCCAAACGAAAATTATGATTTATTATACAAAATCATGCAGGAAAAATGTTCTTTCCAATGATATAAATAAACAAGATCGGTGAAAAAAATTGTGTACTCATAATTATATATTTAATCAATGCAACACCAAACATTTCCCCCAGTCTTGCAATAACTATAATCATTCATTACTTATGTATATAGCAAAATTAAAGTCCTTATGTGAGAACCATTTTTGTGATGACTAATCGTGAATAGAAACATGATTATTAAAAATCACTAAATACAACAACGTGCCAGTAACTAAAAACCACATAAAAGTCAAATGAATTTAATAAAACATTTGAAAGGCAAAAAAAAACTGCATTTAAAAATCAAAGGAGAGGAATTAAACAGCAGTTGGTTGCAACATCAGAAGAAAGGCAAAATTGCACAAACTGAGGCAACAACTGCTTAAGAGGGATTTCCTCGTAAAAACAGCAGGATCAATAATAATTTCACTGCGATATATGGAAACGCGTCTAAAACACAAAATGTCATTTCTGCCGCTGCATCAGCAAGACACTTAGCAGACATGGAAACTAAATATTTTCAAATATTTTTTAATAACAGCAGGAGTACAGATATTTTGAATTAATATTTCAGTTATACCAGTGGATTAATATTCTATTTACGACATGGGTCGTAACTATCGCAAATACTTCCGCCTACCAGATCATAAGACAGTATTTCAAAGCGAGATCGCGGCTATTACGGAAGGGATAAAATGGCTAAAAGAAATTGATAAGAGACTACCGGTTCGTATATTCACGGATAGTAGGAGAGTTATCGAGGCCCTAAGGAATCATGTGGTTCAATCTCGGTGTGTACTACAATGCAAGGATGAGATAAACTCATACACGCAATGTGGGAGCATAGAGATAATATGGACTCCAGGACATCAGGGAATACCTGGAAATATTGAGGCAGATAGGCTAGCTAAAATAGGAGCATTAAGGGCAAACATCACACTAGATAACCCAAAGCAATTTCAGGTTCTTAAGAACGAACTTAAACAGTGGGCCATAGAATTGCATACAAGAGATTGGCAGCACTCTACCGTAAGTAGGGTGACCAGAATTCTATGGGGTGACCCAGATGGTAAAAGGACAAGAGAGATCCTAAAATTGAGAAGGCCAGTACTGCGGAAACTGGTTCATTTGATAACAGGACATGTAGAGTTGAGGACTCACCTGGCACGCATGGGTATCATTGTTGATATAACATGCAGAGCCTGTCAGGAGGAGGACGAAACACTGGAGCACTACTTGTGTCACTGTCCAGCTTTCAACCAGGTCAGAAGACAAGTATTTAATCAGGGGATAATACAGGAGATGGAACTTCTTAGGGGCTCCAACTGGAGGGACTTAAGAAGATACATTGAAGAGAGTAGGTTCCTAATGTAACCAAATTCTAAGGTTTTTTTTTGGAAGGTACAAAGGAGGTCCCATAGAATGGTGACTCCAAACTATAGAGTGCACAACAGGCCTATGGAACGTTTTGAAGGTCAAACACAAACGTACAAAAAAATCATCTCAAAAGTTAAGATGACTTCTTTATTGGGCAGTGTACCAGGCGTTACTGAGCATGTCTACTTAGTTGTCAAAGGATAGTGCTCAGAATCGATATTTCTTTTACTACCGATATATTGAGTAGTGGGGAAAGTCAAAACTTCTCAGTCAGTCAATCAAAAATTCTATGAAAAACAAAACGAATTCTATAATTTTTTCCAATGTTCTCTTGTCCTCTCACTGCTAAAACGTTAACAAAAAAATAAATAACTAAACAAAAGATATAGAACATGACAACTGCATTTGCGTAATCCATCCCTGACCATGAGCAGCATAATTTTCACCAACATCAATAGCAGAAAGCGATTGAATTCGTTTAGCAAAAGGTCATAAAATTTAATTTAATGATTATTTCCACGGGCGGGCGGTGCAACAATAAGAGCAATAATCAGCTTTAAAAGGAACCCGGTTTGAAAAAAAAAAATAAGGAAAATGTACAACAATTAAAATAGAAAGAAAAAAACAATTTTCAGGTTGACATTTATGGATTTTTAAATAATTTTATGACCATCAAATAGTTGATGTTTTGCCTTCACATTTATGAAATCGGTCATTGTGACAGCAACCAGGCAAACAGTCACATAAAACTGACATAAACAATTGACACTTAACAGTTGCCTTCTATTAATGCAGACGGCAGGTAAATAAGAAAAAAGTTCTGTTTATTTCTTAAAATTATTTGAAGTTACATGATGTCTTTGCATTTGAAAGTACCTTGAAAAACCCATAATTTATGTCTCGTAACAGATTTAAATTTCATTGTTGAATTTTTGCTTTTGTTGCATGCGTTGGGACAAACATTAAAGACGTGTGTATGTTGTTGTTTTTGTACACACACATTTTTGGCGGGAGTGGATGTTTACATTTCTTGTCATTAACCGTAAACGTCAAATCATAAAGAAAATCATAAAATTCTTAATTTTATGAGTTGCCTTAAACAAGCATCGTAAAATCAAGTGACACAACGGTATGACAGTCATAAAATGGACTAACACCGCTGCAGTCAAGTAAGAAGACAACATAAACTTCGTGCTGGAAAAGTAAAACTTACTGACATGTTGGCTCGACTCATTCTTGGTTGGCTTGGGAATAGTTTACATTGTGGTTTTGGCAGCTTAAGAAGTATGAGTTTCACCAAACACTTTCGTGTCCCCTGCCATCAATAAATTGTGTGTTTTAAAAACGGAAAGTTAAGTGAACAAATTTACACCTTTACATTTTGGTAATCACATTCGGTAGATGGATAATGTAAAGGAATGCAATATTTTCCAAAGGGAATAATATTTTTTTTTTGGATGAGTGCAAAAAAAACAATTTTAAATAAATAAACCGAACTTTGTCTTGTACATTTTATCATTAACATTTCTTCTAACCCCTCGTGTGCCACTGTCCAGCAATCAGCCAAGTCAGAAGATAATTCTTCTGGGTACAACTTACGCCACACCATGTCAAATTTATTTTACAACAAAAATTGTTTATTATATCACTTCAGATATTGTTTGTACATCAGGCCGGGCTTAAAAATTGTTTTTGTCTTAAATGTTATATATTCGACCGAACGATAACTTGCGATATCGGCGAACCGGCATCTGAAGTCTTAATCGACCAGCAGTATATAATTTTTAGTGGTGTATATTAATACTTTCATACAACTATATAACTATTTGAAATGATTGTTTCTTTTAGCAGTTAGACTCAATTAATTACTACTCGTATAATAACTCTATTATAAAACTGTTTACATGAAAAAAAAATTAAATAAGGTATAAATATAATCAAATACCTTTAAGCTTCTGACAAATAATATTTAGAAATATAAGAAATCTTTGAAACGCATCTCTGCCTTTGGAAATAAATAAAATTGCCAGTATTACTTTGGATATATTGACATAAGCTGGAGTGCACTATGGAACAAGTCATAAGAAAACGATGAAAAATTTTATTAAATATCAATAAAAATAGAATCTCTTAATTGTATTTTTCTTGGACGGGCTGTTTATTTAAACAGGCTTCTGTAAACAAACCAAATATTTCTGAAGTAGTGAAAAATCCATAATATATAGTTATTTTTTAAGCTCTCTATTTAATGTTAGATTTTTTGTCTTTTTGTTTGAAAGCATATTTGCTCAGTTTCATGGAATTTTTTACGTTAGTAGAAACATTAAAGAATAACATAAATTTAAATTTATTAGTAACGACTATTGCATGTCAATATTCGCTTAAATAATTTCCTAAATATGTCCCTTAACAAACTTTTTGAGAACAAATTGACAAACAACAAGTATGGCCAATATCACCAACATATATTGAGTTGCTATCCAAATAAATTCGCAACAAGTTTATAAGGAAATTTTAGTTGGTATATTAAGACAGAGAAAACTGCATTGAATTACCATTTTATGTTGTTGTAGAACCGCAGTTATTGAAAGAAAAATAAATCGACTGTTTAGTTTAGAAGATGTACGGGACTCCTGCATATGCTAGAGTTCCACTTCAATTTATAGGTGATGTTGCCCGAAGTAGTTACCGCGGTGAAGCTGACCTACATTGTAATCTACATGATCAAGATTGTGATCTACATGGTGGAGTTAGCTGTTATTGTGACCGTCAATAATGAATGCTGCTGATGCTGCCAGTCGTCGTTACTATAGCAAAAGTTTTATAACGTCATAAAAAATAGAACGACATCAAACTCTCTGTCAGCTTTCCCCATCTGTCCTCTTAATACTAACTCTTCTCAGTGCTTTCGGCATAATGCGGTGTATGACTAGAGTCATCCCCAGAGCACCAATCCCAATTAGAAAAAAAAAGATCTACTGATTAAAACGTTTGGTACTCTTCTGCCATATTCGATGCCATCAAATTGATCTCTTATTTAAGTGTCACCAATGAATGGAAAATCTAATAACTTCTAAGGAAATTTCTTTAATAAATGCTTTTATTCCTTTTACCTGCCTATCGTAACTTTCTGATTGGTATGAATGGACTTTAAAACATCAGTAATAATTATTATATAATTATAATTTTTGATGTTCTTCAATTTCAGTCGTTATACATTCTACTTACAGGAAGTTAATGGGCTCCTTCCCATGTCGTCGAATTAGAGTGCAAACAAAATAAGTTTAACCAAATCTACTCATAGATTAAGAATTAAGCCCAATAAATTGAGAGATTTTAAAAGTTAATATTTTAGCCCATCAATGTGGCGTCTCTTCTTCTTTCGGATGATAGATGATATCTTAAGGAAATGAATTTAGCAGCAAGAACTTTAATACTTTTGATCCGCTTTTTTGGGTGCGGTTCTACTATTGGAAGGCATAACAGCAACACGGTTCGTCAGTCTTTTAGGAAAATAATAATACTATTTAAATGTAATTTCGAGCTGAATCTTTTTTCCAAAAATGTTATAAAAGTGATCAATTGAAGGGTTTTAGCTACTTTCCAGGCGCATGTCACTGTCCTAATGCAGATCATCAGGGAACCTTTTCCCATTATTTTTTAGAAAAACTAAACATATTTGAAGAATTCACACTGTAGTCATAAAGTTATAAGATAATAGCACGAAAAATATGACTAGTGTGAACAACCCGTCATAATTTGGTCTCCTAAATGAATTTAAATGTAGAAACTAAAACAGCTGCTGTCTAGATATGAGCTAAATGCACCTCTTTGGCGGCGGCAGTTAGAAACACTTTCAGTGGCTGCTATTTGCATACGTTAAGCGAGAGAAATTTTTGTCTAGTTTATATATAGATTTTGCGATTTAATTCTCTTTCACATATTTTTGTTCTATAAAAATGTGATTTAATATACAGACATATAAGTATGAGCAATTTTTATCCGTTTTTTTTAGTCATGAATCATATATAAGTAACGACGGCAAACATATACAACCGCCGTCTCGCCCAAAGATTTTCAGCCGTTCGACTCAGGTCTCTAGAGCTATATAATGACAAAAAGAATATACTTGAAGGAGCGCTGTTTTTTATGACTTTCTTGTATACAGCACAACAACAACTTTTTTAAACTGATCTAATATATTATGACTTTATGACAATGTGACTAAATAGAACACAGTGTGAATACCCCAATTATTTCAAAGTTCCACTTTATTAAATGAGAAGTCTAAGAAAATATCAAAGTCATAACAAGGAATCATTGATCACTTGTCCTTTTTATTTTCTTATTTATTTATTTCATTCTACAAATGGCAAACTTTTTTTTTTTAATTTAATTGTAGTTGTAAGAGAAATAAATAACAACAACCACTAACAATTGTTTTAATGCAATAACAACTATTTAGAGTGTTGACAGCACTAAATTAAAATCGAAGAGTTTTAAACGGGCATGTGAAGGAGATCTACCTAATTCTACCATGAATTAGATGAGTAGCGGTAATCTTGTAAGTACCCAACCTTGAAAAAAAACTCGAAATATTTCTGAAAGTCAAACTCATCAAATATTTATTTTAAATATATTTATATATATTATTTAATATAGATTCTATGATTGTCTCTATGAGTCATAAGTAAAAAAATTTATTTGACTGAAATTATTATTCATTAATTTTTAGAGGTTTCACATTTCGATCAATTATTTGATAAGTGTCAAGGCGATTTCTTTCTATAATTGTGCGGTGTGTAGACAGTATCACCAGCAATGCGGAGAATATGCCTACCGCTCTTATAAAACTTAACAGTCTTTTAAGAAAACAACATTAACTTTTCGTTTGATTAAATTTCACATAAACTAGTGAAACACAAATCCCGGTTTTTAGCAAAACAAATTTCAATAATAATCAAAATTTTCGGACTTTTTTGCTTCTCGCTTATTTGAATTTATAAACAAATAACTGCTGAAGCCAGAATTAGTTAACATTAAGATTACGAAGCCTAAAGGCCCAACTATAATATGCGTACGCAATCAATCAAATGTGGACAACCATAATTTGCTTTGCTAACTTTTCGTTGAATTTAATTTTCCTACGCATAGAGCGAAACTGATCGCATTTTCCTTAAGTGGCCAACTGTTTGTTCGTTGTTATTGATAATTACTTTTAGATACATACATACCATGGACTTGGATACGTGCACAATTTATGATACGTTGCCAACCACTTGCACACATTGTTATACATTGTTGTACATTGTAGTACTTTCCAATTTATTTCTTAAATTACTTTCTAAATTGGTAATAACCTACTTGTGATAATATATTTATGTATGTATAAATTGAAAATATTTATATATGTATTTACACGTTATGTATATATCATAAGTTAGTTTTTGCAAAAGTGCATTTCTTTACAACTGAGTCTAAGTATAATATAGCCATACAAATGTTCGCATATGCATTTGACAGTCTTTTCGTCGAGTTTTGACAGTAGCCAAAGCTAGCCTATGCATATTATAGTTGGGCCTTAAGATGTCTGGTTCGTTGGGTTAATTGTTGGTTTCACTGACGCAGGCACGGCACTGATCCCTGAACATTATCGGGAACGATTGGCCCAATTATTGCATTAAAAGCGTACAGCATCGTTGGGAAAATGGGTACAAAAAAATTTTTGTCTTCTCCATTTTCTTCACCTATTCTCTCAACACTATTCTGTTCTTTCTAGTTCCAGTATAAATCGATGCTCAGGTAGATCAGCACTAAAAAAAATGTATAACAGACTCCTTCTTGCCGGACACGCAAAATGCCCCCCTGTGCAGCTGTTTATTTTTAATGTTATTTAATCGTCATCATATTCACTAAAGTGTCAGTTATTGCAGTCTGTACTAAAATATTTGAAATATTTAGTATGTCCTTTATATTGTCACTTAAGTTGACGTGTTGTACGTTTTTAAGCGAGATGTTGCTTGCATTTCATATGAATGGCTTATATATTACGGAGGACACCATCAGCAGCAGCAGCCGTAGCCGCGGCAGAAACAATCATCTTGTTTATTTCGTATAAATTATTTGTGGTATTTCTTAGTTTTTTTATGGCCTGTACGCCGTCTTTTAATATCTTATTGACTATAATTTAATATCGCCCATATTTTTATTTAACATCTGTCAATTGTAATTATGCCGAACAGTATATTTATTGGAAGGTGCTGGGAAAGCGTTTTATGTCTGAGATATAAGTGATAGCGAAATGATGTGCAGCGATAAAATAAGAATGAAGGAATGTTTTTTCTAAAGGGTGTGCAAATTGTAAGAAGAAATTCAGCTCTCATATTAAATGATACATATTTATAATTAATTTTGTAAATATGTATTTGCGTAAAAGCTTTGAAAGTTTATGCCCTACAAAACTCCAACAACAACTACATTAAACAACAGCTGGAAACATTCAGCTAATAATGGAAAATGTTCATAAGTCTAGCTTTGCTTCACAATTTGAAATATATAAAGAAATCAGTAAAAAATGATAGCAACTAGTGTTGGGCGAAAAACTTCAATAGATCGACTGGTTTTTTTAAATATTATTTTTAAAAACTATCGAGTTATTTAAAATTGATTTTTATGTATACAATATGGCTGATTGTTCCAGAAGTGTTTTTATTTGGAAAAAAATAAAATAAGTATTCCAAAGTACAAGGAAAAGTCAACATCAGTTTTAAATATTCATCTTACACAACACAGCAAAATAGCTGTTTTCAAAAACCGCTACACTTTCGTTATCAGAAGTCATGCGTATTTTTGTTTGTTACCTCTTGTTAGAGGGCTTAGTTGAGTGTGATAGCAGTTTCTATTTGCATCAAATTGTATGAGAAAATATACGAGAACTTTGTCAAACCGATGATAACATCCTTCTGTCAAGTCCCTGTGTTGCCGTTTCATTATTTTCTTCATGCCCCATTAGGTGAACTTTTTGTTACATGTTTTAGAAATCAAACTTTTCAGTTTTCTTAAACATTAACCTAAATTAGAGCATTGAGCGTCAGTACATTCAAAGTATATTTTTGAATTCGAACTCTCTATAAATACGTTACCTGATGCTAACGGCGCTAAATTAAATATAAATGTGCTAATTGTTCGAACAGTATTTTTAGTTTAGAAAGACATAAATATTATTCCAAATCACAAGGGAAAATCAAAACAAATTCTAAATATTAATCTTACACAACACAACAAAACAGCTGTTTTCAAAAGCCGCTACACTTTCATTAATTATACGCAATTTTATTTGTTACCTCTTGTTATATGGCTTAGTTGAGTGTGATAACAGTTTCTATTTGTACCAAATTTTATGAAAAAGGAGTGACGATAACAACCTTCTGTTAAGTCTTTGTGTTGCCGCTTCATTATTATTTTTATTTTGTCCTTTTTGGGAAGCTTTTTGTTACTTGTAAATGGGCTAATTGTTCGAAAAGTGTGTTAATTCGGAAAGACATAAAAATAGTTCCAAGTCACAAGGGAATCTCAATGTCACTTTTAAATATTCAACTTAATTAGTAAAGCAGATTAGCTGAGTTCGAAAGTCTCTGCACTCGCGTCATCAGTACTCATATGGATTTCCTACTCAATATTTTCAAACACATTTTGCAGTTTTCAGTAAGTGCGCTAACTGTTGCTTAAAGATTCTGAAATTCAAGAATTTTTTATGTGTTTAACATACTTTTTTCTTTCCAAACATTTAATAAAATAATTTGAACCCCTGCGTTCACTCTTATAAGTGCAAAAGTCAATCTTGTACTTAAATTTGTAATAAAGAAGTAAACATAAGCGTTCTTTGAATATATAGTAGACTCCAATATGCCTTAATGATAAAGCATCGGCCTGAATTAAGTTTAAATAAAAGATTTCGCTGTGCCGAATCTTATATATCCTGCACCCAAGTGTCTCTGCTATTTTGAGTACCAAAAGTTTCTTATCCTGGAATCGTGTTTTTGATTTTGTTTGATGTCTTATCCAATTAAATTCTTTCTGTAGTATAAAGAAAGAAAGAAAGAGTTTACGAAATTATGTTAAACTTTCCATTTCTGAAACTTCATTCTCCTGATATCTGTTCTATTTCCAAAACATCAATCTACCAACGAAGTTTGAATTGTCCAAACCTCAAAATCATATTGTTACTTCCGTGGGACTTTTAATCAAAAAACTTGTAGATATATCTTGTTAATGAATAAAATATTTTGGTTTACCGAAAAAAAAGTTTTTATATATAATTTTGTTTCGATAGAAAAAAAATTTGTTTCCCATCTCTGGAGCCATAATTAGAACTTTCCTGATCTCTAATTTCAATAAATTGCTTTGAATTCTTTTAATTTATGAAGAAGAAAAAACATTTTATTTAAAGCACTAACAAATTTCAAATGTCCAGACTTGACATCGAGTTATCAATTTTCAATATCAATTTAAATATGTTTGATTGCAAAGAAATATTTTATGTAATTACTTTGATATATCAGAAAATATTTCGAGCTTTTCCAGCTCTGTAATGGCCTTTTCGCCTTTTTTGAAATGAATTCTTTTCAAATATATCAAAAATTCTAACTATGTTAAGAAAAAAACAAAAAAGACCCATACCTTGAGGAAGAGAGTTAACATATTCTACAAAAATGTTCTCCGTAACATTTTACATAAATTTGCTGATCACATTTTATACCTAAAATGTAAGGATCACATGGATTTTTATGTTGGTTAACAATAAAATTGTGCCAGAGCTGGACAACTTTAATGCCCCCTCAAAATTTAAATGTAATATTTCAAAATGCCGATACACATGTCTTTTTTTTGTCTCCTCTATCAAAATTTATAGGTCGGATTTCTGATTATATTATGTGTTGTACGGTGTTATTTGTATTAACCTAAATAATTTAAAAATTTCCAACCCTGGAATTGAATTTTTGGATTTGGATTGATTTGTATAACCAATTAAAATTTCTTTCTTACATATAAAATATTTTTGATGTCTTTAAAAAAGAGTGTTATATACTTGCTTTAATATTACAACAAAAAAATTTACTTTCCAGCTCTGGATATGGTTTTTTTGACTCTTCTGATTTCTACTGGCAATAATTTTTATAAATGTAAGTGATATTTGTTTAATTTATAAAAAATAAAAAAGAACATTTCTCTTAATTCATTATTTACACATTGAAAAAGAATTGATTTCCCAACCCTGGCATCATATTCTGATATTTGTATAACTTTCAATGGTAATTATTTTATAGTGAAGCATAAAATAAGTTCAATTAACAAAAAAAAACACTTAAGCTGGCTTTAGCTAGTTATTTCTATATAACAAAAATCGCTTTAAGTTTCCCATCTCTGGAACCATATATTGAAATTCGCTGATTTTAAATATAAATAAATTATATGGGCTCATTTGCAATACATCAGTACAAGAATGAAGTCTCTAGCGCATCTGGCGTCTTCGGAAACCACGTTACACTTACAGACAGACGGCCATCGCTTATTCGACTTCTCTATTCATAAGGACCTACAATATATATCCTTGATGAGGAAATGACAAAGTTACATATACCTTTTCATATTTTTATAGACGGTGTAAGAATTTCATTATATATGATTATATGAAAAAAATTATGTCCCATATTTAAAACCGCATTAAGTGTCAATTTGACGAGTCAATTTTTCAAATCATCCTCAACTCCTGAAGAGAAAGAGTTGAACAAACAAACAAACAACAATAATTTGTATTTAACAAATCATTTGTGTGATATTCCTACATAAAAGCTAATCATAAAACGTGTCGTATATCTTAATTTTGCTGCAGTCATACGTAACGTGGGCGGCAGCAATAAATCCGCGTTAAGTGCAGCGTTAATGAGCACTAAAATTGAATGTTTATGAAGAATATTAAAAACGCTGCACAGCCGTCATTTCATTTAACAGCTTAACTTAAATGCCTGCATCGAAACAGTAAATGCATTTTAAATTCTTTTGTTCAGTCTTGTTTTAATTTTTTTTCTTTTTGAACTCGTAGTGAGGTGTATGACGTGGAGTAAAAATGGAACTGAAATGCTTTAAGTTCTTTTTTGTTTTTGTGGTGAGATTTTCAACTGCGTAACCTGCTTTATGATGTCTTCCTCGTTTTATTCAGTGAATTATGGGTTTCAAATCATTTAATTTATGATACTGTCGTAAAAGAGTTTTAAGTGTTAAAACATTGACTTCCTTTCGAGGTTTTAATGCATTTAGCGCATGTGTGGCGCGTGGGTTTTTATTGCACTCTTTTGTGTACTTTAGAAATATATTTACAACTTGTTACTTAAATTGCTGGTGTTGATCTTCAATAGAAATTGTGTTAAATTGTTTTGAGATTATATATAGATGTTTTGTTACAATTATGGGGTGTTTTACATATTTATTTTACCAACTGCAACGATGCATGTTTATGCACGTTCAAATGTTGAACTTTAATAACGACAGGAAAGTCACAAAATAAAAGAGATTTCTTTGTAATGCGTTCGAAAAGGTCCGACTTAGAAGTGTTGTAGGCAAAACTCATGGGGGTAGAAACTAATGACGTTTTCTTTTCTAGAAAACATGTAACATTTGTTTCACTTATTTTCTTATAAGAGGCGGTTTGGAAAAGTTTTAAAACTGAAATTATTTTACGCGAAAGATGTTGAATTCATTTCTAATCTAATTCCTTACTTTGAAATGACAAAATATTGCCATTTTCTGTTAAAAACTGTTAAAAATGTTGCATTATTTTCTAGAAAAGAAATCGACATAAGTTTTCGGAAAAACAATATATCAGATAGTATGTTCGTTTATACGAGGGGGAAACATTAAGGCACTAGTGCAAGTTAGAAGAAGCATACAGATGGCATCTGCTTGTGCACATCCCAACCTTCTTGTATACGAAGAACGCAAGAGCGATTCTAGTATTCACTATTTAAGAAGATCAGTAGCTCGTGCCATTAGGCCGAGGTAGCCGGAAGGATGACTACAAGTTAATTGGTGTTGTCCAGCTCTCGCCACCAAGCTCTAGTGGCATTACAAATAGGGTTGAAGAACTACTCGAAGGTTAATTAGAGCAGCGCGTCCTGAAGGAGTTGATTTGAGATATACTTAGAAGGAGAAGAAAATCTTTACGAAGGATCGTAGAAACTACTCAGTACGATCATCTTTTATAAATAAAAGTTTTAGATTAAGGAATAGTTTCATTTTTATTTGTTTTATTTTATAAAATTTTGCCCGAGTTACGTTATTATATAAGGGGGTTTTTATAGAGCGATACAAATTTGAGTTGGCATCACTGCTTTATTTGACCATCCATTTAACAACTGATAGTTGCTTTGTGTTTAGTTTCCTTTGACATATTATTATGGATCGACTTACACCAAAGCAACGCGTGCAAATTGTGGAAATTTTTAATCAAAATAATGGTTCTGTTCGTCGAACTTATCGTGCACTTCGTCCGTGTAAAATTTTATTTTCCGGTGAAGCCCATTTTTTGTTGAATGGGTAGGTAAATAAACAGAATTGTCGCATTTGGAGTGAGGAGGATCCACATCCACAGAAAATTACTGTTTGGTGCGTTTCATGGGAAGGCGGAGTCATTGACCCATATTTCTTCAAAAACGATGATTATCAGAATGTTACTGTTTGTGAAAATTGGTGTTCCAGATTGCGCCTTGTACGCGCCAGCCGTGGCGGCCACATGGCCTCTATACACATATATATATATATATATATATATATATATATATATATATTATATATATATATATATATATATATATATTATATATATATATATATATATATATATATATTATATATATATATATATATATATACATATATATATATATATATATATATATATATATAAGTTATGCCAGCTATTTCATAAATTCGATACAGCTCATGGTGATCTTTGCGCCTTTCAGTTGTTGGAGATACCAGGACATTAAGGGCAAGGCATGCGAGTTAAGGAAGTTTCAAAATTTTGAAATAAAAATAAACTCTTGCAGTAGTTTTAGTATCTTGTAATTTAGAAAAAAAATAATTTTTTTTAAATTTAATTTTTTAGGCTCATCATCGAAAAATATTTTTTATTTTCGATGGACACGAGGAACAAGGAAGAGTTAGCAACAGTTCTAGTGGGTGTTTTTTATAGAGTGACACAAGTTTAAATCACAATAAAACAAGGAAATATATTTCCAATTACAATGAAACGGGCTTTATTTGAAAGAAAATTTTATGAATTTAAAGTTTAAATGTGATTTGCACCATATTTCCGTCACGGCTGGTGCGTAGAAGATGCAATCTGGAACACCAATTTCCAAAAACCTTACGCTGCGTTTGCGGCCGTATTTGGCCGATAACTCTTCTTAATCTTAAAGAAAATAATTAAATGGGGTTAATTTACACGATCTTGGTGGCCAAGTAATTGGGGTATAACATGAAATTATATTTTCATTAAAAGTTTCTTTCAGTAAATCAATTGTAGCGCCTAGAGTTGGTTCAAACTTCATCAAACGCTCAGTTTTGCCAAAAACCTCTGGTCAAGCCCTCTGGTAATTTAAATAAAAAGGTTTTTGGCAAAACTGAGCGTTTGAAAAAGTTTGACCTAACTCTAGTAGCGCCTGCTGTGGCACATGTGGCTTCAGCCTGTTGGAACTACATATTAGCGAGATTAATGCCACGTCATTGAGGTACGACACAGTTTCGGATCATGTATCTATACCGTTCACCACTAACAACAGTAACATTCTGACTACTATCGTTTTAAAAGACATGTGGGCCAATGCCTCCACTAGCACATAAGGCGCACTAAACAATAATTATCTGTAGATGTGATGACAAAAGCTTGTGGAATCTCCGCACTCCAAATGCGAGAGTTCTGTTTATTTATGTAGGTACCCATTCAACCAGAAATGGGCTTCACCGGGGAATCACACTTTGAATGGACGAATTTGACGGATACAACAACTATTTTGACAAAAAATTTCAACAATTTGCACACGTTGTTGCTCTGCTGTAAGACGATTCATAATGACATATTCGAAGCAAAGTTTAAGCTGTTAAATGTGCGCTCAAATAAAACAGTGGTGCCAACTCAAAGTTGTGAGACTCGTATTTCAATAAAATTATTTGGTCTGTCTCTGTGTTAAACTATTTTTATAAAATGCACGCAATTATTGTTGTAATTATTGTTGCAGAGAACCATAAACTTAACAATTTGTTTGATAAATAAACAACAAACCAAACGAACAGGCAACAAATAAATTTTATTGTCACTGGCGTTCTTTCACAAACCAGAATACACCAACACCATATGAACTGCCGTCATCATAATGAAATCGATGTTGTGGTTTTAACTACACGTTCGCTTTAACAACATTTCATACATGTAATTGATGTCATTGTTGTTTCAACTGATTCCTTTCATACCAGCTGTGTGATGGACTCCTTTTCTGTTTCATTTTAATCTTTGTTTTTATAAATGAAATCTTACATTAATTCTGGCCTCTTTTTAAAGATGGCTAATTATTAACTAACGGTGTAATTACAGTAAATGTTTTAACTAAAATAATCACAATTAATTTTAATTTAACGGAGGTCGATTACTCTCCGTTCCTGTGCTTGGATGGTTATCGTAACTACTGTTGAAAACGGATCTCCACACAAATAAGTATCTGGGGCTGCAACGAACTCCAACATCGAGCTAAAGTTCTTCAAGAATATCGTATTCTTTATTAACTGTATTCAGTACTCTTGTACTGCTGCAGTACGTTGTGCTGCAATCTCTAAAATTTGTGGGTGAGCCCAACAGTCATTATCTGTTGTGCGCGCTTGTAAGTGACGGGAAGTATGAATTTTCCTTAGAGAAATATCTAGTTAAACAATTCACTAACGGACCACCAGCAGGACTTCCTTATTTGACGCTCTGCGGTGAACTTGTCTTTCAAATGATGTCCAATTTCCTAACCTACAAAAAAGATCTGAACAGGATAACGTACTGTACGATGCATAAATAGTGGATGCGTGTTAGAGTAAATGTGGGTCAAAAAGGTTCCATAATCAATGGCATTATTTGCTTTGATGAACGATCATGTCGACAGTGAAATTTGGAAGCGGTGTTTAAAACACAAATCACTTGGCAGCTGACCAAACAAACGCCAGCTAATAAAAGTGTTGCCAGTTTAAAGTTTTATACCATATATTATATTATATATATATACATTATATTTCCTAATGAAAAATGCTACAACGGCTGCGAAAGATATACAACAAGATTGAGACGATAATATATGTGTCCTGCCTATTTTATTATGCCGTAATGTTTTCATCTCTTGTCATCACCATTCGCGCTTGGTGACCGTGAGACTGACTTTTCAATACAAATTAGTCAGTTAAATTTTGTATGGCCTATATTAAATGGACAATTTTCTCTTAAGCCCACAAATCAATCATTTACATTAAAGTGATCCAAGTTTTTCATTGAAGAAATTATAATTTGTGTGATGTCAATTGGAGCATATGAGGTTGCAGTTCCATTTAGCAAAATATCTTAGCTAAAAGCTTAGTTTGCGTCATCGGTAGGGTGTTTGAAAATTCCCAGGAATTTTCATATCGTAGCTTTTGTTTTACCTTTCAAACTTATCGCAACATCTCACCAAAAACTGCCTTTAAAGGCTGGCTAAAAGAACATAATTGGGGGATTCGCACTGTATGCTATTTAGTCATATTGTCATAAAGTCATAATATTTTAGACCAGAATAAAAAGTTTTTGTTGTGCTGCCTACAAAAAAGTCATAAAATAATAGCATTCTTTCAGGTATGTTTTTGTTTTGTCATAAAATAGCTCCAGAGATCTGAGTCGAATTTTTTTCGTTTAACATACGCGGCTGTCAGCTGGATACTGGACGTTGTATTCAGCTCATATCAAATGTGATGTTATCTTATCAGCTTATCGATATTTGAAATAGCATACTAAGTTATGACGGATTGTTTACACCCATATTGTTTGTGCTATTGTTTTATGACTTGTGACTTTATGACTACAGTGTGAATCCCCCAAGTGTAAAATGACACTTATGGTGTTTTCTTTTCTGGGGAAAAATGTGCCCTTTTTCCTGTTGTTTTCTAAAAAGTGGTAGTTTGAAGGGCCTTTAAAACAGAAATTACTTTCCGTGAAGAATGTTGGATGAATTTCGAATAGATTCTTTATTTTCAAATGACATAGTGTGGCCATTATGTACTTAAAAGTGTAAAAAATGTTGCACTTTTTTGTAGAAAAGAAATCAACTTTAGACAGAAAGAACACTGAATTAAAATGTTATTTCAAATAAAGTTACTTAAGATTAGAAATGGAATTGTGTCCTGTGCTTCGACCTTGGCGTAAACTCCCTCCTTGTAGCCATTCACAAGACACAATTGTTATAATAATATCTGCTGTAGTCTTATATCATGACATATCCTTGACACATTTTAATGCCATACTTGCGTTCATATTTTATAATAAACATTTGCCATTTTTCCACCACCAAACAATTAGCTTTATAAGAAATAAATTTCTCCGTAACAATCCGTATCCAGTTTTAATTAAAACAACAACTTGTTCCAAATAAATAAACATTTAAATGCATATTTCTATGATTAACTAGAATATATTAAAAGCTCTTTCTCGGGTGCTCACTTTTTTATGAGCCATCCACTTCATTGACAATATTTTATGTGTCACATGATGCCCCGACAAACCAACAAATTCCAAATGAAAGAACGACCTCCCATTACAGCCACAACGGCAATAGCAACAATCTTATATAACAACAACAACAACAACAACAATACGAGTAGAGCGAGCATTTCCACAGGCACACCGGTAACATACGCGTCGACATTCTTTGGTGTGTTATGTGCTGTCAAAAATGAAGTTTATTACGTCTACAACTCGTAGTGTAACGCCATTGTTGTGGCATAAACATTTATAAAGTGCTGTGTTGTTAGTGGCGCGAGTAGTTGCCCTCGTCATCATCATCATCGCCATCGTTATCCTGGAGGTTGTAGTTGAGTTGTGAATTGTTAACGTGTTGTTCCTTCGTACGTACTCGTCTACGTATGTCATTCCCACCATATGTGCCATTGTATTGTGTCATTTTTTTTTTTTTTTTTTGTTCAATGTATTTGTGTGTGTAATTTGGTTGGAGCTTTCGCGGCATAGAAGATAATTTTCAGGGAATGGGCATGAGAACGTGTGTAAAATGAATGATGTTTCTGTTATTGTTTGGATTTCTACAACAGCAACGGAATTCTTTTTCTCTAAAAATTATAGTTGTTTCTTTTCAACCTTTCTGCTCTCCCTCCCTACTCTAATAACTTTCAAAGACTCTCGTACCTTTATCGTTAGCCAAGTACAATTGTCTGTTTGCATACAACATATTTCAGGATGTGTGTTGAAAAATTCATACGTTTGCTTATGCACTGGGAGGACTTTAACAATTCTCTGAGGTTAAATAAGTGAGATGATATAAAATATAGAATAAAATAAACAGTTATTTTGATAAAAACTCAACAACACAAAAAGAAACAACAAATTCAAAAAGGCAACCAAGAAAGAAAGTAAAACAGCAAACAATATTTCACATTCCTTCGAGGACAAAAAGTTTAACAAGACCCACAGTACAATGATGTCAAGTGTTTTAGCGCCCTCCTAAACTTCAGGCATGGCATTCCATTTGTTAAAAATAACAATGCACGGGGATGGTATCCCTTCAGTGAAACCATATAGGCAAAGATATATACAAAGCAGGCATGATAAAGGTTTTTTTATACCCTTCACAAAAAAGCGAAGTGGTATATCGGGTTTTTCATAGACTTGATGTAGCGCCACTGGAAATAGAGTCATGGCGTCAAATCGCACGACCGAGGCGGTCAATTGACTGGACCATCTCGTGAGATGACACGTTCTCCAAACTTGGTTTCCAATAAATTGATTGTGACATTCGCTGTGTGGCTTGTGGCGCCGTCCTGTTGGAACCACATTTCCTCCAAGTCCATATCATCCAATTGGGGCCAAAAATATTCGGTTATCATTGAACGGTAGCGATTCTCATTCACAGTAACGTGCCGATCTTGATCATCATGGAAGAAATATGTCCCAATGACGCCGCCGGCCCATAAACCATACCAAACCGTAATTTTTTCGGGAGGCAGTGATGACTCATGGAGTACGTGTGGATTGCTGTCTGACCAATAACGCATATTTTGTTTATATACGAAGCCATTCAGCCAGAAATGGGCCTCATCGCTGAAGATGAGTTTTCGATGAAAATCCGAACCATTTTCAAGTTGTTGCTCAGCCCAATTCACGAACATACGACGCTTCTGGTGGTCAAGCGGCTTCAGTTCTTGCGTCAATTTGATCTTGTAAGAATGTAGGCCAAGATCTTTTCGCAAAATTCGCCACAACGACGTCACAGAGATGCCCAACGCTTGAGAACGACGTCTGAGAGACACATTTGGGTTTTCTTCAACTGAAACCTCAGCGGCAGCAATATCCTCGACGCTACGGGCACTTCTTTGTCTCACTGGCACGGGAACATTTTGTACAGTGTCTGTGGATTCAAATTTCTTCACCAGACGCTCAATTGTGGATCTGCTAGGACGATTATGACGACCATAATTTGGCCGTAGCGCTCTTAACGTTGAGGACACTGACTCCGAATTTCAGTAGTAAAATTTAATAATTTCGACTCGTTGTGGGGTCGTATATCTTTCCATAGCAAAATGGCAAACCTTAATAAAGAGAAATGTCAAAAAAACGGCCAGAAATATGGCGTCGTTTGCTGTCCTTGTCATTCCGTGTGTAATTCCTTCGATATTAATATGGGACCCCATAAATTAAATATATTCTGGATCCTTATGAATAGCGATGACGATTGAGCGATGTCCGTCTGTCTGTACGTAAAGAGGTAGAATCTTCATTCTTGGACTGAAGGATAGGAAATGAACTGATGGATTGTAAATACAGTGATATTAGAATTCAGAAAAATCGGAAATACGGTTCCAGAGCTTTGAAGCTTACACCTATATCTCGATGCAAAATTAATACCAAAAATCGATTATGTTTTTGTCCGTTTGTAAATTGAACCTATTTCATGTTTTGGGAAGCCTCAATTGTGTAGTAAAAACTAAAAAAATTTTTTTAAATTCCAAGGATGGGAAACTAAACGTTTTTTTGCATATTCAGTATTTTGTAGTCCATATAATAACTAAAATGTTTAAAAATTTTAAAATTTTCTTAAATAAAACCGCTTTATACCTCATGAAGATTTGCAGTGATAAAAAAATTTTAAAAATTAAAGTTTTTCCTCCAGGGTTGGGAAATTAAATTTTTTTTACATTAACGTAACCAAAATGGCAACTGACGTTGTTGTTTTTATATTTTTTGCTTACTAAGACTTTTTTGTAATTTAGAAAGAACAAATTTGGTGTTGAAAACTAAAAAAAAACAAAATTTCGAATCCCGGGTTGGACAAGGCAATATTTTTTAATACATAAAAGTAAATATTTAAAATTTTTCTTAAATAAAACTGCTTTATGCCTCATGAAGAGTTCCACTGATAAATTTAAACAAACGAAATTTGAATTTCGCTTCGAGGATTGGAAAAATTAAAGTTTTTTTTTGTACATATTGAGTTTTTCTTAAATAAAACTACTTTATACCTCATAAAGATTTGCATTGATAAGAAATGATTTAAAAATTAAAATTCCCCTTCCAGGGTTGGGAAACTGAAATATTTTTGTACATAAACGTGACCAAAGAGGCAACTGACATTTTGTTTGTTTGTTTGTTAACTAAAACTATTTTATAATTTAGAAAGCACAAAATTGGTACTTAAAAATAATTGTAACGTCAGACGTACGTTGGTGAAGGGTATATAAGATTCTTAAATTAAATATGGCCTGTTTTCTCAACTCATGTGAATTTTCGGACGAATAAGTTGTATATAGACGAGTGCGAAAACGAAGGAGTGCTTATAATTAAATTGTCTGTCTTAACGTTGTTATTTCTGGAGCCAAATTATCGCATTCGATATCGATAGACATATCAAAAATATTTTTGCCGCAGCATTTAATTTATTTAGACAAGGCAGTCGTCCTTCTGGAAGGAAGTCTCTTCAATTCTCGTTTAAAACTGCTTGTTTGTTTACACTCAGACAGTCTGTGTTCAATTGGTTTGCTAAAAGCTAATGCGACGCCATATTCAGATTGAAATAACAAAAAAGAATTGAAGAAACTTTTTCGTAACTAGTAAGTCTGTCCCCTCTTCTTCTTTCTTACCTCTCTCTCACGTTCTCACTCCTATAAATTCAGACTTACTTCAAGAAAAACTGACCTGTCTAAAACATAATTTAATAATAGATGCCAGTTTTCGAAGGGCAACTCCAGTGTAACTCTTAGCATATACAAGAACCATTTATTTTGTATGTGAAATTCTTTGTGAATAAAATTTCTTGTCGATACAAAATGTCAACATAAAACTGAAATTGAATTAAAAATGTAAGAATTTGAAAGTAAAAGAAAACGAAAATTGTTTGAAGCAGATAGAAATTGTTTGAATGAATGCGAGCTCGATGATTTTAGATACAAATCAATGATGACTGTATGCTAATTAGAGTCGTGAGTAACTCCTATTTGAATTGTTCATTTTAGAGAAGAAACAATTATCAAACCCGTTTAAACAACATTGACTTAATTTAACTTTTATGTCTGATATTAGCCACTGAACAGGTTCGACCCCAAGTCTGTTCCCCACATTGTGCACATTTTCCTATACGCAGCATAAAATTAATGTTGTTATCACATGCTGTCGTGTGTACACCTCAAAAATATTTACATTTCGAATTGTTCTCTGACACACGGTGTAATTGCAGAAGACACCCACTCATCCAGCGAAGGGAAACGGTTCCTTTTAAATAATTTGTTAGGGTTAAGAGGGTTATGCGGTCCTCCAACTTCTGTTGTTACACCAGCAATTTATATACGTTTGCAACTCATATAATGTCGTTAACACAAACACACAGACACAAGAATACCTACACGACTACATTTCTATCTCCATTAACGTTTGCTGTTGTGTTATTTGGTGAGTGATAAACACGCAGCGCATTTGTTTAACAATTAACGTGTTGGCAACACATTGCAATTATTTATATGCCAGCAACAACAAGAGCAACAAAAACAAACCAACAATATGTTTTCATTTGCATACAACAAGCAACTAAAGCAAATGAACAAACAATAAACAATTCCTGTTGTTTGGATTTTCTTTGTTTTTTGCAAATAGAAAAACTAAATGCGAAATTTTATTGTGACAGTTTTACATGGCGGTGCCTTTGGAACAACGATGGCACGATGGTGATGGAACAGTTGCTTTTGTTCGTTTTGCAAAGAAATTTCATTAGATATCAATTTTGTGCACAGCGTTCATACACTCAATATCGTCAGCAAGTAGATTTGGGTCGAAGTAGTTCATGCGCTCGTTTTAGGCCAAGACTCACGATGAATTCGATGCAATAGAAGTGAGTATGAGGAGAATCCTAAAACGAAAACATAGAGATTTTGGTAAAACAATTATTCCGTTTAAGGGTAATTCCTCGCCCTCTTTAATGCTGGCATACATTTAAGATTTTACACCACAAATACAGGGTGTCTGGTGACAAATTTTTAATTTAAAATTCCATTGTTTCAAAAAGTAATAAACGATGTGGAGGGGTTATGGCGCCGTTGGAGTTATGGATTGTGCGGAGTCATCAGTCACGATGTCGCAGGGGTCGAGTGAGCATCTCTCGGTCGCTTAAGAGACATTTTTGAAGTGATAAACCGAAATTGAATTCGTTCGTGCGTGCTTCGGCTGTGAATATCCCACGGCCAGGAACCAGTCGATCTTCAAGGACTCCCGAAAATATTGAACTGGTTTAAAGCAGTTTACATGAAAATCCTCGATTTTCAATACACAAAAGAGCAGCCTTACTGGGACTTCCAAGAGCATTTAATCATAAAACTTTAAAAAAGGATCTGAAGTTGCATCCTTTTAAAATTCATATCGTTCAAGAACTGAAGAGAAGTGACTTTGATTTGTGGCCACGTCAACAAGCAAAACTTCCGTTTCTGGTCTCTTGGTACAAATTGATGAATTATTTTTGACAACATAGACTTAATGTTTGTAGTTGTTGTACATTCACCCGGTGTAAATTCTACTTGTTATCGATTCTTCTCAACAACTTTTGTTATTCCTCGCCACACATATCATGAAGTAAGACGGAAAAATAAAAATATATAAGCGTATATTAAATCGAATTAAGATAATTGTTCGAAATTAGTTTAAATCTCAGAAAGACATGATGATGAATATTCCAAGGCACAAAGGAAAGTCAACATCAGTCTTATTCGACTTACACAGCAGAGCAGAACAGCTGTTTTCGAAAGTCGCAACACTTTTATCATCAGTGCTCATGTGTATATTGTGTTTGTCACCACTTTTTAGGTGGCTTCGTTGAATGTGATAACAGATCCTATAAGCGATTTTTAAACGCCAACCCCCTCAAAAACAAAACGCGTTTGAGCTTGATCTGAAAGCTGCGCGTTTTTGTTGTTTTTTTTCACAGACGTGTTTTAATATTGAAATAAGCGTTTTTTAAACGCCAACTCCCTTAAATTGCAAAATGCATTTGATCTTGTTCTGAAAACCTCACGTTTCGTTGGCGTTTTCATAGACGTGTTTTCATATTCAAAAATGCGTTTTCAAAACGATAAATTTCTAGCGTTTTCTATAGTTCCAACACGTCTGTGGCATTTTCAAAACGATATGAGCCGATCTTAAACGATGTTTACAAAATAAAAAAATGGGCCATAGAAAAGCTTGGAAAAATAATTATTCAGTATTTGAAAGGGTGTCATTAATCGCCACAAGTTGCTTTGAAAGCAGGTAAAAGGATAATGACCCCTGGGATCTAAAACACTGTCAAGAAGTTATTTTCATTCAAAATAAGTGGGTCTTAACCAACAGCGTTAAAGATATTTTCATATAACAAAAATTTTATTTTTTTACTCGCAAGTCTTAAAATGTTTACCCTATTTTATTATGATCATACTACTCTTGATAATCCAAAAGGTGGCATGACTGGATGTAGTGCACATTCAATATATAATGACGTCATACACTGACGTCATTAAACCGACTGAATTAAAAAAATTTCTTGGTGCACTCAAGATGATGAAGTTTCCAGTTCTTTTTTGTTAACTTTTTCATAAATTTGAAAAAAAATAGAAAGGTTTTTCAAATCAGATGCAATAGTTTAGGTTATAAAGGTATGCGGGACACCCTACCCAATATGCACACAGACACACCACATACCCTACTTACAACTGTTAACAAATCTTAACGTTATGATCGTGATACAAATTTTATTTGGTTAATTAGTCGCTAGCAAATTTGTCGAATGGTTATGATAATGATTTTGATAAATGATAATGGCCTATTATGGCGCATTACAATCACTCTATAACATTTTGTTCTTGCCGTGTGCTGTGCTATTGATATTTCCTAGACTTTTGTATCGGTGTAACTATGTTTTTTTTATTAATTTGCAAGATTGAAGTTGTATTTATAAAGTTACTTCACTGCTAAGATGTATAAGTATTATTTTTCACTTGCCTTTACACAATTTTACACAGTGCTCATATATAATTGGCACTACAAGCACTGACGACTCCGAAGTTCCTTAAGCACACGTTGTAAAAAATTTAAATGATTTGTTATATCCTTCACAAAAAAGTGGAAGGGTTATTATTCCTTGTGTAACTTCTTCGGTATTAATATGCGACCCCATAAAGTATATATATTCTGGATCCTTATGAACAGCGATGACGATTGAGCGATGTCCGTCTGTCTGTACGTGAAATCGGTTTTCCCAAGCCCCCAGAAGATATAGAGACTTTTTGGATATATTTAAAATGAACTTAACTAGAGTGGTATTAAAATTCAAAAAATCCAAAAGACGTTTCCAGAGCTGGGAAGCTTACACCTATTTCTCGACGCAAAATTAAGACCAAAAACCAATCTGTTTTGTTCGTTTGTAAATTGAACCAATTTAATGCTTTGGGAAGCCTCAATTGTCTATTAAAAATAGAAAAATGCAGTTTTTTTCCAGGGGTGGGAAATTAAAAGTTCTTTTTGGCACATTCGGTATTTTGTGGTAAATGTAATAACTGAAATGCTTAAAAATGTTAAGTTCGTATTAAATAAAACCGTTTTATACGTCATGAAGATGTGTATTGATGAAAAAACATTTTAGAAGTTAACATTTTTCTTCCAGGGTAGGGAAATTGAGATTTTTTTATTCATAAACGTAACCAAAGATGCAACTGACGTTGTTTTTTTTGCCTAACTTAAACTATTTCGTAATATAGAAAAAACAAATGGGGCATTATAAATATAAAAAAAATCTAAATTTCGAATCCAGGGTTGGACAAGGCAATATCTTTTAATAAATAAAAGTGAACAAAATGGTTACAAATTTAGAATTTTTCCTAAATAAAACTGTTTTATACCTCAACAACAAAAATAAAATTTTACCTCCAGGGTTGGGAAATTTTAAGTTTTTTTTGGCACATACAATGTATTGTAGTGCATGAAAGTGGCCAAAATGGTTACAAATTTTAAGTTCTTATTAAATAAAACTTTTTTATGCCTCATTATAAATTGCCTCGGTAAAGAAACAAACAAAAAATTAAAATTGCGCTTCCAGGGATGGTCAATTAGAAATTTCTTTTTACATAAAATTAACCAAAAAGGCAATTAACGTTGTTTTTACTAATTAAAACTAATTAACTAATTTTTTGTATATTCATTTTGCTAACTAAAACTATTTTGTATGTAACGCCAGACGAATGTTGGCGAAGGGTATATAAGATTCGGCACAGCCGAACATAGCGCTTTTACTTGCTTTTAATCTTAACGTTCTTTCGCGCTTCCCTTTTCAACACCATATTTACTAAATATTGACAAATTTACCCATACATATTTATGTGTGTGTGTAAGTACTAGAACACATACACGAATCTTTAAGAGTCGTGTTTATAGTCCACCCGTCCCACGTAGTACTGAATTGATTCCTGAAAAAAGAATCCATCCAGGCGAATGTCTGCTTTCTATAAACCTCCATTTAATTTCAAACAATTGCCGCTTCATTTGTACCCAATCAATTGTTACATACTCAATTGCTTATGAAATTCTAACAACTTCAAACTTATTCAAATCAACTTCAAATTTGCTAAGCCAGCGAAATGTTCTCGGGGGGTTGCAAGTGCTAAACATTGTGCCAGATGGTGATTTAAAATATGACCTGTTTTTAATTGCTTTTTATTAAATAAGTGTTAGAGGGTATTTCAGACGGTGCTTTCCCAAGTAACATTTTGTAACTTAGGATGCACACGGAGAAGTCAAAACCGATGCAATCAATCATATCTTAAGTCAGTTTGATAAAAAAAAAAGAATGGTGAAATTAGAAGGCCAACTAAAAGAAAAAATTGATTAAATAATACCTGGCATAAATTAAAATTTGTTGATATAATTTGCAAATGGATGACCGATCGAATATGTGCAGTGGAATTCGGATAAGCGTATGATTAATAAAAATATTTTTTTATTTATTAGTTTGAACCGATTTACAAGCATTTTTTTCCTTTAATAAAATCGTTTAACTAAATCGTATTATCTTTGGAATCAAATTTATCGATATACTGCTATAAATAACGATATGTTTATAAAAATTTCAAAATACAGGGTGCCGCAAAGTAATCAGTACATCGTAATGCAAATGGCATTTTTCCTCAATCATATTTAAAATTTAAAATTTAACCTCTTAAATTGAGTTCTATCAGACTTCAACGTTTTGGGTCCCTCGGAAGCGTTACTGAATAATTTTGGGGGTATGTCACCATGTTTGTATGTATCGGGTGTTTTTTATAGAGTGATACAACTTTGAGTTGACATCACTGCTTTATTTTACCACCCACTTAACAGCTGATAGTTGCTTTTTGCTTAGTTTACTTTGACATTTTATTATGGATTGACTTACACCATAGCAACGCGTGAGAATTGTGGAAATTTTTCATCAAAATAATGATTCTGTTCGTCAAACTTATCGTGCACTTCGTCCATTTTATGGCGTACATAATCGTCCTTCAGAGCTGCTAATTCGAAGAACAATAGATCTTTTTCGGACCACATTTACTATTACTGACAATGTGCATCCCGTGAGACGCCGAACAGTGCGCACTGAAGAATCTATAGCCGGTGTACAGGAAAGCATTGCAGATGATCCTAATCAATCGATTCGTCGCCGTTCTCAGCAATTGGGGTTGTGTTTTTCCATTTTATGGAAGATTTTACGCAAAGATCGGGGCTTAAAAGCTTTCAAGATTCAACTTGTGCAGGAATTAAAGCCAAACGACCATCGTATGCGCCGGTAATTCGGCGAATGGACTGAAGCACAAATGTATATTGATTTCGAATTTCCATTCAAAATTTTATTTTCCGATGAAGTCCATTTTTGGTTGAATGAGTACGTAAATAAACAGAATTGTCGCGTTAGGGGTGAGGAGAATCCACAAGCTTTCGTCGAAACACCATCACATCCACAGAAAATTATTGTTTGGTGCGCCTTATGGGCTGGCGGAGTCATTGGCCCATATGTCTTCAGATGATGGTCAGAATGTTACTGTCAACGGTGAACGGTATAGGAACATGATTTCAAGTTTCTTCGTACCTCAATTAGCTGGCATTAATCTTGCTGATAAGTGGTTTCAACAGGACGGAGCCACATGCTACACAGCGGGCGCTACAATTGATTTACTCAAACAAAGTTTCGACGAAAAAATTATTTCACGAAATGGCCCAATTAATTGGCCCCCAAGATCGTGTGATTTAACCCCATTGGATTATTTTCTTTGGGGTTATGTAAAGTCACTTGTATACGTCGAGCAATTGAACACCTGGAAGTCAACATTGGAAGAGTTATCGGCGAGATACAGCCGCAAATGCTGCGAAAAGTTTGTGTAAATTGGTGTTCCAGATTGCGTCTTGTACGCGCCAGCTGTGGCGGCCACATGGCCGAAAGCATATTTAAACATTAATGTCTTGAAATTTTCTATCCAATAAAGACCGTTTTATTGATATCAAAATATATTACTATGTTTTATTATGGTTTAAACTTGTATCACTCTATAAGAAACAACCGATATAGGTGTGCGGGGAAGTAACGTTCTGAAAAGCGTTCCTGAGCTTAGATTTGCAGCGGATTTGAACCGATTCGAAGCGGTATATTTCAAGAGTTTTTAAAAAGACTTGGATAAAAAGCATCTTTTTAATCTTTTTTAATAATTTTTAAACCGCTTCACTTATCGATTCAGCTCTTGGCATGTCGGGGAACATACACATACCGCTCCAACTCAATTTCGATACTCAATTCTTGCTTTAAAGAAATGGCCACAATATCAATCGATTGTTGGCCTAAAAAAATCAATATTAATAACGATTAAATGCGAATTAAATTGAATGTTTACAAAATGCAGGCAAAATTTCATTTTGAATATCACTTAACACCCTGAAACCTTATCAAACTTCTGCGGTGCATCTGCAAATTTTACGACACTTTTGGCTCAGAAGCAATTCCAACCGAAAACTTATTTCAGCAAAAGCAATTAAAAAAGCAAAGAAAAAAATTGTATAACCAGCCACAATTCCATATTCTAAATGCATTAAAATGCTTAAAAATAATTCGTAAATAATACCAATCATAAGGATCATATACAATTTGCTTTCATCATATTGAAGTTTAATAACTTTTCGTTTTTCCTGTTGTTTTAGCCAATATTTCTTAAAGCAATTAAATGCATAAAAGCAAACAGACACAAAAAAAAAAGCTCTTATGCAGCCGGCCCATCATTAACGAATACGGCATGATTGAATCTCATTTTTATGACTCTGTTGCAAATTAAGGAAATTTATATTGAAAGTGGCATAAATTTTATGATGCCAAAATGAAACACGACAAACAAGAGCTTACCAATAACAATTGACAGTTGACAATTTTCGTTGAGTTGGCACAGGGTGTAACAAAAAAAGAGCAACAATTTCATCGTTGTGTTCATTCAAGGACTCGCTTTTTGGCTTTCGAAAACTATTAAATTCACATCGTCCTCTGTCATTTGAAATGTCTTAAAGTTATTTATTACGGATCGGGCATTAGTTTCAGGACATAAAACTTTTAAAAAGAAATTTGTTTAAAAGACGTTATTTGAAACTACTCAAACTATTTCGAAAGATTTGTGCTATGGACAATCTTTAATGTCTTTGGTTTTGATTTCTTTCAGTGTTGATACCAACAAGTAATTTTTGTAGCTAAAAAATCTCAAAATATTTTTTTAGTTATACCCACAGTTGCCACTGTGGTACAATTGAACCAAAAATGGTTGTTTTTTTACGTTTGTTTTGCTGGTTCATTTTTTTTTGTTAAGAAAAGTTAACGATTCTAATATAAATAAATTTTGAAAGTTTTATCATGCCTGTAAAAATGTGTTTACGAAAATGATTACTCTTCACATAAAGTAAAAGATTTGATTCGTTTACAACACTTGACAGTAATCGATTATTACCTACCCACAGTAGTAAATTAAAAAGCTATATTGGCAACACTGATCGATTGTCACTTTTGTTTACAAGTCAAATATTGACAATTTGACTTCAGTGTAAAAAGTATTATATTACGCTGGTATGCAAATAAAATTGAAAAAATTGGTTCTCTTTTTTTATTTTGGTTCTTTTTTTTATGGATTTTGGTCCCGAAGACAAATTTAGAGTGGCAACCGTGGTTATACCTTCCTGAGGTCGAGTACACATTATGGCATTTTGTGCCACCGCAAGCAAATACAGCAGTGTGTGTTAAAGGCAACTGATAATTATTTCGAATTTTTGTACTCTTCACAAAAAAGTGAAAGGGTGTGCAATTTCCCCGATATTAATATGGGACCCCATAGAGTAAATATATTCTGGATCCTTATGAATAGCGATGACGATTAAGCGATGTCCGTCTATCTGTAGGTGAAATCGGTTTTCCCTAACCATCGTTCTAGGACTGATAAATTGGCAATGAACGTAAATAGAGTGTTATTGAAATTCAGAAGACTACGGCTCCAGAGCTGGAAAGCTTACACCTATTTCTCGACGCAAAGTTAACACCAAAAACCGATTATGTTTTGTTTGTTTGTAAATTGTAACTATTTCATGCCTTGGGAAGCCTTACTTGTCTATTAAAAATAACAAAAATAAAAAAGAACTCCAGGGATGGGAAATTAAAAGAATTTTGGGCACAGTCGATATTTTGTGGTACATGAAATAACTAAAATGTTTCAAAATTTCAAAATTTTTCTTAATTAAAACCGCTTTATACATCATGAAGATTTGCATTGATAAAAAAATTTCAAAAATTTAAATTTCTCTTTCAGGATTGGGAAACTTAAATTTTTATATATTTATTAACGTAATCAATAAGCAACTGACGCTGTTTTTTTTAACTGCAACTATCTTTTAATTGAGAAAGAACACATTTGGAAAAGAAAATTAAAAAAAATTCAATGTTTGGAATCCAGGGTTGGACAAGTATTGTACAATATTTGATGGTACATGAAAATGGCCAATATAATAACAAATCTTAAGTTTTTCGTAAATAAAACTCGTTCATGCGTCATTAAGAGTTGCGTTGGTAAAAAGAACAAACAAGCAAATTATTTTCGGTTCCAGGAATGGGAAATTGAAATATTTTTATACTCGAAAGTAACTAAAACTAACATCGTTTCTTACTAATTTATAATATTATTTAATTCAGGAAAAACAAATTTGGTATCACATTTAAAATAAATCAAAACCCGGATTCCAGGGTTGGATAAGTGCAATGTTTTCTTGTACATGAAAGTGACCAAAGTGGTAACAAACGTTAATATTTTTTTAAATAAAACTGTTTCATGTCTCATTAAGAATTGCATTGGTAGAGTACAAACAAAAAAGTTAAAATTTCGTTTTCAGGGCTGGGAAATTGAAATTTTTTTTAAAATATAAACGTAACCAAAAATGCAACTGACGTTGTTTTTTTTTCTAACTAAAACTATTTTATAACTTAGGAAGAACGTTTTATAACTTAGGAAGTACTTAAAAATATATGTAATGGCAGACGTACGTTGGTGAAGGGTATACAAGATTTGGTGTTCTTTTTTTGTGGATTAAATAAGCAAATTTATTGCGCATCTATTGTGGAAGATGGTTTAGAAAACTTGGCAGCATTGCATCTACCGCAAAAGTAAAGTGTCAATTATAAACACGGATATTATCATTCACAATAGAAGCATTTGGCTTGACGTTTATGTCGTCAAGAACTTACAGAATAAGGGAAAATACCCTAGTACAACTAAATTTTTTCAGAGGATTTTCTACACATCTTTTCGTTACACTCTTCGCCACCAGTCATAAAAGTCCTGGCATATTTATTTATTTGTAAAGAAAAAATATATATATTTTCCTGCTCGTGCAGATATAAAACAAACGTTGTCATACTCCTCCTCGTTGTCACTCGCCTGACAACGGCTATCCAGACGATAATGATGATGATGACGATGATGATGACGATAATGATGTTAATGATGATTGTATTTTCGTACAGTTTATTCATTTATATGGATTTGGATCGATATGATGGCCTGGTTGCTATTATTAAATTAATGCATTCGATTTGCATTTTTATTCATGAGGTAATTTACATGGCCTTTATTTATTGCCCAGAAATGTGTTTGTTACCTGACGATGATGAGCCTGATGATTATGGAAACTGTGAAACTGTTTGAGCCGTCGCCGCTGTTTATAATAAAATGATGACACTTTATTGTCAGTGTATTTGTGTTTAGAATGATATACCGATACACCAACCATTTCAAAGGTTTAGAATGTGCAATTTTCTTAATAATCTTTAAAGTATTGATAGACTCCCTAAAAAGAAAGTGTGAAAAGATTAATATTTTAAAGTGAAAACATGAAAGAGAACAACAGCTGTTTAAATTAATTAAATTTAATTAACAATAAGTAGGTCGATACAAATAACTTACAATTAAAAAATTTAAAAAATAGTCATGATTTGTGGTAACCTAATAAAAAAAGCAAATTTCAAACCCATGAATCATGGAACCAAAAATTCTGAAAAATACGACTAGAAGAAAAATATTCAAACGGCAACACAGGAACTTAACGAAAATATGTTACCATCGTTTTGATATAATTCTCGTACGCTTCTTCAGAATGAAATTGGTAAAAATCGGTTAGGAACTGTTATCACATTCAATTAAGCCTTCTAAAAAGTGGTAACAAATAAAATAAAAAACATGAGTACTGACGATGAAACTGTAGCGGCTTTCGAAAACAGATGTTCTGCTCTGCCGTTGAATATATATAAATGATGTTGATTGTTTCTTTCTGCTTTTGATTATATTCTTCGCTTTTTTCTGAATATTTTGTTTCATGTTTCTTAAGCCAGACTTCTTAACATCCCGCTAAGGGAATTTAAAATTTTCAAAGATCGGCAACACTTTTTATAATACAAAATATCGAAATTCTGTTGTTTAACAATAAAGATTTTATTAGAAATTAGTCCAACATGCCTCGTCCAAACTGACAGTTTTCAGAAAAGAAGTGCAAAAGTGTTAAATTTTTTTAGAAAAGAAAACGCCATAAGTTATAGATTTTACCCCATTATGCGAAGCTAAGCTCACTGGCAAGTTCTCACAGCCTGTTGCTAAGGCTGCCAGCGTATGTGCATGTATAGGGTTATCTATTTTGCGGTTTCAAAAGTAAACGTAAATAAAACACATATAAAATATTTTTTTTATGATATTTCTTTTTTATTATAAAGTTTGAACGTTGACATTATTTGCGAAACACTACATTAAGCATTGATTCTTTTGCGGTAATTTTCGACCACTTTTTGACACATATTGGGCGGTATCTCAGTCACAACTGGACGAATGTTGGTTTTTAAGTGCTCAAGAGTTAAAGGTTTATCTGCATAAACACGGTCTTTCGCGTAGCCATATTCGCTCGAGTTGTGTGGCATGTGGCACCGTCTTGTTGAAACCACATATTCTCCAAGTCGTATTCTTCAATAGCATGCAAAAAAAAAAGTCGGGTATCATAGTCCTAATTCCTGAGAACGACAAGGAATCGACACATTCGGGTCTTCGGCAACACTTTCACTTACAGCAGCGATATTTTCAGCTGAATGAGCGAAAAGATGATGTAACCGCTCCAGTCTCTTAAAATTTCTTCACAATTGTTTGCCAATTGCTTGCGTAGTTGAACGATTACGTAAACCATAATCTCCTCTTAAAGCACGATATGTGGCTGTTGAATAATCACCATTTTTGTAGTATGTTTTGATAATTTTGATGCGTTGTGTGATAGTTAAGCGATCCATTTTCGTCAATGTCAGACTTTCAACTGAAAAGAAAAGAAGTAAATGTGCTACATTCGGCTGTGCCCTTCACCAACGTACGACGGGCATTACACATATTTTTGTGTACCAATTTTGTGCTTTCTAATTTATAAGCGCAATAAAAACAACTTCGGTTGCATATTTTGGTTACTTTTATAAAAAAAATATTCAAAATTTCCCACGCCTGGAAACGAAATTTTAATTTTTAAATTTTTTTTTAACAAAAAAACTAAAAATTTTTAACTATTTTGGCAACTTTCATGTTATACAAAATATTGGAATCGAAATTTAGATTTTTTTAAATACTTGATATTAATTTTGTCTTTTCCTGAATTAAAAAATAGCTTTAATTAATAAAAAAAAACTGCGTTAGTTGCCCTTTGATTTATATAAAACTTAAATCTCCCACCCCTGGAAGAGAAAAACTTTTTCATCAATGCAAATCTTCATGATGTATAAAACGGTTTTATTTAAGAAAAACTTGAAATTTTTTAACATTTTAGTTATTATATGTACCACTAAATACCGAAAGTACAAAAAAGATTAAATATCCGATCCCTGGTAGCGACAATTTATTTTTTTAAATTATTTTTTACCAATGGAAGTCTGCATGATGTATAAAGCGGTTTTATTTAAGGCAAAATACAAATTTGTAACCACTTTCGCTACCTTCATGTACTACAAAATATTGCGGTATCCAACCCTGGAATCGAAATTATGATTTATTTTTAGTTTTTGATACCAGTTTTGTTTTGCCAGAATAGAAAATAATTTTAACCAGGAAAAAACGGCGTCAGTTGATTTTTGGTTAGTTTATTGTACAAAAAAAATTTTAATTTCCTAACCCTGGAAAATATATCTGTTTTTTTTAATTTTAAGTGGACAATTGAGGAGTCCCAAAGCATAAAATAGGTTCAATTTTCAAATAAGCTAAAAAATAATCGGTTTTCGGTGTTAATTTTGCATCGAGAAATAGGTGTAAGCTTCCCAGTTCTGGAACCGTCCTTCCGATTTTTCTGAATCAATAAAACCCTATTTAGGCTCATTTCCAATCCATCAGTCCAAGAATGAAGTCTCTAGCTCTTCTGGAGGCTTGGGAAAACCGATCTCACGTACAGACAGACGGACAGACAGGCGTCGATCAATCGTCATCGCTCTTCATAAGGATCCAGAATATATATACTTTATGGGGTCGCATATTGATATCGAAGAAATTACACACGGAATGACAAACCTACATATACCCTTTCACATTTTTGTGAAGGGTATAAAAATTGGTTTAACAACTTAGTTTGACAGATGTCGAATTCCAGTCCTACACTTTTGAAACTACGAAATGGATAACCCGTTGTATGGCTGGGTCTGTGTATGCTTGTGGATGGGTTTGTGTGTACGTATTTAGCCCACTTATATCTTTTGAAAGGCTTAACCGAATAGAACCAAACTGAAGACGTTCTAAAAGGTTCTGTTGAACCTAGATTTCCTGCGAAGTTGAATCACTTCGGGCCAGCAGATTTGGAGAAATGCCAAAAATAATAAAGAAAAAATATATTTTCAAAAGTGTTTGGCTTTTCGGATCGACTTTTGACATTAAAAAATCTTGTGAACTTGCGGTAGTTGAGATCAAAATCGGTGAGATATAGTGAACGAAATAATTAAATAAAAGTAATTTAATTAAGTCCATAAAATATTTTGTTTTTTCTATAAAATGGGTTATCCTAAAGTGCAATAAACAATAATCGATTGTTGAAACTTTTGCGCTCGATTTATTAAAACTAAAATATATATTTTTTCTAAGATTTCATTTACTTTTTAAACAAGACATGTTAAATTTCCTCTGCGCCATATTGAATATAAGGTGCCTTTGGTTGGCCGCACCAGCTGACAAAGTTTATTACGCAAATGGCCGGCTGATTCGGCATTTAATAGCAATAAAATATATATATTTTTTTTTTCATCAACAGCAAATCAATATCAAACACGTATGAGCTGAATGCCATATATTTTTCTTTTTTTTCTTGCTTTCAAGTTTCACACGAACACAAATTGTTTCAATACACACGCATCTACTCCTCATAGACGGATCCGTCATCTGCTTTATGATTATTATATATCTTAAATAAAAATGTCGTAAAATTTTGTTGACGTTGTTCGTCAGGGTGCATATCTTGGCAGAGATGAGAAGAATTAAGTATGCTCTTCAATCAGCATGTCTGTCCGTCCGTCCAGTTCTTCTTCTTTATTTAACTGCTTTTTTGTGGGACTGTCTCACTTTTCTTTTGTATATTTAGTTGGTCATAATGAATTTATGGCCGCGTATATACGCTTATACGTCCGTCCGTTTATCTAAAGTATTTCTTCTTTCCACCAACTCAGAATTTTTTTACGACTTTTGATTAATAATTTATTTCGATGGCTGATTAAAATTTTATGTTTTAAAACCTTTAAATGAATTCTTCTTTTAGTGTTTTTTTTTTCTTCTTCTTGTTTTGCCAAACCAATAAAAACATCAGGCCATTGTTAAAGTTAAGAAAATAAGAAAGAAAAGAAACAGTTGCTATTGTGGATCTGTACCTTTTAAGTGTCATTATTTTTTGAAAAAATTATATTGAAAAATATGCCAGCAAATATTACAAAAATTTTATGGTGCTGCAATTATTGTAAATTTTAGACTTAATTTATTTAACGAATTTAATATTTTTCTCTACAAATTTTGTCTTTTTTTTACAAAAAACTGAATCTACATAAAAGTGAATTGCTTTTTACTTTTATAACAATTTGATGATTATCTGTCTCATATCCCACTGACTGCCGGTCACCGAGAGCATCGGACAGTTTTTGCAATAAAAAGAAATTAAATTTTTTATTTCAAAATTATTGATTTTGTCTGAGCCATAGATTTTATTAGAGACTTTTGGCCATATAATAATAATAAATGATAATCATGTTATTTATGGAAATAGAAAATAAAAAGCCAAGAAACAGACATGAAGTCAGTGTTAATTAATATTTAAATTTCAATAAAAATCATGGCCGAGATGCCTGTAAAGTCCGCCAATTAATTTCTGTATTGAGTTTCTTTATATTTTCCAAAAATAAAAACTGCTGCTGTGCATTAAATCGGTATCCAATTTTACTGCTGCTAAGCTCCCGCAGGTGCTTTCTTTAGCCTCTAAAGAATTCAAAACGTTTGCATTATCAAAATCCTTCTATATGAAATTGGAAGACGACTGCCTTATTTTGACGCATCCTCCAAAGGACAGTATTGATATCACTCAACTGGTAACAACATGCAGATCAAAAGAATCCGATACGATATTCATGGCTGATTGCTGAATCGAACCGGGGATAAACTGCATCGTATTATTGGTGTTAATTGCTTTAGCCAAGAACTTCCCGCTACGAAAATTTTAAATTTTTAATGGTTTTGCTCAGATCTCAACGTTTTGAGGTCCTTGGAAATTTCCCTGATTAATTCCGAGAATGAGTCATTATGTCTGTGGGTATGTGTGTGTATTTGTGAGTAAATATGTGACGGCTTGACCGATTTCAACCAAACTGATAACTTTCTAAAGAGTTCTGCTGAAATTAGACTTCCATTGAATTTGAACCGATTCAATCAGGTAGATTTCAAGAAATTAAAAAAGAAAGTTCAGAAAAAAATGTTTTTAAAGTTGTTTTTTCAGACCAACTTCTGAACGATTTTACATATCGATTCCAGAAACGAATCAGCTCTCAAGATGAAAAATGGAGCAAATCGGTTAATCTGTTTGTGAGATATCGTGAACGAAAATATTCGAAAATTCGATCAAATCGTATTCTCGATTCCAAAAAAAACATTACAAATTTTTTGTTCCTAAATGTTTTGAGAAAATGTAAGTTTAGAAACGCAATTCTCCCGAACATTAACTAATCAGATATAAAAATTACGTTTTCCAAATGCTTACATTCACAATATCCCACGAACCGATTACAACCCTCTTCACAGTGATCAACAAGGTTTGTAACTTTAGGGAGCTAATTTTAAAAAAATAATTTCAAAATTTGACCAGTGAAAAGTTATTTGAAAATAAAATAACTTTGAAGAATGCTTTTTTCCGAAGATTCTTGGAGATATCTTGAACTGTACCGGTTCGAAACGGTTAAAATCGAATCGGTTCCTTTTTCATTATTATAAAAAAATTATTATAAAAGATAGATAATTTCGGAGTTACTAAAAGAATTCACCTTCGAATATTTTCGTTCACAGTATCTCACTAACGGATTGACCCATTTTGACGTAGTTTTTATAGTTTAACAGCTGATTAGTTTGTGGAAGCGATCGGTGAAGCAGTTGAAAAGTGATTAAAAAGAAACACTTTGAAAAAAGTTTTTTTAGTTTCTTTGAGATATTTACCGGTTTGAATCGGTTTAAATTCACAGAAAACCTAAACTCAGGAACAGAGGACGAAGCCGAAACTCTTTTGTCGATGGCGGCGGCTGAGCATATATTTCTGGCCTTATTGTGGTTGATATCTGTCGGCGGCGGTTTCCAGCCGGCTTGCAGTCGAACGGGTTCGTTCTCTGCTCAGGAATGTTTTTCAGAAAGCTACTGATTTCGTTTAATTCAGTTCATCCTTTAAAAAGTTATAAGCGGGTCACATACTTACACAAACACACACAAGATGCACACACACGCACATACAGGAATAGTGATGGATTCTTAAAGTTAGCCAGGGAAGCTTCCTCGAAACGTGGAGAGTTGCTGATGACTCAAGTTTCTGCTTAGATTTCTCCTTAAGTATTGATAAAAGTTTCATAACATTATAATGATATCATTATGTCTGATATATAACGTTATTAGGTCACCCCCTCTAAATTGTTTGTACCAGCTTTTGAGTAAGTTTTGGACCACATTGCGGAGGCAATTTTGACCCGACTAATGTCAGGAAGCAAACGTTCCCGAAGTTTCAATGGTGCCAAATCACAGGATCTTGTTGGGCGAACGACGTCACTGAAAAGTAGAATATAAGAGTTCGGAAAACTTCTGCTGAGGACGCCGTAGGTTAATCTAAGACGCCCTTGTTTGAACTAGTTTGTGATTGCTCTCTCACCGGCAGAAAATCTATAACCAATTACTCCCGATTCGGCCATCAGTTCGCTTTCTCCAAATTGGAACAACTTAAACTTCTTTTTTTCATTTTATTTCTGATATAAAGTTCTGATAAATTTTCAGCTGTCAAATGCTTAATTGCTCTCTCTATTATGTCATTTTCCTAATGACATAATTCGATTGCCATTTACATTTGATTCTCTTTAATGGCTTTTTATTTCTGCGCTATTTTCCCTAATCTAAACAACATGTCAAACATATTCATATTCTGTTCATATAAAAAAAAAATTTGCAAAAATTTATTCTACAAAGAAAGAAAAATGTATGCAAATATTATTTGCATACACACAAACAAATGCATGCATAAACATGCTACAATCATTGTGAGTTCTTTTTCTAAAGTATCGTGTCAAACATGTCATCTACTCTACGCTCTGACACTTGACAATTTCACATTTATGGTAATTGCGGCCTGCAACAGCGTCATTATTCGCCATTGCAAATGTTATTCAGAAATATTTGAAATGAATTGTCATTGTCAGACAATGAATATTTTGTAAAATTTACAAAACAAACAACAAATAAAAACTCTAAAACAACTAAATGGCACTCGTATCAGTAAAATATTGTATATTAAATATTGAATGGGATGAAAATATAAAATGGAAAAGTCTAGGCGAATCTTGGACTCGCTATGCGATTTATAATGTTTTCACACAGAAAATTGTATAAATTCAGTGCCTCGTTTCTGTAACTGAAGTGAGAACTTCTCGCATCGAAAAAATTGTCGCCACTCTGTGAAACACTAGAATGAGTCAGAATATATTTCTTAATGCATTTAAATTTTGTTGGTTTTTTTTATAATAAATATATTATTGTATGGATAACCCTACAATAAAAAGCATGACAGCCATAATTATTTAGTTTTTCGATGTGAGAACTTCTCACATCAGTTACAGAAGCGAGGCACAGATTTTAGCTCACAGATTGTCCAATAAATTTAATTGCAATAAATTTAATTTCTTAAAGAAATAGTTGCATTTGTTGTTGTTCTTTTCTATTGCTTTTATAACACTTAATTCACAAACTGTACTGCGGCGATTTTGGTTTATATACAAAAATTAGAAATTTTTCTCTGCACTCTGAAATAGAAAGAAATTCTATTATATTTTGAAAATTAATATTATTTTTTTAATTATGAAAATAAATACTTAGAAATCACATTATTTCAAATAAAAATCAAACTCTGTGGACATTTTTCTATGCATTTTTTGAACGTCGACAAATGGTTTCAATATAAAACTTGGCAGTACTCAACTTAGCACGGACAAAAACATGCAAAGACAAGACTGCACTTCATACAGCCTACTCAAGAGCGATTCTAAAATCGTTTAAAGTTGGTTTGAAGAAAATTGTTTGGTTTTAACGTTAAAACCAGAATTTATTAAGACCATGTCAGTGTGAGAAATCGCAGACTGATGTCAACTTATCATGTCTGCCAACGGCTTATGTCTTGTTTTCTAGTTTTAAATATTAAACTGGATTTATTTAAAGGTCTTTATTACAACTCCATGTTAATTAAACATAGAATTTCGTTGGATGAGTAAAACGTGTTCCATTTTCGCAACTTTATTTAAGTCTAAAGTGATCGTTAAGTTGAAAGCAGGTTCCTGCCCTCTGATGTGTTATAGAAACGTTGTAAAAAAACAACAATTTTAAATATCCTATAAAATTTCTTTAACAAACACAAATGATTTGAATGATTGAAAAGTCTTCTTAGGAGAAAAATATGTCAACTGGCTTTAACGATGATAGATTTTTTAAGGAAAGAATGAGAATTACACCACTCAAGCCCTTGTTAAAGCACATTATATGCTAAAATATTGGATATATAACTTTAATGAAATGAAATTTATGTCTGGATTAATTAATAAGTCGTTACAAGATAATGTTTTTCATTTGTAGCCTCAACAAGTTCAGAAAAATATTATAAAAAGCGCTTCAAATAAATTAGAAAATAAGACGATAATTTTATTTGAAGTTATGAATTCAAGAAAAGAATATATAAATTAAAAAGAGAACGGTTGGTCCTAAAATCCATCACTGCAACTTTCCGCAATTATATGTTGTGCTGCTGTACACTTTTTTACCCTTTTTGGACCACAAAAGTTAATTGTCCGGTATCGAATTAAATTTCCGATTTTGCTTAGTGTTTAATAATTTTATAACTTTTGAATTAATCACCCGGTCCTATAAAAGGATCGAGAACAGTAACTGAATGGATATTCAGCTTCGACGTTTAAAAAAATTTTGTTTCCAATTTTTTCGTTCACGACATGTCATGAACGGACTTACCGATTTTAACCAGACCTGCAGTGGCCGACGTTTTTTTTAATCTTAAGAGCTGATTGATATCTGGAATCGATCGTTAAGGCCGTTTATTTAAAAAAATTCACTTTATAATTCTTTTTTTCTAACTTTGGCCGTTTGGAATCAGTTCAAATTCACAGGAAATCTAAGTTCAGAACCCTTTAGAATGCTACCAGTTTGGATGAAATCGGTCAAGCCGTTTGAAACTTATAAGTGCTTACTCACACACCCACAGACAGTGTCAGATTCTCAGGATTAGTCAGGAAAGCTTCCTAAGACCTCAAAACGTAGAAATCTTATGAAAAACTCAATTTTTTTTCAAAACGTGGTAAACCAATAACTTTCCGATTTCTTTAAATTTTTCTTGTCGGCGAGCTAAAAATCTTTTTTTTTATTTTGGCTTGTGAGCAGTACGACTCTTAACAGTTAAAAACAATATTCAAACGTAAAAAGTTTATAGACATGCAGCCAGGAAAATATTAGCATGCATATGAGCATAACCCTTGATTTAGGATATTAAAACCGATTGAACGACAACAAATAACAAACAACAATATCAGAAGCATCATTCACACACAAGCACAAAAACAAAAGAATGAACAACGTACGAAATTGAACAATTTGAAATGGAATACAATAGAGCAATTATTTGCATGTGCGACAATCGTGTTAGGTTTTATAAAATGAAAATAATAAAAAAAAAGATTTGAAATAATTAAAGTCAGAAGGGTTTTTATATCGCATATCACAGAGGAGAAAAATTAATAACAAATTGTCATGTGCTGAAAAATTCAAACCCGCGCTTTGTTTAACAGGATTTGTCTAAAGTCTGGCAATACGGCGTTTTTTTTTATGAGAATGAAAACAGCTGTTTACTTCAGCATATTAAACTCTTAAGCGGAGATATATAAAGTGTAGTCCACACGATATGTTGAATCAGCATATTTATGCTGAACAACTTGCTGCAGGTACCAGCGCACATTTTGTAAACGCCACATTTCTTTTTTTCAGCATAATTATGATTAACAACACTTCGTTAACAATGTCGATATAAATATTTTGGCAATTTAAGCACATCGTGTAAACAGCCTATTACTAGAGCCCGACAAAACTACTGCTCATGATCTGTCAGATATTTCATATGTCGAAAAGCGTATTTGTATTAATTCTTTTATTCAATAGTTTCGCTTTGCTTTTACTTTATAGAAACATTTTTGGGATTTACAGTGTGAATGAAGTCGTAAGTCATAAAATAATAGCACGAAACATATGACTAGTGTGAACAACCCGTCATAACTTGCTCTGCTAAATGAATTTGCATGTATAAACTAAAAAAGCTGTTTTTTAGTCGTAAATCATACATATATGAGTAACAGCGGCAAACATATACAACCGCCGTCTCGCCCAAAGATTTTCGGCCGTTCGACTCAGATCTCTAGAGATATTTTATGACAAAACAAAAACATGCCTGATAGAGTGCTATAATTTTATAACTTTTTTGCATGCAGCACAACAACAACTTTTTTAGACTGCAACTGTAAAACATGAAGTTGGAAAAGTCTTATAAAAACACTTCAAAAAATAGTTTCGTAAACAGAATTTAATATTCGATTGAATTCGTATAGTCTTTTCAACCCGATATGTTGTTAACAAATTCTGGGTTTAATGTTAAAATGAACTATTAAAAACTGGTTTCATCATACAAAATGGTTTTCTTAAAACAAACTTAAAACCACTTTTAAATTGGTTTTAAGTAGATTTTATGAAATGCAGCTTTGTTTCCTTCTCGTTTTTGTCTGTATTAAGTTGAGTGCTGCCAAGTTCTATTTTGAAAACATTTCATTATGTTCAAAGAATGCACAAAAAACCTACCACATCTGCGGTTTTCATTAATAATGTGTTTAGACATGAATTTTTAATTGAGTCAATTTAATTTTATTTGCGCAATTAAATCTAGTGTTCACACATACTCAATTTAGCTGACTCAATTATCATTTGGCAGCTTAAAAAAAACATTATTTTTATTTGTTTCGTGAATGTTCGGGTTTGTAAATTTTAAAAATGTTTGCAAATTTTGGCTTAAAAGAAGTTTTACTTTCATATAATAGAGGAGTCATTGCGATCAATTCTTGATTCAAAGTTATCTGTGCTTAAAAAAAAAGAAAGAGGAAAACTTGACAATTTTACAAAGTTTGAGAAAGCAGCAGCTGTTGCTCCTTCCATTATTCCAGCAAAATGCAACTCAAAGGTCAACTTCTTCGCCAGCCATTTCGTTTTTGTTTGTTTATTTATTTATTCGGTCTGTTTGAAAATTCAGTTTGTTTTGTTTATTTGTTTGTATATATTTTGACATTTGGCTCGCCATTATAGGAAATTTTTCTGTTCACTGAAAACAGTTCTTAATAAGCATACTTATAACCAGGGTTTCAATTCCAGTTTAACGCAATTAGTGAGATAATAAACTACTAATTGCTCAGTTAATGATTGACTTGTTGTATGATAAATTGAGGTCAATTAAATCCTTAATTGAGAAAAATGCCCTAATTGCGCAATTAAGGGGTATGTCTGAAGACGGTATTAGTTTGACGGATTTTATATAAAATAATTTATTTTTGAAGCATTTATTCGCTCCGTATAAGTATTTCCATACTTTTAAAATATTAATTTGAAAAATATAAAACAATTTCGCTATATTAATATTTATATACGCTAATTGTTCTAACTTAGTTAAAATCTCAGAAAGACATGATGATAAATATTCCTAGGCATACAGGAAAATCAACATCAGTTTTATTCAACTTACACAGCAGAGCAGAACAGCTGTTTTCGAAAGTCGCAACACTTGCATCTTCAGTGCTCATGTGTATATTGTATTTATCACCACTGTTTAGGTGGCTCAGTTGAATGTGATAACAGTTTTCTATTTACACAAATTTTATTGTGAAAAAGAATTCGAGAACTGTATCAAGCTGATGTTAACACGTTTTTGTTTTAATACCCGTGTTACCGTTTGATTATTTTCTTCATGTCCCATTTTTCTGAATTTTTTGTTCCATTATACATTAAGTCAAACTTTTTTGGTTTGAATTTTATACTTAAGTATATGTGAACGTTTTTCCAATTTTTATTGGTAGCTCAAGCCCAAGCTCAAATTGTATGTGGTTTGTTTATTTTATGAACATTTTATTTTATAATTAACTGATGTTGACTTTCCTGTGTGCCTAGGAATATTTATCATCTTGTCTTTCTGCGATTTTAACTAAGTTAGAACAATTAGCCTATATAAATATTAATATAGCAAAACTAAAATGTTCATAAAAATAAACAAATCATAAAACAATTTCGTTATTATTTAAGCAATTCAAAGTTTTTATAGATTTTATGCAAGCAAAAGCACCTGCAGTACAATTTGTGCATTAAATATTATCAAATCTAGGGGAAAATGCCACAGCAAATAAACAGACTTTCATGAGAGAGATTAAGTTTTGGGAAGAGAGAATCAACACGAATTTAACTGGTTTTAAACGACAAATCCCCAAAAATAATAACCTGGAAATTAAAATGCGAATGGCTGCACTTCAAATAAATTTTTTTTTTTACATTTAAAAAATTTTTAGTTCTTGTTGCTCTTTATTTCTCTTACAACTACAATTAGAGTTGGAAAGAAGCCAACCAATTGTAGAGTGGAATAAAAAAGTAATAAAATTATAAAAAATAAAACGAATGATCAACGAGCTCTTGTTATGACTTTGACTTAACTTCTTACTTATCAAAATCGAAGTTTGAAATAATATCTTTAGTTATTCTAAGAAATCTTGGGTAAAAGTTCGCTGATAAACTGTATAAGCTCGAGTGGAATGCGCACAGGAAGTAGCCAAAACCCCTCAGTTGATCACTTTAAATTGTTGTAATAAAATCTTGCGGAAAAAGTATCAGCACGAAATAAAAATTTTTGGTGATTTATTTCACTGGAAAAACTGTGTGCCAAAACCTGAAATTATTATAACTGCAGTGTGAACGCAAAATCATACGCTTATAGTTTTAATGGTAAGACCAGATTTTAACTTTCAGATAGAGTTGCCAGTATCGAAATTTAAAATTCCATAAAATGATAAATATTTAATGTACGTTTGTCAATATGATTTTTTAATAGAAGTTTGACATATTTAAAGTATTCAATAAATTTCGTGTACCTTAAGCAGGAAGTAGGGTTTTGCATGAATTTTAAGGAAATATTTCTTTGATTTTCAATTCCCTAACCTTCTTTATTTTTTGCATTCACTGAGAACTAACACAGAGAACAATTGTTCAGGGGAAATTCACGAGAGCATTTAATATTTTGAGCACAGTTGCCACTGTGGTACAATTGAACCAAAAATTGTTGTTTTTTTTTATACGTTTGGTTCGCTGGGTAATTTTTTTTCTTTTATGAAAAGTTAACGATTATAATATAAATAAATTTTGAAAGTTTTGTCATGCCTGTAAAAATGTATTTATGGAAATTATTACTCTTCGCATAAAGTAAAAGATTTGATTGGTTTACAACACCTACCCACAGTAGTAAATCAAAAAGCTATATTGGCAACATTGATCGATTGTTACTTTTGTTTACAAGTCAGAAATTTACAATTTGACTTCAGTGTAAAAAGTATTGTATTATGCTGGTATGCAAATAAAATTGAAAAAATTGGTTCTCTTTTTTTATTCTGGTTCTTTTTCTATGGATTTCGGTCCCGAAGAAAAATTTAGAGTGGCAACCGTGATTTTGAGTGTTATTCATTTCAATTTTTTATTAGACACATCGGGTACACCTCAAATGCAATTTTCTTACACAATAATAATAAATTTCCATTTTTGTAATTGTTTCATTACATTTAAGCGGATGTCTTAACACGTGGGCCACGCTATTTAGAATATTTAACATTTCAAAAAGGAGTAATTTCTCAACTCTGTTAACACTTAAAAGAACTACAATTTAGAAAACAATAGTTTAATGCTAAAAACTTGTAATTCTGGCAATTGGCTCCTCTCAGGCGAAGCTGTAGGCATAAATAACAGGTAAAAGTCTGGTTGGAAAAAATTGAATTCAAAAATTTAAGAACAGTTTCTGTTTTGGTTAAAAACTAGACAAGTCTTTTTACAACATTAGGAATGACATAAAATGCTTACGAGACTTTTCAAAATCATTAAATGCCAAAATCAACCAAATAACTATTTGAAGTATTTATTACTTTTTTACAAAATTGACATTCGAATGGTAATTGTTTTTGGAAATTATGTGTCATTTATTAAGATTTTAAAAGTTTTTAAAAGCTTTACGAAAAAAAACCCGTGTTTGCATGTGTTAGTGTGTGTGTAGTAACAATAAACATTGAATGACATGAAAATTATGGGCCATATTAACAACAAATCATTAGCAATAATTTATAAAACATATTTTAAGTGTTCTCAGGCTTGCAGTTTCTAGTTGGAAAATGAAGAACAGCCATATTCATTCATTCAATCCGTAGATTTTTATTTTATAAATATTCATAATTCGCATTAAGACGATTGCGTTACTAGAGAAGATACATTTCGTGTCTATATTTCACGCCAACCTACAAATTCATAAACAATCGGTTGGACAGACAGACAGATAGATTGAAAATTTTTGGTCGGATATTCGGTTTGATTTTAGAGTTGGTTTGGGCTGGGTTGGGTTGTCTGTCGTTCGGTTTGCTTCATTCATTTAATCGTTTATTCGCCTGTTTTATTTAATGATTTCTGAGTTACAAGGCTTTTATGAGAATATATGTGGCACAAACGCATTTCATTTCTAGCAGCAGCATACAACAGCACAAGATGAACGTATTTTTTCTTCAGGATTTGTTTGCTTTTATTTGAATTGTGGTGGTGTAGAGAGATGTAGCTGAAGTATATTGAATCTCAGCAGGTTTAATAACACAACAATTTTGCAACAACTTATGACAATGCAGTGGTAACAAATAACACTTTCAAACCATTATGAGCGAGCTTTCATTCATGCCGACTGATCAGCCAACAAACGCAACGGCCAGCCGGCTACAAAGCAACGACTGTTTTAAAACTCAATCAACCAAAACACTACGCTGGTTAGTGGCTTATAAAGAAAGACTTTTTAAGAGCCGTTCAAAAGAGCTGAGAATTTATGGCGAACTACTACCGCAGCATGAGCTGAGCCTGCATTATATGCTCTCTTATATACGTTTGTATTTTTGTTTTTGATAAATAGAATGTCTTAAATTATGAATATTACCACAATGAGTCAATTCCCAATAAATTTGCCTCCCCAGCTTAACAAACTAAATTGCAGATACAAAAAAAAAAAAGAAAAAGAACAGAAAAAAGAAAATTAAAGAGAAACCAGTTCGCTGGCATCGCACCATCAACCAGCAAAACTGGCTGCAGTCAATTCAGCCTTCATACTTTAGAAGCAGCGAATAAAGTTGTCGTTGTCATCGTTGTCTTGGCATGATGGCTCATGAATCAGCAAATGACTTTTCTTGGCTCACACCAGCAAGAAAAGCATGAGCACAAAAGGGAAATAAAAATGCTTTTCAAAATATAAACATAATTCGTACGCACATGATTAGATATGACTTTCTTCTTTTGCCAGTCTTGTTGGTTGACTTCAAAGGCCGCTGCGGGCATAGGATACGAAAGTATCGCTTAAATGATCTCCTAATCTATGGGCAATTAAACAACAAGATTGTCTAATCTCATTTCTTTTATGAGTGCAGATATTTCAGGTTGATTACACGGATCGGCATGATATTTTTGTTAATAAATTTGATATGAAACTTCAAATTATCGTACATCACCGTGATAATGAGAGAGGTGTTTATCCGCAAGATAAAAAATGCATTGAAACTTAAGTTTTGCAACTTAATCTGTGGGTATAAGCCAGGTTTGAAGACAAGCTCTGTTGCAGTATGCAACGGAGATTTTATACGCTGATGATATTAATTTGAAACGCATTCGAAGTCTTGTTTTTTAATGATTTCGAATTAATTAAATTTACTTTGTGGCTGCAAATGGATGTGGGAAAGTATCCATACGTATTTGCAACAAATTTAGATATTTTTCTTTTAATAATTGATCTCATACTTTGGTTAATGCCACGATAGAAAATAATAGCGATCACTTCGGAAATTCATAGTACATATTCAGATTTAATTAATCCATCCAAATTCCATTTGGACAACAATAGTTCCGCTGAGCCTGTAAAGAAATTTAATGTCGTTTTCCAAACTGCTTCTACACTAAAAAAGTCCAACGAAGGCCGAATCTCCGTAGCGGATAATTTCAACTTGTACTTCTTTAGATAGCAACACGGCCAAGAGCATTGAAGATGTTAGTAAAAAGTCTTTTTAGAAATTTGAGAAAATTTTTGTGTGATGATGGAAAATAGTTCGAAGCTGAAACTTCATCTCCATCTACATCACTAACCAAAACAATTCTATGAGACCCTCTTAAACCATCTCTTCTGCCTATAGTCGCTTTTAATATATGAGAAATATCCTAGTGGATGGATGAACTTTCTAAAAGAAGGAGCAAAAACGCAGAAATTTCAGTGCGCGACTCTCTGTACCGGATATTTATGCAATTCTCTTTTCTATATAAAAACGCATCCGTCTACGTATTTATTTGCAATATGTAAAGGGCAATTTTTACAGAGGCATAGAAGTTTTGAATGGAATAAAATGAAGATGAATTTTTAAATTGAACTGAATTTATTTTATATATATTTTAATTTATAATATAAATATGAATTCCGGCATAAGACTGGCAAAGTTGGCTCAGACGTAGTCTAAACTGGAATTCCAATACTCGGTGAAATTTTCCCAACATATGTGGCCGTATATTGGCAACAATGGGGCCGATGTTGTGCTCCAAGTAGTCAATCGTTTCGGGCTTTTAGCGTATAGTGACTCCACGTATCTCTACGGAAAATAGTTTAGCGGTGTAAATTTGCATGATCTTGGAGGCCGACTTATGGGTCCGAAACGATACGGTTACCAGACGTTTCCTGCACTAAATCAGTTATTTCAGGAGCTTTGCGACATGTTTTACCCTGTTGTTGAAACTTATAAGCGTCAGTAATCAAGACACTATAGCGGTCCCTGTTGACTGTAACGTTCTGACCAACATCGTCTTAAAAAAGTATGGAATATCCACCATCCCATAAAGCACACTAAACAGTTAGTTTTTCTGGATTTAATAGTGCCCTGGCATAGAATTGAGAGTTATCGTCTCTACAAACATGACAGTTTCGTATAATGACGTGTCCGTTCAAGCAAAAGTGAGCTGCAGCGCATAAAATATCGAGCTCAACTCCGCACTCAGTCGGGAATATGATGTCGAACTTTTCTGACCTACATAATGCTGGATTGTGTAAATTGTTATCGGCTGGCACTGGTCGCAGAATACAGCACCATCCTTTGACAGTACATGTAGTAAGAAAATCCACCAACGAAGTAAAAAGTAAAAGTAGCTACAACAAAGTTTTCTATCTTCTAATTGCTCTTCATCTCTGGTCTTAACACTATCCACATCTTTCGAGTTCTGCCACAACACCCTGCATATGCAGAAGTCATTCCTTTAGTCCAAGAAAAAAAAATATATTTGCACAATTTGGAAGCGCTGTTCAGACGTTGGCAAACCAACCTAAACATAAATCCCTTGGTAGCTGAAAAAATATCCGCCAGTTAAAATGGTGCTTATATCTTTATCCTTATGTAGAAAATATCTCAAAAGCTTCAGGTAAAAACAAAAGAGAATTAAATACATGTCCGTCAAAAAATGTCTCATATGCTAAAGAGACTAAAGCGTTTGTCTCTTTCTGAAACTAAAACTCTTCTCTCCTCTGTGAAACGAAGTATATCATTTGCAAATAATATTTATTATTAAGTTGTTTCATTTTTAATCTGCATGATATGCGAAAAATAATATATTTTTTTCCAGAATGTCTCTCAAAATGGATGACGATTTAGACGATACACATCTCTGTATAAAGTGCAAACGAGCTATTGTAGGTCTAGACAATTACATCAAACATCGCCAACAAAGCTGTTCAATACCTACAACGTCTGCCGCTGATGAGTCGAAAAAAAGCACAACTTCAATTACCACTGCAGCACAACATCAGCATACCGATGCTACTCCAGCCATAACTTATGAGCCATTTAGTTTCAACGAGCCAGAAGCACCGAATCCGCAAGCAAGTCAGGGTGGCAAAACCTCTAAAACTTTGGGCGAAAGCTACGAGTTACCCTATGAACTAGAAGCTGATGTGTTTTTCTCTTCTCTGCAATTGCAAAGTGTGCAATCTACGATTGGTCAACATGTCTCTGCGCCAAGTGGTGGTAAGACCGGAAGTTCGTCACATGTTGGACCCTTGACGCGCCAAAAGTCTATGCAACTAGAAACTGAAGCAAATGCACAAGCTGGTGTAAATTGGATCAATACTGGTACACCCAATCGCCATAGTGGGGAAAACTTTCTGAAGGAAAATATTTTTAAGACCATCACATACGAACGTGAGTCCCCGGAAGTGACCGAAGAAGAAGAGGACGAAGAAGAGGCAGATGCTGAAATAGATGACGATGATGAGGATTATGATCCGATGACTGAAACTCATGGAGCTGGAGGAAAATGGAAATTATCTATAATGCGCCACTCACCTCCTGTGGTACCCGTGTCTCATACAGGCGGCAAATGGAAACCCGAACATCGCCCTGATCTACGAGTAGCCCATTCACAGCTTTCCCGAGCTTCACCTATCTGGGATGATAATTTGGAGGACGCTGATGGCCAAGAGGATCAAAATCCACCGGATGATCACACGAAAGGTAAATGGGTACCTGGAACTAAGTTACAAAGATTAGAGTATAAGGAAGTGGTGGAACTAGCCAAATGTAGCAAAAGCAGCCCAGAGTATTGGTGCAATATCTGCTGCCGCAAGCTGAAGAGTAAAACTATTTATGAAAATCATTTGAAAACCTCCTACCATTTAAAGAGGGCCGAACCCGAACAACAACTGGAAAAGGCAGCTATCAAAGAGTTTTCCAAAGAGGATGTGAAGAAAACTTTTGCAGCAGCAGAATTCAAACCCCTCTCCATCACTGTTTCAATGAATAGCAAGAAGAGAAAGAGGAGATGCTCGTATTTGAAATGTGGCATTTGCAAATATGTCACTCACAGACATCTGATAGGAAAGCACTTAATATCCCATTACCACTACAGGCGTATGCAAATGCATCCTGGTCTCTCGCTGCCCATGATAATCGAAAACATTCATTCCATTGTTTTGCAATCACCGTTTCAGTGTCGTCCTTGTCGATTCTATGCCAATACCGATGATGCATTTTTACTTCATTGGAATTCAGGCTCTCACTTAGATGCCTCTGAGGGTCCAGGACGCTTTTGGTGTTCCTACTGCCAATTTGAATGTGAAGACAATAACCAAATGCGCAGACATCTTTTGGGTCCCGAACATAAAGATGTCATTTTGGCTATTAATCGTTCAGTGCCCATTTGCATAAGCAAGAGATTAAGTATCGATTGTCCCAAGTGTGCCCAAACATTTCGTTTCAATTTTGAGCTCAGGCAACATTTTACAAACTATCATCGAGATGTGGAACCTATGGGCACAGCTTCAGATACATACCAATCAAAGTTTAAGTGTCCCGCTTGTCCTGAGGTCTTGCCTTCGAAAATTGCCCTGCAAAGGCATGAAAAATTCATACATTCTATTTCCAAATATTTTTGCTCCATATGCAATTTGGAGTTTAATACTCCTTGTCAAGCCAGACGGCATCGCAAAACCGTGGAACATAAACAAAAAGCTTTGCCCGCAACTCAGCAAACAGTGGAAAAAGAAAAAATTAAAAAAGAAAAGTAATAATTTTTAAATATCAATTTCATTGATATCTCTGTAATTGTTTAAACTATTTTTTTTGCAGTCCAGCACCACTAGAAGACCCGAACTTAGATGTTATGCCGAGCACAAGTAAGGAAGCTCGGCGGCAGCTTTCCAAGCTTATAATTCCACCAGTTGATGAAAACTACAAGTGCAAAGACTGCTCTTTTGCAACTGCTTCGCTCACAGAATTCAAAAGCCATGGCCAACGAGAGCATATCTATTCGCAACATAATTGCATTCTGTGCAACACCAATTTCGCAACTGCCCAGGAATTGGGGAGGCACACAAGAACTTGCAAGCCAGCAGTCATTGCCAAGCCCGAGGACATCAAGTTGCCTACACAATTGCAAGAAATTCAAACAGAGCAGGGAGAAAAGCTCTGGCTGTGCGACTTATGTGGCTTCAAGTGAGTTCCTCAAGTATAAAATTTTTACAAACTTTTCTACCACCTCCTATTCCAGAGCACCCTTTCGATCAGAAACTCTTTATCATCGTGTCTTTCATTCTTACGCCAGTGCGGGTAGGAACCAATTGCTGCCATGCCCTTTATGTGACAAAACATTTCGCAAACAATCTTTACGTTTCCATTTGCACAATCACACAAAGGAAACGCTTTTCAAATGTGATGTTTGCAGTGCTTCATTTTCCCGCCCGTACAATTTGAAAGATCATATCAAAAATATACACGGCGCTGGAAAGCAGGCTTCCAGAAAAACTACAACAAATAGTGCAGCAGATGCTAAAGCTGTCAAAATGTTTCCCTGCACATCGTGTGACAAAGTGTTCAAAAACAAGTGAGTGACTCTTGTTTTATGTTAAAAATATTTATTAATATTTTTCAATTGGCAAAGCTTTTCGAACAGTTTGCACAAAACTTGCGCTCAAAAGATATTTAGAAACACATTTGAACGGTCGGCAAATAATAGTTTTGGGAAGCAAAAGCACTCCAGGGAAATCTCTGATATTCTCAATATTTCTGTAATAATTTTCTAGTATTTCTACAATAATTTGATAATTTTGATCAGCGTGTAAATCCGGGGACCTTCTCCAGTACAATAAGTTTATAACTTTGTTTCAGCTTCCTGATCACGACCGCCGAAATTCTGAGAAAATTTCCAATAAATTTTTTGCCAAGGCTGAGAAATTTTAAATTTTAGCGTTTACATTATGAAATAGAGAAATGAGCTTCTATACTTTTAAAAATTATTAATTTGGGAAAATACTGGAAAAACTTTAACTTTTTCTTAGAACATCTTTTTTAATAAATTTGTGAAAATTTTAAATTTTACCTCTGTTGGGGAGCGATAAAACAAGCGCGCATGCGTACCATTTCGATACTCTGCTGAGCAGACTACTAGTTTAATGATATGCCAACACTTCTATCAATTGATGACACACCGAACTAAATCAACAACAATAATTCCCTATATAAAAATAAATTTAATTACATATAATTTCATAGGGTAATTATTCGAAAAAGATTTTTAATTCAGAAAGACTCGGTGAATATTCCAAAGCACATGAGAAAGTCATAATCGTTTTTATATATTTAACTTGCACACCACAGCAGGACAGCTGTTTTCGATAGCCTCTACACTTTTAGCATTAGTACTCATGTGTACTTTTATTTATTAAAACTTGTTACTTGGCTTATTTGAATGTAATAACAGTCTCTATTTGTACCAATTTCATTATGAAAAAGCGTACGAGAACTATATCAATTGATTATATTTCTTCATGTCCGATTTTCTGAATTTTTTATTCAATGTTTTTTAAGCAAAATCTTTTTGGGTTGAATTTTCTTGAGTACATTTAAACGTTGGTGCTCTTTTATGGGGTTAGCACCAGCCATAATGTTTTAAGTTTTTATTTGTAAGTAATTTATATCGAACAATTTATTGATATATAGGGTATTTTTTATAGAGTGATACAAGTTTAAATAATAATAAAACAAGTAATATACTTTTGATATCAATGAAATGGTCTTTATTAGATAGACTATTTTATGACATTAATCTCTAAATATGATGTTGGCGTACAAGGCGCAATCTGGAACACCAATTTTCACAAACAGTAACATTCTGACCATCATCGTTTTTGAAGACATATGGGCCAATGACTCCGCCAGCCTATAAAGCGCATCAAATAGTAATTTTCTGCGGATGTAATGGTGTTTCGACAAAAGCGTGTGGATTCTCCTCACTCCAAATGCGACAATTCTGTTTATTTACGTTATGCATTCAACCAAAAATGGGCTTCATCGGAAAATAAAACTTTGAATGGACGAAGTGCGCGAACAGAACCATTATTTTAATTAAAACTTTTCACAATTTGCACGCATTTCTCTGGTGTAAGTCAATCCATAATGAAATGTCAAAGCAAACTAAACAAAAATCAACAATCAGCTGTCAAATGGGTGGTCAAATAAAGCAGTGATGCCAACTCAAAGTTGTATCACTCCATAAAAACACCCTATATTAAATTTATTTCTATTGTTACGAGAAAAGCTTAGAAATCACCCAAACCTCTGTGAGATTTGAAGGCCTACTTGCAATATTAAGATAAATTGGTTTTATGATAAAGTACAACTAAATATTGTGTACCTTTTTTAGCTTCCCAGCAGAAAAATTTAAAATTTTCACGTTTTGAAAAAATTAAAATCTCCGCAGACGTTGACGTTTTCTTCTCAATTCTCTTGATGGTTATAAACGGTTCACATTCAAAATTATAGTATTAAGGCTTGAAGGGCTGCAGAATATACAACAGCACAATAACTCAAGTTCCGTTAGCTCAGGTACTAAAATTAGGCGGTTTGCTGGGATGGTCTCTAGGTTTAACCATTTTTTTAGGCTTTTTTTATTAGCACCTAGACTGAAGATGACTCTGACGCATGCAGTGCATTCTACCGAAAGTATAATTGAGGGGATAGTGTTGAGACTACAGCAGGGCTGGGGGCAAATTACGGCTTTCGATATCGGTCGAAATTTGTATTTCGAAATTATATTGAAATTTCGATCAATATCAAATGCGGCTCCTGATAGAGAATTGTAAGCATTTTGAATTCAGCGATGAATTTTTGTATAAGTAACGATGAAGTAGGGCGCTGTTCTCTGCTATGCCTTTGTCATGGAGACGATCCTGCGCTAGTGCACATCAGAAATCTTGGACGAAGTGTTCCTGACTTATTGCGGAGTCGATTTGTCAGATTTGGAAAAGATGCCACTAATTTGACAGATGTAACTAAAAACAGATGACCGTTATGAACATGGAACGCGTTGTAGGTAGCATTCAAATTATAGTGGACTCGACTCCCGCCTCTAGCCCAGAGTGTTTTCCGGAGACAAGTTAATTGCTTCGACGACGCTGTTGTGTTAAAAAAAAAACCCGAAGATTGTGCAAACTTCTTGTCGTCGAACAGACTGCCAAGTGTAGCGAACAGGTCTTATAAGTAGATTTGTGGCTGGCTCACTGGTCTTTAAACATATTGATCTTTTCATTATATCACCCCTGAAGAGTTTAAACGATAACATTTTTTTTTCAATATTAAGCAAACTTTGAAATACCCTCCCCCGTTCTCATTAAAATTTGTCACTCAATTTATTGCAGTTTATATAAGCATGAAAATAAGTTGTAAAATAAAGATATTGTGTTGCTGTTTTTAATTTTGACCATTTGCCTGAGATAAAGAACATTAAGAAGAATGGAAAGAATTTTTCCCATACAATGACCGCAATGCAATTGTGAGTTCCATACTAAACAATTCAACCGCGCTTTTATTAAAACGTGTGTGACATAAAGTTTGTGTGTGTGTGTGTGTGTGTGTGTGTATGTGTGTGGAATAGTGGTTAAATTAAAAAATTCCACAAACACACAACCACTAATGAAACAAATAAATAAACAAACAACATTTTGCTCTCGGAAAAACGGACAAATTAACTAACAAAATCAACAAACAAAAAATAACTCATTAAGTTCTAGCAGGACATTCCTTGATATAAAAAAAAAACCCAACTCATGCCTCATCGCCGTTTCCAACCCATACGTATAGCATGGGAAGACATGGCCATTTGTTTCAAGCCCTAATGCAGTTGCAAATAAATGTGTGGGTCTCTCAAAAAGTATTTCAATGCATTCACTAAATCACGCTTGCGGCCAATAAAAATGCAATCTTTGTTTTGAAATATTTTCCCTTCTGCTGCCCTCCCACCACTTCTGACGCAATTGTGCATGCAGCCCAGCAACAAATGATTTTCTTTCCTTTTTTGTTGTGAATACATTTTGTTTTTGCATTCATTTAAGGATAATAATTTGCAACAAAATGTTATGAATTTTACTGCAGGCAGTGGTCATTAAAGGATTTTGATTTCATTTCCTTCTCTTTTCGTTATTATTGTTGTTTTGCTTGTTATCTATATTTTTTGTTTTGTTGTTGTTGCTTTAAATAATCATTCCGAAACAAAAATTATAATTTGTGTTTAGCAAAACAATTTATTGTTATTATTTCTTTATATTCTTCTCTGAGGATAAGAAAAAATGATAATTTCTTGAATCAAGGATGTACAAGAGATGGAGGAATCGGCTCAACCGATTTCAGTGCAATTCGAGTGGAGTAGCAGCAGTCAACTTTACATGTGCAGCACGGTTTTGATAATAAAATACATACGATGTCTATTCAAAAAATTAAGAAAGCTTTTAGCAAAATTTTTTTATATTTCTATTTTATTCTATTTATTATTTATTTGTTTTATACACATCACAAAAATGTGAAAGGGGTTTTATAAGTTCGTCATTCCCTGTGTAAATTCCTTAACATAAATATATGACTCCCACAGAGTATATAGATTCTGGGTTCTTATGAATAGACATTTCGAATAAGCGATGTCCGTCTGTCCTTCTGATTTTACGTGTAACACCAGTAGCAACAAAGTTCGTGCCACGAGATTATATGCCCAGCCGCGTGATGCTTTAATTGCTGCCTGAACATTATCACTTTATCCTCATGAAAGCCATTTCATGTGTGCGGCAAGCCGGACCCAGTGAGGTCAGTGTTAGGCTACTCGCTATTCTTCCAAGCAAAATCACTATAGTTCTTTAACAGTCTATTGAATTTGGTTCCCTTACCGAACCAAGGGACGCTTCGCCCTAATATTCTTACACCAGACTATTTAGATGAACCCACTCCTTTTCAATATCTTAAATGTGCTCCTGTTCCTCTCAGTGATTGGACAGAATTATATAAGCCAAAGTTATGCCTTGGAGACAAGTGCAAACCGCTCCGCTACTACACACTGAAAAAAGATGTAGAAATTAGCAATTTCCTTAAAATATTATCGGAGCGAAACTAGACCGGTGGTGGAAACTATTTCGGGCATAACATGTTATTGCAACTATGATCCGTTTGGGACCGACACCAAGAGTCAGTCATCATTTGAATAACTTATTAAGAATGGCCTCATAAAATTACCTGAATGGTTTCAAGCGAACAGGTTAGATATCAACGCTCGTAAGACACTGAGTTGTATGTGTACGCAAAGACATGCTGCTTCATCTGCTTCTATGGGTGGTATGATGTCCTGAACACAAAGCGACAGAGTGATGTCAGATGTATGGATCATGTGTGTTAAGTTGGAAAATAAGCACTCAACTGCCTCAGCTTTTTAAGACCATGTTTTTACCACCTACATCCGACCGAAAATGGAATGCGAGTCTATTTTCGAGTTACTTGAACAGGAAGGGGCAAAGAATCATATCGGAAACGGTGATCGATATTCCAACGAATCGTAGTACTACGCATTACAAAAATAATTCTTTTTTTTTTTTGGCGAAGATTACAAATTTCGAAGATTTAAATCGAATGGCCATAGACGCTACTCCATTTTTCCGACCTATCAAAATCCATATTTTGAGCTGCAATGCAATGCATTGCACATGTAGGGGTCATCCCCTGATTGTCGGTCCTTTTTAAGACCGTGCTTTTACCACCTACATCCCACCGAAAATGGAAAGTAAATATAATGAGTGGATCGGTGCTTCGAAATCTATTCTCGAGTTACTGGAACAGGAAGGGGCAAGGAATCATATCGGAAACGGTGCGGTGTCCAACTCTATTGACTACCTCTCTTGGACATCGTCGCAATGTGGGATGCGTTTCGTGGCCTCATCGTTATTATAATAGAATGTGCTCTAATAAAATCAGGGAACTTGTTTCCGAATCCCATTCCTATTCACGATCAACGGTTTTTTTTAACGAGAGCATGCATGCATTTGTGATCGATATTCCAACGAATCGTACATTATAGAGAGAATCGGTTTTTTTTTCGTGAAAAGTGCGTGTGGAACAAATTTTAAATTACGAAGATTGAAATCAAATGTCGCCACTCACTTTTTCCGCCCTATCAAAATCTATATTTTCAGCTGCAAGACAATGAATTGCACATGTACGGGTCATCCCCTGATGGTTGGTCCTGCTGATTAAAAAAACTTACATTTACAGGCTCTTGGAAATTATGTCAAAGTAAAATTACTTTAATAAAGAAATCAGAAATTGTATTACAGGAAAGAAAGGAAAGCAAATATAGTTAAACTGAAAACGTATTGTATTAACCTGATATCGATATCGATATCGATATTTCGGAAAAGTGTAATTAGCGACCATATATCGGTATATGTGGCACCTCTAGTCCAAACCACACAACCGTTTTGATTTCACATGATTTAGCATTTTCAATTTTACTTCGTATATCGTAAACGCTGACTTTCAAAGGATGCAGCGTATTTGGGAAATACTTAAAAACACAACAAATTAAATATAAAATTTTATGATTAACAACAATCACTTGAACACGAATCAAGTGCAAATTGAAATTTTATTTTCTGTAGCAAAAAAATGAAATACAAATCAAAAACAAACGAGTGTTTTTGCAAAAAGAACTCTTCCAAGTGTCTAATACAAAGAAATGTTTTCCAATATTAATAGTGACTTGTGCCATTATAATGGATTTTCATAAATTCCAAAATGCAGAAAGGAAATCAACAATAACAGCGTTACAAGTAGTGCAACTGAACCACATACTCGTACATACTTTTGGTATGCTTCGTTCGTATAATTCAATATCGCTGGCTTGTCTATGGCAATTTCTCAATACCATAAAATAAATGAAGACGAAAAACTTATGACGACAACAACGTCCATGATGCACTCAACAAATAACTGATGTTCTAAAGGATGTTAAGTTTTTCACTCCCGTTCCTCTCTATCTCTCTCGCCCTTATTCGCTTTAGAATTACGAGAGCAAAAAATTTCAAGTCGTATTAAATGGAGTCTCAAGTGATGACGAGAAATATACTCGTATGTGTGAGTGTGCACCTACGAAAAATAAAAAAAAATATTAAATCAACCGGCTGAGTTGAATTGAATAAAATGAAGCAGCCAGTCCGATGAAAAGGAATCATAAAAATAAACTGCTTCCAAACTGACGTTCCTGGTATGTAACGATGGAACAACTACTGACAACAGTAGTGACGACATGTTGGGTGTATGAAATAGATTCGGTGTGAATATTCTTTTGCTATAGAGTTGTTTTCCGCACTCATCTGTAACCACCTACACATACCACCGCTCGAAGAAATGACAGCAACGTTGGTCAATTTCCACACCTACATGTAGGTGGTAAAAGCACGGTCTTAAAAAGGACCGCCAATCAGGGATGGCCCCTACATGTGCAATGCATTGCCTTGCAGCTCAAAATATGGATTTTGATAAGGCGGAAAAACGGAGTAGCGTCTGTGGATATCTAACCTTCCATTTCCTAAGCCTTGATCTTGGTTTATAGTTCATAGATATTGTGTGTCAGAAGCCGATTTCCGAAATTGCAAAACAAGACGAGTGCATGCATGTTGAGGGCTGAAGTAGAGAGAACAACACCATGATGCCTTAGATCCCGACTTTGACTCCCTACGCAATCATGAATGGGGTGTCGATCATTCCCTAAGTACTTCGGAGGATTGTTATTTCGAGACTTGACCAATAAACTAACACTTGTTCTATGTAACGCAGTATGCGTCACAGGGCGCAATCCTTCTGGAGGGCAAAGTGATGACGTTTCAATATGACGACATTGTTTGCAATGATGCTCCTATTTTTTGGATGTTCACCCAGATGATGTCATGTGACGGGCTTCATTGTTTCCTCAACAAAAAAATTTTAGATTTTCTGTCTGGATAATGGAGAGGGAGTGCGCTCAGGCACACAGTCGCTGGTTAGACACACAGTCACTGGTGGCGGGGGTAATCTCATCGGGTGCGATTGTCGGGTCAATTGAAAGAATGAAAACTAAATTTCAAAGCTTTGTCTTAAATCCTATATTGAAAATAAAAACCGGCGATCTGGTTTTAAAATATCAAGAGGTGATGGGTTGTGAAATCGACCGATGAAGTTGGTTTAAAATTATTGTTAAAAAATTACTGAAAAGTTTTTTTTAAATTTATGTTACATATTGCAAACTCTCCCATTTAGAATCTGCTCAGACTTACAGAAAATCTAAGTTCAGAGACGCTCGTCTTGGTCTGATTCGGTTAAGCCGTTCAAAAGTTATGAGCAAAAGTTGCGACGCGCTCTCAGAATTAGGCAGGGAAGCTTCTGAAGACCTGAAAACATGGAGCTCTGGTGACAACTCGACTTTTCCAAACGAAGTAAAACCAATAACTTCTCGATTTTTGAACATTTTTAATTTTCATGGCGGAAAGTTGAAAACACCAAATTTTCTTCTCAGCCAAAATTTAGAAAAGGATAATTATTTTCGTGTAACACGCTTTTTTACCATGGCCTTTTTGGAACATTAAAAAGTTATTTGTAATTATTTCCTAATGCTGAATGAATAAAATTTAGAAACATAAAATGTTTCATTACAATCAAATTACAAAAAATCCCTTTTTAATATCGTTCCTAAAGGACCAAAAATTTATGCCAACCTCTAAGAGAATTTCAATTTCGTAATCAATGCCCTGCACAATGTTTGACTGACGACGAGTGGCATTTTATAGAAAAATTGTATTTGAAATGCAAGTAGAAGTCACAAATACACACACACACACAAGCTAACTACACCATAATCTTACAAAACAACAATTCAAAATTACATAGAATTTATAAATAAATTGTGAAACTACAAAGATGAGAAGAAAGTATTAAAATAATAATAGTAGAAAATGAACATCAACATGATGATTGCATTCTTGTTAGCCGTTGCTGTTCAAATGCCAATGACGGTACAGAATATAGTTCATCCTTCCACTGCAGCCATTTTCGATGGCGCTGACTATATCACGAGCGACTGGGAAAACTAGAAATTATGTAACTGAAATATTGCAAGAGACAAACGAGCGTTATATTACGGAAGTATGCCTTTTCACAAGCCATACAAAAACAAATCCAACGATTGCACAAAACAACAACAGCAACAATAATATAGAGAACTTTATTCAGAACATTTTATGCTATTTCAATAAATATGAATTGCCGGCGCAAATAACAAAACAGCCAACTAAAAGTAACTTGAGTTTTTCGTAAAAGTTTTCGAAACAGAGACGTTTGCAAAATGTCAGGCAGCAAAATATTTTGGAGTCAAAGTTGGTATCACTGCTTTTTATGAGCATCCATTTAACAGCTGATGGAGGCTTTTGGTTTGGTTTGCTTTGAAATTTTCTTGTGAATCGACGCGTGAAAATTGTTGAAATTTTTTATCAAAATAATTTATCTATTCGTCTCCCCCGGGGGGCACAATAGGCAACTTGGTCAGTCGTAACGCCTTGTTGCAGTGCTTTCTGGGGAAAAGATAAGAAATACAGGTGGAAGGATATCTGCGTCCCGCCAATACAAAGCATCAAAAATCAAACCTACATTAGCTTGACCTGCGAGGCGCACCCAGTTTCCTTACACTGGTACCACGGAATCTGGTTGAGCCCCACAGATGAGACTTTGATTGAATCTGTGACCAGATATTGATTGAGGTCGCTTCATTGAGCCCACGTGGTGGTTGCGGTTTGACACCAAAAGTCGCTGGGAGAGGTGTCAGAGAAGGATTGATGTTCTGGCATGTTCATACTATGCTAGACCTTCTACCCAGCTGATGGTGGCCTCTAAGGGCTGCTGCGAATCAGCAGACGTTACAGAAGTGGTGGTGTGTTGTTGGCGCCGGGAGTGTCAGGAGGGATAAGTTTTATGACTTTGACCTTTGATTTCTCTTGGGGCTGATGGCATGAATTCCTTCGGAAGCAACAAGGGTTTAAGATGGGCAAGAACACTTTAGCAAGGTGTATGATCTTGGTATATATGACGGTACTAAATGAATAAGATTGCAACCTGTGTGTCCTCAAGGGCCACACATTTTTTCATCAATGCAAATCTTCATAATATATAAAACGGTTTTATTCAAGAAAAACTTTAAATTTTCAAACATTTTAGTTATTATATGTACCACGAAATACCGAATGTGCCAAAAAAAATTCAATATCCGATCCCTGGAAGCGAAAATATAATTTTTTTAATTAATTTTTACCAATGGAAGTCTTAATGATGTATAAAGCTGTTTTATTTAAGGAAAACTACAAATTTGTAACCACTTTCGTTACTTTCATGTACTACAAAATATTGTAGTATCGAACCCTGGAATTGAAATTTTGATTTTTTTTTTTGAATTTTTGATACCAATATTGTTTTACCGAAATAAGAAATAATTTTAACCTGGAAAAAACGACTTTAGTTGATTTTTGGTTAGTTTATTGTATAAAAAATTTAAATTTCCCAACCGTGGATGGGAACTTTAAATTTTCAAATTTTTTTTCATCGATGTAAGTCTTCATGATACCAAAAATGGTTTTATTTAAGAAAAACTTAAAATGTTTAAACATTTTTGTTATTATATGTACCACAAAGTAACGAATGTGCCAAAAAAAATTTAATTTCACATCCCTGAAAAAAAATTTCTTTTTTTTAAGTTTTAAATAGACAATTCACGAGCCCAAAGCCTGAAATAGGTTAAATTTTCAAATAAGCAAGAAAATAATCGGTTTTTGCTGTTAATATTGCGTGGAGAAATGAGTGTAAGCTTCCCAGCTCTTGAACCGTCGTTCCAATTTTTCAATACCACTCTATTTAGGTTCATTTCCAATCCATCGGTCCAAGAATGAAGTCTCCAGCTGTTCTGGGGGCTTGGGAAACCCGATTTCACGTACAGACAGACGGACATCGCTCAATCGTCATCGCTATTCATAAGGATCCAGAATATATATACTTTATGGGGTCGCATATTGATATCGAAGAAATTACACACGGAATGACAAACCTAAATATACTCTTGCACTTTTTTGTGAAGGGTATAAAAAGCTGAGAAATCGTGTGACTTAAGACCCATTATCAAGCCCAGGAACCACAATTTAGCTAATCCTACGAATTTCTTATCTAACCTTTCCTGACAACGACACGGAACTTTTCACAAGAACCGACTGCCTGGATGTCTAAGCCTGCGCTGCTGCAGGGGTAGGCACAAGGAAGATGTGCTGACTCTTTTTTTTCTTCTTCTTCTGATATGGCATAATTTCGATTTCTTTCTCTACCACGACTCCAAATATTCCTCTATAACTGTTTTCTACGTCCCTGCATCCGTAGTCCAAACAAAACAAAATCAAAGTTTTTCAAATATATTTCTTATTCATATACAACACGAGTAGATGATGACGATTCACTAAGAGCTTTTCTATAAGTTAAGTTGTTGTTTTTTTCTTGAAATTTTTAGGTTTCGTCTACAAATCCGGAAGTTTGTGGCGCAGAGTATCATTTCTGCTTTATCTGCTGGCCAAAGTGAGTGACGACTTCACACTCGACTTTCAGGGGCGGCATGGCATGATGCAAGTGCGGTCGTTTCAAGTGCTCCGCTTTACTCTAGTGTTTCAACTATTGCAACTTGCTGTGTGTGTGTGTGTGTGTGCGTGTACGTATGGCTGCTAGTTTCGTTAGTCGTAAAACTTTAGTATCCTACAAAGAAATATTTATAAATAAAAGCGAATAGAAAAATATAACACAAACATTCAAATAGATGAACAAGGACAATAACTTGAGATGAACATAATAAATTAAAAAAATTTTTTGAATTGCTGAAAGAACATTTTAAAAGAAACTTTAAAAGTTTGAACAGGGAGGAATTGTGAATTGTTCATTCCAAACTTAAAATTTAAGCGTCAAAGTATTACAATCGATATCAAATCAAATTTGCTGAGATTTTAAATGGTTGTTAATTAAAAATATTTAAACCCTACTTTTAGTAAAATTATGAGGAAAAGATAACGGTAAATAATTCTTTAAAAATATGAACTGGTTTTGCAAACAAAATCTCTTAGTAAAATTTAAGATCTCACCAACTGCTGCTGAATCATAATTATTCTGCTTCCACGATTTTTCATAAAATATGAATAAAAAGTGAGAAATCGTCGGAAGCCAGGCTTATGCTAGAACAGCTGTCAGTCGTAGTGCCAGTTTTTTTTAACTTTCCGCTAGAAAAACGTTGAATTTTAAAAAATTGGGAAGATGTTGTTTCTACCCAATTTCGAAGAAGTTAAGTTCGCATCTTATCTCCACGTTTTGAGTTCCCTGGCTAATTTTGGGAACCCCTCAATGCGTCTGTATGTATGTGTGTGTGTGTGTGTGTGTGAAGAGGGATCCTTAACTTAGATTTCTTGTGAATTTTAACCTATTCGAACGAATTTCAAGAAATCTCTAAAAATCAAAGCGACGTTTTCGAATAAGTTTTCAATATCTTCACCCATGGATCAAGGGCTTAAAATGTGAAAACCAAGTCGATCACCTCGAATCGGGTCAAAGTTGGTTAATCCGTTCGTTAGATATCGGGGACTGAAACAAGTGATTTTTTTTTTAACTCCAAAGTTATGTATCTGATCAGTTGGTGTTCCTGAGACCTTGAACCGATTCGAACCGGCATATTTCAAGACATCTCAGACATAATAACAAAATGGTTTTATTGGAATAGCTTTTTAAAATAAATTTGCTCTAGAAACTTACAAAGCATGTTGAGCGCCGCAAGCAGGGTTAAAATTGTTTAGATGGTTCGCGAGATATTGTGACCGTAAAATTTTGAAAAAGCTATATATTTGAAAAACTCCGCTGTTATATATCTGATCAGTTAGTTTTCTTGATTTTTTTTATAAAAATCGAAAGGAGGGCGTTCCCAAAATTATATCTCCTGTGAATTTAAACCGATTGGAGCCGATACATTTCAAGATATTTCAAAATAAAAAAAAGCATTTTTCAAAGATTTCTTAGAATAGCCTTTCTGCGGCTTCCAAAAGCTAATCAACTCTTAATATTTACAAACCATGTCGATCACCGCAACTGAGATATCATGAACGAAAAAATTCCACAAGATTATTTTATTTGAAAAACTCTGAAATTATATATCTGATCAGTTAACGCCTGTTCTACGATGTCACTCGATATCGCGCTATCGGCAAAATACAACTAAATAAAAGCAACATATTTTTATATTATGGACAGAACGATATAGAGTGACATCGCGGCACAGGCAGTTAGTGTGTCTCGATTCTTTTATAGTCACCGAAAACTACATCAATCACCGTTTATCAACTGGAAATCGGTTGTTGTGATAATTAAAATCATAGTGTTTTACAGCGAAGAGCTCAAAAGCATAAAATAGCATAAAAATCAGGTAGCGGTAGCATGGCGTTTAAAATTAGCGACAAGTTACAGGGATGTCTTTTAGAACCTCAATCGTGGCAAAACTCCTTTCTTGCATAAGATTTGGTGCAACTATTTTGATCCACTTTTTCATTGTGAGCACACAAAACGCTGTCAACTTTTACGCCTGCCAGAACTAAATGAATATTAAATATCGACTTAAATTTTGTACAAATCTCGTACATGCGAGTATCGTGAACAAATTATGTCAACTACGCTTAAGGTTTTTAGTTCTTTTTTTCTCTCCCTTTAATGCGTTTCAAAATTGTTCTTTTGTACTTGTTTGTTTTACGTGCAACCTCATTAACATCTGTGCCTTCCAATTACACTTTCAAAAGTAATTTCATAAAATCTTTTTAAATATATATTTTCTTTTATTTTTTAGTTTTCATTAAAATACATGCACACATGCACTGCACTGCACGTAAGTTCTTCAAAAGCAAATATCCTTTCCTTACAACTTTTAGCACCAAAGGAGTTGCGTTAATTCCTTTTTATTGTAAAACAAAAATAAAAAACCCACATCCTTTTGCTAATTTTCAGCCTGACTGCATTGTTTATTCTTGTCTCGCGTCACTACTTTATGATGTGTGTTAGTCAGAAAGTAAAATGGAAAATAGTCTTAGACATTAGATTAGTTTAAATAATGAGATATATAACGGGTGTTTTTTATAGAGTGACACAAGTTTAAATCACAATAAAACGAGGAAATATATTTTCGATGTCAATGAAACTGACTTTTTTTGAAAGAAAATTTTATGAAATTAACGATTAAATACGATGGCTGCTGAAGGCGCAATCTGGGACACCAATTTTCAACAACTTCTCGCAGCGTTTGCGACCGTATGTCGTCGATAACTCTGCGAATGTTGATTTCTAGGTGTACAATTGTTTGTGGTTTATCGACGTAGGCAAGTAATTTAACATAACCTCAAAGAAAATAATGGGTCCCGCTGGCCAATTAATCCGACTATTAAGTGAAATTATTTTTTTATTAAAAGTTTCTTTGAGTAAATCAATGGTAGCGTCCCCTGTGTGGCATGTGACTCCGTCCTGTAGGAGCCACATTTCAGCGAGATTAATGCCACGTAATTGAGGCACGAAAACATTTCGAATCCTGTTCTGATACCGTTCACCATTGACCGTAACATTCTGACCGTCATCGGTTTTGAAGACATGTGGGTCAATGACTCCGCCAGTCCGCAAAACGCTCTAAACAGTAATTTTCAGTGGATTTAATAGTGTTTCGACAAAAGCTGGTGGATTCTCCGCATTCCAAATACAGCAATTCTGCTTATTTACGAACCCTTTCAACCAGAAATGGGCTTCATCGGAAAATAAAACTTTGAGCGGATAAGTTTGATGAACGGAAAAATTATTTTGATAAAAAGTTTCAACAACTTACACGCGTCGATTCATAATTGAATTTGAAAACAAAGTAAACAAAAAGCCGCTATCAGCTGTTAAAGAGTTGCTCAAATTAAACAGTGATGCCAACTCAAAGCGGTATTAGCTGTTAATTTAAAAGTACTGCAGCCGCAAAATGACGCGCATTGCCAGATGATTTTGTACAACATGGCGACAACACCTGCAACTTTAATATTGTGGACCACTTTCTTGTATTCTGATGGATTGTTTTTAAAATAATATTTGTCTTTGTATTTGTACGAATAATTCGAAATCGTACTCCAAAGAAAAGAACTGGAAATTATGGGAAAAATTCGTACTGCATATATGAAATCAAATACGAGAAGTCTAACAAGAAGTTAAGTAAACAGAGTTCAGAGAAATAGAAACAATTACGAAGCAAAAGCAATTTTTCAGATATTTTCATTCAACTATTAAGCCAGTCAATATTTCTTTTTTCAGCCTCAATACGAGTTTTGTTCAAAAAAAATATCTCTACTCTCTCAGGTATTTATCATCAGGTTGTCAAAGCCAGAAGTGTATAAAATATTTTGTGTACTAAATGTAATTTGTTTTCTTACTCTGCGACCTTTTGGTTTTTATATAAATAATATATTGGGCTGGAGGTCACTGTGAATAAAATTACGTTACTATTTTTACAAACGGTTGACCCAAAAGGCCATCATCCTTGTAACTTTTCGCAACGTGGGTGGTTGTGTTTTTCTACGGTTTAGAACTCTTCGAGCTTAAACACCGATTCCCACGTGACAAGCGCTGATTATCATAAAAGAATCGACAACTTTAACTGAACAGATTATTATATATCGGAGTTTAAGAAAATTAATTTTTTTGATATTAAATTGATATTGAAAGTTAATAAAAACCAATAATATACTTCCAGGGTTGGAGAGTTGAATTCTTTTGCATAAAAGTAGCCAAATAAAACAAACTTTTCTTTTTCTTTATAAATCTCACAATTTATTGGCACTAGAAATCGGCAAAAAGGCAATAAGAAAACAACTGCAGAGGTGGAAAATTTAATATATTTCAAGATTACTTAATTGAAAAAAAAACCACTAAAATTGGATATTTTTCTTTTTCTTTCTAAATTAAACATACGTATTTGATTTATTTAAATAAAATTTGTCGATACTGGAAAACAGAAAAAACAGAAATTAGCTTCAGAGATGGAAAGTTAAAGATTTTCACTTTATAAATCAAAAATATATTATATAAGAAAGAGCATAAAATTGGTATTCAAATTTTAACAAAATCAAAAATTGCAATTTCAGAGTTGGACACTTAAGTATATTTCTCGATCATACAAGAGTTGTATAATATGTGGATATGTGACATATTCGGTAGACATTTATTTTTATTAAAAATTGTAAGAGCTGAAAAGACAGCTCCAGAGCTGGAAAATTTCAATATATTTTACAATATTAAAAGAACTAAATACAGTTAAAACTTCTCTGCAATAAAACATATACAAATTGGTGTTAAAAATGAAGTGAAATCATGACATCTGATTCCAGGCTACTACAATTGAATGTTTATTTTTTACAACACATTGACCAACTTTAATAACTATAAATTTTTTTTTCATTAGTTGAACACATTTATTATTTTTGAAAGTAATTTATAGGAAAAACGAAAACCACAGCTCCAGAGGTGGATAATTATTGTTTTTTAAATGTTCAAATAAAATAAAATAATAACAATTATATATATTTTGGTATTCAAACATATTTTATATATTAACAAGAAAAAGTTTTATATTCGGATGTGCGAGAATCTTATACACCCTTCACAAACGTACGTCTGGCGTTACATATATTTTTAACTACCAATTTTGTTCATTCTGCGCTATAAAATTGTTTTAGTTAGTAAAAACCCCCTTTTCTTCTTGGTTACTTTTAAGAATGAAAAAAAACTTCCCATCCCTGGACACGAAATTTGAATTTTTTTTTAACTTCAAAATATTGCAGTTATCCAACCTTAACATTGAAGTTTTTATTTTTTAATTTTTGATACCAATTTTGCTTAATCCTGAATTGAAAAACAGTTTTAATTAGTAAAAAAACGACGTCAATTATTTGCTTTTTTTGTTACTTTTATGTAGAAAAAAATTTTTAATTCCCATCCCTGGAAGCAAAATTTTAATTTTTTTTTTATTGCAACTCTGCATAAGGTATAAAGTATTTTTACTTAAGAAAATTTTAAAACGTTAACGATTTTGGTCACATTCATGTACGATAAAATATTGCACTTGTCCAACCGTGGATCCGAAATTTAGATTTCTTTTTTAATTTGATACTAATTTTGTTGTTCTAAATTATAAAATAGCTTCAGTTAGCAAAAAAAAAAAACTTCAGTTGCCTTTTTGGTTACATTTACGCATAAAAAAAAATTTTTAATATTCCAACCCTGAAAGGGAAATTTGAATTCAAAAATTATCAATGCAAATCTTCATGATGTATTAAGCGGTTTTGTTTAAAAAAAACCTAAAATATGTAAACATTTTAGTTATTACATGTGCCACAAAATACTGAATGTGCGAAAAAAAAACTTTTAATTTCCCATCCCTGAGTTTTTAATAGACAATTGAGGCTTCCCAAAGAATGAAATAAATTCAATTTACAAGCAAACAAAAAAATAATTGATTTTTGGTATTAATTTTGCGTCGAGAAATAGGTGCAAGCTTCCCAGCTCTGGAACCGTATTTCGGATTTCAATAAGTTCATTTATAATCCATTAGTCCAAGGCGGAAGTCTTTAGCTCTTCTGGGGGCTTGGGAAAACCGATTTCACGTACAGACAGACGGACATCGCTCAATCGTCATCGCTATTCATAAGGATCCAGATTATATATACTTTATGGGATCCCATATTAATATCGAAGAAATGACAAACCTAAATATACCCTTTCACTTTCTTGTGAAGGGTATAAAAAGAAATTCATTGATTAAAAATTAAAAAAAAACTATATATCCAGGGTTGTGCAGTATAATTTATTTTTTTGTTAATGTTTTTTGGTACATAATACAACTTAAATAAATAGTTAACTTTTTCTTATAAACTGAACATATTTTAAAAAATGTTATTGCTACTAAAGATCAGAAAATATTTATAACTATATAATTATCCAGAGGTGAATAATTTTTTTATGGACTAAAATAAAATAATATGGAAAAATTAATCTATATAATGTTATCAAACACTTTAAACAGAGATTCAATGATTAAAAGTTAATCACATTTCCAGGGTTGGACAGTTGAATTTTTATTTTTTTTTTGTAACACATTTCAGAAATATATAATTCTTAAGCTTATTTTTGGTATATAAAAGTAACTATCGTAACGAAAATTCTGCAATTCGGATACAAACATTCGAGGATCAATAGGATTCTGTGGATAAAACTCACAGAAATATTAATAAATTTGCGTACACGGCCGATAATTAAAAATGCTCTTGTTGGCACGATTTATCAATTTAAAAGTTGTTTTAGAATCGTTTATTTTTACGAAAGCGAACTTCTACCCAGCCGACGAATATTTTCGAATTTGCCAATTTCAAAGTTACAATAACTTGAATCCTTTTTAAGAAACAATATTATTGATTATATTCTGAATATCAAGTTTTCCACAGAGAAGAAATTGAAAAACCCTGTCACATCGTGTCATCTTCACACATCCGTTGCATTAATCGCTTTAACAGCAGATGAACAACCAGATGAATTGTAAAATTACAAAATCGTTAAAACATTCCAACACAAGACCAAAGGAACAATGACAACAACATCAAAACTACACAAAAAGAGTCAAGATGTTTTACACAAGAATGTGCTTCCGACAAAGATCTTTTTTTTTTTTTTTTTGTTTTTAAATCCAGCGAAATCTTAACAGCAACTAAATGTTGGCATCATCATATTCAACAAGAGTTATTCAAGCAGACAACAAAATGAATACAAAAATTGGTTGAGAAATTCACAAGCTTCTTGAAATCTACAGGATGCAATTGGCGGGGTAGCAACACCGTACTCAATTCCTAAAAAATCTTGAAGTGCTTCGCACTTGCTTGCATTCTTATGAAGATAAAACAAGAACGTGGAAGTTTATGTAAAGTTCTGTCACTCCGTGTGCCATTTCCTCAACATTAATTTGCGACCTCGTCTGCCCGCCTATCTGTACATGAAATCGGCTTTCTGAAGCCCCCAGAAGAGCCGGAGGCTGATTTATTGTTAATGCTTCTATTGAAATTAAATCTATTCGATACGATAAGAAAATTTGGTTTCTTATTAAGAATTGCACAAAAATAAAAATTTGATTCCAGGGTTAGTCAATTCAAAATTTTTTTGTGAATCAAAATTTCTAACTAAAACAAATTTGTTGCTCGTTTTTGTAAATTTAATTCGATAGATTTAGTAAAATTTATCAGTAATAGAAATCGAACACACTTCCAGGGCTGGAAAATTGAGCGCAGACGCACAAATAAGCGTATGCTCGTGCGCCTACTCGTGCTCCAGCTCGTGCACTTGATCGTACGCATGCTTGTGCGCCTGCTCGTGCGTCTGTACATGCTCCAACTCGTACGCTTGCTCGTGCGCTTGCTCAGGCACATGCGTGTGTAGTTGCTCGTGCGCTTGGTCGTGCATTGGCTTTTGCTTTTGCGCTTGCTCGTGAACTTCTTGCTCTTGCGCTGGCTCGTGCACTTGCTCATGGATATAATCGTGCGCTTGAAATAACCAACTGAAAAACTTTTTTTCCTTTTTCCTTATCCAGTAGATATATTTTTTGAACGAAATTTATTTATATTAATAATAAAAAATAAACTACTCCAGGGATGGAAAAATAAAATATTCCTGGTATGCTGAAATAACTAAATAAAACAAATTTTTTAACAAACTATTTCGTATTTCAAATATGCAGTAGATTAGGTTAGGTTGTTAGGACCACTGTCGAGACAATACACTTGGGTCCATTAAATCGATCCCGTTATGATGCCCTTAAGCAGAGGACTGCTCATGAGTTATCCTCTACTGTGCTGCGCCATCCTGTCGTCCTTAGGACGGCCGAAATTTTAACCAGCTCCACACTCGCCAGGCTATCCAGGTCTGGCAAAAAGTTAGAGCGTAGTGCCATCGCTCTTGCGCTGTTCAAGACAGGGCACTGACATAGAAGACGGAGTACAGTTTCCTCCTCTTCCTCATCATTACAGCTCCTGCAGAAGTCGTTATATTCCAGACCCATCCTCCTTGCTTGGGTCCCAAAGTTGCAGTGTCCAATTAGGACATCAGAAGTTGCCGCAGACGGACCTTGCTGAAGCCAAGAAGGTCGCGTGTTCTGCGTGGGTCGTAGCAGGGCCACACGGCAGTTGGTCACGTTTTCCCACCTTACTTGAGCGAGTCTGTATGATTCACACTGAATCAGGAACTTGTAGTGTGATAGGGGGATGTCTGTGAAGTGACAGATCATAGAGTTGTTCAGCTCTGTCCCTTCTCTGGCAATTCCGTCAGCAGTAAGGTTGCCAGGACAGTTGGAATGTCCCGGTACCCAAACAAGTGTCACCCTCGAATGCCTCGATATCTCATTTAAAGATGGCTTCGACCACAGCTATGGATGTGCTGTACACACCATTGATAGCAGAGATGGCCGCCTTACTGTTGATAAAGATGTAGATATCGTTTGATATCTTATAATACCTCAGCCATCTAGCTGGACGAGTAATTGCAGAAATTTGGGCTTGCAGGATGCTGCAACCATTCCGAAGCCTAAAAAAAGTTCCGCACGTAAAAAACCCCTTCTACACTAGCTCCCCTCTTAGATCCATCAGTAAAGACTCTAATGGAATCTACGGGAAATGAAAGTCTAGAAGCCTGTTCCCTGTCACCGACAAGAGAATGCAAAAGTTCGCCAAAGGAAGGATTTGGTATGCAATAGTCAATGTTGTCATGGTTTCTGATGTCTTGGTATTTCATCAGGATCCTGGCGTGATCGTAGTCAAACCTTGACCATTGGCACGCAGTGTTCAACCTGACCACAGAGGACAGGACCAGCTGTTTGGCCATAATGTCCACTGGGAGCCAATTCAACATCCTCGCCACTACAGGAAAGATTTTTTCAAAAGTACTACAATGAGTGTCCTTCTCTATCGCATTCCACCACACAAGTACTCCGTAAAAGAGTATCGGTTTGATAACAACTTCAAAGATCCAGTTGATCCCCTTGGGGTTTATACCCCAGTTAAGACCAACTGTCCTTTTGCATGTATAAATGGCTCTCGCTTGGATGTTCAGGTTCCATGTTACCTTGCTATCCAGGATTACACCCAAGTACTTGGCGCTGTCAGATATTTTCAAGGGGTGCCGTTCAGCTTCGGGTACGTGAAGCTGTCCGTCTTATAATTCCTAGTGAAGAGTACCAGCTCCGTTTTGGCTGGATTTATACTGAGCCCGCTACTGGCCCTCCACTTGCTCAGGATCCATGCATTGATATATGGTATTCAAATGTTTACCGGAGATCGCAACATCAGCGGCGTATGCGACAGTTTTTTTATAAATACATTTCATGTATTTGGCGCTAGAATTGGAAAATGCAAAAATTATTCCAGGGCCTTAATATAACCTTTTTTTTAATATTAAAGCAACTTAATAAAAGTTCTGTTATTAACAACTCAACATATTTTATACAGGAGTTAATTGAAAAATTTTAAAAATTAAAAAAAATAAAACTTCAGTTCCAGGGTTGGACAGTCAAAATAGCTTTTGGTGCATAAAACTAACCAAATAAAATAAAACTATAGCTCCGAAGGGAAGAAATAAAAAAAATTATAATATGCAAATGAAATCAATAAGATAACCAGGGTTGGTACAGAAATAAACTACGTTGGTGCTCGTGTAGGGTATATAAGATTCGGCACAGCCGAATGTAGCACTTTTTTACATGTTTAAGTCTTATTTTGTTAAACACAAATCTCAAACTCCATAAAATAATGACATTCTCAAACATGTTAAATGCTTCTGAAAGTCTCGAAACATGCACCTAACAAACATGCTTCTTGTCGCTGTTGTTTACCTGATTAAGTTTCATCCGAGGCGGAGTTAACATCCTGCATTAGAATAAGATTCCTGCTCTTCATTAGACGCTGTGTCAACGTCAGGATGTTCGATGTCTTAACCGGAGTTTTATCAAACTTTTCTTTCTTATTGTTGTTCTTAACATCATTTTTTTGTTTTCCTTCCAAGCAGTCGTTAGTATTGTTCTGCCTCGTTTGTAGGTGTTGCATGTTTTGGGACTTTTACTTGAAAGCTTTCTTTCGCTCCGTTTCTTTTTCCTCGACATGGCAGACATGCTTTGTTTTTCATATGGCGTGGAATGTATTTTGGTTTTTTTTATATATTTTATTTTTCAGTTTGTTGTTTGTTCGTTTTGTACGAATAACTGATATTCCCAAAACTCGCATAAATATTTATGACACTTGTTTGGAAGTAAACGAATGTACGAATAAGACGGTGTTGAAGCAACATGCATGGAAACACACGAACGCAGTGTTGCTGTAGGTATTTAAAATTCGCTTGTTTTGTATTATTTAAAGCACTCATATTAAATGCATGTCATGTAAATGATTATGAAAGGGCAACACTTGTGTGTGTAAAAGAGATTTGAAACTTCTTTCGTCCTCCTCAGAAGCAAAAATGTAAAACACTGATTGAAGTGTTCAAACTGAACATCGCAAAGAATCATGAAGTCCATCATAAGAGATCGAGAAAAATAGTTCAAAGGATTTTGGTAAATTGGTTTATAAAAACTTTAGTTAAGTAATTAAAAATACTTGAAAACAAGTAAAAGTGCTATATTCGGCGGTGCCGAATCTTATATACCCTTCACCAACGTACGTCTGGCGTTACGTATATTTTTAACTCCCAATTTTGTTCTTTCTAAGTTATAAAATAGTTACCAAAAAAACAATGTCGTTGCCTTTTTGGTTACTTTTATGAATGAACAAAAAAACCAATTTCCCACCCCTGGAAATTTTTTTTAAATATTGTTTTCATTAATGCAAATCTTCATGATGTATAAAGCGGTTTTGTTAAAAAAAACTACAAATTTGTAACCATTTTGGTCACTTTTATTAACTACAAAATATTCCAGTTGTCCAACCCTGGTATCAAAGTTTTCTTAAATATTTGATGCAAATTTTTCTTCTCCTGAATTAAAAATAGTTTTAATTAGTAAAAATAAACGACGTTAGTTGCTTTTTTGTTACTTTTATGTATAAAAAAATTTCAATTTCCCTTCTCTGAAAGCGAAAATTCATTTTTTGTTTTGTTTTTTACCAACGTATTTAAAAAAACCTTAAATTTGTAACCATTTTAGTCACGTACAGGTATCACAAAATATTGCAGTTATCCAACCCTGCAGTTAAAATACTGATTTTCTTTAATTTTGAACCCAAATTTTTGTTTTCTAAATTGAAAAATGGTTTTTGTTAGGAAATAAACGCTTTTATGCATAAAAAAATTTCAATTTCCGATGCCTGCAAGCGAAAATTCATTTCTTTTTTGTTTTTATTTTTACCAAGACAACTCTTAATGAGGCATAAAATAGTTTTATTTAAGAAAAACTACAAATTTGTAACCACTTTTGTCACTTTCATGTACTACAAAATATTGCAGTATCCAACCCTGGAATCGATATTTAGGTTTTTTTAATATTTGATACCAATTTTATTTGCCGAAATAAAAAATAGTTTTAACCAGGAAAAAACGAAGTTAGTTGTTTTTTGGTTATGCTAGAGTATAAAAAAAATAAAATTTCTTAACCCTGGATGGAAATTTTTATTTTTAGAAAATTTTTTCTCATGTATGCAAATCTTCATGATGTATAGAACGGTTTTATTTAAGAAAAACTTAAATTTTTAAACATTTTAGTTATTACATGTACCATCAAATAACGAATATGCCAAAAAAAAACTTTTAATTTCCCATCCCTAGAATCTTTTTTTCATTTTTTAGTCTTAAATAGACAATTGAGGCTTCCCAAAGCGTAAAATAGGTTCAATTTACTGATAAGCAAAACAATAATTGGTTTTTGGTGGCAATTTTGCGTCGAGAAATAGGTGTAAGCTTCCCAGCTCTGGAACCGTTTTTTCGATTTCAATACTACTCTATTTAGGTTCATTTCCCATTCATCAGTCCAAGAATGAAGTCTCTAGCTCTTCTGGGGCTTGGGAAAACCGATTTGACGTAAAGACAGACGGACAGACGGACATAGCTCAATCTTCATCGCTAGTCATAAGGATCCAGAATATATATGCCTTATGGGGTCCCATATTAATATCGAAGAAATTACTTACGGAATGACAAACCTAGATACACCCTTTTACTTTTTTGTGAAGGGTACAATAACAAATAACTATTTCGTTTAATATTTTATTTATAAAATATTTTGTTGTAGATTTTAATTTTATTTTTCACTCTTTAATTTAAAAATTAACTCAATCGAATTTTCAGCTTCTTGCCTTGTTATTAATTTTGACTCGTCCATTATTTTGTATTCAATTTGATTTCAAAATTGGTCATTTGTTTCTAAATATCACACTTTCCTTCCATTTCAGTTGCTAAAAACAACAAGAATGGAAAGATTTAATACTGCCTTCTTCAACTGCACGTCCAACTTTCTTTTAGAAAATAAACGTGACTAGAAAAATTTGCTTAAAATTCCTAATAACTTTGATTTAATCTAATTAAATAGTTGGACGAAAAAAGATTTTAAATAAAGTTTTGCTTGTAATGAAATACAATTTCGTTTGTAAAATTTCCTATTAAATTCATATATCCGAAAGAAGCACGTGTTGTCCTAAATTTTTGTTAAATAACTTTGCGTCCTTTCAATTAATTTTTCAGACATTCCATGAAAATGCACCATCTGACACATCATGTAGCGGAGTCAACACCAGCAAAGGACCGTCGTCTATTCAAATGCGCTCATGACGATTGCCAGTACGCTTCTGTAAACAAGTCCTTGTTCAACATCCATTTAAAGTCACATTCTGTGGAAAGTTTCAAGTGCACGAAAACGAATTGCAATTATGTGGGCAAGAGTAGTTTGCATTTGAAAAGGTAAGTTGTTATATGAAATTTAAATACTTTAAGGCATAAGCACAAGAGTGATTGAATCAATTATATGATTTTTTGTACAAAAACAAAACTTATAAACACACATGCACACGCACATACATCTGCAGCAGTTAGGAATTGGTTCACTGTCAAACAAACAATCATGCTGAACTGACTTTTTGACAGTAGTAATCAGTAAAAGAGTTGGGTCCAACTTTATCAAACGCTCAGTTTTGCCAAAAACCTCTGATCAAACCCATTTAAATTTCATGGATTTGACCAGAGGTTTTTGGCAAAACTGAGCGTTTGATGAAGTTGGACCCAACTCTCAATTACATGGGTTTTAGAGTTTGGTCCAACTTCATTAAAAACCCCATGTAATACAAATGGGTATGACCTGATGTTTTTGGCTAAACTCAGCGTTTGATGAAGTTGGCCCTAACTCTAATGGGTTTTAACAAAGGTTTTTGGCAAAACTGAGCGTTTGATGAAGTTGGACCCAACTCGCAATTACATGGGTTTTAGAGTTTGGTCCAACTTCATTAAAAACCCCATGTAATTCAAATGGGTATGACCTGATGTTTTTGGCAAAACTGAGCGTTTGATGAAGTTGGACCCAACTCTCAATTACATGGGTTTTAGAGTTTGGCCCAACTTCATTAAAAACCCCATGTAATTCAAATGGGTTTGATCAGAGTATTTTGGCAAAACTGAGCGTTTGATGAAGTTGGCCCTAACTCTAATGGGTTTTAACAAAGGTTTTTGGCAAAACTGAGCGTTTGATGAAGTTGGACCCAACTCTTATCAGTATAGTCTGGCAAATCACCTTGAATAGATTGACATTTGAATAACTCAGTCAAATGATAAATATTTGCTGACAAATTTAATCATTAAATGGTGCAACCTGAAAACGAATTTATAGCGCACGTAGCGCCCGTACAAGCTGGCCATGCTTCCAACTATTGATAGATTTCATGATGGCCGAATGACCATGCCAATACAACTGTCCTGAAGATTTTTTAAATGACTGTGTTTTGACCTTTCAGATATTTCCATAATGTGAAAATTTATTTCATTACGGTGAAGTATCCAGCTAACGAAACTTTAGAAGATCCAATCGTCTGTCTTGAGAGTTAAACCTCTATCCATCCATTCTGGGGTATTTAAACACACATAAAAAATTCGTAAAAGTTAAGCTGAAAAAACGTCTAAATAGTCTTAAAAAATTCATAAAAAACCGTACGAAAATGTTATGAAACCAAGAGCTTTTTTCGATAAAAACAAACGCATTCCACCAAATAATAATAATATTAGCAGATAAATTTGGTAAGACCAATAAATCGTTTATAAGACTGTATAAGCAGCGATACGTTTTAATTAAACAAAAAAAAAACAGTCGTCTAAATTTAGAAGTCTTCAATCGCTTACGTCGAACAATTCCTATTTTAAACTGAAACTTTGGGGTATTATTTGACAGTAAGTTTAGTCTCTTAATTCACACAATAAAAAAAACTAAAATTGAACTTGATTTCATTAAACATTCGGGAATGCAAATATAGTGGTTTCATGTGATTTTGCGATCACACTATAGATCTAATCAGTTCTGGTTTAAACAAACCTATTGTACAATAATTTTTAATAACAACAAACAAAACCTGTCATAAGATTTATAATTTTCTACAGTTTTTACAACACTTAATACACAAACTGTACTGCAACTGTTTCTGTTTCTGTTTGTACAAAATAAAAGAGAATTTTCATTTGCCCTCTAAATAAGAAAGGGAAATTAATGTATCCAAATTATGAAAATACTTATGAAAAGTGATTAAATGCTTGCAAATCACATGATTCCATATTAAAATCATGAACTATACAGATGTGGTGAATTTGTCTACGCATATTTCAAACATTGTCAGATGTTTCCAACATACGACTTGGCAGCACCGAATGGTAGCACAAACGAAAAGAGGCAAAACCCCTTTTTCTCTGAATTGTTTTGAGTGGGTTTTAACTTAGTCATTTTGTATTTTAAGTCAGAATTTATTGCAACCGTGCAATTTTTGCCAAAAAAATATTGGAGTATGGCTCTGTGGTCTGAGACCCGCAATGCGAAGTTCATATAAGGCGAATTGAGTGTGTTGAAATACAATTTCTTAAATATTAGCTCAGAGTGTTTCCTACTAACGTGGTTTTAATAAATTCTGTTCTTAACGTTAAAACCAACTGTCAAAACCTAAGACCAGGTCATACAAAATAATATTATTAAAAGCAACTTAAAACCGTTTTTGATTCGGTGTTTAAACGGATTTAAGCCGCGGTCATCGCATCGTAACTAATTTGAATTGTTTAAATCAAACTTTTGGTTTGTATATGAATTGTATTAAGTTGAAGAAATCATACCTTTAGCTTGCTGTATATTAACTTTAGTAAATGTGAATTATTTAATAACTAAGTTAACATCACTAACTTAACTAAGCTTAACGAATCTCGTCCTAATGAATTTTAACGAAATATTGAAATGAAATTTTGTGTGTAGGTTTTTTACTTGCTCACTTCCGTTTTGTTCAACTCTAGGACGAGTCAGAAGATAATTACTCAGTTCGTAAGATACTTAATAAAAAACTTAATGTAAGTTGTATTTTGGAGAAACGATCTTGTTTTATTCTTTCCCATCAAATTCCACATTGAACTCCCCCACTTCCCCCTACTCGGAGATATTGGTATCGGCCGTGTCTGCTCCCTGACATCGGCTTTGTGCAATACTTTAGGTTTCCCTAGCCTTAAAGTATCTTTGGTCAATTGCTATACACATCTCATGACGTCTTGAATAATTGGGAATCTTGAGGTAATTACCCTTTAAATTGGTATGGGAGAACCCATCTGATTTAGATATTCGGTATTAAGTAGATCTTATGAAATTCAACCTTGCGTTTGTATATTTTTACCAGTGCAACTTGAGTGCTGCCAAGTTATAAGTTGCAAACAGCTGACAATGTTTGAATGTATGATGTTATATGAAATATATATTTTGGAAGCATTCATTCGTTCAGTGTAAATATTTCCATACTTTTGAAATTTTAATTTGTAATACATCAAAGAATTCCTATTTTAAGTTGCAATTAAAATTTCTTTAATTTTTATACAAACGAAAATCGCTGCTGCATAGTTTGTGCATTAATTATTATAAATATTGAACGATTTCTATGAGTTATTTAATTTATTTTGAGTAAATTTATTGGGCAATCTGTTTGCTAAAACCTAAATTTATAATGTCTGCAGTGTGAATGCAAAATTATATGTTTCTGGTTTTAATGCTAAAATCGGGTCTTAACGTTCAGTGTGAAAGCACTATCAGAAGCCTGCCCTTGTACGATAATATTAACCTTCTCTAAAAATTCACCCAACAGCACTCATTTGCATTGTGGTACCTTCAAAAGAATTATTTTAATAGTTTTTTCTAAAAATATATCTATATAAATTTGAATAAAATTAATGCAATTAATTAATAAAAATTGTTTCTTTTCATAGGATATACAAATTAGAAATCCTTCAATTTGTAGACTTCTATTGTTAACGAATTGTGATTTTGTTTTTTAAAGAAAGTGAACAACTATTTTAATATAAAATTACAGATATAGTGATTCTTTTGTAGGTAATAATAATATATAAAATGCCTTATTCACAAAAAAAAATATTTTATGCTGTTTATAAGACACATTTTAATTAAGAAAGAGACCTAAAATCTTTACAATTATTTTAACAGAGCAAATAGTTTAGAAACTTTGTTTTTCTACTTAATTGTGTCTTCTCGAGACTTTTTTGTTGTTTATGAATGTATATATAGTAGAGTTGGGTCCAACTTCATAAAATCTCTGGTCAAACCCATGAAATTTAAATGGGTTTGACTAGAGGTTTTTGGCAAAACTGAGCGTTTTATGAAGTTGGACCCAATTCTAGTTTAGAGCTACTTTTGAAAGAAGGGAAAAGTTTTAGAAAAACCCTCTTTGAGAGAAGGATATTTAAAGGATGAATTCAAATCATTGAGGTGTCTGTACTGAGAACATTGAAATCGGAAGTGGCAATTTTCTGTTAGTCTTTCAATTTGGTTGTGAACGAGTTCAAAAATTATCAAGTGTGTGTATATAATCTGGAAATCAGTTTGAGCAGCTCATTTTTCATTTTTTATGATGACATTTTTTAATACTGGCGCACCGCAAAAAAAATTGTGGTCTGATATGATAACGAACATTATTTATTTATATTGGCTCATACTTATAGGACACTTTAAAATTTTAAAACCAGTATTCTGTGTGGAAATACTGGTCTTAAACTCTGACAATATACCTGCCTTACGACCAAGAGTATGGGAAAGTGGGTACATCAATTTTGTCATATTGTTAATGTTATTTAAAGTATACGAGTTGTGCTCATAAAAACAGAATTTGCAAAGTGAAATCCTTTTTCTTATTTGAAATTATTATTTTATCACTCCCGTCGCGAACAACATGACAAACGTCCAAACAAATCGTTATAGTGAATATTTTGGTTGTAAAAGTCCTATTGTGAATTGCTTGGGAGTAAAATTTTCTCTTGTGATTTATTTTTCAGTGCTTTCTAAATGTTTTTAAAAAGCAAAAACACAGATTTAATGTTGGAGTTCAACATTGTGTTTGCTCAGTGCTGGATACAGGTTTTTTTTTTTCAATATAATAAAGAAGCACAAGCAAAAAAAAATGCTATCAAATCATTAATTTTGAGAACTGTATATTTTGTAACCAAAATTATTTTATAGAAAAATTGCTTTTTCAGAACATTTGAATGATTGTGTAAATAACTAAAGACTTAAATCACACTTGAGCACGCAGTTTTATAAATTTATTTCAACTGATCTATAAATTGGCGATATTTTGGCCACTATTGCTTTATTAAAACAACAACACAAAACTGTCTACAAAAAAAAATATTTACAATTCAATATGGTAGACATTAAAAGCCAAGCTGAAGATTAAAATACCGACAATGTCCTTTAAATGTTTTATAAGAATATATACAAAAAAACATAAGAAACGAATGGAAATGCAAAAAAAAAAAGCATACAACAATGATAAAAACAAGTCATTCAACCTCTAAAAACGTGACTTATCGATCGCTTTGATATGTTCTGTGAATTTTTACACAGGGACATCTCCACCAGCAATACAACACTACGGCAAATATTTCTTCAATACATCGATACCTTTCGCTCGCAGGCCAGTGCATTTTTAGAAAATCAAAAATATATAAGAAAAAAAAAATATAAAGAATTCCAAAACTTATTCATGTCCAGAGTTTGCTAAACACTGAAGCTAAAAGGAGAAAAACAAAAGAAACATAAAGTAAAAAATAGCCAGCCAATTGCATTTAAATGCAATTGCCACTGTAAGAAAGAAAGAACTCAATACGAATATTCTAAATACGTTGGAAAGGCGTAAAACACTGGAAAACTTTTTTACCACGAGGTCGAACTGAAAATTCATTTTTAAGTGGCCGCAAAAAAATTTCAGCTCTTAGACCCGTTTTTATTTCACTCGAATGTATTTCCATTATGGAATAGTATGGAAAGCCTGAAATGCCTGAAAGTCTTACTTTTTTTTTATTTTATTTTAATAATTTGGTCAACACTATGGGAATTATCACTAGGAACTAGAAGAGTTATTTATTGAACCAAACTTGAAGAAATTAGTATAGACATCCGGTTTTAGGGGGAAATTTGCATGTGGTTTCTTTCCATGCTAATTTTTCCTGAGGTGATTTTTTTGAATCAAGAAGAGAAAAATTTCTAGAACTGTGGCGAACTTTATTAAACTAGAGTTGGTCCAATTTTATGAAACTCTCAGTTTTGCCAAAAACCTTGATCCATTTAAATTTCATGGGTTCATGAAACACTCGTTTTCGGAAACAACCTTTGATCAAACCCATGTAATTTAAATGGGTATGACTAAGGGTTGTTGTCAAAAATAAGCGTTTGATGAAGTTCGGCACAGCTCTAAAAATATTTGCGAAAACGGTTAATAACTGTACTAACCCCTGCTCACTCGACCGTTTGACTGTGCTGCAGAGTTGTGTCGAACTGAATCAAACGCTCGTTTTTTACAACAAACTCTGATCAAACCTATGGAATTTAAACATTGAATACGCTAGTATCGCCCATAATAGCATACATGCTCGCGTAGCTGGGCAATGTCGCTTTATTAAATATTAAATCTTCTAGAATCAACTGACATCTTGCTGAAAAATTTCCAACAATTTTCAATTACTACTAGGCCTTTATGAAAGCCAAAACTTTAAATACCATTTCACACTCTCTCAGGGCGTTTCTTTTTTTGGTTTGTTGATGAAATATGTTGAAAATTGAGGAAGGTAAAACAATAGACACGGAATGAATATTCGTGGGGAATTTGAAACAAACCGCCGACTAAGCGAGGACAACAAGTTTTAGCTAAGCCATTTGCAACCAACTCCATATATTTTACCAAAACTTACAGTTGTTCCAAACTTTTTTAAAAGATCGTTTTTTAGAAAAAAAAAGTCTTCTGATCGAACAAATTCAATTCAAATAGTTTTGATGGGAGGTTTTGGTCAAAGAGTAGCGTTTGAAAAAGCTCGGAACAACTTAGAGTTGTGCACTCGTTTTTGACAAACACCTCTTATCCAACTCATTCATTTCAATTACATGGGTTTGAGCAGAGGTCTTTGTCAAAAACGAGCGTTTGCACTAACCAGACTTGTGCCGACAATCAAAGGAAATTGTCAAAATAATGCAGACTAAAGAGGCGACATATAAAATAGTTGGTGGATCAATAATTTGTTAATTTCTATTACGAAGAATACTTATTAGAAATATAATTTTCCACTGTAAATTATGTGATGGCATTTGGGAAAAATCAAGAAAATTAGGGAAATCAAGTGACTTCTCAGATAACCTTAAATGTATTGCTCGAGCTGTTCAACATTTTACAAATGATGAAGTGGACGATGACGATGATGATCATGTTGTTTCAGATTGTCGTATTAACAATGTGTTGGGGTTTTAAAAGGAAAATATTCCTTGAGAAGCCTTCCGATAATGGGCCTTTTAATGCAACGGGGATAATTTACATTTTCCCATGAGTAGAAATCCCATGAGTAGAAATCCCATGGTTTGAAATTCCATTTAAATTACATGGGTTTGACTAAAGGTTTTTGGCAACACTGAGCGTTTGATGAAGTTGGACCCAACTCTAGTTGTTGCAGTGTGTCAGATGTCAAATGGCCAATTAATTTTTTCTTGCGTTAGAAATTTTTCCAGTTATATGTTTGAATTGTAGCAGACAAATTGAAGCTGTAAAATTTGTATTGGCACATAAATCATTTACTCCTTCCCTTTCAGTTTAAAAAAAGGGATTGATCTCCTTAAAAATCCTTCTCTGTTCCTATTTGCTTTGGCCTGGCCTCCTTCATATCAACATTTCACAACATTTTCTTATGTCACATACAAAAACAATGTTTACGCAGCCATGCAATCGATGTAATTGTAATAATACTTCCAATGCGGTGGCGGTCGATGGTTATTGTAGCCAAACAATTTAACCTTGAAATACGTTGGCTTTGTACGTACACAATTGAAAAGCGTTGAATTTGGATGCATTGTTTGTGTTATTACAACTTTGGGTTGTACTCTTTTGCATAACTCTCAGTTGGATTGCTATTTGGTTGGCTGTAAGTGCGTATTCCAAACTGACATCTATCGACGCCAGTTGTCTGCATCTAGAATAATGATGACAATGATGATTATGGCGGAACAATGTTTGCTTCAAAACAGCCAACAATTGTATTGTTTGCTGTTTCGACTCATAATCATGAGTTGCGTAATTCAATTTGATCACAATTGAAATAATTTCTTTGCCTCATGCTTATATTCGTTTAGTTCAATGCAATTAAAAATCAAATCGCACAATTCCACTGAAATCGATTTAAGATTTACCAGTAGAAGAGACAAAAATATATGGACAAGTATAATCGACAAGCTCTCGTTCTTTTTTAAATGGTGTTGTTGCATATCCTTAACAATCTTGCAACATGGCATACCTGCCTCATATGGGCCTAACTAAAGCCCATAGTAGCACACACAAATACATGCTCTTCAAATGAAGTAGCAAATCACGCAGTAAGATTATTTGTTGCTAATTAAGGCCAAGTGCATTGTTTCGGGAATGGCCCTAATAACCTAAGGCCGGCGAGTTTATTCATGCCTGTTGAAGTTCTTAAGCAGTAGAGAATGCGTAACAACAGAGAGTCTTAGAAAGTTCATCACTAGACTCAACCGTTCGCTTCATTTAAAATTGGCTGTGTCCTAATAAGGATTAATATTTTTCCAAAATTACTCTCGATACTTTATTTCGCGAATTTTGTTTTACTTCGCAACCTTTCCAACATTTCACGTCCACTAACCCAAAAAAAAACTACCTTAAAACATGTGTCAAAGAATAAAGATTTGGAAAGTCATTATGATATAACGCCCGGGGAAACTTACTTTGAAAATTGTAAATAAGCTCGCGAAGATCATAAAGAACTTGGCTCGTTTCGTGGTCAGCATAATTGGGCAGATATTCGTCCAGTTATTGATTCTTTTCACAACAGCTTAACTGTTCTCGATTTGAAACTTTCAACAAGTCAAAGAAGAGAAGAATGTGGCTGAAGACCGAAGTACGGAAGAAAAACGAAGTTTTGACACGTCATCAGGCGTGCCATGGTGGCGTTTGTTTTACTACTCTATAGAAATGTTTGCGTATCTCTAAAATAGATCTCGTGCTAGAATTAAAGGCATAGTGTCAGAGGTAATGGGATCACGCAAACTCGTAGCCATGTGTCGGAAATCTTATATGGAAATTTAAAAGAAACTAGTGAGTGTTTTTGTTTTTGTAGAGTTGTACGGAACTCTTTCAAACGCTCGTTTTTGACAAAAACCTCTGATCGAACCCATGTAACCATGTTTTTATGCCAGCAAGCTTACGTACCACTATTCAATGGGCTACTACATATACATTTGTCTAAGTCTGAAATCATTTAGCAGTTGATGTATTGCATCAATTTAATTTTTAATTACCATGTATATAAATTAATAATAAATATTTTTTTTTTTCCATGTTTCCAGACATCTTCTGTCCCATAAAACCATCGTTGAAAGTAAACTATTCGCCTGCAAGCAGTGCCCTTTCAAAGCTAAAATTAAAGGACATTTATTAAGACATGTGCGGCAGCATACGGGTGAAAAGCCCTACTCGTGTCCACACTGTGAATTTCGTAGTACAACATGGGAAAATTTGCGAAAGCATATATTAAAGACTGATAAACATTCTGGAAAATATGTCTTCGAATGCCAGATATGTAAAGCGGAATTGGATGAAAGCAAAGAAGCAGCAAAAAATCAAAGCCTGAATGTATTCAAGACAAATTCACATCAAGAATATCAAAGACATTTGAACGACCAACATAATATCAATCAGTAATGGTGCCACTACTTTTTGATGGCTGTACTAATTATTTACAAAAGGATTCAGGTCTTCGCTATGAACTCGTGTATTTATGTTTGCGTTTTAACTTGGCAGCACTAGTGGAGCCAAGCTATTGCATAGCTTTTGTAGAGCTTTTTCGTCGTTGGATATAGTCAAGTTTCAAACATAATTACAAACAACTATGAGATTTTTGTTATGTAAAATCACGCGCATATGTGTACGTGTATACTTTTGTACATACGTGTATGCTAACTATTAGCACATACAATTTTCTTTTTAAATTTCTATGCATAGGAATTGTTGTTCAACACTGTATTTATATATATAATATCTGAATTTTGGTCCATAAAAGTTGCTAAATAACCCCACGTTAGTTTATTTTGTTAATTGGACCTATTTCATGAGAAGAGAAAAACGAAATCGCTTTTCAAAATTATACCAAAAAAACTCGATTCTAGTGTTGGACAGTTGAAAATTACCCACTAAAACAAGTTTTTATGTTTCTTTGTAAATTAAACATATTTGAAAAATTTTATAAAATTTAATGCTAGTGGAAATCAGAAAAGTAAAAAAACAGCGTCAAGGCTGAAAATTTTTAATAATATATATATTAAGTATTATATGTGTAATTTTAATGTAACTTAGGTTACAGTAAAGTAGAGTGATATATAAAACAAAACAAAACAAAAATTTTATTCCAGGGCTGGACAACTGAAAATTATTGTGGTACATTCGGGCAACCAACTTAAATCAATTTTTAATTTTTTTTTTATATAAACATGTATGATATTTTTGAAAAAAATGTTTTTTCGGTGCTAGAAGTAAAAAAGTTCGAAAAGATATATCCAGAGCTGGAAATTTCTTAAATTTGTTTTTGGATATCGAAGTAAACAACTAAATGGTAAAAACAATCGAAACAGTGTGACGTCAACAGGTGTTTGTAGTTATAATTCAGCAGGTATTATAACTGAAGCAAGTGAGGTTTTATATATACAAAAAGCAACAAGAAGAATTGTTATCTTGTCACATAAATAGATTTTATCTGTGAAACTCTCTTAATAAGGAATTGTTTTCTAGAAGATAATTTAAATAATTAGTTGTTTCTTATCAAATAATGCTTGTATAAAATTCTTTCATGTTAATCTGTGATTCATTTAATATGCTTCAATGTACAAAATAAAATTTCTCTACTTGCAGGTGCCTTCAAATTTTGGGAAAATTTTTTTCGTTCGCTGCATATGGAACTTTCTTTAGATATCATATGGCAAATGTACCACACACAAACGCATATTTAAAAGATTTATTCTGAAAGAAGAAATGCAGACGTGCTGGATTTTTCTATGCATTCTTTGAAAATTATGAAAAGTTTCCAATACATAACTTGGCAGCACTCGGCTACTGAATGTAGTTTTCGAATAGCATAGAAGAATCGAGAACACTAATGATCAGAATATCAGATATATCGAATTTTTTCGTTCACGATACCCCACGAACAGATTAACCGATTTTGACCCGATGATTGACATGGCTTTTAAATGGTTGTGGAATCGATCGGTGGAGCTGTTTAAAAGTTATTCGAAAAAACACTTTGAAACATGCTTTTCTATTAATTTGAAAATCGTTTCGAATTCACAGGATTTCTAATTTCAGAAACGCTCTTCAGAACGCTGCCAGTTTGATTTAATTCAGCTGTTCAAAAGTTATGAGCGGGTCACGCATTTGCTCTACGAAATTTTCCCAGCGGGAAGTTAAATAAAACACCAACGACAAAGTTTTCTCAATGAAGCGCTGCAGCTGCCATCGCTTCGTATAGCAAAAATAAAATTCTGAGTGCGATGCGAAAGATTCCGTTGAGGCTTCATTCACATTTCAATTATTTCCAATTTTTCGCACTCAAAATTTAGGAAATTCACTCAGTTTCTATCTTTTCCAAGTTGATTGTTTGTTATCTGTCACCAACACACACAAGTCGATTTTGAGTGGATTCTTGAAAACTGTTATCTGCGTAAGAACAGAATTTTATCTCGGTTCTCTGTCGCTGCTTGAGTTGCTTGATTTTAATTTTGTGTACGACTGGTATAAAAGCTTTAGATTTCTTGGATTTTTATACTTGTTCCGAAAGGATTTCTTAATTGAAAACTAACAAAGAGATCACACAAATAAGACTAAAATGTTTTGGAAAGGTAAGAAACGAAATTTTACAACCGCATACACATAAACATGAAACACATACATACATATATATATATATATATATATATATATATATATATACATATATATATATATATATATATATATATATATATAATTATAAAATATTTGCCAGTGATGCAGTGCTTATGTCTTTCCTTGATGTTTTCTTCGACGTGGGCGGCATATACCCCCGGTGTAGTAAATGAGCTGACATCTTTACATCTTTACCACTGAAGTACTGAAAGGCAGATGCCGACAATGATGAGGATTTGTTGGACTATGTGGATAAAGGTTTCCCTACAATTCTAATATTTGGCACAAGCAAAGCTTCCCCCATTCAATATAAGACCGAACGAACAGCCGAGGCAATGAAAGAGCCTGTTCTAGAAAAAGATTTAAATAAGCAATTGAAGCTGAGCTCTGACGATAACCTGGCTTGATTAGATTTCTAAAATTTATACAACAATAAAGTTTTTTTAAGTGTGGAGAAGTAATATATTACGTATGTATAGTAAGTATGAGCTGAATTTACAGTCATAACTAGTCTGATACACGACATGTATAAGAAAATTGTGATTTTAAAAGAAAATACGTCAGCCACATTCCCCATACACGGCATTTTCACTATTTCACGCTACGGCCTTTTAACGTGCTGTTACTGGTGGACTTCTTTAGTGTGGTGTTGAGAGATGTTGAATATACTGGGAGGTGAAAAACCCACAATATAAAAAGCAGCTCAATGAAGGCGAGGATAAAAATTCTTAGCTAAGCCACTTTGCTCTTGAGAATTGCAACAAATTCAACTTTTTAAGCTAAATTTTACACCACAAGAATTGTTGAGAGTGCAATTCCCCACATATTTTTACATTCTAGCCTATCTTACCTCACAATATTCTCAACATGAAGTTTTAACCATAAACATTTGATTTTGTGTGAAGCACAGTTTGTCTAGTAAACTTAATCACAATTTACATATCTCGTAGAAATTGGTTTGATAACATTTCATTCATAAGCCTTACTGCAGCTGTTTTGATTGCGAGTCTCCACTCTCACGAGATGTTAGACCAGTTAATATCAGATGCCCACAACCCAATTATCATTCAAAAGGATTTTCTAATCAAGACTGTGAATCAATGCTGTTAGCTGAGACGATTTTACGCTGTTTTCTTTGCAAAACTGAAGAATGTCTGAAAATTCAGACTATTTAAATTATCGAGATTAATATATCTGAACGATATCACAAGCGCAGAAGCTTGCGACCCTTTACTAAATAAATCCTTTGAACTTTGTTTTGTGTTTTATTTACAAATAAAAAGCAAAATTTTCACTGAAAGAAATTGTGGTGAGCAAATGTCGTAATAAATTCGAGTAATACGTAATTCATGCATAAATTATGTGATTCTTGATTGCAAATCATTAAGATCACGTGTGCGTGCGTTATCATGAACCATAAATAAGAGGTCATGCATTATTTTTAGTACGTATAATAATATTCAAAACATTAATTTAAGCTTTTAATTAGAGCTGTACGGCTCCTGAATGAATTAATTCAATTGAATCATTCAGTCAATTGAGCGAGGTGAATCTTTCATTCAATTGAGCGTTTTTAGCTCAGTTGTTTCAGTTGATTCATTAGATCTGTCTCTTTCAGTAGCTCTTTTCAGCGATGTTTCAGTTTGTATGTCAAAATCCATACGAAAAAAATGAATTAATTCACACACATGTGCTAACGCATACAGGGATGTAGTGCTCTTTATTTATAGAGTTGCCAGCCAAATTAAAAAAAAAACAACTGAGCTATTGAATGAACTGTGCTAGTGAAACAACTGAGTTACTGAATAAACTGAAGTACTGAAACAACTGAGCTACTGAATGAACTGAAACAACTGAATGAACTGAATGAATTAATTCAGTAAAGAGAGCGGAGCTAAAAAAAGCGCTCACTCAAAAGAGCTGTTTTGTACAGCTCTACTTTTAATCGCTCATTTCGAATTTATTTTCTTCCACGATGTCTCACGAACGAATCAGCCGATATATGAAAACATATATAAATTAAGTTTCTTATGTATCTCCGAACAGCTTCCAGTTGCCAGCAATTCTAATTTCGATACAACTCTTTTGAACGTTATAAGATTTGGTCGAATCAGTTAGAACATATAAGTGGTTCATTATAGATAAAGTTTTTTACTTAAAGCGGTTCAGCTGACGCTGCGTCAACGTTTATTTAAATATCATTTTATACGTAACGTACGCGTAAGCATCATGTTGACTGTTTGATATCTGTCAATAACACTCAAGTCGAGTTTGAGTGAAACTGCCACTATTTGATTTTTTTCTACGAACGACTGGTATAAAAGCTGAAGATTTTATTCGGTATTTCATACTTGTTCCGAAAATTTCAGTTGATTGAAAACTAAAAACTATCGTGAAAATAAAACAAAAATGTTTTTAAAAGGTAATTAATCAAAAAATTATAATACATTCACTTAAACACTTACACACACATATTTGCGTGCATGTTTATAAAAATTAAATATTTTTCAGTGGTGCCGTGCTTATTCCTTCCACTGTTGCTTTCAACGACGTGGGCGACATATACTCCCAATGTGGTAAATGAGGTGACATCTTCCAACTTTACCACTGAAGTGTTGCACGATAAAAGCGTTTGGTTCATCCAATTTTATGCTCCTTGGTGCGGACCTTGCCATGCAATGTTGCCTGAGATGGAAAGATTAGCCAACATGACTGATGGTAAATTTAAAGTGGGTAAAGCAGATGCCGATACAGATGAAAATTTATTTGACTACATAAATACTGGTTACCCCACTCTTCAAATTTTCGGCGACGACAAAGGTAACCCCACTCTATTCAATGGGAATCGAACAGCTGAAATAATGAAGGAGGCCATTTTAAAAGAAATTGGATATAAAATAGTGAGCCCGTCTTCCGGCAGTGAGCCCGAAATAGTGAAAGAGACCATTTTAAAAGAAATTGAAAATAATACAGCGAGCTCCTCTTTTGCCAGTGAGCCCGACTTCGACTGGATCAATGACTTTCATGAATTAATAGGACTTAAAAAAATTAAGAATTGAAATTAATGCAAATTTATAAAACAAAACAACTTTATAATGTATGAGGATTTATTTGTGTGTGGAACAACTTTAAGAAAACTTTTATGGAAACTTTGTCTTAAGCTGCACTTCAAACTAAAATTACTTTTTATAAAACAACTGTTAAATTCTATCTGTTAGGTTTTAGTGCTTTCAAAAGAATAAACGAACAATGTGAAAAATTTTAATACATGACGTTTCAAGTATATCGGTTACTTTGATCTTTCTGTAAAAGTTAAGTAAAGTGTTTAAGTATTGCCGTAATATAATTAACAATACATGATGCCAGATTTGTAAGCCCAAGCGATTTTTAACAACAACATCCATTTTTATTAATTTCAAAAATATTTGTTTGTACTTTTTCTTATATTCCAGTTTTTGTTAAAGAAGAAATTTATAAAATCTGATCTCATTGCGTAGAAGCTGAATATTGTCACAGTGAAGTGTTAGTTTGACGGCGCACAGACTTTCAGTTTTTATAAAGCTCGACTTTAATTTTTCAAAAAGAATGAACGCACACATTCTCAGATTTTAAAGTAACACAAAATTGAATCACTATTGAATAGCTTATAAGCTGTTTATAACACAAATGTTCTTCACGAAATTTGTCTTATAAGCAGCTCATAAGCATCAAATAATTTTTGTGAATAAGTCCTCATATAAAATTAAAATTTTTTCATGTGTTGCTAAGAGTAACTTGTCATAGTTCACAAAGTGCTTAATCGGATGTACATTATGAGAGATATAATTCAAATAAAAGCATTGAATCAAAAATAAACTAAATTTGTTTATTTAACAAACATTCTGTTGATAAACGTAAGTAAGCGAAAACAAAAAAAAAGAGAAATATTTTCAACTAAAATGTAAATAGTTTTACGAGGCAAGAAGAGATATGAAAACTATAATAAAGCACAATTCATCATAATATAAAAGATTTTTTTCCAGTGTCTAGACATTCAAGGTTACATATGTGGCATTCAAAAAATAGTTTAAAGGTAAATATGTCAAATTATTCTTAATGAAAAAGGCAAGGAAAATGTAGACCATCCCTGCAACTTCGCGCTAATTCTAATCACAAAATTATCGTAACCTGGTTTTTGTGCTATTCTATGCCTTTGAGCTCTGCGATCTAAAACACTATTTTATTAATTTCCAAATCAATCGATTCCCACTTGTTAAACGGCAATTGACGTGGTTTTCGATTACTCTAACAGAATCGAGAACACAAACTGATCAGACACATAATTTCGGAGTTTTTCGAATGAATCACTTTTTCGAATTTTTTCGTTCACGATATCTCGCGAATGGATTGTTTGATTTTGACACGCTTGACAGTGACAAATAATTACTACACAAGATTTATTCCATAAAAGAAAAACAACTAAATATATATATATCACTTTCAGCATTTGAGTACAAAATAATAAAAATAATTGTCGCTTATCAAATAAGTGGTTTTTATCTTCAAAATTCGGTTGGTATGGAAAAGTTGTCTACAAGATATACACATGACGTGTAAGTTAAAGACTATAACATAAGATATATATATATATATATATATATATATATATATATCTATCTATATATATATAGATATATATATATATATATATATATATATATATATATATATATATGTATATATATGTATATATATATATATATATATATATATATATATATATATCTTATGTTATAGTCTTTAACTTACACGTCATGTGTATATCTTGTAGACAACTTTTCCATACCAACCGAATTTTGAAGATAAAAACCACTTATTTGATAAGCGACAATTATTTTTATTATTTTGTACTCAAATGCTGAAAGTGATATGAATACACGGTTGTAGAAATCTCTAAGTTGTTGTTGCCTTCTCTTGAACACATTCATTTACTTCGGATTATTTTGGATATTTTACTTTTTGTACTCTCATACTGGAATTTTCACGGCAATACCAACAACATCCATTTCCCGCTTTAAGATGGATGCCATTTGAAACACTCAATAAGAAACGGAAGCTGTTAATTGATATATAAATATATCAATTGTATATCAATATTGTGTATATAAATAAATATATTGTAGTCTTATGCAGTCCCTCTCCAGTACGAATTCTGCTACTAACGCATTTACTGTTTTAACAAAACGATAAAAACAAAGAAGAAGTGCGATTGTGAATTGCATAGGCAGTAGAACTCGGTTATAACGAACTCCAAGGCACCGAAAATAGCAAAAATAGTTCGTCATAAGAAGAGTTCGTAATGAAAACACGTTTCAGCTGTGAATAGACAGACCCACACATTCTATATGCTTTTGTTAAGCAAAATACTTCAATTAAACCAACAAACAAGTAGAAGTGCTACATTCTGCTGTGCCGAATCTTGTATACCCTTCACCAAAGTAAGTCTGGCCAATTGTGTGCCTCCTAATTTATAAAATAGCTTCAGTAAGTGAAAGAAAACAACTTGAGTTGCATATTTTGGTAACTTTTATAAATAAGAAATATTGAAAACTTCCCACCTCTGGAAACGAAGTTAAAAATTAAAAATTCTTATCCAGGGTTAGGAAATTTACATTTTTTACATTAACATAATCAAAAATTAACTAACTTCGTTTTTTCCGAGTTAAAATAATTTTTTATTCTAGCAAAACAAAAAAAAATTCATACAAAAAATTTGAAAAAAAGCCATCATTTCGATTCCAGGGTTGGATATTGCAATATTTTGTAGTACATGAAAGTGACAAAAATGGTTACAAAGTTGTAGTTTTTCTTAAATAAAACCGCTCTACAAGTCTTCATAGACTTGTATTGGTAAAAAAAAATTTTTTATTAAAATTTCGATCCAGGGGTGGGGAATTTCAAATATTTTTTATTTATAAAAGTAACCAAGAAAAGCAACTGAAGTTGTTTTTTTTGCGCTTACTGAAGCTATTTTATAAATTAGAAAGCACACAATTGGTACTTAAAAGTATATGTAATGCCAGGCGTACGTTGGTGAAGGGTATATAAGATTCGGCACAGCCGAATATAGCACTTTTACTTGTTTAATTTTCTTTTTACCATTGCAAATCTAAAAGATGTATAAAGCGGTCTTATTTAGAAAAACTTAAACATCTTAAGCATATTAGTTGTTACGTGTACCACAAAATACCGAAGGTGCTAAAAAATTAAAATTTCCCATCCCTGGAAGCGAAAATATAGTTTTTTTCACCAATGAAACTCTAATGAGGCATAAAATAGTTTTATTAAAGAAAAACCTAAAATTCTTAACCATTTTGGTCACTTTCATGTACTAAAAAAATTGTAGTTATCCAACCCTGGAATCGAAATTTTCCTTTTTTATTTTTGATAATAATTTTATGTTTTCTGAATTGAGAAATAGTTTTAATTAGTAAAACACGATGTTAGTTGCTCTTTTGGTATAAAAAATTTTAATTTCCCATCCCTGGGGACGAAAATTAAATTTGTCCCATTTGTCTTATCAATGCAAGTCTTCATGACCAATAAAGCGGTCTTACGTTAGAAAACCCTAAAATTTTTAAACATTTTAGTTTTTACATGTCTCACAAAATACCGGATGTGCAAAAAAAACTTTTAATATCCCATCCCTGGAATTTTATTTTTATATTTTTTACTTTTAATAGAGAATTGATGCTTTCAAAGCATAAAATAGGTTGAATTTACAAACAAACAAACAAATAATTGGTTTTCGGTGTTAATTTTGCGTGGAAAAATAGGCGTAAGCTTCCCAGCTCTGGAACCACCCGTCCGATTTTTCAATATCACTCTATTGAGGTTCATTTCCAATCCATCAGTCCAAGAATGAAGTCTCTAGTTTTTCTGGGGGCTTGGGAAAACCGATTTCACGTGCAGACAGACATACAGACAGACAGACGGACGGACATCGCTCAATCGTCATCGGCATTCATAAGGATCCAGAGTATATATAGTTTATGGGGTCGCATATTGATATCGAAAAAATTACACACGGAATGACAAACCTAAATATACCCTTTCACTTTTTTGTGAAGGGTATAAAAAGTCTTCTGATCGAACAAATTTAATATTTGAATTAATTGATGGGAGGTTTTGGTCAAAAAGTAGCGTTTGAAAGAGCTCGGAACAACTTGGAGTTGTGCCGAAATTCTTCCAGTACTCGTCAAATGAAGTGGACGATGATGATGATGATCATGTTGTTTCAGATTGTCGTATTAACAATGTGTTGGTGTTTCAAAATGAAAATATTCCTTGAGAAGCCTTCCGATAATGGGTCTTTTAATTTACATTTTCCCATGAGTAGAAATCACACGGTTTGAATTCCACAGGTTTGAAGTTCCATTTAAATTACATGGGTTGGACTAAAGGTTTTTGGCAAAACTGAGCGTTTGATGAAGTTGGACCCAACTCTAGTTGTTGCAGTATGTCAAATGTCAAATGGCCAAGAAAGAAAAAACTGCCTTAAAACATGTGTCACAGAATTAAGATTCGGAAAGTCCTTATGATATAACGCCCGGGGAAACTTACTTTGAAAATTGTAAATAAGCTCGCGAAGATCATTTCGTGGTCAGCATAATTGGCCAGATATTCGTCCAGTTATTGATTCATTTCACAACAGCTTAACTGTTCTCGATTTGAAACTTTCAACAAGTCAAAGAAGAGAAGATTGTGTCTGAAGACCGAAGTACTGAAGAAAAACGAAGTTTGGACACGTCATCAGGCGTGCCATGGTGGCGTTTGTTTTACTACTCTATAGAAATGTTTGCGTATCTCTAAAATAGAGTTCGTGCTAGAATTAAAGGCATAGTGTCAGAGTTAATGGGATCACGCAAACTCGTAGCCATGTGTCGGAAATCTTATATGGAATATAATACCATGAAACTTTCCAACAATATTTAAGTTACAAGGGTTTCATCAGAGGTTTCTGTCAAAAATGAGCAATTGAAAAATTTAAAAGAAACTCTGGTGACTGTTTTTGTTTTTGTAGAGTTGTACGGAACTCTTTCAAACGCTCGTTTTTGACAAAAACCTCTGATCGAACCCATGTAATTTAAATGTGTTTTGCTGCTATAATTTTTGAAGTAGACCATGGCTTTTTATTAACAACAATTGCTTTGGTCGTTAGAATGTTGTGTTTGTTGCTGTAGCGAGGCCACTTTATTATTCCACCGTGATAGAAACCACTATCCCACCTTCCATACCATCGTCGTTGGTACCACTATTCAATGGTCTACTCCATATATATTTGTCTAAGTCTAAAATCATTTAGCAGTTGATGAATTGCATCAATTTGATTTTTAATTACCATGTATATAAATTAATAATAATATGAAATTTATTTGTTGGGTAGTTAAGCAATGTCTATATGCATTTCATTGGCGCTTCTTACCAAATCGTCAGTAGACTTCAACCACAGTTTTGCAAAGTTTCAAACTTCTCAACTTATTAAAAGACTTCCAAAAACCATCTGAGAATTATGTTAAATAAATTAACTATAAAAATTCACAAACAATTTAAAAAAATCACATTATAATAAGTGTAGCAGGGTATATAATATATATATATATATATATATATATATAATAGTACAATGACAATATGTCAAAAAATTAATTTATTAAATTAATAATAAATAATTTTTTTTTTATGTTTCCAGACATCTTCTCATGATATAGGTCCAATTAACAAAATAAACTAACGTGGGGTTATTTAGCAACTTTTATGGACCAAAATTCAGATATTATATATATAAATACAGAGTTGAACAACAATTCCTATGCATAGAAATTTAAAAAGAGAATTGTATGTGCTAATAGTTAGCATACACGTATGTACAAAAGTATACACGTACGCATATGCGCGTGGTTTTACATAACAAAAATCTCATAGTTGTTTGTAATTATCAGGGCGACCAAAAATATGCTTTAAAAAAAGGGTTTTAAGCGCATAAAAAATGCTGTAAAAAACCGGAAAAATACTCTTAAAATGTAAAAAATATGCTCTAAAAAGTTTTGTTTTTCTTAAAAATATAAGATTTTATTTAAAATATAATGAAAAAATAAAATAAAAAATAAACTTGTTAGGGAATTCATTAAATAACTTGTTACTTTAGGAACATATTACATGTCTTAGACAACATATGCTAAATACATAACTACATACTAATTTATGTAATACAAAATACGAATTAAAAACTACGTTGTAAGCAAATTTGTACAAGTATAAGTCTGTGAAATATATTAGCTTAATTCATATTGGAATTGCAATAAATTACGACGTGTTGACTTAAATTCTCAAAAAGAAAGTTTTGTCTGTTGCTTCTAGAAATACTTTTATAAAAAGAAAAACTTCTTTCTACATCCGCTGAATTCATGGGAGCATATTCTGGAGTTGGGCTTGCTTTAGAACCATTCAGCTGACTACAAATATTTTTTATTGTTTCAAGGCCTTTGTTTTTATCCATAACTCGTTTTAACTTATTTCGAACAATATGCTTAGAATCGGAGTCAGGCACATTGTCGATCGTTTTAACGGTGTCGTTCAGTATTTTTATTTGCTCAGTTAGGGAAATACCAGCAGTTTGAAATTTGTTGATATTGTTGGCAATAAATCCACAATTCGATGCAATAAAACCTAAATCTGTTTTTGTTTTAGATTTACGTAAAGCTTCTTTTGGCAATTTTAACCGATTGAGCATCATCTGTTAAACTATCTAAAACTTTCAAAACTTTTTCGTTATTGGTAGCATAATAATTTACAGCCTCAATCCATGTGCCCCAACGGGTTGTTATTGGTTCAGGTGGGAGAGAAAGTTCCGGATACATTTCTTTAAATACTTCTACTCTGCATGGTGCTTTTAGAAAAATCTTTTTAACATTAGAAATTATTTTGTCCACATTTTCATAATGATCCCTTATAGTTTCACAAACTCTATGAAGACCATGGGCTAAACATGTTATATGTGTCATTTTTGGGTAAAACGTTTTAATGGCTTTGGCGGGTTTCACCACGTATGGAGCAGCGTCTGTTACAAAAAGTAAAACCAATTCTTTATTAAAGTTAACATCTAAGATTTTAATAGAATCAGCAAAAAGTTTTGCGATTGTCGAATGATTAGTTTTAATTAGGATTGTGGTGTTTAATAAAAACTTTTTTTTATAGTTTCTTCATCAGAACTCAATATTCCAACTATAACGTTTGCTACATTTCTTCCTTTCGAACGAAGGGTAGATTCACATGGAACTTTTTAATCCGTAAATGTCTCGAAAAGTTTTTTAATGTTTTCATTTCTAAGTTTATACAAAGGGATGTCAGCAGATACAAATGCTTCACATAATTTTTCTTCGAAGAAAATATTGTTGCAAGATTGCGCAGCCGATTCAAACAAGAACGCCTGAGATTTACCTTTATTTGCATGTCTTTCCTTTAATTGGGTATGTTTCGCAATTACTACGTGCTGTTTGACGAACAAAGTTCTACCTACGGACACAGATTTATTGCACAAGGTGCAGAGAAGAACTTTCCCGTCCGTTTTAAATTCTGTCTGCTCTTTGGCAATATTCCTTAATTTAGTTGCCTGCGACAACTTTTGTTTTGGCATTTTCTAAAAAAAAGAACTGTAGTTAGCAACAATTTGGATTTACATATATATATATATATATATATATATATATATATATATATATATATACCCAACTCGCATTTCTTTTTGCACGACACCTTTAACTATTAAGAATTAAGAACTTTAACCATGTAGGTATTAAGAATTGAGAACTTTGGGAATTAAGAACTAGTACGCTCAAACTCCGTAACGATAAGATATATGTCTTTATACAAAATTTTTAAGAGTTGCTTAAAAAGTATCATATTCATTTAATGCCATGCGGAATTCACGCATCAGGTGATTGGTTTTTGCTCATTCTCTCCGCTTGTACTTTTGATCTAGTTCGGACGTCAAATGCTTTGTTGTCATATTTTTTAGTACATTTTTTTGAAAATCACCTTGCATGGATTTGCCTTGACCCAGCCTTTACACATGCAACTGCAAGTTCAAGAAACTCGACACACTCACACTTTTTTACTAACACAACCATATTTTTCTTACTTGCAGCGCACTTGCAGATCAACTTGCAAGAGATTTTGGCAGACAGTGATTTTTTGGAGCAAGTTAATGTCAAATATATAAACAGTGTTACCAAATTGAGGAAACACTAATTATAATTTTAAGTTATTTTAAAATATTTCCCTGTTTTTTTTTTGAAAATATACATAAAGTAGACAATTGGTTTCATATTAAAACATCAATTTCATTAGAAAATGCAATGATAATTACTAATTCCAATTGTTTCCATAAAAACGTATCCCACTTATCTCATTGGTAACTCTGATTAATAAACAAAACCAAATAAAAATGGAGCCAAAATTAAATCACTCGGCAATTATAAAACTAATAAATTTATATCGGTCTCATCCAATTTTGTGAACAGCGATAATAAATATAATAATAAACGAATTTTTTTTAGTTGATTTGCCTTCGACAACATCTTGAAAATTAACTTTCACTTGACTGTGTAAACTTTCATGCAACTTGCATGGAATTCGGCTATTTCATCAACATTTTCGATGATAATATGTATATACAACTTGCAAGTAATTACTTGCATGTGTAAAGGCAGAGTGAGTGGCATCTAGTTTTGCAAGCCGAATGAAAAATTTCGGTTGTAAATTGTTCAAGTACACATTAAAAATAGTTGGAATGTAGTCATAACAAAAATGTTGCAAGAAATGCTCTTTTAAAAGCAAAATATGCTCTTAAAGTTGCTTTTAAAAGTAAAATATGCTCTTAAAAGTAAAATATGCCAACATATGTCCTTAAGGGCAAAATATGCCAAAATATGCTCTAAGTAATCGATGCCAAAATTCCTAAAAATATCTGAAACGGATAAATAACAACCTCATATGTTTGTAAGATAAGCAGAAAAAAGTATGATAATCATAAATTTGGTTGCCCTTTTAATTATGTTTGCAATTTGACTATATCCAACGACGAAAAAGCTCTACAAAATGTTTGATAACAATGCCAAAGGTGAATATATCGGGTTTATGCAATAGCTTGGCTCCACTAGTGCTGCCAAGTTAAAAACGCAAACATAAATACACGAGTTCATAGCGAAGACCTGAATCCTTTTGTAAATAATTAGTACAGCCATCAAAAAATAGTGGCACCATTACTACTGATTGATATTATGTTGGTCATTCAAATGTCTTTGATATTCTTGATGTGAATTTGTCTTGAATGCATTCAGCCTTTGATTTTTTGCTGCTTCTTTACTTTCATCCAATTCCGCTTTACATATCTGGCATTCGAAGACATATTTTCCAGAATGTTTATCAGTCTTTAATATATGCTTTCGCAAATTTTCCCATGTTGTACTACGAAATTCACAGTGTGGACACGAGTAGGGCTTTTCACCCGTATGCTGACGCACATGTCTTAATAAATGTCCTTTAATTTTAGCTTTGAAAGGGCACTGGTTGCAGGCGAATAGTTTACTTTCAACGATGGTTTTATGGGACAGAAGATGTCTGGAAATATGGAAAAAAAATATTTATTATTAATTTATAAACATGGTAATTAAAAATGAAATTGATGCAATACATCAACTGCTAAATGATTTCAGACTTAGACAAATATATATGGAGTAGACCATTGAATAGTGGTACTTAAACTTGCTGGCATTAAAACTGCCGTAAACAAGCAACTACGATGGTATGGAAGGTGGGATAGTGGTTTCTATCACGGTGGAATAATAAAGTGGCCTCGCTACAGCAACAAACACAACATTCTAACGACCAAAGCAATTGTTGTTAATAAAAAGCCATGGTTTACTTCAAAAATTATAGCAGCAAAGCACATTTAAATTACATGGGTTCGATCAGAGGTTTTTGTCAAAAACGAGCGTTTGAAAGAGTTCCGTACAACTCTACAAAAACAAAAACAGTCACCAGAGTTTCTTTCAAATTTTTAAATTGCTCATTTTTGACAGAAACCTCTGATGAAACCCTTGTAACTTAAATATTGTTGGAAAGTTTCATGGTATTATATTTCATATAAGATTTCCGACACATGGCTACGAGTTTGCGTGATCCCATTAACTCTGACACTGTGCCTTTAATTCTAGCACGAGCTCTATTTTAGAGATACGCAAACATTTCTACAGGCCAGGCCAAAGCAAATAGGAATAGAGAAGGAGTTTTAAGGAGATCAATAGGCCTCACCTTTTTTTTAAACTGAAAGGGAAGGAGTAAATGATTTATGTGCCAATACAAATTTTACAGCTTCAATTTGTCTGCTACAATTCAAACATATCACTGGAAAAATTTCTAACGCAAGAAAAAATTAATTGGCCATTTGACATCTGACACACTGCAACAACTAGAGTTGGGTCCAACTTCATCAAACGCTCAGTTTTGCCAAAAACCTTTAGTCAAACCCATGTAATTTAAATGGAACTTCAAACCTGTGGAATTCAAACCGTGTGATTTCTACTCATGGGAAAATGTAAATTAAAAGACCCATTATCGGAAGGCTTCTCAAGGAATATTTTCATTTTGAAACACCAACACATTGTTAATACGACAATCTGAAACAACATGATCATCATCATCATCGTCCACTTCATTTGACGAGTACTGGAAGAATTTCGGCACAACTCCAAGTTGTTCCGAGCTCTTTCAAACGCTACTTTTTGACCAAAACCTCCCATCAATTAATTCAAATATTAAATTTGTTCGATCAGAAGACTTTTTATACCCTTCACAAAAAAGTGAAAGGGTATATTTAGGTTTGTCATTCGGTGTGTAATTTTTTCGATATCAATATGCGACCCCATAAACTATATATACTCTGGATCCTTATGAATGCCGATGACGATTGAGCGATGTCCGTCCGTCTGTCTGTCTGTATGTCTGTCTGCACGTGAAATCGGTTTTCCCAAGCCCCCAGAAAAACTAGAGACTTCATTCTTGGACTGATGGATTGGAAATGAACCTCAATAGAGTGATATTGAAAAATCGGACGGGTGGTTCCAGAGCTGGGAAGCTTACGCCTATTTTTCCACGCAAAATTAACACCGAAAACCAATTATTAGTTTGTTTGTTTGTAAATTCAACCTATTTTATGCTTTGGAAAGTATAAATTCTCTATTAAGAGTCAAAAAAATAAAAATAAAATTCCAGGGATGGGATATACAAAAGTTTTTTTTTGCACATTCCGTATTTTGTGGGACATGTAAAAACTAAAATGTTTAAAAATTTTAGGGTTTTCTAACGTAAGACCGCTTTATAGGTCATGAAGACTTGCATTGATAAGACAAATGGGACAAATTAAATGTTCGTCCCCAGGGATGGGAAATTGAAATTTTTTTATACCAAAAGAGCAACTAACATCGTTTTAATTAAAACTATTTCTCAATTCAGAAAACATAAAATTATTATCAAAAATAAAAAAGGAAAATTTCGATTCCAGGGTTGGATAACTACAATTTTTTTAGTACATGAACGTGACCAAAATGGTTAAGAATTTTAGGTTTTTCTTTAATAAAACTATTTTATGCCTCATTAGAGTTTCATTGGTAAAAAAAACTATATTTTCGCTTCCAGGGATGGGAAATTTTAATTTTTTAGCACCTTCGGTATTTTGTGGTACACGTAACAACTAATATGTTTAAGATGTTTAAGTTTTTCTAAATAAAACCGCTTTATACATCATTTAGATTTGCAATGGTAAAAAGAAAATTAAACAAGTAAAAGTGCTATATTCGGCTGTGCCGAATCTTATATACCCTTCACCAACGTACGCCTGGCATTACATATACTTTTAAGTACCAATTGTGTGCTTTCTAATTTATAAAATAGCTTCAGTAAGCGCAAAAAAAACAACTTCAGTTGCTTTTCTTGGTTACTTTTATAAATAAAAAATATTTGAAATTCCCCACCCCTGGATCGAAATTTTAATAAAAAATTTTTTTTTACCAATACAAGTCTATGAAGACTTGTAGAGCGGTTTTATTTAAGAAAAACTACAACTTTGTAACCATTTTTGTCACTTTCATGTACTACAAAATATTGCAATATCCAACCCTGGAATCGAAATTATGGCTTTTTTTAAATTTTTGGTATGAATTTTGTTTTGCCAGAATGAAAAATTACTTTAACTAGGAAAAAACGAAGTTAGTTCATTTTTGATTATGTTAATGTAAAAAATGTAAATTTCCTAACCCTGGATAAGAATTTTTAATTTTTAACTTCGTTTCCAGAGGTGGGAAGTTTTCAATATTTCTTATTTATAAAAGTTACCAAAATATGCAACTCAAGTTGTTTTCTTTCACTTACTGAAGCTATTTTATAAATTAGGAGGCACACAATTGGCCAGACTTACTTTGGTGAAGGGTATACAAGATTCGGCACAGCAGAATGTAGCACTTCTACTTGTTTGTTGGTTTAATTGAAGTATTTTGCTTAACGAAAGCATATAGAATGTGTGGGTCTGTCTATTCACAGCTGAAACGTGTTTTCATTACGAACTCTTCTTATGACGAACTATTTTTGCTATTTTCGGTGCCTTGGAGTTCGTTATAACCGAGTTCTACTGCCTATGCAATTCACAATCGCACTTCTTCTTTGTTTTTATCGTTTTGTTAAAACAGTAAATGCGTTAGTAGCAGAATTCGTACTGGAGAGGGACTGCATAAGACTACAATATATTTATTTATATACACAATATTGATATACAATTGATATATTTATATATCAATTAACAGCTTCCGTTTCTTATTGAGTGTTTCAAATGGCATCCATCTTAAAGCGGGAAATGGATGTTGTTGGTATTGCCGTGAAAATTCCAGTATGAGAGTACAAAAAGTAAAATATCCAAAATAATCCGAAGTAAATGAATGTGTTCAAGAGAAGGCAACAACAACTTAGAGATTTCTACAACCGCGTATTCATATCACTTTCAGCATTTGAGTACAAAATAATAAAAATAATTGTCGCTTATCAAATAAGTGGTTTTTATCTTCAAAATTCGGTTGGTATGGAAAAGTTGTCTACAAGATATACACATGACGTGTAAGTTAAAGACTATAACATAAGATATATATATATATATATATATATATATATATATGTATATATATATATAGTTTCTTATCTGTTTATGGAATGAATCTTGTGTAGTAATTATTTGTCACTGTCAAGCGTGTCAAAATCGAACAATCCATTCACGCGAACGAAAAAATTCAAAATAAGTGATTCATTCGAAAAACTCCGAAATTATGTATCTGATCAGTTTGTGTTCTCGACTCTCTTAGAGTAATCGAAAACCACGTCAATTGCCGTTTAACAAGTGGGAATCGGTTGATTTGAAAATTAATAAAATAGTGTTTTAGATCGCAGAGCTCAAAGGCATAGAATAGCACAAAAACCAGGTTACGATAATTTTGTGATTAGAATTAGCGCGAAGTTGCAGGGATGGTCTACATTTTCCTTGCCTTTTTCATTAAGAATAATTTGACATATTTACCTTTAAACTATTTTTTGAATGCCACACATGTAACTTTGAATGTCTAGACACTGGAAAAAAATCTTTTATATTATGATGAATTGTGCTTTATTATAGTTTTCATATCTCTTCTTGCCTCGTAAAACTATTTACATTTTAGTTGAAAATATTTCTCTTTTTTTTGTTTTCGTTTACTTACGTTTATCAACAGAATGTTTGATAAATAAACAAATTTAGTTTATTTTTGATTCAATGCTTTTATTTGAATTATATCTCTCATAATGTACATCCGATTAAGCACTTTGTGAACTATGACAAGTTACTCTTAGCAACATATGAAAAAATTTTAATTTTAAATGAGGACTTATTCACAAAAATTATTTGATGCTTATGAGCTGCTTATAAGACAAATTTCGTTAAGAACATTTGTGTTATAAACAGCTTATAAGCTATTCAATAGTGATTCAATTTTGTGTTACTTTAAAATCTGAGAATGTGTGTGTTCATTCTTTTTGAAAAATTAAAGTTCGAGCTTTATAAAAACTGAAAGTCTGTGCGCCGTCAAACTAACACTTCACTGTGACAATATTCAGCTTCTACGCAATGAGATCAGATTTTATAAATTTCTTCTTTAACAAAAACTGGAATATAAAAAAAAAGTATAAACAAATACTTTTGAAATTAATAAAAATTGATGTTGTTTTATAAAAAGTAATTTTAGTTTGAAGTGCAGCTTAAGACAAAGTTTCCATAAAAGTTTTCGTAAAGTTGTTCCTCATACAGTATAAAGTTGTTTTGTTTTATAAATTTGCATTAATTTCAATTCTTAATTTTTTTAAGTCCTATTAATTCATGAAAATCATTTATCCAGTCGAAGTCAGGCTCACTGGCAAAAGAGGAGCTCGCTGTATTATTTTCAATTTCTTTTAAAATGGTCTCTTTCACTATTTCGGGCTCACTGCCGGAAGACGGGCTCACTATTTTATATCCAATTTCTTTTAAAATGGCCTCCTTCATTATTTCGGCTGTTCGATTCCCATCGAATATAGTGGGGTTAGCTTTGTCGTCGCCAAAAATTCGAAGAGTAGGGTATGTGACATCGACGTAGTCAAATAAATCTCCATCTGTATCGGCATCTGCTTTACCCACTTTAAATTTACCATCAGTCATGTTGGCTAATTTTTCTATCTCAGGCAACATTGCATGGCAAGGTCCGCACCAAGGAGCATAAAAATGGATGAACCAAACGCTTTTATCGTGCAACACTTCAGTGGTAAAGTTGGAAGATGTCAGCTCATTTACCACATTGGGAGTATATGTCGCCCACGTCGATGAAAGCAACAGTGGAAGGAATAAACACGGCACCACTGAAAAATATTTAATTTTTATAAACATGCACGCAAATATGTGTGTGTAAGTGTTTAAGTGAATGTATTATAAATTTTTGCTTAATTACCTTTTAAAAACATTTTTGTTTTATTTTCACGATAGTTTTTAGTTTTCAACCAACTGAAATTTTGGAACAACTAAGAAATACCGAACGAAATCTTCCGCCTTTATACCAGTCGGTCGTAGAAAAAAAATCAAATAGTGGCAGAGAGCGAAGATAAAATTATGTTTTTACGCTGATAACAGTTTCACTCAAAATCGACTTGAGTGTTATTGACAGATATCAAACAGTCAACATGATGCTTACGCGTAACTGGTCTAACATATCGTGAGAGTGGAGACTCGCAATCAAAACAGCTGCAGTGAGGCTTATGAATTAAATGTTATCAAACCAATTTCTACGAGATATGTAAATTGTGATTAAGTTTACTAGACAAACTGTGCGTCACACAAAATCAAATGTTCATAGTTAAAACTTTGTGTTGAGAATATTGAGAGGTAAGATAGGCTAGAATGTAAAAATATGTGGGGAATTTCACTCGCAAGAATTCTTGTGGTGTAAAATTTAGCTTAAAAAGTTGAATTTGTTGCAATTCTCAAGAGCAAAGTGGCTTAGCTAAGAATTTTTATCCTCGCTTATCTTACGCCTTCATTGAGCTGCTTTTTATATTGTGGGTTTTTCACCTCCCAGTATATTCAACATCTCTCAACACCACACTAAAGAAGACCACCAGTAACAGCACATTAAAAGCGCGTAGCGTGAAATAGTGAAAATGCCGTGTATGGGGAATGTGGCTGACGTATTTTCTTTTAAAATCAATTTATATCACAATTTTCTTATACATGCCGTGTATCAGACTAGTTATAACTGTAAATTCAGCTCATACTTACTATACATACGTAATATATTACTTCTCCACACTTAAAAAAACTTTATTGTTGTATAAATTTTAGAAATCTAATCAAGCCAGGTTATCGTCAGAGCTCAGCTTCAATTGCTTATTTAAATCTTTTTCTAGAGCAGCCTCTTTCATTGCCTCGGCTGTTCGTTCGGTCTTATATTGAATGGGGGAAGCTTTGTTTGTGCCAAATATTAGAATTGTAGGGAAACCTTTATCCACATAGTCCAACAAATCCTCATCATTGTCGGCATCTGCCTTGCCCACTTTAAATTTACCATCAGTTATTGTGCCAAGTTTTTTAAACTCAGGCAACATATTTCGGCAGAAGCGGCACCATGGAGCATAAAACTCGACAATGCAGATGCTCTCACCATTCAATCATTCAGTACTTCAGTGGTAAAGATGTAAGATGTCAGCTCATTTACTACACCGGGGGTATATGCCGCCCACGTCGAAGAAAACATCAAGCAAAGACATAAGCGCTGCATCACTGGCAAATATTTTAAAATTATATATATATATATATATATATATATATATATACATATATATATATATATATATATCCATTAAATATGTACATGTTTCATGTTTATGTGTATGCGGTTGTAAAATTTCGTTTCTTACCTTTCCAAAACATTTTAGTCTTATTTGTGTGATCTCTTTGTTAGTTTTCAATTAAGAAATCCTTTCGGATCAAGTATAAAAATCCAAGAAATCTAAAGCTTTTATACCAGTCGTACACAAAATTAAAATCAAGCAACTCAAGGAGCGACAGAGAACCGAGATAAAATTCTGTTCTTACGCAGATAACAGTTTTCAAGAATCCACTCAAAATCGACTTGTGTGTGTTGGTGACAGATAACAAACAATCAACTTGGAAAAGATAGAAACTGAGTGAATTTCCTAAATTTAGAGTACGAAAAATTGGAAATAATTGAAATGTGAATGAAGCCTCAACGGAATTTTTCGCATCGCACTCAGAATTTTATTTTTGCTATACGAAGCGATGGCAGCTGCAGCGCTTCATTGAGAAAACTTTGTCGTTGGTGTTTTATTTAACTTCCCGCTGGGAAAATTTCGTAGAGCAAATGCGTGACCCGCTCATAACTTTTGAACAGCTGAAGCGTTCTGAAGAGCGTTTCTGAAATTAGAAATCCTGTGAATTCGAAACGATTTTCAAATGAATAGAAAAGCATGTTTCAAAGTGTTTTTTCGAATAACTTTTAAACAGCTCCACCGATCGATTCCACAACCATTTAAAAGCCATGTCAATCATCGGGTCAAAATCGGTTAATCCGTTCGTGGGGTATCGTGCACGAAAAAATTCGATATATCTGATATTCTGATCATTAGTGTTCTCGATTCTTCTATCCTATTCGAAAACTATATTCAGTCGCCGAGTGCTGCCAAGTTATGTATTGGAAACATCTGATCATTTTCAAAGAATGCATAGAAAAATCCAGCACGTCTGCATTTCTTCTTTCAGAATAAATCTTTTAAATATGCGTTTGTGTGTGGTACATTTTCCATATGATATCTAAAGAAAGTTTCATATGCAGCGAACGAAAAAAGTTTTCCCAAAATTTGAAGGCACCTGCAAGTAGAGAAATTTTATTTTGTACATTGAAGCATATTAAATGAATCACAGATTAACGTGAAAGAGTTCTATACAAGCATTATTTGATAAGAAAGAACTAACTATTTAAATTATCTTCTAGAAAACAATTCCTTATTAAGAGAGTTTCACAGATAAAATCTATTTATGTGACAAGATAACAATTCTTCTTGTTGCTTTTTGTATATATAAAACCTCACTTGCTTCAGTTATAATACCTGCTGAATTATAACTACAAACACCTGTTGACGTCACACTGTTTCGATTGTTTTTACCATTTAGTTGTTTACTTCGACATCCAAAAACAAATTTAAGATATTTCTAGCTCTGGATTTACTTGTAGCTAATACTAATTTATGTAATACAAAATACGAATTAAAAACTACGTTGTAAGCAAATTTGTACAAGTATAAGTCTGTGAAATATATTAGCTTAATTCATATTGGAATTGCAATAAATTACGACGTGTTGACTTAAATTCTCAAAAAGAAAGTTTTGTCTGTTGCTTTTTTGTTTGCTGAATTCATGGGAGCATATTCTGGAGTTGGGCTTGCTTTAGAACCATTCAGCTGACTACAAATATTTTTTATTGTTTCAAGGCCTTTGTTTTTATCCATAACTCGTTTTAACTTATTTCGAACAATATGCTTAGAATCGGAGTCAGGCACATTGTCGATCGTTTTAACGGTGTCGTTCAGTATTTTTATTTGCTCAGTTAGGGAAATACCAGCAGTTTGAAATTTGTTGATATTGTTGGCAATAAATCCACAATTCGATGCAATAAAACCTAAATCTGTTTTTGTTTTAGATTTACGTAAAGCTTCTTTTGGCAATTTTAACCGATTGAGCATCATCTGTTAAACTATCTAAAACTTTCAAAACTTTTTCGTTATTGGTAGCATAATAATTTACAGCCTCAATCCATGTGCCCCAACGGGTTGTTATTGGTTCAGGTGGGAGAGAAAGTTCCGGATACATTTCTTTAAATACTTCTACTCTGCATGGTGCTTTTAGAAAAATCTTTTTAACATTAGAAATTATTTTGTCCACATTTTCATAATGATCCCTTATAGTTTCACAAACTCTATGAAGACCATGGGCTAAACATGTTATATGTGTCATTTTTGGGTAAAACGTTTTAATGGCTTTGGCGGCTTTCACCACGTATGGAGCAGCGTCTGTTACAAAAAGTAAAACCAATTCTTTATTAAAGTTAACATCTAAGATTTTAATAGAATCAGCAAAAAGTTTTGCGATTGTCGAATGATTAGTTTTAATTAGGATTGTGGTGTTTAATAAAAACTTTTTTTTTATAATTTCTTCATCAGAACTCAATATTCCAACTATAACGTTTGCTACATTTCTTCCTTTCGAACGAAGGGTAGATTCACTACAGAGTAGTAAGACAAACGCCACCATGGTATAAATTCAAGTATATAAATATATGCATATATATACATATATATATATATATATATATATATATATATATATACATATATATATATATATATATATATATATATATATATATATGTATATATATACATACATATATATATATATATATATATATATATATATACATATATATATATATATATATATATATATATGTATATATATACATACATATATATATATATATATATATATATATATATACATACATATATATATATATATATATATATATATATACATATATATGTATATATATATATATATATATATATATATATACATACATACATATATATATATATATATACATATATATATATATATATATATATATATATATATATATACATATATATATATATATATATATATATATATATATATATATACATATATATATATATATATATATATATCTATATACATATATAAAGATATATATATATATATATATATATATATATATACATATATATATATATATATATATATATACATATATATATATATATATATATATATATATATATTGTTTTCTAACCCGATTCTTGATAATTCACTCATTATTACTTAACACCGCTCGTAACTTTCGACCAAATAGATCGAAATTAGTAGCGATCTAAACAATTATATTCAACTTGGATTAGTTGCAAATCGGATTTTTAGAACTCTCCAATTTTAAGACACATGTTTGAAATAACTTTCAAAAATTTGAATTCCTCTATTCTACAGACTAACCAGCTCTTGACATTGAAAAACCACGCCGATTTATACACTCTTCGCCATCGGACGTCTGGCGTTACATATATTTTGAAATACATATATGCTTTTTGTGAAGGAAGGCATGGTTCATTTATTCTTAGCTCTATTGCAATTTTCAGTTGCCTAAATTATGAAATAGTTTTAGTTAGCAAAAAAATTAAACTACGTCAGTTGCTTTTTGGTTACGTTTATGTATACAAAAAATGTCAATTTCCCGACCCTGGAAGGGAAATTTTAATTGTAAATCTTCATGGGGTGTAAAGTAGTTTTAATTAAGAAAAACTTAAAATGTTTTCTTAACATTTTAGTTGTTGCACGTACTACAAAATACTAAATGTGCCAAACAAAGCTTTAATTTCCCATCCCTGGAAATTTTTGTTCATATTTTTAGCTCTTAACAGACAATTGAAGCTTCCCAAAGCATGAAATGGGTTCTATTTACAAACAAACAAAAAATAATTGGTTTTTGGTGTTGATTTTGCGTCGAGAAATAGGTGTAAGCTTCTCTTCTCTGGAACCGTATTTGTGAATACCACTCTATTTAATTTCCAATCCATCAGTCCAAGCTCTTCTAGGGGCTTGGGAAACCTGATTTCACGTACAGACGAACATCGCTCAATCGTCATCGCTATTCATAAGGATCCAGAATATATTTACTTTATGGGGTCCCATATTAATATCAAAGAAATTGCACACGGAATGACAAACATAAATATACGCTTTCACTTTTTTGTGAAGGGTATAAGAGCTATGAAAATATAGCACCCAATTCATCTCGCTAGTGTCGCCCTATACAATTAATATATGCAAAGAGATAAAAATTAATATAATAAAAGAGGTACAAGGTATTTTTGTTTTCTAACAGTTTCGTCATGTACTTTTTATAACCCTTTTTACCTTTGTCAGATTAAGTATTAATGACGTTGCCTTTTTGTCATCGTTATTTTCTAATCGTGTTTTTTTTTAATATATTGAGGATATATTTCTCTTTTTGGCTATATCCTGATGTCCTTTTATATGTTAATACTCAATTTATTATATTTGATCTTACAACATCTCCTTGTCTATCGTCTGCAAGTGTTCCAGCTCTAAACCCGCTGCGAAATTAATGGTGGAAAGATTATCCTTGTTAATCGGTAAATAAACTTTCAACTCTTTATGGCAACCACTTGCTTTCGTCTCTGAATACAACGTCTGTCTTGATTATTAATCACGTTGTATAAAACTTTAAGTTGTAAATTTCAAATTGTTTTTCTTTTAATTTTTCTATTTTAACTAAGTGCTTCGAGTTGTCTGATGATATCAAATTCTTATATCTTAAAGATTGCTTTTTAAGAAAGTTAGTGTACTCGTCAATATTTGGATTCACTTGTAGTTTTTATCTCATATTGTTCATTTTCTTTTCGTGCTTTTAGTTTAAAATATTGTATTTGTTGCTCTAAACCAAACACCATGTAAATTAAATAAATTGTACGCAAATAACAATTAATTTGTTGTTTAAGTTTTATTTAAAAAAAAGTATGTCTCCAAGCACACACTGTATTAATATTTAATATACCATTAAAGGGCGTATCAGTTCAGGTACAGTACCATTTACGCTTGATTTGTTAATCAAACTCTCACTCACAAATTATTTCAGTTGTTGAACTTTCCTCTAATCAAAATTAAATCTTCTTTTGCCATCGAATCGGTAGCCATAGGCTGCTGCATTTTTTGTATCCACCAAAGCAGGATTACGATGTTTAAAGAAGGACCCATGAGCATGAGCTGGCCGGGAAGCACTATTTGGTACACCATCCATTTCACGGGGATAGAAAGCCTCAAACATACCTGCCGGCGGTAAGACTGAAGCTATTTTCTTGTCGTTTGGATCATAGGCAACAGTTATCGCTATAAAAACGTGCAACAGAATAGCAATGAAAAGTCTACACATTAAATAACTCCACATGGTTTGTTTGTTATACACAAATTCATGTGTCTACTTTAGCTGTCTGATTTTTAAAAATCTCTTTTCAGCCACTTTTTAATATAAAACGATCGTATGAATTAAGTGCTGGTTGGAGTTGAACTATCATGTCTTTTGGGTATGCAGTATGTTGTGTGTGACTGTTGTTCAATATTTTTTTCTTCGTTCTTGTTTTGCTTTTTTTTATTACATGTCTTGCTTTTGGGCTCGGCTGGGCAACAGTTTTAATTGTTGATAAAGGGCTACAATTTGGCATCATTCAATTTTTGATTTATTGTTACTGCTTCGAACAAATTAAAAAAAAAAAAACAGTTTTCACTCACATTAATTTTTTTCAGTTTTCGACCTGTAACTCCCATACCTGACTTTGAGCCAAAAATTGAACTATACCATCTTAAAGGGCATGAAAAGGGCTACAATTTGGCATCATTCAATTTTTGATTTATTGTTACTGCTTCGAACAAATTTTTCAAAAAACTGTTTTTTCATTCATATGTTTGTAATATACACTGTATACATAGCTTGCGTTTGACCAGAGGTTTTTGGCAAAACTAAGCGTTTGATGAAGTCGAACCCAATTCTACACCAATCGCTCGTTTTTGGCAACAACCCTTGATGAAACCGATGTAATTTAAATGGGTTTGATGGACGGTTGTTTTCAAAAATCAGCGTTTGATGAAGTTCGGCAAAGCTCTAAAAATTTGTGCGAAAACGGTTAATAACTGTACTAACCCCTGCTCACTCGACCGTTTGACTGTGCTGCAGAGTTGTGTCGAACTGAACCAAACGCTCGTTTTTTACAACAAACTCTGATCAAACCTATGGAATTTAAAGTTTTTTTTTTAATTAAAGTTTTTTACAGCTCTGGATATACGTCAAGACGTGTTTACTGTCGCTCCGCGAAAAGTTTTCCAAAAGTTATTAATTACTTCATTGTAAAAATTTTTATCTGTGCTGTGTTTTGCTGCTTGAATCGTTGCTGAAGGAATTGTGTAATTGGATGCTGAATTAAATTGTTATTTGTAAGCCTGATTCAATATTACTTCAGAATTGGTGCTAAGTATACGCACACACATATACCTAAATATCGACAATCATACATGCATGTTTGGACATACATACTTACATCTCTACTTAAATTCTTCTGATAGTCACAAATTATTCCATCTGTGCGATCAGCTGGCTATGCTGAATATTTGATACATTTATTATCATTCGTTAATTGATTTATTTCTGTGTCGCCATCTGTTGGTGAGTTGATTTTGGTAAGCCCAGCGAACTTTTTAAATTGCTCTTTTACCCTACTCCTATTTTACAAAAAACCCACATGATGTCTTGTCTAAATAATGGATGTACTCTTGATACCGATTATGAAAATATGATATGCTGTTGGCTGTGCCACGATTTGTGTCACTTTAAATGTAGTGGACTTTCAGTGATTGTAGCTGATGCTATCTCAAAAAATGATTCTATACGTTGGTGCTGCAATAGATGTAAAAAGATTGGTGTTAGTTTCTACAGATTTTTTCAAGATACTAAAACTTACTTTAACGAAATACAGAATGAAGTAAGCAAGCTTTCGGACCGTATTTCTACATATGGCAAACTTTTTGATGATTATAAACCACTTGAAAACTTAAAATCACCCATCCAACCTTCTCCTAAGCTTAGGAAATCTGCTAGGAAAGCTAGTAAAAATAAAGATCTAATCTCTGTGCCATTGGAAAATAATGCCATGCAAACATCCAAGAAGTGTGCCTCTCCATGTGATTTACCTGTAGCATCTGGTTCTAATTCTGCGAGCAGTGACATGAATCCTCCAGCAAATCATGTTTCATCAAATAACGTTTTAAGCACTGCAGTAGCGCTAGAGACTCCTGTTAGTGCTGCATTAATAAATAATTTGCCAGATGAGTGTACTAGTAATGCTCAAACTTTAGCATCGTCAAGTAACGTTAACTCTATTGTGAATCGTCCCAATACACTTAGAGTTATACCGCCAAATAAAACAATTTTCGTATCTCGACTAGCGTCAGATACTACTGTCGAAGAGCTCCAATCGTACATAAATTTGAATTGTGGTACCAACTTAGGTGTATCAGTGTATAAATTTTCCTACACAGAAGCAAGAATAGTTGCATCTTTTAAAATTACAGTACCGGATGAGTTATTTAACAATATTATTTCTCCTGGATTTTGGCCTGATGGTATATACGTTCGTGAGCTTATGTTTAAAACAAGAGAAAAGAATGCTGTTCGATTGCCGTCATCTGTAAAATCTACTTCAAAAAACTAAATGGTTATACTGAAAATTTCACTCTTTTATATCAAAATGTTCGTGGCATTAATACAATCAATGTTATGCGTTTGACTTTCAAGTTATCGCTTTCACTGAAACTTGGCTTAATAATAATGTATTGGACACAGAAATAATGGGTGCAAGTTACTTAATATAAGACGTGATCGTGGCAATAACATGAAAGGAGGAGCTGTATTAATTGCAGTGTCAAGCATGCTTTCTTCTGAAAAGTTATCGTTTACTTCTTCACTGGATATTGAGTTTATGGGTGTTTTGGTAAAAATAAACCATAAAAAAATTTTCATAACCTGTTCGTATATTCCCCCAAATTCACCTGAAATAATTTATAGAAAGCATTCGGATGCTATTTCAACTGTTGTGCATATGTCTCATCATAATGATAGCATCATCGCAGTTGGTGACTTCAATATGCCAACGATTTTTTGGGATTTTTCGGCTGATAATGGTTGCTTTACACCATATAATTCTACTTTTAGTCTGAAATATAACGAGTTTATTGATTGCTTATTGGATATGAATCTTTATCAGATAAATGGCAAATATAATGATAACCATATGCTTTTAGATTTGGTTTTTGTAAATGATTGTGTTGACACGTCTGTCCTTCGCACTGTTCCTTTAACCTTACCGGAGGACTGTTATCATCCCACAATCTTAATATCTGCATGTTTTATGTTTTAAAAGGGCAAATTATAACAAAATAATCGAACTTCTACACAATACAGACTGGCACAATTTACTCGTAGCTTCGAACTTAGAAAACAATCCTGATGTTATTGATCACTTAACCATAAAATTCTACGATAGGATTTATTGGATCTTGACCCAATGTGTTCCCAAACAAGTCGCTTCTCAAGTATCTGGACCTCCATGGAATTCAAAGTTTCTTTCCAAACTTAAAAATAGCAAAAACAAATATTGTAAAAAATACAAAAAATCAGGAACATCCTCAGATTTTGCAAAATACTCTGTTGCCCGTGCCGACTATAACAAGTTAAATCTTAAATGTTATAAATGTTACTTACAAAAAACTAAAAACAACTTGAAGAAAAATCCAAAGTCTTTCTACAATTTCGTGAACTTAAAAAGAAAATCAGTTTCCTTTTCGTCCTCTATGAAACTTAATGAAAAAGAATCAGATAACGAGGCTGAAATTAGTAACTTGTTTGCGGATTTCTTTTCATCTACTTATTCTGTTGATCAAACTCTTACTAATGGGTTGCAATCAAATTTTTTTCCTGGAAGTCAATATATTTTAATTCCATTTCTGGACGAAATTTCTGTTCTTAATGGATTGAAAAAACTGAAATTCTCGTACAAGAGTGGACCTGATAATGTTCCTAGCTGTGTTCTAATTAAGTGTACTGATGCCTTAGTGTTTCCTCTTACATTATTGTACAACCTTTCAATTAAAGTTGGAAAATTCCCTGAAATGTGGAAGAATTCTTATATTATTCCATTGTTTAAATCTGGTACCAAATCTGACATTAAAAATTACAGAGGAATCGCTAAACTGAGTATTATACCGAAACGCTTTGGCAAATTAATTACAAGCAGCTTGTGCCACCAGGTGTCATCAACATTATGTTCTAGTCAACATGGTTTTCGTAAAGGCTGCTCAACTATAACCAACCTCATACAATTTACAACTTTGGTAAATCTTGGTTTTGTCAATAAAAAACAAACTGATGTAGTCTACACAGATTTCAGTAAAGCATTTGATAAAGTTAACCACAAACTTCTATTGAGTAAACTGCATTATATGGGATTCACACGTGGCTGTTTAAATTGGATTAGTTCATACCTTACTAATAGGAAACAAAATGTTTTATTCAAAAGTACTATATCTAAACCGATCCCCGTTACGTCTGGTGTTCCCCAGGGAAGTCATCTGGGACCCCTATTATTTTCACTATTTATCAATGACTTACCTGCAGTTATCAAAAACTCATTCATTCTTATGTATGCTGAATACGTAAAAATATTTTTTACCTACAATATCTTTGATGATCATAAGTTTCTTCAAGCAGATTTAAACTCTTTGTACTCTTGGTGTGAAATGAATTTAATGATACTGAATCTAAAAAAATGCAAGTATATGTGTTTCTTTCGGAGGAGTCATTTCAACGTTAAATATCTTTTGGGTGGTTATGAGCTGGAAAATGTTTGCACTTTCACAGATCTTGGAATTTTACTAGATCCAAAACTGAATTTTATTCAACATATATCTCTAGCTGTTAGAAAAGCCAGAAGTCAACTGGGGTTCATCAAACGCTGGGCAAAGGAATTTGAAGATCCTTATGTTACTAAGCAGCTTTTCACATCGCTTGTTCGTCCCATTTTGGAATATGGGTCAATAATATGGGATCCAACATATAAGGTTTACATCAACACAATTGAATCTGTACAAAAACAATTTTTAATATTTTGTCTTCGAAGATTGCAATGGAACCCATTTTGTTTGCCTTCTTATAAAGCTAGACTAGCTCTTATTAAGTTACCATCCCTAAGTAGTCGAAGATCTATGTTAAACACTTTATTTATTTTAAATATAATTAATGGTAAGACCTGCTCTGAATTCTTAATTGAAAATTTATCATTTTGTGTTCCTCAACGTCCTACTCGTTTCTTCTGTCTACTGAGTATTAAATTTCTAAGAGCAAATTACGCTAATTCTGATCCTTTTATTAGATGCTGTAAGGACTTTAACGAGATATATTATTATGTTGATTTCTCTTTCAGTGAAAATTTGATTAAACGAAATATTTTGTTTGCATTAAATAACAGCCAATAGTTTATATTTCTTTGAATTATAATCTGTATATGTGTATATGCATGTATGTAAATAGTCTGTAAGAATTGTAAATTCATAGACTGTAAAATAAATAAATAAAAAAAAATAAAAATTAATAAACATTGAATACGCTAGTATGGCCCATAATAGCATACATGCTCGCGTAGCTGGGCAATGTCGCTTTATTAAATATTAAATCTTCTAGAATCAACTGTCATCTTGCTGAAAAATTTCCAACAATTTTCAATTAATACTAGGCCTTAATGAAAGCCAAAACTTTAAATACCATTTCACACTCTCTCAGGGCGTTTCTTTTTTTGGTTTGTTGATGAAATATGTTGAAAATTGAGGAAGGTAAAACAATAGACACGGAATGAATATTCGTGGGGAATTTGAAACAAACCGCCGACTAAGCGAGGACAACAAGTTTTAGCTAAGCCATTTGCAACCAACTCCATATATTTTACCAAAACTTACAGTTGTTCCAAACTTTTTTAAAAGATCGTTTTTTAGAAAAAAAAAGTCTTCTGATCGAACAAATTCAATTCAAATAGTTTTGATGGGAGGTTTTGGTCAAAAAGTAGCGTTTGAAAAAGTTCGGAACAACTTAGAGTTGTGCCGAAATTCTTCCAGCACTCGTTTTTGACAAACACCTCTTATCCAACTCATTCATGGGTTTGAGCAGAGGTCTTTGTCAAAAACGAGCGTTTGCACTAACCAGACTTGTGCCGACAAATAAAGGAAATTGTCAAAATAATGCAGACTAAAGAGGCGACATATAAAATAGTTGCAGGATCAATAATTTGTTAATTTCTATTACGAAGAATACTTATTAGAAATATAATTTTCCACTGTAAATTATGTGATGGCATTTGGGAAAAATCAAGAGAATTAAAGAAATCAAATGACTTCTCAGATAACCTTAAATGTATTGCTCGAGCTGTTCAACATTTTACAAATGATGAAGTGGACGATGATGATGATGATCATGTTGTTTCAGATTGTCGTATTAACAATGTGTTGGTGGTTTAAAATGAAAATATTCCTTGAAAAGCCTTCCGATAATGGGCCTTTTAATGCAACGGGGATAATTTACATTTTCCCATGAGTAGAAATCACACGGTTTGAATTCCCATGGTTTGAAGTTCCATTTAAATTACATGGGTTTGACTAAAGGTTTTTGGCAACACTGAGCGTTTGATGAAGTTGGACCCAACTCTAGTTGTTGCAGTGTGTCAGATGTCAAATGGCCAATTAATTTTTTCTTGCGTTAGAAATTTTTCCAGTGATATGTTTGAATTGTAGCAGACAAATTGAAGCTGTAAAATTTGTATTGGCACATAAATCATTTACTCCTTCCCTTTCAGTTTAAAAAAAAGGTGAGGCCTATTGATCTCCTTAAAAATCCTTCTCTATTCCTATTTGCTTTGGCCTGGCCTGTAGAAATGTTTGCGTATCTCTAAAATAGAGCTCGTGCTAGAATTAAAGGCACAGTGTTAGAGTTAATGGGATCACGCAAACTCGTAGCCATGTGTCGGAAATCTTATATGAAATATAATACCATGAAACTTTCCAACAATATTTAAGTTACAAGGGTTTCATCAGAGGTTTCTGTCAAAAATGAGCAATTTAAAAATTTGAAAGAAACTCTGGTGACTGTTTTTGTTTTTGTAGAGTTGTACGGAACTCTTTCAAACGCTCGTTTTTGAAAAAAACCTCTGATCGAACCCATGTAATTTAAATGTGTTTTGCTGCTATAATTTTTGAAGTAGACCATGGCTTTTTATTAACAACAATTGCTTTGGTCGTTAGAATGTTGTGTTTGTTGCTATAGCGAGGCCACTTTATTATTCCACCGTGATAGAAACCACTATCCCACCTTCCATACCATCGTAGTTGCTTGTTTACGGCAGTTTTAATGCCAGCAAGTTTACGTACCACTATTCAATGGTCTACTCCATATATATTTGTCTAAGTCTAAAATCATTTAGCAGTTGGTGTATTGCATCAATTTAATTTTTAATTACCATGTATATAAATTAATAATAAATAATTTTTTTTCCATGTTTCCAGACATCTTCAGTCCCATAAAACCATCGTCGAAAGTAAACTATTCGCCTGCAACCAGTGCCCTTTCAAAGCTAAAATTAAAGGACATTTATTAAGACATGTGCGTCAGCATACGGGTGAAAAGCCCTACTCGTGTCCACACTGTGAATTTCGTAGTACAACATGGGAAAATTTGCGAAAGCATATATTAAAGACTGATAAACATTCTGGAAAATATGTGTCCGAATGCCAGATATGTAAAGCGGAATTGGATGAAAGTAAAGAAGCAGCAAAAAATCAAAGCCTGAATGTATTCAGGACAAATTCACATCAAGAATATCAAAGACATTTCAATGACCAACATAATATCAATCAGTAGTAATAGTGCCATTACTTTTTGATGGCTGTACTAATTATTAAAAAAGGATTCAGGTCTTCGCTATGAACTCGTGTATTTATGTTTGCGTTTTAACTTGGCAGCACTAGTGGAGCCAAGCTATTGCATAAACCCGATATATTCACCTTTTGGCATTGTTATCAAACATTTTGTAGAGCTTTTTCGTCGTTGGATATAGTCAAGTTGCAAACATAATTACAAACAACTATGAGATTTTTGTTATGTAAAATCACGCGCATATGCGTACGTGTATACTTTTGTACATACGTGTAAGCTAGCTATTAGCACATACAATTCTCTTTTTAAATTTCTATGCATAGGAATTGTTGTTCAACACTGTATTTATATATATAATATCTGAATTTTGGTCCATAAAAGTTGCTAAATAACCCCACGTTAGTTTATTTTGTTAATTGGACCTATTTCATGAGAAGAGAAAAACGAAATCGCTTTTAAAAATTATACCAAAAAAAAACTCTATTCTAGTGTTGGACAGTTGAAAATTACCCACTAAAACAAGTTTTTATGTTTCTTTGTAAATTAAACATATTTGAAAAATTTAATAAAATTTAATGCTAGTGGAAATCAGAAAAGTAAAAAAACAGCGTCAAGGCTGAAAATTTTTAATAATATATATAATTTGAATGTAACTTAGGTAACTTTTATCTTTAAATAGACCGATTTTATTGTCTAAACAGACCTCTAAAGTAGAGAGATATATAAAACAAAACAAAATTGTTATTGCAGGGCTGGACAACAGAAAATTATTGTGGTACATTCGGGCAACCAAATTAAATCAATTTTTAATTTTTTTTTATATAAACATGTATGATATTTTTGAAAGAAATGAGCTGACATCTTACATCTTTACCACTGAAGTACTGAATGATTGAATGGTGAGAGCATCCATATTGTCGAGTTTTATGCTCCATGGTGCCGCTTCTGCCGAAATATGTTGCCTGAGTTTAAAAAACTTGGCACAATAACTGATGGTAAATTTAAAGTGGGCAAGGCAGATGCCTACAATGATGAGGATTTGTTGGACTATGTGGATAAAGGTTTCCCTACAATTCTAATATTTGGCACAAACAAAGCTTCCCCCATTCAATATAAGACCGAACGAACAGCCGAGGCAATGAAAGAGGCTGTTCTAGAAAAAGATTTAAATAAGCAATTGAAGCTGAGCTCTGACGATAACCTGGCTTGATTAGATTTCTAAAATTTATACAACAATAAAGTTTTTTTAAGTGTGGAGAAGTAATATATTACGTATGTATAGTAAGTATGAGCTGAATTTACAGTCATAACTAGTCTGATACACGACATGTATAAGAAAATTGTGATTTTAAAAGAAAATACGTCAGCCACATTCCCCATACACTGCATTTTCACTATTTCACGCTACGGCCTTTTAACGTGTTACTGGTGGACTTCTTTAGTGTGGTGTTGAGAGATGTTGAATATACTGGGAGGTGAAAAACCCACAATATAAAAGCAGCTCCATGAAGGCGAGGATAAAAACTCTTAGCTAAGCCACTTTGCTCTTGAGAATTGCAACAAATTCAACTTTTTAAGCTGAATTTTACACCATAAGAATTGTTGAGAGTGAAATTCCCCACATATTTTTACATTCTTGCTTATCTTACCTCACAATATTCTCAACACAAAGTTTTAACCATAAACATTTGATTTTGTGTGAAGCACAGTTTGTCTAGTAAACTTAATCACAATTTACATATCTCGTAGAAATTGGTTTGATAACATTTAATTCATAAGCCTTACTGCAGCTGTTTTGATTGCGAGTCTCCACTCTCACGAGATGTTAGACCAGTTAATATCAGATGCCCACAACCCAATTATCATTCAAAAGGATTTTCTAATCAAGACTGTGAATCAATGCTGTTAGCTGAGACGATTTTACGCTGTTTTCTTTGCAAAACTGAAGAATGTCTGAAAATTCAAACTATTTAAATTATCGAGATTAATATATCTGAACGATATAACAAGCGCTGATGCTTGCGACCCTTTACTAAATAAATCCTTTGAACTTTGTTTTGTGTTTTATTTACAAATAAAAGGAAACATTTTCACTGAAAGAAATTGTGATGAGCCAATGTCGTAATAAATTCGAGTAATACGTAATTCATGCATAAATTATGTGATTCTTGATTACAAATCATTAAGATCACGTGTGCGTGCGTTATCATGAACCATAAATAAGAGGTCATGCATTATTTTTAGTACGTATAATAATATTCAAAACATTAATTTAAGCTTTTAATCACTCATTTCGAATTTATTTTCTTCCACGATGTCTCACGAACGAATCAGCCGATATATGAAAACATATATAAATTAAGTTTCTTATGTATCTCCGAACAGCTTCCAGTTGCCAGCAATCCTAATTTCGATAGAACTCTTTTGAACGTTATAAGTTTTGGTCGAATCAGTTAGAACATATAAGTGGTTCATTATAGGTAAAGTTTTTTACTTAAAGCGGTTCAGCTGACGCTGCGTCAACGTTTATTTAAATATCATTTTATATGTAACGTACGCGTAAGCATCATGTTGACTGTTTGATATCTGTCAATAACACGCAAGTCGAGTTCGAGTGAAACTGTTATCAGCATAAAAACATAATTTTATCTTCGCTCTCTGCCACTATTTGATTTTTTTTCTACGACCGACTGGTATAAAGGCGGAAGATTTCGTTCGGTATTTCTTACTTGTTCCGAAAATTTCAGTTGATTGAAAACTAAAAACTATCCTGCAAATAAAACAAAAATGTTTTTAAAAGGTAATTAAGCAAAAATTTATAATACATTCACTTAAACACTTACACACACATATTTGCGTGCATGTTTATAAAAATTAAATATTTTTCAGTGGTGCCGTGCTTATTCCTTCCACTGTTGCTTTCATCGACGTGGGCGACATATACTCCCAATGTGGTAAATGAGCTGACATCTTCCAACTTTACCACTGAAGTGTTGCACGATAAAAGCGTTTGGTTCATCCAATTTTATGCTCCTTGGTGCGGACCTTGCCATGAAATGTTGCCTGAGTTGGAAAAATTAGCCAACATGACTGATGGTAAATTTAAAGTGGGTAAAGCAGATGCCGATACAGATGAAACTTTATTTGACTACATAAATATTGGTTACCCCACTCTTCAAATTTTCGGCGACGACAAAGGTAACCCCACTGAATTCGATGGGAATCGAACAGCCGAAATAATGAAGGAGGCCATTTTAAACGAAATTGGATATAAAATAGTGAGCCCGTCTTCTGGCAGTGAGCCCGAAATAGTGAAAGAGACCATTTTAAAAGAAATTGAAAATAATACAGCGAGCTCCTCTTTTGCCAGTGAGCCCGACTTCGACTGGATCAATGACTTTCATGAATTAATAGGACTTAAAAAAATTAAGAATTGAAATTAATGCAAATTTATAAAACAAAACAACTTTATAATGTATGAGGATTTATTTGTGTGTGGAACAACTTTACGAAAACTTTTATGGAAACTTTGTCTTAAGCTGTACTTCAAACTAAAATTACTTTTTATAAAACAACTGTTAAATTCTATCTGTTAGGTTTTATTGCTTTCAAAAGAATAAACGAACAATGTGAAAAATTTTAATACATGACGTTTCAAGTATATCGGTTACTTTGATCTTTCTGTAAAAGTTAAGTAAAGTGTTTAAGTATTGCCGTAATATAATTAACAATACATGATGCCAGATTTGTAAGCCCAAGCGATTTTTAACAACAACATCCATTTTTATTAATTTCAAAAATATTTGTTTGTACTTTTTCTTATATTCCAGTTTTTGTTAAAGAAGAAATTTATAAAATCTGATCTCATTGCGTAGAAGCTGAATATTGTCACAGTGAAGTGTTAGTTTGACGGCGCACAGACTTTCAGTTTTTATAAAGCTCGACTTTAATTTTTCAAAAAGAATGAACGCACACATTCTCAGATTTTAAAGTAACACAAAATTGAATCACTATTGAATAGCTTATAAGCTGTTTATAACACAAATGTTCTTCACGAAATTTGTCTTATAAGCAGCTCATAAGCATCAAATAATTTTTGTGAATAAGTCCTCATATAAAATTAAAATTTTTTCATGTGTTGCTAAGAGTAACTTGTCATAGTTCACAAAGTGCTTAATCGGATGTACATTATGAGAGATATAATTCAAATAAAAGCATTGAATCAAAAATAAACTAACTTTGTTTATTTAACAAACATTCTGTTGATAAACGTAAGTAAACGAAAACAAAAAAAAAAAGAGAAATATTTTCAACTAAAATGTAAATAGTTTTACGAGGCAAGAAGAGATATGAAAACTATAATAAATCACAATTCATCATACTATAAAAGATTTTTTTCCAGTGTCTAGATATTCAAAGTTACATATGTGGCATTCAAACAAGTAAAAGTGCTATATTCGGCTGTGCCGAATCTTATATACCCTTCACTAACGTACGTCTGCTTTCTAACTTATAAAATAGTTTCAGTTAGCAAAAAAATAAAAACAACTTCAGTTGCGTGTTTTGGTTACTTAAAAAAAATATTCCAAATTTCCCACCCTTGGAAAGAAATTTTAATTTTAAAAAATTTTTTTAGCATAATGTGTAAAGCGGTTTTATTTAAGCAAAAGTACAAATTTTTAACCATTTTGGTAACGTTCATGTTATACAAAATATTGCAGTGTCCAACCCTGGAATCAAAATTTTTATTTTTTTTTAATTTTTAATACCAATTTTGTTTTGCCGAAATAAAAAACAATTTTAACTTGGAAAAAAACGACATTAATTGATTTTTGGTTATGTATTGTATAAAAAAATTTTAAATTTCGGAACCCTGGATGGGAACTTTAAATTTATGTTTATCAATGCAAATCTTAATGATACCAAATATGGTTCTATTTAAGAAAAACTTAAAATTTTTAAACATATTAATTACCATATGTACCACAAAATACCGAATGTACAAAAAAATAAAATTTGCCACCCCTGGAGATGAAAACTAAATTTTTTAAAATAATATTTTACCAATGCAAGTCTTTATGATGTATAAAGCGGTTTTATATAAGAAGAACTAAAATTTGTAACAATTTTTGTCACTTTCATGTACTACAAAACATTGCAGTATCCAACACTGGATCCGAAATTTTGATTTTTTTTAATTTTTGATACCAAATTTGTTTTGCCAGAATAAAAAATTATTTTAACCAAGAAGAAACGACGTTAATTGATTATTGGTTATGTTATTGTATTAAGAAATTCAAATTTCCTAACCCTGGATGGGAGCTTTAAATTTAAAAATATTTTTTCATCCATACAAATCTTCATGTTACCAAAAACGGTTTTATTTAAGAAAAACTTAACATATTTATATATTTTAGTCATTATATGTACCACAAAATACCGAATGTGCCCAAAAAATATTTCAATTTCCGATCCCTGGAGGCGAAAATTAAAACTTTTTGAAATTATTTTTTACCCATACAAGTCTTTATGATGTATAAAGTGGTTTTATTTAAGAAAAACTACAAATTTGTAACCATTTCTGTCACTTTCTTGTACTACAATATATATCAGTTTTCGAGCCCTGGAATCGAAATTTGTTTTTCTTTTAAATAATTTTAACCAGGATAAAACGACGTTAGTTGATTTTTAGTTATTTTAATGTACAAAAAATATTAAAATTTCCTAACCGTGGATAAGAATTTTTAAATTAAAAATTTTTTTTTTTCCATCTATGCAAATCTTCCTGATGTATAAAACGGTTTTATTTAAGAAAAACTTTAAATTTTTAAACATTTTAGTTATTATATGTACCACAAAATACCAAATGTGTAAAAAAAATATTCAATTTCCGAACCCTGGAATCGAAAATTTAATTTCTTAAAATTATTTGCTACCAATGGAAGTCTTCATGATGTATAAAGCGGTTTTATTTAAGAAAAATAAAACCATGGGTGAATCTATCTTAAAGGTACGTCCACACCTGTTAAATATTTACGCAAATAAGCGTAACCACTATATATAAATGAAAAATATTTAAATTCAAGTACGTGTTCATTAAGTAAAACAGTTTCACACAAAACTAATGGACAGTATTATTTCCATTGAATCCAAAGTTAGTGGAAACTGTTTAACTGAAAACAGACCTGCCCGAATTTAAGGGTCTCTCATTAGTATTCAGTGGTTACGGGCTTGTTCGGCAAATATTGACAACTGCTATCTGTATTGACTTAAACAAATCCATCAATAATATAAAACATTAAAATTCGGAAAAAAATATAAAACATTAAAATTCGGAAATGATTTGATTTATTTGGCTAAAGAAAACACTGACAAAATGTTCCATGATATTTTGGCCGTAGCACCACAGCCTACAACTTTATGTTGTTATTTTCTATAATATTTTCTACGAATAATATTATGAAATTTTAACACTAGTTTTATCTTTTTGTGTTTTTCTTATCTTTGTGTTAAATTATAAAAATTAAATATTTGGCTTGTACAGATTTTACGACCAACACGCGTTTAATTCGAAACACGCGAAGATTTTGTGCAGAGACAAGTAAACTTTTTTTCATGTACACACTCTTTTGACTTGCTTTTATCAGCCTATAAATTTTATAGGCTGCAAGTTGTTCAGGGAACAAGAGAAAATCAAGATCATCAGTACTCGTGTGTATATCTGCCTATTTCGTTCATGATGAAAATTATCATGACATGCGGAATGTAATGAAATGGTAACCCAATTCACACTAACAAGCTCCACTTTGCAAAGTCTTGAGTTGGGTTTATATGATGTGATCGAAATTCCATGTCAAAATCTGAAAAAATTTGTCAAAGTAAACTTTGTGTGTGCAAAATTGAACGAAAGTTCAATAGAGAAATTGGAAGACGTTATCAAAGGAAGACTTGCCTGTGCCAAAGCTGGCTCACATCAGCTGAGTTTTGACCCGTTTTGCTGTGAGAAAGTTTACTCAGTAGAGAGACAAAGAAAATAATATTTTATTCCTGTGCTTTTCCACCAGCTGAATTAAGGCTTTGCAAAGTAAACTTTCCGAGTGATACAGTTATCCTGTGCTTTACAAAAACACGCATTAGACTCCTCTGATTTTTCATATGTTTGCCAAATTTCGTCATATTTATGAAAACTAATTTTATTTTATTACGACAAATTTAAAGTTTGTGTTTTTCCAATAAAAAATAAAAAAAAAAAATTGAAAACTTTAAGAGCACGATAATATATTGTTTTTTAACTCGGTTCTTGATAATTCACTCATTATTACTTAACACCGCTCGTAACTTTCGACCAAATAGATCGAAATTAGTAGCGATCTAAACAATTATATTCAACTTGGATTAGTTGCAAATCGGATTTTTAGAACTCTCCAATTTTAAGACACATGTTTGAAATAACTTTCAAAAATTTGAAATCCTCTATTCCACAGACTAACCAGCTCTTGACATTGAAAAACCACGCCGATTTATACACCCTTCGCCAACGGACGTCTGGCGTTACATATATTTTGAAATACATATATGCTTTTTGTGAAGGAAGGTATGGTTCATTTATTCTTAGCTCAGTTGCCTAAATTATGAAATAGTTTTAGTTAGCAAAAAAATTAAACTACGTCAGTTGCTTTTTGGTTATGTTTATGTATTGAAAAAATTTCAATTTCCCGACCCTGGAAGGGAAATTTTAATGTTAAAAATTTATTTAATCAATACAAATCTTCATATAAGGTAGTTTTAATTAAGAAAAACTTAAAATGTTTTCTTAACATTTTAGTTGTTGCACGTACTACAAAATACTAAATGTGCCAAACAAAGCTTTAATTTCCCATCCCTGGAAAGTTTTGTTCATATTTTTAGCTCTTAACAGACAATTGAAGCTTCCCAAAGCATGAAATAGGTTCTATTTAGAAACAAACAAAAAATAATTGGTTTTTGGTGTTAATTTTGCGTCGAGAAATAGGTGTAAGCTTCTCTTCTCTGGAACCGTATTTGTGAATACCACTCTATTTAATTTCCAATCCATCAGTCCAAGAACGACGTCTTTAGCTCTTCTAGGGGCTTGGGAAACCCGATTTCACGTACAGACGAACATCGCTCAATCGTCATCGCTGTTCATAAGGATCCAGAATATATTTACTTTATGGGGTCCCATATTAATATCAAAGAAATTGCACACGGAATGACAAACCTAAATATACCCTTTCACTTTTTTGTGAAGGGTATAAGAGCTATGAAAATTCATCACGCTAGTGTCGCCCTATACAATTAATATATGCAAAGAGATAAAAATTAATATAATAAAAGAGGTACAAGGTATTTTTGTTTTCTAACAGTTTCGTCATGTACTTTTTATAACCCTTTTTACCTTTGTCAGATTAAGTATTAATGACGTTGCCTTTTTGTCATCGTTATTTTCTAATCGTGTTTTTTTTTAAATATATTGAGGATATATTTCTCTTTTTGGCTATATCCTGATGTCCTTTTATATGTTAATACTCAATTAATTATATTTGATCTTACAACATCTCCTTGTCTATCGTCTGCAAGTGTTCCAGCTCTAAACCCGCTGCGAAATTAATGGTGGAAAGATTATCCTTGTTAATCGGTAAATAAACTTTCAACTCTTTATGGCAACCACTTGCTTTCGTCTCTGAATACGTCTGTCTTGATTATTAATCACGTTGTATAAAACTTTAAGTTGTAAATTTCAAATTGTTTTTCTTTTAATTTTTCTATTTTAACTAAGTGCTTCGAGTTGTCTGATGATATCAAATTCTTATATCTTAAAGATTGCTTTTTAAGAAAGTTAGTGTACTCGTCAATATTTGGATTCACTTGTAGTTCTTATCTCATATTGTTCATTTTCTTTTCGTGCTTTTAGTTTAAAATATTGTATTTGTTGCTCTAAACCAAACACCATGTAAATTAAATAAATTGTACGCAAATAACAATTAATTTGTTGTTTAAGATTTATTTTAAAAAAAGTATAAGTCTCCAAGCACACACTGTATTAATATTTAATATACCATTAAAGGGCGTATCAGTTCAGGTACAGTACCATTTACGCTTGATTTGTTAATCAAACTCTCACTCACAAATTATTTCAGTTGTTGAATTTTCCTCTAATCAAAATTAAATCTTCTTTTGCCATCGAATCGGTAGCCATAGGCTGCTGCATTTTTTGTATCCACCAAAGCAGGATTACGATGTTTAAAGAAGGACCCATGAGCATGAGCTGGCCGGGAAGCACTATTTGGTACACCATCCATTTCACGGGGATAGAAGGCCTCAAACATACCTGCCGGCGGTAAGACTGAAGCTATTTTCTTGTCATTTGGATCATAGGCAACAGTTATCGCTATAAAAACGTGCAACAGAATAGCAATGAAAAGTCTACACATTAAATAACTCCACATGGTTTGTTTGTTATACACAAATTCATGTGTCTACTTTAGCTGTCTGATTTTTAAAAATCTCTTTTCAGCCACTTTTTAATATACGACGATCGTATGAATTAAGTGCTGGTTGGAGTTGAACTATCATGTCTTTTGGGTATGCAGTATGTTGTGTGTGACTGTTGTTCAATATTTTTTTCTTCATTCTTGTTTTGCTTTTTTTTATTACATGTCTTGCTTTTGGGCTCGGCTGGGCAACAGTTTTAATTGTTGATATATTTGCTCGTTTTAGTTTTGGCACCGTTTAGCTGTATCTTGAATTTGTTACCGTCATTATTGCATCCAAACATACTTATATAATTAGTTGTCTTGTTTTTTAAGCATTTGGTTTTTCTTCTTCTGCCTACCGTTTATAAATGCAAGTGTGTAAGTTGTTTTTGTTGCTTGTCTCTCTTGCTGATGGAGTGAGCAAACAAAATACTAAAGAGTCAAACTTGTTTAATTTTAAAATTTTAAGCCAGCGTTGCATTTGAATATACCAAAAGTATTTAAATCGTTAACTTTATCTATTAGCGCTTCCACAATGCGAGCTAAAACCAGGTTTTAAAGCACAGGTTGTCCAATATATGTAATTCAAATACTGTTGCTCGTTTCCTCTCCTTTTCAAACACTTAATTCACATACTGTACTGCAGTTGTTATTGTTTGTTTACAAAACTAAGAAATATTTCACTGTACTCTCATATATAAATACTATTATGTTTTGCAAATGATTGTTTTAAAATTATGAAAATACTTATATAAAGTGAATAAATGCTTAGAAACATGAACACAAAGAAGTTTATACTGCTCAGCTTTCGAGTTTTTTAGAGAGAGAGAGAGAGGAGCTGCTTTGCATTCTTTCCTTTGCTGTGAAGAAAAACTTCAAACCTTTCAAAAGAAACACTGCTGTATTCATAAAAAGCAATGCAGACTTATGCCCAATAAATCAATGGATATTTAAATGGAGTTTTAGTTAATTTCGAACAAAAGTTACATAACACATACATACTTTTATTCCTCTGTTTTATATATTTTAGACGAGTTTTCTTTGGATACGTGCAAGCTCATTATTCTAGTCTGGCATTGAACACTGCATTATCTCATATTGCAGAGTTACATTTTACGGGTTGAGTGAATGATAAAGTACAACACTGCAAAAAACAACATAAAAGATGGCTGTCAAAATAGGCAAGGAAAACGTGAATAAAAGAGAGGTAGAAAACAACAAGAATTTAATATGCGTGAATAAAAAAATAGTTTTTGTGTACGTAAAGTGTGAATAAAGGAAAGAAAAAGTCTTCAATATGAACGCGATTTTTTTAAAGTTATGTTTTAATTAAATTAAAAAGGAAACATCAATTTGTGTAGAAAATTATAGAAATGGATGTTGTGTTAATTTTAAAATATATCAAGATCAATAATTGTAAGAAGAAAATGAGATGAACTATCGATAGTATTGTGTTTGGTGATACTGTGAGTTTTTGTGCTTGAAATATAAACGAGTAAATAACATGATATAATTAATGAAATTATGATAGCAACAATGGATACACGGTCATATACATCAACAACAACCTCAACAACGGGGCGAAATGAATTCGCAACGCCAGGTAACAAATAAATTGTAGTTGATAATCTCATCGAAAACCCACAATAATTATCTTACGAGGAACAAGTGAAAGTCTTGCACATAAAAATATCCATTGAAGTCCAGTTTAACATACCTTCACTTACAAAACAAAACACACTTAGTAAACATATTGAAATTTTAATTATGTGTATACATTTGTACATACGCTACTGGGACACTCCTTGCTTTTGTGGATTTTGGCATGCAGTCATCAATTATAGTTATTTAGCTTCATATTTTTATATAGACAATAATGATGACTGTTTTTGATAATAGGAGTAACAAAATTACCCAGAATCTATACGTGTGAAATCGAGCAACTGTATGCATGCTAAAGCAAAATGCTATATGAATTCTTCGTCAACTTGTTCATGTTCCGTTTAATAAATTTATTCATGTTTTATATTTATTATAAGTAATTAATTTTAAAACTGCTCTACCAATAGCGAATACTTTGTTACTTCTTGTATAATGTTTCTGTTTTCAATTTTGGACAACAAATAAAAAGAGCTGTCGCTTTTTTATTGTCTTGTTGCAAATACTCTAAAATTTATGTATATATAACTACCTATTCATAAGCTACATACTGGTTATTTATATTATTTGGTTAAAAGCTATTTTTTGTTTCTCTTCCAGAACTGACACCGGAACAACAAAAATTGTTATTAGAATTGCGGAGAAGGCGGCAGGAGTTGTTGTTAGAAATTCAGGTAATTATTCATTGCAACAGACTACATATTTAATGTCAAGGCTTACATTTTTGAAAACAGCAGCCATTCATTTTATTAGGCATATGTTGTATATGGTTTGTTTTATAAACATAACGAGCTTTGAAAGGATTATCAAAGATCAAATCAATCAATAAATCTTAGATATACCATGTTTTGCAATAAGTTATCAGCCAAAACACTACATCTTAATTTCATCATGTAAGCTTTGATATCGTTCTGAAGTTTGATGATTCCATTTACATTAAACAAACAAGAACTTCATAGTTATCTCATTATTTCTTGTATAGATACATACCTAAAACGAGTTCACAACTAAAAAACCATTAGGCTACATTCATATAAACAAGTACTCCATTTATATTCTTTGTTTTTATAACGAACATTATATATTTCGTTTTATACTAATTCGTGTTGATATATCAAATTGAAAGCGTGGTCAGAAATTTTCGCAGTTGGCCCCAAAATCATTCTAAATGTTTTAAGAAGCAAAACGTTATTGCAATTACTCTGCAATAACATTATGATCAGAAGTTTTGGGCGTGAGAGAAGATCTGAACATGCAACATGTTTATACGACGGCGAGGATTGTTGTTATAGGGGTGGCTCAAAATGCAGAGGTTTCGGACATAAAATTTTGGCAAGACATGATGTAAAGTCTAAATGATGTTTAAAATTTTTGTAAAAAAAACCAAAGCATATAGAGTAACATAGAATATAATCTATGTAGTTGGTATTTTGGCTTCTCCTTTAATGTTCCATTAAAGTAGTTTGGTTTTTTCTACTTAAGACCAATTTCTCACTCATAGACTTTAACTATATTAACTTTTTGCATCTAAATCAAACTTATCACTGAAAATTAAAATGAATTGTTTTATATTAAATATTTAAAAATATTAATTAACATCCATTTCCCTGCACTGCTAAAAAATCAGTTTAAAATCAGTTTAATCATAAAAACGTTCAATCGTAAATGTTTAGCTTGAAAATGCGATTCATTATATGAAAAAAAAACTACCTCTTAACAGAAGAAAATTATGAATTTACTGCCAGCGAAATAACTTCTCCAATTTTTTCATCACAATAAATTTAAAGATGCCGGAAAATTTTTGTTATTCGTTGAAATCGCATATGTTTGTAATACTAATCTGAAACTGAACAGTTTGTTTATATTCCATATTCATTTATTGATATTTTCGCGTAAGTGGAATAGTCTTCATAATTTTCTATTCTCGCGTAACCGAGTTCGATTGTAATGAGTACGAATTGATGGAGTTGAACTTAAAAATATTTTAGACTTGAAATGTTCTTTAAAACATAACTTTGACGTCGCCATTATTTTCTATTAATACGTCATTAAATATACTAAAAAAAATATTGAATTGTTGCATTACTTTTATAACGCGACTTTTACTGAATTTATCATCCCTGATTCATCATGGCAAAAATCCTCATATGTGGACTTTCATTTAAGAAATATTGAAAGTAAACTATTTCCCATATCTGATGCATATGCCATTGCATTGTAATTATGCACGTTTCTATATATATATTTTTTAAATTGCCTTATTCTTCATTTACTCACTACTTGATTGCTTTTTGTACCTATTGTCACGTGTTAATGTAAACAAAGACTAAAAATTCTTAAAACAAGTAAATCCTTTCTGAATCAATAAAAAATAATTTTGTTAATTATAAAACAAAAGAAGTTATAAACCTCCACAATTAGAGGATAACAGACCATAAAATTAGTATTAAAATATAAATTTAAAAATATATCAACTTAAGAGAAATAAAACAAATAAGGAACGACAAATATCATTGGGATGTTTAGAAGGTTATTTGGTTTTAGGTACACGATCAAGGTATGTAGATAAAATTTCTCTGAAATTTTACTATAAATTTCAGCATAAAGATTCAATTCGAATAAGCTATGGAGTAATATGCAATATTCAATGTTTATTTTCGTTCTAATTCTTTTTTCCCCAGATTTTTATTAAAAAATTCAATATGCAATATTATTGGCAAAAGTCCAAAGTTGCTGCATGTATAATTGAATAGACAATTTTAAAATGTCATGATCAAGCACAATATAAGCTTAAAGTATCGCTAGCATAAGCACATTTTAAATATTAATTCGATCTCAAGTTGATTATAGGGATGAAAATTGGCAGACAACAGTGTAGCAAAGATCGGTCAAAATATTATAACAATTGCTACATTGGCTTTTACTCCAATTTTAATAACACTTGCTTCTGTTGGTAGAAGTACTGGTATGAAAATTTTTATTTCCATTTTAATTGTTGTTTTTGATATTCGAATGTGAAGAGAAACCGCCTGGACCTAAGATGTCACTCGATATCGTTCTGTAGAACAGATAGATGTAAAATAAAAACGACAATTTTGGTATTTGTCTTCTGTTTAAATTTTTTTGTGTGACAGAAGGATATCAAAAAATAAGTAGGATCAATATTAACAATATTATATATGCAGTACTATAGTTTTATAATTTTAAATTATAATTTTGTTTTTGAAAACAAATATATATGAATAAATTCAGTTAGTTAATAGCACGTGACAAAGCGGCACTTAGTTAGTCAACATCAAGCATAGTGGGCAACTATTTTTTAGGTACAGTCATAGCACTCATCGTTTACTCCCTTTCGAGAGTTATGAGCCTCGCTCGACTAGTTAACTTTCTATACCTGAAACAAATGTATATATTTATGTTGCGACTTCTAATGTGAAGGCATAAGACACTGGAATGAATCAAATTACGGATTAATAATATCATCGATATATGGTCTGAGTCACCCCGTCGGCATCTGTGCACTGATACTTCTAAAAAATACAAATAAACAATTAATATAAGTATACATACACATAATGAAAATTGTACACGTTACCTATAAAATGATTTCGAAACCGTCTTGCAAGTCTGTTAGCTGTTAAGTATCAATCACCTGAAGTGGCATTTGTTCAGTAAAATGTATGCCATTTAAGAATATGAATCGCTTAAAACAAAATAATAGTCGAAAACATTGACTCTTTATCAATAATTGTACTTATTTTATTAAATAGTTGACGCACTGTATTTGTATGGAAAATGATTTCAATTCGAAAAATAATTTTTTAGTTTTCATTTTCTAAAGAGCCAAATTACAGAATGAAAGTCGCTTCCGTACAGAATTGTACTTTGAGACATGACAGTATAATAGGATTTCGAAGAATAATCCCAGCAATTTTCGAAGGAGCATGCTTTTTTCCAGCCATTGATTGGAGTGAGATGAATCTGGTGAGATATCGAAACGAATTTATCTAAATCAGTGAGTTTAGACAAGAATTTCTGACAACCGCTAGAACTAAAAATTTTTCTGTGCAGCTTATACGGTAGGCGGCGGTTGTTAGTGAATTCAAATGGCGCAAATCATTGATCAACATGTTCATGCATGGCAAGAATTTATGAATAATTCAGCTGTTAATGTTATTTATATACCGCGTTGTCACATAGTTAGATTCATCTAATCACATCCTTCTTTACAAGCAAAAAAAGTGAGCTTTATATTATGAACACAAACAGAATTTCTGAGTTTTTTCGTTTACGATGCCCCACGAAAGTATTAACCGATTTTATTCCGGCTTGCAATAATCGACAAGATCTTTATTGTTAAGAGTTGATTGTTTTTTGGGATTGATCGGTGATGATGCTCAAAAGTTCTTCAATAAAAATCTCTTTTTTCTAATTCTTTTTGATCTATCTCGAATGAGTTCAAATTCACAGGAAATCTAAGTAAAGCTCTTCTTTCGATTAGTATAAAAGAATAGAGCACACTAAACTATTCAGATATATAATTTTGGATTTAAAAAAATCACTTTGAATATTTTCGTTCACGATATCTCACGAACGGATTAAGCGAGTTTCATCCAGTTTGCGGTTATCGACGGAGTTTTTCATTGTTAAGACTTTATTAGTTTGAGGAATTGATCGGTATAGCCGCTAAAAAGTTATTATAAAAATTTATTTTGAATAAATCTTTTTGCTGTTGTTGTTGGCATATCTTGGAATTTGTCTGAATTCACAGGAATTCCGATGACATATAAATTTTTGCAAAATGAGATAACAGCTGTTACTTCCCGACTTGTAAAAATTAAAAAATTGAGATGATTAAGAAAAATTTATTCAAGTTCTTCGAAAAGCGAGGGGGTCTTGTTATTTGTTGATGTTATTTTTTGTTTGGCGCATTTCTATTATTTTGTTACTTATTTTAGCAAATTGTGCTTAAATTATGTAATAGAGTGGCATTTTCCATTACAGTGGGAGGACATATTTTGTCGCTTATTTTAATGCACACATGCAATTCTATGTGGTAAATTTTCAAAAATAAATGACTATAAAAATAGTAGTTTCTACAAATTATTGGCTTAAAAAACGTAAACTCATTTAATAATTTTCCAACGCGTCGTAGTATCGTGTTCACTACTTCAGCTGACAGCACCCTCACAATGTTGTATAAAATATATTAAGTTTATGCCTTTTGAAAATTTTTTTTATTTTTCTAAATTGTAGAACCAATATAATTGGTAAGAAGCTTTAAAAAAAATATATATATAATAATAACAATAATAATAATAAAAAGAAAAAAAAACAAAAAAAAGTAACTATTATATCCTGATTCGGGGAAAATAACGAAAAGTATCTGGCAGCCCTGCACGTATGTCAAATACTCCTGCTCTCCTTTAACAGCCTGTAATCTGGTGTTTATTCTGTTCAGTGTGGCCGTTTTGGCATTTTTGCGCCTAGATTTAGCATTTGGTTGTTTAATTTAGTTGTAAATATTTCATTTTGTAGTTAGCATTTTCCAAATATACAGTCAGCTTCAAAACAAAGTGTACAGCTAAAAGTTCAACATATATTACTTAATATATCTTAAAAAAGGAATACTAAAATTAAACAGCTTTTGCTTTTATAAACTGTATTTAGTTGTAGTTTATTTTAATTAAAAACAATATTCATTTATTGCTTCTATATTTTCAAAACAGTATCATTACGAAAGAAAGTGCTTATTCTACGCGTCAAAAGAAAGTGTGCACTTAGAATTATTATTTTTAAAAATATCTTACTTACTAATGCCCAATAAATCAGTGGCTATTTAAATCTCATTTAACATTAAATGCCATTTAAATACCAAATTTCGTTTTTCACCGCAAACTTAAATAAGACTTAAATGCCCCTCATTGGCCATTTAAATGTTATTTAAATCGAGCACAGAAAACATATGACTTTGGCGTTTTTTCTTTTAAGAAGAAGAAAACATTGTCATGTTGTGAAAAATTTGCTAAGAAATTTCAAAAAGTTGCGTAATTAAAGTAAATTATCAATAGAATAAAGTCGGAAATCAATAAAATAATATTTATTGCACAAATGGACTCTTAACACAATTGAAAAACTTAAATAATTTCATGAACAACACTTAAACACTTTGAATCATAAGCAAAACATCTGTTTTCTGAACAATGGCGATTTTTGTCTACATATTTCATGGTGCTACCATATTTTTCGCATAAGTTAATTGAAGTATTTAAGTCTGACTGTACAACTGAAAGCGTATTTAAATAGACTTTAAATATTCATCAAAATTACCTAAATCGACATTTAAATAGCCACTGATTTATTGGGCATAAGACTAATTCTTAGTTTGTTTGCTCTTTGCCTCTATGACTGCAGCAAGCCGTCAGGGCGTTGAATAAGCCAGGTTTTTGGTTATTTCGGGGGATATGTTATTCCATTCCTGAATGATTGCGCTTTTCATCGACTCTTTGTTATATATGGGGCTTTTTCGGACCTGACGGTCTAGATGTTCCCATAAATGCTCGATGGGATTCAAGTCTGGTGACTGAGTGGGATGGTCAAGCTGTTTTTTTGCGTTCTGTTAAGCAGCCATTCCATGACATTTCGAGCAGTATGCTTAGGATCGTTGTCTTGCTGGAAGACCCAAGAAGATTCTAAGCATAATTTATCAAAACTCTCTTGCAAATCTGCTTTTAAAATATTAAAATAATCTATGCTATTTACAGTACTCTCTATAAATACAAGATTTCCAACACCACTTGCAGTCATACAACCTCACACCATGACTTAACCAGCACAGTGCTAACCGTCTTAGTAACATTATTTTCCTCGTATGCTTTATTTTTGCCTCCATATTTTCTGTTACTTTTTTCTTCGAGAAAGCATACAAATTAAAATAATATTTTTTTTTGGGAAAATGTTTATTTACTGATGAGTGCAAAATAGAAATTTTTCGAAGAAAAAAGTAACAGAAAATATGGAAGCCGATTTAACTGTAAACTATTTTTGGATATGGCCACACTGATTCTGTTACGACCTAACAATTTTGGTCATCTGCACTGTTGCCATTTTAGCTATATTGTCGTCAAATCTAGCGATTTTTATTCACGTTTAGCTAGAAAAAAATATGATTTAGCTATTAGCGGGAAATGTAGCAATTTTTAATGGAAAGTTACATCTTTTAAGTGATTTTATTTATTTACTTATATATATCTTTATTCGTAGAATCAATAAGCATAAAAAATTTCCTTGTATTTGTACTAATAATTTTCATACATTTTTGAGTTTATTTAAATAAAAAAAAAAGTTTGCGGGAAATAGCTGGCAACAGTGGTTATCTGATCATTTTACTAAACATTTATATATTCTCTTTTAATATCGTAAATAAATACTCTTATTCGTGCTCTCTTAAAAATATCACAAATATCACAAACAGCGTTGCCATAACTTTTAAAAAAAAAACTGCAACTTTAGAAAAAAAAAACTGGTTTTCACGTAAAAAAACTGCACATAAAAAATTCACAAAAATGTATAGTTTTTTTCATATTTTTTTATTAAAACAAAAACATAACACAACAAATTAAATATGATATATGTATATCTACATATAACAAAGCAATTAATTTTAATAAAAAATATATAGGTACATAGGGTGTAAATAAACAAAAAGAGTTCATTATTATTCAGATATAATACTGCCTGTTCTAGAAGTCGATGTCGTTCTCATATTTATATTGAAACCAATAATTAAAAATTTAAATTTGTTTTTGTTGTCAATATAAATATGAGAACGACATCGACTTGTCGACATTGTGGAACAGGCATACATATTTAAAAATACAATATTAACGTAAATCGTTCAACAAAATACAAAATTTTTTATGGTTTGTACATTTCTTTGGTAAATTTTATTGCCATTTCGTTTGATTGCACAAAATTGCTGCAATTACTGTCATTTTTTTAAAGAAAATCTTTTGTTCTTAAAATGCCGCACAGTGTTGGTACTTCTAGTCTATTCCTAGTTTTATTTTTATTAATATTAATTTGTGAGAAAATTCGTTCTACATTAGCAGTTGCCACAGGTACCGTTAGGTTAGGTTAGGCAAGTGAGCTCGTGCTCCCACCTGCAATATACACCTTGGTAAAACTCAACTTGCTTTGTGATCAGGGGTGCAAAAAGATTTATGTGATAATTTACATACTCGTATAAAAAAGTATAGTTAAACCTTGCCACTGTTATATTAAGCAAATGGGGTAAAATTATGGTTTCAGAAATTGGAATTAAAATAACAAAATTAAGAGTAAAAAAGTAAAATGTAAAAACTGCAAAATCTGCACAATTTACAGAAAAACTGGTTTTTAAAGAAAAAAACTGCAAAACTGCTCAATGCTTAGAAAAACTGTCAAATGCAGATAAATCTGCACATTTGGCAACGCTGATCACAAAGAATAAAATATTAACCCTAAGAGCCAGTGCTGCCATTTTCGTAGTTTCGTAATATACATAGTATATGGTTACTGTGACCATTTTTGGGAAAGGAAAATATAAAATTATGTTAAAAATGAAAAGAAAAACAGAAAAAAATAATCATATAATATATTTATTATTATTATTATAAAATTAAGTAACAACAAACACAAGTCTTCTTGACTAGAATAAAAAGTTAAATAAAAAGTTTTTTATAATATTATAATTTAAAAACAAAACTAAACAACAAAAAATATATAGAAAAAAAACTACATAAATGTTAAATTTAGTTATGAAGTTTGATATTTTTCCACAGAATGGATTTTTTTTTTTTAAACATCTGGATTGTTAATTAAAAATCCTTTAAATTCTGAGCAATTCATTTTAAAATTGCATTTTGTAATTAATAATGATCTTAAAGTATTTACTTTTAATTGCGATTTTTCGGTGGTCCAAATATTATTCATTATTGAAAACACTCTCTCGGTAGCAGCATTTGAAGCTGGTAGACATAGACAAAATTCAACAAGTATCAATATATTTTTATATGCAACCATATTTGTCTTAAAGTTATTAAAAATTTCAATCCATCTTTCATCTACTGATATATTTTTTACCCTCCAGTCTTCTATTTTTTCATTATTTGCAAAATTTTTCACGCAGCTCACTTCATCAAATAAATCTTCATTATTTATTTTTAAATCATTTCTAAATTCATTTAAATAGGATAAATATCCAGTCTAAAATTTATACATCTCTAAAAGCTTTATCCCACTGATTTAGGTAATCAATGCATGTTTGGTAAAAATTTGTTATATGTTCTTTAGTTCTTGTTTCATCAAAATCATCACTTTTCTGTAATTCGAGAATAATATTTTTGACGGTAAGGGGTAAAAACAGTTCCTTTTTCCGTTCGATCAATTTAAATTTTAAATCTTTTAAAATAGTTGAAGCCTTAGGCATTGAATGTTGCCAGATTATAGGAAATTTCCCATATCCCAGTAAACAAATTTTTCACTTTTGGAAATGTAGGGAAAGTATACAGTTGGATATTTATGATAATTTTATATTAATGTTCGTGCAATGTATATGCTAAAAAGAGGACATTTGCATATCAAATTAGGAAATAAGGGACATTGTACTGTCCTGTATTAACAAAAAAAAAATCTCAAGGGACAGCATGTTAAAAAACAGGACTGTCCTGTAAAGTACAGGACGGATGGTCACCGTATATATGGTGCTCATGTACATCCGAATTCCAAAATATTATTAAAAACATGTTTTTCGACTGCAGTTTAAGCCGCTGTGGTGTCAATTAGCATCAATTCGATTTGCAGCAGATTGATTACGATACGTATTAGTTTAACTTGCGTCGTTTTGATATCGTTTTCGATCCGCATATATTCACTGCAGGCATGGACAAACACATCTTAACTTTTGAATTTAAATGTAAAAAAGAGAATTCTTAATTTATAATATTATGTCAATGATGCTTAACGTAATGGGAATGGCTTCATTTAGTTGGCAAAGGGAAAAAACAAATGTAAATGCGGAAAAATAATATAAAACGTTTAAGTTTTTTTATATGAAAATCCTCATCGAATGATATGAAATACGTGAAAATGTAATCACACGACTTTTGCTATCCGAAATATATATCTTCTTAATATTTTAGCTTTGGTACAATAAATTCGAAATCAGCGCTTATATATAGACACAAGTGAGTTTCAAGTTGCCACGCTACTCTCCCATTCTCATTAATGCCGGAAATCTAGGCTTTAGGGCATACAATTGACTTAAAATTCTGTTCATGACAAATATAAAAAAAAAAATATAAAAAAATGGTAAAAAATCGAAAACGCCATATTCCATCCATTGCAAGTTGCAATAAATCAGACAGGAAATATATTTTAACACGGGCTTTCGAAACATTCTACCTTCCACAACTCTGTTAGTGAAGTCCGTAAGAAAATATTTTCGTGCCTAACCAATACAAATTGTCTTTATATCTCAAAACATATTGTCTATCCTTTTGTCTCCTATTATTTATGTAGGTATCACGTGTTTACTACAGTCCCGGTCTCATTGTCCTGAACGCAACTTTTTCATATATTTTTTTTTGCTATTGAAATTTTATTTATTTTTTGTTTTCCTGCGTACATTTTGGCGTTGCTTGAATCATTTTCACTTTTAACTTTGTTCATGCAAAGCACGTACATGTGACATGCCTTCAGCATTAAGATCTCATATGATTATTTTAGTTAAACAATCTCGCGTTAACTTTTCTCTGGTCCCTCTCTATTATTGCCTTCGGTCTAACATTAATAATGTTTATAATTTCATGGCACATAAACCTAATACTAAAAGTATCTTATTGCCAATGTATCTGGGAAATGTGTGCATACAAGTACGTTGAAAAAATGGAATCAACAACAATTTTTGTTAATTTTCTTTCTATTTATCTTTGGTAGAAGTTTTACTTAATTTTTTGGGTTTCAGCTAACATATAAAGCATACAGTTAAGCTTTAAATACAATTATCAATGACTGTAGTTTATCAAACTATAAAATTTAAGATTTTACTTGCCATTGTAAGTACAGTCGAACTTCCTTATAATGAATTTCTATACAATGAAATTGTCCTTATTATAAACTAAAATCAAGAACACAGCTTTTTCGTTTCACTTTCAATGTATTTTAATATCCGTATAATGAATTTCCATACAGTGAATTTTTCTTTACAATAAAAAAAATTTTGTATTTTTACATTTAACGTGTGTTTTTGTCTCCATATAGTGAACTATTTTTAGCAGCTTTATTTTACATCCCTTAGCAACACTATAAGGAATATAAGTAATATTTTTGGGATTCCCAAAATATGAAAATGAAAACAAATGGAAGAAAGCAAACCTGTAATAGCTATAGATTTGCTTCAAGCTATTCGAAATTTAAGCACAGTGTGGAGTATCTATGTTAAACCAGAGACTATTGGAAACTGTTTCCAAAAGGCAGGATTTTCAAAAGATGATATGCAGATTCAACCTAGTAATTGGGATGAAGAAGATATTTTTCCCCCTATCAGATTTAGCTGTTCTACAAGCTTCATTTAGAAAGGTAGCTAACATCGATGCATCATTTGAAGATATTGATGTAACAAACCATGGGCATTCCGTCCGATGAAGATATTCTAAGCAGTGTGAAAGTCGTGGACTACAGCAGATTATATCAGATGACGATGACGAGGAACTGGGTGGTGAAGTAATGGCAAATATTAATAAAACATCACCTACATTAGAGCACGTTTCCTCTTCACTTGATGTAGTTCGAACTTTTTTGGAGATGGAGAACAACGTTTCGACAAATATATTTAAATGTCTTAATGCAATTGAAGCTTTTATTGATAACAAAATGTGATTCATACAAAAATACCTGATCATTTTAAATAAATAACAAAGAAACAAAAAATATTTCTGTATAATGAAGTTTCTATATAGTGAAATAATTGTCTGTCCCCGTGGAGATTCACTATAAGGAAGTTCGACTGTATATATTTTTATAAAACTCCATTTAAACTATCGGATGGAATGTATTGTTACTCAACAATTAAATGACAGATGCATCAGGTTATTTTATGGTAATAAAGTAGCGCGTGTTTATTTTAGAGTCTCGCAACTTCAAGTTGGCATTACTGCTTTATTCGAGCACTCATTTTACAGATTATAGTTATTTTTTGTTTATTAATAAATTAACTATTTGACAGTATGTCAAATACACAATTAAATTAAAGACTTTAGTTTTCATTTGCCTTATAAATACTTTCATTGTTATCCAAAGGATTTCTAATTGTCTAAAGGTGTAGAAAAATAAAATAGAGTCATATCGAATAAAAGTTGTTTGTTGGGTTTTGGTTTGTACAAGTTTCATAGCCTACTGCTCTTATTATAATGTGATTTTTTGAAATCATTTGTGAATTTTTATAGTTAATTTATTAACATAATTCTCAGATGGTTTATAAAAGTCTTTTAATAAGTTGAGAAGTTTGAAACTTTTTAAACTTGTGGTTGAAGTCTACTGACGATTTGGTAAAAAGCGCCAATGAAATGCATATAGACATGGCTTAACCACCCAACAAATAAATTTCATGTTATTTTTTGTTTAGTTTAAATTAAAATTTGATTATGAATCAACTTACACCAGAGCGACGCGTGCAAATTGTTGAAGTTTTTAATCAAAATAGTCGTTTTATTCGCCAAACTCATCCATTTAATATAATTTTTTTCTCTCGATGAAACCCGTTTCCTTTTTGAATGGGTTCGTAAATAATCGGAATTGTTTCATTTGGAGGGAGGGAGGAGAGTCTACAAGCTTTTGTTGAAACACTATTACATCCGCAGAAAATTACTGGTTGCGCCGGCGGAATCATTGGCCCATATCTCTTCAAAAACGATGATGGTCAGAGTGTTATTGCTAGTGGTGAAAGATATTGTAAATTTTTTTCCTAACTCAATTACCTGGCATTAATCTTGCTGATATGTGGCTCCAACAGGACGAAACCACATGTCACACCGCAGGCGCTACATTTGATTTATTCAAAGTAATTTTTAATGAAAAAATAATTTCACGTGTTGGCCCAATTAATTGGCCATCATTTGAATTATTGTCTTCATGGTTATGTTAAGTCTCTTGTCTATGTCGATAAACAACAAACAATTGAACATTTCGAAATCAGCATTCGAAGAGTTATCGACGAAATAATGGTCGCAAAGGCTGCGAAAAGTTTTTGAAAATCGGTGTTCCTGCTTGCACCTTCTACTCGCCAGCTGTGAAGGCCACATTACAGAAATCATATTTAAAAATTAATTTCATAAAATCTTCTTAAAAATACATTTCCATTCTTTATTATGATTTAAACTTGTGTCACTCCATAAAAAACACTCATTAGTGCAGCTTCTAAGATTATACGATACTTCGTAACAGGGATGATAAATTCAATACAATTGTACCTCTTTCAACACAATTCCTATTCTAAAATTACTTCAGTACTCCAGTAATATTTTCAATACACTATAATTTACAATTTCAACTTATTTAAGAATTCTGGACCACTTTGCCATGAACGCTCTTCGTCGTAACAAAAGGTCGAACCACTCTAAAATAACGTCATCGGTCTGTATCTCGGGCAGAGCTATTCGCGATGTATCAAATGCGCCATTTTTGTTCATAAAAATTGTTAATTTCTCCTGCCGCACCCTAATAACTTCATGTAGACCTATACATTAACGCATTGGTCTCCAGATCACCAACCAACATTTGCAGACTTATAATAATTTTTGACAGTTGTAGCTCATAAATCTTGAATGAACGATTGTCTGATTGTTTGTTTATATGCAAAATGAAACATGTTGCAAGACATAATATGAATAGAAGTGTATTTACATAAAAGATCGTTGAAAATAAATACGTTCTAAAAGTTCTTCTCTTCCATAAAGCATCGTCATAAATTCTGCATAATAGTATAAACATAAATTATGTTCCTTTTTTATTGCAAGAGAAATGGAACTATTACAATTTATGTGCTTTTTAAAGAGGAGATAATGAAAATATACAGCCATGTTGTATGTATATGTGTATTTGCATTAGGGTGATAACTTTAGATCAGACATAGGCACAGACACATGAACATATTGAGTTTGTGTGTGTGAAAATTTTTTTGCAAAATCACTTTGGTTCAACAAGCGCTCAAACAACCGTCTTAGCTGGATATTCGTGATAAACTGAATTGTGATAGATAGATCATCTGCAAGATTATTTACAAATATTAAATGTAACTTTCAATAAGATAATATCCTTTCTTGTTACTATTTTTATTTCATATTAACAAACATGAATAGGACAAGGAAAAGCATTTGCGAAATCCTAAAAATTAAGTTGTTGATAAGAATCACTTTTTGATAATTGCACACTTTTGCAATTACTCTTAAGTAATTGTAATTAGTACTCTTAAAGTCATTTAAAATATATTTGCATAATTCACTGCTTCTTAGACCCAAATTTCATTATCAATCGTTACCCTCCAGCTTTTATAAAACTTCATTCGCGAAAATCAGAACTCATTAATAATTTGACATCGCATTGAAATTTCACAGCTCGTTCCTCTCTAAGATCGTGTGCATTTGAAAGTGATGGCCCATTTTTTTTGGTTTTATATTCCGAACAAATAGCGTTGTTTGGTAATAAATTAATGATAGTCAAAAATGTTCTAATTAAAACACATATTATTTTTATTAACACTGAATGGTTACTCTTCATTTTTGTACACTAAAGCTACTCTTCGTTGAAACGACGAACAACTTTTAAAAATAGTTCTAGCGGAATAATTTTTGAAGTTAAAAGTAAACAGAAATAATTGTAGTTAAGTGTTTTATTAAACAAGTTAAAGTTTTATATTCGGCTGTGCCGAATCTTATTTACCCTTCACGAATGTACGTCTGGCGTTACATATATTTTTGAGTACCAACTTTGTTCTTTCTAAGCTATAAGATAGTTTCAGTTAACAAAAAAAAATAAACAACAACATCAGTTGTCTTTTTGGCTACTTTTATGTTGATATGTGGTTTTTAATAAAAAAATATTAAAAATATCCCACCCCTGAAAACGAAGTTTTAATTTTTTTTAATTTTTTGCCAGTGCATGATGTATAAAGCGGTTTTATTTAAGAAAAACTTAAAATTTTTAAACATTTTAGTTATTACATGTACTACAAAATACTGATGCGCCAAAAAAAAGCTTTTAATTTCCCATCCCTGGAAAAAAATTTATTTATTCAGTTTTCAATAGACAATTGAGACTTGCCAAAGCATGAAATAAATTCAATTTACAAAAAAAAAACTGGTTTTTTGTATTAATTTTGCGTCGAGAATTAGGTGTAAGCTTCCCAGCTCTGGAAGTGCATATCGGATTTTATGAAGGGAATAATAAGTTTTGCTGTTGTACGGATACGGCTTCAAACTTCGTGGTGTACACGTTAATCACTTCAGCCATCAGCAGTAGTTGGTTTATAAACGAGTTAAATTTTCTTTAAGGAACCTACAATTTTCAAAAAGTTCGTTATAGAAATTCAATATCTTCTTTTCACTTGACATGAAATAACAAAAAAATTAAAAATACTTTACAATTAGATACTATTTGTAATACTGAATCCTAGGAAAGTGATTTCCTTTGAACACTCTCATGGTGGGATAGGCAATATAATATTTGCGGGAATAAAAAAAGAAGTTATAACCCTTGTATACACACATACTCCTACATATTTATGTTTGCTATTATTGAAATCACTACCTACAATGTTGTAGGTTAAGGCATCATCAGTATCATCGCAGCAAACTTCTTTAGCATATTCGTTGCAGTTTTATGGACAACTACTATTTGTGGCAAACAATTTTGAAATTGTCTTTAAAAGTTTTCAGCAGTATTTAACTCTTCAACTTAACATATTTTATTACACAAGATTTAATATACAAAAATATATCTTAAAACAAATTATACTCAAATAAAGGGAACAGCAAACTGAGGCCCGAAAGAAATTGTAATAAATTATCGTATATTAACAGGAAGCGTAAAAGAATGAAATTGTTTTGGTTTTCAAAACAATGAAACTGAACATAAAATATGACGTAGAATTCTTTTCAATTGTAAACGTGAATTGAAACCAACTAAAGCTTTGATTTCGATTAAATCTTTAATCAACATGTCCAGTTTCACACGAGAAAGTTTTTGCTGCTCAAACTCTTTTCAATTCCTCCTTAAATTTTTCTTTGTTTCACTTTCAAATTCTTTCAGTTCATTTTATTTAGTTTGTGTAACAAGAAATTTCTTATGGGGTCAAAGTGAAAAATATTTATTTATTTCAATTACACAGCTTTACAAATTTTTAATTTGAAAAAATACCAAGAACGCCACATAACTAGTGGGACACATAGAGTGGGACCATACACCGAAAAACACAAAAGTACCGTTATTTAAAAAACGGTACTTAAGAAAAAAAAAAATACAGCGTTTTTCATGTTCAGGAGGTCTTAATTAACTTATCTAGGCATGTGGCGTTCTTGGTATTTTTTGGCTGTAAACTAGTGTTATGCTTTGCAAAATAAATTTGTTAAGTAGCGCTGCACAGTTGCCGACGTGGTGACTTGACAATATGTTGGCGATGTTGTTAAACCGAATTTTATGCTTTAAGGCCAAGACACATAGAATCCGTCATACGTTATGCGTCGACTTTTTCAACTGACATTAACGCATTGACGGATAAGGTTGGCACAAGGAGTACTCTATTAACGGATTGAAAATCAGATGTTTTTATTCATGTTTTTTTTTTTTTTAAATAAAATTCAATTCAAGTACAAATTTTCAATGTAATTGAACGATATTTTTAAGCTTATTTTAATTGTTATTTTACTTAATAAAGCTCGAATGTGTATTGAAAAAATATATAGAGGCTGTCAAAGTACTCAACGTACGTCAAAAGTTAAAAGTTGCCAAATTTTGTAGAGAAGTATTGTATGTGATCAAGCTGATAAGAGAACGTGTATTTTAACTTAGTTGTGAGTTGAAAGAAGCGACGGATAACGTATGACGGATTCTGTGTTTCGGCTTTTACCGTAACTGACTGTACGACATGTATCTTCCCATACGAAGTGGCAACGTAATTAACCACGGAAAATTCCTCAAGAAATCATAATCCTATACAGTTATCTGAGGAGTAGAAGTTTATTTTTTATATAATAAACAATAAAGTCTGTTTCTTTGAAAAATTTTATTCCCAATCAAGCAGAGAATGAAAACAAGTGTCATGTTATAATAATTACGAATGAAACAAGGAAAACGAATATTCCAAGTACAAGGTGGGCAGAAAGAAATCACCCTGTGGGAAGGTGCTCTAATTTTTGCAAATGGCGGCCAATGTCAAATCTGTTTTGACATTGAACTAGACAGATGTATGAAACAAGTGATCAAGCCATGGAGCGATACACTCCCCAAGAATGCGGAAAAATTAGAAGTGGACGATTTTTCGACCAAAATCATAATGAGCGATGAGGCAAAATTATCGTTTCTGGCGCACCCAAAATCAACCAGTGACGCATGAGGAGCCATTACACCCGTTCGAAGTGACTGCATGGTGCGCTGTTCACGACAACAGTGGGCGGTAACATATTAACCGAGTTTTTTGTGGTGCAATTGAACGAATTAGGACTGGAGGACATGTGGTTCTAACAACTCCGAGCAACAACAAAAACTGCGCGAGCCACAACCGATATTCTGCAGGCCAAACAACATCGGATGAATTCTCTTGGCCCACCTTGTACAAACAGTTCGGTACTAAATATCACTGCTCTCTCCCACAAATTCAAAAGATGAGCAGCAATAACTTCCTCATGTGAGACTGGACTATAAAGCATTAAATACAATAAAGACAGCAGGCTACACGAACACCGACTACAAAAGCCGTTGGCTACAATCTTTGCCTCGTAGTCAGCTACTTAATTATTTTTAAAACTACACCACCAAATCAATAACCATGAGTTGTTGTTTTTAGTAGAATTCTCTTCATACGCCAGTGTAGCCACTTTCATATATGTATGTTATACTCTTAAATAGTGTTATTGCAATAAAATCAACAATATTTGTCAAGCCATCATTTCATTAGCTTGTAAATAAAGTTTGTTATTTCTTTTTGTGAAATAAAACAATATATTTTTAAGTTTACAGTAATTGAATTTATTTATATTATACTGGCAACATTGCATTTACTCATTGTCGCTCACCAAAATAGAAATTATTTTAATTTTGGCTACATCTACAACGGTGGTCGGTAGTCGTGTGGCTGTGTCTTCGCTAAAATAGTCATTCCCATTTCAATGCGTGTATTCTAATTTTGACAGGTTGTAGCTCGTAGCCTGCTGTCGTTATTGTGTTTAATGCCTAATGCTTCAAGCTAGTCATGCCCCATGAAATACGTTAACATTTAATACTTTTTAGCTAGTTTTCCGTTTAAATCCTTTAGAGGTAGTTTTCAATCACTTTTTTCCACCATCCGGTGTAGATAATTATATTTCGTAACATTTCGGAAATAGAAAAACTCTTGGGGTTATAGAGCGTTCAATATGTATAACTTTGTGAATCTGATATCTAATCAGTTAATTATATATGTATATGGCAGGGGCCAAGCATTATAATGAAATAAAAGCTGCATCCAAGTAATATCTTTTCGTGTGTTTTATTTATTTATTATTATCCGAAAAACGCGTTATATTGCAGCAAATTACGAGAATCGATGTCGATAGAAATTTCTATTCAAATTTTATTGAAATTTCCAACGGCAGCTGGTGCGGTAACTTGGCCTTTTTCGTGAATAAAACCAGATCCATGTTTGGTTAAAATTTCTCTGCGAAATTTTTGTGTGATGAAAATAATATAGAAACAAGATAAAATACCAATAAATTCAAGTGGCATTAAAGATTCATGCAAAGTTTCAAATCGTTAAGACCTCCATCATATCTTTCATCAAAACATTTTTGATTGCTCTGACATTGAGTTAACTCTTCGATTTTCACTGTGACCTAAGCATTTCAAGCATTGATATATACATCATTCAAAGTTATATATATATATATATATATATATATATATATATATACATATATATATATATATATATATATATATATATATATACATATATATATATATATATATATATATATATACATATATATACATATATATACAGTTGCCCAATAAAGTCTACATACAGCACCATAAATTCGATTTTATTGAAATCTACTAAAGTTGTAACACATTTTTTTATGTTAAGTTATATCATTTAGACACGTTTAAAAATAAAATTTAAAACAACCACATTTGTACATATTTAGTGTGCCAAAATGAAGGTACTTATAATTTGGTACCCAAAAAAGTGTACATACAACAACAGCACATCACTAGAAGTAGAAAGAAAACACATCTCAAAGTAACGGTATTTCGTTTCTTTACTTGTTTTGTGACTAAGATTATAGGAAAACGAAATAATTTAGCAATTAAAGTGAGTTTGTAGTTTTTCGCCCTAAAATGTCGCAGAATTTACAAAAACGCAAAGAAATTTCTCAGGAAATTAGAAAACTAGTTGTTAAGTTGAGAAATGAAAAAAAATCATACGGAGAAATAGCGAATATAGTTGGATTTAGCCGTTCTACAGTTCAAACCATTATAAAAAATTATAATAGTACAAATACAACAGAAAATAAACACCGATCAGGCAGGCCATCTAAACTTTCAGAGCGTGAAAAACGAAATATTATCAGACTCGTAGCAAATGATCCGAGAATAAATGCTGTTAATATCGCCAAAGATCTTGAAAAATGTAAACAGACAAGTATTCATCCAGAAACTGTGCGCAATGTATTGAGAGCTAACGATTTTCACAGCCGTATTCCAAGAAAAAAACCTTTTATAAGTGAAACAAATTTGAAAAAACGTCTTGAATTTGCAAAACTACACAAAAATGATGACATTGATTTTTGGAAAACCGTAATTTTTAGTGATGAGTCTAAATTTAATATATTTGGATACGATGGTAAGCAAAGAGTATGGAGAAAACCTAACACGGCGATGGCAATCCAAAATTTATTACCAACTGTGAAGCACGGGGGAGGATCTGTTATGGTTTGGGGGTGTATGTCCGCTGCTGGAGTAGGAAATCTGGTATTCATTGATACTACAATGGATCGTCATGTTTATCTGAATTTGCTAAAATCCAATTTGAAGACTTCCGCTACTAAAATGGGTCTTACGGGCAAATGGATCTTCCAGCAGGACAACGATCCAAAACATTCATCTCACATTGTAAAAGAGTGGCTTCTTTACAACGTCCCCAAACAATTGCACTCTCCTCCCCAATCACCGGATATGAATCCAATTGAAAACTTATGGGATGAATTGGACAGACGTGTGCGAAAAAATAAAATATCCAACAAGGAAGACCTAAAGAATGCTTTAATCGACGAATGGAATAAAATTAGTGCAGATACAACTGAAAAATTGGTTTCTTCAATGCCGAGACGAATACAAGCATTATTAGATGCTAAAGGTGGCCCAACGAAATATTAGTTTGAAGTTATTTCTGTAAATAGTTTGCAAACCAACGTGTGATGGAAACTGTATGTATACTTTTTTGTGATATGTTTTGAGACTGAATTACGTTTTTTGTTAATAACTTTATCTTAAGCCCAAAAAAGATGAATTTTTTGTTTTATTTTCATTTTTGTGTTAAGAATAAAAATATTTGTTTAATTAAAATTAACTAAATCTGTTTTAAATAAAAAAAAATCGAGTTATCCGTGTTGTATGTAGACTTTATTGGGCAACTGTATATATATATATATATATATATATATATATATCATTAGCACTGCTTGTGTATGAGGTAGTTTTGAAGAAAAACCTTTTAAAGTTCTTAGCACTTTTTTGTTATCTTTAACAAATTAAACAAACGATGTCGAAGTTGATCGAATTCAATTTCAGCAGCAAATAATTATGGTTGACGTTTGATACTCTTGAAAAATATTTATATCGTTATTCTTTTCTTTGTTTTAGCCGTGAACTTGTTTCATTTCTTTTTGTGGGTTCTTAACGCGCTGATTTATGGTGTCTATTTAACAACAACTGAAACATTTTGTTAAAAATAAATAACCAAACTTTCATCAATAAAAGAACAGAACAGTCTCATATTAAGCAAAATAAATTGTTGAAAAAAATTAGAAAAATATTTCTTTATACTTGTTCATAACACACACACACACACACACACGTATGAACACATACATATTAGGAACAATGATGAAATGTTGGAGATGATGACGAAGACGAGCATAACAATTAAGACGGGAAGGTGGCTTCTGCTAAACGAAAATGACGCACAAAAAGTACAAGAAAAGTTGTAAGAATGAAAGTAAAAGTTTTTAGGGTTCTTTACACTTTTCCGCAGGAAAACATTAGATATCTGGCACTATGGGAAGTTATCTATGCAAAATAAAAGATATAAAATAAGGTCTTATATGTAATAAATGCTGTTGCCATAGTCTCACTAAAATTTGAAAAAATGCTTTTTAATCAAACTCTTTTATTACACTGGCTATAATTGCTTGATATAACGTATGGTAATGCGACTAAATTCTTAAAGAAACCGTCTACAGCCATGAGAAATGCCCTGTTGAATTTTGAACTTCCCATTAGGAAAATTTAAAATTTTCAAAACTCGACAAGTTATTGGTCTAGGAAGCTTCACTGACCCGCCACTATATTTATGTCTGTAACCGGCTATAACTTTTGACCGAATAAAAGCTCGACCGAATAAAAGTAAACTGGTGGCGTTCTGAAGAGCTTTCCTGAGCATAAAAATCCTATGAACTCGAACCGATTCGAACAGGTAGATTTCAAGATAGCACAAGAAAAAACATGGAAAAAGACAATTTTCAGTGTTTTTTTTTTTTTTTTTTTTTTTTCTCCTGAGAACTTTTCAGCGGCCTCACCGATCGGTTCTAAGCAATTCTTAACAATAAAAAACAGCGTAAACCGCTTCAAAATCGGTTAGTCCGTTCGAAAAAAAAATACACCGAAATAAATAGTTGTACATATATCTGATTCTTTTATAGTAACCCAAAGCTTATCAATTGGGAATGGGTTGATTTAAAAGAATAGTGTTTTAGCTGGAAGAGTTCAAAAGCATAGAATAGCATAAAACCAGGTTGCGATAGTTTCGCGTGTAAAATTAGCGGGAAGTTGCAGGGATGGGCCTTAGGATCAACCAGTTTTCCATATTTATTTCTATAACAGAGCTGTTGCTCTTCTTAAATTACACTGCTCAGCAGCCAAATCCTCCTTTGAATAAAACTATGGTTTATCATCAGGTTCAGATTTTTTTTTATGGGCGTGGCAATTTTTTGCCCCTAAATTAGCCAGCTACGTAGACATATTTCACTCTAACTCGGGAACAAGTCATCCGATTTTAAAAAGTAAAACACCAAAAGGTGTGTAACAAAATTGTTTTTATTTAAGTCACATACAGTTTTTCCTTATCTCTTATCATTTTGGAATTATTCAGCGATTAATTGAGAAAAAAATTTTTTTCGTGCTAGATTCGTAATTTTTTTTCAGAATAAACATGGAGTTTAAAAAAATTAAAAGCAAATATTCAACACCTTGCACCTTTGTCTAATACCTACAGATCTGAGAAATAAAAAAAGCTATAAACCATAAAAATCTTTAAAAAAATTTTTATTTTATTTTCAATTTACTGCAGGTATCCAATATTGTAATGCAACCAAGCTTTCATATGCATGACGATAGCATTTCGTTAGGTGAGCAGCAGGTAATGGAACTAAAGTGCAACAGTATTTTGCATGGTTCTTGGATTTAAAAATTATAATATAGTATTTTTCATTAACCTGTAATTCTAAATCGAGAACATTAGGTTACACATCTTTGAGTGTTTTACTTTTTAAAATCGGATGACTCGTTCCTGAGTTAGGGTGAAATATGTCTACGTACCTGACTAATTTATTGGCAAAAAAATTGCCACGCCCATAAAAAAAATCTGGACCTGATGGAAAAAAACAAAAAGCGGATTCGAGCTTAGCGCATCAAAATCCATATAGTGCATATAGTTTTATATAAAGGAGCTACAAAAAGCTATTTATTGTAGAGCACGATATGAATTTCATCATAGAATGAACTACATGAATTTACTTCTATTCCATTGATATAAAAATTTTTTATCAAACACTACATAAATTCCAAAAAAAAAAAACTCGGCACCCTAAACAAAATAAATTTATCCAAACTTACCAATATAAAAGCTTATAGAACCCATAGTGCAGTAAATTATTTTGGGTTGTTTTAGTTCTTTGCAAGAGCCAGGGCTCAAAGAAACATTAAGGAATATCCATCCATTTTTTATTGTTTGGGTAGAAAATGCTTAAATGTTTTTCCGTTTGTTTATGGTGTCGTAAACTGTGGCTAGACAGAGCGCAGCAACAAAAACAATGCACGTGTTTTTCATCTAATAGAAGTGTTGCCATAACGGATGACAAAATTAACGCTTAAAATTAAGAATTGACGACTACCTGGCAAAGTATTTGAGTTACTAATGCCATCGATATTTTCAAGCTATAAATGATTGAAATTTCAGTGGCGATTGGTATTAAGATCGGCTGAATATATTTCGTTCGTTGTATATCTCGCCTTATTGAATTAATTTCAATAAAATTGTTATAATATAAGATATATCGCAGTCTATTATTGAATGTATAGAATTGATTTGTTTTTTGTGTAGTCAAGTAATTCTATTTATTATTATATCATTGATTCTTATACCGAATCACAAAATATACTACATTTCCATGTAAAAAAAGTAATTTCGTGTTCGTTTCTTAAAAATGTTTTTCTCTATAAAAGGGTAGTGTGTTTGATTCAAAAAATATCTTCCTCAATAATGGCGAAAGGCATTGCACTTTATGCCCCATACAAATCGACAGTGTTGATAGTGCCCTGAAAAGTAGTTGACTTTGGTTTATTAACAGTGTTACCAGAAGAATTTGGAAAGAAATCGCCTAGAATTACTAAGTAAAAAGTTACATTTTAAAGTTAATATCTTTTATATAACAACTATGAGAAAACATTACATTAAGTGATATTAAATCTTACAGGATTTGGAGTTTTGAAATTGCGCTCAAAAAAGTCTTTATATAAAAAAAATCGTTAAAGCTTCGGGTCTATAAACTGGCAGTCTGGCAACCAATTTTTACTGTTTGTATAATTTTTGAAAACCAAAAAAAAATTTTTTTTAACAATTCTAAACCGTTTAATAAAAGTTAAAAATACTAATATTGCCACATTGCTAGATTCATCCTCCTCTTCTGATGAGGATGAAATTTTAAATTTATTAACATTTCTCCACAAATTGTGTTTTATTCTAGTGAAATAACAAATTGCATTATTACAGGGTTGGCAAGATATTTTATGCATGCACCTTTTAACAAGGTGACATTTTTTGTGCAGAAAAGAAAACACCATTAGATACCGAGTTGCACTCCGCACTCAGTCAAAAACAAATTGAGAATTAAAAAGAATAAACACTAAAGAAATATCTGACAAAATGTTTGAATATTTCGGGACTGAAGCGTGTGACAGCGAAGCTCCGATAAGAATCGTTCAGGAATTGCTATATTAAACCAACAGCAACCGCATTGACCAGATTTGGCCCCTGCGAGTTTCTTTTGTGTTATTAATCTATTTTATTTGCTTACAAACTGTATAAAGTTTGTACCTTTTAAATATATTCATAAAGTAAAACATGTTATGGAAAATAATATATCCGACTTTTTCCTTAAAATGCTTATATTGTTAGTCCGTTTGCGGGGCTCTTTCCAAAGCGGTAACATTGATTACGACTAAACCTACAAACAAACAATTGCCAACAATGTGAGTTTAAGAGATTCAGTTATAAAGAGAATGTTATAAATGAAAAGAGCGTGTGCAAGAAACATGTGCTTTATAGAACGGCAAATAACGTAAACTAACTAAATAATATCGTATTGTTGAAAATTGCCAGTTTGTTTAGTTTGAGTTCGTGAATCTTTACGATGTGACGGTGTCGCGGACGGTCGCTGTTTGATTTATTTTTGAAATAATATAAAACCAAAAGTGATTTCTATATCACGTTGTTTTTGTTATTTAGTACTTGAAAAATATAATATATTTAAGCAAAAATTTGTCGTTATGAATCTATCAACATAAATAAATCAAAAGCGTTCTAATATTTAAATAAATTCAAAAAACAAAGTGCAAACAAAAACATGTACTTATTAAATTGAAATTGTGATGCAAGTGTTATTTTGCTAATTGTTATTTCTTTGATAAAGTTCAACAAATTAAAGGGTTTTAATCGTCTTATCAGTTGTCTCAGAATTAATATTCTTTGTATTATTGCTAATAATGTGTGCGTATGTGTGTATGTGAATTGTTAAAAAATATGTACGCTTAATACAGGCCATTATTCCTATTGGATGTGTTTATGGTTTTAGAGATGCGCTAATTTCTGTGTTATTCATTCAGCAAATTCATTCAATTTCAAATAATATAAAAACGAATCTATTGCGAGCGACTGGTTACCGCATTGAAATATCTAGTAATTGGAAGAAGACTAATTAATTAAAGAAATCAAATGAAAATATTTAGTGCTACATATTCTAAGTAACAATAATAACCTCTCGAATAACTTATTTACCATGTCCTATATCTTCCTTAACATATACAACTAGCTGGTCTAGTCATAATAATAAAAATAAAATAAAAATAATACTTGAACAACTTGCAACTCTTGTTTATTATTATTACTGCAACAAGAATTGTTTGTTGGGCCTTTAATACCCAAGGATCTACAAACAAATCACTTCATTTAACCAATAACTACCGCAAGCAACTAACCATCAAACCAACTCTACAACCGACCAACTATAACAAGGATATAAAACAAAGGAATAAAAAAAGGTCCTGCACGTTGTACATTTTAATTCTGGCGTAAATAAAAAAGTATCATGAAAAATATATTAAATTCTTAAATTAAAAAAAAAGACATTTAAATGAAGTGCTTTTACGAGGATGTTCGTTGAGTTTTAGGAAAATGATTTATATTAATTTAAAAAAAATCAACAGATAATAAAAAAAGTTCTATGGAAAAAACTATTAATTACTAAATTAACAGATAATCAAATAAATTCTATTGAAATAATGCGATCAGAAAAGTTGTAATTAGTAGAGGTAATCTAATTAATTATTACCCGATTAATTCTTCGATTAAATCGGTTAATTTGGAGCGATTAACCGACTAAACAAAATTTAATATCTTTTTACAGTTTGAAGATATATTTCATGTGTCTAATGAAACTCATAATACACATGGTTATGATATATATATAGACAACTGTGTAAAAATGTATCCGAAATTTGAAAATATACGAAAAAGGTGATTAATAATTTTATCATTTTAACGGTATTATTTTACTGTCTTCAAATCCGTTAAGAAACTGTTATTGGACAATATAGAGCCGGATAATGGACCTATTTTCATGTATTCAACAGTACGTACAAAGTTGCTGAAACTAATCACAAGAACTATCGTTGCAGAAGAAATGATATCGAGCCATAATCGTTAAAAAGTTCCAGCAGCACGCTCTCTGAATTTTTTTTTAATAATAACCTACTATTAACGAAATTTTGGTTTACTTTCAGTTTCCCTTTTGATATCATTAAGTTTTTTTGTAACTACAATATGTTAGTTAAACTAAAATTCTCTTTTTTAAGTGGAGCAAAACTGGTGTTAGTTAAAGTTGGCTCTAGCAAGTAGTTATCAAAGTTTTTTTTTTTCAACGATATTAATTATATAACGTGTGTATGCGAATTATCATAGTGCATCCTAATCAATTAACGAACCATCCTCGTAAGGACATATTCAGTGTTGTATGCAAAATTGTTATTAAGTGAAATAATAATAAAAACAAAAACAACTAGAGAATACAAAAATCGTAATTAATAAATTTAAACAAGTGCATTGCTCTTTCTCCTTTCTCTTTCTATTTTATGAGGATTGTCTTTGTAGTTAAATATTTTCCATTTGCAAGTTGTTTTTATTTAATATTTTGCGCAAAACAAAGATTCTTATAGATAGAATATAAAATACAACAATAAAAGTGAATCACAAAACAAACAATATTATTGTAAGTAGTTGGTTGGTTTATTTTCAATTTCTCTTTTGATTTTTTGTTTACATTTTATATTAATTTCATTTTGCAGCAGAATAAATATGACAGAGTTGATTTTTGTTGTTGTTGTTGAATTGTCTTCGAGTTTTTGTACATATCATTTGGTATTAATTGTTTTTAATATTATTCTAGACAAATCGAAGCCATAGATGAAAACTTGTCAGACAGTAAAAACAGTATACACGATGTATCATTTTTGTTGTTGTGCGTTTGTCAGTGTTGCCAGATAAACCTGTTGTAAAAACAATATGTGTAATAACAGTCAGAGAAATTTTAGTTAAAATACGATAGCTCTCCTACTACTCTCATGAAATAACAAGTAAAAGCTGCGTGATTTAATTTTATTCTGGGAACTTATGTTTAAAGAAAAATAGATTCAAGCCAAATATAACCTGTTTTTATGTGTAAAAGATTTTTTTAAATTTTACATGTTTAAATTAATTCTCTTTTTATTTTAGAGTTTCTAAATTTTATAAGGTTAAAAACTTATGAAAACGACATCATGTTGACAACGAAATGCGTAGATATATGTAGACTGCAATAACCAATATTAAATAAATAATTTTCAAGCCTAAATAATATGGGGACTTTAACTGTGTGTTATTAAGTCGTATTGTCATACTTTAAAAAATTGTTATATAACAAACAAAAAAGTCATAAATAACACTATTTTAAGCGTGTTTGCTGTTTTGTCATAAGATATGAGTAGAAAACTGAGACAGGTTTTTTTATTCAATTTAATTCACGCTAAATAAGAAAGATTTCTTTCTTATCGTTTGAATGAGTGTTTGAAAAGTACAAAACCTGAACTAAGAACGCTGATGAGATGGCGTAGTAGCCTCGAAGTCAGTTTTAGTAAAATGAGAACGAATTCTTAAGGAATTAAAAAATAGGTGAAACAAATAATTCGGAAAAATAGGATATCAAGAAAATAATCAAACGGCAACACAAGAATCAAATGGCTTTTAAAATCATTTTGATTGATCGCAAGTTATTTGTTATAAGAAAGTGATGAATTAAATGTGTAGCGGCCTTAAACAATAGTGCTGTTCCTGTTCTGCTTTGCTGTGTAATTTGACAATGATCAAGTTCATTGGCAACTCTCCGTTATTCCTTGGAATATTTATCATATCTTTTACAAAAAAATTTAAAATATAGCGAAATCTTTAAGAAACATTAATGTTGATTTTTTATAAAAATTTCTTTATGTACTCATCGTTGACAACAATTGACTAATGATGTCAGCTGATGACATAGAAAGTAGTTGATTGTCAAATAATACGTAAGTGACAATTCCTTGCTGTTGAGGTCGACAAATATTTACAGAATCATGTGGACTATAATATATATTGGTTGGCATGTTTGGACATGAATAAAATTGTATAGAATTCCGAAACTTTGTTTAGCCGTCTGCTGCCCATCATCATTTTGTCATGCATGTATGCAAAATTTATTGTCGCGAAAAACGGAACTTGTGGCAACACTACATTAATCCTCACATTGAAGTTAAGAAAAATTATTACATGCAAATTGATAGCAGTCTGTAAATTCTTTTGTATGTTTTGCAATTATTATATTTTTATCAGCAACTAGTTGCTGTATTTGTAAACATTTGTTTGACTTCTTTGCCGAGACAGTTTCTTACATGTTATCGTTTATTTAACAACCTTCTGACAGCCTAAGTCCGGTGTGCTTCGGTCAGCATATAATACAGTTTTTGTTATGAAATTAAAAATAACATGTAAAATATGATATCCTTAACTTCTAAAGTACATATGTATTCTTAAATAATATTAAAGTAATTTTTTTCGTCAGCAGAGCTACTGTCACTAAACTTAACCCTCTGTCAAATTAGATGTGCGTAATAAATATGGAAGGTGCATCATAATTCTTTTTGAAATCTAGTCATCATTCCATAATATGCATTCAAAATTTTGAAATTCTCATAGCTTTTGTTTCCATGATATTTTGCATTGAATGTTGCCGTACTTGTAAAAATTTTGAGAATAATTTGCCCCTATCAAAAGTCGATTTTAATTTGTAAAAAGAACAGTATCAATAATACGCCACCTTCAGTGTTTTATATCGCACCATAAAAATTAATTTCTCAAAATCAACGTTCTCTAGTTTAATACTAAAATATTTAACAAAGCAACGCTTAATATGAACAGATTTAGCTCTACAAAGTTACACGTTAACCCATAAGTTTTTCTACGGCATTGACAACACTGTACAACAATATCAAATTTTTTGGATAATTACAAGGTCCGACCTATAAATTTTGATAGAGGAGACAAAAAAGCTATGATTCTATTAAATTAATACTGGACTCCGTAAAATATGAAGACCATAAGTGGCGGATCTATTGTGACTTAAAAGGCGGATCTGTTGTATTATAATGAAGTCGAATTGCCCAGAGCTAAAAAAATGTAATTAATGAATACTTCCTATCAAAATTTGCTATCGAAGGTAAAATAATAGAGATTATTATCTTCTTTTTTAAAAGAAGGACAAAAAAGACCCATACTTTGAGGAGTTAGAGGGTTAACATATTCTACAAAAATATTCTGCATAACATTTTACATAAATTTGCTGAACACATTTTATACCTAAAATGTAAGGATCACATGGATTCTTATGCCGATTAACAATAAGAATGGGCCAGAGCTGGGAAACTTTAATGCCCCCTCAAATGAAATTCAGATGTAAACTTTAAAAACACCGATACATGTGTCTATTTTTTTTTGTCTCCTCTATCAAAATTTATAGGTCGGACCTTGTAATTTTTTTCTGTGTTGTACAGTGTAATTTGATAAAGAGTTATATACTCACCATGTAAAGTGGAATGGCGCTACAAAAGATATAACATTAAAATGTAAAATTTTTTTATATAGTAAAAAAAGTTCTTCGAATACAAAGTGGTTGATTAATTTTACATAAATATCAGCAACATGGTACCCCTCTTTCCTTTCTATTCCTTGTGTAATTTCGTTAACTTATTTGTTTACTTAATATAAGGTCCGTGTTACTAAAGCAACTTTCTTATCTTTTTAATTTTAATGGGAATTCAATACGATAATAAAAACTTTAGTTATTTTATATCAGCTGTTCAAATAATACACTCAAACACAACTAGAGCGTTTAAGTTTTCCGTGATTTTGATAAACAAAATTATATATTTTTTTGTTATCAGCGTTCGGGTTTTCATGCAAATAAAAAGTTATTTTAAGCTTATAAGAAAGATATGCAAATGAAACTGTAAAAAAGGCATGAAAAGAATAAGAATATAAAATGTTTTCCAGTAAATTTTAATATCATGTGATATATAAACATAAAGAAAATCAAATCCAAAAATTGGTTTTAACAATAAATTATTTCTTTTTTCAGTCTTAGGATGGAAAGAGTAAAATCGTAGAGCTCTACTTACGCTTGAAACATAGTTGGTAATATGTCAGCTGTTAGGCTAACTTTGAACTTTGCACCAAGCCCGAAATATAACTATATAAAAAAATTAGATTTTAAATACAATAACAATATATAGATCTGCACTTTCCCCGATCTCATAAATATCTAAAAAGACTCATGCTCTACAGGGTTAATTTTAAGTTATTTCTTCGGTTTAATTTATTTATGATTATTGTGTTAAGAGTATCACCTATCCACTTGAAAACTTCATGTTAGTTAAAATTTTGATTTTGAAGGACCTACAAGAAGTTGTCCATTAATTCGATTTTATTGTATTAGATTTTAAATACAATAAAATAAGGGCCATTATCACAACTTCGGGTTAGTTAAAAATATAATATATTTCGAACGTATAAAAAGTTTGTAGTTACTGTAACATTTGGTTTTTTATGAGTAGGACCAGCACTCTGGGGACGACCCCTATATATGCAGTGGATTGCGCTGAAATTGGAAAGGAAGGGGATATTGTTAACAGAGCAGATAACAGTAGTTAGTTTTACTTGTTATATTTCTTCGGGGAATTTTTTGCAAACATGTACCGACGAAGTATGGTGCTGTGTTCTTCTTTTTTTTTAGTACACGACGCTGTTAGTCCGTTGTCGGTAATTTTAACGACCAGTGCTTTGACTTCGTTCTTGAGACAAGCCGAAAGTAATTAACACAATCCTGCACAAAAGCAGTTCAGAAAAATTCGACACCATAATTATGACTGGGCGTTGAGTCGAACTCGGGACTAGGGCAGTCTCCAACTTCTCGTTTACTTTAGGTTTTAGTAAAATCGGATTAATGGACAACTTCTTGTGGGTCCTTCAAAATCAAAAACTAACATGAAGTTTTAAAAGTGGATAGTGATACTCGTAACATAATAATCATAAATAAATTAAACCGAGGAAATAACTTAAAATTAACACTAGAGGATGAGTCTCTTTAGATATTTATGAGATCGGGGAAAGTGCAGACCTATATATTGTTACTATTATTATTAAAGTTATGTATATAAGACAGAAAAGTTTTAAAAAGTTCAAACAGTAAATTTCATGAAAAGAAAACGAAATACTCGGAAGTGACCAGGGCTGACTACGCACTGGGTAATATAAAATAAGAAAAAAAAGTTATCGTGACCTGGTTTTTGTGTTATTCTATGTTTTTAGCTCTGCGAACTAAAATACTATTATTTAAATTTTTAAATCAACCGATTCCCACGTGATAAGCGGTAATCGAAGTAGTTTTCGATTACTGTAAAAGAATCGAGAACACTAACAGATCAAATTTATGATATCGGAGTTTTTCAAACACTCACTTATTTTAAATATTTTCTTTCATGATATCTCACGAAGGGATTAACCCATTTTGAGATATATATTAAAATCTACCGGTTTGAATAGTTTAAAATTCGCAGAAAATTTAATTTTTAGAACGCTCTTTTTCCGACTACCCTAAAAGAATCGAGAACACTTACCAATCAGATATGTAATTACGGAGTTTGAAGAGAAAATCCCTTTCGAATTTTTTCGTTCACGATATCTCACGAACGCATTAACCGATTTTGATCGACGTGGTTTTCAAATGATATACGGGGTGATTACTGAGTTTAACTTTGCCTGTTTGTTATGAAGCGAATCTGAGGTATTGCTACGCTCAAGCAAGCCAAAGCTTAACGTGTTATGAACAATTTCAATAATTTCAAATGCTCCGATAAAAAAGATCTTAAGATAATCCTAATCTCTTGCTTATATTACTTATAGATAAAATATTTTACAAGGTGAAGAATATGAGTTGAAAATTTGCTAAAATGCACAATGAAGCCGCTAGAAAAGGAGGTTAGAATCCGCCAAAAACGGCGTTATATAATTCGAATGATCTTTCGTAGCCCCGAAACATAAATATGAGGCGATTCGGGCAATTTTGTCGCAGCAAAGTTTAAATTAATTATAATTGATTTTTAAAGTTTTAACTGTAACGCATCAACATAAATTAGTTGCGGCTCTTTTTCTTTCGTTGGCATCCTATCATTTGCAAAAACAATCTTAAGCATCCCCAATTACAGTAATTGTAATAAATAGTCGTACACTTAAATGAACTTTATAGTGAAACTCATTATGCACAATAAACAAAATATATAATAAATATGATGTCGGTGAATGAGTCTGTACTGCGGTTATTTATGTAGTTACTTTCCACATGAATTGATTGCATTTTGCATACGACTGAATGTACAAAATTTCTAATATTCATACTAATTTTAGAAGTTTAGTGCAATTTTGTTTAAGTCTTCTAGTTTAGTGTTATTTTAATTTTTTTTAAGTTTATTTTTGTGCATAAAAATTACACAAATCTTGTGACAATTACACTTTGCAATATATTCACATTTAAATTCAAATTGTACAATAGTGCTGCCTATGCTAGTACGAGGGCGGTTCAAATTGTTACATGAAAGTTGAAGTAACCTACAGCATGATAATATTGAAGACAGTGAGGAATCTCTTGCATTGGAGATTTCCTTTAATATATTTTTCAATAGGGCAAGCGTACAGTGGATGACTTTTACATATGCAGTGTATTGTGGTGTAAATAGAAGGACTGCTTGCTTATGGGAGGAGTCTCTGGAGGTTCGATTAGAACATTCTTAAATTGTAAGTGGCTTCGTTAGCTTCGTTAGCTTATCGGTTGCAAATAAATGTATGTGTTTCGGGAACAGATTTCATTAAAATATTTCCCATTATCAATATCGATAAGCCCTTTGGTGCGTCGATGCTCAAGTATGTCGATAGAGTTGGCAACCCTACTTTTACTAATGATTTATTTCGCCATTTACTGCATATGTAAGTGTAATTTCAGCGTAGATTTTGAACCATCAGGCCATACATGGGAGTTGTATATCATGTTGTGTCGAATATAAGAGTTATAAATCGTAAGAATATCGAATAGGGTGAAGTATATCTTACAGCGTCTTAAGAAATCGATCCGTTCATCCAACATCATGTCAAGAACATCAAGAGGCACTGATCCCTTAACATATATGTATATCATCCATAGATACGGTGCTTAAACATGCAATCGTATTATGAATGACGACGTCGATGTCACATCAACACGACAGCTAAAAATTTTTACTTGTCTAGTCTTTGTCGACAGAAATTGAAAATGTCTTGAATTAGAAAATACTAAAAGGCTCTTAATAATAAATAATTGTTGTCGGCAAGACAAGAGAAAAGTTTTTGCTGTTGTCGATATCGTCATTCATAATATGGGCGATGGTCTTGGTGGCCAGTTGACTCCAAAATATGAAATTTCGCGGTATGGAAACTTCTCATGCAACAAAGGCTCCAGTAGCCATTTCTTTATGAGTAGGATCGGCACTCAGGAGATGACCCCTACATAAGCAGTGCATTGCGCTGGAACTGGGCAAGTAGGGTATAGTGTTAAGACGACAGATGAAGACAGATAGAAATTTTTTATTTATATACTTCGCTAGTGAATACCGACGAAGGAAACTGCTGTACTCTGGTGTTAATCACTGTCGGTACTATTCAGCGATCACCGCTATACATTCGCCATTGACACAAGCCGACAACGTTTACCACAACCCTGCGCTAATGCAGATCAAAAAAATTCGACACCATTTTCATGACTGAGTACGGAGTCGCATTCGTGACATAAGGCATCGTAGTCTACAGCCAAGAGGAACCTTTTTTTGAAACCACATATCGTCTAGTTCATACTCTTCAATTGTAGACCGAATATGCGCTACAAGGCCTGATCTATCAATAACGCTTCCAAAATCGATTTCCGAACTCGACGACCACAATGCTTGCAAGTGGGCACACTCGTGGTAGATTTCAAGTCTTTTCTTTTTTATGGAATCAACAAATTCAAATTAACCGAAATACTTGAATTAACATCAAAGATATATTCGGCAGTGGGCACTTTGCTATGATGCACGTGGTCAGGCACACCTTTAAAAATTTTTCATCGCCATCCGATCAACACAATATTTTGTCATTCAAAAATCAAACAACCTGAAGGAATTTTTCACTTTAACCCCTGAGATTTCTAATATTTTTACGTACAACATTTCGTGTTTTCAAAACCTCCTGTCTGGCAAGGCTGTCTGTCAGCTGTTCAGTATCTGCCATTTGCAGTGTTCTTCTTCCAGTCTCTTCTAAAGGCTTAATATTCTCGCTAGTTCGTTGCACATTAAGTCGATTACGTCGGCCATAATATCCTTGTAATACTCAAAAACGTGACCACTTTGAACTATCACAGTAGTTAAATTAAGAATACTGCAGATGGCAGATACTTAACAGCTGACAGACAGCCTTGCCAGACAGGAGGTTTCGAAAACACGAAATGTTGTACGTGAAAATATTAGAAATCTCAAGGGTTAAAGTGAAAAATTTCTTCAGGTTGTTTGATTTTTTAATGACAAAATATTGTGTTGATCGGCTGGCGATGAAAAATTTTTATCGTACTAAAAAGAAACCACCATATTGGAACGGATAGATTGTGAGTAACATTTTTTATAAGTCTTAGTGGATTATCATGATATTATTACAATTAAGTTCTTAAAAAGTTCCCAAAACTGGCACTCGGTTTTCGAAAGAGGAAACCTAAGCCACTTCCATTCCTGCGGCCCAGTTAGAAAATCCGTATTTTAATCATCTGGCTTATGTATCAACTGTCAGCTATTTTTTTTATTCAATTCTGCGATTGCCTTCCTATAAATTGCTGGTGTATACCGCTCCTTCAAAATTCTAATACATTTAGTTTTCACAAATACATACATCCAGCCCGTAAATGCAGCATAAATTAAAGAAAATGCGACAAAAAACAAACGGCAAAGCTGGTACAATTTGCAACAGAAAAAAAAAAGAAATCAACAAACTAAAAGCAAGTAAAAATATTTATTTTCATTGTTGTAAATGTGGCCAATGCAAGCAATAATTCGGTGCTATTTTGTGCCTTCTCCCAACGTTGCCAAATGCAGAGACAGACTGACATATAGACACAGTTTGTTGTTTCGTTGCATTTCGGATTTAAAATTTAAAGTCAGCATGGATAGACTGAACAATAGATAAGTGAAATAAAAATTACCGTAATTTTTATGGGTTTAGTTGCTGTTAGTTGTTGTTTTTTTTTTAATTTCTTTTGAATACAGAAGCTTGTAAAAAAACTGCAACGAATTGATTCATGCTTTTTTTAAGTGGTCGTCGACAAATACTAGAATCTCAACTCTTTACACACCCACTATCTGGATCTGGCTGGTAAGCACTCTATTATACAACTAAAATGTAATTGGAATAATAAAGCACATTCTTTCCATTTTTGGCAGCTGTACTGGAGTTTAAAGCAGTAGACTACTTTTTTTCTCTTTTTATAATGCCTATAGGTAAATTTAAATGGCTGAAAGAGAATTTCTTTTAAAATCTTTGTCATTATAAAAACTAGAATAATAGTTCTAAAGAAACGAAAAAAGGAGAAAAGACCAAATTTACACATATTCAATGATAAAATTAGTGACGAAGAGTTATTTATGCCAGTGTTGGCGACTTTGCTGGCCTTAAAAAAATTAAATGCGCAAAATAATTTTTTTTTAAATTGCTTGCCTTTAATTGCTCCAGTACCATTTGACAACACGGCAAGTCTAGCGTTTATGTTTGGATATTCTTGTTCACCTCTATGGTTGTTAGTCCACTTTTACACACATCAGGTTTTCTTGATCAGTCTTTTTTTCAATTTTCTTTTAAACCTGCATTTACACCAACATTTTGTGTCAACATGTTTTATTATCTATGCTTTCAACTTTAAATTCTTTTTGACAATATGCAGCCAACTTCAAGTATAACATTTTCTTAAACTTGACATTCAGGTTGAAGCCATGGGTGTGAAGAGAGCGATGCATGAGCTTGCAGTTTTGGCATAAATAATTCCGTAATCATGCGTCTATAACTTTCACCGTTGACATTCGTCACCTGGCCTCGAGAATTTTTGAAAAAAAGGTCCAGTTATCTCATACGTGAATAAGGCGCACCAAACAGTTACCCTGGGGCAATGTAATGGTTAGTGAAGTTTCAATCGAGGTTTCCAATATCTTGGAAACCAGTTTTGCTGGTTAACGTGGCCGTTTCAGAGCAAAAAAAAAAAAAGACGCTCGTCGTTCAAAAAAATAAAAAAAATGGGATCTACAATGCGAAAACGCTCCAACATCGTTTCACAAAAATGTTTGCGTAAATTAAAGCCACTTTCTTTCAATTCTTGAGCGATTTGAATTTTAAAAGGATGGAACTTTAGATCCTTTTTTAAAATTTCATGAATAATCACTCTTGGAAATCCCAGTGAGGCTGCTCTTTTCCATATTGAAAGTCGGGGATTTTCACGTAAACTCCTTTCAACCAGTTCAATGTTTTCGCGAGTCCTTGAAGATTGAATGGTTCCTGGGCGTGGGACATGCATACCCGAAGCAGTTGTGCGGAATCTCTGCACAAAAAATTAAATATACGCTCGGACCATCACTTGTTGGCCAAATACCGAATTTTAAACAAAATTTTCGATGAGCAATTGCGTAAGAATCGTTACTCTTAAAAATGTCTCCACAGCGAACGCGCGATGCTCACTCGACTATTGCGACATCGTGACTCACAAATCCGGACAATCGATAATTCCAACGGTTACTTTTTGAAATAATCGGATATAAAAATATAAATTTGCCACCAGACACCCTGTATCACATATTTTGTCATTATATGTCTCTTATTGGCATTTGTTTAATGCTAAACGTTGCCAGGCTTCTGACCATTTTAACAGATTGATTACAAACTACAATAATGCTAAAGGCTGCCAGATATTTTTTTTTAAATAAGCATAAACCCTCTTAAGGCCATTTTATCATCATCGTTGCTTAAATTCCTGTGCAAACATGTTATTTAATGACCGTAAATTTAGCAAATTTATGGCATGTAAAACGAATGTATGTAAGTGTGTGTGTGTGCATGTGTCATTAAATTCTAACACTATTAGGTGACATTTTCAAGTACCTCCTCGTGTTATATTTAAAACCATGCGAAGGGAATCTAAATCTAAAGTACGACATATAAAACATCTCCGTGTAGATTATCTGGCTTTTACTGCTGAAAGTTACGGCATAAAGCGTTTGGGGTCTTTGTATTTGTTTCTTTGCTTGTTTGTGAGTGTGTGTGTCTGTTTTTTTTTCTGTATGCGACTCAAGTTTCATATTGTGCTCAAATGCATTTGGGAAACAAATAATACAAATTCACATGACTGTTAGTTGCCATTATAAGCGTTCACATAAATTTTGTAATTTGCTTACATGCTACAAAATTGAGATAAAACGCAAGCAAAAATATATATTAAAAAAAAATGTGCGACAATTCACCAAGTGATACTAAAAACTAGGAGTGTAGTGTCAATTCACCGCCACTTTAATAAATAAAACAGGGGAAAAAAAGTTGAGCAAACAACACATATAAACAACCAAATGCAAAATGTAAAAGTCAACAACAGCAGCACCAACAACATCATCGTTGTCGTCATTCTATTATTTTGTTATTGTTGTTTTTGTTGTAGGTGAGAATGTGAAATATTATACTTGCTAAATATGCAACCAGATCGCATGATTTCGGTTAATACTTTTCTGTTGCAACCCTGCAAACATGCACTTAACGCGTTAAACAATAGATTTCTATGAAACGGATGCATTCATAACTGAAATTTGATTATAAAAAAAAATAATAATAAAAGGAAATGTGTTGAAAAGTTACGTTAAAAAATTAAAAGTCATTTCGTTAGTTTTATTGCTTGAAATAACGACAAACATTTTCGCTAAATTATTTATTATGTGTTCTTGATGAACGCTCTTCATCATCTGCATAAGATTCAGTACAATTCGATTTTCGATCGCTGCTCAATTGAATTGATTTTATCATTGTCAGCCCTCTCCATATGCAACCCATATGAAGCTCTCGAGTTACCAAAAAATCACTACCGGCATCGTCATAAAAAGGACAGCATGTGAATGTGGATGATCAGGAAAACGCCGTAACTAATTAATGGTGAGGTGAAATGGCAACACTAATAATGCAAAGCTTTTCACCACTGCACGATTACTTTTAGGCGGCGAAAGATGGCAGCCCCATCATTCTAATGATTAACGAAACGAATAAAGATATGCGACGATAGATTTAGAGCCATGACTCCAAGACAGTTTGTTGGAATGAGATTTAGATTTAATAAAATCTCACTAACCCGGCGATATTTCTGCCGTCCACCATCATACTCGAAAGGACATACATGAAAAGAAGCTTGAATTTATGCACACGAGGTCTTGTAAATTCGACTGCAATTTCGGTCGAACCGCTATGCAGCTCGAATTCGGAGGAATTTATCTAACGAATTTATTTATCCTGTGGCTCATATCTGTAAATGATGTGAAAACTTACCGCATCGAAAATGTATGTTAATAATTAAGGATGTCATACTACTTATTGTAGGGTAATGTATGGGATAATATGTTGTTTATTATGAAAATGTAATAAACGTATATTCTGAATCATCCTGTGTTATACAGAATGAGGACAATATATTCGATATGAGAAGTTCTCACTTCAATTGAAGAAACGAAGTACTGATTCTAGCAAAAGGATTTGTGAAGAATTTTTCTTCAGCAAAAAAATCACATTTCCAGCAGTAGTCGATCCATCACCGCGAAATTTAGCGAGAGTTGACTATATTTTTGTTGCGATGGTAACAGTAGGTTAGGTCGAAAAGAGGGGGCATGAGTTATCCCAATCCACTCAGGCTTACACTTAGACCTCTTAGTCCTGTTGTGCGCTCTATTGTAAGGAGTTCCCATTCTACCATAGGGAGCCTACATTAATGCCGCGAAAACCTTTGAGTTTGGTTACGTTATGAGCCTAGTTTCCTCAATGTATCTTCTTAAGTCCCTCCAATTAGGACCCCTAAGAAATTCCATCTCCTGTAGAATCTCCTGAGTAAATGTTTGTCTTCTGACTTGGCTAAAAGCTGGACAGTAACACAAGTAGTGCTCGAGTGATTCGTCCTCTTCCTGGCAGGCCCTGCATGTTATATCGTTAACGATACCCATTCGTGCCAGGTGATTTCTTAACTCTGTCCTGTTATTAAATAAACCAGTCTTTGTAGTGCTGGCCTACTAAATGTTAGGATCTCTTTTGTTCTGTTACCATCTGAGCCCCCCCATAGAATTCTAGTCACCCTACCTACGGTAGAGTGCTACCAATCTCTTGTGTTCCCATTCTTTCAGTTCGTTCTTAAAAACCTGAAATGGCTTTGGATTTTCTAGTGTGATGTTTGCCATTAATGATGGTAACACTTGGCAAAACATTTTATTTCCAAAACATACAAAAAAATCAATGTTCACTACCACCTCTGCCGCCCTCAGGAATCACACCTGTGTAGCCCTCGGAGACACACAAATTGCAATCTTATTCATATGGTACCGCCAAGCCATAATCTTACATCTTGCTAAGGTGTTCGGGCCCGTCTTAAATCCTTTTTACTTCCGAGGAAAGCATCATCGTCAGCACCAAGAGGAACCAAAGTTCAAAGTCGTAAGACTTATCCCTCCTGACACTCCCAGCACCAACAACACACTACGACAGCCAACACATGGACTCATTGAAAAGACCTCAACCAACATCTGGCCACAGCATCAGTTAGACAAAGGGGAAGAACGAGGTCCGCCACTCGCCATCAATTAGATGAACGTGCATTAAACAGAGCTTCGCCAGTGAAGCAGATGTTTCACACGCGCCCAGCCAAAAGTTCCTCGTTGTTTGGCAACATCGTCGCTTCACCCCCGAGCAAACATCATCTGTGGGGCTCAACCAGATCCCGTGGCACCAGTGTAAGGAAATTGGCTACGCCACGCAGGTCAAACCAATATAGTTTTGTAACCTACTATTGATTTTTGATACTTTGTAATGGCGGGACCCAGGTATCCTTCTGACTGTATTTCTTTTCCTGATACAGGCAAAAGCCTACTACTTTTTATACACTTATATGCACCCCCGTTACTCTGCTAATGCAGAGATGGGGCAGTAACATATATGTAAGTAATATGGGCTATCGGCAAAAGCAACGTCAGAAAACCGATAGCCCTTTTCCCCGGAAAGCACTGCAACGAGGCGTTACGACTTACCAAGTTGCCTAATGTGCCCCCGGGGGCACAATTTTTGTCAATTATTTTCCACAGCGAGTCGGTTGATAATTTTATAGCATCTATTTTCTAAATATGATAAATGGCTAATGTCTGCCCCGCCTACGAGTTACTTGTTTCATTCGACCAATCTAGTATCCGACTAGGTTTTCCAACAAATCTGGTCGTATGGTATTAATTCAGGCTTTACTATTAATTTTCAATGATTGAACATTATCGGCGTGGATGAGGGGGTAACTGAAGAGGACCGTTTATAGAATTAAAGTTGCCACCAAATTCGTTTTGTTATGAGCGCTTTATGAGAAGTTGTCCCGACTTGTTGCATGGAAATGTCGTCGATATTTAGCCGACTATTAGTTTTGAATACAAGAATTCTGTCGGCATGGCTTGATAGCGCTCATTTTTCACCATAGCGGCAGATACAATACTTCGCGATACAGCAGAAATATTCTTTTCGTTATGTATGAAATTAGTGCGACAACGATCTATAACTGAACAAATTGCTTGAACACAGTCCCGATTATGTTAAGCGTAAAATGGACGAAGTGTTTAATAAATTTAGCGGGAACATGTTTTCTTTTCCAAATAAATTTCCACAATTTTGATGCGATATCCTAAGCGATATTTGAGGCGTTTAATGCTTTGTGATGACTTGTCAATAAATATCAACACTGTCAAACCATGACATTTTTAGCTGCCAAACCATAGTTATCGATTAAAAACACACCCAATAAAAATCACAAAAATTATTTTACGTCTATATCATTCGATATAATTTACACCAGATTACAGTTGTGTAATGCAATTCAAGCGATCATAATTATGTTTTGGCAAACATCATTTTTAATTTAAAATACCGATCTTTCCATTCGCATAGACCTGCATATGATTTGTTAGTGTTCTCTGTACGTATGGAGGTCGGCCTTGTTGTTGTAGTTGCCATAGTATGCAAATTACTATTTTTCTGTGTGTTGTATCGGGTGTTTTTTATAGAGTGATACAAGTTTAAATCATAATAAAACATAGTAATATATTTTTTATATCAATGAAACGCTCTTTATTGGATAGAAAATTTTATGACATTAATGTTTAAATATGATTTCGGCCATGTGGCCGCCACGGCTGGCGCGTACAAGGCGCAATCTGGAACACCAATTTTCACAACCAGTTACATTCTGACCATCATCGTTTTTGAAGACATATGGGCCAATGACTCCGCCAGTCCATAAAGCGCACCAAACAGTAATTTTCTGTGGATGTAATGGTGTTTCGACAAAAGCTTGTGGATTCCTCTCACTCTAAATGCGACAATTCTGCTTATTTACGTACCCATTCAACCAAAAATGGGCTTCATCGGAAAATAAAATTTTGAATGGCTGAAGTGCAGGATAAGTTTGAAGAACAGAACCATTATTTTGATTAAAAATTACCACAATTTGCACGCGTTGCTCTGGAATAAGTCGATCCATAATGAAATGCCAAAGCAAATGAAACAAAAAGAAACTATCAGCAGCGATGCCAACTCAAAGTGGTATCACTCTATAAAAAAACACCCTATACAATTGTTATCTCTACGAAGACAACTCAAACGGAAAAACAATTCAAATCTAATGCCCAGAAATATGATTAACATTTAGCAATAAAATACTTTTGAATATTTTTATATGACTCCACTCGTACCTGCTGCCGTTCGTTTATTCGCTACTGCATTGTTCAGGTTGAGTCATTTGGTGACACATTTTTATTAATTTATTTTTATACAAATTCTCGGTAATGTTTGGCTGTTTTAAGAAAAATTTACAATAAAAAATGTAGTCTTTAAAGTTTGTAGAATTTGAATCTTATTTAAACTTCTTTATCTCTCGTTTATTTTTATAGGTACGTAAATGAAAAAATTTGCGCAGGCTACGGGATATGATTTTTAATTCAAGGTAAAATTGGAAATATTTCTAGACTACGTTTTGAAATTCTAAAACTACTAAGACTTGAATGGCGTATGATTTGGTAAATAATTTTTTATATAGTTGAAAGGTCAACGATAAAATGATTTGAAAAAAAAAAAAAAAAAGTTTAAAGTTTTTTTTTATAATAACAATGGTAGCAGTTGGAATCACTACTTTTCGACATGTTTTTCTCCTTTCCTCCTGTCGAATACGGAAAACTGGCTAATCGCAATGTGCTGTGGAAATTCTGAAATTTTATGAAAAATTTCAGTGCAAGAAAGTGTGTGAAATCTAAAGTAATACTGTCTTCAGACATGCATTTTTAATTCGGCCAATTTTAATTGAGCAATTAAATCTAGGGTTCACACATACGCAATTTAGCTGACTCAATTATCATTTGACAGCTAAAAAAAAAACATTGTTCTTATTTGTTTCGTGAATGTTCTTGTTTGTAAATTTTAAAAATGGATTTAAATTTTGGTTTAAAAGAAATTTTACTTGCATATAATAGAAATATGGATCTCTTGGAGTCATTGCGATCGATTTTTGATAAAAAAATTATCAGTGCTTAAAGAAAAAAGCAAACTAACCGATTTTACAAGATTGGAGAATTTGCTTGACATATTTATTTATTTATTGGAGGACAGTGTGTTTGAAAATTCAGTTTGTTTTGTTTATATGGATGTATAAATTTTGACGTTTGTTTCGCCATTATAGGAAATTTTTCTGCTCACTGAACACAGTTCTTAATAAACATACTTATTATTATCAGGGTTGCAATTCAAGTTTTACGCAATTAGTAAGACAATTAACTAGTAATTGCTCAATTTATTAATTTACTTATTGTATGACAAATTGTGGTCAATTAAGGCCTTAATTGCAAAAATGGCCGAATTGCGCAATTAGGAAGTATATCTGAACACGGTATAAAGCAATATTTATATACTGGAGTTCTGTTACCTTAATTGCGTCATATGAAAATTACAAGTTTTGCAAAAATGCTCACATAATAAACGACGAAAACTCGCCAGACTTAAATTAAGCTCGATAAAACTTTAATGTTATTGAAAACAATTTATTAAAAATGTGGGGCCACAGTGTAAAAAAAGGTCACGTGCCCACAATGTTGGGGTCCAATTAACAGGTCTTAAAATCAATTTATCGTCAAATTTTGATTCTAATAATCTATATCTTTATAGATAGAAAATTTTATGACATTAATGTATAAATATGATATCGGCCATGTGTCCGACACGGCTGGCGCGTACAAGGCGCAATTTGGAACACCAATTTTCACAACCAGTTACATTCTGACCATCATCGTTTTTGAAGACATATGGGCCAATGACTCCGCCAGCCCATAAAGCGAATCAAACAATAATTTTCTGTGGATATGACTCCGCGGTCAATGAGATTTATATATTGAAACAAAATGTCGCTGATCATGTTGATCTAGTCATGTCAATTGACCGTAACCCCAGTGCCGGTCTCAGTGTAAACCGCTCCAAAGGGTATATTTTTCTGAGAAGTCCTTCTTATGTCTCAATGTTGTTGAGCAGCAATTCCGATATTTTATTGCTGAACACAATTTTGTAATAAAAAATCAGCTCATTTTCCAATTTCCGTAGAGCCGGATTGGCAAACAAACAACGCATATGGCGGACGGAATGAACACTAAATCCTGCAACGGACAGTGAATAGATATATTTTAGTTTTGTTCTATCATTGTCGTTTTCACTGGCGATATTCCCTGCAGTCATTCGCATTGTTGGTGTTAAGTGGTATAAAATCTATAGAATGGACAATTTCGTGTGCATTAAAAAATGCGCCAATTGACCACGGATTTTCAAAGAAAATCTGGATAACCGGCAAGTGTTTTTAAGTGTCAATTTAGTCATTATAAATTGCAAGGAAGTGCTTATCATATACATGCAAGTCGAAATCAGTTTCGAAAATAGGGTTCGATTTGTCAAAACTCGTTATCAGTACGTCTAATGTGGAGTTATGTGTCTTTCAAAATATTTATTAATATATAATATCAACTTTTTAAGCTTAAGGTCTCTTTGTTTTTATAAAACTATAAATTGATTTTTCAATATTTCGTCGGGCCTTTGTGTGACTGCTTCAGGAAATTAATTATATTGAAAAAACAAATTATAATATTATAAAAATAAAGAGACCTTAAGATTAAAAATATTAGTGGATGTTATTAATTAAAAAGAGGTCAAAACAGTAGAATAATTATACATGTATTCATTTTTAAACAGCTAAAAATTTGACATGTTAAATTTACAATATATTATTATTTTTATTATTATTAGTTTTTAAATATTGTTTTCGGGATTTTCACAAATTTCTCAAAATACTGCTGAATCTGGGTATTTTTGTTCTTAATATTATTAGAGATAGGTGGCAACTCTTGTTTATAGGTCCAATGTTTTTGGGCTCGATTCTAGCCGAGTACTGGACGTTTTTTTGCAGACTAGCAAAAATTGGCTTCAAGCTTCGAATATATCTCACAAGTCCATATATAAAACTTATCCAAATTTTTAATAATTTCACATATTTCAATATCTTTAATTTTATGATTATCATATATATCTGTGGCATATATTCCGAAGTAAATTGTATTAATATCTAATTAGTTATTCCCCTCTAGTATTTATAATCCACCAGACAAAAATCTGCATAATGAAAAAACATATTTAAAAAAAATATAACCGCTTAAGTATTTTAGCCATCTGGCCATATGAAAATCGGAAACTATATACTATATATCGTCACTGTCCTTGTATGAGCATAATACTTTGAAATTCGAAAATATTGATTCTGTTTCCAAAGAAATACTCTCCCTTAGTCTGTAATTATATGTATGTCATTAATATCAGACTGGAACACTTGTGTGATTATATTCTTTAGAAATTGAAAATTTCGAATAACCTTTTGCTATACCTCAACCCTTAGGGAAGTGGTCAGGCGTTGTCAGAAGCAGTTAAGTGTTGCTTGGAAGGAGCACCCATCCTACTTTTAATATTGTCTTCACATGGAACAATATGTTGCCAGTACTATGGGATTTTTTCTATTGATTAATTTTTTTAATTAATTTCTATTTCAATTGCAAAACTAATGCAACTAAAATGCAGACTGATAAATTGAAAACATCCCGCTTGCGATGTTATTGTGTTGCTAACTGATTTGTATAGAATTTGGATAGCAGAGAGAAAACTATTATGAATAAATATATTGTTAATTATTTATAATTGTTGTATAGTTGTATACAAATGAGAGAAAAAAATCTAGAAAACAATAGCTAAAAGCCAGACAAAAATAAAAGCATTAATACATCCGTACAAACTGGTACTTTTATTAAAATGAACAGCATCATGTAAAACGTTTTTTTTAATATCCTCTACATGCCGTTTAAATTATTTGCAATTGTCACCAAGTAAATAAATATGTATGTATGTGTGAATGTGACGAAGGCAACAATACGGCGGATGAGGCTATTAAACGACGAAAAAAAACTTTTAATTAAAACTAAACATTAATAGTCCTGTTCAATTGTTACGCAGAAAAAAAACGAATTTAATAATTTTTGTTCTCATATCTTTTCATCTTACAAATTCTTTATATGCTCACTCATAAAATATTTTAATTAGTTTTAGAACGATTAATTTGTGGTTGGTTTATTTTAAACATTCCCTTTCAACATTTTATGTCAAATGGCGGGCACAACAGTACAACGCAAATAAAGAGTGGACAGAAAATAAGAGAGAGAGAGAGAGAGAGAGAGAGAGAAGAAAGCACACAAAATTACAAACACATTTTAATTAAATTTAAATTATCTCTTAACATGCAGCTTAACATGTGCAATTTTATTTTTAAAATAAACATAAAAGTTAAAAATAAAAATGTAAAAAACATTTCAATTGCGCCTGCAATTAAAAAAAATTAATTTAACAGTTAATGTTTGTGGAAGAAACATGCAAAGTGAAGTGGAAAACATCCACCACAAGTTGGCGACAAACCAAAACAAAGTCTGGATATATTTCTTTAACACATTTATTAGCTGTTTATTAAACGTTGTCAAATAAGATTTCCCCTTGCACAAGCTGTTTCATAATATTCTGCGGTGCCCAATTTCCTCCCCTCACTATACACACACAATAGCATAATTAGTTGAACAAAAAAAACTTAACACACGCTGATAAGTAAAACCTGAAACTTTAATTGTTACTAATTGCTGACTTTTACATATAAATTGCATTTGCCATAAAGAAATAGGGTGTTGGCCGTGTGCATACTGATAAAGCCAACCCTTTTTTCTTTAACACGCGGCTGCTTAATCTCTTAATGGATCAAAAGCGTGGAAATGTACGAAAAGACTTTTTCACTACTCTTTTTCCAGGCTGCAACTGTCACTTTTACTTCCGTTAAAATTACTGAAAGATACTAAGGAAAAACGAAAAATTCCTTTTATAAATTTATCAGAAAGATAGAATTGAATAGAAATGATTTACAAAATTTAAGATTCTAAATCTGCAGTGTACGCAACACTTACACGTATAATTAAAGAAAAAGGTAACATTGCGAATGGTTATCCGACATCTCATGTCATATTTGGTTTAGAAGCAGGCCGGTTTTGGCTAAAAAGAAACAGTAAAGGAAGTGCGTGTGCAAAATGCAATTGTTTAAAGACGTCTTAAATACTAAAAATCATATAATTGGCACACTCTTGATTGTTATTTTCTATTAATAATTTGCAGACTGCAGATTTGAACTTTGAAGCATTAGACACAATAACGACAGCAGGCTACACGAACGCCGACTACAAAAGTCGTTGGCTACAAACGTCGCCTCGTAGTCAGCTACGTAATTATTTTTAGAACAACACTACCAAATCAACAACCATGTGTTGCTGTTTGTCATAGAATTCTCTTCATACGCCAGTGTAGCCGCTTTAATATATTTAATACTCTTAAATAGTGTTATTCCAATAAAATATATTCAAAGTCCATAGCATATGACAAGAAATCATTTCATTAACTTATAAATAAAGTTTGCTGTTTCTTTTTGTATAATAAAACAAAATATTTTCAAGTTTACAATAATTTAATTCGTTTATATTACACTGGCAACATTGCACTTACTCATTGTCGCTCACCAAAATAGAAATCAGTTTAATTTGACTACAACCACAAAAACAGCATGGACAACAACCCGTAGTCGTGTCGCCTGTAGTACTAAAAATAATCATTATTGTATACGCACATGCATTCTATATTTGGCAAGTTGTAGTCTGTAGTCTGCTGTCGTTATTGTGTTTAATGTTTGAGCCTGTTAAATAATTTCGAACTTGGTAATTTATTTGATTTTCTTCTCCAATTTTAATAATGAGTTTTTCATAGCAAATTATATAGTTATTGCCTGAGCTATAAATAAAGTGTTAATTGCTATGATCTTCACAGCTCATAGTTGCTAATTGTCTTCAGTGCCATTATTTTAAACTTTTTTGGATCTTCATGGGAAAACTGTTTTATATATATATAAAAACAAACAACGCAACAAAAATAAAGTTCAGAGTCCGTTGAAAATGATCTTACAAAACTGCGATTGTAATATGTGTCAATTTTCTTGTAGAACATAATAAAAATATAAAATAGTTCTTCCGAAGATATGTTCATTAAAAAATGCGTTTATAAAATGTATTATTTCCACATCAATTTAAAGTACGAATAATATTTAAAATTTAAAATTTATTATAAGTGCAAAATATAAAAATTCTGTGAATTTCCGACTACGATATCTCTCCAAAAACTTAACACAATGCTAATCGATCTAATTTTTTCAGTTCTAAAAAGAGATTTTAAGGATCACAAGAATTGTCAAAGAAAAGAACTGTTCGAGAAATTTAATAAAATTTAACGAATTTAAAACAAAATTAAAAAAAAATTAATTTTTATTCCCGGATTTGAACTTAAGATTGAATAATAATTCTTTACAAAATTAAAAAAAAAAAATTATTCCTAAATTCACCGATTTCAACTTGAGCCTGAATAATAATTCTTTTCTTAGTGATCTTAAAAATCAAGTGAGAAGAATTTTCAGAGTCATAAGAAAAAGAAAAGTACGTTTCGAAAAATTTTAAAATATATAACGAATTTAATACAAAATTAAAAAAAAAAATAAATAATAATAATCATAATAATTTTGAAATTCGCGGGTTTGAGCTTGAGCTTGTATAATAATTCCTTTCTTACTATATAATCCTGTAAATTCGAATAATAATATACGCATCCATGTTTATAAAATACAACTTTTTTGATTCTCTTGGTCCAACACGCCGGGTAGAAACCCTACATATGCAGTGCATTGTGCTGGAACTGGGAAAGGTGGGGATAGTGTTAAGAGAACAGATGAAGATTGATTGATTGAAGAGAAGATCGAGAATTTTTTTGTAGCTATTTTTACTTTGACGCTGGATTTTTTTGCTGCAGGTAACGACGAAGGAGGATGTTGCACTCTGCTCTTGAGTATATGATGGTGTTATTCATCGTCGGCAATGATCAGCGACCAGTGCTATGCCTTCGTCATTGAGACAAGCCGACAATATTTAACTCAATCCTGCACTAGTACAGGTCAGAATTAGACACCATTTTCATGACTGAGCGTAGAGGCGAACTCGGGATTGTAAAATTAGCAACAAATAATCGTCATTATAAAAACATAAATTCTTTTTTATTTTTTTGTAGTCTAAACATTTGCGCCCGATAAATTCGGATTGTCTAACCACACTTTTACTAACGTTTGAACCACCACATTTTGTAGGAAGTTTTAGCTCTCTTTAACACGCTCCATATTCATATCATATCGATATCAAACCCTTCACTAAATAAATGACACTTCAGATGGCAGATGTATATAACAGCTGACAGTATTGCCAGATCGGCCAGCGATCTAAAAACCAGCCCATAGTATGAGCATTAGACATGTTGCTATATCCGAACCAATTCATATACTCTCCCTTCATGAATCACTGGCGAATAAAGGCCACTCTTAATTTAACAAAATATATGTAAAATGACGTTTTGTTTTGCTAAAACAGCAAATATTATAAACTTGATATCCATAAATAGATTTCAAACATGTACTGGGTCGGTTTGCGCCATTTCATTTGGAAAAGCTAAAAGTGTAAATAATTTAATACAACAGAATTAATAAAATATGTGCTAAAAATAGTATGTACAACATAATAGGAGAGAAACACAAAAGCTATTGAAACAAAAACACAAACAGAGTGTCCATGCACGACATTGCACTTGAAGTCTTAATGATAATCACCATTATTCCCACTCCACTTCCCCCGTTAAACACAGACAAACAAATTTAAAAGAGTTTCGTGTGGCATCAAGAAACGAAGGGAGCCACACTGTAATGAATGACTGAGCATGCATATTTAAATATTAAATTATGCAAAAGTAACAATGCAACTACAAAAGTTACAGCAAAAACATGCAACAGCTATAAGTGGACTTATAAGACTATAAAAATAGTATTTTGTTGTACCCTCTATTAAGATTCTATTGCAAAAGGAAGAGTAGCATAACTTTTGCTGGAAAGGCATTTACACTCCTCAAAACATTAACGTCATCATCTAGAATAACGTCATTGTCATTGCAAAACACGGGCTGGATGTAAAGTTCTCTCAAATAAAAAGTCGTTCTGAAATATACGACAATTTTTACGAAAAAATAAGTAAATAAATAGATAAGATAAAAATAAATAACTGCTCAAACATATAAATAAATGAAATATGGGATTAAATAAAAAATTTTTATATAAAAATCAAATTATAATTAAATAAAATATTTTTGAAGTTTACTTACTTAAGCATTAAACACAATAACGACAGCGGACTACAGACTACAACTTGTCAAAATTAGAATACATGTGCGTATATGAGAATGATTATTTTTACTACCGCAGACAGCACGGCTACTGGTTGTTGTCCATGCTGTTTTTGTGGTTGTAGTCACATTAAACTCATTTCTATTTTGGTGAGCGACAATGAGTAAATTCATTATTGCCAGTATAATATAAATAAATTCAATCATTGTGAACTTGAAAATATATTATTTTATTATACAAAAAGAAACAACAAACTATATTTGCAAGCTAATAAAATGATTTCTTGTCATATGCTATAGACTTTAAATATATTTTATTGGAATAACACTATTTAGGAGTATTAATTATATGAAAGCGGCTACACTGGCGTATGAAGAGAATTCTACTACAAACAACAGCACATGGTTATTGATTTGGTGGTGTCGTTTTAAAAATAATTAAGTAGCTGACAACGAGGCATCGATTGTAGCCAACGGCTTTTGTAGTCGTTGACAACGTGTAGGCTGCTGTCGTTATTGTGTTTAATGCTTTACATACAAGTTTCTTAAATTCTGACGGCCATTCTGATTGATGGACTCTTTCAAACGATATATTTTATTTATTTAATTATTTTCAAACATGAGTTCTGTCGTGTGATGAAATATTTGATATTTTCAATATATCGCGGTGACGGGTTAACAGCTGCTTCGAGTTCTATATATATTAAAAGGACCGGTAAATGGCGTTGTATTAAAGGGAGTTAGTTGGCATCGTTAGATTATGATGGATAACACCGAAACTTAAGGCACTTATCCTCCGGCAGCGTGCTTGCAATCAGTTCCAGACTTACGCCAGTATTATGAATGGCGACGTCGACGTCACATCACAAATAGTTACTTGTGTTGTCGACAGAAATTGACTTCTGGTAACATGTTCTATTAATATTATATGCCTTAGAGAATACTTAAAAGCTGTTAATAATAATTAATTATTGTCGACAATTAAATGACAAGTGAACATTTTTTTGCTGTCGTATTGATGTCATGTCGACGTCGTCATTCATAATATGTAATACCTTCATCGAACCTGTCGAAAATGTGTAAAAAATGTTTTTTTTATCTGCTCACTCAACTCCAAACCCACCTTTCATGCTATCGGGCATGTTCTGTAAATCACGGTGATTTGAAATCGCGCAATTTTTGACAACTAGCTCCACTAATAGAAATATATTTTAGACTTTTTTGTATTTTCTATTATATACATACACACATATAGCGTCAGATATGTTATATAAAAAAAATTCTAAGTTTTAGAACGTCTTCAGGATTAATATTTACATTGGAAATCGCGCGATTTCAAATCACCGTGATTTACAGAACATGCTCGTATAAGTGCGATTTAATTTAAAAAAATTTTAATAGCCTGGCAACATTATTCGTAGGACAGCAGGCAGTAAATAAGACTTTTTCCTGTTACTCTACTAATTTTTTATTTTTATAATTAATCGAAATTTTCGCTCATTAGAGCAACTGTCAATTTGATGTGTGATTATGTATTCCAATCGATCAATATATAATATATACATATATATTGTCGTAATCTTAATTAATTAAAATTGTTGCTATTAAGCCGTAAGTGAGTTCTTATTAACTAAAAACATTCAGTTTGCAATAGGAGACTTACCGGTTTACTCTCGTATACTGTTGTAATTGCTGTTGCTCATTTCTAAAAGGGTCAAATAATGAAGGAGCCGCCACCGCCTTTGCTAAAATATTTCTTTGTTTTTCTTTTGCTTGTCATTATAATTTGTATGAAGAAAATAATGGAGGGTTTTGTTATTTACTCTTCCTTCTCTCTTCATTCTCTTAATGGAAATGCAGACATTTATTTAAATATAATTTTGCTATAACAAGACCACTTGTTGCATGGCTTCAAACCAAACGGCATTCTTTGGCAGAACATATTTGAATGCAGCGAACTTGAGGAAATAAAAAAAATTTTTTTTTTGTTATACATACAAAAATATAATTTGTTTTTTTGCAAAAAAGTCGACACAATGCTAATGAACCCATAAAATAATGGGATTTATATCGTTAATTAGTTTGATATAACTTAAGGAAAGTTTGAATATATCAGACTGCAATTCGCTGTAAAATTATCGAAAAGAAACCCAGTAACCAGTTGTAGGTCATTCCTGTTTGGGTCCACATTAGCATTGTACCAGAATTGTTGGACTGCTTTGTTAGCGAAGTGAGTGAGTGTCGACCTATTTACACTACAAAAACTTTCGGTGCCTAAACAATTCATCTGCTACCTGGTTAGCTGGACGACAACTACGGCCTGTTACCAGTTAATTAATTGGTTCTGTAGTCAAAAATAAAATTGCGGTGAAATTCCCATGGAAGCAGAGACTTTAGAGCTGCCAGATTGCAGGCAAAGAAACCCGCCTGTTAAATGTTGCCGGAAACTTATTAATAAACATGTTGTTAAACAAATGCTTATATAACAATTATAAAACAAATTTCTTCACTGTAAAACAACAATAAAAATGTTAATTTGGTTTATTTTATATATTCCGTGAAATTAGGTATTTTCGATCAATTCATTTTTCCAAAACTAGGTGAAATTAAAATCTTGAATTTGTGGTCGTTATAAGAAACAACATGTAACGAAATTTTTAAACAAACTCGATTTACATATTTGATCTATATAATTAAATTTATAGGCGCACCCAACAACTTTATTATGGAATTAAATTCGTCATTGATGTAATTTGTCTTTGAATTTTATTCCATTTCGTTATGGTTTGGTCTTGTCACTTCCATCAAACGAATTATGTGCAACGAAAAAGTGCAACTAAAGATCAATTACGATATGGAAGTCTTGATAATTAACATGAAATCTGTATAGAATATTCTTATTTGTTAAGTCTCATTAAAAAGCAAATTGTTATGCCTATTAAAATTTATATGCACTCTTCTTTTGAGTAGAAAAAAAGGTTAAAAATAATCGAAAATATTATTTGTACTGCGTAATTCACACATGAGTAGAGAGGAAACTAAAATACAGGGTAATCCCAATATGAGTGTGTTTTGGATAAAATGGATATTTTATAAATTTGCTTTACTCCCCAATATATTTTGTAGCGTAAAGCGACCAATTTTAGTCTACTAAGTGAAAGATATTAACTGTTAGTCAATATTTTCGGTTGAAACAATCCATAGAATATTGTAAAAAAATATATAACAAAATACTTGTATTTAAGTCACCCTGTTATACTTTTACCAAAGAAACATTTTATAGCCATTCCTTTTGTTGTGTTGCTATTTAAGCGTATCTCGTTTTTTATAATTGCATCTTGTTTATTACAATATATTATTGCGGTTGTTGTTTGCTACGGCATTAACTTATTGCTGGCAATAAATACTATTGTAATAAAATTTACTGTAGAAAATTATTGTATGAAGTAAACAGGGATATGCAACTTCTATGACCATAAAATTTTTTTAAGTGTATAGCTTGATAGCATGCCACGTGGCATTATGAATACAATAGTTGCCTTTACGGTACAGAAACGTCAATCTAGTTTGACATTCTCAGCTGTCAAATGAGGGCGCTATTGGCTGAATAGTAAGACGATGCCGTAAGACCCGAATTCGACTCCGCACTCAGTTATGAAAATTGTATCGAATGTTTCTGTTGTGAATTAGTACAGGATTGTGTTAATTGTTGTTGGCTTGTCTCAATGACGAAGGAATAGCACTGGTCGCTGTATGTTACAGACAGCGATTAACATCGTTATGGAAAAAATAGCTACAACGAAATTTTCTATCTTCTAATCTATCTTCATCTGTCCTCTTAACACTTTCCCCTCCTTTCTTAGTTCCAGCACAATGCACTGCATATGTAGGGATTGTCCTCTGTGTTCTGGTCATACTCATACAAAAATATATATTTTGATTGATATCGATAGTTCTCAAGCTGTTAAAAAAAAATACCCGACATGTGTCCATATACTCGTAAAGTGACTGATTTTCACTCGGAAATTTGTAGTTTGAAAAGCAAGTCCACACTAACGAATATCCGAAAATGACAAATGGTGCCACTGTTACACAATATTGCGTTTGCTTACGATGGCACAATTTGTGATAGTATACTCTCGGTTTAAGTTTTGTTAATTCGGCTTGGCAGTGGAAAAATATTGCATGTTTTTTTTTAAGAAGTCACTTCATGATGTAATAAATATAAGGTGGCATCGCTACGCCAGATGACAATCATTATTTGGTTAGATCGATGTCAAGTTCTTATGTACAACAATGCCTCGTTGTGTTTGTAAATGGTAATCATTATTTGGTTAGATCACAATCATTATTTGGTTAGATCGATGTCAAGTTCTTATGTACAACAATGCCTCGTTGTGTTTGTAAATGGTAATCATTATTTGGTTAGATCACAATCATTATTTGGTTAGATCGATGTCAAGTTCTTATGTTCAACAAGTCCTCGTTGTGTTTGTAAATGGGAGCAGTTGTAATCTTGTATTTGTAGTTGTAACGATGCTACCTTATATATATATTATATCATGAGTCACTGTTTAATTGCTTCCAAGGTATCGATAAGTGATTATATTCGACTTGTCAAGAAATAATTTGTAACATCCAGATAACTAATATATTTTGTTTCCAACAGACTTTCACAAAACGATCGGCTCTGCAGAGGAATTAATTTTCTATCCGTAATAGACAAACATTTGATGTTGCAAATGTTTTTTGCTTGTGTAAATTTTTCGCACTTTGCGCAAGCAAATATTAGCATTTAATGTGTTTGCATATCCCTGAAACACGAGTGGCACTTGTTTATCATTGAGTGCTGCTGTTGCTCTTCTCTTTCCTCCTGGCTGCCTGCTACTGTTCCTCTGCCTGATATTAACACGCAAGTATGTATTTAAATGCCTGGCTACTGCTGCATGCCATAAATAATTTTATTTCTTTTGTTTTGTGTCTTGTTTTTTTTTCTCTTCTTCTTAAAGTTCTACATGCAAATAATATAAAAATGTTTTAGCATTCAGCTAAACATTTATTTTCTACTCTGGCACATTTTTGCGTTATGACTAGTACGTTGAATAGATATGATTTTTATTGAATTCTTTTTGGTATGTTGTATCTAAAAGAACTGATAGGGTTTTTTACACTTGAGAAACGTAAATGAAATGTTTATAAAAAATATTTTCTGAATGCCAACTGCTTTATTCATAAAAATATTTTATGTTTATCAAAGACTTATATGATAAATCTTGTGTAGAGGATTGTCAAATAAAAAAGACAATAAATATAAAATATTTTTTGTGAATAAAGCCACAATACTTTGGATTTCTTTATTTATCTCTTACAGTGGATACTTTCAAGGGGCTATAGTAGGGGTGATATAATCAGAATAATTTGCATTTTTTAGTATAAAAATACTGCAGTAGTGTAATAATATTTTTAGTACAACATTAAAACATTTCTAATTTCAATTTCTTTATACTTCTATTCAAATATTTTGAATGACTTGAAGGAATCAAACGAAACTAGTTGTATTCCAAAGAGTTTTATTGAAACTCTTATACCTTGCGAATTGGAACCGATTCGGAGAGAAATCTTGAAAAAAACTATGACATGTGTAATTTTTTCAATACATTTTCAAAAGCATTATCGCTCGGTTTCACAAACTACATAATTAGCTCTTGACATTAAAATACCCCTTTGATCCCCTCTAACCAGGTCAGCATGGGTTCATTCGTTTGGGAGATATCAAAAAATAAAAAAAAAAGCCGGAAATTATATACCTGATCAATTAGATTCTTTTGTAGGAGTCGAAGAACTACATTATCGCTTATCACGTGAAGAGAATCGGTTGATTCATATAAAAATTAAAACAGTGTGAAAACTAAAATAATAATAGTGTTTCTTATCAAAGTTGCGATAGATTTGCGTTTAAAATTCAAAGGAAGTTGCGCGGATGGCCTTTAGAGTCAACTGTTTGCTGAATATTCAAATAAGACTGTTTTGGGAATTGTGGTTTAAAACTTTTTAATTTTAATCTCGTGCTGATTCTTTTTTCCAAAAAATTTATATAAAAGACTTGTTTTAGTTGAGTTTTTTTTAACGGAAATATAGAACTCTTTAAGAGAGTTTTATTTTTTATTGCGGCAACTCACTTTTGAACAGTTTGATCTGAACTTTTATGTTTTCTGTGACAAATAACTATTGAACGTGGATCACCAAAATGAGTACGATTTTAGATGGAAAAATAAAACCCCTCATTAAAAATAACTCTCTTTTTGAGGAAAATAAAAGACTTTTTAAGAGATGTTTATTTTTTTAATATAGATGTAAAACTCCTTAAAAGAGTTTTATAGGTTGTTTTTTATATAGTGATACAACTTTGAGTTGGCATCACTGCTTTATTTGACCACCCATTTAACAGCTGATAGTTGCTTTTTGTTGAGTTTCCTTTGACATTTTATTATGGATCGACTTACAACAGAGCAACGCGTGCAAAATTGTGGAAATTTTTAATCAAAATTATTGTTTGATTCGTAGAGCTCATCTATTCAAAATTTCATTCTCCGATAAAGCCCACTTTTGGTTGAATGGGTACGTAAATGAACAGAATTGTCGCATTTAGAGTGAGGAAAATCCACAAGCTTTTGTCGAAACACCTTCACATCCACAGAAAATTACTGTTTGGTGCGCTTTATGGGCTGGCGGAGTCATTGGCCCATATATCCGCAAAAACGATGTTGGTCAGAATGTTACTGATTGTGAAAATTGGTGTTCAAGATTGCGCCTTGCACGCGCCAGCCGTAGTGGCCACATGGCCGTCATCATATTTAAACATTAATGTCATAAAATTTTCACAAAGACCGTTTCATTGATATCAAAAATATATTATTATGTTTTATTATGATTTAAACTTGTATCACTCTATAAAAAACACCCTATATTATATGATGGCAAAATAAAACTCACTTTTAACGGTTTCATCTAAACTTTTATTTCTATTTATTTATTATTTTATTTTTTTTTATTTACTTTTTTGACAAACAACTATTAAACGTGGATTTACTTTAGAGATTCAGTACAAATCTATTGGTTTACAACAGTATAGGTTTCCGACAGTATAGGTTTCCGACGATTCTCATTTAAAGAGTTTTTAACTTTAAAACTTTCCGATAACTTTTATTTACAGTCCCTGTTTTAAATACACGAACTTTGGTTTCGAAAACAATTTTTGATAAATACTTTTACTCAATTTTTACCAACGTTCTCTTTTTCCGTCAATGTTCTTGTCATATTTAATTAATGGTTACACACTCATGTATTTATCTTCTAATGAAGTTAATATATTCATCGCTCTCTAATTTGATAAGATATCATATCAACTACACTTTATTGCGGAGCATATATGATACATATAAAGAATGTTTGCATAAAAATAATTAAAAAATTTTACTCTAATAAATTATTTTAAACTTAGAAACACATACATACACATTCAGTTGTCCACCGCATAGAAAAAAAAAACAACAAAAATATGTGTGTAGTCGCTAAAAATAAAATGTATAAATTAAACCTAATAAAAACACTGACCTATGACAATTGAACCCAAATTATAACTGCCACCATAAAGATCACCAGCATTCCTATTGTCTACTGGCTACGACCATGTAAAGCCTACACAAGCATAACTCGCACCCAAAAAAATAAACAAACAAAAGAAATAAATTTAAATAAATAATAGAAATACAAAATATTTCAATTGGAAATAAAAAACGTTTATTACAAAACACTAAATGTCATTTGGCCATTTAAATGTTTCCCAATACCGGCGGTAGCACCCGTATTAGTTGTATATACATACATACACATTTGGGCTATTCACACAATGTGATGTTGAGTCATAGTGTTTTAATATTTTTGAATAATTTTAAAAATTCTCTTCTGGTACTGCATATAAAAAAGTCAAGAAGTGCCTTTTACAACTGATGCAGACAGACACGAAGTTTTGAAGGACAGAGGCGTAGATATAGAATGCATGGGGAGGTACACGACTATTTACACTGGGCATTTTTCTTTTCGCTTTCCTCGTTTTCAAGTAAGCAAACGTATCTGTCTGCTTATTAATTTCTGGACTATAAAAACTTTATGCATGATCAAAAGGGAATTGAAAGATTTCTTTTATTAAGTTTCTCAATTTTAAAAGGTGCTTACAACAATGAGAGTTTTTGAGGCATTTTTATAGTTTTGTCATAAACTACGAATAGAAATCGGGGTCGGAGGACTGAAAAAAATTAAACCGCGAATTTGAAAATATAGTGAAACATTTTGCTTGTCAAACTAATGCAACTGGCAGCCACGTGTCGTTTTTCGACTTGCCGCGGCCCAAAAATTTTTTTAGCAGCCGGCAGCAGCTGTTTTGCTGGTGCAGCGAAAGACCGAATTTTATTGTGTTAAATAAAAATTAAAGTTTTATATCTTTTAAATGTTTTAATTTTTTAATTTGATAGCAAATAATTAAAATTCTACTATTTTCTTATCAGCTGATCGGGTTTTAAAATTTCACACTGAAGTGGGACAGCAGTTGTATAGCCTTTTTTAATTTTTTTGGATCAGCATTCAAGAGTCGATCCTACATATGAAAAGGAGGGGATAGTGTTAAGGGAATAGATGAAGACAAATTAGAAAATATACAATTTCTTGTAGCTATTTCTATTTCGGGAAGGTGCTGTATTCCGCTCTCTTTAGTATCATGGCGCTGCTAAGCGCTGTCGGTAATGCTTAGCGGCCAGTGCCACGCATTCGTCATTGAAACAGGTGGACCATAATTAACACAATCATGCACTAACGCGGATCAAAAAAACTCAACCACCATACCATGAATGAGTATGGGCCACCAGTCTCGAACTGTTTGGAGTTCAATTGGAAGTAGTTTCGGCTACGAGATCTGACAGGAGACTTAATTCTGGTACGACGGGTGTCAGGAGCCCCTGGAACTTAGGTTCCAGCCTGACAATGGTGCGGCCCTTCGGGGAGTCTCGTGGTGGCTGTGGTTTAAACCCAAATCGCGGGAAGAGCTTTTGCTCAGTGTGGAGTTGCATTGAAACCGGGTGCCGTCCCCATAAAACGGAAGGAGTTTTAGATAGGCTCCGCTCCTTGCCAAGGGGGAGGCCATGTCCAAATACATGGTTTCGAATTGGTACTCATGCGTAACTATTGTGTATGAGGGTGGGGGGGCGTTGTTAGACGCATTGATTCCACACGGTGTTGAGACCACCGTCAGGTTAGGCCGTAAGGCAGGAACTGACGATAAACTTATGGATATTATACCATGAATGAGCGCGTAGTTGAACTCGAACCCTATAATATTATATTATCACATATGACTTTATGACCACAGCTTGAATACCCCTATTATTTATAGCTGAAAACCAAAACAAACAGTTTCTTTCTACACCCAATATAATAATAAGGAATGATCTTAGAAAAACGCACACCGTTGCAGATCTCAGGCGATTTTCATTACAATGCATATAATTGTTGTCGTCGTCGTTGAGTAATCGATGCTACATGCGGAGCATAATTGTGATATACTACGAGTCCAAACCGCTTGTTTAGTTTGAAATAACAAACTCACACTCACTCACTCTTACAACTACATGCATACAACTTGACATGCTTGAATTCATTGTCATTATGTCTACATTAAATGTCATTTGTTACTCATAGACGTCATGAAACAACTACATGCACAGAGTGTTGTACATTTCACGTACGAGTATGTATGTGTGCGTGCGTGTGTACGTACAAGCTTATGCGGTTGATATGCTTTAATTAAGGAATGTGTAACATTTACTGGCTAGCGCAGCGCTATTTAATGGCTGTTGTCAATGCAAAAAAAAAGGTCGTTAACATTTTGAAATTTGTATTGCTGCTGCTGCGGCTGCGGTAGCAAAGAGCAAATATTGACATCAATTAAGTTAAAATTAATAAATACTTACATTCTTCTTCAAATTTATATGCTTTTCCGCTGCCATTTTTTTAATGGACAGGCGACAAAAGATCATTCGAAAAGTTCATTCACTATAAGGAATACATAAAGTTTAATATAATTTTTAGTAATTTGAATTTGAAAATATTGACTTTAACGAAGGCCCAAGCCATCAGCCAGCTAATTTGCATTTCCATAAAATTACAAACAATGGAATTATAGTTTATTTCCGTATATATGTTTGAGAATTTTTTTCTTGTCTGACTCCCTTTTATTTTCCAATAGAAGAAGTAATAAAGTCGTGCAAATATTTGTGCATTTAACAGTCGGTTAAATACTTGTAATTAGTGGAAAATAAACGAAAACATGTGCGGTTTTTGATCTGGTCGTTTGTATTGTCTGCTTTATTAAATAATGGTCATTCATTTTGTTTAACTAAAAAGTATTCTAATTTTGAAAATAACTTGTATTTAAATACATACACTGTCTCCAACAATTGTCCGTACACCAGTCAGTTGAAAATATATTTCACTGTAGCTCAAAAAATGTGCGACCGATTCGCTTCAAATAAATTTTTTTTTAAGTTTAAGAAGTTCTTTAAATAATTTTAAATGCAAAAAGCATAACCAGGTCTTACTTTTATTAAATAGAAAAACTTAAAGTAAAAACTCCAGAAAATGAACTCAAAAATTTGTCCGTACAGCTAAAATAATTTAAAATTAACTTTAAATAACATATTTTTTAATATCGAGTATGATGTCCCTTGGCAGCAATTACTTCCTTTAATCGGTTTTTCATAGATAAGGCCAGTGTAGTCGTGGTCTCTGTTTCAACATTCCGCCATTCCTCCAGGATGACATCCTTCAGCATTTAGAACTTCTTAAACTTAAAAAAAAAATTTATTTGAAGCGAATCGGCCATAAATTTTTTGAGATACAGTGAAATATATTTTCAATTGACTGGTGTACGGACAATTGTTGGAGACAGTGTATATTTTGTCCAAAAGCTCTAGAATAGCTTTCGTAGATACTGGAAGACTCTGCACTGCATTGAGACAATAAAATGTTTATTTAAATCTTTTGTTATTAAAAATTCTGCTTGAGTTCAAGGTATTTATGAACTACCTGCACTTAGTTTTAGCCATTGTTAACACATTTCATTTAAACCAAAGCAAATGTCTTATATTTGAATGGCACTTGCCAATCAACGAAATCAATTTAAGACAGTTTTTGACAAAAGATTTCCTTGGAAAATTTCTTAGCTATTGAACTTGTTCTTTTTACCTCAAGAAATTTACAGTAAAAACAATCCTAAAGAATTTGTGAAATTGTTAAGAAATTTGGTCCTGTAAGAGTCTGTTTCTTTGTTTAAGGCTCTGAAATAGTCTGTGTCAGAGCTTGAAGGAAGAAGTACCAACTGCTATAATGAACACCGCAGTGATCATTTAAATGGTATTGGATGATTAATTGCTGAGGTCTTGTTACACTAGGCGACAAATAAAGATCTTTTGAAAAGTGCAAGGTCGTGACTATTAGGGCTGTACCGAACTGAATCAAACGCTCTCAAACGCTCGTTTTTGACAAGAACCTCTAATCAAACCCATTTAAATTACATGGGTTCGTTCGGTACAGCTCTAGTGACTATATGGGTTCGACTCTACTATCAAATTGTAGTAAAACCCTATACCTACTCAGTTTGGCCGATTTGGTGACCGTTTTCTTTTTATGGGCCTCCATAGTGTCTAAATACCAAAAAATTTACATTTTTAGGCACAAGCGAGTCTTTATGACCTCGTTTTGGTATCGAGACACGTTCAGATTATATTGGTATGTTCACAAAAGTTGTTCAGCTTTACCGTGGCTACAATTTTTCCAAATATAGTGTATGAAAATTCAGGATTTTGTAAAAGTTATAATCAAAAAACTGAAAAAAAATTTTTTTTTGTTCTCTAACTTTTTTAAAAAAAACTCTGAGATAAAATACATTTCTGTCATAAAATTTTAAAAAGAAATATTCAACTTACTCTTGGCTACATTTTTGCCGAACATAATTAAGCGATATTTTTAGGTGGTGATTAGCTATTTGGCTAAAACTGATGACACCTTTTTTTGGGCATCATGCGAATATTGGGAAACCTTTGGAGGCCCATAAAAAGAAAACGGTCACCAAATTGGCCAAACTGAGTATAGGGTTTTACTACAATTTCATAGTAGAATCGAACCCATATAGTTACAAGCGTGCACTTTTTTCACTGTTGCATAGTGTTATCTATATAGTTCGATTCGAAATATAAATACTTGGAAAAGTGTACAAACTTAGAAAGTCTTGCTTTCGATTCGAATTAAATAATAACTCCGAAATTATAAGCATTTTAAAAAGTGCTATACAAAGGAAGCGGTGGCTTAAACTTTGCGGTTTTTTCGAGCACTACGGGTATATTCAAAATTATAAAGATATTTAAAAGACTGGAATTTTAACTGATATGCACAAAACTGTGCATCATCGCATTGTAGGCACTGCGGAAAATAGCGCTTGTATGGCGAATAATATGAATTTGAGGTCAGCATTTCAGCCTAATATCGGGTCAAAAAGACCTTTGCGGTACACTGCGCATATGCTGATTTCTCCAAAACAAAATTTTTGTCTCTTCGGTCAAATGGAATTAATTTTCTACGTCAATAAGCGAAATTGTCGCATATGGGATTCGAAGAACCCAAAAGCTATTGCTTAAGCATCTTTGAGCCGTACATATTTTACGGGATGCGCGCGTATGATAACATATTTTAATTTTTTTTATTTTTTTATTTTATTTTTATGTTTTTATTTATTATTATTATTATTATTATTATTATTATTATTATTATTATTATTATTATTATTGTTATAATTTATTATTATATTTTTGACGTTGATTGAATGTTATGAACTGGACGATATATGTTTTTAGGGCGTTAGCACGAGTCACACAATATGATCGATTTGACTTTATATCATCTGAAGTTCCTGGAATGCATTATAGCATGTTTTAGCGATGTCAACAGGCTATCAAGATCATGAGATTTGACCGTGTTCGTCTTACTTGTGGGCCTACGTCAAAGACAGTGTTTTTTTGAAACTGAAAAATGGACACCATTTCACGAAATCTGGTGCTTATAAGATTTCCAGCCAAAATCTAATAGATTTTGATTAGATTTCCTATGCAAAACTAAATCTAGTTACTCACTAGATATGGGCCGAAATCTACACTATTAATAGGGACAAGTGTGTTATTATTTCATAAGACACGAAAAAGTACCACCCTGTAGAAGAAATTTACTTGAAAGGGAATCTGAAGATTTTTTACGCGTCCTTTGGCAAAGCGAAACTTTTAATTTCCCGCTACACAAAAGTTAAAAATTTTCTAAAATCTATTTTTTTTTATTCCGTTAAAAAAAATTGAGTTCTAATCAGTGCCTCGTTTCTGTAACTGAATTCAGAACTTTTCGCATCGAAAAAATTGTCGTCACTCTGTGAAACACAGGATAAGTCAGAATATATTTCTTAATGCAGTTAAAATTTTGTTGGTTTTTTTATAATAATAAATATATTTTTCTATGGATAACCCTACAATGACAAACATGACAACCATAATTATTTAGTTTTTCGATGTGAGAACTCTCACATCAGTTACAGAAACGAGGCACTGATCTCGAAGTTTTGAGGTCTTGGGAAGCTTCCCTGACTAATTCTAAGAACCCTGAGTTATGTCTGGTTTGTATGTTAAAAGAATGTGTGTGTGTTTGTGTGTAAGTATGTGGCCCTCCTATAACTTTGGAACGGCTTGGCCGATTTCAACCAAACTGATGGCGTTCTAAAGAGTTCTACTGAACCGTGAATTTATACCGGCTCGAAACAGTGGATTTTAAGAAGTTAACAAAAAACTTAGAAAAAAAAACAATATGTAAAACTTTTTTTTATTTCTTAAATAACTTTTAAACGTCTTTACCAATCGATACCAAATTAAAGAACCACGTTGGCCACTTCAATCCGGTAAAAATTGTTTAATCCGTTCGTAAGATATCGTGAACGAAAGAAATCCGAAACAAGTGATATATTTTTTGAAAAATTCCGAAATTATATATCCAATCAGTTAATGTTCTCAGTTATTTTATAGTACTCGAAAACTACATCAATCATCGCTAATCTTCGGGAATCGACTGATTTCAAAATTAAGATAACAGTGGTTTAGTTCAAAGACGTCAAAGGCATGGTATAGCAGAAAAACCACGTTACGGCGATAACTTTACAGATGAAATTAGTAGAAAGTTGCAGGGATGGCTGTTTTCCAAATTCTTTTTGGTATTGGAATCATGGCAGCGCTACGTTATATGACATTATTCTGCTCAACATTGATGCCAAGTTCTTGTGTACAACAAGTATTCGTTGTGTTTGAATATGTGGACGTTGTGTACACTTGTGCATGGCTGCAGCAGAGAACGAAATAGTGTACTTTTTTAGCCTTTGTGTACACAAGTTTACATCAACGACATCGAAAAGAAAGACATTGAAAAATTTATGCATGCCGCACTTTATACACAAATACATTTTGAGTGTACAGGACTGTGCATTGAAGACATTGAAAAACTTTAAAACATTGAAGACATTGGATACTTTGAAGACATTGAAAACATTGAATTCACTTTATGTCCGTATACACGTTTGCGGTGACGATAACATTATATTTGTTTTTGTATCTTCATAAAATTAATGGATGTGTGCGCAGCAGAGAATATTAGTTTTTGCGTCTTCAAAAAATCAGTGGGTGTGTGCGCAGTAGAAAGAAATAAACCTCTACGGCCCAATTTCCATGAAGAATTTTAATTCATGAATATTTTTTACTTTTCTTTCAAAACATCTTCTAAAATCCTCTAGCACTGAAACGGTGACTTATAATTCATGTATATTTTTATTTCAGGGTTGATTTTTTAACTTGTAATCGCCTAATTTTCTTTGTTTGATCCTTCTTATTTTAACATTATTGCTTTATAGACAAGAAGTTTGAGAATGAGTGCAAAAGGAAATTAAAAATAATTCACGAAAAACAGATATCGTGAGGTTTTTTCTACTCCTACTTCGTCTCTATAGCGCTCATCAAACAAACAAAAACACCATGAATGATATTCATGAATAAAATTCTTAGTCTAAATTGGGCCTACCATTCGTATGTTTGTATGCAAAACCCCCCTGTCGGAATTTGAGCTAACCATTAGGTTGATTATGCGTTAGCTCACAAAATCCCATCAGGGCATTTACACGAGATGTACACAAGTACAGGCCGAAGGTGTACACAACGAAAAGTGTACATAACGAAAGAAAGGCAATGTCTTCATTGTATTGAGGGTGTACATTGTACAGCGGGTGTACAATAAATTTTCTTGTACACTGCTTCGTTCTCTGGTATGCAGCATTTCAATATGTTTTGTTGCTAAAATTTTTGACGTGGGTCATGACCATAATTGGAACGACATTTCGTTACATATATGCCAAAAGACACTGGTTTGAATCTACTCAATTTCGTAGTTTGAATAGTTTATCTCGCGCCAACACTTATTTTAATTCATTTCCCATTTTATATAGGTATTTATATATCGTTTTAAATCTATGTATATATTAATTATATTTCTGTACTCCATAGACAGATTTTTACATATATAAAATTTTAATATAATGAAATACGCAGGGAATGACTGCAATTTCATCATAAAACTTTATACTTAACGGCTAAATAAATTAAATTTTCTGTTTTGTGTAAAAAAAAAAAAACTCATCATATTTTGCAAACCCCCTGAGATAAAATAGACACATTTTTATTAAAACACTTCGAAAAGATATAAAATAGAGAAAGAGTGTTAAATGTTCGTTTCCTTATACTCAATATCGAAAACAATGGCCCCTTTTAGCAGACTTCCTTTCTTTTATACTATCCTGAGGGCAAATCAGACAATAGCCAAAAATAAACTTTATTGCACGTACAAACAACAAAAGTTAAGGATTCTGTGTGTTGTTTACACCAGTTGTTTTCCTACAATAGCAAAAAAGCAGTTGTATTCTTGGCGCATGCTTCTATTTGGGTGTGAAAAAATGGCCATAAAAACTTGCTCTTAATGGAGTTTGTCTAGGTTTTATTTTACTATTTTGTTTAATACATACAAACATTTTCACTTTCTTTAATATCATTAAGTGCTTTTATATAGTATTTTTATTATTGGCAATTTTTTCAGCTTTAAGTTCTTAAATCGTGATCTGAAATTCATTCATTATTCGCTTTACAGCATCGTATTGAAATAAATTATTATAATATATTGTTAGTCGTCAGTTAAATGTTGTTGTTAATTTCATTTATCTAACAGCGTTTAATTGCTTAGGACATGTGATGCAATTTTATGCTTGTTTGCATATGAGAGTAGTATTTATGATTAATAGCATGTATTAAAAATTAAAAATAATTTCGTTTGTAATTTGAAATGTTTTATAATTTTCTCAGGAGCACCCTTAATTTTCCTCTTGGAATATTTTAATATTTGCTTGGAAAACTTGCAGAAATGATTTCATCATATAACATTATTTCGCTTGAATTTTGCGAACCCATTTGAATATATAAAAAAAAATTTCATGTAATATTGCTCTTACCACACCCCGCTTTTATGCTTGCTTTTCTTTTCTAGATAATCCATGCCCCTTTCACATCTTGCTCCTTAATCAGGGGATTAAATTCCTGAGATTATTTTGTTTCTCTTACAGAAAATATAAAAAAGAAAGTCATCAATCTTGGACTTAACCGCAAAACTTTTATGTGGTATTAAAAATGAAAATAAAATAAAAAAAGAAATGTAAATTACATGCTACTCATATTATGTGACTTAAATTTAAAACAACAAAAGAAACCTCATAAAAATAGTAGAGAGAAATAAAATGAGTTTCTAAAATAATAAAGTGATCCAAAAGAAATTCGTATACGAAAATTTACACCTTAAAAAATTAAGCGCAGAGGAATCCAAAATTGAATTTATTAAAATTTTAGGGTGCAATTTTATTTACAGGATCCTAATTGCCTTTTTGTTTTCTATATAAAAAAATCTTGCATCGTAAAGGTGTGAAACAAATAATTCCATAGTTTAGTTTTTTACATACCGATTTACTATATACCGAGAGGACAAATGTGATATATTTAAAAACTAAAATACAACTGGGGCCAAGGGCAAAATTCTCCCAACACGATTTATTCAGTGGTAGAAATGCGTCATACAAAATACAATAACAACGAAAATATAGCGACTGAAAATTAGTAAAAATTAGAAATTAAAATTTAAAATCATATTTTACTTTCATCGTTGTTGCTGTTGTTATTGTCGTATTGTCATAATACTCGTGATGACAAAGTTGACGTTGTTGAATGCGACAGAGTGAAAAAAAACGGAGAATATTATTACGGCCATTATTACAACTACCCGTTAGTTAATAGTGGCAGTTTAGCAGACGTATAAAAAGTTTTCCGTTATTACAATCTCACTTAAGTCTAAAATGAACGATAAAGCAATAATATAACCTTATATACGTCCTATAAAATCCTACTTTTAACTTATTCGAAGAGGTAACAATGGCCAGTTATACTTTCTGATATATATATTATATTAAGACATAAAAATATTAAACATTAACTAATATATTATATACTTAAAAGTTATAATATAAAACACCTTTTAAGGTAAAAACTAAGCCCATTTACTACAATATATAGAGAGTCTTTTTGACTTTTAGATTAGATTTTTCATGAATTGATATATTCTTGTGTTCTTTTGGGAGTTTAAGCGGACTAAAATTAAAACGTCAGCATATAAAATAATTAACTGTTGAACCAAATAAACAAGGTTAGGTTAAGTTAGGTCGAAAAGAGGGGCATGAGTTATCCCAATCCGCTCAGGATTGCACTTAGGCCTCTTAGGCCTGCTGTGCGCTCTATTGTAAGGAGTTCCCATTCATAGGGAGCCTACATTAATGCCGCGAAAACCTTTGAATTTGGTTACGTTATGAGCCTTGTTTCCTCAATGTATCTTCTGAAGTCCCTCCAATTAGGACCCCTAAGAAATTCCATCTCCTGTAGAATCTCCTGATTAAATGTTTGTCTTCTGACTTGACTAAAAGCTGGACAGTAGCACAAGTAGTGCTCCAGTGTTTCGTCCTCCTCCTGGCATATTATATCGTCAACGATACCCATTCGTGCCAGGCGATTCCTTAACGCTGTATGTCCTGTTATTAAATAAACCAGTCTTTTTAGTGCTGGCCTACTCAATGTTAGGATCTCTTTTGTCCTGTTACCATCTGGGAGAAACCTCCACCCGATCGGTCGCCATCTTTCGACCCGTCCGTGTACAGGTTGGTCATGGGGTTCGTTGTACTTGCATCCTCCCATCCCATACCTTCCGATATTATGGTGGTACAGTGTGATTGTGCACATCTAATAGGAATTCTATCGCACGTAACTGTGCGTGCATTAAATAAACAAAGTCGAATTTCATAAGTGTTTTCGTTTTTAAATAAATGCAAATACGCGCAACCTTGCAAAAACTCTTAAAATCTTAAAATAAGTAACAACCTAAAAACTACCAATTCTGTTGATAATCGTTTCATTTAATGTACCGATTATTTAATTGTAGAGTGCTAGTTTAATCTCAATCTCAAAAAGTCCCACTTGGTTGGACTGTTTCAATTTCTTGACATGAAAACTTTTAGAGTTGGTGGATTTTGAAATTGATTTTGGTGCTTTTCTCGTGACGGTGATACTAAAACCAAAATTCAATTTGTTTACAAGAAAAGCCTTCCAATTTACTATAAACAAGAAACACCCAAGACGTTTTCTGCATAAAAAAACTTATTGGTTAATTTAACTAATTCTTGTAGTAAATTAACTGTTAATGTAAATTGTTGTAGAAAAAATTCTATCATAAAGAAATTTTACTTTACAATTATAGTTGTAAACAAACTACATTTGAACATTTTATTTGTAGCGCAACCATACAATTTTTATCGTTACCATGTTTTTTGAAAATTTTTGTCTTACAATTGCATGTCGGTTGTTTTTACTATTTTTGTTGGTTGCTGCAATTTTAACCAACAAAATTGGTTAGATCTACCCATATATGATTTGAGTATACTTTAATAAATTTTTTTCAATGTTCTTCCAAAATTTCTCTTACTTTTTAATTGGCAGCCGACTACACGCCTTATATCATTGCCTAGTTATGCGAAAAAGGTCTAAAAATCTGTGATAACTGATGATGGAAATCTGGTGACCTTCAAAAATTTTGTGTTTTTACTTAATATGAATTTCGTGAATAAAAGAAAATTTTTTAGTACATGTTTTTAGGAATTGTCGTTTTAATAATCTTTAATTTTTATTTTCGTGCTGATTGTATTTTCTCAAAAGTTATATTAAGATTCAAAGTGATCAATTGAGGAGTTTTAGCTAGTTCCCATGCGCATTTGGGCCTAACGCAGATCATCAGTGAACCTTTACCCAACATTTCTTAGAATAACTACAGATATTTATTTTAAACTTCCATTTTAATAAATGAGAAGCTTAAAAACAAACATGAAAGTCATAACAAGAACTCACTGATCACCTTGCCCCTTTAATTTTCTTATGTTTTTATTTCATTTTACAATTTTTATATACAATTTTTACATACAATTTTTTAAATATATTCCTATTTATACAAAATTTACTAGCTGTTGCTATTAGTGTTGGTGCTTTTGAAATTTAAAAGTTGGCGAATCAGCAAAAATAGTGCCATAAATAACATATTCACAGACATAAATAATCCCTACAACTTCAACAACAATATTGACTATATAAAACTGCAACAATTCAAACAAAACGATATTGACAGACTATACGAGTGCTTCCTAATTGGAAGTATTGTACCCGCAATTATAATTCATATCATGTGATCGATGATCTCTAATCAATTAAAGAGAATATAATTTACTGCTCCACTAGTGCGATAGTGCGATTCAATAGAAGTGGTTTGACTAAAAATGGCACGAAATTAAAGTTTATTGATAACAACACGCGAAATATCTATATTTTAATAAACTTCTACATAAATACCTAAAAAAAACTTTTAATTGCAGAAAATATACTTTCTTTAAATATTATCTTTTCAAATTAAGCTTTTACGAGCAAAAGCGTGCAAATAATGAAACATTTTGATTTGAATCACGCTGTTTGCAATGAGATATTTAATAAGAATAACCATCAACATATTCGGGTGCTGAATATCTATCTCAAGCGGTGATTTTTTATCTCAAGCGGAACGTTTTTAAATAAAATGAAACTTTCGATGATCGCTAAAAAAAAAAACGTTTCCACATGATTCTTTACTTAAGCGTTAGCGCTTACGTGTACGGATTGTATAGTAGGCTCTGTACAGCAATAAAAAAGCTGTCTAAGTGTGTTTTGAAAATTTTAATAAACGTGTGAGATTATGTGTTTTCTTAAATATAAATTCCTACGAATGGTTTAGTTTTGTTTTGTTTTGTTCAGACATGCAAAACATGTCAACATATTTGATAATATAAACTTCAAACAAACTAACAAACAGAAGGCACTTGACAATTTATGCGCTCCTGGCGTTTTTTTTTTATTGGCCTTTACTATAGCTGAATGCCGTTAAACTTGAATCGCATTAAGCAACAACGACGTTTGGGTAGAAAATATTTAAAATAAAAAAGTCACATCAAACATTTTCAAACGAGCATATTCTATTTGCATATACAGTAGACAGACGTCGGGCACAGAAAGTTAAATAAATGCGGCGACATTAGTTTTTAAAGCTTTTCTTACAACTTTCTTTTCACGTTTAATTTGGGCGGTATCGGTATGTATCTTGTAGGACTATAAAAATCGTAAATTTTTCCCTTTTGAGCAATTATTTTTTTCTTGTTCTAAACAAATTTTATGGAAAATATCTACAATATTATTTTTTGGCTGTAATTCATTATAAAAATATAAATTTTATGCCTGCAAAACTTGGCAGCACTCAGCAAAATAAAAGAAGTTTGTCAATTTGAATATTCAATCAGGAAATACTTCCTTGATACTTTCCAAGAATTTATTATTTTTCACATCATTTGTCTCGTTTTTACTGGTTATGAAAATATTCTTAAATCAGATATATATATATATATATATATATATATATATATATATATATATACACATATATATATATATATATATATATATATATATATATTACATACCTCTTTCTTTTATTAAGCATTTATTTAATTGGATTGAAAAGTGTGCATAAATTTTATCCCTGTTCTCTCTATCTCTCTCTCTCTCTCTGTCTGATAAGGAGACTTTTAAGAGATTTTCCTATATCCGGAATCTACTGCAAATGAGCAGTTAATTAATGCACAAGAAGAAAGAACAGATTTTGTTACAAAATTATTTTTTTACGACACTCCCTCCCAGACAGTTACACTCTCCCCACATTCTCATATACGCTTTGTTTTGAAAATACACAAAAATGCTTTTAAATTATATGCAAAAACATATAAAGAATTTCAATGAGAATTCTTATTTGAAATTCAAAAAACCCAAATATGGTTAAGAATTTTTGTTAAACTAATGTTTTTATGTATGTACTCTTATTATTGTTTCATATATATTTTTTGTGGCTTTCGACTGAAAAAATAAATTAGCATAACAAGTATTTTGCTTTTAGTTCGTCTATAAAGTTTTTGGTGTTTTGTAATAAAATGTTTGTGATGTCAACTTATGGGTTGGAATATAGTTTTGATTTGTCGGGAATAGAAGGGGTGTCCCAAAGGGTAATGAAAATTTTTAATAATATATCGCTGAAAGTTTTAGAGTACTAAAAATAGGGCGTGGCAGATAGAAAGCAGCATGTTTTTATAAAACTTGTGGCAACTGATCAAATATTGACTACAAGGCATTGCATTTTTTTGATCTGCATTAGATATTTAATTTTTTTTTTAATCAGGATCAATACTAAGGAGAGGATCCATATACATACATATATGCAGTACATAGACTGGAAATAGAAGGCTGGGCGGATAATGTTGAGAGGGCAGATGAAGACAACTGAAAAGATCGAATTTTTTTTGTAGATATTTTGGTATTAATTTCGTCGATGAACTTTTGTTATGGTATCGACGACGAGGATCGTGTCGGTTGCTGGCAGTAACATTCAGCAATAGAATTATGCCTTCTGAAACAGGCCGACAGTAATGAACACTCCAGGCGCTACTTCAGATCAGAAAAATTCGATACCATATTTCTCACTGAGTGCAGAGTCGAATCTTGTGTTAATTACTTCAGCCAACAGCACCCCAGTACCAGTTGTCAGCGTTTATCTCTTCGGACCAAACATAATCGGGCGGCAGGTCAAACCTTATATTGACATTTGTTCCTGTGCCATGCTGTAACATAGAATACTAAAGTTAACGTCAGTAGCTGCCTATTCGGCCTTACCTGACGGTGCTCTCAAACACTCGAGAGAAATTAGGTGTCCACCACCACCCCTGTCACCCTCAGGGGCCACACCAGTGCAGCCCCTTGAGCTTTCACAGGTTGCAACTTTACTCATATGATTCCGCCATAAAACCATATTCATACACCTTGCTAAGGTGTTCGGGCCTATCTTAAACTCTTGTTACTTCCGAGGAAAGCATGTCGTCAGCACCAAGATTAACCAAAGGCCAAAGTCATCAGATGTCCGTAACGTTTGTTGATTCACAGCAGCATATAGAGACTATAATCAGATCTGACATCTCTCCCAGCGACACTTGGTATCAAACCACAACCACCACGTGGACTCCCTGAAGAGACCGCATCCAACATCTGGCCACAGAATCAACTCGTCATGGGGGAAGAACGAAATCCGCCTCACGAAACCATTCGAATGAACGTTCGTTAAACACAGTTTCGACAGTGAAGTAGATGTTTCACACACGTTAAGGCAAACAATTCTGTGTATGGCATCATCGATACTTCACTCCCCGATCTAATATTATCTATGGGGTTCAACTAGATCCCGTGGTACCAGTGTAAGGAAACTGATTACGCTTCGCAGGTCAAACCAATATAGGTTTGTAACCTACTATTGATTTTTGATCCTTTTTATGGCGGGACCCAGGTATCCTTTCACCTGTATATCTTATCTTTTCCCCTGAAAACACTGCAACAAGTTGTACCGACTCAACCAAGTTGTCTATTCTGCCACCCGGGGCATGCTGTAACAGTTAGCAGTTGACGGAAACGGCCCTTATGAAAAAGGTCAGGTCCTGTTGCGCAAGCTTGTGTGATTCAAGATTCAATTAAAGACTTGCATCAGGATAAAGGAATCCCTGTGGACCAAAACAAAAAGGAGTCTCTATTAACAGAGTTGTTTCGTTCGAACGTAATATTCCTTTCCAGTTCACGTCTGTCCAATGGCGTTAATTTTTTCAGAATCTAGCCTTTTCTATCGGCTTTATTAGGGAAAGTCTTTCAAAGTATAAACCCCAGAAATTTTATTATGCCTGCATAGATCGCAAATCTGCTAACATACGAGTATTTGACATAAATTTTAAAGAAGAGACAAAATAAGTTTAACATTTTCTACGCATGTCTTAAGAATTGAGTCCAATAAGTTAGTTTTTTCGCGTTGTGGGGACTCAAATTAAATAAAATATTCTAGCCATTCAATGCGGCGTTCAAAAAATTTAACTCGGTAGGCTTATACTTCAAGGCTTTGCTGCATTTTCGCCAAAGTTTGCATTTCATTTCATTTTAATGCGGTTTCATATTCCTTCTTGGCAGACTGCCTTTTCGAATGCCTTCGGGAAACAATTGTTTTAGAAACTTTTAAGAACTTTGCGATTTCCCATTGAGTACTAAACTCCTTATATCCCGATACATTTTAACAACAATCTTTCAAAGACAGACGTCACAGGATACGCTTTTACCCAAGTTATGAAAGTTGTAAAAGCTTTTCAAATACTAAAAACTCCCCGTAAATTCACACTCAACTGAATACAACTTTTAAAACTTCTCCGAATTTGAAAATGTTAGAAAATCTTTCACTATCTGGTGCACAATTCATTTATTTCACAAATTAAAGTACAGGGTGGCTGTAACTTTTTTTTCAGTGTATAGAATACATTTTTCTTTTATTCATGTTAAAGCTCATTCAGTTTTATTAAATATAGTTTAATTTGTTTTAAAAATAATGGAATTTAAATGCCCCCCTGCTCGTTGATGCATGTGCGGCATCTTAGCAAAAAGTTGTTCATTACTGCTTGGAGAGTTGAGACAGGAATAGCCGCAATTGTTGCTCGAATGGATAGCTTTAGTTCATTCAAATTTGTCAAATTTGTTTGTCATAACAGGTTGGCCTATGTGTGGAGGTGCACCATCTTGCTGAAACCACACAGAGTTAAAAGGAATTCTCTTTCGGCATAATTCTGGATAGAAAAACTCTCTAAACATGCTCAAGTAACGATCTCCAGTAACCGTAACGGGGTGACCGTTTTCTTCGAAGAAGTAGGGCTCGACAATGCAGCGTGATGAAACTGCACACCACACTGTGACACGAAGTGGATGCAATTCCGTCTCATGGAGTGTCTGTGGGTTGCAAGCACTTCATATTCGACAATTTTGTTTGTTAATGTTGCCGTTCAAATCGAAATGGGCCTCGTCAGGCATGAAAAGACAGTTGAACATGTTTCCATCCTCTTCCACCATGTGAAGCATCTTCTGGCAAAATTCCAAGCGAATCGGCAAGTCTGCAGCGTTCAGTTTGTTGGCCATTTGAATTTTATATGGGAATAAGTCCAAATCTTTGTGCATAATTGACTGTAATGATTGTCTGCTTATACCCATTTGAGCAGATAAACTTCTTGTCGAAACTCTTGGATTGTGTTGTATCGCAGCAGCTACAGCAGCGATTATTTCCTCCGTTTGAACTGAAGGGTTTCGATGGTAAGATCTTCTGTTGACTGTCCCATGGTCGGCAAAATTGTTTACAAGTCTCATTATGGTCCATCCGCTCGGAGGATTGCCGCTAAATGTGCGCCTATACTCTCTTTGAACCGAAACTACGGACTCCATTGCGTGATAACGGCGGACAATCCAAATTCTTGTTTCGGTGTCCCAGTTATCCATTTTTGTCAAATCTAAGAATCAATCTGCAAAATTAAAAAAAAATGGACAACATACATTAAATAGAAAAAAAGTTATTAAATTTTTTTTTGGTAGCGGCTTTCATCAGCCCCCGGTATGTAAAGTTGCCTCAAATACGTAATTAAAATTAAACATATTTGCACTATTCATTTTAGATGAACAGAGTTGTTAAATAACGTAAAAACTATGGTAAAAATAGTGTTACCATTAAGAATTTTAGATAAACAGAGTTGTTAAATACACAGTGAAACTGTTTGCGATTTATTTAATAAATATTATTAATTGATAGAACTTGACGATTTAAGTATAATTTTAATTATTATATATATATGACTTAAATTTCTTCGGAAACACAAACTGTCGAGCTGCTTTTGATGAAACATTTATTGAACAACAGTTTTTAAATTTTGTAGTTGTTTACACAGAAGAAAAACATTTAAATATTGTGTGCTGACCATTTTTGTATAATTTTGCATGTGGACATGTGTGTTATTATTTTAAATAAAAAAATATACAAAAATTTGTCATGGCAATTTGTGTATTTAAGAAAAAAAAAAATTGTATGTTTATTGCAAATATATTTGTTTTTCGTTCACATTTTTTTTAATTGCAGACATACGCAATGAACGTAATATTTAAGTAAAATACTGAACTTATTGATTCAATTTAATATTTAAAAAAATATGGTCGATAAACGTTTTGATAGAGATTTTATTACGAAATAGAATACGAGAATTGCGTCGCATTTAAGCTACTGGCTTGAGTTAGCATATGAAAAATAGACGCATTAAGTGAAGTATAAAAAAATATGGAAAACGGTTGACCCTAAAGGCCATTTTTGTAACTGACCGCTAATTTTAACCGCAAAGTTATCGTAACCTGGTTTTTGTGCTATTCTATTTTCGAAATTTTCCGTTCCTAATATCTCGCGAAGATTATTGGGGCCATTGTCGAGACAATGCACTTGGTTCCGTTAAATCGGTCCCGTTGTGAAGAGAAGAGATTGTTGGGGGAGTTGAAAAGTTAAAAAAACCTGTTTGAAAAATGTTAATTTTTTCTGAGTTCTTTTGAGACATCTAGAAATTTACCCGCTCCAATCTGTTCAAATTCACAGGAAATCTGATTTCAGGAATGCTCTTCAGAAATGTTTAGCCATGCAAAAGTTATAAGCAACGGGCTCTCAGAATTAATCATTCATGCTATTTAGGACCTCAAAACGTGGAGATTAGATGGTAACTCGATTGTTTTAAAACGTGGTAAAACCAATAACTTCCCGATTTTTAAAAAATTTTTGATTTTTCTAGCGGAAAATTAAAAATTCCAGCAAGTTAAGCTTAAATAAAAGCGAAACGAAAGTGCAGAAATTACGTTTTGAGAAAAAAGGTCTTCAATATATTCAAAGAAGTGGTGATATGCCAAAACACAAATTAATACTCTAACGATGAGAGTGTGGCGGCTTGCGAAAACAGCTGTTCTGCCCTACTGTGTCGAAAAATTAAGTTGATGGTGACTTTCGCTTGCGTCTTGGAATATTTAGCCTGTCAATCTTAATTGCATCAAAAATATTTAAATTTTACATCAATTTAAATTATGAACAAAATTGTTTATTTTAATGCCCTGCACCAACGCTCGGCTCGTGTGTAAAAATCCAATTTATTATCAAACTTGTAGTTTCATAGAAGTTTCCACACTTCGGCCTGAAATTGCATTAAACGTTTTTATATCTGCATATTTCAAGGACACATACTCGTACATATTTCATCTTCTAAAAAACATTAATTAATTCAACAGAATTTTTTATTATTTTTCCTCTAAAGAGTTTCTAAATAATATAATTTATTTCACAGTTTACGTCATATTTCTTTATAATAATTTTGATTTGTGTGTGAGTTGAATTTTCAGAAATTCTCAACAGATGAACGAGATTTTGTTTTGCTTTTAATTTGATAAGTTTTATTTGGGTTAAACAAAATCGCTGGATATTGTTTTGCACAATTTACATGTTTAGCGTTTTGCATTTGTAATATAAACTGACACACATTTGGAGGTTGTTTTGAAACTTTTCATTTGCTTTATGGCATTTTTTTTTCTATAAACTTTCACAGATGACTGGCCTCTGTGGTTTTTGGAAAATATTCTAAAAAAAATATCTTAAAATGGCCTGAAATTGTTTTATAACTATTACACAGTTTATAGTCGTATAAAAATTTGCAATTGCGGTTTAAATTGACTGTGTAAATGAAATTTGCCCAAGTAAATGCATGAGAAACGTTTGCAGATGTGATTTTGAAGATATAATGAGTTGCAAAATAAACATGTTTTCAAAAGTATTTATAACCTAAAATTTTATTAAAAATACTGCTACAGGTTTTCCTTTATAATTATAAACAATTAAAATATGTTATAACGACCACGGTTGCCACTCTAAATTTTTCTTCGGGACCAAAATTCATAAAAAAAGAACCAGAATAAAAAAAGAGAATCAATTTCTTAAATTTTATCTGCATACCAGCATAATACAATACTTTTTACACTGAAGTCAAATTCTCAATTTTTGACTTGTAAACAAAAGTAACAATCGATCAGTGTTGCCAATATAGCTTTTTGATTTACTACTGTGGGTAGGTAATAATCGATTACTGTCAAGTGTTGTAAACGAATCAAATCTTTTACTTTATGTGAAGAGTATTAATTTTCGTAAATACATTTTTACAGGCATGATAAAACTTTCAAAATTTATTTATATTATAATCGTTAACTTTTCATAAAAGAAAAAAAAAATTAACCTGCGAACCAAACGTAAAAAAACAACAATTTTTGTTTCAATTGTACCACAGTGGCAACTGTGATAACGACTTACAGTATTTTCACCCTGATCTGGTTTTTATAAATTCTGGTTTTAACATTTAAGCCTGGTTTAATCATACGAAACGATTTGGTTGAAACCAACTTAAATCCGTTTTTGAATTAGTTTTAGGTAGATTTTATGAAATGCAACCTTGTGTTTGCCTGTTTTTGTCTGTTCTCAGTTGAGTGCTGCCAAGTTATATGTTGAAGAATAATTCTGCATTTTTTTCTTTCATGGGCTTTTGGTGCATTTATTCCCTCAATATAAATTTCCACAATATTTTATTAATTTGTAAAATATAACACAAATCCTATTCTTTGAAATAAATAAAAACAGCTGCAGTACAGTTTGTGAATTACGTGTTATAAAAAGAAAAGAATAGAACAACAACAAATGTTTCTATATCTTTGGGAAACGTAATTTATTGTGATTAAATTTATTGAAAAATCTGTATGTTACAACCATAATTTATTAAACCTGCAGTGTGAATGTGAAATGCAATATTGTATTTTCTTGTTTTTGTCTGTTCTAAGTTGAGTGCTGCCAAGTTATATGTGTAAAAATATATCAGCATTTTTCTTTCATGTGTTTTTAGTGCATTTATTCGTTCAATATAAATTTCTACAATATTAATTTGTAAAATCCTATTCTTTGAAAGAAATAAAAACAGCTGCAGTACAGTTTGTGAATTAAGTGTTATAAAAAGTGAAGAGGAAGTGTATATATTTCTTTTGGAAACTTAATTTGATGTAATTAAATTTATTGGAAAATCTGTGTGTTAAAATTAGAATTTATTAAATCTGCAGTGTGAACGTAAAATCACATGTTTATGATTTTAATGCTAAAACCAGGTTTTAACATTCAGTGTGAAAACACTTACTCTGGGTAGCACATGGGCACCATTAGTATGAAATCTGTAATATCTAACAGCGAAAGACATGAACAGCACGATATCTTTGTTACATCTGTAGCTATTCGCAATAGTGTTTTTACCCTGACATGGTTTTAGCAAACGTTGGTTTTAACGTTGATAGTATTAAAGCGAGCTTAAAACCATTTTCTAATTGTCCTTAAGTAGGTTTCTTAAAATGCAACGTCTGTGCTAAGTTGGGTGATGCCACGTGAAATACTTACAACAGCTGATATTGTTAGATGATTTTTATTGGAGAAAATAGGTTAAAATAAAAAGATATTGAAAAAAAAATTAAAAGAAATTTTTAAAATAAAAACAAATCATATGTAAATTATTTTTAAACTCTTTAATTTTAATTAGGGGCTAGTTCTTTTTTCCCAAAATCTTATTGAAAAATTCAAAGTGATCAGTTGAGGGGTTTTAGCTGGTTCCACTGCGCATTTCCCTTTAGATAATACAGATCATCAGGGAACCTTTTACCAACATTTCTCAAAATAACTAAAGACATTTATTTCAAACTTCCACAACAAGAAAATTATAAAACCACAATAAGAAATTATAAAATATAAAAAATAAATAATTTCTTATTTATAAAATTTCTTATTTTATAAATAAGAAATTATTTTTGTTGTAAGAGTCTTTATTTGAAATTATCTTTATATGCAACTTTAAACGCTTTCCAAGCACTTCTTTACTTTGTATAAATATTTGCAAAACAAAATAATTTCTAGACTTAAAATGTTTTAGTTTTTCATAAAAAAACAGCTGTTTTACAGTTTGTCAATTGAGTGTTACAAAAGGTAGAAAGAGAAGTAGAACCACAAAATTTGTTTGAAAATCTGTGTGGTAAAACCGAAATTTATTTCAAATTTTGGTGTGAAAGCATGTTTATGACTTGAATGCTAAAATCAGGTTTCAAGTTTCGGTGTTAAAACACTATAAGAAATTTTAAAAAATACTAAACTATTGAACTGCTTTAGCGAGCTCGGGCGCATATATTTTCCTATGACATTCTACACGTTTAATGAATAATATCTCAGATTTATCTTAAAGGACATCACTTAACATGCTGACAATTTACATAAGTATTTAGTCTAACGTACAGTATGCGCCAGATATATTCTTACCAAGCGATAAATTAGTAAAAATTCAAGAGAAAAGTCAAAAGAATTTCCATACCTTTTTAATACACACATGTTTGTTATATCTTAACGCTACTTTGACGTATCTGTCAGAAATCTTTACAATCATATTTTTTTATGAAATAAATCACAAGAAACCAACAAGCGGTTAAAAATAGAATAGAAATAAAAAAAACTCCCAAACATTTATGGTTATCTATTTACATAAAATGAAACAATAACATAGAGATGACATAAAACATCAACTTAATTGTCAACTAGATACACACATGCACACACTATTTCGAACAGTCAACCTACAAGAGAAAATACATTCCAAAAACAACAACAAAAAAAGAGGTGATGCAAAAAATAAAGATGTTAAATTGATATTGTTGATGCTGGGACATTCACATATTTGTTGTCTCCATTTTCTTTGTTCGTTAAAATGTTTTTGTTTATATGTATGGATATGTACACACGTACGCATGTATTTGTATATTTATTTATTTACTTTTTGCTACTTAAAACCATATGGGAAGCTTAATATATCACTAATATATTTTTGTCATAAAATGTAATTTCTAAAAATATCTGCCAGATAGAAACAATTTTATGTCTCTGGCTGCATGGATCTTCATTGTACATACATACATATGAATATGTATATTTGCCTAAGTATGTGTATGTAGAAGTGTACGCAATTCTTTAAGAGCAGTTTTTACTCTGTTGTATTAGTAAAATAAATTTTATGTTCTAGAAAATCGTATCCAACATATGGCATTGGATGTATATTCTTGTGGGTAATTGGAAAATATTTTATTTTCACACATACACACGCGTTAATGTGAAATGGGTGTTTTTTTTAGTTGCATGATAGGTTAAAATAATAATACAATGTCTATATGCATTTCATTGGCGCTTTATACCAAATCATCGGTAGACTTCAACCACAGTTTGGAAAAGTTTCAAACTTTTCAACTTATCAAAAGACTTCTATAAACCATTTGAGAATTTAAATGAAAATACACATATAAATAAGTAAATTTCATATTATAATGGTATAATGGCAGTATGTCAAATAGTTAATTTATTAATGATAATATAATAGACATATACTATGCGAATAAAAGTTTACATCATAACCTACCGGGTAATATCATGGTATTTATATATATATATATATATATATATATAATATGATACATTTCCGTCATATGTCCACTGTGGCTACGAGTTACATGGCCCACTTGGTCCATTCTTTACTGTTTCCAATAAATCTGGCCGTATAACGGCTGCCAATGTCTCGAAGAGTTACTGGTTTGTCGTCAGCATAAAACGAATAAAAGTAATCCAGGGAGTCGCAAACTCTATTGAAAGGAAGGGGCTAGTTAACAACACCACTTGAGAAAATGAGATTGACAGCAAACCCTTTTTGCAATAAATCAATTGTTGCCGCCTTCTTGGGAACGAAAATTCAGTTAGGATAGCTCTACAGTACTTGTATCGATATGGAGGCGTTTTCGTTACTGCACGATGTGTTTGCTCTTTAGGCCTATTTTATTGACCGCAAAATCTCGAAAATGCTGTATGAACTTTGTAAACAAATTTTCGTGAGTAGGACCAACACTCAAGGGCAGTGCATTGCGCTGGCACTGGAAAAGAAGGAGATAATGTTAAGACAACAGATGAAGACAGATTAGAGGGTAGAGAATTTCGTTGCAGCTACTTTTGCTTGTTTTTACTTCGCTGTGAATATATTTGCTACAGGTGCCGACGAAGGAAAGCAGAATACAGGCCGGGGCACATAGAATCCGTCATACGTTGTGCGTCAACTTTTTCAACTGACAGCTAAGTTGCAATACACGTTCTCTTATGGGCTTGATCACATAAAATACTTCTCCGTCAACGCAAACTACAAGGTTGGGCAACTTTTAACTTTTCACATACGCTGAGTACTTTGACAACCTCTCTCCCACTCTCTCTATCTTTTCAATACATGTTCGAGCCTTGTGTGTGCTTTAAAAAAAACATATATGTATAAAAACAACTGATTTTCAATCCGTCAACAAAGTACTCATTGTGCCAACCATATCCGTCAATCCTTTGCTGTCAGTTGAAAAAGTTGACGCATAACGTATGACGGATTCTATGTGCCCCGGCCTTACAGCTCTTTAGTACATAACGGCAACGTACAGTCGGTAACGTTCAGCGACTATGCCTTCGTAATTGAGACAATCTGACAACAATTAACACAATCTTGCACTAAAGCAGGCCCCACAATCTTGGGGCCTAAAGTATCGTAGTCAACTTCGGCCAATGGCCAGATTTATTTGTTATCAAAATAAATTTTTACTTTAACTTATAAGAAGTGACACAAAAAACACTCGAAAGGTCAATATATGTATGGCATCAAACATTTGAAAAATAATTTCTGCTACGTAAAATGTTGGACCATGTTTTGAGCATTGTTGACCATATACCGCCAAGTATAGCGGTCTCCGAGAAGCCAAATGTTACTGGTTTGTTAGCATAAACCACAGATAATAATCGGTAATTGACAAAATCATTTCACGAAATCAAATCGTCTCCAAAATGATCGTACAGTAGCCAGGTCTTAAAATTTCCCAAGTATAAGACGGTAAAAGCCCACGATTCCTGCGACGAATTTAGTTTCGATAAATTGAGTATCTTCTAAATTTCTGTTTATTTGATGCGTTGGTCTCATTGCATCGTGCAGGAAGCATTTTTTTATTTTTTTTTTAATTAAAGTCATACATAATTCGGGGACCTACTTGCTCAGATCGAAGTATCATATGCGCCATAACAATCCCGTAAGTCGTCTATAAACTCCCGCTATTGCTGCACAATTAGATATCGTTGCTGCAGCGCCAATCTGCGCTTTCCTATTTCCCAGAGCCTGCTGATCATAAGAGAACACAATATGACATTTCATTTGACACTTAAGTTTCATTGTGCTTAAAAAAAACACCCTTTACATATACATTTATGTAAATAGATTTTTAGATAATTTTGTCAAAAGCTTGTCGCTTCTTGACTGCCAAAAAAAATTCTTATTCCCAAGAGAGATTTAATAGTTTTGTCTTGCTTTTACCGCAGCTCAATTTGATGACGACGGCAAAGCTTGCAAAATTTTTGCTTTACTCGGACTGCAGGATTATGTCTTCCCCTTGTTAGAATTTTAATGTAGAGTTTGGCTACTAAAAGCATTAGGGTTACAAAAGAAAATCATCACAAAATTTACTTTACAAGTAGAGCGAAGATGCTTAAAATGAAATCTTAATTTATTTATACAACATTATTTTATTTATAAAATATATTAAGTTTATTGACAGAAAGTACGATTACACAAACATAGAGAAATATGTGTGTACATGTCTGTCCAAAGTACGTTGGAATACTTGAGTTATCGCTGTTATTTGTGTTATTATATTTTGCCTCAAATAATTTCACTTCAGGTCTGACGTCTGTAAGTAAATACTTGGAAGCCGGAGAAAAAATTCTTATATAAATTTTATTTGAATATTCGTGATTGTAAATTTTAATATGTTTTGCAATTTCTGAACAGTTGGAAGGGATTTGATTCTGATCCCTTAAAAACTAAAAAGATTTAAATTTAAGAAAAGTTGTAAAACATGAACAAAAAATACCCGATATAGCTTCTTGAGGCGAGAGAACGCACTATGGCATTTTATGACATCTCATTTGCGCTGTCATTTATAAAGTTACAGTTTGAAAAGGAACGCTACACCATAAATTATACTAAAAGGACTAGCGTGATCACTAGTACGCTCTACTATATTTGCTTGCGATGACACGAAATGCCATAGTGCGCTCTCGGCTTTATTTTGTTCGCTCACATGATCAAGTACCCTACAAGAACAGTGTCGGTCATATGACCGGTCATATGCCTGTCACTCCTGAAAACATTTCCATCAGCACGTAGAACAAAGTTTCGATCACTTTATTAAGGCCAATGTGAGAAAAATGATAGAAACTTTGTGTACGTGTGATCTTGCATCGCTCTCTAACTTGTGAATAATATTGCCTGTTAAATATATATTCTCTCTGCTTACTCTAATGTTGCTGTTCTATACAAATTTTTCACTAATGACTGGTATGGTTTCAGTGCTGACCGGTCACCCTTGATGGGTATGCTGTCACTGCTGACAATCATGCCTGATGGGTATGGTGTCACCAATGATGGGATTGCTAACAATCCTAACCTAACCAAATTCGATGAAATAAAACATGTTTAATTTTAATTTCATTATTTTATTGACATTAAATTTATTATTTCTAAGCACATTTAAATACTACACAACACAAAATTATATACGAACATAATATATATATGTACATATGTATTATGTATTTTTTACTTACGTTTCCACTTTTACTTCATCAGTATCAGTGTTTTGATGTGACCTGGTAAATATCAAAGATTTTAATACAAATGAGAAACAAAGATCAGGAATTTTTAATACTCACAATTATCACTGAGTTGATCGAAATATCCTTCTTATTTAGTGGATTCTGCTCCTCGCGCAACGGTTCCTGCTTAAGACACATGTTTTTTATTACATTTGCCACCTTTAATATTTTATTATTATTAATATAACATATACTTACAGGTGTTTACGTAGTATGTATATTGCTGCCAAAATTATTTAAATTTAAAAACTATTAAATTTTCTTCCATGTATATTGCACTACAACTGAAAAATTATATAAAAATGTCAAACATAAAACTATGACACGTACATTTGTCAGCGTTGATGTAGCACTCCATCAGTAGTGACAACCATATGTTTTGTGAAAAAAATATTTTATAAATGTATAGGTAAATATATTGTGTGAGTATTAGTTTCGGTCATTCAGTTCTTGTAGGGTAACATCAACTTTTTTCGCCTAAAACTTGGCCCTCCGCTGTGACTAATTTTATCTAACAAAACTATCGTAATCTGTGCCTCGTTTCTGTAACTGAAGTGAGAACTTCTCGCATCGAAAAAATTGTCTTCACTCTGTGAGACACAGGATGAGTAAGAATATATTTCTTAATGCATTTAAAATTTTGTTGGTTTTTTGTAATAATAAATATATTATTCTATGGATAACCCTACAAAAAAAAAAGGAAAACAACCATAATTATTTGGTTTTTCGATGTGAAAACTTCTCAAATCAGTTACAGAAACGAGGCACTGGTTTTTGTGTTATTCTATGCTTTTGAGCTAAAACCCAATTATTTTAATATTCAAATCAACCGAGTCCCACATGATCGATGTAGTTTTCGATTGCTATAAAAGAGTCCAGAGTTTAAAAAAAGAAATACATATTTTCGATCTTGTCCGTTCATGATATCTCACGAACGGTTTAACCGATTTTGACCCGGCTTGCGGTGATCGACGTGGATTTCAAATGATCAGTTTGTGGAATCGATCAGTGAAGACGGTGAAAAGTTATTCTAAAAAAACCGAAAAATGTATTTAAAAAATTTGTTTTAAGAGATGTTTCGAAATCTACCGGATTCGAAATTGGTTTGAATCACAGGAAATTTATGTTCAAGAGCACTCTTCATAACATCTTCAGTTTGGTTCGAGTCGGTTCAGCCATGCAAAAGCTATAAACGGGCTCACATACTTACACACACGCACATATACATACAGGCATAGTGATGGGCTCTCCGAATTAGTCAGGGAAGCTTCCTAAGACCTCCGAACATGGGTATCTGATGAGAATTAAAATTTTTTTCCTAACGTTATAAAACCAATAAATTACTGATTTTTTTTAATATTAAATTTTCCCGGCGGGAATTTAAAATTTTGAAATTTCCAAACGGTGCTGAAATCTGCGCCTCGTTTCTGTAACTGATGTGAGAAATTCTCACATCGAAAAACTAAATAATTATGGTTTTCATGTTTTTTATTGTAGGCTTATCCATAGAATAATATATTTATTATTATAAAAAATCAGTAAAATTTTAAATGCATTAAGAAATATATTCTGACTCATCCTGTGTTTCACAGAGTGGCGACAATTTTTTCGATGCGAGAAGTTCTCACTTCAGTTACAGAAACGAGGCACTGGATCTGTTTTTTTTAAATACATTCAAATACAAAAAAATTTATAAATCCAAACCATGAATTAATAAAATTTCTTTTGTTTCTCTTTTCTTAGTATCAATGTAAAATTTCCTGACAAACTTTTTGGCTGCAAATTTGTAATTGATGAAATTTTTCCTACAAGAAATTTTTCCGTTAGATATAAACTCAATCACGATATAAATAGTCAACATGAATAATATTTTTTGTTTGTTTGTTTTTTATTAAATTAAATTTCGGAATTGAGTTATTTGCAAAAGTGTCAATTTCAGCAGCTACCGAAACGTGTTGTCAGAAACACATTTCTTGTGTGAAATTTATGCGCCACTTTAACAAACAAAAAATATATTTTACAAAAAAAAAAAATCAACCCCATGCTCTTCGAAATTAATTCATAAGAACTTTTCCCGTCTTCTGTTTTAAATGATGTTTAATAATAGTAAAAAACATCCACTGAAACGCTGCAATATTTTTAGTGGGGTGGAATATATACACACACACACACATCCATATAAACCGAATGAAATTATAGTTTAAATGTCAAATTAATAATAAATAAAAAATCGTTCAAAAATCGTTCAAAAATCGTGTTGATATATATTGTTTTTATTGAAGAAATCTCTGCCAACTTGTGCCCTCAAAGCTAAACATTCAAATGAAATTCAATGGAATTGAATATTAATTTTTATTTTAGCGACTGCATATTAATCTTTCAATTTCTATGTTTTTTTTTAATATTATTTTTGTTTTGTTATTATAATTTCAAACACTTGTTATTTGATTGCGGGCTTGAGTCATGTGTTGGACTGCAGGAAGTTTTATCAAAATGTATGCTTATCGCTGCTTAGCAAACAAAAGGCCGTCGTTGTTGGTTTTTTTTTTAATGCAGCCTTTTACTGTGATAAAATATCAAATAATGCGCAGGATTTTTTTTTTCAAAATTAACTGAAACCACTCACATCATCTAAATAATAGAAAAGAAAATAATGGAACAAAACGATAATATAAAAATTTTAATAAATTGATGATATAAAACTCTTGAGTTTAACGTTAATTTTAAATACGCAATAGATTTATTTTGTAAGAAATGTGACTCATAATCAACTCTTATAAACTTTTTAAGAATTTAGCTGGAAAGATTTCTGCCCACGATTTTTATTGCAAGTAACTTTTCTTCGTGTGTAAACACCATAACGTTGTTGTACTTAAAACGAAGTAAGAATTTTTTAAGCATCACACTTGTAAAGGACTGGTATAATTCATAAAATTGCAACGCTGACTTAACTTTAAATGTTTAACTTTAAAAAATCGGCAAGTTCTTGTAAAAAATCGAGCTCTCATCACATTTCCACGTTTTAAAGTCCCTGGAATTTTCTCTGGCTAATTCTGAGAGCCCATCATTTTGTATGTATGTATATGTGTGCGTGTATGTACAGGGTGTCTGGTAGCGGCGGCTTCACCGATCGATTCCACAAAATAATCAGCTCTCAATATTTAACCTGAGCAAAAAATACGAAAGATGTTAATATATTTTATTTATATGTTTATAATTTTTTTAAATATTTTCTTCATTATGAAATTATATCAGTTAGTGCTCTCGATTCTCTTATAGTAATCGAAAACTACGTCAATCATCGCTTATCAGGTGGCAATCGGTTGATTTGAAAATTAAGATAATAGTTTTTTAGCTGGAAGAGCTAAAATCGCTTTGCAATTAAAATTAGCGGAAAGTTACAGGGATGGCCCAGAGACCTGCGCCAGCCGACTTTGAGCCGGCTAAGCCGAGCCGCCGAAATATTTTGATGAGCTTGAAGCCAGCCGCCGATTTTCCCCATAATTCATGGCGGAAAACCTGATTTTTATGTTTTTTTGAAAGAATTTAGAAGTGTTCAGTTCACATAAAATATTATTCAATAAACAAAATTTTTGTGCTACCTTATAGGCACATAATGGAAATATAGGGATATAATAGGGGGGAATGAGAGGGGGAATAGTGGAAATAATAGAGGGATATAATAAAGGGGGAAAATAGGGGGAAATATGGGAAATATAGGTGGAAGTAATAGGGGGGAAATAATAGTGGGAAATATAATAGGGTAAATATAATAGGGGTGGAGTAATAGGGGGAAAATAATAGAGAGAATATAATAGGGGGGGGGGGGAATTATAGGGGAGGAAAATAATAGCGGAAATATAATAAAATATAATAGAGGGGGAAATAATAGGGGGAAAAATAGCGGGAAATAATTTTTGGACATATATATATATTGTTTTTAAATTCAGCCTGCCAGCCGGCTATGAGCCGAATTCCAGTAGAAAATTTTTCTACCAGCCGCCGCCGCCGCCGCCGACTCTCTGGGATGGCCTTTAAAGCCAACCGTTTTCTCTGTTTTCGATGGCTTTTTTCTCTCCCTCTCTCTATCTCATTAATACTCTATATTTATTGCAAATAGCTGTAAACAAATTATAGCCAAACTTATGTAAACTAATTAAATTTAACAGAAATTATTGCTTAAGGAAAAACATATAAAAAAACCGATGCATCTGATTGCACTGCTCGTTAGTTTCTCAACGTTCTTCTACCACTCGCTACTTTTGTTCCTCTCCCAAATATACAAAGTAAAGGACACGTACAAAAATATTTCACTTTTAAAATATCTTGTTAAGTTGTGGTGTAATTCTGGAATGTAAAAAGGCCGTTGCCATTTATGAACACTATCTTCTAAAGTTTCGATGTTACAAAATTCTATAATCTGTTGGAAATTGAAGTTACGATAAACACTATGAATGCAAAAACAGTCAATAAAAATGCAATATTTCGATCTGGCAACTATATCTGTCATTCCTGCAACCAAAACTCGTCACTGTCTCCCTCTATCAACTGTCGTCACGTTGAGGTAAAATTGTAATAAAACGAATGAGCACCGCATGAATCCGTATAAATGCAAGATGCATTAACACAATTTTGTCACATTTGTTAGATATTTTTTCTTCGTTTGTTATTGTTTTTTTTTTCTACTGCATGAAATACTCAACCTAACTTTGTTGTTGTTTTAATCGTTCATGCAGTTGTTATATTTCTTTTATTAATTTTTTTTTTCGCTTTAAGGTAAACGAAGTCTTTTTGTTAATTTCTTCTCAACTTAACTTTACAATAGGGGGACAAAAATTTTCTTTAAACATGTTCTGCTTCGGTCGGTTTGTGGTTTGTGCTAAATAATTTTTCCACTCAGAAATACATTTGCAGATTTGGGTTAATTGTGATTGTAAGAGTTTGAAACCCAAAGAAATAAGAAAAAGTGTTGCAAAAAACCAATCGACTAGAAGAACTCCAAATACCTGCAAACGTACTGCAAATGCCTTGAAGTGCTGCATATTTAAAACTTGAATGCATGTACAATATCTGCATGTAAATGGAAGCGGCGAAAAAGGCAACAGTTACTTATTGTCCCCCTTTTTCGAAATATTCCATATTCTGTTTTGATTTTGTTGTTGTTAGTTGTGGGTGTTGTTTTGCATGCCTTTGCATGGTTTTCCTCAAAAGTTTATAGTTTCTGCAATTCGTGCTTGAAGCCCTTTTTATTCTACTATCTTATCTGTTTATAATTAAAATTGAAATTTATTTTTCTTATAAGCATTCGGGGAAATATTTAGCATAAACAAATAAATATGTGTGTGTGTGTGCGTGTGCATATTGATGAAATATTTATTAATGAAAAATAAATATTTGATTTGTTTTATAAGCACGTTTTCCCAATCTTTTTCTTTTCTTGATGGCGCATGTTGTCAATAAAATAAAAATATTATTAATTTTTATTTTATCTACGCTATTTCGAATCATGTTTATTGTTTATTCAATTGCTGAGGAAAGAAAACTTGAAATGCTATTTGTCTATCATACTTTTTCAAGTGTTGATGTTGTTGTTGTTGTTTTTATTTTAACAAAAATATGCAAAAATCTACAAGTGAGAAATTATAAATCTGTGGAAATGAACTTTCTTTTTATGCCAACTTGTCCAAAAAAATTGCCTTTAAGCTTTAATATAAACTTTTAAGGCAATTTTTCATAACAAATTTAAAATGCTGGACACAATGGGCCCATAATTATATTAAATTTAAGAAAATCAACTTTTAGGAATCCTCAGTATTATTTAGTTAAAAAGCATGCTTTTGACATACTATCGGGAGATTGGAATGTTAATATCATAAAGATTCGAAACGTTTTCTTTTCAAATCGATAAATACATTAAACCCCCACAGCAGTTTGCCCAGTTTTACAGCCTGTTCCACCATGTCATAATGACAAAATTTATATAAAACTAATATTTTAAAATTTTATTATACCCGTCACTAAAAAGTGAACGGTTATATCTAGGTTTGTCATTCCGTGTGTAATTTCTTCGATATCAATATGCGACCCCATAAAGTATATATATTCTGGATCCTTATGAATAGCGATGACGATTGAGCGATGTCCGTCTGTCTGTGCGTGAAATCGGGTTTCCCAAGCCCCCAGAGGAGCTAGAGACTTCATTCTGGGACTGATTTCAGAAAAATCGGAAGGACGGTTTCAGAGGTGGGAAGGTTACACCTATTTATCAACGCAAAATTAACATTAAAAACCAATTATTTTTTGTTTATTTGTAAATTCAACATATTTCATGCTTTGGGACTCCACAATTCTCTATTTAAAATAAAAATTTTTTTTCCAGGGATGGGAAGTTAAAAGCTTTTTCTGGCACATTCGGTATTTTGTGGTACATGTAATGTAAAATGGTTAAGGATTTTTAGTTTTTCTTAAATAAAAAAGTTGTTTACATCATGAAAATTTGCATAGATGAAAAAATTTTAAAAATTAGAAAAGCTCATCCAGGGTTAGTAAATTTAAATATTTTTTTATACAATAACATGATCAAATATGAACTAACTTCCTTTTTTCCTGATTAAAATTATTTTATATTCTGGCAAAACAAAATTGGTATCAAAAATTAAAAAAAAATCAATTTTCGCTTCCAGGGATCGGAAATTGATTTTTTTTACATTCGGTATATCGTGGTACATGTAATAACTAAAATAATTAAAAATTTTAAGTTTTTCCTAAATAAAACCGTTTTATACATCATGCAGATTTGCATTGATAAAAATTTTCGCTTCCGGGGGTGGGAAATTGAAACTTATTTTTTTATACTTATATAAACCAAAAGGCAACTAACGTAGTTTCTTTTTTACTAATTGAAACAATTTTTTAATTCAGGAAAAGACAAAATTAATATCAAGTATTTAAAAAACCTAAATTTCGATTCCAGGGTTGGATATTTGCAATATTTTGTATTACATGAAAGCTACCAAAATGGTTGCGAATTTGTAGTTTTCCTTAAATAAAACCGCTTTACGCATCATAAAGATTTCTACTGGTAAAAAAATTTGAAAAATTTGGCCAGAACGTTAATTTCAAAACTTCCTGAAGGTGTTTTAAATAAATTTTACAACTTAAAATCTGGAAACAATTTACGATACCCGATGTCGATCGAAAAAGTTTCCAATAATCAGCGTGTTACGGGTTTCCCTTCGGAAACGGATTTCATTCCGTACTTTGGCTCTTCAGGGAACGAAAGCCGGCAAATTGTTTCCGAATGAAATAATTTTTAATATCACTAACGGAATGATTAATTCCTGGTCTTGCAGTGTACATAAATATTTGAAACTAATTTTTATCGATGAATAAATTTAATTTCTATAAATTTATTTTAGAAGAAAATCATTAAAACAAATTTTGAAAGTATATTTGAACATTTTTCGTAACTCCCTGCGAAAAATATTTTGAAGGAAAGCAAAGTTGTCGGAATTGATTTATGCTTCACTGCACTAGTTCTTTATATAGTCGGGAGTATCTAATAAATCTTGTAATTAAAGTTGTTTTCATTTCATATCCGCTATATTATCCTGTTGTTTTGATGACATTTTCAAATTATTAAAATAAAATATTTTTTCCGATTGACAAAAACGATCGTACAAATAAATTCTTATGGAATGGAAAAACATATTCAAACCAATTCCAACGGAATCTGTGACATGGCTGAATATTGAATTCTACGCCACTGACTATTCATTTTGTATGAAATTGTTTTACCAAAGGGCGTTTTCCTTTCTGGAAAACATGCAACATTTTTTCACTTCCTTTCTAAAAAGCTGCAGTTTGTACGAGTCTTAAAACAAAAATTATTTTTTATTAAAGATGTTGGCTTCGTTTGTCTTTAACTCAGTAGTTTTTATTAACAAAATATTGCATTTTTCTATTAAAAAGTGGAAAAAATGTTGCACTCTTTTCTAGAAAAGAAAACATTATAAGAAACACGTGTCTAAATGTTTTTTTCTTTACTTTTTAGAGGTTGCGTTGTTTGCCAAGTTAATTATGCAAACATTGTTTTTAAGCCTAATCCCTTGTGGGCTGGTGATTGGATATCAACGTGGCCAGTTTAAATTTCAAATAACAGACATTTATTTTACATTAAAAATCTGAAAACATTAAAATACATTTTAAAATACCTCTAAGTCTTTCATATAAATAATTTATTATTTTATTATACATTTAGCATTTATGCTTTTTTCGAAGTCATAAATTCTCCTTTTAGTGTGTGTTTCAGGAAATAAACATTCGATCTCTCCCAACACTCCAATAAAACACAATTTTACACCCACTTTTACAACGAAATCTTCTCTAGCCCAACCAAGCATTGACATACATGGCCATTAGCGTTATAATATGGGATGAATATAACTTTTTTTTTTAATTATAATAAAGCCACACGCGCCTCATTCATAATTTCTATGCCACATAATAAGAACTTTATTATAATCAACAAGGAAATTATAAATTAAAAGTGAAATTGTGAAAAAAAGACAAGAGCAGACAGTGAAAAATTTAACAAGTTTTTATTAAAAAACATAATAAATCTACAAATTAATAATGAAGCTATAAAACAGAAATAAATAAAATGACAAAAATTTTTAAAACAAAACAAATTTTATTCATTTAAAATACAGCAGAAAGGCTAAAAGTCTTTGAAAATTAAAAAAGAAAAAATTTACAAAATTACAAATTCGTTTAAAAACAGGGAAGAATCACTTAGTTTTGCTGTGGGATTAATAATTCTTTGTTATATTTCGAGGTCTACTTAACACGCTGAGCAGCGACGATAAGTTCATTCGAACTGAAGATGCCATTTCGACAACAGCTAAAGAAGAAGAAAAAAGTTAGTCTTTGGTGTTCGTGTCAGTTGTCAAAAAAGTTTCTCGTAAATGCTCATTTTCGTTGGATGACTGCATGTTTTTCTTCTGTTGTATGGTGTCGTGGGGGAAACAGCAGGCAGTCAGTCCGTCAGCCAGTCAGTCGTTTCCTTAAAAACGGATACATGAACACAATGTAGCGTATACAAAAATGTTCAAAAGACTGCGTTTCCAGAAGTATTTTTAGAGTATTTGTAAAATGTAAACAAAAAAAACTTTTTTTGTGTTATTTTATTTGTTCGATTTGTGTATTCCTTTAGGCATAAATTGTTCCAGAAGTGTGACCTCTTCATGTTGGCACAAGAGTTTTTTTTTCGAAGAGTTTTTTGGTTTTTATTGTGTGTTTAAAATGACTAGTTTTTTTTTTGTTTCTTAATATGCCAACATAAACTTTTTAATCAACTTGCAGTAATTTGTGTTAGAGTTGTTATTAAAAATATATTGAGTAAAATGATTTAAAAAAAAATAATTTATTAGTTTAACGATTTTTTAATTGTTAGAGCGCAAAATTCTTTTCAATATGGCAACTTTACCAATTGCAATCGCGGCGGGCCATTATTATGTTCCTTTAGTAGTTCTATCTGTCGCACAACATTTTATATATATAGAAAAATATGTTCCTTTTATTGATTATCATAATAGTCTCTTCTAGAGACTGATGCCCATCCGCAGTTTGAAGATCATACCAAACAGTTGGGCACTTCTGAGAAAAACTAAACATTAAAAATATATTCTCAGTGTTAATGCTAAATTCCATATATTTTATTAGTTCTATGCGCAACATAAAAATTTTCTTAATTCTCACTATATCCACCATTTAAAATGTTTAATTTATTTTATGTGTTCACAGTAGATATGGGCGCTCGTTGTACTACAAGTAAATATCCATGATATGAAAAAGAAATTTATTTATTTTTTAAATTGATTCTTGTTATAAACTTTTCACCCAAGTGAATTCTAAAGCTCCTTATTTCATGTGCTGCCGTTAAACGCTTTATTTAACACGTTTGAGTGCAAAGTCTGGCAATACTTTTTGTAGTGAATGGGAATGAAAACAGCTGTTCACTCTAAAATCACCAAAGAAACATAACCCACTCCTCAAATGAGAAGAGAATACTTATTGATTGGAAATTATTAAAATTGATAAAAATAAGGGATTTTTAAAAACACACAATAAAATATAATTATATATGTTTGGCTAAACGTCAGAAACTACAATCAAGATTGACGCTGAAATTTTTTAAAAAGTTTACAATTAAAAAAATAATTAAAATAATTTGTATTCGGTTGGGCCGAATCTTATATGCCCTTCACCGCCGTACGTCTGGAGTATATAAAAAATTTTTTTGATTGTATTCTAAAAAAAAGGTTTTATTTATCATTTATACTTACCAATTTTTATTAAAAAATAATAATAATGAGTTATAATATCCAACCCTGGACACGTATTTTTGTTCTTTTGATGCTAATTTCTTTCTTTCTAAAATATAAAATGTGTTTTATTACTAAGCAAAAACATTTTGCTTTATTTAGTTGCTTTAATATTCCAAAAAAGTAGAAATTTTCCATCTCTGGAGTTGTATTTTTGGCTTTTCTGATTTCTAATATAAATAAATGATTTTTGTTTTATATTTTCAAAATTATCAAATAATTTATTGTTTATTGAAGTACAATTTTTTAAAGTCTAACTTTATTTTATTTTAGTATCAAAAAAAGTTACAATTGTCCAGCTTTGGAATCATCTTTTTCATTTTGTATGATTTTTAAACCCAATTTAACAATTATTCCTGAAGCAAAAAAGAAAAAGAATTTAATTGTAGAAAAAAACAACAATTAGTTTCAGTTTAATCTTCTATAGCAGGCCAAAAGAATTTCTTAACGTAAATGGCAAAACTAAAAAATTAAAAACTAAAAGTTTTTCAAAGTGTAATTTTATTTTATTTTAGTATTAAAAAAAGTTACAATTGTCCAGCTTTGGAATCATCTTTTTCATTTCTATGATTTTTAAACCCAATTTAACAATTATTCCTGAAGCAAAAAAGAAAAAAACAACAATTACTTTCAGTTTAATCTGCAGGCCAAATGAATTTCTTAACGTAAATGGCAAACGTTTTACTAAATAATCAAATACTGTATATTTAACAGCTGTCAGCCTTGCCAGACCAGCGGTTTTAAAACGCCTATATTGAATACACGTTCAATGTAAAAATAAACATCGCCTTGTGCAGAGCCTGAAATCAGTGAGCCTGAGAAATATGCGCACTAATATTAAGCCATTAAATCTGTTCTTAATGTTTTGTTACATTAAACTTTCCATCAATTTATCTTATTTCTACAATTAAAATGGAATAAAACGGAGATAATTATCATCAAATATCGATGAATTTCTGCATGCTGTTTTAATTATTTATGCAATCAGCTTTTCAACTTTTGTAATATTTCTAACAATTTAATGCACCAAAAGCGTTCAAATGCCATTCTCCTTAATCTGTCTTCATGTGCTTTTTGTATGTCTATCGTTCAACTCATTTTCTAATGACTATTAAATGATGCAAGTTAATTGTGCCATTAAAACTAGAGACTTAGTTTGTTATTTGCTTTACACATGCTACTACGTCTTGTACGTCTTCATAAGCTTCATTAGATATTAAAGGAATTTATATACAAATTCAAATGGCTTCACCATGTGAAGTAGAAATCGCAACTAGAGAAATTGTCACCAAATTTTAATGTTAAAAAAAGCAAAGAAAAGGAGAAAGCCAACTAAGTCAGCCCTCATTATTATAACATGTAAAAATTAGTATATGAGATGCGTAGATACATAAATACACTTGCAGATAATAATAGCGAGCCGTAACTGCCAAAAAAGCTTAAATGACAAGATCTAAGAATACAGCAAAAGAAATCTTATCTCAGATGCATTTTCCCTTTAAAATTTTTAATAATTAATTTAATTTTTTCTTTTAACACAAACTATCGGTTAAACCAAAAACCGTTTTTGCAAGTACAGCAAAAGTATTGTCAAAAACTGCATGGATGTCAATAAAACAGTTCGTCCCATTCCACACACAAAAGGTTTACTTGATCAGATTCTTTTGAACCTGCATTTACTTTAGGTTAGGTTACTAGGGCCATTGTCGAGACAATGCACTTCGGTCCGCTCATTCGGTCCCGTTGTGATACCCTTAAGCAGGGACTACTTATGCGTCGTCCTCATGGACGCTAGGAAGGCCGATATTTTAACAAGCTCCACACTCGCCAGGCTATCCATATATGGCAGGAAGTTGGAGCGCAATGCCACTGTCCTTACGCTGTTCAGGACAGGGCACTGACATAGAAGATGGAGTACTGTTTCCTCCTCCTCTTCATCATTACAGCTTCTACAGAAGTCGTTGTATTCCAGACCCATCCTTCTTGCATGGGTCCCAAAGTTACCATGTCCAGTTAAGATATTCACAAGTTGACGCAGTCGTACCTTGATGAAGTTAAGAAGGCCACGTGTTCTGCGTGGGTCGAAGCGGGGCCATGTCGCCCTTGACACGCGGCAGTTGGTCACGTTTTCCCATCTTAATTGAGCGAGTTTTTATGATTCACACATAGCCAAGAACTTGCATTGCGATAGAGGAATGCCTGTGAAGTGACAGATCATAGAGTTATCCAGCTCTGTCCCTTCTCTGGCTATTCCGTCAGCAATGAGGTTGCCAGGATAGTCAGTATGTCCCGGTACCCAAACAAGTGTCACCTTCGAATGCCTCGCTATCTTAAAGATAGTCGGCCTTCGACCACAGGTATGGATGTGTTGTACACATCATTGATAGCAGAGATGGAACGATATCTATATCTTTACAGTCGGTAAAGATATAGATATCGTTCGATATCCTATAATACCTCAGCCATCTAGCTGCATGAGTGACAGCAGAAATTTCGGCTTGCAGGATGCTGCAACCATCCCGAAGCCTAAATGAAGTTCTTACGTTAAAGTTATCCACGTAAAAACCCCCGCCTAGATTAGCTCCCCTCTTAGATCCGTCAGTACAGACGCATTTTCTTTCATAGACATTTTTACATTCATTTCAATTTTATATGCTTTTTACTTTTCTGCAGCCAACTATAAAATTTTATTAAACTTGATGGCACGGTCAAGTTTGTACTTCTTTCCATTCTCTTCTCCCCTCTCTGTCAAAAACTAGACTTGACTAATTAAACCTGATAAGTGTGAAAGGGGACAACTTGCTAAAGACAATCATATTTTTTTATATATATTTGGGGTATTCACACTGTAGTCATAGAGTCATAAGTCATAAAATAATAGCACTTAATATATGACAAGTGTGAACAACCTGTCATAACTTGGTAAAGTTGTATACATAAACTCTAACAGCTGCTGCCTTGTTATGAGCTGAATAAATTTTTTTTGCGGCGGCATATGGAAAAACGTTCAATGGCTGCCAGCTACGTAATTTAAACGAGAAAAATTCTTCAATTGTATATATTTAGTTTTTCCCTTTTAGTGCTCTTTTAATATATATTATGTTATAAAAATGTGATTTAATATACACACATATAGATATGAATAATTTTTTACCCGCTTTTTAGTCGTGAAACATATATAAGTAACGGCGGCAAACATATACTACCGCCGTCTCGCTTAAAGATTTTCAGAGTTCGACTTAGATCTCCAGAGCTATTTTATGGCAACACAAAAACATAACTGCAATAGTGCTTTTATTTTATGACTTTTTTATATGCAGCACAACAACAACTTTTTTAAACTAGTCTAAAATTTTATGACTCTATGACAATATGACTAAATAGCACGAAGTGTGAATCCCCCAATTATTTTCGTTATATTAAGAATGTCGTAAAATATGTTCAAGATTGACGACGTTATTAACAAATCATTATTAAATTTAAAACTTACTTTAAAGTATAAATTTAGTTTAGCAAAATCTCCTTCGAGTTGAACCAAATATAATTAAAATATAGTTCCCCTATAAATATTACCTTCTGTTGCTTAATAGTGTTTTCACACTGAAATGGTTTTAATTAATTCTGGTTTTAACGTTAAATACAGCTGTTGAAACCTGATTGTAGCATACCAAATGATTTTGGTAATACCAACTTGAATTCATTTTTAAATTGGCTGTAAGTAGGTTTTCTGAAATGCAGCCTTGTTTTTATCTGTGCTTAGCTGAGTGCTGCCAAGTTATGTGTTGTGAAACATCTGACCATGTGGCAAGAATGCATAGAAAAATCCACCACTGCTGCTTATGTCTCCAGGTGATAATGTGCTGTTGAAACATTTACTCGGTCTTTATAAGTATTTCCATACTCTTAAAATATTATTTTCGAAATATAAAATAATTCCTATATTAACCTACAATTACAAATTTATTATATTTCATACAACCAAATTAGCTGCAGTACAGTTTGTGCATTAAGTGTTATAAAATGTAGAGGATAATACAACAACATATACACCAATTTCTATGAGATAATGTGATTAAATTTATTGACAATGTGGTGAAGTCAAAACCAGAATTTATTAAGTCTGCAGTGTGAACGCAGACTTTTTTTAATGCTAAAACCATGTTTTAACTTTCAGTGTGCGGTGTGTATATGCATGTTTGATGTGATCATTGATTGAATTACAAATTTTTTCTTGTTAGATATTTTCGTATAAAAATGCCTCAAACTTTTAAAATAGTTTTGCTTCTACATGTTCCTTCATATTAAACTTAAAATGTATCCAAGAAATGAATTAAATATAAAAAAATGTGTACAATAACATTTAACGATTTGGTTTATAATTTAAAGTAAATCATTTTCTAAAAAGACATAATTTTCTTCAATTAGAATATGCACTCGAGTTTCAACTGTTGGTTAGTAAAATCAAATCAACATCCAAATATATCAGCCAATTCCAAATAGTTCGGTTTAAATATATCGACTTGGGGCAACTGCTTATAAATACCAGGGAGTTACTTCCAACAGCTAAAATTGTTTATCAATTACGCCAGCATTTTTTAGAAATGAGTGATTCATTTCCAAAATCACTCTGTATATCATTTAATTCTCTCACACTAAGCCAAATGCACATCTATTCGGTTTTTCTTCCTTTTAAGGTTCATTAAACTTTACAATTAAATAAATAAAAAAGAAAAACCGTATTTTTATAAATTATCTTCTTTGTTGTTTGCTTTCAATATTATTTCTTCATTCCAAAATATAAATAAACAAAGACAACAAGACATCCTTTATCGCTTCTTGTTTACAATTTCATTAGTTTTCACACAATGTGAAAGTGAAGTTAAAAAGTCGCAGAACAGCAGAATGAAATCTCATTTTGAGACTTATCAAAACACGAATAACGTATTCTCTGGTATCTGGAAGCCTTAACGACAGACTCGTCCTAGACGGGTTGTTATAACTTCCATGACAATCCTGTTCAAGGTTTTACTAGACGACTGTTTGATCATTAGATATGAATATGAGTAGGCCCTATTTCAAGCAGGACCGGCATTCGCGTAATGTATTGTGCTGTCATTTTTTAAAATTCCAAAATTTTAGAAGCAAATCAAAACGACTTTAACAAAGTCAAGATTCCCTGTGAATAAGATATCGTAGGCGAATTGGTTTTGTGTGGTAAGGAGTCTTATTCATACAAATTCGATTAAAATTCATTTTTAATTTTGGATTTAGTTTTGCCGTTACAACAACAACAAAAAACCAAAATAAAATTTTAAAAACACCGGGCAACAGCTTCAACATTCTTAGTGGCGATGCATCGAAGAAACGCCGATTTAATGCCCGTCTCACGATGTCGCTCGATATCGTTCTGTCGAATAATTATTTACGAAACAAAAAGAAAATATTACAATTGGTTTTGTTTAAAATGTAACTGTACACCAGAACGATAGGTAGTGACATCGTGGGACAGGCAGTAAATCTTTAATAATTGTCCAGAAATTAGTTTAAGGAAATGGTCATACACTTCAAAATAAAAACCGTCCATAAATAGTTTCTACTATAAACAGTTTTTCAAAATATATATATTGCAGCTTTAGAGTCTTCTTTTGCTAAAAGAAGAGTTCCAAAGCGGTTCTACGTTTAAAAAGAATATAATTCCATGTGCAGCACATATTTTGGTAACGCCACTTATAAATTGAGACACACTTTATAATACAGCGTTACGCCATTTTATGCACGAGCAAGTAAATTCTTGACGAGAATAAAAAAAAAAATAGCTAAAAATAGTAAATAAATATTAGTGTCCTACCGAACATATATTTTAATACCGAACCTTAACTCGGAATATCGGTAATTATTGCAAAGTTAGGCCGAACCCGAAATTATTTACCTTAAATCTTTTATGTTCAATAGAATAAATCTTAACTAAAGCATTAAACACAATAACGACAGCAGGCTACACGAACACCGACTACAAAAGTCGTTGGCTACAATCGTCGCCTCGTAGTCAGCTACGTAATTATTTTTAGAAAGACATCACCAAATCAATAACCATGTGCTGTTGTTTGTAGTAGAATTCTCTTCATACGCCAGTGTTGCCGCTTCCATATATTTAATACTCTTAAATAGTGTTATTCCAATAAAATATATTTAAAGTCCACAGTGTATGACAAGAAATCATTTCATGAGCTTGGAAATAGAGTTTGTTGTTTCTTTTTGTATAATAAAACAAAATATTTTCAAAATATTACAATAATTAAATTTATTTTTATTATACTGGCAACATGGCATCTACTCATTGTCGCTCACCAAAATAGAAATTATTTTAGTTTGGCTACAACCACAAAAACAGCATGGACAACAACCCGTAGCCGTGTTGTCTGTAGTAGTAAAAATAATCATTCTCCTATACGCACATGTATTCTATTTTTGACAAGTTGTAGTCTGTAGCCTGCTGTCGTTATTGTGTTTAATGCTTAATTCATAAAAAACTACTTTCTTATGAATTCCTAATAGGATTTTTGCAGAAATAAAATTCAGTCGTTCTTTCTTTTTTTTGTATATTGTAGAGAAGTTATATCATATAGTCATCGTTGAATTCTTTCATACTATTATTGTCTTCCGATAATTTTTATATACACGCAAGATAGTGTAACGTAGTTTAATAAATAAAAAGTTCGGTAAGGATGGGTAAAAATTTCCAACACCGAACTTAGGCCGAACTCCGAATATTCGGTCGGCCACTGATAAATATACTTACAAATTATTAACAATCTTAATGCCTTTTTGAATTTATATAAAAAAATAATTTATTTACATATTTGGGTGTAAATATCATTAAAAAAATAATTATGCAGCCACATATTTTTCTCTCCATGTATTTGAACATTCAATACACGTTATTGGCAAAGTGCATTTTAATTTGAAATTTGTGTATGAGTGAATGTATAATTTGATTTGTAATATTCTGAGTAGTTTTAGAATAAGATTTCAAATTAGTTACGTGTTTTTGTTAAAGTATATTTTTTTGTTATTTACCGCTTAATGAAATTCTTAACTTTAATTGAGGCTATTAATAATTTTAGAAAGTTTAATACAATGAAACTAAAATATCTTTATCTCTACTATAGACATGACTAAAATCAACGATGCAATAAATTAAATTCTAAACTTGCAATAGCTTTTTTTTAAAATATAACTTAGAAGCTTATGAGTAACTCAAGTGCAACAAGCCATTTAAAACGTTTTATAACACTCTACACGTAATTGGTTTTTTCCTTCGTCTACCAGAATCAGTCGTCAGAAGCGGGTTTTTTAATACAATATATTTCTTTAAATTAATTTTTTTTATTATGATAGTATGTAATTAAATATTGTCGGAATATATACAATTTGCATTTTTGTTGTTGTAATTATGGCATACATTTTAATACGTTATTATTGTTCTTCCAGATATTTGCATTTTCGAAATTTAAATTTTTGTTTGAGATTTTTATTTAGATTTTAGCACTAAAGAGTTAGTCCATTATTTTATTTTTTGAGAATAAACTAAAACTATTTTAGCATATATATTGGTTTACATTCGAAATTTTATATGATAAAAATAAATAATTTTTGTTTTGTTTATTTTATGAACATTTTATTTTAGCTATATTAATATTTTTATAGGCTAATTGCTCTAACTTAGTTAAAATCTCCGAAAGACATGATGATAAATATTCCTAGGCATACAGGAAAGTCAACATCAGTTTTATTCAACTTACACAGCAGAGCAGAACAGCTGTTTTCGAAAGTCGCAACACTTTCATCTTCAGTGCTCATGTGTCAGTTTATAGTAATTTTTGTTTTCTTGTCTAAAAAAGAATGCTAAATTTCTTACACTTTTTAATAGAAAAGGGCAACATTCATTGGGAAATAGGGAATATCCAACTGCCCCTACGAATTTCTTTTTTAAAACTTCTCCAAATGGCCAATTTTCATTAAAAAAAATTACATCATAGTCTAGAAAAACTATATTCGTAATATATTTTTAATTTAGAAGGAAATGAGATATATTCCAAGACACACAACAGCTGTTTTCAAAAGCCGCCACACTTTCATCATCATCACTTATTAGGGGACTAAGTTGAATAGTTAAGCATTACACACAATAACGACAGCAGGCTACACGAACACCGACTACAACAGTCGTTGGCTACAATCGTCGCCTTGTAGTCAGCTACTTAATTATTTTTAAAAGGACACCACCAAATCAATAACCATGAGTTGTTGTTTGTAGTAGAATTCTCTTCATACGCCAGTGTAGCCGCTTTAATATATTTAATACTCTTAAATGGGGGTTATTCCAATAAAATATATTTAAAGTCCACATTATATGAAAAGAAATCATTTCATTAGCTTGGAATTTTAGTTTGTTGTTTCTTTTTGCATAATTAAACAAAATTTTTAAGTTTTCAGTAAGTGAATTTATTTATATTACACTGGCAACATTGCATCTACTCATTGTCGCTCACCAAAATAGAAATTAATTTAATTTGGCTACAACCACAAAAATAGCATGGACAACAACCCGTAGCCTTGTTGTCTGTAGTAGTAAAAATAATCATTCTTATATACGCACATGTATTCTATTTTTGACAAGTTGTAGTCTGTAGCCTGCTGTCGTTATTGTGTTTAATGCCTTATATGTACAGCTTCTCTTCGAATCTGAGAATTATTTCGCAGCGATGGTAACACACTTTGCATCCCTGTGTTACCGTTTTCATTATGTTTTTCGTGTCCTGATTTATGAATTTCTTGTTCCATATTACCAGAGGCTAAATTACCATATTCGATATCGATCGGAATTTCAATTCAATTTATATATAAATTTCCTTCGTCATTGAGTGCCGTAATTTGTCCCCTAAAGCTAAGCTTTTTGGTTATAATTTATTTTACTCAAGTCAATTTCAGGTTTAATTAAAAATCTCCATGGCTTATAATAATCAGATACTCATATTAAATAAATTCTACATCAAAAATGTTTTTATATATTATTTATGCTGAATTCGTCATGACTACGTTCAACAATTACATCAGCACGTCATATTTGAAGAGCACTCACTACTGATGAGTGGGTATAATAAACAAGCCGAACGAAATGGCCATTTTTTTAAACCAATTGGAAGAATATTCTTCTTTCAAATGAATTTAATAAATTTTTGTACAAATTACTTGGATAGTTTTTAACTTTTCGCTAGGAAAATTTTTAATTAAAAAAAATTAGAAAGATGTTGCTTTTATCCCATTTTGATGAAATTGAGTTCTCATCAGATCTCCACGTTTTGATATTTTAGGAAGCTTCCCTGGTTAATGTCGGGAACCCTGCACTATGTTTGTGTGTGTGTGTGTCTGTGGATGTGCGTGTGTAAGACTGACCCGTTTATAACTTTTAAACAGCTGAACCGAATTAAAAGAAATCGGTGGAGTTCTGAAGAGCGTTTCTGAACTTCAATTGCGAAGTAACAGAGATGTCTTTTAGGGTCAACTGTTCTCTATACTTTGTTATTAATTATAATTAACCGTTTAATTATAATTAAATATTTTATCAAACGATCGATTCTTGCGCCATATCATTTTGAACTTGCTAATCGATTTTCTATTTTTACACACTTTAAAAGACTTGGAAATCTACATCAAAAGCGATACACTCGATCTTTAGGGTATAAGTGTTTCGAAGCAAATTGTTGCGTAAATTTTTCACAAGATTTAATTTTAGTAGCAATTTATAACTTTAGCTTTCCTACAGCTTTTAAGTTGAAATTAACTTTATGATTTGGGAATGCTGTAGGAGATTAAATGTTTGCATGTAAATATTTTTAGAAGAAAAGTTGTCTTTCCCTTGTGGCCAATTGTTTGTTTTATATGACGATATGATGAGCCGTTATGACTTTACTAGACATGTACTTTTACACAACTCCGGTAGAATAACGTTATTAATATATACTGATCATGTTCAGCCTGCTCCAACAATCTTGAGTATTTCTAGAAGATATATTTTTTTGTGTTCTGTTTCCTTTTGCTTCTATTAAATCTGGCAAATTGCCGCATTCGATATCGATCGAATTTTCAATACAATTTACTTACAAATTTCGATCGATATCGAGTGTCATAATTTGCCTCCAGCGTGTCGCACTTAAGTGGATGGACACTCATATCATCGATAGTGAGACATGGACATTTGCACTTTTCCTGTCCTGTGTTTTTGATGTCCATATCAATTTGATAGCATCTGGAGACTAAGTCCCCGTCCACACTTGCAATTTTGTTGCAGCAATTCTTGAATGTTATAGGTGAGAGAAAATATAATAAGAAGAAGAGAAAAGAAGGCATAAGATATACAAGAATTGCAATGCCAGATTTTTCTAATGTGGACATTAAAGCAATTTCAAAGCAGAATTGCAAGCAACAAAATTGCAAGTGTGGACGGGGACTAACAATTGGATTAATTATTATTAATAATTTTTCTTTAAATTTAAATCAAATGCCCCTCTTTAGCTTGACTTAAAAATTAATCTTAATCCCGTTTAGTAGACAGACAGACTGCTTCAGACTAATTTATTTATATACATTTCAAATTCTACTCTTTATTGTCTGCATTGTTTTCAATATTTGAACAACCTTTTATTTAATTTTATGAGGGCTACTTCTATTTCTTTTTCTGAGACATTTTCTTCGTTTTGACATGCAACGGAAGTACAATAATGTTGTTTTTGTTGTTATTATTGTTATTAAAATTAAATGTCTTCGGCTGCGATTAGAGTTACCATGGTGTTTAAGCCCTTAAGGTGTCTGGCTGAATTAGTGTAAAGATAGCAAGAAACACATTAACGTAATTTGCTAGTGTTTTCTTCTCTCCTTCCCTTTTTCACTGTCAAGTTTTTATTGTAATAGACAACCAGACTGGGGACCAACAAATCTAATTTAATGGCCAGATTTTTTTTCCTTTCAAATTGTGAATGCGTCGGTGTTTTTGGAACTTTAAAACAAAAGTCTCTTAAAATAACAAACACTGCAGTATTATGACTCTGTAAACCAAAACCAAAGAATTAGAGTAGAAAGAAGAAAATATGTAGAAAATTAAAAGAAAAAGAAAAAAGATCCCAAGGGCAACATTTTTATTACCAAAGAAAATTTCGTGGAACCATAACAACAACAACAACAACAGAAACAAAGAGTTTAGTAGACCAGATATCAAAGCAAACCAAATTGGTTTGAAAGCAAATAATAAATGTTGGGTTAGTTGACTTCTGGTAGTGTAAAAGTTGAGACATCATGAAAAACATAATTATTATATTTGGTGTAATTAAAAAACAAAGATAATATTGTTTGTTTCGTGTTTAACTCAGATGAGTTTTGACTCTTCATAATTTTTTTAAAAACATATTTTCCTCAAAATAACAGAACACAACAACATAAGCAACAATAAAAAAAAACATCATAACGCTTGTCATAAAATGTAAACAACACAAACTGAACAAACTATAATAAAGTTTTTCTTGAATTTATGTTAAAAAGAAGAAAAAAAAATATTAAAATTCTAACAACAAAAGGAAGTGTTTAACAAACGACAACTATGGCTTCTTTGCAACAAAAAAGGCCATCAATATCAAATTGGTTTTCGTCGTTGAGAAGACAACCGAAGAACAAAAAATCCAACTCAATTTATGGCGCAGACAAACACTATCAACGCAGCTGCATTGATTTGCCAACCAGTACGTTTTATGTGGGACCCAAAAGCACCATATCCAACTCACCCATTGCCACCAATTCTACAGATAATTTGCTAGAAGATGAGAGAAAATCGAAATCAAATATTTGCGCCAGATGCTGTTGCACGATCTTGCCACCAAAGTCAAGATCTTTAACGCCACCCTCTTCGCCCAACACTACCAGTAATACCATAACTCCAGATTCCAATACACCTACCACATGTTCGCCTCCCCGTTCGCCTTCCTTAAATCCCTACAACAGTATAGCTGCGTATAAAAGCAACACAACTACACCCGTAGAGGAAGCCGCACCACCTTCGCCTTATGATAATGTGCAACCAACAACGATAACCTGCAGCACAACATTTCAAACAGAATTGCGCAAGAATGTGGAAATGGTGCGCTTGGAATCTTCAGGTTCTGGCAGTCTAGGCCTGTCCGACGTTTCTACATCCCCAACTACGCCCCCAAAAGCAAACATAACAGAAGCCGTACCCGCCACGCTATGCATCAAAAAGACTACAGAATTCCAGCGCTCTCTAACCACCACTACCACTCAAACTCTAATTGTAACACGACCCGTACAGCTCCTACTCAACGAAAAAGGTGAAATCATAGGCAAAAGGCCAACATCTTTGGAGAAAGCCACACGCTCCAGCAGTTTAGGTTGTGTATTGGATGAATGTTGCGAACTCAATAACCCGCCTTTACCTACCTCCTCGTTCAATGAATCCTCCCCTTTAATATTGGACTCTAGCGATATAAAATTCATCGATGACTCCTCAACTTCGCAAAGCGAAAATGAACGCAATTCTCAGCAAAGTTATAAACAGGAAGCTGCAGAAAACGACAGCTACTATTACACGTTACCGTCGAAATTCAAAAAATCTCCACGTTCGAAAAGTGCAACCAGATCGAATTCGCCGCGTTTGCTAAACAATAATGTGGGTAGTCTGTGTGACGACTGTCGCATTGTTATCGAAAGAAATCGCAATAACCGCAATATACACTACACAAATGGTCTGATAACAAATAGGGTAAGTGGAAATTTATGATTTTATGCTCTCGATTAATGGAATTGAAAGTGAGTATTTTGCTGCAAGCGAAAATAGTTTTTAAATTTTCAATAAACAAACAACACTGTAGTTCTATAAACTCAAACACATCGGGGGGCGAATTTCGATTGATATCGAATGCGCTAATTTGGCCCCTGTAGTTTGAAAACAGTTTTATTTATTAAAAAATTCTAAAATCGCCAAAAGGCTTTAGAAATGCTAAACTTAAACGATCTAATTCGTTAACAAATTTATATTTAAGAACTGTTTATTTGAAGAATTTTATATAAAAACTTGTAAAATAAGAAGGTTATAAAAGCGTACAGTTTGTGAATTTTGTTGAATTTGTTTTAAAATTTTTAAAATCTTTGGACAAATCAAGGCAATCGATGTCGATCGAAATCTTAATAAATGTAGCTTATAGCGGAATTTAGGTCGACATCAAATGCTGTAGTTTAGCCTCAGATTTTTAAAGCAAGACGTTGTTTCATTCAGGCTTAGATTTTAAAATTATTTAATCAGTTTTAATTGAATCGAAGTTCTTAATAATGGGTGTTTTTTCTAGAATGGCACAAGTTTAAATCATAATGAAACACGGAGAATATTTTTAATATCAATTAAACGGGCTTTACGGGAAAGAAAATTTTATTAAAACTACTTTGAAATATGATTGATGCTGAAGGCGTAATCTGGAACACCAATTTTCAACAACATTCGCCGATAACAATTCGAATATTGATTTCCAGGTGCTCAATTGTTTGTAGTTTATTGGCGTAGACAAGCGAATTAACATAACCTCAAAGAAAATAATCCAAATGGGATTACATCACACGATCGATCTTGGGGGCCAATTAATTGAGCCATTACGTGAAATTATTTTTTAATCAAAAGTTTCTTTGGGTATAACAATTGTAGCGCCCACTGTATAGCACATGACTCCGTCCTGTTGGAACCACATATCAGCGAGATTAAGGCCACGTAATTGAGGTACGAAAAAATTTCAAATCATGTTACTATACCGTTCACGGTAGACAGTAACATTCTGACCATTATCGTTTTTGAAGACTCCGTCAGCCCATAAAGCGCACCAAACTTAAATTTTCTTTGGATGTATTAGTGCTTCGACAAAAGCTTGTGAACTCTTCCCACTCTAAATGCGACAGTTGTGCTTCTTTACGTACTCATTCAGCCAGAAATAGGCTTCATGGGAAAATAAATTTTGAACGGATGAGTGTGACGAATTATTTTGATTAAAAATTCCAACAATTTGCACTCGTCGCTCTGGTGTAAGTCGATTCATGATGACATTTCAAAGCAAACTAAAAAAGCATCTTATAAAAAGCTTTTAAGTATGAAATATTTTTTGTGAATAAGGCCTTGAGTATTAAATTTTAATCGTGGTAATACTTTTCTTTCAAAATATATCAAAAATTCAAGGCGTCATTGCTATGCACACTGGGACACTTGAAGATCATCGGGATATATTTATGAAAAATTTCTTAGAAAAGCTAAAGATGTTGAAATGAATTTTAAAAGTTAAAACAAGAAAGCAATAACACTTGTCTCTTCTAGTTTCTTAATGTATGCTGCTACGCAGACTGGGTTTTCCCCCAACATATAATTGCTTTAAGAGCTAAAGAAAACAACAAAAGCTTTAATGCCGTGACGTCAATTGCGATTGTGTTGGTGAGATTAGTATTTTCTCTTACATTCACAGTGAGCGAAATGTTAGGTTGCCAGGCCTGGTGAAAGGCCTTTTCTAAAACAGATGTTATTAGGAAGGAAATTTTTCCAAATCGAATTCAGGCGTATTTTTATTCTCTTTCATTTAGCCTTATTTGAGAAAAATTTGTGCTTATTTTTTTTACTAATTTTTCTCAAACAATCAACACACCATATAATAGCATGGTTGTGTAAATATATTTCTATTTAGAGCCCTCAAAACAGGCCTTGCGATACTTCCCTGTGAGTGAGAGTGTTTTTCAGCAAAAAATTATATTTTGCTCTCGCAAAATAAAAGAGCGTAAGCGTACGTGTGAGTTTTGTTTCCACAATTGGGTATGGCGCTGACACCCCTGCTTTCATGCTATTGTCTTATTCAAAAACGATAACTCAAAGCGTTGACAACTTTCATTATATTTGATGTGGCATTCGCAAAAAAAATTCGAATTGAAACAGCACTATTGACGTAAACTTGCAGAGTCAACAGTTAACAAAAGTTGCAATGAAAGTGTTGTCAACTTGATTTATTTCCTAGCAGACGGCTATAAATGTATTTTAAAGTTTTTATTTATGCGTAATAAAAGATTTTTAGTATTCTAAAAATAACACGAATGACAGCTGACTGTGGAATTTTGTTTAACGATTTAAATGCAATAATAATTATTAATGACAAAGCTGATGAGCTCATAAATCTACAAATACTTTGAATTGTTTTTATTATTTCATGAATTGAATTACGGATACCAGATATATGCATTATATTTATATATAAAAAAATAAAATAAATGACTAAATCTTATGTAGAAAAAAATACTTCTAATCTTGAGATGACTTAAGCTTGTAAAAAACAAATTTAAAAAAATATTGAAAATTAAATACATCGCTCAATGTACTCGTAGTGTAACATTTTAAGGTTATTATCATTAGCCACAGCAGTCATAAAAATATTTTAAATATAATTACAAACAATCCCCTACTAACACTTGACAGCCTACAAGTGGTTTTTCATGTGTTCTGACGTGTTGCGTTCTGTAACCATGAGGAACGATGACTTCAAACTTGTTAACAAAAAAAATTCGTTAACACATTTCCTTTAATTAAATCGCTGCTAATTCAAGCTCAACGTAATTGTAGACGTTAAAAAATAAATATAAGAGTCGGCTTTTTTTTTGAGAAACGTACATAAAAGTTTAAGAACTGGTCTAAACCAAATACTTCTTACTTGTTATCAAATATGTCGCCATTCGTATAGATTTAAAAATATACTTTTTATATTCGAAATTCTTTTTGTGGAATTGTTTGTTACATCTTTAGTCCCAGCACTGTGCAACTAAATAATGTTTGTATTAAAGAGTAGTGCAATTCAAAAGTTTATGCCATGACAGTTAGAATGCATTTTGTAAGTGCAAACTTCTGTTAAAAACTGTTGCGGACGTAGAGTTGTGACTGTTGCAGACGTAAAGTTGTGTTTACGAGGTTTGCTCAAAAAATAAAGTGAATTTTCAAACTTCGCGGAATGCGTATATTTCACCACGGTTTTTATTATCTCAGAACCAAAACAATAAATATTCTTAAATTAAAAAAAAAAAAAGAAAAACAGCCGCAAGGTAGCATCCGAGACCTATTTCCAGCACGTCATTTTTTATCGTGCTTCACTAATTTTTCAGAAAATTATATTCTCTTGAAATTTTTGATTTTATATATATATATATATATATATATATATATATATGTATATATATAAATATATATATATATATATATATATATATATATGTATATATATAAATATATATATATATATATATATATATATATATGTATATATATAAATATATATATATATATATATATATATATATATATATTGTCCCCCACAGCTGATTGTTTTATTCTGATTTTATTAATATCTTTTGTCAGAAATAATTGTTATTGTGCCTTAAACGGCTCTCGATTCAACCGGAGAGTTTGTAATAGATTGAAGAAAAATATTGGGCCTGTTCGTAAATGCATCACTGCTGTTCATCATATGAAAAAACTTTACTCTACAGTGCTAGTATAAGATTTCCGGTGATATATTATTAAAGTAGCCATTCATGAAGTCCGTATTTAAACCCTACAAAGACATCATTGGCTTTCGCGACACATTTTAAGGGATTAATAATTTTTTTGCAGCATAACAGGTCCGTTATGTCTCCCGTTAATCTATTACAAACTTTAAATACATTTCGAGAAGCGTAGTAATAACTCCCATTATCTGGTAATAATTTTTATGTTGGAAATATATATCGTAATCTCTTTTTCTTTTTAATAATTGTTATTATCAGATACTTTTTATTTTTTCAGAAAGATTTTATATTTTTTTAAATTTTCATATGGCCAGCTTCTTTATTTGGTAAAGTAATTATCTTTAAGCAATTGACCTAAATCTTTCTTAAATGTTTTTTATGTGTTTCATCAGAAACTTTTGTAATATTCTGATATATTTTCAGAAATGTTTATCATATTGTGATTTTTTTTTTTTTTAATTTCTATTGATCAATAGTTGGAGGTTAAGGTTTGATGTTGAAGGTAAAATTGCTTTGCATAACAAAGTTGCTCCTATTCTGAAGATTGCTTCACAATTATTTGGCGAAAAAAAAATCAGACAACAGCTATATGTGACAAAAAAATATGAATATGACAAATATTTCTGACAAAAAATTTAAGCAGTCAGCCATTTCTGAAGAAAAAAAATCAGACAACAGTTATAATGATATTAATTTATTGTAAAAAAAAAAAAATGTAATAAATATCGCTAAATAACAATTATTTTTTGATTTGTATTATAAAATATCTTAGTTCTTTGGGTACCTGATTAAAATATATGTTCAGAGTTTCAACTATTAGCCTCGTTTATTTTGTTTGTGACAGTCGATTTCCGGCATGTTCGGCGATTTTCTGCTGTCGAAGAAGATGGATCAGAGGTTTCCATCAAATGTTCTTATAAGAATGAAATAAGTGATCAAACGCCCTTGCAATTTTGACAGTAGCTCAGGATCACAGTTGCCACTGTGGTACAATTGAACCAAAAATTGTTGTTTTATTTACATTTGGATCGCTGGTTAATTTTTTTCTTTTATGAAAAGTTAACGATTATAATATAAATAAATTTTGAATGTATTTACGAAAATTATTACTCTTCACATAAAGTAAAAGATTTGATTCGTTTACAACACTAGATAGTAATCGATTACTACCTACCCACAGTAGTAAATCAAAAAGCTATATTGGCAACACTGATCGATTGTTACTTTTGTTTACAAGTCAGAAATTGACAATTTGACTTCAGTGTAAAAAGTATTTTATTATGCTGGTATGCAAATAAAATTGAAAAAATTGGTTCCCTTTTTTTATTTTGGTTCTTCTTTTTATGGATTTTGGTCCCGAAGAAAAATTTAGAGTGGCAACCGTGCTCAGGATGATGTGCTCGACATGTTACGAAGAAACGTCACATTATTTTAAGACAATTTGCAGCATCTCTTAGATTATATTTTAGCCATGAACTTTTATTTTTTCTAAAGTTGCCCAACTTCGAGAAAAAAATATCATTCCTAATCCATCATATTCGCCACATTCGGTCCTACTAATTTTCCGGTTTTTATGTTTGAAGAGATCCATAAAAGGTATAGTCTTATCACGATATTCAAACCGAATAACTGAAACAGCGCAAGGACATACCAAAAACTGTATATTGAAACCGATTCAAGAAGCGGAGAAAATGTGTTTATTTCTGATGGGGACTACTCCGAAATTTTAAGAGTTAAGGCCGTTTATAAAGATGAGAAAAAGGGTAGTGCAATGCGGTATTTTAGAATCAACCTTTTACTCGTTGGCTGAAATCCCTTCTATGGCAACTCGTAAAGTCTCCGAGGAAGTCCGATATAAACCGAGAAAGTAGTCGTCTAAGCCAGTTAGTTTTGATAGAAGTGCACTATGTCGCACTCCATCAAATGCTTTGGAATTTCCATAACTTTAAAATTACTTTCCGCGAAATTTTAAATGAATCACACCCTTGCGCCCTGCGATCACCATACCGCCGATCGGTAAGTAAGGTGTCGATCTGAATAAACCTTAACCAATGGAAGCTAACCCAACTTTCTAGCTTTCGACTGCAATTGAGCGGAGATTTTCAGTTTTATACGCCTGTCATTTCTTTGGAATAGTTAGGCACTACATTGACCAACTTTTAATACTTTGAAAATTTAAGGGAATGCTAAAAACTTTCGGCAAGGGGAACAATAGCGTCGAAAAACTCCGTTTCAAGGCCTGTGCTGGAATGCCATTTGGGCCAGGAGACTTGTTTGAATTAATATCTATAATTAGCATGCGGTTAAAATAATATTCTTGGAATGGTTACTGATACTCTTTCCAGCACGAATAATTGTTTGTTGCTGTATGGCAAGCAAGTATTAAGCTGAGAGTACACTATGGGATTTTCTGCCATCGCAAGCAAAGACAACAGTTTCTACTGATCATTTTCATATATTTTGCTGCGTGGCATTGTGCGAAATGCTATATTGAGTTCCGAATTATTCGCGAATATTTCAGTAAAAAAGTTGACTATATCAACTAGTACAATATATATTTGGTCTTCCCTTAAAAGAATCGGAGTTGAATATTATCATTTAGTCTCTTAAGTTGGCCCTACTCATATGAAAGTTTTCCACGTCTTAGCGCTTTGACACTCGAAAATTTCGTTTGTGTTTTAGCAGTGAATCAATTCTGAATACTTTCTCTTTGGCATTTCATTTTTATATGTAGAACTTCGACTGTTACTATGGGGCGAATAATTCGAAGTGCCAATTTCGCATTACTATTTTTTTTCCTAAGTAGCCGTATCTTAACGGGTTAATCTTTAATAATCTTTTCAGTTTTTATATTTTTAGTTTTTATATTTTTATAAAATCGTCGCTGTATCATCTTGTCTAGTTGAAAACTATAAAACTCTTTCTGTATTACATTATCAAAGTATAGAACACGCATGTATGAGTATCTTCTTCAGCGAGCAGGTCTTTTATTCAACAATTTATCTGTCTTCTTATGTTTTTCATACCAACATGATTAGATACTCTTTTTTTAATTGTTTAATATAAAGCATTTTTGTCCAGTTGCCTTAAACTGGTTTCTCTAATTATAATAATTGACAAAAAGAAATATCAACATATTCCAAAGTCAAGTTTTCTGAGAGTGGCAAAAAAAAAGCAGAAGATAAAAAAGAAGCTGCCAGGACCAAGTTAAATAAGTACTTGTAAAACAACTGCGAAAATATTGTGACAGAAGATAAAAATGCCATTGAGGAACTTAAATTGTATTTATAAAAGAAAAAAACCTATAAACATTTTTTATAAAGACTGGGCACACATAAAGCGATTTCTAGTCACCTGAGCTTAAGAGTCCACTTGTGATAAATTCGCCTTGTGTTGTGTCAATAACTTACAAATTAAAACAGTTTTTTTTTACGAATCGAATTACTCTGTAATTTTCTTTGTTTTCAGCTACGAATTGATGAAAATTCAAAAAGATAATCACTGGTTTTATACTATTATTAAACAAGTGTGACATGTACACGCAACTATTTTGTATGATTAATATTAAGAACGTAACTGGGACTTACGACGAATTTCGCCCAAAATTTGTTGCCTGCATTTATCGTATGAAACGTAATATTAACGTAAAAAGAACAGCTGTTGTAATTTAAAAAATGTGTGACAGTAGAGTCATTAAAAAAAATTTATAAATAAAAAATTAATGTCGATTTCTTTTCTAGAAAATAATGCAACATTTTCACACCTTTTAACAGAAAATGGCAACATTTTGTCATTTCAAAATAAGGAATTTACTAGAAATGGATCCAACACTGCTCACGAAAAATAGTTGCTGTTTTAAAACTTTTTCAAACCGCCAGTTTTAGAAAATAAGTGAAAAAATGTTACATGTTTTTTACACTTTTTAACTTCCTGCTACAAAAATTTAAAATTAAAAAAAAATCGACTTCTCATCAGATATCGAAGCTTAACATGACTAGTTCTGAGAACCGGTCATTATGTCTGGTATGTGACTGATCTCAACCAAATTGATGGCGTTCTACTGAGTTTACATTTTCTATAAGTTCGAATCAATTCAAACTGATAGATTTCAAGAAATTAAAAAAAAAAACATTTCTTAAACTGAGTTCTTTAAATAACTTTTAAACGATCGGTTTGATCGATTTTCAGCAGCTAATCAGCCACGTTGGCCATTGCAAATCGGGTTAAAAGCGGGTAATCCGTTCGTGAGATATCGCGAACAAAAAAAGTTCGAAATAAGTGATTTATTTTAAAAACTCCGAAGATACATATCCCAGCAGTTAGCGTTCTCGATCGTTTTATAGGACTGGAAAAGTCATATATATATATATATATATATATATATATATATATATATATATGGATCCACACTAATCGCAGGAAAATCTCTTTAATGCGTAGCGCGATTCGTTGACAGTCCAATAAATGTTCGTTGTGAAAAATTCGTGATTCGTCTGAGTTGAGGGGTCAGCATAAGGGCAAGTAAGCTCACAAATCCTTTTACCCCACTTTATGCTTCACCCAGAAATGTTGTGAAAAAACAAACCGGTATGTTTTGTTGGCTTCAATAGCACTTAAAATGGTAATATAGGGTTTTTCAATAAGAACGCTACAAAAGTTTTTTTTGGAAAACGAAAGCGGGTTTGGATATTAATTAAATTATTTATTTTTGTGAAAGTACGTTTGACGTACGGGCACGCTTGTATAAGTCCAGACGCTGAACCCAATTTTCGACGGTTGTCAAGCATAAAGCGGCCGATACTGTTGCAATTTCACGTTCGATATTCGTACGAAGTTCATAAAACGTCGCTGGCTTGTTGGCATAGACCATAGACTTGACGTAGCCCCACAGGAAATAGTCTAACGGCGGCCAATTGACTGGACCATTTCGTGAGATAACACGTTCTCCAAACTTGGTTTCCAATAAATTGATTGTGACATTCGCTGTGTGGCTTGTGGCGCCGTCCTGTTGGATCCACATGTCCTTCAAGTCCATATCATCCAATTGGGGCCAAAAATATTCGGTTATCATTGAACGGTAGCGATTCCCATTCACAGCAACGTGCCGGTCTTGATCATCACGGAAGAAGTATGGCCCAATGACGCCGCCGGCCCATAAACTACACCAAACCGTAATTTTTTCGGGATGCAATGATGACTCATGGAGTACGTGTGGATTGCTGTCTGACCAATAACGCATATTTTGTTTATTGACGAAGCCATTCAGCCAGAAATGGGCCTCATCGCTGAAAATGATTTTTCGATGAAAATCCGAACCATTTTCAAGTTGTTGCGCAGCCATAAGACGCTTCTGGTGGTCAAGCGGCTTCAGTTCTTGCGTCAATTTGATCTTGTAAGGATGTAGGCCAAGATCTTTTCGCAAAATTCGCCACAACGACGTCACAGAGATGCCGAACGCTTGAGAACGACGTCTGAGAGATACATTTGGGCTTTCTTCAACTGAAACCTCAGCGGCAGCAATATTCTCGACACTACGTGCACTTCTCTGTCTCACTGGCACGGGAACATTTTGTACTGTGCCTGTGGATTCAAATTTTTCCACCAGACGCTCAATTGTGGATCTGCTAGGACGACTATGACGACCATAAGTTGGCCGTAGTGCTCTTAACGTTGAGATCACTGACTCCGAATTTCAGTAGTAAATTTTAATAATTTCGACTCGTTGTTGGCTCGTATATCTTTCCATAACAAAATGGAAAACCTTAATAAAGAGAAATGTCAAAAGAGCGGCAAGAAATATGGCATCGTTTGCTGTCCTTGTCGCTCTACTTTTGCAGCGTTGTATAAGAAGCACCCTTTACAAGGCAAAATAATATTATTGGAAATACCAAATAATTTTAAATAACATTTTTTGTTATTATAATCTGTCAGATAATATCAAGTCATTTGTTCCTTATATATGACATCCGGTGTATTTACTATAGATAGGAGTTACATGGTCTAGTCAGTCAGTACACTTTTGCACTGTATGGCGTTAATTGTGGTTGGAATAATGCAATGTTACAGGAGTTTCTACTTTCTTGGTATTGAAAAATGTTTTAAAAAATAATTGGACGAATGTAGAGCCCGTCAAAGCGGGCCCACTTTTAAAAATAAAATTAACAGCAAATTAATGTTACATTAAATCAATTGTCTAGCTCTCTGTATGACAAATTACGTCGTCTTATTACAACCAAATATGATTGATGTTTAACTGATTAATTTTTGGCAACAAACATTCATCCAGTATGCCTTAATAGCACTTGTTATTTACAGTAAAGGCAGCTTCTTGCCCGTTTCGAAAAAAAACAAGGATCAATAGGGACGCCAGCCAAACAGTCCATTCGTTTGATTTGGAATCAAGAAAAGGAAAAATTATTGCGCAAACGAGCAATAACTGCAGCAATTGTTTGCTCTCTAGGCCGATTATATTAACGGTAAATTGCACAAAGTGGTCTGAAGACTGCTCGCACAGATAACGTTAAAATGGATGAAGTGGCTTGAAGACTTGGCGCACAGATTTATTATTATTTTAGTTTTCGAAATAAAGTTCCACAATTCGCAAGCCATTCATGATGTCTTGCCAACCATAATTGAACAGAAATGGCAACTCTGATTGGCATTCTACACTGTAAAACCTTTAACACTTTGGCTGCCAAAGCCTTTTTACAATTTTGATCGATCAGTGGCAGTGTCATTTAACAATTTTGGTCACCTGAGGCCAACAACTTATTTTTGTTCTTTTTTGTTTCTTAGTGCCTAAAAATAAGTTTTGACTACTCGGGACTTTATTTTGGTTCCTAATTTTGCAGTTATAACCACGGTTGGCACTCTAAATTTTTCTTCGGGACCAAAATCCTTAAAAAAAGAACCAAAATTAAAAAAGAGAACCAATTTTTTCAATTTTATTTGCATACCAGCATAATACAATACTTTTTACACTGAAGTCAAATTATCAATTTCTGACTTGTAAACAGAAGTAACAATCGATCAGTGTTGCCAATATAGCTTTTTGATTTACTACTGTGGGTAGGTAGTAATCGATTACTATCAAGTGTTGTAAACGAATCAAATCTTTTACTTTATGTGAAGAGTAATAATTTTCGTAAATACATTTTTACAGGCATGATAAAACTTTCGAAATTTATTTATATCATAATCGTTAACTTTTCATGAAAGAAAAAAATTAACCAGCGATCCAAATGTAAAAAAAACAACAATTTTTGGTTCAATTGTACTACAGTGGCAACTGTGGCTATAACGGTATTTTTGTGTCGCACATTTTCGTGCGATATGGCCATTAAAAATATACAGCGGCCATGGGAAATACACCAATATGTTCGCCACAGGGCAGAGAATCCAAATTCAATGTAAAATTCCATATTGAAATGTACGAAAATGTGCGAGGTAGCCTCAAGGTAACATTTAGGTGTCGCACCAAAACGTGCGACGTGGCAGCCAACGTGTTAAAGCTCTCATATCCAGTGGAAGAAAATACATATTCCAGTTTCTTTTTTAGAATAACCTTTCAAGTCTGCTGCTGTAACCGCAAGAGAACTGCAGCGGTAACAGCTAACAAACGATCAAATGTGTTGTTTGATTAGTTCATTTTTTTTAAATCCATAATAATTGCTTTTCTTAAAAAAATCAAGGAAAAAAAGAAAAAACCACAGAAGTCATATAAAAATCAAAACAAAGTGTGTATACAATTACAAAAAATATGTCAACATTTCAAACGACTGAACTCAAATACAGTCTGACAAACCAACCAGTCATAAGCCGGGGGTTTTTTTTTTATTATTTTGCTGTAAATTATTCCATCAAACTGACAAATACTAAAAGTGAACAAGTAAAAGTATCTTTATAAAAACTAAGTGAGTGATTAAAATTCATTAAAAAAAGCTGCAGTCATGCAAAAACTATTCAAATCTAGATCATGGTTGATATAAAATACAAAAAGAAAAAAAAAAGTTGCAAAGAAGCCACTCAAGTAACGCTGAGAAACGGAAAATAATGCGAATATAAAAGAAAAAACTTGGATACATGCAGCTCAATTTAAAAGCACTTCTTGTGGGGAATTTAAATTTGCATTAAAAGCGTTACAATGGGAAAAATAAAACCATAATAATAATAAATATATAAAACCAAATCGACAAAAAATCCACAAAAACTGGTAATTGATATTTTCCGGTTCGGAATTTGTGTGTTTCTTTCTTGCAGAAAACGTGTCAATGTTGCATAAAATATTGGACATAAACTGTGCGGCTTTTTATAAAATAATATTATTTTCGCACCGATTAAAAAAGTATGAGTGGCTTTTAATTGATCAATTTTATTTAATTTACGCTCAACAAGTCCGTTAATAGCATTTCTTGCAAAATAACGTTAAAAAACATATTTTTTTATTTCAGATGTCAAAAAAAATAAAAAAAATAATACAAACCCAACCATCGTATTTGTTTGGAATTTGTTAGCTGGCTAAAATGGCCACTGGTTGGCCATTTTTCGATTTGAAAAGTTTAATAAAATTTACATGAAACTATGATTTTGATGAAACTTTATTTTATTATTGTTTGAATTACAATAAGTCTTATTGCGAATCTCGAAGCGAGAGCTTGTAAGAGATCAAAGAAAACCAAAAAATGTTTCCGTGATCTGCTACAAACTCTCCGAGTCGAAACGAGAACCATAATAAGACATAATGTCTTTTAAAAGGCCACCGTCTATGCTTTCAAAATAGTTTTCGATCACTTTCTCAAACATTTCTGGTTCTCAACGTTTGCGAAGAAAGAAGATGCGCTAGAACTCTTCTAAAAATTAAACTAAACCACAGTTTAGAACTGACCGTTTTGGAATTTTTGGTTAACATCTTCATAAATGTTCCAAAAGCCACTTCCTGTAGAATTATTGGATTTTAAATCAAGTGCCGAAATGGTCAGAAAAATAATGCGCTATTTTAAATAAAAAGTGAAACCCAATTTCGTTAATTGAATTTTCTACTTTTAAAATTGTTCTATAATGTCATCTTTTAATTGGAAGTCTATGACATTGTAAGATAAATGAAATTTAGTGTCAGGCCTGACTAACGATCGAGGGCGGGAAATAGTTATCTACTCAGATAGTGAGGCTGCCATAAGTGTGGATATAAAGTGGACTTAGACGCGCCGTACAAAGCCAAATGAGTTAGGCAGCATGAACAAGGCTACAATAAGCTGGGTTCGCGGAAACGTTGGAGAGCGGACCTAAAAAAAGTAGAGTAGGGTCCAACTTCATTAATCTCTCAGCTTTACCAAAAACCCATTTAAATCTTATGGGTTTGACTAGAGGTTTTTGATAAAACTGAGCGTTTGATGGAGTTCGAGCCAACTCTAAAAAAAACCGGACATAATTTGACCACAAATAAAGCCAGCAGAGCTATGATCGCACCAGAACCGTTTTAGGGGCTCGTATCGAATATCCGATAAGGCTGTTGAGATTAGTAATACCAGCGCAATACTCCAAGGAAGGAAGCAGGCTGATGACGAGGACGAATAACAAAAATCGGTTCAAGGCTTCCATTATCTTAAAAGTAATCTGAGAATGTTCAACGGCTTCCTCACAGGCCCTTGTAATGGATGTTTTTTTTATAGAGGCACAAGTTTGAATCATAATAAAATAAGAAAATAAATATTTAACATCAATGAAACGCGCTTTATTTAAAAGAAAATCTTATGAAATTATTGTTTAAATATAATTTTTGCCATTTGGCCGCTACGGCGGATGCGTAGAAGACTCAATCTGGTACACCATTTTTCAACAACATTTCGAAGCATTTGCTGTTGGCAGCACATATCAGCGAGCTTAATTCCATTTAATTGAGGTACTAAAAAACTTAGAATCATGTTCCTGTACCGTCCATCATTTACAGTAACATTCTGACCATCATCGTTATTGAAGACATACAGGCCAATGACTAAGCCAGCCGATAAAGCGCATCAAACAGTAATTTCCTGTGATGTTTCGACAAAAGCTCGTGGACTCTTCTCACTCCAAATGCGACAATTGGGCTTATTTACGTACCCATTCAGCCAGAAATCGGCTTCAACGGAAAATAAATGTTCAATGGATGCATTTGACGAATTATTTTGATTAAAAATCCCAACAATTTGCACGCGTCGCTCTGGTGTAAGTCGATTTCTAATGAAATTTAAAAGAAAACTATACAAAATGCAACTATCAGCTGTTAAATAGGTGCTCAAATAAAGCAGTGATGCCAACTTAAATTTGTGACACTGTAAAAAAAGCACAGGTTAGCTGTACAGGTTAGCTGTACGTGTCAAAATGTACACCGATGACAGAACATCAGTGTACATTTTGTGTTTATGATGAGGGGACTGCAAAATTGTTCAACACTGTTCTGTCTACGCCGTCCCATTCCCATGTTGAAAATGTTATTCCAAATTTAATTAGCCAATTAATTTATCTATGCATCTTGTAGTGACATTTAGCTGCTTCGCCGCCATTATTGTAATTTAATTCATTATACGAGTGCAGTGTATTTAATAAATTTAAACAGAGTTATCGCTTTGATCAAGCAGCCAGAAAATTTTGTGCGGCTTTTTATAAAATAAAATGTTGTTAAATTAAACTCAATGTGTGGGCCATGTGGTGTCATGGTACGTACGTACATATTCATATAAATATGTGCGTACTGCATTAAAATTAAATGTTTAAAATTTTTAATATTGATAACATTTTATTAATAATCTGTTTTTAAATGTCTTTGACAGCATTTTATAATGAATTTATTCACTTGTTGTTTAATTATATATTTAATGATTTAATTTGCTAACTTTGTAGATATTTTTTGCTGGTGCCGTAAATTGTTTTTTGAAATCTTTTTTTTTTTTTGCAAAAACAACAAAAAACAATTATTTAAAAGTATGTCTGTTTAAACATGTTTGTGTGTGTGTTATTTAGCAAACATGTTTTAAATATTTTGGCCAGTATTAACTTCCGTAAAATTTTTTGAGTCAAGACTGAAGTTGATGAAATTTATTTTAACAATAAATCCCAGCTTTTGTGTACATAATATACACACACATATCCACATTTACATATGTATGTGAACACGTGTATGTATATTAAATTTAATTTGCGTAGTTATTGAATTATAATAACCTGGTGTTTATTTTTTTATATATTTGTAGCAAATCAAAGATGAATTGTGCGAAGTGGTGTCCGAAATGGAGGCACTAGATGTGCCCGAAGACTGCAAACATTCCAACAAAGACAAACAAATGTCCATTGGACGTAAAAAATTCAATATGGATCCGAAAAAAGGTAGATACACTTAATATTTTAATAAAACAGCTTAAATGTAAAAATGTATTTCGATAAGGTTAAGATAAGGTATCTCAGCAGAGGTCTTAACAAGAATGTTATAAAATATTTGGGAGCGAATGCTATTTTGAATGAACGTATTGGGAGTTAAATTACTATTGTGAATTATTTGAGAATAATAGTTTCTATTGTGAACTATTTGTGAGGTCTTTATAATATAATTTCTGTAGAAGTGAAATATAAAGAAATTAACAGAGTTTATCTGCATTTTATAGCGCTGAAAGAGATGATTCATTTTCTAGAGATTGAAGCCAAATTCATTCGCGATAACGGCTGCAAACCAAAATGAAAACAGATTTGAACGAGTTTGTCTCTAAATTAATTGTTCTTTATGGTTTTCAAGACTATTAACTGTGGATCTGAAAATAAGAAAATAAACTGGAAGTCTCGAATGACCCAGTAACCTCACAACAACATGTTGCATAAAAGTAGAAAAAAATGATGGAAAAAAATCTTAAAAAATACTCAACTATTGACCTAAGCCAAACTCTTCGTTTCTAAAGTTACGGTAACTTTACGGTAACACTTGCCAAATATTTGCACAAAAAAGCGTAAACACCATACACTTAAGAAAATTTTTTTTGATTAACACACTTGATTTCTTTTCTAAAAAATAGTGCAGCATTTTTTGCACTTTTTAATATTTAAATGTTAATTGTTTCTGTCATTTAAATACAAATTGTTTATTCAAAACTGATCCCAATTCCCGAAAAATAATTTCTGTTTTAAAACTCCTCCAAACAGCCACCTTTTAGAAACGAAGTGAAAAAATATTACATATTTTCCAGAAAAGAAAACGCCGTAAGTTAAACAGTTTCAAACGCCCCTAAAAGGCAGTTTTCATAGAATCAACTACAATTGGAAACTGTTTGACTGAATAAAGAATTGTCGGGATAAAAATTGTTTTTCATTAATGTTTAGTGGTTACGCTGTTTTGGGCAATTTTTCTCCAAATGTGACCGTGATTAAGATAAATAAATACTGAACAGTTGCTTAATTTTAATAAAATAAAATAGTAATTCAATAGTGTTTTACCTGAACTATAAGTTAAGACTAATAATAATAACGACAGCAGGCTACACGAACACCGACTACAAAAGCCGTTGGCTACAATCGTCGCCTCGTAAGTCAGCTACTTAATTATTTTTAAAACGACACCATTAAATCAATAACCATGTGTTGTTGTTTGTAGTAGAATTATCTTCATACGCTAGTGTAGCCGCTTTCATATATTTAATACTCTTGAATAGCGTTATTCAAATTAAATATATATAGAGTCCACAGTGTAAGACAAGAAATCATTTCATTAGTTTGCAAATATAGTTTGTTGTTTCTTTTTCTATAATAAAACAATATATTTTAAAGTTTACAATAATTAAATTTATTTATGTTATACTGGCAACGTTGCATCTACTCATTGTCGCTCACCAAAATAGAAATCAGTTTATTTTAATACGGCCTGTAGTAGTACATGCATTCTACATATTGACAAGTTGTAGTTTGTAGTGTGCTGCTCTTATTGTGTTTAATACTTAACATTTTTTGTTTATTTTATTTATTTATTTAGTTTTTTGTTTGTTAAAAAGTGTAAAGAATGTAGCATTTTTGTAGAAAAGAAAACAACATAATTTCAAACTTAATCCACATCTCAGGAACCACGGCCTTAGTTAAACCACCGTTACTCTCTGCTTATTTTATATACTGTATAAACGATTGGCAGACTTTTCCCCTCCTTAATTACCCGATTTCACAATTGCGGATTTTTCATAATGATGTGTAAAGCGTTTTTGCCATTAATAAAGTCGTTTGTGTTTTTTTTTATTCGCATGCGTGTGGTATTTACATAAAATTCGCAATGCGATTTATTAATTCCATATGTGTGGTATCTGCATGTATGTAAATACATGTATGCACAAATTTATATGTATATGTAAGTGCATACTTTATAAGGGTGGGTCGTAATGTTGCAGCAGATTTATATATCCTTTTTGACATTCATTCAACACGATGCACTTAATTAATTTGTGGTATTACAGAAATTATTATTAACATCATTGGCGCGTGTAAACAGCATGTTTTTTTTGCATAAAAAGCCGTTATTAATTTAAGCTAATTATATTGTAATTAATCATCAGCATTCGTCATTGAAATAATTGAAACGATTCATGTTGTAGGTGTAAGTGTTTCAGACACAGCTTACAAATGAAAATAAAAAAAAACAAAATTAATTGATTTCAAAATAAATTTCATGTACGATAAATTAAAAGGAATAACTTATACATCTAACGTGAATAACTATATCCTTGAAAAACGAAAGTTTCCTAATTTACGTTCGTTAATGTTTTTCATCACGAAGTTTCTGGCATCGAATTTGCAAACTTAAAAAATATGACATCGCCATTGTTTGCCTCGAGAATTATTTAAGGATGTAAATTCACATGAAATGCAAATGGGAAAGAAAATAGAAGACATTAAACACAATAACGACACAGGCTACGAGCTGCAACCTGTCAAAATTAGAATACACGCATTGAAATGGGAATGACTATTTTGGCGACGACACAGCCCCAATCCAACATTCCTTACGAAAAATTCTTTATGTTTAAAACTCCTCCGAACTTGCACTTTTTGGAAAAGAAATGCAAAAGTTTTACATGTTTCCAGAAAAGAAAACGTTATTATTCGTCTGAGACTCTATTTTATTCGCGAAATGTTTTTTTTTGTTGATATATTTCATTTAAAGGCAAACGTTTTAAGCAAAACTAAGATAAATTTTACATAGAAACTTTTTAATGGCACCACGCATATTTTTCAAATAAACTTAGTTTAAGGGTGATATCAAATACCCAGCCAAGTGTCATCTCCTTAATAATATGTAAAATAAATGAAATATACATCCGTGGCAATTTGTAAAATTAATCAAGACATCTTATCGTAGCTGTAGTTCTTTCTTTTTTAAAGATAATTCTACATGTTCTTATGTTCTTTTCTAAAAAAAAGAGAAAAAAAATCACACTTACGCAGCATTACCGCTCGTTAGATGACCAGAAGTATAGGAATTATTTTGGGATATAGCAAAACCGGTAGTCTACTTATTTATATCTTTTCTAGTGTATAAGAATTCTATAATAGAAACTTTTTCTTTTTATTAGTAATAAGTTAGTTATAATATAAACGGGCTACATTTTTTACATAATATATACTTAAATGTTTTTTGTATTAAGTAATAAGTCACATATTTGACAAGGCAAGTTGAACACCAGATAAGATTATCTTAATAAGTGTTTTTTGACCAGGTGACAAGTTATTTTCGTTTGTAGCTTCATTCTGAATTATGGCTAATTGTTAAAGGTAACATATCGCACACTAAATCATAAAGAGTCACAACTCAAAATTAAAAAGTCATTGGCAATATAATTCTTATGCCCATTAAAGTTTCCTTTGGCTCAAATTTGTAGCTGCATTAACTATCAACTGTTTAATAAGTTCTTATAATTTGTTAAGCTAAAATTGTATGGCAGCAAATTATTGTTAATAGGGTACGCAATAATTTTATTAAAAAAAATATGATTTTGAGTTGTGACTGTTTATGATTTAGTATGCGATATGTACATTGAAAAAAAACTTCTGCATCAAATACTAGATTTATATTTTACTATGAACGTACGTGATTTTGCGAAAGTCTTACTGTCATGCGTAAAAGCTCGTGATTTAAAATATTATGTTCGTGAGCGTTCATGATCGCAAAGGCGATGTCAGATAGAACTTTGCTTTGAGAACTCTACTACAAACAACAACTCATGGTTATTGATTTGGTGGTGTCGTTCTAAAAATAATTAAGTAGCTGACTACGAGGCGACGATTGTAGCCAACGACTTTTGTAGTCGGTGTTCGCGTAGCCTGCTGTCCTTATTGTGTTTAATGCCTTAGTTATTCATCAATTTCTATTTGTGGCTCTTCAAATTAGTCTCTCTCTCTCAACTCTTGAAACAGATCTGATGTACACTTTTTGGTATTTCCTTAAGCTCTTTCAGTAATTCGGTTTTTATCTCCGCAATCGTCTCAAAACACCGTCCTCTCATGAATCTTTTCAATCTTGAAAATAGGAAAAAGTCGTACGGGGCCATATCCGGAAAAAATATTACAACAAATTCAGTGGCATACATTAACCGATATGCTGACATATTCCTCAACTTTTCTAATAGTGATTCGACGAATATCTATAACAATTTTCTTCATTTGGTGTGCTAAGGTGACCAGACCGTGCGGGAGGGAAAGCTTTACTATTTGTAAACACTTTGTTTGTAATCTCCCCATGGTAAAGACCAGCGTACGAACTCTACCTTTATCTTATATCGGGTGTTTTTTATAGAGTGATACAAGTTTAAATCATAATAAAACATAGTAATATATTTTTTATATCAATCAAACGGTTTTTATTGAATGGAAAATTTTGTGCCATTAATGTTTAAATATGATTCCGGTCATGTGGCCGCCACGGCTGGCGCGTACAAGACGCAATCTGGAACACCACTTTTCACAAACAGTAACATTCTGACCATCATCGTTTTTGAAGACATATGGGCCAATGACTCCGCCAGCTCATAAAGCACACCAAACAGTAATTTTCTGTGGATGCAATAGTGTTTCGACAAAAGCTTGTGGATTCTCCTCACTCCAAATGCGACAATTCAACAAAAAATGGGCTTCATCAGAAAATACAATTGTGAATGGATGAAGTGCACGATAAGTTTGACGAACAGAACCATTATTTTGATTAAAAATTCCCACAATTTGCACACGTTGCTCTGGTGTAAGTAGATCCATAATGAAATGCCAAAGCAAAATAAACAAAAAGCAAATATCAGCTGTTAAATGGGTGGTCAAATAAAGCAGTAATGCCAACTCAAAGTTGTATCACTCTATAAAAAACACCCTATATCTGACACGGACTTAAGGGTTTTAAATCTTGCGTGAGCATGTATAAAATAAAAGTTAAGTTGCGTGATCGTAATTGTACTCACACGCACATCTTTAATTTTAATCATAAGTAAAACATGATGATTCACGTAAGAAATATATAGATAAATCTTAAGTCCACTTAATCACTTATTCCGGAAAGCAGACACTCTCTACAATCTTAACAGCAACATATTGCATATATGCGACAATATATTATTTTATTTTATTATTAAAAGAATATTAAACAGCTCTACAAATTATCTCCATTAACATCGAACTACGAGCAGACTTTTTCAACATACTGTACAAGTATAATGACTTCCTGTAAATAATTGAAACTACGATTGATTTAATAAAGGGTTATTGTTTTTAGCCTTTTGTAATTCGCTATAAAATTATACGGCAATACAAAATGCAAAAAATAGTGAATAAAACACAATTAATTTATTAATTTAATAAGTGTAAATTCCAATCATGCAAAATACATTTTAATAAATACCGCCTGACAACGAAATATTTATTGGTTGCATGAAAAAAAATCCAAATAAGTATCTATGAAAATAATGCCATCAGATTATGTTTTAAAACAAAAAAAAAAAAACAAAAAAATTAGGGGGACAGAAGTAACAGCAGACATCTTTTGACAAATTTGACAGATCGCTGTTATTTAAACTGAAGTAGATAAATGAGTTGTTGTTTTAATGGTGGCCAACAACACTCCTTACAAAACGCTTATCATGATTTTCGAGTGATTGTTGTTTTGATTGTTATTTCATTTCGTTACTTCATTTCGTTTTTTTTTGTTAAGGGTAAATTCTTCAACAGCCTTATGCGAATGCCAGTGTCAAATTGATTTAAATAACATTTTCATAATATTTTTAAATAAGAGCGTATTTTTGTTGTTTGTTTCATTTATAACTAGAAGAAGCATGACAATGATTTGCTATTATGGATTAAGTCTTCTTGATGGCTGCATGCCCATATCAGTTTAATATCTGTTGTTGTGCGGGATTATTGAATAAAATATTATTGAAAATAAAATATAGTCATACACTTGCAATTACACTGTCGTTCATTAGAATAGAACAATGGAATTTTTAGGCAAAAATATTTAATGCAACTATTTTACTGCCTTCAATTCCGTTTCAAGTATTTATTTATTTATTTATTTATTTTACAGTCTATGAATTTACAATTCTTACAGACTATTTACATACATGCACATACATATATACAGATTATAATTCAAAGAAATATCAATTATTGGCTGTTATTTAATGCAAACAAAATATTTCGTTTAATCAAATTTTCACTGAAAGAGAAATCAACATAATAATAAAGTCATTATGAAATCCAAATTATTATAAAAGCAGTATGATAAATTTACAATACTTTTATATATTTATTCTCCTTTAAATTTTGCTCAAATACAAAATTTTTTTAAAATAAATATTTTACCGGGAATATGTAAAAAATATTCCTTTTTCCGCATTTCCCTGACATGCCTGTCCAAAGTCGGTGGACATAATGACAATGAAATTAATTTATTTTTATAAAAAACAGACCTCAATCTTGAAAAAAAACTCTATTATTTAATAACAGTACGATTTTTCAAACCGAAATGCAGAAATAATACCAGCCAAATTAACTGCAGTTAAGAAAATTAAAGACAAATTAAGTTCCTTAAAAGAATTTCTCTCACACAAACTCCTTCAATTGTCAAAAGACCACATGGAACAGGGCGTTCAAGGAGAATTAAATAACACGGCTGGGACAAAAAGTTGTATTTTCTGATGAATAAATTCACCCGGAATTTCTCCGCTGGTTATAAGTTTCATTTTGACAACTGACGGAAAAAGGATGCATTTCTCAGGCTGCCATCATACTATAAAGAGACGAAGCGAATTGATCCAGCCATTGATATATAAAGACAACGAATTATAAAAGTTGCCACAAAAAACATGGGAACAATTTTTCTAGCATACTATATTGTATGTCCACTTTATGGAAATTCCGATCAGCTACGAGTCCGTTCTTGCTATTGAACGTCTATAACTGGCCGGTCACTGGTGGTCGATTATAACTATACATTGAACATGTCTGACCAGATATGTGAAACTAAGATTTTGACTGTAAGAATCCTAAAACAAACACCCGTGTGAGTTCATGCTACACGGATAGAAGAAAGCAAGGCAAAAGATCAGGCAAATGTTTATTAATAGCGGAACCGAAGACCGAAATTTACTTCTGCTCGTGTGACCATATTATTTTCACTATTTATCAATGACTTACCTGCAGTTATCAAAAACTCATTCATTCTTATGTATGCTGATGACGTAAAAATATTTTTTACCTACAATATCTTTGATGATCATAAGTTTCTTCAAGCAGATTTAAACTCTTTGTACTCTTGGTGTGAAATGAATTTAATGATATTGAATCTAAAAAAATGCAAGTATATGTGTTTCTTTCGGAGGAGTCATTTCAACGTTAAATATTTTTTGGGTGGTTATGAGCTGGAAAATGTTTGCACTTTCACAGATCTTGGAATTTTACTAGATCCAAAACTGAATTTTATTCAACATATATATCTAACTGTTAGAAAAGCCAGAAGTCAACTGGGGTTCATCAAACGCTGGGCAAAGGAATTTGAAGATCCTTATGTTACTAAGCAGCTTTTCACATCGCTTGTTCGTCCCATTTTGGAATATGGATCAATAATATGGGATCCAACATATAAGGTTTACATCACCACAATTGAATCTGCACAAAAACAATTTTTAATATTTTGTCTTCGAAGTTTGCTATGGAATCCATTTTGTTTGCCTTCTTATAAAGCTAGACTAGCTCTTATTAAGTTACCATCCCTAAGTAGTCGAAGATCTATGTTAAACACTTTATTTATTTTAAATATAATTAATGGTAAGACCTGCTCTGAATTCTTAATTGAAAATTTATCATTTTGTGTTCCTCAACGTCCTACTCGTTTCTTCTGTCTACTGAGTATTAAATTTCTAAGAACAAATTACGCTAATTCTGATCCTTTTATTAGATGCTGTAAGGACAGTCCGTTCCGTACGAACTTATTTGTGAGTCTTCAGTGCCTCGTTTCTGTAACTGATGTGAAAAGTTTTCACAACGAAAAACTAAATAATTATGCGTGTCATGCTTTTTATTGTAGGGTTATCCATAGAATAATATATTTATTATTATAAGAAACCAACAAAACTTTAAATGAATTAAGAAATATATTCTGACTCATCCTGTGTTTCACAGAGTGACGACAATTTTTTCGATGCAAGAAGGTCTCACTTCAGTTACAGAAACGAGGCACTGGTTACGATCGTTTCTATCAATCTAAAAAAGATTATATTTTGTATCAGTTGCGATAATTTCGTTTTCTTCCGAAACCTTTTTTAAGGAATTTTAAAAAATGTTTAAATCAGGCTTCAATAATTATTTAATAATTTATTTCTGAATTAATTGATTGAGGACCATTTTATTTATGTGTTTCAAATATTCATTCACATTGTTCAACAAGGACATGATCAATACCGTCCTTGATAGTAAAAATGATTTAAAAAAATCATTCCAAAAACTACGACATAAAATCTGTTTTCGAATGCAATTGCACTCTGTAACACGGCCGTGTATTTTCATAATAAAATACTTAAAATATATTTCAGATTTCAATTAAATTTTTCTTAAATGCGCAAGTAAAATATGTTATAAAATAGTAGAACATTAATTTTGTTAAGCAGCAGAAAATCCAAGTTGACCAAACTTCTTTTTTTTTATATTTTAACTACAACAATTTCACTTCGCTCCTGCAAAAATCAATAACAATTAAATTTACATGAAAAGCATAAATCCTTAAACATACAATTAAATGTTTAATGGGCCGTTAAATTAACAAAAAAAAAAGCGAAAAAAGAAATAAAAAAGAAGAAAAGAAGATAAACATAATGCGAGTATTTCCTCTTTTTATTGTTCAATTATTTTAATTCGGTTTTAATCATCATGATCTTAACATATATTTTACAGTAGAATTAAAAATATTTGCAATATTCGAAATATGTTTAAATAAATATTACTTGTCTGGTATACAGACAGGGAATGACCCCTACATGCATATATTGAATGCATTATTCTAGAACTATAATGATGCTAAAGAGATTAGATGAATGCAGATTCGAAGATAGTTTTGAAAGGTTTCAATCTAATATTTTTTTATTGGCTGATAGAAAGAGAACAATTTATTTCTGTTGGTCTCTTAAAATGTCTGCCGATTACAAAAAACGATGAACGATATTATTTTCGAGGAAATAACTGCAGAAATACAAGTACAGTAAAGATTTATTTTAGATGTAAATGGCAAGTGGGCGAATTTCCATTATCGTAGTGCTGATAGGTAATTAAAAAATATGGAAAACTTTTGACTCTAAAGGCCATCCCTATAACTTCCCGCTAATTTTAACCATAAACTTCTAGTAACCTGGTGACTCTTATGCTTTTCTATGCTTCTAGCTAAAATACTATTACTTTGATTTTCGAATCAACCGATTGACACGTGATAATATGAAATTTATCGATGAAGCCGCTGAAAAGTTATTTGAAAAAAATGTCACTTTGAAAAATGCTGTCTTCATATTTTTTTGGGATCTTGAAATGTACCAGTTCAAATCGGTTCAAATTCATAAGAAACCTAAGTTATGGAGAGCTCTTATTTTGATAACTATAAAAAAAAAAAAAATTGGGAACACTAACCGATCATATATATAATTTCACTTGTTTTGAATATTTTTGTTCACGATATCTCATGAATGTATTAACCGATTTTGACCCGATTTGCGGTATCGACATGGTTTTACATTTTAAGGGCTAATTAGTTTGTGGAATCAGTCAGTGAAGCAGTAAAAGTTATTAAAAAAAAATTCTTTGAAAAGGGTTAATATTGAATTGCTTTGAGATATATTGAAATTTATTGGTTCGAATCGGTTCAAACTCACAGAAAATCTAAGTTCAGTAGTGATCTTCAGAACGCTCTTCATTTAATTCGTTGCAATCGTTCGAAAGTTATTAGCCGTTCACCTACTAACACACAGACACATACATACAGACATAGTGAGGGGTTCTCGAAATTAGTCAGGGGCTATTCTTCCTAGAACTTCAAAACGTGGAGATCTGATCCTAATTAGATTTTGTTAAATCTTAAATTTTCCTAGCCAACAGTTAAGGAAAATCCTAACTCGCCACACAAAATATTCATAACTAAACAAAAAAAAAACTATTCCCGATTTTAGACTAGATCATACTGTCTGGCCCACATCTAGCGACATTATATCACACCAACTCAGTTGAAAGACCTCTGAGTAATTTTTCATTGACAAGCAGAAAAAAAAAAATGGCTTCGTAACTAACAAAAATGTTTGTATTTATTTTTTGTATGATATTTTTAGTAAAAAGCGAATTCCATTATATATAATTAAAAGGATTATTATTCTCAGGGGTGTAGTAACTGTTGTATCGCCTGCTAAATTTAACGAATTCCGTGCACGTCTCTCTCCATGCAATAAATAAAGCTATTGAAAATATAAGCAATTTTATAAATTGTTTATTATACAACATTTATAGTTATTCATACTCCTACAAGCGACATCCTTTTCTAATATATCGGGTGGTTTTTTTATAGAGTTTAAATCATAATAAAACATATATAGTAATATATTTTTGATATCAATGAAACGGTCTTTATTGGATAGAAAATTTCATGACATTAATGTTTAAGTATGATTTCGGTCATGTGGTCGCCACGGCTGGCGCATACAAGGCGCAATCTGGAACACCAATTTTTACAAACAGTAACATTCGGACCATCATCGTTTTTGAAGACATATGGGCCAATGACTCCGCCAGCCTATAAAGCGCATTAAATAGTAATTTTCTGTTCCAATACAGATGTAATGGTGTTTCGACAAAAGCTTGTTGATTCCCCTCACTCCAAATGCGACAATTCTGCTTATTTACGTACCCATTCAACAAAAAATGGGCTTCATTGGAAAATAAAATTTTCAATGCCCATTCGCCGAATTGGCGGCGCATACGATAGTAGTTTGGCTTTAATCCCTGCAAAAGTTGAATCTTGAAAACTTTTAAGCCAAGAACTTTGCGTAAAATCTTCCATAAAGTGGAAGGACACAACCCCAGTTGCTGAAAACGGCGACGAATTAATTTATGAGGATCATCTTCAATGCTTTCCTGTACACCGGCTATAGATTCTTCAGTGCGCACTGTTCGGCGTCTCACGGGATGCACATTATCAGTAACAGTAAATGTGGTCCGAAAACGATCTGTTGTTTTTCGAATTAGCAGCTCTGAAGGACGATTATGTACGCCATAAAATGGACGAAGTGCACGATAAGTTTGACGAATAGAATCATTATTTTGATTAAAAATTTTCACAATTTGCACGTGTTTCTCTGGTGTAAGTCGATCCATAATCAAATGTCAAAGCAAACTAAACACAAAGCAACTATCAGCTGTTAAATGGGTAGTCACATAAAGCAGCGATGCCAACTCAAAGTTGTATCACTCTATAAAAAACACCCGATATTATTAAGCAACAGTGTTGCCAAGAGCGGAAAGCTAAATTGGATTTTCAAAAGGTATAGAAAAGACTATATTTTTTATTGAAAACTTAAGCTTTGGCTTAGAAAGAAAATTATTGAAATAAACACAGTAATTGTGGTCTATTTCATTTGACCCCTCAATTAATAAATTTTTAAATGAAATTTTGGCAAAAAGGAACCGGTTCGAAATTAAAATTAAACAGCTTTAAAAGGACAAATCCCAGAAATTTACTAATTTGTTAGAGAAATAAACTTTATTCAAGAAAATAAAAAAAATGTTTCATTAATCTCTTAAAACGAAATTGAAAATAAAAAACTGCTTTTAAAAAACACGAACCTCTAACACAAATTTCGAATGAATCTAGACAAGTCTACACTGGCAATGCCATAGAAAATTCTTGCATGTATGCGATTGCACGTGTGTGCATTTGTCAGTTATTTTATATACAAGAAATTCATAAATATGAAAATTAATTGCGCTGAAAAGCTGTTGAATAAATATAAATGTGGGCACGTCAATTGTGCTTATAAACACGTAAATACATAATATGTCAATATTATTGTTATTTTTTCTTTATTTTATTGCATACAATTATATTAATATAAATCGAAATCCAAATAAGGAGTGTAACAGCTCAATTGATAAGAAAAATTGCCTTAACAGAACGGGGAGACTTTTCTGAAAAGTTCTCAAAGTTTAGAAAAATAATGAACACTGAAAAACTAATGGCAGTAATTTTCTGTGAATAAGTTGAAAATGTTTTTTAATCCTGCCTGCATCAATAATATTTTCGAATATTTCTCTAATAATATTATTCGAATAAAACTAAGCCAATTAAAATTGAGCAACTCGAAATAAATTTTAAGGCTTGACAAAAAGACTGTGAGTTATCAGAACAGTGAGACTGGGAAAATCGTCGCTAATTGCCAAATTTTTTTTTTTATTAAACCTTTCGGTACTTTTTACTTCAAAATATATTTTTTCCATCTTTTTAATTCTAAAATACTTGTTTATTACTAATCAAAAGAAATTTTTTTAAAAATCGGACTGATAAAGTGGTTTTTGAGCGTCATGCAAAAAAAAAATCCCATATACTGGCAAAAAGGAGGCTGCTAACAAAAATTTTGCGATTTCTAACAAAATTGTTAAAAAGCAGATTTTTTTTGAAATTTTCAATTTCAATATTTTTCAAAATGAAAAACAAGCTTCTTTGCTTTAAAAAACTATCTATTTTGGAAAAAGGAAAGTGCAAACAAAAATTTAGTCAAAGAAAATCTCTAAGAAAATCTTTAAAAAGCCAATTTTTTTAAAATTTCAATATTTTACAAAATGAAAAACAAGCTTCTTTGCTTTAAAAAACTATTTATTTTGGAAAATACTGGCAAAAAGGAAGGTGCAAACAAACAATTTTGTTTAAGAAAATCTCAAAAAAAAATTTTTAAAAAGCCAACTTTTTTTGAAATTTTAAATTTCAATATTTTACAAAATGAAAAACAAGCTTCGTTGCTTTAAAAAACTATCTATTTTAGAAAAAGGAAAGTGCAAAAAAATTTAGCCTAAGAAAATCTCTAGGAAATTTTTAAAAAGCCGACTTTTTTTTGAAATATTCAATTTCAATATTTTACAAAATGAAAAACAAGCTTCTTTGCTTTAAAAAACTCTTTATTTTGGAAAATACTGGCGAAAAGGAAAGAGCAAAAAAAATTTTTCTTAAAGAAAATCTCTAAAAAAAAAAATTTTAAAAAGCCTGAAATTTTAAATTTCAATATATTTCAAAATGAAAAACAAGCTTCTTTGCTTCAGAAAATTATTTATTTTGGAAAATATTGGCAAAAAGGAGAGTGCTAACAAAAATTTTGCCATTTCTAAGAAAACTTTTAAAAAGCCGACTTTTTTTAAATTTTCAATTTTAGCTTATATTTTATAAAATATTCTAGCTTTAGAAAACTATTTATTTTGGAAAATACTGGCGAAAAGGAAAGCGCAAACAAAATTTAGTCTAAGAAAATCTCTAGGAAATTTTTAAAAAGCCGACTTTTTTTGAAATTGTAAATTTCAATATTTTATAAAATTAAAAACAAGCTTCTTTGCTTTAAAAAACTATTTATTTTGGAAAATACTGGCGAAAAGGAACAAAATTTAGTCTAAGAAAATCTCTAAGAAAATTTTTAAAAAGTTGACTTTTTTTGAAATTTTCAATTTCAATATTTTACAAAATGAAAAACAAGCTTCGTTGCTTTAAAAAACTATCTATTTTAGAAAAAGGAAAGTGCAAAAAAATTTAGCCTAAGAAAATCTCTAGGAAATTTTTAAAAAGCCGACTTTTTTTTGAAATATTCAATTTCAATATTTTACAAAATGAAAGACAAACTTCTTTGCTTTAAAAAACTATTTATTTTGGAAAATACTGGCGAAAAGGAAAGCGCAAACAAAATTTAGTCTAAGAAAATCTCTAGGAAATTTTTAAAAAGCCGACTTTTTTTGAAATTGTAAATTTCAATATTTTATAAAATTAAAAACAAGCTTCTTTGTTTTAAAAAACTTTATTTTGGAAAATACTGGCAAAAAGGAACAAAATTTGGTCTAAGAAAATCTCTAAGAAAACTTTTAAAAAGCCGACTTTTTTTGATATATTCAATTTCAATATTTTACAAAATGAAAAACAAGCCTGTTTGCTTTAAAAAACTATTTATTTTGGAAAATACTGGCGAAAAGGAAAGTGCAAACAAAAATTTATCCTAAGAAAATCTCTAAAAATATTTTTTCAAAAGTCGCCTTATTTTGCAAAGAGGTGCCTAAAAATTTCGCAAAATAAAATTAAATTTGTTATAAAAATCATAATACATAAAATGGCAGTTTGTGTTGATTCCGTTTCTAGAAAAACATGCAAAATTCTTACACTTTTTAGTGTAAAAGTGGTAACATTCTGTCATTTCAAAATAAAGAATTTGTAATTACTTAATCCAACATCTCCTAAGAAAAATAGTTTCTGTTTTAAAACTCTTCCGAACTGCCACTTTTTAGAAATTAAGTTAAAAAAAGTCACCGTTTCTTAAAAAAGAAAACGCAATTAATTGGGCAGGCATTCTCTTTCGCCTCCCTTGTAAAAAATTAAAATACTTTTGCTCTTATTATTTATAGTAAAAGTATTGAAAAAACATACAAATTTAATTTTGCAGTATTTTGCTTTATAATGGGACCCTAAAAGTGACATGGCATAGAAAAAACCCGCAAGAATTAATATTTATTTATTTGCAACAGTCCCCATTGTGGTAAAATAATAATCATAAAAATGAAAACCGGCTACAGAAAATAATCTACCACACCAATCAACCAAAATCGAAAAATATAAGAATTGATTAAAAAAATGTGCAGACAGCAAATGAAATACCAGTTCTGTTTGGATGCATGTAAGAACTACAACAACAACAACAACAAAACAACTACAACAAATGCTTTGCGTATTAACCAAGAAGTGTTATTTATTTGCTTCAATATTTGTGTCGGAGTGTGTTGCTGTTGTTGGTTAGTTGTAAACAGACACCACTCATACGTTTAAACACGCAGGCACGACGATTGTTTAATGTTAAACCAAAAACCATATAATTTTTGCAATAACAATTTTGTCTGTCGAATTTTGTTTAGCTCCCCTTTGTCCTGTTCATGAGGTTTAAATAATTGTTATACGAGGTGGGTTCAAAAAGAAAATTTTGATATAAAATATATCGGAAAGAAATATTTATGCTTTAAACACAATAACGACAGCAGGCTACAGACTGCAACTTGTCAAAAATAGAATACATGTGCGTATATACGAATTACTACTACAGACAACACGGCTACGGGTTGTTGTCCCTGCTGTATTTGTGGTTGTTTTCAAATCTAACTACTTTCTATTTTCGTGAGCGACAATGAGTAGATGCAATGTTGCCAGTGTATAATAAATAAATAAATTCACTTACTGAAAACTTAAAAATATGTTGTTTTATTACACAAAAAGAAACAACAAACTATATTTCCAAGCTAATGAAATGATTTCTTGTCATATACTGTGTACTTTTAATAAATTTTATTGAAATAACACTATTTGAGAGTGTTACATAAATGAAAGCGGCTACACTGGCGTATGAAGAGAATTCTACTACAAACAACAACTCATTGTTATTGATTTGGTGGTGTCGTTCTAAAAATAATTACGTAGCTGACTACGAGGCGACGATTGTAGCCAACGACTTTTGTAGTCGGTGTTCGCGTAGCCTGCTGTCGTTATTGTGTTTAATGCTTTAGTTATTCATCAATTTCTATTTGTGGCTCTCCAAATTAGTCTCTCTCTCTCAACTCTTGATACAGTTCTGATATACACTTTTTTTGGTATTTCCTTAAGCTCTTTCAGTAATTCGGTTTTTATCTCCTCAATCGTCTCAAAACACCGTCCTCTCATGAATCTTTCCAATCTTGAAAATAGGAAAAATTCGCACAGGGCCAAATCCGGAAAAAATATTACAACAAATTCAGTGGCCTACACTAACCGATATGCTGACATATTCCTCAACTTCTCTAATAGTGATTCGACGAATCTCTATAACAATTTTCTTCATTTGGTGAACTAAGATGACCACACCGTGCGAGAGGGAAAGCTTTACTATTTATAAACACTTTGTTTGTAATCACCCCATGGTAAAGACCAGCGTACGAACTCTACCTTTATCTTATATCGGGTGTTTTTTATAGAGTGACACAAGTTTAAATCGTAATAAAACATAGTAATATATCTTTGATTTCAATGAAACGGTTTTTATTGAATGGAAAATTTTGTGCCATTAATGTTTAAATATGATTTCGGCCATGTGTCCGACACGGCTGGCGCGTGCAAGGCGCAATCTGGAACACCACTTTTCACAAACAGTAACATTCTGACCATCATCGTTTTTGAAGACATATGGGCCAATGACTCCGCCAGCCCATAAAGCGCACCAAGCAGTAATTTTCTGTGGATGTGATGGTGTTTCGACAAAAGCTTGAGGATTCCCCTCACTCTAAATGCGACAATTCTGCTTATTTACGTACCCATTCAACCAAAAATGGGCTTCATCGGAAAATAAAATTTTGAATGCCCATTCGCCGAATTGGCGGCGCATACGATAGTGGTTTGGCTTTAATCCCTGCAAAAGTTGAATCTTGAAAGCTTTTAAGCCAAGATCTTTGCGTAAAATCTTCCATAAAGTGGAAGGACACAACCCCAGTTGCTGAGAACGGCGACGAATTAATTTATTAGGATCATCTTCAATGCTTTCCTCTACAGCGACTATAGATTCTTCAGTGCGCACTATTCGGCGTCTCACGGGATGCACATTATCAGTAACAGTAAATGTGGTCCGAAAACGATCTGTTGTTTTTCGAATCAGCAGCTCTGAAGGACGATTATGTACGCTATAAAATGGACGAAGTGCACGATAAGTTTGACGAATAGAATCATTATTTTGATTAAAAATTTCCACAATTTGCGCGCGTTGCTCTGGTGTAAGTCGATCCATAATAAAATGTCAAAGGAAACTAAACACAAAGCAAATATCAGCTGTTAAATGGGTGGTCAAGTAAAGCAGTGATGCCAACTCAAAGCTGTATCACTCTATAAGAAACACCCTATATTTTGAGCAGACCTCGTCTGGATCTTA